>CM028134.1:1100732500-1102112500 GCA_016271365.2 Neoceratodus forsteri | reverse complement strand
TCCCTCCCCTTGCCATGGAGACTGGCTTGACCCTATTATTCTATCCCATTTTCTGCAATGGAGCAAGTGTTATCTCAATCTCTTTCCATATGGGCTCATCCAGATATACGTTCTCCTTTACATTGTTTCATAGTATTTCTAAAAACATGGCTTCTTGTGTTAGAGACCAGCATTTATCTTCTAGAAACTGATCTATATCTGGTGCATTCCATTTGTCAAGGATGAGTCTTTTTGTGATTATAGTTCCTATACAAACAATCTCGTGCTGGGGTTTACCCATCCCCAGCTGCTCTGTATTATTTAATATCAATGTGGAAAAAGAAAATGATATGTCTGTACCCAACATCTTGTATAGTAAGCCTATAGCTTGTTCCCACCAAGGTTTAATTTTCAAGCAGCCCTATATACCGTGGTAAAGGTCTCTTACTTCTCCACGTAGGTGCCAACACTTTTAGTTCCCATTCTTAGTGAATGTTCCCAATATTTGCATTGTAAAATAGGCTCCATTGATTATTTTTTTTTCTGGACGGCCTTATTCTCAGCAAATATATAATCCTATTAATATTAACGTGTACGTTCCTCCACTGTTGTGAAGTGTATATTAACTGGGCATCCAAATTCCATTTTTATTAGTTTTTTTTCCAAGGGTCCTTACTATCAGATATTACAATATTATAATAACTGGTGAGCAATTTCTTGCAATGTACTGACCAGGTTGATATTTTCCATAACAACCAGCTGGTTGTTATGACATTCATGAGCCATGCCAGTCAAACTATGCTGCTGCCTCATTGCCCAACATTCTGTATGTGGGCAGGGCCAAACAGTCTCACAAACTGCTGGAGAAAAATTGCTGGCCTGTTATTATAAAAAATAAAAGATTGGGAGGGTGCTTCATATGAGAATTTAATGCACACCGTCATTGTGGAATGCTTTGATAAACCCCTCTGGCTTTGCCTTTGGGGTTTTTGTAGCATCCCACAATTCGGGAGTGCATTAAATTCTCATATCAAACCCTTCCCCATCCATTATTCTCTATGTAAATTCCTTGCAATAAGTTTGAAGAACCCAAGTTAACAACAGACTTCTGGTTCTGGCCCTCTTTGTCCAAATTCATACGGTCTCTAAAACTGAGCTTTTTTAAGAATAGATTACATTTGTTCTTGACTAATAAATAGGTTAGGAAAGTGATACCTCTCGTACCTTCAAATAGTTCTTGAAACTTATTGTATGAACACAATTCCCTGTTGACCAGAAGCTGGGTCCAATTCTGAATCAGGGAGTGTTTTAATCTAAAAGCCACATCACCCCTTTCAAAGTGCCATATAGATTTACTACTCCATATATTTACTGTACATACAACCAAGGTAGATAATTATTTTGGATCAGTTTCTTACAAGCTTGTCTCAGTTTAGGACCTATATTACAGAACAGCTGAGGAATGGTTGCCTTATTCTGTATGTCACAAATTATATTATTATAATTCTCACTTGTGTAATTATTCCAGAATAATATCTCCCATGGAAACATTTGCTTAGTGTGAAATGTCCAATCCCACAAAATCTTAATCTGGTAAAACACCATATAGCTTAATGGATCCGGACAACTATAAACACCTTTTTTCCTGGGAATAGAAAGTTGTTTCTACGCAATTCTGGATTTCACTCCTCTCCATAAAAACTTAGAGAAAATAATTTTCATATCATTAAACCATTTAAAAGCAGGGCTCCCTACAACTGCCTGTACTGTTAAAATAATATTTGAAATAAGCATCATTTCAATGGTCTCAAAGCATCCCCACAGTGACAAAGCCAGTTTTTGCCAGTTATTTCATTGTTTCTCTTACTACATCAATTTTTTTTTCAGTCTTTGGTAACCGGGTAAGGCCCACTAGGCACAAGTGCCTGCTTTCAGGGGTGATCTGGGAGCACTAGGCGGTTAAGTGACTTGCTCAGAGTTACACAGTATGCAAGTAGAGGTTGTGAGAATCGGACTCAGTGCAGGGACTGCATCAGAAGACATATGAGGACAGATTAACAGAGCTCAATATGTATACCCTTGAGCAAAGGAGGGAGAGAGGTAATATGATCGAGGCATTCAAACACCTTAAGGGCGTTAACAAGGTGAAAGAGTCTAACATGTTTAAATATAAGAAAAATAGCAGGACAAGAGGACACAGCATGAGATTAGAGATGGGACGATTAAGGGGGAATGTGAGGAAATTATTTTTCACAGAAAGGGTGGTGGATGCATGGAATGGCTTACCTCAAGAAGTGGTGGCTGTGAATACAGTGCAGAGCTTCAAACAGGCATGGGATAGGCATAAGGGAGCAATACAAATGACTATGAATAGATAGGTCACTGACAGAGCAAAGGCCGATGGCACATTTATAAGGTAGAAAAAGAAATGGGCAGACCGGATGGGCCTTGCGGTCCTTATCTGCCATCAACTTCTATGTTTCTGTGTTTCTATCTGGTCTGCTGGATGTACCAAGCTCATTCACAGCTCGTTACTCTAACCTCTAGGCTATACTGCCAGCCCATTTGTGTTGCGTATCTTAGTTTGGTTATTAAAATGTTGGATGCCCAAATATTCGAAGGTTTCCTTGATCATTAAGTTTTCTCCAATACTCTGTTCTAATAAATAATTTTCATCAAAATAAGCATAATCACAGTTTTTTCCTTATTTAGTGCATATCCAGATAAAGATGAATATATCTTTACTTCCTGTAGAAAGCATGGGAGCCACGCATTTATATCTTTAATAAAAAGCAAAATATAATCACCAAACACATTAATCTTCACATGTTCTTTACCACCTCATATTTCCTCTATCCCCTGGTTCCATTTAATATGATTCAGAAAAGGTTCCAAAGCCAAAATAAATAGAACTGGGGAGAGAGGGCAACCTTGTCGCACTCCATTCAGCATGTCAAAAGATTCTGTTAAATATGAATTTATGGTGAATCTAATCGTGGTTTTCTCATATAGTTTTCTAATTCCTGCCTTCATATTTCTCTCAATGCCCCCCTTCAGTTTCCCCAGCCATATAGCCATATCCTTCCATCTTCCCCCACCCCTAACCAGATCTACATGCCCCCTGCCACATCCCCCTTCCCCCATCTACTCCCCTCATCCACTACATTTTGACAAGGCCTACTTTGCTGCTCCAGTCCTTCCCTCATCCTCTCTCTTAGTCCTTCCTTCACTATCCCGCTCCTCCCCTCATCCCCTGCTACTAGTCCCTTCTCATCCATGATCCTCTCTCCTTCTCCTGCCTTGCATTATTAATGCACTTACAGTATGTTACACGTGATTTTGTAGCTGCATATACTGTACCATAATAACTGTACTGTTATAATCCTTCATGTTAAATGGCTGCATCTGAATTGTTTGTTTCTTTTCTTTGTTAACGCTGTTTTGACTTGTATAATTTAACTACTGTATCCCTGTTTTGTCATGACGAGATTTCAATAAATAAATAAATAAAATAATAAGAAATAAAAGACTTTTAGGAATCCCCCAACCTTCCAGGCATTGCAACATACATTTTCTGTGAAGATAACCAAGAACTTTGGAAGCATCAATTGCCACTGCATGGCATGTTTCTCCTTTCTGTTTTGCGTATGAAAATAAGGCCTAGACTTGTTTCTTGGAAAAATGTTCTGCCTTTAACAAAGTCAAACTGGTCAGCATGGATAGAGTCCAATAATGAATCTTTGAGTCTATTGACTATTAATTTTGTTATAATTTTATAGTCCGTATTCAACAGGGCTATAGGCATATAGCTATCAATTTTATTCCGGTTCTTCCTTCTTTTAAAATAAAAATATTTTCTGCTTCCTCCATAGATCTGGGGATTTGACCACAACCATCTACTAACTCAGAAAGCATTAATAACATCCAAGGGCATAATGAGTCAGAAAATGTGTGGTAAAATTCAGTGTCCGCCCGTCTAGATCTAGGCTCTTAGTTTTGGGCATAGATTTGGTTGCCTCCTAAATTTCTATTAATGTAAAGAGGTCTTCTGCATAGTTTATATTTTGGAGATCCTCCTTTTTGATATAATCCTCAAGGGCCTGTTTATTAAATGACATTTTCCTTTGATAGATGTTTTTGTAATATTTTAATACCACATCTCCCATTTCCTTATCTTTATAAACCCTATTTCCTTGATTGTCTTTCAAGAAGATTATGATATTCTATTCTTTCTGTTTTTAAGTAGGGTAGCTAGAAAACTACCAGACTTATTACCCTGCACATATCTAGCTTTCTTTAAGGTCAATAAAGTTCTTCATATTTCCACATTGTTTATCTCCATTTTCTCAAGTTTAAGCTAATGCCATTCCTTGCAATATAAGTCATAATGTGATGTAACTAAAATATCTAATTCATGTAGCCTATTATTTATTCTAATCTCCTTTTTTTATTTTCCTTATTAATGTGGGTCTGATACAATATAATTATTCCTTTAATAACCACCTTTAATGGATCCCATAACCTATGTACAGGAATGCCACCATCGTAATTGAAGTACCAGAATTCTCTTATCCCCTCCTGAATTTTCTTTTTAAAGGTAATATCCTTCAACAGATCATTATTGGATTTCCATACCCTATTATTAATTCTATTAGGATCCCCTAATTTGATATCTACCTGTATTAAAGCATGATCAGAGAGGATTATTGAATCTATCTTCATACCAAAACAATTAGCTATTAAGGATTTAGATACAAAAATGTAATCAATATATCCCAATACTGACACTGTAGTGCAGCATGAGAGGGGTGCTGCACTTCTGAGGTGCCGTCTTTCAGATGAGATGTTAAACCGAGGTCCCATCTGCCTGGATTGGTGGTAGTTCAGGTGGATGTTACTTATCGAAAAGAGTAGGGGAAATTTTTACTGAAAAAAACCAAAACACAACTTTTCACAAAGAGAACAAACAAAGCAAAAAACACTGATAAGGAAAAAAAACATAGGAAAACAGAATCATAAATGAGCATATAAACTTAAATAGTGGAAAACAGATGCATCTTTTCTTATAATCTCAGCACTTTAGGAAAGACAAGAAAACAAAAACTAACCCACCCAGTCAATATTTCCCCAAAAAGTATCAAACACCTCTTTGCTCAAGACAAGTTTTTCATAAACAAAGATACTATCCAATTCTTGTTGTATATTAAAATAAAAAAACATCATGTTGTTGCACTGTTTTACCTTGCAAAGATCAAGCGCATCTTGCCTGCCAAATAGACCATGTGATATATACCAGAACAACATGTATCATACTGGATGCCCACTTGTTCCATGAAAACTGGAATTTGTCCTAAAATCAAGATATCATAATTAATTAGCGAAAAGGATGTTTCATCCCAGAGGAGACATAGCATCTGCCAAAAGCCTTGTACATGAATGCAATCAAAAAATAAATGCTGTATTGTCTCCACAACCCCAGCACAGTGTAGTTCTCCACATCCTCTTTCTGAAAGTTGCTTGTGTTTTTGATTGCTTTTCACCTGTAATTTTTGGTGCCCACATAACCAAGCAAAATCCTACATTTTCTGAGGGATTCTTTTCTCTAATATATTGTCCAATAAAAGGGTGATTTGGATATAAGGAGATACTTGAAATATCGGATCTTCCCAGTACCAAGAGTCAAGTATCATGTTATAAAAAACCTTTTTCTTCTTTCCTGACACCAAATCATATCACTCTTCCAGTAGTATGTGTATTTAATCGTAGTCTGCACACAACTAGGAAGTAGGTGTGGTGGTGGGGTGCCATTTACCCCTACCCATGCAGTGAAAAAAGGATTACCCCAAAGCTGAAAGCAAACTTGCCTTGAAATAGATGACTGTATCAACAAAGGGAGAATGGAGCTGTAAAAAAAATTCCCAAAAAGGTAAATAATAGGATGTATCATGTTTAAACCTCCTTCTTTGTGTGTCCTGTAGGTATGATTTATTTTGACTGGGTTTAATCTGCTACCCCATAAGAAAAAAAAAATAAGCCCAAAACTTTCGTGTGCATGCTATATGGTAAGGGAAAAATATGAGATAAATATAAAAAAACAGGAGCTAAATATGCTCATAAAAGGTACACTTTTTTCTTCCTCAACATTTTCCACGTCAACCATGCCTGTACCTTCAGAAGTGCTTTATCATAACCCAGATTCCAATTATAGGATTCTGAATCCCTAGTCCTAAAATAAACACCCAGAATTTTCACCTGCTCTGTTGTCATTGTAATGGGAAAATCTGATACAATTTCTCTTTCCCCAAGAACCAAGACAGTACTTTTTGCCACATTAATCTTAATACCTGTAATTTCAGTAGATTCTTGGAAAGTAGATAGTATAAGAAGGCCTGAAATGCTATCTGCTACAGAGAAAATGCAATCATCCGCATAAGCCGACATCGTGGAAAATTCATAGCCATCAATGTTTTTAATTCCCACAATTCTTGGATCCATCTTAATTTTCCTCAATACATAATCTAGTCCAAAAACATACAGTAAGGGGCTCATTGGGCAACCCTGCTTCACTCCATTCTTCAAAAGTATTGGGACTCCAAAAAAAACATTAACTAAAGGTAGTGCTTGGGCTCCTTTATATAGTACTTTTACCATATTAATGAATCCTAACGGGATCCCATATTGACCTAAAGCCTGCCAAAGATAGTCTTGACTAACAGCATCAAAGGCAGTTTCTTGATCTAGTGCCATTAGATATCCTGACAAATTTTTCCTCAGGCCTTGTTCTACAATTTCCCTAATTATTATCAAGTTCTGTGCAATATTCCTGCCAGGGATTGCACACATCTGTTCTGGTAATATCACTGTCTGTGCTACCCTTGCTAATCTTGTGTTAAGTATCTTTGCTAGTATTTTATAATCAGAATTTAAAAGTGTTAACGGTCTCCAGTTATGTATGTCCTGTGGGTTTCCTTTTTTAAAAAGAAAAAACATTATCCCAAGCTGCATAAAGGGTGCAAGCCTTTCCTCTTCCCAAACAGCCTGAAAAACTAGTTCTAGGCAGGGAGCTAAAATCTCACTATATTTCTTATAAAAGTCATTGGGTAACCCATCTTTACCTGGTACCGTTTTATTAGACAATTGTGAAATAGCTCCCATGATTTCAGTATGAGTAATCGGGATAAGCAGTGCATCTTGTTCAGATTTACTTAAAGTAGGTGTAGAAATACCCTGGAAAAAAGTGAAGGGTTCTTTCTTTGTATTTTGAAAAGTTGCTGCTATGTGTTGTTGTACAATAAGCATAATATCCCGATTGGTATCCTTTAAATTACTCTGTACATCCTTAAGACTTGTTAAAATTCTATTATGAGACACACCATCCTGGACTTCAAAAGGGTTAACCTCATCCTTTGTCCCTTGCATATTAAACTTTTGTTGTGACTCTTTCCTCTGGACTATGCTATCTAGATATTGTAACATTTGATTTTTTGTATGCGCAAGGTCAGTCCAACTTTCCTCACTATTTCTACCCTGAGACACCAGTTGAAGGTATAAAGTTCTGAGTTTAAGATAATTAATATACTCCGTATTCACATGTCGTTTTGACACCATGCTGTACCAATCCTGCAGGTCTCTTTTGCAATCTGACCACCATTCTATGGGACTATCATATAAAAACCACAGGTCTTTCCTAGCCTGCAATAAAGTCCTGACACCAATATCAACCCAGGCATCATGAAGCTTGGAAATATTCGTCTTCCAATACCCTTTCCCAATTGGTATATTCTGTGCATCCCCTAAATATAAAATTACCATAAAATGATCAGAGATTTCTAAAGGCCGCACTTGAACAGCTTGGCATGATAACCGAGCAGATACCAGCCAAAAATCAATACGAGTAGATAGTCTACCTTTAAAAAAAGTATGAGTTGGTTTCATATGTAATATGTC
Source organism: Neoceratodus forsteri (assembly GCA_016271365.2). Lineage (NCBI taxonomy): Eukaryota > Metazoa > Chordata > Ceratodontiformes > Ceratodontidae > Neoceratodus > Neoceratodus forsteri. Next base: position 1,102,104,574 of record CM028134.1, on the reverse strand, counting down.
ATACACATCACATAAATAATAATGAGCCAAAAGTGTATTCAAAACCTTTGTATCACAAAATATTTTTTCCGTGTGCCTGCCCCAATCCCTAGTAGTAAGTCCACAATTAAAGTCCCCACCCCATAAAACTAATTTAGAGGTGTACAAAAAAGGCCCTACACATTTAAACAGAGCAGATCTATCTGTCTTACCTTGTGGTGTATAAATATTAATCACCCGATATCCCACGTTACATAGAACTATATCCATAATTAAAACCCGTCCAGGCAATAAGTCATATACATGCAACACTTTAACTTCACCCCTAAAAAGTACCCCAAGCCCAGAATAAGTTTCCTCACCTATAGACCAATAGGAGACACCCCATCTCCAATCTTTTTGAGCTTGAATTACTTCAGCCAGAGAATGCAGTCTAGTGTCCTGTAATAAAAAAACATCACCAGCTCCGATACTAAGACTCAAAAAAGTGCTCTGCCTTCTTCCATAAGCCTTAATGCTGTTAACATTTACTGTACAGAAAGCCAGAGCCATGAATATGGCAAAAAAGAATAGGGAAAACAAAATAGCCCAACCCATTTAACGTTTCTTTTTCCTCTTTTTTGTCTTTGGCTTATCCGAGGGGCCTACCTCCAAAACACCATCTGTGTAAGATGAGGCTACCGAGGAGATATCTGATTCATGATCTTCCTCATCCACCTCATCCTCAAACAGTAAGGCATAGGAATTTTTACAGCCACCTCTTCAACATCTTTAGTTTGTTTTAAAGCAGCTGATCCCAGTTTCCCTGCCTTAGATCTGGTGACCCTTTTGAAATCTGTATCTGTGTGAACTAAGTGGGGGGCATAGAAACTTGGATTTCTCCTATCAGTTCCACAAGTTTTGATACTGGAATGTTGTCACACTCTATAGGTACCTCCCTTGATGCCGGCGCCACATCCTCTGTTGGCGTACACTGAGCGGTAATGCCCTGAAGGCTTGTCTCATCTGTCTCTACCCTGTCTCCTTTTTCCTCATCTCCAGGAATATGTTGGGGTATAGGGGAACCAACAGGCCTGTTTGTTAATAATTCTATCATACAAAGTTTTTCTTTTTGGGCTGTGGCTACATATACATCTTGTTCCGCCCAAATCAAGGTGTCCCCACTGTTATGTGAGGCCCAAGAGCAAGTGCGAAAGGAGTGACCCTGTTCATCACAGAGATTGCATTTCAAGGGTTGCCTACAATGAGCCCCAACATGTCCCAGAACACCACATAAGCCACATTTTTGTTTGTCACAAACATTGCTCAGGTGCCCCACCACCCCACACTTAAAACAAGCCCATGGCTGCCCAGGATAGAAGATTACTCCTCTGTCTCTACCCAAAAAGAAACAATTGGGTAAGTGACAGGTTTGCCCTTGTTCCAGTTTCAAAACTATCTGATAGTGCCATCCCCCTGTCCATAATTGTTCATCATCTAAAATTGGCTTTGGGGCTCCCTGTACTGTGCAATGTTCCTGTAACCAATATGTAATGTCAGTCACATTTACACCTTCATTTTTGGAAAAAACTGTAATTTTTTTTGTCAAGGGTTTAGTGAGAGGGATAGCCAAATATGGTTTCCACAGAGGAGAAAGCTTTAATAAGCGATATTGTTTCCAAAATCTTTCTAGGCCAGACGGGTGTTTAAAACTAATATCAAACATTACATCACCCAGAACATGTATTAAGGCATGGATTTCATAAGCAAAAAACTTCATACTATCTTTTAGTAAAGTTCTTCCTACAAATTTCCGGTCAGGTATCATATCAGGATCACCCCGATACTTTAAACGAACAGCATTCCTTCGTTCTGCAGGCTCCAACAAAGGACCGGTACTGGCTGGAAATAAATGTTCTGCAACCTTCCATGCCAGACCCTCTCAGGTCCTGTGTCTACAGAAACCGTAGAGCCCATCCAGAGGTAGAACCGAGTTATACCTCTGTTTCAATACATACTTCCTGAACTGAGTCCATTGAATCTTGCACTTCTTGTGCTTTAATAGTCAACATTAAGGGGTGAATGTCACTTGTTTGCTGGGGTGTCTCAAAGTCCTTTGGGATACATTGTCCTGGAGGCAAACTAGATGAAGGCAGCTCTTCAGACCCGGGGGGGGGGTAGAAGGCAAAGACACTGCAGTAGCATCAAGAGCTGCTTCCCAACCTTGACCTGATGGGCTTTTAACCCATCCTGCAGCCTGTAAGGCTGTATCCACCCAGTCCTCTGAGTCCTGTCTTTCTAATAAAAAAGGATCAGAGTGCTTCCTGGAACCCCCCCCCCCCAGTTTACTTAGGGATTTTGGATTACTAGGTATGGCAGAAGAATAAGAAAAATGTCTAGGGGCTCCTGCAGAGGCTTTAGGGGAAGAGCTAGGTTTTTGAGAGTCCCCATTGATAGGAGTTTTCCTACCTGTCTCCTGTTCAGAACATAAAGTTAGTGCCGTAGTGAGGTTTGCATTGTTTTCCTCCATGTCCGTCATCTCCATATAATCTCTGGCTTCCGACTTCGTTTCCAAGGTATGGGAAAGTGTTGATGGTGAAAGACTCTTATTTCTTGCCCCACACTCTCCACTTGCAGCAGCTGTAAACTTGGTACTCACACTATCTTGTTGTGCCTCCACTTGCTGGTCTGCCGCGCTATGCTTCCTACGTCCCTGCTCCTCCACAAAACTCCTCCGTGCTGCCTTATAGCATTGTTCCGCTTTCAGAAGCTGCGCTCGTAAAACATCTTCGGGCTGTCCAACTGCATTGTGAGAAGCACAAACTTTCGAATCATTAGGAAAAGAAGCTTCCAATGATGAATCCAGTACCATACGGTCCTCCAGAGGTAGGGAATCTCCAAAAACAAGAGCTTTTCCTTCGGTAGTCTCCATAATGAAAAAGTTGGAAAGGCCAAGAAGGAGAATCACTCCTTAGCCTCCCACACGTCTGCTGCTGTGCAAAGCTCAGACACTACTGAGCAAACACTGTGTTAGAACCACACAGCGCCCTCTGCCTTCGCAGAGTAGGGGAATGTCCCCGGTGTCATGGCCAAATTTCCCTCATTCACTAAAAAACAAATACCACCAACAGCTTAATCTGGTTCAGTTTCAGTTGCTTACCATCTGTATCCCCCCCCCCCGGTCGCCCCTGAAAAAGGGACTTCTAGGCCCAGTGGGCTTACCAGGTCAACAAAATTCAACAAACAAACAAACAAAACAATATGAGAAAAACAGTTGTTTTCATGTTTGCTTGAGTGCACAGTGCACAAGAAACATATTGAGATGGTAGAACATTGCAGAGGTGTGGCAGTGTTGTGGCTAATGCAGCACATGCTTTAATGGGCATTTACCTTGGCCACCGATTAATGCTGAAAGAAATCTGCCACTGCAATAAGGGGCAGGTTTGTCATTGCATTGGTAGTGCCCCCTCCCTCCTAACCAGGTAGACAGCAGGACAACACATTTAAATGTTACCTCTCTCTCACTGCTGCTGTTTGCCCTGCTTCCTCTGTTTTCCATCCCCTGCTGAAATTGGGGTGCTCAATCCCCATGTCAACATGTGTTCCCCCTTCCCCCATTAATGTGGCACAATGGGAGCCCACCCCAATGTGCCAAAAAATACTTCTTTGATGTTTCCAACACTGGAATGCCCACTCCCAGTGTCAGATGTGCCATCCCCATGCCCCTATGTTCTCAGCTGATCTCAGGATGCCCAATCCCTGGGTTGACATTGACCCCTCCCCCTATACTCTGGCACACTGGGAGTTCACCAGTGTGCCAAAATGCATTTTGTTAATATTTCACCTGTAAAAAAGAAAATAGTCCCAAAACGTCTTTTTTTAACTTGAAAAAACAAGAAAATGGTCCCTCTTCATTCCTGCTGGCCCCCCTCCCCAGCCTGAACCCTCTCTCTGTGTAATCCATCTCCTTGCACCCCCCCTGACCCATACTTACCCCTGGAGGTTGGGAGCAGCGATCTTCTGTGGACCAGAAACACGTCTGCACTCTTCAAAGACCAATTGGGAACTGAAGAAATGACTGTAAGCTCTATAATGGCAGTCAATGGGGGTGGATTTCAACTTAGGTTGATGTCTCAGCCAATGTTTGGAGTTTTGGTCCTAAATTTTTAACATGGGGTTCTTGGGACCCCACCTCATGAAGACTGTCACTGTCATTTTGTTTCTCAGTCTCTAAAGGTGATTTCACGGTCACCGTGTGGAATCACCTTTTGGGATCAATTAATGAAACAACAGTGCCACTGTTCATGAGGTGGGGTCCCAAAAAAACCTTGTTACAAATTTCGTGAAAAAATTCCAAAAAAATGACTGCGTTTCGAGTGTCCATTGCGCAGCTTTGACACACGCTCATATCTTCATCAGTGTTTAATATTTTCACTCCAAATTTCCAACATTGCCATTTTTTTCACACCCCTTATGAACAGCACAGCAGTCATTTTTCACATCCTTCCCGAAATATGTTTTTACACCTCTGGCACAAAATGGCACGGTTGCTGTGCAAAATCTATTTTTGGGATAGATTAATTAAATCACAGTGCTTCTGTTCATGAGGGGAGGTCCCAAAAAGGCCATGTTGAAAATTTGATGAAAACATTCCAAAAAATGACTGCGTTACAAGGGTGAGTTGCACAGTCTCTATGCATACTTGTAACTTTGCCACTTTTTCATATTTTCACTCCCGATTTTCAACATTGCCATTTCTTCACACCTCCTCATGAACAATACAGCTGTAATTTTCATATCCTGCCCAAAATGTGTTTTCTTCGCACCTATGATTTAACTAAAGACTTGTTTTGGTTTGTGTTTTTACCTGTCGTCGTTGGTTGCTTAGAAGTCGTGGCCAGCCATGATTCTCAAAATATTTTAGCGGCTCTTCTTGTAGATAAAACAACCATAGCTTCAAGGGCTTCCAGGTATTTTTGTGATGCAAAACTCTTGAATGGATGGCCAGGGTGTGCAAAGCACAACAGGAGGAAGCTTATGAAGCTGTTACCACCGGAGTCTTAGTGCTACCATCTTGGTCTAGTGCTGGGTATAACTGTGGTGGGGTTCCTAATATTTAAAAATATGCACTTAGAGCAGATTTATATTGCTGGATCTAACTGCAGCAGGGTTCCTAATATTCAGGAAGTATGTAGTTACAGCAGATTCGCACTGCTGGGTCTAACTGTGGTGAGATTGCTCATATTCAGGAAGTATGCAGTCAGAGCAGATTCATACGGTTATGTTGCAGCGACATAAATTTGGTCGCCGTACATTAGGGCACCAGAAACATGTCGCCCACAACTACTGCACCCATATATTCTGGCGCAGCCCAAGTAGAGTGATAAGGGAGAGCAGTACAGAACGGTTGATTTTTGTTGGGGGCTTCACACCCTCCACCCCCCGACACTAAATAAAATCTCCTCCTGGTCCAGGCATGAGTGGACCAGAAGGAGAACAGTGTCAGCAGCAAAAACAGTTGTGATTGTAGGGCACTGCATACCGTGTCTTCCATCACCATATGTCATCTGCTACTGACCATAGCACTCATCTTCCTACTAGGGGATGCTCCACTTCTCCCTCCACTTGGTGACTTGGAACAGCCTAGCACCAAGCTCCTAACATTAGCCACCCTACCCACTCCTACCACCGACCCATTCGTCTCTCTCCACCAATGGACCATACTTCCCTTAAGCTCCAATCACCCTACTAGTACTACTGTGTTACTGCAATGGACACTACTCTGCTTGGCCTCTCCCTTCCTATGGGACCTATCTACTCCCACCTCCACACGGTGCTGCTCCCCTTCCCTAATGGTGCCTAAGCTCATGAAGAAATGTTTAAAGTTGGCTGCCGTACGCATCCTCCTACTACTACTCCTTCTTTCTGGAGACATTCACCCCAACCCAGGACCCCCCCAGGGTTACTACATCCAAGAGCCTCACTATCGCATCCCTCAATATATGTAGCCTACTCAAGAAATTTGATTCCTTTCAGGGATGGGTTGCTCAGAATCACCTCAATGTCATCTCAGTAGTTGAAACCTGGCTCATCAACCACCTCCCCCGACTCTGCAGTCTTACTTCCTGGCTTCACACTATAGCTGACAGATAGAACATCAAAGAAAGTGGGTGGTTGTGCACTGCATGTCCAGGAATCACTACAGTGTCTCGCTCTACCCTCCCCATCACTTGAACACGGGGCCCAATCTCTCACATTGAAGATCACGCTTGCCCGTAACAGAGACCCCTTGTTCCTCTCCTCTGCATACATCCCCCCCGAAATCAGAAGACTGCTTTCCTCTCTGTCCTCAACCATCTCCAGACTCTCCCTGACAATGTTGACACATTGCCCTCGGAGACTTCAATACAAACTGGCTGGCTGACACTTCAGCCCCTGTTAGGGATGCTGCAACTGCTCAAAACCTGACCCAGCTTGTGACTACTGCCACTAGAATAAACCAGAGGACTGGTACTGCCACCCTCCTAGATCTAGTGCTCACTAACGCCCCACATAAAGCTACACAGGTCAGGGTACTACCTGATGCCCTGAGTGACCACTCTCCAGTGCTATGTCACTGGTCATTCTGTATTAACAGGCCCCCCAAAACTGTCTTACAATGCCACCTCAAACCTGGCAAACTACAGTCCCTTAAACAGTACCTCCTAGATACTGACTGGTCCCCCATAAGAAATGCTCAGAACATTGACTCTGCCCTCAACTATTTCATTCATATGTTCAACACTGCCTGCAACCTGTTTGCACCCCTGACCAAACAAAAAATGAAAGGTGCCAACACACCATGGCTATCTCAAGCTCTTTTGGACCAGATGCGCGAATGAGACAATCTGTGGCACATTGCACAGGATACCAGAAAATCCTCTGATAGGCAGCGCTAGCAGGAAGTGCACAATAAATGCACATAGGACATTCAAAAAGCAAAGGCTGAGTACTTTAAAACCTTGCTCACCAACACATGGGGCTCAGGTCGAAAGTTTTGGGACTCACTCAAAATGCTAAGTGGCAAAGCCTCCACTGCGCTGTCTACCCATATCAGGGCCAACGGATCTATCACCTCAGACCCAGCCCTTCTCGCAGACACATTAAATGATGCCTTCTCTGACCTCACTGGTGTTCTCCCCCCCCAACTTTTTCTTCCCACCACCTACACCCCTGCCCCTCCCCAACCCCCTTTCCACTTTAAAGCGTTTCCCAGTGTGAAGCTGCCCTCTACTACACAAAGCCTTCAGTAAATTTCATTTCAGCAGTGACACACTGGATCTAAAACTGCTTAGACTCATATTCAGTGAGGTTCTCCCCCCCACCATGCTTTTGAACCACTCCCTTTCTCTGGGCCATTTCCCCACCAAATGGAAATCTGCCCTCATCACTCCTTTCCTTAAAAGTGGTGACCGCTCCCTGCCTGGGAACTACCACCCAATATCAATTCTGCCTCCCCTCTCTAAAACCCAGGAGAAAATTGTGGCCATCTAACTCACAGACTACCTCACTAAATATAGCATCCTGTGTCCTGAACAACATGGCTTCTACCAGAACCATAGCACCACCACTGCCCTCTTGGAATTTACTAATCCCCTCCATACATCCCTGGACACCGGCTACACTGCTGGCACTGTCTTTATAGACCTCTCAAAGGCATTCAATACTGTGCATCACTCGCTTCTCCTGGACTCCCTCACTCGGATAGGCTTGTCCCATGAGACCATTGACTGGTTTGCCAGCTATCTGTCTGAGAGAACCCAGACAGTCCGGATTGCCCACTCCCTGTCATCCCCCCACCAAGTCAGGTCTGGGGTCCCTCAAGGCTCAATTCTTGGCCCACTTATCTTCTCCCTATTTCTCAACACCCTACCAACGCCTGCTCTGAAAAAATTCTATTATATGCAGACGATGCAGTCCTCTACAACTACAACTCACACACTGATCCTGCAGCCTTCCACTCAGCACTCCAGAAATCCTTCTCTGAAGCTGAATCCTGGTTCATTCAGCATAGATTAGTACTAAATTACAAAAAAACTAAATACATGTTGTTTGCACACCCCCAAAACAAGGACCTAGGACAACCCTTGATCATTCTGAACTCACTGAAAGACACCCTTGAGCAGGTTACCACTTTTAATTACCTTGGTATCACCCTAGACACTGGTCTCACTTTCCACAGCCATATCTGGATGCTCAGCACCGCCGTCAATACACGTATTGGTCTCCTTCACCGCTATAAGCACTGCCTCCCCCTGAATCTCTCTGATTAGCCATCTCTGCATCTATTCTATCCCTAATTGATTATGGAACCATCATCTGTGGTGCAGCTGACACCACCCACCTATACAAGATTAGACTGGCCCTCAATAAGGCTTGCAGACTTGCTACAGGCTGTCCTAGACTTACACACACCTGCACACTCTGCGCCTCAGCAAACTGGCTCAGCTTGGATTGGAGGCTAAAGTACCGGGCCTGCCTCTTCGCTAAGAAAATCACCTCAGGATTACTCCTACCAGACCTCTACCCACTACTTCAGTCCCCACTGTCTACCCGCCTCACATGACAATCAGCAACTACCCACTTTAGGGTACCTCACTGCAAGATCACCTCAGGCCAAAGAACATTTCAATATCTGGCCCCATCCTGGCTGAACTCACTCCCAAATTACCTCCTCACTGAACCCAAACTTGGTCGGTTGAAGTCCCAACTAAGGGACCTTATCACCCAGGGATCAGTATGCAACTGCCCCTTAACCTGACCTTCCATTTCTACCGCCCCCCACTTCCCCCCTTCCCCTTGATCATGGACCAAACACTGGTCCGCCGCTACTGGGTGTGCCTATACTGTGACAATGGACCCCAATGTCTTGCCTTGGCCAATGAAGAACTCCTGGGCATGGCTAGCGCCATCGCCCTGAAATGCTATGCTTGTACCTGTAACCTTTTGTACTTTGTACCTTGTTAGCAGCTCTCTGTTACCATGTATTCCCTGCTGCTACTTTGTACTTTCTGTATTCATTTGCAACCATTCTGTAACCATTGTCTTTAATTGCTATGTTAGTTGTCACTTTTGTCAAGGTTGTCTCTGTCTTATGTTTCAGATGGAACCTTTGTAAAGGAGTCTTTGACTCAAAGGTGTTATCCGATATTTATCAATAAACAATAAACTGTGAAATCCAGCATTTCCCTGTCACTCACGATCTTTTCCCAGGACGCTAATTGTGGTGCCCTAAATTGTGTCACCCACGTAACGGTATACAGATTCATACTGCTGGTACTAACTGCAGTGGGGTTCGTAATATTCAGAAAGAATGCACTTAGAGCAGATTTGTACTGCTGGTACTAACTGCAGTAGGGTTCCTAATATTCAGGAAGTATGCAGTTAGAGCAGATTGGAAGTGGAATAGCCATTACACACCAGTACTGAGGGCAGAGTTCTGCACTCTGCAGAGTCCTACTGTAGAGCTTTATTGTGTTATCATGCTTTTTTGGCCCTTGTTCCACATGGATTTACCTCCTTGCTGGAATGTTGGTGCCCCACAGTTCAAAGGTCATGAAGTGTCACTGTACTCTTCCCTGGTAAACATCATTCAAGCTGATCAGAAATCTGCATGCAACCTGTGCTGAGAACCACCGTGCACACAAATTGCTTACAAAAGGCAAGGCTGCAGAGCCATTGGGGGGGGGGGACAATGGCCAGGCACTAATTTAATTGCAAACTATGAAAGAAAGTCAAACTAGATCAGATAAGACCACTCTTAACATTTGTAATTCATTTTTTGTCACTTGCCTTCTTAAAGGACTCACAAAAAGGGTCTTGTTTGATCGATCGTTTTTCATAATGTTTTACTTTGTCTGATGCCCTATATTCATGTAGTATAAGTAGATTTGTGAAAAATAAATCTTTTTTCCTTGTTTCTGAGTTTTTTTGCAGCTGCATTCCCACCGCGAGCCATGCTGTATCTGTTAATTAGTCTCCCTTGTCACGTGAGCAGACGACGTCATCTGAGCGACGGCTACGCTTTCAGCACTAGAGGATCACTGTTGAATGACAATGGCTGAATCTGATGAGCTAGATCTGGACACTGATCTAACTCTGAATATCCAGCCCTACATGCATGAGCCAGATGCAAAAGATGTTGGACTGAATGGTGCAGTCGGATGAAGTGAATCCTCCAATGAAAAGAAGCAATAGCTGACCGGGAGGCTGGCAATGTGGAACGGCCACTGCAGTGAAGATCCCAATAAATGGTAATACCTTTAACCGCTGCATTTTAACCATTACAGTGCTTTTACTGTGCCCTGTGAATCCACAGTTTGGACTTCTAGCGAAGTAGTGCTGTGTGCTCATTTTTCATTCCTCTACCCCCTGCACAGTATATCAAAGTACAGGCCAGATGGGGAGCGAAGCCAACCCCCCAATGAGACTCCGAAACTGAGAGTTTTAATATCCTGCATTAAACAAAAAAGTACAAATCCAAATGGAGTACAGCCATCCCCTGCACAAGACAGCCTTTCCTCTCGGGGTCATGTTCTACAGAAGGATTGGGTATCCTATGATAATGATGTGCTCATTTTTTATTTGGTTTTTGTTATAGCATTAGTGTCCATCAGTTCCATTGTAGGTGTGACGCAGATTGGCATTCACTGTAAATTGCAATGTTTTCATTGTAATTTATGCATTCGATTCTGAGTCATTGCTGCACATTCATATCTGCTGCCTCTGTGTTTGTTTAACATGAATGACAGATTTACGGTTTGCTGGCTCATGCATCAGTTGTTCTTTGGTGGTGGAATTGAGGAACTGTATTTTGTGTTGCCATGTTACCCTGTAATATTCATGTGGTGTCATGACATAGAAACATAGACTTTGAAGGCAGATAAAGACTGCTTGGACCACCTACAGTAGTCTGCTCATTTCTTTACCTACAGGATAAGCTGCAGATCCTAGTTGACCAACAGCCTATTTCTTTCTACCCTCCCCAACAAGAATTGCCTTATGTCTGTCCCATGCATTCTTGAATTCTCCCACAGACTAGTTCAGACCCCACAACCTCCTCAGGACTTTGCACTTATTTTATGCACATGTGTTTATACCCCTCCCCCCCACCATTCCCCAGAGAAACAAGATTTCTGAAGCTCACTGTGGTTTAGCCTGCTTGTGTTTATGTATGGTGTCTGTGTTGTTCTGCTTTGTACCTAGCAGCTATGGACTGTCGTGATGCCCCTTGATGTGACTGTTCTATTTTTTCAATTCCTGTGTCATTGTCTGTTAATAGTGGGTTGGCATCATAATTTTTTGCCCTACTTTCACTTCTCACTGCAATACCCTTATGTCCATCCCATGCCAGTTTAGGAACAGTCACTCTGCTTTTATCCCACCCCCACCCCATCCCCATAGTCTGTGTTGGTTGTGTACCTTGACTGCTGTGAATTAAAAGTGTTATGAACTTTATTATGATGAAGTGAAAGCTTATGTTATTTCTCCTTGTTCTTTTATACATGGTAATTAGACAATAATTTCACAGTCCTGCTACGCATGTGTGCCATAGGTATAGTTGAATGTTTCAGTCATATCCCTTGTGTTTTGTAAACCTTCATTGTGGACAGCTTGTATGGCACAGCTTTCGATGATCAGGTGTCAGAGGCCATGACAAAACATCTGATGCTCCCAGAGTGGTGCACTGCTTTCTTAGTTGTGTAATATTTATATATTTAATTTTTAACCTCCGGCAGTGAAAACATGTTGCTTCAGGATCATGCGATATGTTTCTTCAGGTGTTGCAGGAAGGTTTTCTTTAGCAAGACAGGCCTAAAACGCCATGCCCCACAATGATCATACTGTGACATACAAGGCGTGAACAAGCCCTGTTCCAGTATCAGTGACCCTCCTAACTATACATGTATCAGTAAACTGTGCATGTATATGTGATGTCAACTCCATCAATGTTTCTTTTATGATCCTATGTTCCTATTATCTTGTATGCCCTTGCTTCACTGATCTCCTGTAGTACCTGCTCCATTGTAACCACAGTACTGTGTTCCCTCACCTTTGTTTATTTTTCCATGTACAACATACATAGACATGTAAAGGTAAGGATTATGAGGGGATAGTGGTGGCGGGGTGGACCGTGTTGAAGGTGTAAGGGAGGAATTATGTAAGTTGATAGTGAATAAAGCCATGGTCCCAGATTCCCTTCATCCTATGGTGCTTAAGGATTGAAGGGGTGTGCAGATATGTGCCACTAAAATTTTGCATGGACTAAATGTGCAATAACCAACTACTCATGGGTTTTCGGTACCCTTCTTTGCTGCTGTCCTTCTGTCAGTGCTGCATTCCCAATTTCCCATGGGGGCATGCCTCAGACAGCTAATGTAGAACCCATATGAGAGTGAACAATCTTAGACCTGGTACGCTCAAACAGGGATGGAGAGAGGATCTCATATTTAGAAGTGAGTAACCATCAGGGAACAATCGACCACCAAACAGTGTGGTTCACAATAAACACAGCTGTAGAGTCAAGCCATACAAAAGCAAGGGTGTTGGACCTTAGGAGGGCTGACTTTGGTAAAATGGGAGCGTGCCTCAGAAGAGCACTCGATAGAGGCACAGAGGTAATGTGAGGAAGTATTTTTTCACAAAGAGGGTTGTGGATGCATGGAACAGCCTTTCTGAGGAGGTTGTGGAGAGAAAAACAGTGGAGGAATTCAAGAATACATGGGACAGAAATAAGGCAATTCTGGTGAGGGGAAGGAAGAAGTAGGCTATTGGTTCACTAGGATCTGCAGCTTATCGAATAGGTAGGGAAATGGGTAGACTAGGTGGGCCAAGTTGTCCTTATCTGCCATCAAATTCCATGTTTCTATTTATATATGTTATGGTTGTGGGACAAGTACAGGTGTTGCATTGGCAGAATCCATGTTGTGGGAAGGTCCTTTTATGCTGACACATGTCTGTGTATTTGATCACTGATGGTGTGCTGGTAGTATATCATGTCCATGTAATTGAACCACACTGTGTCTATCAGGTGCACCTCACGATTGATAGAGACATGAATCAAGCTGTGTGCAAATGAACGGAATGTTTGATTTGTACAAATTTCAAGCAATTACTACTTTGCTGAATTTGTTCTGGAAAGAGTCATCTCAGTAATTGTTTACTTTGAATTGTGTATTACAGGTGCAATTGCGGCAATTGTACAGCGATGGACATTGTTCTGGAGTGTGTTTGCTGCACCGAGATATATTAAGTCAGTGACATCACGGACAGAGAAGGAGTGGACTCCATAACAAAGCATGAAACACTCCATGAGAACTGTGTCAACCAGCATGCTACTGAAGTGTCATTTTATGAGTATTTGGAACTGGAAGGGCCACTTGAAGACAGCATTCTGATGAATGGGTAAGTTATTGTTACAGTGTTGTCTTACTTTTTTATGTTTGTGTTCCATCACCACCATCTGGGAAGTTTTGTATGCAGCTTATGACCACCCCAGTAACATCCTAATCCTCAACCACCTTTCCATTGTCCATTGACTTGGACCTAGTAATTGGGTGATATATCTATATGTGTGAACAGTATGAAACACAGCCTCCATTGTGTAGTCAAGGTGTACATCACTCCTTGATTGCAGTAATGATTAATTTACGGTGTTCCGATTGAGGAGTACTGCAATGTATGATACTGCAGCTCAGTACAGACTGAATCATGGAGGCTGTCCAAACCCAGTGGCAACATATTTTTTTTAGGATGTGGTGGGCGGTTGTACAGTTTATTTATGGTCCAACATCAAAAGCCCCATGTCATTTCTGACCAGTTGTGTCTCTTTGCTCTACTTCTCTGCCATGACTCTATTTGCTGGCCTTACCTCCTGTTTTGGCATGTCTCTTCTTCTTCTTCTTCTCCTAATATCAGACAGCCTCCCACCCACCACCACTCATTTAGCCTCCTGGTATGGGACTGCTAAGTGCTACTGTTTCTCTATGTATAATCAAGGTTAGTGACCATGGTGCAGTTAGAGAACAGGGCACAGGCTGGAAGGACACTTCTTTGAAAGTGTGGGTGCCAGCGTGACCCACTGTGGCCCACCAGTCAGCTTTTGATTCTACATTGTTATTCTTGCACCCCTTGGCTCTGGTGTGCAAGGCATAGAGGCGTGGGTGCAGGCACCACTGCACAGCCAGTTGGTAACAGCACCATAGCAATTCTTCTGCAACAGTTCCCTTATGGCTGCCTTTAACACCATCAGCACTCTGACTCACCAGAGCCCTTAATCTGTAGCCACCCTCCTTTGTAACGGTGATGCTCACTTTCCCTACTCAGTCCTACTTCTGTCACATATGTGTAAATAGTGTTGCGTGTCTTTCACACGCTAAGTGTCTGATATCCTGAAATAAACAATAATAATACAGTAGTGAGGAGTGATACCAGCACAGGCTGTCGTCTCAGCTGTGCTGCACTATCTCACCTATTTGCATTCACTGGGCTTGCAGTTGAGTGCCGTAAAGGTCCATCTTGCCACAGCATCTGCTTACATTTCTGTTGGGAAGAATGTTTCTCTGGTCTCAAACCCTATGTTCAAAAATTCTTTGAAGGCCCTGCCCATTTGTCCCTCACCTCCCACCCTCACAGGGAACATATGCCAGCATGGGACCTAAATGTGTGTATAGGTAGGCTCATGGGTCCCCCTTTTTGAGCCAATGTCTTCAACTTATTTGAAATATGTGACATGAAAAACTATTATCCTTGTGGTAATGATTTCTGCCACAAGAATCAGTGAACTACAGGCCATTTGAATTGAACAGGACCAAATTCCATTCCACATAGACAAAATGGTCCTAGGATTAAACAGGAATTTTCTTTCTAAAGTGGCTTCCGATTTCCATTTGAACCAAACCATTACCTTACCTGTCTTTTTCACCGAACACTCTATTTCTGGTGAAATGAGACTCTATATTCTAGACATCAAAAGAGCTCTTAGGTACTACCTGACAGCCACTAAAGTCCATAGGCAGGACAGAAAACAGCTGTTCCTAACCTATGAAAATGTAGGAAAGTGTAACCCAGCATCAAAAAGGTCCATTCTCCTGGTACCCGTGCTGGTAACACAAACCTGTGGCACTAGCGTTCTAAGTGAATCCCTTATCTCGGCAGAACGGCAAGAATAACACATCAGAGTAACCCCCCCCCCTCATGCTGAACTGTAACATGTGGTTTTGAATCAAAAATGAGCAGTACAATGTATAGAAATCATGGCCAAAAAGCAGAGCCTTGATAATGGGCAAGCTGTCGTGCATATTGAAAAGGTGCATGGCCATTACCACAAATCTGGTTTTCAGTCATGATTTCCATAACTTTAATGATTACATTAATTATAAAAACACTTATCACAGTTCAACATAAACTCCCAAAGAGGACAGATATTTGCTTGCTTGACTCATCGTCATCACAGTCCGGACCGATTTATTCAACAACAATTGGCTGTTTTATACGGAACCTTGAAGTTGGGCATTGGGTACAATAAAAAAATACTAAACAGCTCATTGATTATCCTGACTTAAGTAATGCATTTGACATGACACTGTCACCCGTAGGAGGATGGAGAGCAAGATGGAAAGCCTGGGTTGGCTGCGAAAATAACAATCAGGGTGGAGGCCTGGCTGTCCAGAAGAACTCAGAGGGTGGTGGTAAACATGGTGCAGTCTGGGACAGTGAGGGTGAAGAGTGGAACTCCACGGGGGACTGTCTCTTCAACTTCTACATCCGTGATATTGCTTAGTGTTTTGAAGGGGAGGGTGTGCCTATTTGCTGATGATATATAAATAAGCCATCGGGTGGACATACAATGGGGGGTGAAGTACACGAGGGAGGACTTAAAGGTGTGTGTGTGTGTGTGTGTGTGTGTGTGTGTGTGTGTGTGTCAGAGGGGGGAGTAAGGGGCAACAGAACTCCTTGGTAGACTTTCATTGGCATACACTGCAATTACAGCAATAGAAATGTATAACTATTTTTTTTATGTGGAGGAATATCTACATTATGTTTTCAATGTTTCAACAGAAATGAAATATTTGCCGCTAAAGTCATTGCATTATATATGTGGCAATCACTGTATAATCGTAATAGACCACTCTGGGTGTGGGCAATGGTGGTAGTTATCCCGGCATGTGGCATCGTGACAGAATCACAACAGACATGTGTCAGTCCAGCAATACCTACATCCGGTCGTGGTTCAGTGCATAAATCTCTATATGTCAGGCAATTGTGTTGGTGATGCCTGAATTTCCTCATTTATTTTGCTGTGCCACTGTATCTTGTAACATATGTTGCAAGAAGCGAAACATGACTTTTAATTGCTGTGAAGGTGTTGAGTCCTTGGATAATTCACACATCGGCCATCTGCATAGTGTTACCGTGTATAAGGGGACACAACTTGAAGATGGGGGGGTGGCTCAGGGGCAATGTGAAGAAGTATTTTTTCACTGAGAGGGTGGTAGACGCATTGAATGGCCTTTCTGAGGAGGTTGTGAGGTCAAAAACAGTGGGGGAGTTCAAGAATGCATGGGACAGACATAAGGTAATTCTTGTGGGGTGTTGGATGAAATAGGCTGTTGGTTAACTAGGATCTGCAGCTTATCCAGTAGGTAGAGAAACTGTCAGACTAGGTGGGCCAAGCAGTCCTTATCCCCCGTCAAAGTCCATGTTTCTATGTTTCTATAAGTGTAAACAAACTTGTGTACTCAAAAGGTGCTCTAAGCATTCTTTTTAAGTGCTCACAGGACCTATCGCCATGTGGCATAGAGAAGATCTGTGACATGGATTTGGCAAAGGCTGGGGAGATGGAACCAAAAAGTCCTGCCTGCTTGTGTTGTGACCCAGATATGTGAGAAGTATCCATCAGAGCACTACACGGGTTTCAAACCACCTCCAGTTCAGCAGGATATATAGATTGCCATTGGACTATGCTGGGAATTGTCATTAGTCCTGAGTACAGTAGTTACTTCTCAAGTGTTTTGTATCCAATTATATCACTTGTTATGTACTGTTTACTGGTTTTCATTGCCGTTCCAATATAAAACTGTTTGGTGCTTTTAGAACATATTTCCTATATAAATAAGGACATTTTATTCATACAATTGAACTGTTAATCTAAACAAATGTGGACTAAGTTATTAGCATACTAAAATACTGACATGCCAGCAGAGTAGGCCTGAAGGTTTCCCTACTCCCTGTCCAAGATAGTACCCCTATATTGAACTTACTCAGTTTCACCCTTCCCCTATACCTGTCCCATCCTCTCTTGAACCCCACCATAGCATCCACCACAACCAAACCCTTTGGGCAGTGCATTCTATTGTTCCACCACCCTCTCAGTGAAGTAACTCCTTCTCCTCTCTCCTCTGAGTCTCCCCCCATGGCTTCCACCTGTGTCCTCTGGTTGCCCCATCTCCTCTCTTTTGCAACACCCTATCTGTGCCTACCTTATTTATTCCCTTTAAGTACTTGAAGACCTCTATCATGCCCACCCTGTCCCTCCTCTCCTCTCCTCTAGAGAGTACATTTTGAGCTCCTCAAGCCTCTCCTCATAGGTCCTCTCCCTCATGCCCCAAATCATCTTGGTTGCCCTTGTCTAAACCCTCTCCAGGAGTGCAATGTCCCTTTCTAAGCGTTGCCACCAAAACAGCACACAGTACTCAAGGTGCGGCCTTATAAGGCAGTTATACAGAGGGAGACTCACTTCCCTCCTTCTGGAGGTCACCACCCTAGTGATGCATGCCAGCATCCTATTGGCCTTGTCTGATGCCCTTCTGCAAGTCTCAGGGTAGTTCATTTTGACATACACCATCACCCCCAGATCCCTCTCCCCCTTCGAGACTTGTATTGTGTCTCCCCCAGGGTATACTATTGGCCTTGGTTTATTGCCCCCAGGTGAAGAACCCTGCATTGAATTTCAGTTTCCAGTAACATGACCCTCCCCTTCTCTCCATCCACCACCACTCCCAGCTTTGAGTCTTCCACAAAGAGACTCATTTCACTGCTGATACCTCGCCTTATGTCAGAGACATAGGCATTAAACAGGAGTGGCCCCAGGACTGACCCCTGGAGGCCCCCCACTGATGACCCTCCGAGGAGATGAGACGAACACCCCCCAACCACCACCCTCTCTGTATGTTCCGATAGCCAATTTCCTATCCATCTGTTCATCTGCTTCCCCCCACCCATTTCCCCCCAGTTTAGGCAGCAGGCCAGTGTGAGGTACAGAATCAAACACCTTGCTGAAGTATAGAAAGAGGGCATCCTCCCGCCATGGTCCAGGGCCCTCATCACCCAACTCTTGAGACTAGAATATAGTGTTTGCATAGCGTGTTGTTATTTGTGGACAGTAAAGTATATCAATGGCCCACAAGGAACAGAGATGTAAACTAACTGATCACATTGTGCATCTAATGTTTCCGAAATGTTTTCAATTGTTAGAGAAAAAATGTCTCCTAAGACAATTACTACTGCACCTGGCAAGTTAGATACATTATTGTTGTTGTCACCAAGGATACATTAATAAAGATGTACTTGTTCACAATCTAACAGATGGTGGTGGTGTGATCCAAACGGTTTTGCAAACATTACTCTCCATTTTCTGTAACTTACTGTACGTGGAGAAATTCAGGAATGATTAGTATGAATTACAAGTCATATACTGAACACATACGGTGCAGTGTTATGAATGCTATGTGGTATTTATCTGCTCATTACAAAAGTTTTGATACCTTTTAATGGACCAACATAGATGTAACAACAAGAACAAAGTGCTCTAGCTTTCAGACCAACCAGTCCTTCGTCAGAAGCCTAATGGCAGTTGTTTAGAAAAATACAATACTTTTTTTTAACTTTATCTTTTCATTGCATTTAAATGCAAAAAGTATACAAACACATACAGTGAAGAGTATCCTCTGTATAAATTACATAGAAATAAATCACTTTATATGCAAATTGTATGAGTAGGTAAAATGAAAATAAAGAGCTTTATAAACATAAGATAGTGGTAAGAGTTAACCTTATCTGTATTATAAGTATTGAACTAAGGGGTTACAATTATTAAGGTAATTGTGACTTCAAAAAGACAGGTAATCAGTTACAAAATATACCTCCCACCCACCCACCCAAGGCCAGTTCTACTTTTATAGCCACTGGATCTGACTGTCAACAACAACTTCTTGTTTGGCAGTAGGAAGGGAAGGATCATAGGGAAACTTTGGTTTTGTCAACCCTAAAGGAAAAAAGTAGCTCACTGTCCCCCCCAGCTGCTGGTGGTCTGACACTGAGCAAGGAGGAAGGAGGCTACTAAAGAAGATAGGAAGTTGCTGTCCCAGAACAGGAAGGGTGAGAGTTGTAAGGAGAGGAGAGAGTAAGCATCCAGAGAAACAGGAGAGGGGACACAAAATAAAACATGATATGAGTGGTGCAGTGCAATGGCTGTGGGGTGGCAGTGTTCTGGGAGACATTCTGGAGGCTGTGATGCTGCCCTATTTGCAGGCACCTCTCTGGTCAGAGAGAGGAGGTTGCCTGTCTCCAGGCTGACCTGGCTAGGATTTGTGAAACCTCCTCCCTACCCTGGGACCACCAGTGCCAATGCCACTACCTCACAGGTTGCCAAGAAAGAGGAGAGGCTGGACCAGGGTGGGCTCAGGGAGGGAGAGGGTGGTGGAACAGAGTTGCATCCCTCCAGCTGTACTTCTTTACAATTCATTCGCTCTTCTGGTGGATAGTGGTTCCTCTATGGAGGCACCTGTAGTGGAGACCAAGGAGGATGCTGGGAACCTTCACAAAGGAGACCCATAGGAGGGTGGCATGGGACCCCACAGGGGAAGGAAACAACTCCTGGTGGGGGACTCAATCATTAGGGGGTAGAAATGGGGGAGGAAGGGGACAGGGAGGTAAGGTGCCTTCCTGGTGTCATGGCTTGGAGGGACAGGAACGAATCCTCAGGATCATGGGAGGAGCAGCATGAAGGAGGGAGCTGGATGTCATTGTCCACCTAGGGACAAATGACCTGGCTAGGAATGGGATCAGAGCAGTGCAAGAGGAGTTTGTAGAGTTGGGAAGGGGCCTTAGATAAGCAGCGCATACGGTAACCTTCTCAGAGGTGCTGCCTGTCTATGGCAAGGGTGATGCTAAGGCACTCCTCAGTAGGGAATTCAATGAGTGGTTGAAAATCTGGTGTGGAGCTCAGGGTTTTGGCTTCATTGGGGACTGGGGAGCCACCTGGAGGGATGCAGACCTATACCGATGCGATGGTCTGCATCTGTCCGGGGGAGGAGGGACCAGGATCCTTGGTGAGAGGTTTAAATGCTTCATTGGCAAGCATTTAAACTAGCCAAGGGGGGAGGCACTGAAAAGGAGCAGGGAAATCCCAGCCTCCCCCCACAAACATGGTAATTAGTGAGGTAAACACCAAGGTAGAGAAGTATTAAGGAGCAGGACAGAGGTAAAAGTAAAAAAAGGCAAAGGCAGTAAGGACAGGAATGAGGCTAAAAGGGGTAAGGCAATCCAAAAGTGGAGGGTGATGAGTACCAATGCCCGTAGTCTGTGTAACAAGCTCCCTGAACTAGTGGCCTTGATGGAAGAGGGTTGCCTGGATATTGTGGCAGTAACAGAAACATGGTACACAGAGAACCATGACTGGGATGTCAACATACCAGGGTACACAATCTACAGGAGGGACAGGGAGGGTAAAAGAGGAGGAGTAGCTCTCTATGTAAAGGAAGGGATCAAAGCAACAGAACTAAAGAGTAAACAGGGAGCAGATGAGGCACTCTGGGTCACCCTAGAGACAGGAAATGGCACCACAATCCGTACGGGGGATGTATACAGACCCCCATCTCAGGGGAGGGAATGGACAAGGAAATGATAGAAGGCTTTCTTAGAATGGCAGAAAAAGGGGAGATATTGTTGATGGGGGACCTGAATATGCTAGATGTTAACTCGAGCACCTTTACTGCAGGCACATCGAAGAGCAGGGTCATTCTTGATGCCCTACAGGGGGCATGCTTCAGACAGCTAGCACTGGAACCCACTCGGGAAGGAACAATCTTAGACCTGGTACTCTCAAATGGGGACAGAGAAACAATCTCAGATTTAGAGGTGGGTAGCCATCTGGGAGCAAGTGACCACCAAACACAGTGTGGTTCACGATGAACACAGCCATACAAAAGTAAGAGTATTGGACTTTAGGAGGGCTGACTTTGGGAAAATGAGAGAGTGCCTTAGAAAAGCACTAGCAAACAGGCAAGAAGGAGGGGTGGAGGAACAATGGGGAGTAATCAAAACAGCCATCACAGAGGCAACAAGCCTTTGTGTAAAGGAAATCAATAAAACACAATGAAGGAAAAAACGGCTATGGTTCTCAAAAGAGGTGGCAGGGAAGGTTAAGGAGAAAAGGATAGCATTCAGGAAATATAAGGAAACACAGAAGGAGCAGGACAGAGAACTTTATTAGTTAAAGCAGAAAGAGGCTGGAAAGACAGTCAGAATAGCAAAGGCTCAAACCGAGGAAAGGATAGCCAATTCTGTTAAGAAGGGGATAAGACCTTTTATAGGTATATTAGGGAGAGAAGAAAGACCAAAGGAGGGATACTGAGGCTTAATAAAGGGAAGAGAATGTGGGTAGAGGGTGACCATGAAAAAGCAGGGTTACTGAATGAATATTTCTGCTCAGTATTCACAAAGGAAGAGGAGGGGGAGTTACCTAAGCCAAACAAGAGAAACACTCTGAAGATGGAGGTTGATACCAGTCCATTTACAGAAGAAAGGGTTCTGAAAGAACTAATAAAATTGAAGGTGGACAAAGCAATTGGGCCTGATGGGATTCACTCAAGAATTCTAAAAGAACTAAGGGTAGAACTAGTGATATCGCTGACTACTCTCTTTAACAAATCATGGGAGGATGGGGTGGTACCTGAGGACTGGAGGAGGGAAGATATGATTCCTCTTCACAAAAGTGGGAGCAGGACAGAGGCAGGAAACTACAGATCAGTTAGTTTGACCTCAGTGGTAGGTAAAATGATGGAATCACTTCTAAAGGAAAGAATTGCTGAGTACCTAGAGGCCAGTTGGGCACAGGACCAAAGACAGTATGGATTCATGATGGGAAGGCCATGTCAGATGAATCTAATAGATTTCTTTGACTGGGTGACCAAAGTAGTAGACCAGGGAGGTGCTGTGGACATGGCCTACCTAGATTTTAGCAAGGCATTTGATACAGTCCCACACAAAAGGTTAATATACAAGTTAGCCAGCCTTGGAGTGGGCCCCAAGGTGGTAGCCTGTATAAAAAATTGGCTAGACAACAGGACGCAAAGGGTAGTAGTAAATGGAGTACACAGTGAAGAAAGGAGGGTTACTAGTGGGGTACTGCAGGGTTCAGTACTGAGACTGGTCCTTTTTAATGTCTTTATAAGTGACATTGCAAAGGAACTGGAAGGAAAAGTATGTCTCTTTGCAGACAACACAAAGATCTGCAACAGGGATGATACACAAGATGGAGTGGAAAGGATGAGAAGGGACTTGGCAAGGTTGGAGGAATGGTCAAATGTATGGCAGCTCAGATTCAATGCAAAGAAGTGCAAGGTAATGCACATGGAAACAAAAACCCAGGGGAAGAGTACACAATGGAGGATGAGATACTGACAACAGCAAAAATGGAAAGGGACCTGGGGGTAATTATATCAGTTGACCTAAAGGTGGGCAAGCAATGTGAGAAGGCAGTAAGGAAGACTGGGGGGATACTGGGACGCATAGGAAGAGGCATCAATAGTATAAAACAGGAAGTTGTTATCCCTCTGTACAGACAGTTGGTGAGACCCCATCTGGAGTACTGTGTGCAGTTCTGGAGACCCCATCTCCGCAAAGACATAGACAGAGTGGAGGCTGTCCAGAGGAGGGCAACCAAAATGGTGCAGGGTCTGCACCAGAAGACATAAGAAGAAAGACTAAAGGAGCTTAATATGTATACCCTTGAGGAAAGAAGGTAGAGAGGGGACATGATAGAAACTTTGAAGTACCTCAAGGGAATCAACAAAGTCCAACAGGTTACATCTTTCAGAAAAAAGATATGCAAGAACAAAGGGGCACAATCTGAAGATAGAAGGGGGATGGCTCAGAGGTAATGTGAGGAAGTATTTTTTCACGGAGAGGGTTGTGGATGCATGGAACAGCCTCCCTGAGGAGGTCGTGGAGTCAAGAACAGTGGGGGAATTCAAGAATGCATGGGACAGACATAAGGCAGTCCTAGTGGGCGGTAGGAGGAAGTAGGCTGTTGGTTAATTAGGATCTGCAGCTTATTTGTTAGGTAGGAAAATGAGCAGACTAGGTGGGCCAAGCAGTCCTTATCTGCTGTCAGATTCTATGTTTGTATGTTTCTATGTTTTCCAAGTCAGCCAGTTGTTGTTCTTGTATTTTTTTTCTGTGTGCAGCGTAGCTGATAATTTTCCCCCGGATTGTGGCTTTAAGGGCTTCCCATACAGTGGACATAGAGGATTCGATAGTACTATTGTGGGAGAGGAAGTCTTGAATTTCAGCTTTAATCATGGATAAAAACACGGGGTCTTTAAGAAGGAGGGGGTCCAGATGCCATAAAGTAGATTTAGGTGTTGATGGACCCCATAAAAGGTGCAATTTAACAGGAGAATGAACTGAAATTATAATGGGGGAGATAGAAGAATCAATAGTTTTCTCCGTTATGGCAGGGGACTAGCCAATAGTCAATTTTACTGTATGTTTTGTGTAGGGAGGAGTAAAAGGTAAAATCCCGGTCTCGGGGGTAATAAAGATGCCATACATCTGCTAAACCGGTATCTTTCATTAGTAATGAAAGGGCTTTAATACTTCTGGGATGAGTATCTATGGTGGAGGTACTCCTATCAATGCTAGCTTCTAAAGCTAAATTGAGATCTCCTCCAAGAATAATTAGAGTGTTATCTGAGTTAAAGGATAAAATCTGTTGAGCTAAATTATGGAAGAACTCTGGAGAGTTGAAGTTGGGTGCATAAACATTGACAAGTAGGATAGGACCAGAAGTGGTATTCAATTTGACCGTGACCCACCTACATTCTTTATCAGAGAGGGAGTTTATA
Source organism: Neoceratodus forsteri (assembly GCA_016271365.2). Lineage (NCBI taxonomy): Eukaryota > Metazoa > Chordata > Ceratodontiformes > Ceratodontidae > Neoceratodus > Neoceratodus forsteri. The sequence continues at coordinate 1,102,080,449 of CM028134.1, read as the reverse complement.
AGGCACTATTTAAGGTTTTTATGTATAAGAATGGTGACTCCTCTTGTTTTGGAAGTATAGGAGGAATCATATATTTGACCAACTCAGAATTTTTTAAGCCTATGAACATCTTCTACTAGTAATTTTGTTTCTTGAAGGAAAGCAATTTGTGTTTTATATTTTTGGAGATGTGAAAGAATTTGCTTTCGCTTACTAGGAGAGTTAAGTCCCTTCACATTCCATGTATGTAGAAGTATATCACTCATGCTATCAGTGTGATAGTGAGGTGATAATCACTGGAATGTGAAGGGATAAATAAATGAAGCAGAAGATGATCGTAGTATAAACAAAGTATAAATGTATATGCAGAAGTTGGCAGGTGTACTCAAACCAAAAAAGGTGAAGTGTGTAAAATATGGGAGGCACAGATATCATTCTGAAAATAGAGTAAGAAGAAAGAGGAGGAGAGATCATTTATAGGAAGGATATTAACAATACACTAATAAGTACATTATAACTATTTAGATAAGTAAGAAACATTAAATTCCAATAACGAGGTTAACCAACTAACAGTAACAACACGTTTTTAGGAAGTGAGGAGAGATAGGAGTCAGCTAAAAAAAGTTAAGCAACTCTGTCACCACACACCAGGGAGTAGAAAGGGTTAGGAACAACCTGGGAGAACCCACTATAAAAAGTTGGTCCGATGCTGAGGTCTGAACTAGTAAGTATACTAGTAATAGTACAATAATTCAGAGGAGCTTGACTAGAAACTGATCTGCTTCAAACGTAGCAAGGAATCAAGAAAGGAAGAGAAAAAAACCTCAACATAATACTAAAGTTTACGTGTTAAGATAAAAAAAGAAAATATCACCAGATCATACTGTTTAACTGGTATTTCTGAAATTGATATGAGTGTCATAGAATATGAAACATAGAAACATAGAATTTGACGGCAGATAAGGACCACTTGGCCCACCTAGTCTGCCCATTTTCCTACCTAACAGATAAGCTGCAGATCCTAGTTAACCAACAGCTTACTTCCTCTTACCCGCCCCTAGGACTGCCTTATGCCTGTCCCATGCATTCTTGAAGTCCCCCACTGTTCTTGACTCCACGACCTCCTCAGGGAGGCTGTTCCATGCATCCATAACCCTCTCAGTGAAAAAATACTTCCTCACATTACCCCTGAGCCGTCCTCCCTCTATCTTCAAATTGTGCCCCCTTGTTCTTGCACATCTCTTTTTCTGGAAGATGCTACCCTCTTGGACCTTTTTAATTCCCTTGAGGTACTTGAAAGTTTCTATCATATACCCTCTCTCCCTTCTTTCCTCAAGTGTATACATATTAAGCTCCTTTAGTCTTTATTCATATGTCTTCTGGTGCAGACCCTGCACCATTTTGGTTGCCCTCCTCTGGACAGCCTCCACTCTGTCTATGTCTCTGTGGAGATGGGGTCTCCAGAACTGCACACAGTACTCCAGATGGGGTCTCACCAACTGTCTGTACAGAGGGATAACAACTTCCTGTTTTCTACTATTGATGCCTCTTCCTATGCATCCCAGTATCCCTCCAGCCTTCCTTACTGCCTTCTCACATTGCTTGCCCACCTTTAGGTCATCTGATATAATTACCCCCAGGTCCCTTTCTATTTTTACTGTTGTCAGTGTCTCACCCCCCATTGTGTACGCTTCCCCTGGGTTTTTGTTTCCCATGTGCATTATCTTGCACTTCTTTGCATTGAATCTGACTGGCATACATTTGACCATTCCTCCAACGTTGCCAAGTCCCTTCTCATCCTTTTCACTCCATCTTGTGTATCAATCCTGTTGCAGATCTTTGTGTCATCTGCAAAGAGACATACTTTTCCTTCCAGTTCCTCTGCAATGTCACTTATAAAGACATTAAAAAGGACTGGTCCCAGTACTGAACCCTGCGGTACCCCACTAGTAACCCTCCTTTCTTCACTGTGTACTCCATTTACTACTACCCTTTGCGTCCTGTTGTCTATCCAATTTTTTATCCAGGCTACCACCTTGGGACCCATTCCAAGGCTGGCTATCTTGTGTATTAATCTTTTGTGTGGGACTGTATCAAATGCCTTGCTAAAATCTAAGTAGGCCATGTCCACAGCCCCTCCCTGATCTACTACTTTGGTCACCCAGTCAAAGAAATCTATTAGATTCATCTGACATGACCTTCCCATTGTGAATCCATGCTGCCTCGGGTCCTGTGCCCCACTGGCCTCTAGGTACTCAACAATTCTTTCCTTCAGAAGTGATTCCATCATTTTCCCTACCACTGAGGTCAAACTAACTGGTCTGTAGTTTCCTGCCTCTGTCCTGCTCCCACTTTTGTGAAGAGGAATCACATCTGCCCTCCTCCAGTCCTCGGGTACCACCCCATCCTCCCATGATTTGTTAAAGAGAGTAGTCAGCGATGTCACTAGTTCTATCCTTAGTTCTTTTAGAATTCTTAGGTGAATCCCATCAGGCCCCTTTGCTTTGTCCACCTTCAATTTTATTAGTTCTTTCAGAACCCTTTCTTCTGTAAATGGACTGGTATCGACCTCCATCTTCAGAGTGTTTCTCTTGTTTGGCTTAGGTACCTCCCCCTCCTCTTCCTTTATGAATACTGAGCAGAAATATTTGTTCAGTATCCCAGCTTTTCACTGTCACCCTCTACCCACATTCCTCCCCTTTATTAAGCTTCAGTATCCCTCCTTTGGTCTTTCTTCACTCCCTAATGTACCTATAAAAGGTCTTACCCCCCTTCTTAACAGAATTGGCTATCCTTTCTTCGGTTTGGGCCTTTGCTATTCTGACTCTCTTCCCAGCCTCTTTCTGCTTTAACTAATAAAGTTCTCTGTCCTGCTCCTTCTGTGTTTCCTTATATTTCCTGAATGCTGCCCTTTTCTCCTTGACCTTCCCTGCTGCCTCTTTTGTGAACCATAGCGGTTTTTTCCTTCGTTGTGTTTTATTGATTTTTTTTTTACGCAAAGGCTTGTTGCCTCTGTGATGGCTGTTTTGATCACTCCCCATTGTTCCTTCACCCCTCCTTCTTGCCTGTTTGCTAGTGTTTTTCTGAGGCACTCTCTCATTTTCCCAAAGTCAGCCCTCCTAAAGTCTAGTACTCTTGCTTTTATATGGCTTGATTGTATGGCTATGTTTATTGTGAACCACACTGTTTGGTGGTCGCTTGTTCCCAGATGGCTACCCACTTCTAAATCTGAGATTCTTTCTCCATCCTCATTTGAAAGTACCAGGTCTAAGATTGCTCCCTCCTGAGTCAGTTCCAATACTAGCTGTCTGAGACATGCCCCCTGTAGGGCATCAAGAATGACCCTGCTCTTGGATGTGCCTGCAGCAAAGGTGCTCCAGTTAACATCTGGCATATTCAGGTCCCCCATCAACAATATCTCCCCTTTTTCTGCCATTCTAAGAAAGCCTTCTATCATTTCCTTGTCCATTCCCTCCCCCTGAGATGGGGGTCTGTATACATCCCCCGTATGGATTGTGGTGCCATTTCCTGTCTCTAGGGTGACCCAGAGTGCCTCATCTGCTCCCTGTTTACTCTTTAGTTCTGTTGCTTTGATCCCTTCCTTTACATAGAAAGCTACTCCTCCTCCTCTTTTACCCTCCCTGTCCCTCCTGTAGATTGTGTATCCTGGTATGTTGACATCCCAGTGATGGTTCTCTGTGTACCATGTTTCTGTGACTGCCACAATATCCAGGCAACCCTCTTCCATCAAGGCCACTAGTTCAGGGAGCTTGTTACACAGACTACGGGCATTGGTACTCATCACCCTCCACTTTTTGAAAGCCTTACCCCTTTTAGTCCCATTTCTGTCCTTACTGCCTTTACCTTTTTTTACATTTAAATCTGTTCTGCTCCCTAATAACTTCTGTACCTCGGTGTTTACTTCACTAATCACCATGTTTTGTGGGGGGAGGCTCGGATTTCCCATCTCCTTTTCAGTGCCTCCCCCCTTGGTTAGTTTAAATGCTTGCCAATGAAGCATTTAAACCTCTCACCTAGGATCCTGGTCCCCCCCCACGGACAGATGCAGACCATCGCACCAGTATAGGTCAGCATTCCTCCAGGTGGCTCCCCAGTCCCCAATGAAGCCAAAACCCTGAGCTCCACACCAGTTTTTCAACCACTCATTGAATTCCCTGGTGTGAAGTGCCCTAGCATCTCCCTTGCCATCGACAGGCAGCACCTCCGAAAAGGTTACCGTATGCACTACTTGTCTAAGGCCCCTTCCCAACTCTACAAACTCCTCTTGCACTGCTCTGATCCCATTCCTAGCCAGGTCATTTGTCTCCAGGTGGACAATGACATCCAGCTCCCTCCCTCGTGCAGCTCCTCCCATGATCCTGAGGATTCGTTCCTGTCCCTCCAAGCCATGGTGCCAGGAAGGCACTGCACCTCCCTGTCCCCTTCCTCCCCCATTTCTACTCCCTAATGATTGAGTCCCCCACCAGGAGTTGTTTCCTTCCCCTGTGGGGTCCCATGCCACCCTCCTGTCGGTTTCCTTTGTGAAGGTTCCCAGCATCCTCCTTGGTCTCCACTGCAGGTGCCTCTATAGAGGAACCACTATCCACCAGAAGAGCGAATGAATTGTAAAGAGGTACAGCTGGAGGGATGCAACTCTGTTCCACCACCCTCTCCCTCCTTGAGCCCACCCTGGTCCAGCCACTCCTCTTTCTTGGCAACCTCTCAGGTGTCAACTTATTAAAGCAAATAGCCTGAATTGCCTTGGCTATACAAATCAGTTTGCCTGGGTAAAAAGGTGTCAAGGGAACCAAATACACAGTTAGGTGTAGTTCTAGTTGCAAGATAGGTCAAGAGCAACTACATTTGGTAGGACTTTGAATGAATTTCTTGCACAGGGTTTAATCATAAAAAAAACAACTATTGAGTAAATAATAATGGGTAAAATATTATAATTCCCACAGCATAAGGTACATATAGGCAGGTGAAATGTGAGGAATGGCTGGCTTCGGTAATAACAAGGGACAATGGAGAACTTGTAAAAAGGAGGATGTTAATTTTTTCTACTCAAAAATTGCCTTAATGTATGATGAATGGAATGACTAGATCAAGGAAACAGACCTAGTGAGCTCCAAATCAAGATGGGAATATGATGATGGGTTCTCTTTGTATAGTAGGCTTTGAGTATATAGGAAACTTACCAGAGTAGTGAACAAATATCGATTGCACCAGTACACCGAAAATAGCCAGCCGGTATATATAGATATGTATAAAAGTTGGTTTTCTTGGTGATAATAATAGAAAGAGGGATAATAATAATAATAAAAAAAAACCTGAGGTGTACATGATTGGAATATTGCCAAATTAGTTTCATTAAGGTGTAGTACAGATGAGAAATGCATGAATTAAATAAGGGGTATAAAAAGGTTTCATTGTCTCCAGGTGCTGTGAATATAGATAGATGCGGGCTGTTGAAAAACTAAAAAGGATAGTCATTAGTAGTCATGCTAAACTGTAGTCACAGTTCAACAAATAGTAAACGTTACTTGAAAATATAATAATAAAAACGGTTCTGTTTACATTAGAAATCTATGAGCATGGAAATAACACTTGTAGTGTTAATTAAGACCAATCACGATGTACAGCCTTTTGAATTCACAACCTGCTGGGAGCTATATTATACAGTTGTGAAGGCTATACAACGCATGTCAAAGTATTGGAATGAGAATACTGTTTTTCCAATGAACAATCCTGGACTTAAATATGCCAGGGGGAACAAATGCCATGAATTAAACAAATGATATCAGGTCACCCTTGTTTTGTGAGCATTATTTTCAGCTTTAGAGTTTTTGTTCTTTGCTTTAGCCCTGCCTTTTTTTTTGCAGTTCTAATGATTTAAGGGAAGAACACGCCACCACTTCTGACCAGGAAGAATTAGTTGAAATGTTACCCTGAACTGCATTAGGCAGGTTAGTAGACTGATCGTCCGAATGGTGTGACATTAGATCTTCTTGTGATGAGTGTATTTCCTCACTTAAAAGGGCAAACTTGTAGCTCAGATGAATGGAGAGATTAACTTGTGTATATAGAGTCAGGCTGCGAATGGGGTTGGGTAGGTCCACAGTAGAACAACAAGGTGTGTCAGACAGTTGATTGCCAGATAGGAATTTCTCCTGCAGTCTAGTTGATTGCCTTAGCTGGGTATCCTCAACAGCAGTAGTATTCGGGATCGTTGGCACCAAGGAACACCTTCCTGCACTCTGCGCAACAGCCTCCCCGGTCTGGTTGGAATCTGAAATGTCAGCATCCCCACGCGGTACAGCAGATTCGGCCACGGAAGGGCAATCAAGATAGACATCCAAAAAAACAGCTGAGGCTTCAGGCGTGCCGAAATCTGTAAAGGAGAAACCCATAAAGAGATGCAATGTGGAGGGATAGCATAAGGCAAATTTAAGTCTTCTTTCGTGTAGTATAGGTTTCAGTGTATTATGTGCTTTCCATTTGGTGGATAGTTCTTCGGAGAAGTCTCTACATAGAATTAGCTCTGTATGCATATAGTTCAGGAATCTGGCTATGATAGGTCTAGGCCGTTGGTCGTGATTTGGTCTGGGACCTAACGTGTGGTGGGATCGTTCAGTGATCAAATGCTGTTCTGGAGGCAGTTTTAGCACTGCAGGGAGAACGTGCAGTAGAAGTGCTGTTGTATCCCCCAGTTTGGATCCTTCGGGGAAGCCGGAAAAATGTAAGTTATCCCTATGATTACAGTTATCAATGTCATCTATTTTGGATTGCAGAGATTTTATGATGTGGTCTTGATTCTGTATTGTGGCCTGAAGATCATGAATGGAAGTTGCATTTTGTGTTGCTGTAGTTTCATTGACAGTAATTCTCCTACCAAAAGAATTGAGCATTTCAGCATTCTGTTGTGTTGAGATCTTCAGATCATTGACATTTGCTACCAGTTTCGAGAACATAGCCTCCACTCTGGCTAGTGAATTAGAATGTGAGTAGGATTCAGCCACGATGACTAAAATAGAGGCCCTAGTACAATGCACAGTTAATACAGCTGATTGAGGTTAGGTAGGCTCAAAATGACTTACAGATTGTTTGTAGCAGGATAAGCAAAGACTAATCCTTAGAGTTGACACAAAAAAAAGATCTGGTATGAAGAGGATGAGGTTAGATTCTAGATGCCTTGCAGAGAGTCAGAGCTATGCTGCCATCTTCAGCCTAGTCAGGCCATGCCCCCCAGAAAAAAAAACAATACTTTTAACAGCTAGATCACGCAGAAAAAAAATAGAAAAATTCCCATTGGTTAAAAATACTCATTTGAAAAATACAGAAAATGATGTCAGAGAAGTTGAAATTAAAACTTTTACAGACCATGTCCGAAACAAACTAACTGACCTCATCCCTGCTGAACCCAAGCCAGGGACATTCTACATGCTGCCTAAAATACATAAACCTGGCAATCCGGGAAGACCCATAGTCTCTGGTAATGGTACCTTGACTGCGGGGATCTCAGGGTTTGTAGAGACCATTTTGAAACTGCTGGTTATGGAAAGAGACAGTTATATCCAGGACACTACGCACTTTTTGCGAGTACTTTCTGATTATAAGGATTTACCACCTGATACCATTTTAGTGACAATGGATGTAACATGCATCTACACTGACATTCCACTCATAGATGGCATTACAGCATGCCTTAAATACATACAGGAGAAAGGACCGGAACAAAACATTAACCCTGAACTGGTGGGAAAACTTATGGAATTCATTTTGACACATAACTTCAACTTCAATGGTAAACATTATGTTCAAACTATGGGAACAGCAATGGGCACCAAAATGGCTGGCTCCACAGTATGCTAACCTCTTTATGGCAGACTTGGAGCAGTGTCCCCATAAACCACTAGCTTATTTCCGTTACATTAATGATTTATTTTCAGGATGGAGGGCACAGATGCACTTAAAGATTTTCATCATGAACTTAATAATTCCCACCCTACCATAAAGCTTACCCTGGAATATTCTAACCCCAATGTTAATTTTCTGGACACCATGGTCACCATTAAGGATGGAACCTTACATACATGTATTTAAAGGAAGCCAACAGACAGACAGAGACACCTACACAAGAAAAGAAATCACCGAAACCACACAAAAAAATCTGTCATGTACAGTCAAGCACTCCGGTGTCACCGTATTTACTCAAATGAGGATGACAGAGATACACATTTGGCTATGTTGAAAAAACACCTTTATTGAGCAGGGACACTCTTCCAGAGAAATTGACAGGATAACAGAACGTGCAACGCAAGTACCAAGACAACAACTACTTCAATATAAAGAAAAGACAGCTACAGACAGAATACCCTTAGTAGTTACATATCATCCAGACCTTGAACTTCTACGTAAGATTGTTAAAGACCTCCACCCAATATTTAGTGAGGATGAAACCCTTCATTGTATTTTTAAGGATATGATAGACAAGGATATGATAGAAGGCATACTTAGAATGGCAGAGAAAGGAGAGATACTGTTGATGGCAGACCTGAATATGCCAGATGTTAACTAGAGCACATTTGCTGCAGTCACATCCAAGAGCAGGGCCATTCTTGATGCCCTACAGGCGGCAGGCATTAGACAGCTAGTTTCGGAACCCACTCATGAGGGAGCAATCTAGACCTCGTACTCTCAAACGGGGGCAGTGAGAGGATCTCAGATCTAGAAGTGGGTTGCCATCTGGGGACAAGTGACCATCAAACAGTGTGGTTCACGTTAAACTCAGCTACAGAGTCAAGCCATACAAAAGTGAGGGTACTGGACTTTAGGAGGGCTGACTTTGGCAAGATGGGAGAGTGCCTTAGAAAAGCACTAGCAAACAGGCTAGAAGGAGGTGTGGAGCAACAATGAGGAATTATCAAAACTGCCATCACAGAGGCAACAAGCCTTTGTGTGAAGCAAATAAACAAATCAAAACGAAAGAAAAAGCCACTATGGTTCTCAAAAGAGGTGGCTATGAAAGTCAGGAAGAAAAAGATAGCATTCCGGAAGTATAAGAAAACACAGAAAAAGCAGGACAGAGAGCTGTACCAGTTAAGGCAGAAGGAAGCAGGGAGAGAAGTCAGAATAGCAAAGGCCCAAACTGAGGAAAAGATAGCCAACTCAGTTAAGAAGGGAATAAAACCTTTTATAGGTACATCAGCGGCGTGAAAGACAAAGGATTGATAGTGAGGCTGAATAGAATGAACGTGGGTGGGCAGAGGGGACAGTGAAAAAGCAGGAATACTGAATGAATATTTCTGCTCAGTATTCACAAAGAGGAGGGAAGTGCCTCATCCAATTAACAGAAGCACTCTTGATAGGGGTCGATACCAGTCATTTCACAGAAGAAAGGGTTCTGCAAGAACTCCTAAAACTGAAGGTGGACAAAGCAATGGGCCCTGATGGAATTCACCCAGAATTCTAAAAGAATTAAGGGAGGAACTAGTGAAACCACTGGCTACTCTTTTAATAAATCATGGGAGGATGGTGTGGTACCCGAGGACTGGAGGAAGCGGATGTGATTTCCCTTCACAAAAGTGGGACCAAGACAGAGGCAGGAAACTATAGACCTGTCAGTCTGACCTCTGTGGTAGGGAAAGTGATGGAGTCACTTCTGAAGGAAAGAATAGTTGAGTACCTAGAGACCAGTGGAGCACAGGACCCAAGGCAGCATGGGTTCACAGCGGGAAGGTCATGTCAGACGAATCTAATAGATTTCTTTGACTGGGTGACCAAAGTAGTAGACCAGGGAGGGGCTGTGGACATGGCCTACCTAGACTTTAGCAAGGCATTTGACACAGTCCCACACAAAAGATTAATAGTCAAATTAACCAGCCTGGGAGTGGGACCCAGGGTGGTAGCCTGGGTAAAACATTGGCTGGACAACAGGACACAGAAGGTAATTGTAAATGGAGTCCACTCTGAAGAAAAGGGGGTTACTAGTGGGGTACCGCAGGGTTCAGTATTGGGTCCAGTCCCTTTTAATGTCTTCAACAGTGACATTGCAGAGGGACTGGAAGGAAAAGTACGCCTTTTTGCAGATGACACAAAGATCTGCAAAAGGGTTGACTCAAAAGGAGGCGTGGAAAGGATGAAAAGGGACTTGGCAAGGTTGGAGGAATGGTCAGAAGTATGGCAGCTAGGATTCAATGCAAAGAAGTGCAAAATAATGCACCTGGGAAACAAGAAACCAGGGGAAGAATACACAATGGGTGGGGAGGTAGTAACAACAACAAAAAAGGAAAGGGACCTGGGAGTAATCATATCAGATGACCTTAAGGTTAGCAAGCAATGTGAGAAGCAGTAGGGAGGGCTGGGGTATACTGGGATGTATAGGAGAGGCATCATCAGCAGACAACAGGAAGTTGTTATCCCTCTGTACAGACAGTTGGTGAGACCCCATCTGAGTACTGTGTCCAGTTCTGGAGACCCCATCTCCGCAGGACATAGACAGGATAGAGGCAGTCCAGAGGAGGGCAACTAAAATGGTGCAGGGTCTGCAAGAGAAGCCGTATGAGGAGAGACTAAAGGAGCTTAACATGTATACCCTTGAGGAAAGAAGGGAGAGGGGACATGATAGAAACTTTAAGTACCTCAGTGGAATCAACAAAGTCCAAGAGGTAGCATCTTTCAGAAAAGAGACTTGCAAAGAACAAGGGGACACAATTTAAAGATAGAAGGAGGGTGATTCAGGGGCAATGTGAGAAGTATTATTTCACAGAGAGGGTAGTGGATGCATGGAACAGCCTTCCTGAGGAGGTTGTGGGGTCTAAAACTGTGGGAGAATTCAAGAATGCATGGGGCAGACATAAGGCAATTCTTGGTGGGGGGTAGGAAGAAATAGGCTGTTGGTTAACTAGGATCTGCGGCCTATCCTGTAGGTAGGGAAATGGGCAGACTAGATGGGCCTAGAGGTCCTTATCTGCCGTCAAAGTCTATGTTTCTATGTTAAGGAACTCCCACTACTGTCATTTAAACAACCACCAAATTTAGCCAACATAATTATTAGGAGCAAACTTTCACCAGAACAGAATACCATGACACTCTATGGCACACAACCCTGCAATCAATGCACCTGTAAGACCCGTGAGCTCATTTTCACCTCAGACTGTGTGGTTACATCACAAAACAAACAATTCAAGGTGCATGGGAGTTATACATGCACATCACGACATGTTGTTAATTTCATTCAGTGCAAGAGATGTCCACAAACAGGTTATGTTGGAGAGACAAGCCAACAGCTCCGCACTAGGATGAACTCGCACAGACATACTATTAGAGGAGAGATGACTGAAAAACCTGTGGGGCAACACTTCTCCTAGCCTGACCACTCAATTTCAGATATGTCAGCAATGGTCTTAAAAGGAAATCTCAAAAACACACAACAGAGATGAGCTTTTGAGATTAAACTTATTTTACATCTCAATATGGTAGAAGATGGGATGAATCTTGATCTGGGTTTCATGGGACATTACAGGAAACTGATATCCACAGACCTCTTCTTCTTCAGACTGGCATATTATAGGACTGCAGCTTGTGTGGGAGGTGGGTGCGTGTGTGTGTGTGTGTGTGTGTGTGTATGTATGTGTGTGGGTGTGTGTTGTGAGGTACGTGATATAACAGGTGTGGGGCTTGCTGTCACATTGAGGTAGGCCTATATTTAGATACATAGAGCTACAGTGTGTTATTACTATTACTTCAAACACATAATGAATATTAATTCCTTCTTACTTTTTATCTTTGCCTGGGCGTGAGGTGGATTCCATTACACCAAATTCATATTACCTAGCCTGTTACTGTACATACAGGAGTGTTATCAGAGATTGTGACATATACATATATTTTTGACTCCTTACATATTGGAGTGCGCGATCTCATTTGCATGGGGGACCTGGACAGATCTTTGTACATTAGGCTACTGTTGTAGTGATTTGTGGAAATGTAGGTATGTTAGACCTCTGGTTTGACTCACATACTTACTATTTACTTCTAGTTACCTTATCCTGGGGAGGGTGGCAGGTTTATTTCATTATAGTTGCATCCAGAATCCTTGGAAATGTGTGTGTGTGTGTTTGTGTGTGTGTGAGCATCTCCTTAAAGCTAGTTATCCCCCCTCCCCCCACACACATTATGGGACGTGGGATGGGGTAGAGTTTATTGTCTGTGTGAAGAGGAGTAGGGGAGGAATTACATTTTTATCTCTGTTTATGTTTGCTTGCACGCATGTGCAAGAAACATAGTGCCATCATCTGAGTTTTTCAGAGGTGTGTCAGCATCTTCCAATTCAGTCAGTGTGTTTGCAGGTGTGGTCACAGTTCTCCAATCACTGCTGAAGCTGTCTATGACAGCAGTTGAAAATGTAGTGGCATACAGTTGAAAGAGAGATACGCTTCAGGAGCGCTCCTCCCCCACACACACACAGATCAACTGTGTCGGTTGCCTGATAGATGGTGTAGTCTTGTCTAGCTTAGAGAGACAAGCCACACATCATTACTTTAATAAACTGTTCTCTGCCAAAGCAGGACCACCAAAATATGGGTGCCTAACAGTCCTTACACACGCCAGCTCTACAAAGCACACCTTCATGGACTCCATGGGTTCTAATCCTCCAGAAAAAAAATACCTCAGCATTTGATGTGAAAACTCAGACTTCGCTGTATGTGTAATTCCAAGCATTTTCTCTTACTAGACTCTGTCAATGTGAACTCCCCACTGCTAAAGCCTATGCAAACGAACTTGAGCATACTGTACTACCTGCAGCTGAAGCAAAGAACTGCCAGAATGCACAAAGGAGAACATACTGCTATACATTTCAGCAGCAGCCAGTGGGGGAGGTTTTAATGACTGAAGCACTTTAATGTGCCTTTTAGTGCTGTCATATACACTCTCCTGTGTGGTAATTCACTAAACTGCAAACTTAGTCTGGTAATGCAGCTTCAAAATATTTTTTTTTTCCTCTGAATTGCCGTGAGCTGGCATTTAGATAGAATCACACAGCTCTTTCTCAAATCAGATGCTCAATGAAGCCATATCACCTTGTGACCCTAAACATCTTAGGGTTGGACATGTACCCTAACAAAAATAGCGAAAACTAGGTATAGAAAAAGAAAACACAAATTCAACCGTAGCTCACAATCGAATCCTTCCTTTCTCTGGTGAATCTGAAGCCACCTAACAGCCCACACTTGGTGCTCATGCACCTCCACCCACACAAATATATGTATCGACGCATGGTTGTTGCATTTTATTTCATAATTTCTGATCCCATTACTGCCACCATACTGATACAGTAATACTTTTATGGCTCAAAACTGCCTGGCATTAGCTGAATTATAAATGGCATCCCTGTTTGACGCTGTGGTGTGGAATATCGTGGTGCTGAAATTTTAAGCCAAGTATTACATGCAGATATGTTGTTATTGACTCATGTCACTTACCATTTTATACATCTATTGATTTTTTTCAATTCACTTTTTCTGACAAATGTTGATCGCAGGGATTCTGGTGTCACAATTCAGTTCAGCAACGTGAAACATCTTAGTGCAGATGCTAAGTAACTGTTTTAAAATGCTGAAAAATTTAACAGCGATGAAAGTGCATGAACTTCTTTTTTCCGTTTCTGGAGCTGTAGTGGTGTTATTGGCAAGTGCATGTCCCCTTGCTCCAGATCTATCAGTGAGATGTCTATTCTGTGCAATGGACAGTGGCTGAATGTTATTAGCTGACAGTTTTCATTTCATTATCAACAGATAAATATTCAGGGCTTTGCAAATGCAACTTTGCTGGTAGCACAGTTTCATGCCCCCAATTGTCTCATCAGTTAGTGGTTATATCTTAACCGATGATCACAAAAAGCATGAAAAAGATTTGCCGCTGAGTAATGTAAATGCCAATCCACCTAAGCACCTTTAGGCTGCAAGCATAATTTGAACGTATAGGGATTCTGGACCGGTTTATCACTCTGTGGCACAGCAACGGTTAATAAGTTTAAACACATTTTCAGGACATTGTTTCACTTGCCCCCTCTCCCCACTACAATCCTGGTCACCTGAAATAAACCTGACATTTTAGTATCTGTTTTACATCTTGGCTCAGTTAGGCAATCAGTGCTGTAAGAACATAAATGGATATATAAATGGGGACTATAAGAACATGCCATGGGTGCTTGTGCCTTAGTCCAGCTGTGCTACATCAGCCTGAAGCTCTGGTAGGGCTTACTGTCTACCATTTTGTTCACCCCCCATATACCTGCACCATTTCACATCCTCCCTTGATCTATAGTGAGTGGATCCCTCATTCATATGTCACATATGCACGCACAAAAAAAAAAACAGTCTTCAAAAATTAAGATACATTTATTATGTTTGTTATGTTTGCTTGCATGCATGTGCAAGAAACATAGTGCCATCATCCAAGATTTCGGAGGTGTGTCACCCACTCTTCCAATTCAATCAGTGTGTTGGCGCAGCCCCGCCAAGCAATGCATGATGGAGCTGTCTATGACAAGCTCCAAAATGCAGTAACATACAGTTGAAAGGGAGATTATGCTTCAGTGAGCAGCGATAAGATATCGTTTGCTCATGTGCAGCTCCCCCCACACACTGAACACACAGGCATCGCACCCCCCGCATGCACGTACACTACCTGTATAGCTGATGGGGTGCCCAATCCCCGTCCAGCTGTACTAAGCTCCCCTGCCCCCCAAAGCCTTCCAAATGCCATGCTGGGTGCCCACCTCAGCATGGCAACTCATCGATATATCCGGGGGTGCCCAATCCCGTTGGCTCCTATGTCCTCCCCTGAGTACTGGGTGCCACACTGGGAGCCCACCCCAGCGTGGCAATCGATATTTTGGGTGATGGGGGTGCCCAATCCCCCATCGGCTAAATACCCCCCCAACCATCCTTGTGCCACGCTGGGAGCCCACCTCAGCGTGGTAAACGTCCCGCGTCATCATTGGAAACAAAAAGAACATCTGTAAAGAAAAAATGGTCCCACATAGACCCCCTGGCCCCCTCCCACAACCTGCACCCACCCACTGTGCACCCTGCCTCCTCACACCCCCCTCACTCCATACTTACCTCCGGACCTCAGCACCATCGCATCTTCGTGGACCAGGAACACGCTCTGCACTCTTCAAAGCCAACCGCGAACTGAGGAAATGCCGGTAAGCTGTATTATGGGCTAGATAGGGTTTTCAACTTTGTTGCATATCTCAGGCATTTTTTGGAATTTTTGCACCAAATTTTCAACATGGGGTTTTTGGGACCCATTCTCATGAATGATGTCACTGTCATGGTGTTATTCAGGCCCAAAGGGTGATTTCACAGTCACTGCGCAAAATCACCTTTCGGGACCGATTAATGAAATGACACTGCCAGTGTTCATAAGGTGGGCTCTAAGAAGCCTATTTTGAAAATCTGGTGGAAAAATTTCAAACAACGACTGTTTTACGAGTGTGCATTCGCAGTTCCTACGCACGCTCATAAGTTCGCAAATTTTCAATATTTTCACTCCAGATTTTCAACATTGTCATTTTACCACACCTTCTTATAAGCAGTATAGCTGTCATTTTTCACATCTCACCCAAAATGTGTTTCCGCCCATGTAGCGCACAATGGCGCAGTCAGTGTGCTAAATCAATGTACAGGACAAATTAAGAAAATCACAGTGACACTGTTTGTGAGCAGAGGTCTTACAATGGCTATGTTGAAAATGTGGTGAAAAAATCCCTAAAAATGACTGTTTTACAAGTGTGCATTGTGTAGTTCCTACGTATGCTCATAAGTTTGCGAATTTTCAATATTTACACTCCAGATTTTCAACATTGCCATTTTACCGCACCTCCTTATGAGCAGTACAGCTGTCATTTTTCACATCTTGCCCAAAATGTGTTTCCGCCCATATAGCGCACAATGGCACAGTTGATGTGCGAAATCAATGTATGGGACACATTAAGAAAATCACAGTGACACTGTTCATGAGCAGAGGTCTTAAAATGGCTATGTTGAACATTTGGTGAAAATATTCCTAAAAAATGACTATTTTATGAGCGTGTGTTGCGCAGTTCCTATGCATGCTCATAAGTTTGCAAATTTAATATTTTCACTCCAGATTTTCAACATTGCCATTTTATTACACTTCCTTATGAACAGTACAGCTGCCATTTTTCATATGCCGCCCAAAATGCGTTTTTGCACATGTAGCGCACAATGGTGCTGTTGGTGTGCGAAAGCAATGTTTGGGACAGATTAAGAAAATCACAGTTACACTGTTCATGAGCAGAGGTCTTAAAATGGCTATGTTGAAAATTTGGTGACAAAAGTCCATAAAATGACTGTGTTACGAGTGAGCATTGCACATTTTCCATGCACCCTCGTAAGGTCATGACTTTGTAATTTTCACCAGTGGCATTTTTCCACACTTCCTTATGATCAGTACAGCTGTCATTTGTCACAACATGGCCGAAGTGTGTTTTCACACTTTCAGTGCAGAGATGCGTGGTCACTGTGGAAAATCATTGTTCGGGACAGATGAAGAAAATTACAGTGACACTGTTCATGATCGGAGGCACCAAAATGCCTGAGTTGACAATCTGCTGTAAAAAAATCCCCAACCTAATTATATTACGGGTGTGCGTTGCACAGTTTCTATGTACGCTCATGACTTCACCATTTTTTTAAATATTTTTACTGCAGATTTACAACATTGCCATTTTTTACACCTCCCCATGAACAGTACAGCTGTCATTTTTTACATCCTGTTGAATGTTTTTGACCTGTAGTTATAAATACGTCAGAGGCTCTGTGCATAAGCAGCTTCGCTAAGAAACTGAT
Source organism: Neoceratodus forsteri (assembly GCA_016271365.2). Classification (NCBI taxonomy): domain Eukaryota; kingdom Metazoa; phylum Chordata; order Ceratodontiformes; family Ceratodontidae; genus Neoceratodus; species Neoceratodus forsteri. The sequence continues at coordinate 1,102,063,587 of CM028134.1, read as the reverse complement.
ATTCCCCTGTTCATGAGGTGGGATCACAAAAACCATGTTGAACATTTGGAGTGAAAATACTAACGAATGCCTGAGGTATTAGGGTTTCCAACCATAATGCCCAACCCTGTAGAGAATGACAGGCATCAGGGGTGTGACTTGGGATTCTTGCCTGTAATGCTCATACCATTTCCACACCCTGCAGCCAGTGAGAAGCATTGGTATGCCTTGGACTCTTCAGCCCCAAAGTTCACCCCATTCTCCTATCGCACCCATCCCACCGTATTTCCTGATGCAATGGGTGCTGGGAGTGGGCCAAAGACCTCAAGGCAACACCGTGACACTGTCAGAGTCTGCAGGGTAGTGGTGAAATGGCATGGCCGTTATGCCTGATGACCCAAAGGTACACCCCAATGCCTGTCACCCTCTGCAGGGTGGTGGTGGGGTTGGCTTCACTTCAATACTTCATTGCCATTCCTATTACGCAGCTCTGTAACTTCTACACTACCACTGCCAATGCCAGCACGCAAACATTCGGCATTGACAAATGCTTGTTTCAGATTCCTTAGACACTTCTGGTACATCAGGTTGTTACATGCTCAGTGTAGATATCAGGCTACATGGACTTAATTCCTTGGAGGTCCCCAACTAGAGTTTTTTGTTTCACACTAATACTGTCAATTTATATTTAAATTATAATTTATAAAGTCTTGTCACTACACTAGAGGTGTTTTGAAGTTTATGGGGCATGATATCTAGCTAGAGAGTACAGCAGGCTGACAGGTTCAGCTAAGCTTTACACATCATAGAGTGTACACTGATGTTTTTAAGACAACTCTACTGGTAATTCCTTGTCTATAATGCATGCATTGAAACTTCTTGAGAGTACTAAGACAATCTTAGTATGTCTTTAATCTGGGTGGAGGCTGCTTTTCAGTAATCACATCCTTATACACACTGTGACACCCATAGCTTGATTTAGGAGTCATCTGCTCCAGCAGTGTTATCTGATGTAAATTAAATTTATATGCAGTTGGATTCTTTGTATGTGTGTTCCACCAAGCACCTTTAACCCTGGGACACTCCTGGCTGAAGGTATTATGGTGCTGTTAAACTTCTCTGACATCATTTTCTGTATTTTTCAAATGAGTATTTTAAACCAATGGTGATTTTTTTCTGTTTTTTTCTGCATGATCTAGCTGTTAAAAGTATTGTTTTTTCTAAACAACTGCCATTAGGCTTCTGACAAAGGACTGGTTGGTCCAAAAGCTAGAGCACTTTGTTCTGGTTGTTACATCTATGTTGGTCCATTAAAAGGTGTCAAATCATTTGCTTCTGGACCTGTTCTTGCAAGGGCCAATACGGCAACTAATAAATCTAGATTTCATGATAAAAGTGGCATTTGGCAGAAACTGTAACCTTACCATTTCTTACTTCCATGGGATACCAACAGTTGGCATGGCCATTGTGAGATGCTGTATTTTTTTTTGGGGGTTTTTACAATTAACAAGCCAATTTTATATGTGCGATAACACACTCCATCCCATTGGTGTATTGGGGTATTAACGGCATTCATAGTTGGATGAAGTCACTCGGGCAAGCCATCATGCATCACAACACACATGGGGAGTGCATTAATGCACCGATACACCCATGGTCTGTCATGTGTTATAACGTACATAATAGACGTCATGTGTTAATCAAGCCAGATTGGGAAATCAATCTTCTTCAGTATCCGTCATGGTAACTGTGCCATCACCTGGAATCCATAGGAAAACAGGACCTAAGACAGCATGGGTTTACAACAGGAGGTCCTGTCAAACTAATCTCATAGATTTCTTTGACTGGGTAACCAGAGTGGGGGGACCAAGGGGGTGCAGTTGATGTTGCCTACCTTGACTTCAGCAACACTTTAGAAACTGTTCCACATAGACAAGTGATTAATAAGCTGGGTAGGCTTGGAGTGGGTCAGAAGTGGTCAACCTGGGTGGCAACCTGGTTGGCGGGCAGAACTCTAAGAGTGGTGGTAAATGGTATACAGTCAGAACAGATGCAAGTCACAAGTGGAGTACCTCAGGGATCAGTCCTGGGGCCAGTCCTCTTCAATGTCTTCATCAGTGACATTGCAGATGGACTGGAGGGAAAGGTTTGTCTGTTTGCAGATGACACCAAGATCTGCAACAGAGTAGATGATCCAGATGGGGTGGGCAAAATGAGACGAGATCTGGATAAACTGGCAAAATGGTCAGAAGAGTGGCAACTGGGGTTTAACACAAAGAAGTGCAAGATCATGCACATAGGGAAGAGAAACTCTGAAGCCACCTATAGGTTGGGAAGGGATTTGCTGGCAATTACAAGGGAAGAAAGAGACTTGTGCATCGTCGTCACAGATGACCTGAAATCAGCAAAGTAGACCACTAAAGCAGTTGGTAAGGCTAAGGGGATGTTGGGGTGTTTTAGCAGGGATATCACAAGTTGTAAGAAGGAGGTAATAATTCCTTTTTACAAGACACTGGTTAGGCCCCATCTGGAGTACTGTGTGCAGTACTGGAGGCCGCACCTACACCAGGACGTTAACAAAATGGAGGCAGTCCACAGAACGGCAACCAAAATGGTGCAGGGGCTGCATCAGGGAACATATGAGGACAGATTAACACAGCTCAATATGTATACCCTAGAACAAAGGAAGGAGAGTGGTGATATGATCGAAACATTCAAATATCTTAAGGGCATTAGCAAGGTGAAAGAGTCTAACATGTTTTAATATAATTAAAATAGCAGGACAAGAGGACACAGCATGAGATTAGACGGAGGCCTATTAAGAGGTAATCTGAGGAAGTTCTTTTTCGCAGAAAGGGTGGTGGATTCATGGCACGGCCTACCTCAGGAAGTGGTGGATATGAATACAGTGCAGGCTTCAAACAGGCATGGGATAGGCATAAGGGAGAACTACAGATGAGTATGAGTAGATAGGCCATTGACAGAGTACAGGTCTATGGCACATTCATAAGGCAGAAAACATTGGCAGACTGGATGGGCCTTGCAGTCCTTATTTACCATCAATTTCTATTTTTCTATGTACCTTTGGTAAAACTCACAATTAGTAATGTCTGCATACCCCTAGTTGCCATGGTGATAGCTTCAAACATGTAATATTGACAAACATGAAAGGAACAGCATTGTGAAGCTTTTGTTTTGAAACATTTATGGCTATAGTTCTGTTATACATCTCAAAACAAGCAGTGCAACACTAATCACAATGCACAGCTGGTACTGGAACAAATATCGCAATCATTGTAACATTTCATTAACTGAGTTTATTGTAATTTGTACTGTGTTTCCAATCACATTATGAGATGTTAAAGGAATAATGCATGAGAGGGTGTGTGTCATGCTGGGGATAATGCCACACCTGGAGGGTTGAGCACGAGGCCGCAAGTCAAGTGAGTCCAATGCCTCAGGTGTGACGTTATCCCAGCACAACACACACCCTGGAGTGCATTATTCCTATTATACAATGGCTTGTTGTTATATATAAAATAAAAATATAATTTTAAAGAATGTTTTTATTAGTGTGGAAAAATATTTTTGTCTCTTAAGAGGCGATGCAAAAAAAGAGAGGCTCCATAATGATGGCACTAGACCTGTGGCGTTATGCTGGGATAATGCCATGGGTCCAGCCCCAAACTGACCAGTCACAGTCCAAGATTCTTTTTTGCCATTGTATAATATTTTTCTTTTTTTTTGTCAAAACAGGCATGACTAGCAAGTATCACGACAATTAAGAGGTGACAAATGCTAATAAAAGCAATTCACATATTACAACACTAACTTGGTATAATGTTTGTAAGACGGCCGTTATTGTATGGTCGTAGTACCAATGACCAGTAATGTAAAACATTTATCACTAAATTCTAGGAGTCTGGAGAATACAGGTGCTGAACTTCAGGCTCTTGTGTGGGGGAGTTGGGGGGGTTGGCTTTGCAGTTATAACCGAGACTTTGGCCACCCGAAATAAGGACTGGGACATTATGGTTCCAGGGTACAGATTACACTGGAATGATACGTAAAAGGTGAAGGGATGAGGGGGTTGCCACTTTATGTAAAGGAGGGATTAAAATGTGAAAGGGAGGAGGCAGACAAGGGAGATATAGAAGCACTGTGGTTGCAATTACAGGATCCCAAAAACAGATCAATAAGACAGGGGGTGGTGTACAGGCCACCCTCTCAGTCTGAATGGATGGACAAAGTACTGGCAGAACAGATCAGTAGTGACTGTGATAAGGTGGAGATGGTGATAGTAGGGGACTTCAACAGGGGTCGGTTTTGGGCACTGTGCTGCTCTGAATATTTATTGCAGATGTCTCAGAGGGCACCAGCAGCAACATTAGCCTACTTGCAGATTACACCGTAATGGGAGTGGTAGTGGATGACTAGGTTAGGTGGCGGGTGCCACAGGAGGATGTGGCAAGGCTGCATGTATGATCTGACTGATGTCAGTTGGGTTTCAATGCCAAAAATTGCAAGGTAGTGCATGTTGGAAATAAAAATACAAAGATAAGCTACCATCTGGGGGAGGTGGTGCTGGAGATAACAGAAGAGGAGAAGGATGTGAGGTGCTCATTACGGGAGCAATGAACAATTACACGTAATGCAGAAAGGCAGCAGCAATGGCCAGCAAAATGCTGGGTTGCATTGCAAGTGGTATTACCGCAATAAGAAGGGAGGTTATTCTACCGTTATACAGATCATTGGTGAGACACCGTCTGGAATACAGCATGCAGTAGTGGTGCCCGTACATACAAAAGGACATTAGGCTGACGGAGGTTGTGCAGCGCAAGGTAATGAAGATAATTTAGGGTCTGTGGGAACTGCAATATGAGGTAAGATTAAGACAGTTAAACATGTACACACTGGAGGATCATAGTGACGGGGGGGACATGAATTAAACTTTCAAATACATGAAGGAGATAATCCAAACATACACTGAGGGTCTATTCAGGAGGAGAGTGGGGAGAGACACGAGGGGTCATGACATGAGATTAGACTGGCGTAGATTTAGAAAGGAGTGGAGGAGACATTTCTTTACTCAGTGGGTGGTGGCAAAGTGGGGTGCACTACCAGCTGAGGTGACACCATGTTACATGGTGAAATGCTTCACAAAAGGGGGAGGGACAGAGCAAGGGGGAGGGTAAAGGGGTGAAAGGGGAAGGGGCCAGACAGCTGCTATATATGGAGCTAGCTGCAGTCTCGGACAGCCTAGATAGACCAGGATGGCCTTTTGCTGCTGGCAACTTTTGCATGTTCGTACATGGCTGTATTTTACATAATAAAGCAGCCAGTAGCGAACATTGCCCCCTCTGATATCCTTGAAAGTTCACTGAAAATAAACACTATTACAATATATATAGCTCCCCATCTTACAGCACAAAATGAAGTAATGACCACTTTGAAAAGCTGGTTATCAACAACTGAAATTAGTTATAGACAATGTACACACATGCACCACAGGGAAGACGCTGTGAGTATTCTGAACGCAGAAAGTCTTCCGTGTATACACTCAAGCAGCATGCAACGCAAAAAGAATCCTGACACCTAAAGTCCATATTTTGGAATTGCTTACTGAATGATCACAAATGGATATGTTGACAGCAGAGGCTCAGGTTTATGTATTTTCAGTGGAATTTGGCACTGTCTGGAATCTTGACCTATGCTTCTCAATGAGTTGTTTTTTGTCTGGCTTCTGAAACGTTGCTGATACGGACTCTGGTGCCATGTTTGCACTGTACAGGACATGAGCTGATGCATTAGAGGGATATTCAGCATGCGACTCGGTGACCTCTGCCTGAATGGCCCTGACATAATTGGAAAGGCTTTGCCTGGAGTTTGATGACCAAGCAGCCAGCCACTCCCACTTCCTGAGCTATATATGCAATTCCTCTAGCTTCATCGTGAAGTACTTTTTCTTTGCCCCACCATCCTCCCTTCCTCCTCCAGCGGCAGCACTTCTCTCCTTGGGATCCTTCCTAAGGTACCTTTAGCCACAGGAATCATCCCATGGCACCTCTAGGGATGGAACCCTCTCTGAGGGTTCCTTGCCTTTTCGTACCCCTACAGGGTGGTAATTCCTCTGGAATAGAGAGTGCAAATGGCCAAAGCCAAACTAACACAGTTGCACAAGTATAACACTATACTGGCTGTGCAGAACATTGAACCTGAAAACAGATAAAAGGACATTGTTTAGGATCCTGACAGCTCTCATACTGCACATCATGATTATTCACATCACGGAAGGACGCTACAATCAACACCTAACCCATACTTAAACTTTGTCAGAAAATTGACTTTTTATTTCCTGGCATCTGATTGACTGGTATCCTTGCCAGGGGAGGTACATTCACTTACAATAGATGCCCAGGAAATAAAAAGTACCAGCCCAAATGCCCCTTCACCCACTCAAATATCCTGGTGCCCCACTTTATTTGGTCATTGGTTGAAAGCACGCCACTGAATTTCAAATCAATGCTATTTCTTTCTCTTGCTTAGAGAGCAACCCCCGGCTCCCTAGTTCAATGCCAGCTGCCTGAGGAAACCACAAATCAACCTCCACTGGACTAATGTCTCCCTACCTTTGTTTTTTTTTTTTTTTTTTATATGGAGTGCCCTTTTGTCCCATGCCCCTTGATCGTCCATATCGGTACTCTTGGACAGCAGACCATGCGCGCTGTCGCTCGCCCCTCCTTCAGCTGGCAGCCCACTTGCTCCCTGTGATTTTTAGGGCCAGTACAAATTGCCCTGACATGAAGTGGCTCACCTTTCCTTACAGTGATACCTCCCTCCCGAGAGGATTAGGAGAGCGCAAAGAACAAGTCAGCACTGAATACACACACTGATAACTCATTTCCTAGCAAACTTGTCTTTATTGTTCCCTTTATTTTACAGTACCTTCCTTCTTCTTCCAACTGTCCCATCAGGCCCTCACCCCTGCAGCCCCCATGGCTTACCTCACGTGGCGGGGCAGTGGGGATCCCCACCCACTGACAGGATCTAGGTGCGAGGTGGAGCACGATGGGAATGGCCATCAAGCCACAATGACCAGCTACCAGGGTCCTTTTCTCACTTTTCTGTCCCCACGAGAGCCAACTTGCAATTACACCTGCAGCAGGCTCATGCATGCACCTGCACGTGGCCGCACCAAGTGTCTGCCGTGTTGCCACCCCATGAGTCTTCCAGCAGCATAACATTGAGCTCCAGCCACCACCAGGAGTCAAGCATGCATCAACCAAAGGATACCCCCCTTCCCGGAGATGGAGAGCTGTCCACTGGATGCTCAATCCATCTCCTCCCCATGACCCCCGGCGGCCCATGCTTCTTCCCGAACATGGCTTGTTGGCATGGAACGAGGTGTGGCATCCAGTGCCTCAACCCTCAGTGCCACCAGGCCGGTGGAAAATTAAAATAAAAATAAAATAAATCAATGACAAATATTTGCTAGCCCTGCGTGTGTGTGTGTTGGGAGGGTTAACCATGACAACTAACCACAACAGACAGTACAGAAGCTGTCATGGAACAAAGCTCCCTGGATCCAAAAGAAAAAAAAAATAAAAGCAGCAGGCGGAGGAACTATTTTCTTTACAAAATACATAAAACTCATAAGATATTTAACTTTTTAACATGAAAATTATTTTCAAAATATATTGGCCCATTTTCTAAGCGCAATAATACCCTCCAGGGTGGGTGATATGGACAATACCGGACCTTCCAGGGGCTATAAAGCCCTCCACCTGCGATGTCAGGCCTCATTACACCCCTTGGCAGTCCAGTATTGACCAATGCCACACACCCTGTCAGGTATTATTGCTTACTTATGACATGTATTCAATGCACATTGGTCAGTTTCAAGAGAGGGTGGTATGGTGTGAAAGGTAACCTCAAATATGGGGGAGGGTGGGTAATGGACAGTTGAAAATAGGGTGCACTATGGTGACAGACAGTGCAAGTGTGGTGTAGGCAGCTGCAGTGTGATACAGTTCGTGTTGCTCACTAGAGCATACTACATAAAGTACAAGGCCTACATCTGCTAAAAGACCTCATTGTCTATCAAGTCTGCTGTGGTGTACAGCAGCAACACCTATATTGCGGCTGACTCTCCCTCATCCTCTACTATCACATTCAAAAAGGTTTCAGCACTTCCCACCCATTACCTCACCACTTTTCCTGTCCCATCAACTCTGAGTTCCATCACCAACTCACAGCTCAATAAAACCAGGTCCATTGGGTTATCTACCCAGGTTGCACTCTGACAAGCTCTGTCAGGAGACCATCATGTAATATAAGGTCATGAACTTATGGAATGTTGGTGGGGTCCTCACTGCCTTTGCAACTGGTTCCGGAGAAATGTTTGATTTTGGGAACGCCACTTTGAACTGCTATTCTCCTTGCTTGGTGACAGCAACAGCACAGTTGATATTTTCATTGAAATGAGGATCGGCTATGAGATGTCTGTGGAACTTTGAAACAGTGTTGTGAGAACATGCAATTGAATGTGGGCGCTGCATTTACTGTCTCTCAACATGGTCTGATAGTTCAGAGTACTGTATTGACATGTACCTGGCATACATTGCTGGATAAAAGGAGTGAAAAAGTGTTGGTACAAAATGACACCCAACTCCATGGAAAACCTCGAGCGCATACATTTGATATGTTGGTGAAATCTGTTTCATGCTTCAGAGGAGATATGCACTGGCTACTCTTTCTATTAACAGTTTAAGCGGCCTGCTTCCTATAATAAATATTGCAAAATATTAACAATTGTAAAAAGTATGGTACAGATAGATATGTCAAAACAGAGAAGTCAAAGACCACCAATTAATAAAGACATTTACCCCTTGAAATTAATTTCTTCTCTCGCTTAAGTTCACTGTGCATACACTCAGGAAACTTCTCCCCATGTCCCTCATGAACACTGGACACATGGTTCAACAAAGTGAGCCATTTCTGCTCGGTTAGTTCATGGTCACCACTGCTAGTTGAGGCCACTCAAAACATATGGTTGCTAATTGACTTGATCTATAGCTGGATGTCTCCACAATCCTTTCTCTGGGAGGATGCATCAAGTTTCTTAGCTACACCTGTTTTTTGAAAAGTAAGAAGCCTTTCACTACCATGGTACTGTGCATCTTGACAGTTAAACATTTTCTAGTTCACGTTTAAATGACACGGTAATGAAAACAACACTGCTATGAAGCCTTGCAGCAATATAGTATGTAAGCCTCTAAAGAACTTGTGCACTGTCTTCAAACATGTATACATAATTGATGTGCTTCCAGTTGGGTGGCATTCAGAATGCTATGCTTGGCACAACCATGTGACCTAATTACAGTGTCAGAGAAGCAGAATACATTGTTAGCGAAGAAATGCAAATGTTAAATCCCATGACAGGTTGTATTTCTTTATCGGTAATCACATGCAGTGTCACAGTGCCATCATGAGGTGTCATATTGCAACATCTCACCACAAAGCATACATAATAAGACCCATGTTATGGAGCGAACACGAGGAGCAGATGGTTGACCGGGGAGGAGAGGATGGATTGTCAGATAGACTGCTCTCCTCTCCTGGAGTGGAGGGTGCTCCAAGAGACGCAACACGAGTGGTACCAAATGGTGACTGGGTGTACTGCAATCGAGGTAAAGAATGGGACAGTGTCAGGCGTCCTTCATTCGCACTTGGGCGGGAGCAAGCATGTCATGAGCTGGATGGCATTGCACGTCCTGTGTCAGGGTGGGAAGGAGGACAAAGAATATCACAGCTGCCAGATAAGACGACAGCACAACTTTAAGTTGCATCGGTCAGGAGAGGGGTTCAAGTATGCGTTGGAGGCCAGGACAAGGCAGTCTACTTGATAGATGGCCAGCTAAGTTGGAGAATAAATAGATGAAAAAAAAAAAAACCATCACACCAGGCCTCATCCATTGTCTGGAAACAGCATGATGGTGTCAACAAGAACTAGCATGGTGTCAGTAAGGACAGGGGGATACAAGATCACATGCTCTTCACAGGACAGATAAGTAGCGTGTATCAATTTCAAACCCATTGTTGTACAGAAAACTACCACGGTAACAGCCTACAAAAACAATGCTGTTTCAAAAGCCACAGTTACTTGTGACATAGCATGGTCGACATTACCATCACAGCTATCATGTACACTACACACATACATTCCATAACTTCAAAAGGACACCACAGTAACCTGTAAAACGAATAGTTTTTTTTCTATGCACTGATAAGTGTTTACCAAACAATTGTACCTTTGGACATGTGCCACACATCAAAGTAGTGCTTTATATTTGTCTTCTCAACCTTCATAAAGACTTTGACCTGAACATGTCTGTCTGTGACTAACTGACTGACTGTACAGCCATTGTCCTCAAGGAACTGGAGTCCTCTCTTTAGCCCCACTAGTTCCACTGTAGTTGAAATGTTTGCCTTGAAACACTATAAAAAAACAAAAAAAAATACATTTTTACTGCAAATCCATGCATATCAAATACAAAGCTACTGCAAAAACCAGAATGCAATCAACCTCTTGAGATCGTACACTACTAAGACATAAATCACTAGCAATACTGAACCTGAACTACAATGTCAAAACCCAGGTACCAATTCAAAGTGATTTGGCGTGAGAAGCGATCAACAGTGACATGAGTTGTAATGATGTGCACATGTACCCAGTTGGATGGATCTCAGATGATCAGCACATGTGCCACTGTAAGACTGCTGGACTGATATATCCTCTTGCTGTTACCACTGGAGCCTTAGGACAGTGCAGCAAGTAGTACTCAATCTGAGGGTTGTGCCAGATGTCATGTGTGTAGGTGCAGGAGTGCGCACATGGTGCGGTGGACATCATTACAACTCCATGACAGGAAATAAGCTAGGATAAAAGATCACAAGCTCAAGGATGGCAACATCCAGTCTGCAGTGGGCAATGAACACACAACATGTACTGTGCAACAGCACAAGTTCACTCTCCGTGGTACCCCTCCTCGTGTCATGTGTTGCCGTCAGTAGAAGGGGAGACACAGCTTAGTCGATTTCTCATTCTGATGAGGGGTTCAGGTGGGCAGTCTAGGTGGGCACCACAAAGATTCAATGCTAGATGTTTCTGGTGATCAATCTGGTCTTACTGGGTCGACAGTGAAGATGATGATTGAGCACCTGGTGCACTGCTTTCATATTTCTGGGTGTGTTACTGGGCATTCACAGAGTGAGCTACAGAGAATGATGGATCCTACGTGAGGGTGTTGTGTGCAAGAGACTGAGCGATGAGCATACAGGAGCACCACAAGACATTTGTCTGGTCAGAGGTATATTGGCACAAGTGAAAAAGCAGTCAACTGGCACCCTCACCAGACAATGACCCACATGTGGTCTGTGAGAATGTGGCATAAACAACATTGGCTCAACCCCCCAAAACAAAAAAATTATAAAAAAAACTGAAAACCTAGAAATACTGAAACACAGACTTTCACGGCAGATAATTTACAGTTGGCTCACCCAGTGTGCACAGATTCCTATCAACTGGATAAGCTACTAATGTGCCTTAACGTACAGCCTACTTCATCATACCCATTCTCCACCCTACAAATGCCTTATTTGTGTTCCATACATTCTTGTATTCCCACACCATTACTCCACAGCCTAGACATACATACATCTCACAATAAGCATAGCCTAAGTCATATGTCGGTGAACATTTCTATCGGTCATGTTCAAAAAAAAAAAAAACAGCCAGCTACATTCCTGAATGTAACTATCTTTCCTTACCTGTATGAGTTTCAGATCCATGACCTGCTTAGCCTCCAAGTCCATAATGGTGTACAGGCCACATTTGGCCGAGTGACCTGGAGTCACATCATATATCTCCTCCAATTATTAGGTCACGTTGATGACAAGATTCCAGAATGTCATTCTGTTGCTGAAGCCAAACTCAGTTCATAGCAGGTATTATGTATGACCACTGCAGCTTATGAAAGGTGACTGTGGAAAACATAGGTATATACATGCGATGCATCATATGAAATGCCTTTGCCACAGGTTCACTGGAACTACAGTAAATATGGATGTTACAAGTGCAGCATTTCCCCAAGGTATTGTTCCTGCTAAACACTGGTTGTCCCACACAAGCGTATGCCCGTTTCTGCAAGTGGCATGAACCACTATCATGGTATCAATGACACAAGTGATGTAAAACTCTGTCTTCTTGCCACACTTCTGACAATACTTGATGAGCAATGCCAAACTTCTCTCAGACACAATAAAGTACTTCTCATCATGTCCATTGATGTCCTGGTTACCAAATTCCAAGCGTACTCCAGAACTATTAAAGTGTTCATTCTCAGTGTCAGATAAATCACTATCAGTGATTGCATCGTCTGATAGATGGTAGACCGGGTCATCATTATATCGTCTTGCGCGTGCGCAAGAAACATGTTGTGGTAACTTTGGAACAGCAGGTTTTTGAGGCGTGGTCATGTTGTGGCCATTGGCGTCACTGTTTTTTTGGGCTGGCTCTATGGTACAAATTAGATTGCATGCTGTCTATGACAGCAGTGCAAAAGCATGCCACCAACTTAAAATGATTTAGCTGTTGCAGTGAGGGAGTGCCCCCTTATTGCAGGGCATGCTTTCCATAGTGTGACATTTCAATAAACACGATGGTCTCACTGCCGGATACTCACAGTCCCTATGAAGCTGATTTCAGGGGTATCCTGTCCCCCTGTCAGCATATGTGGCCCCTTTAGTGTTGTGGTATGTGAAGGGGTGCCCAATCCCCCTGTTGCATGTTTAACTCCCCCATCACACCAGAATTTTCCTGGTGCGGCCCCACCCTGATGGCCTGACTCTGTGCCACACTGGGAGCACACCCCAGTAGCACAAACCTGTAAAAAAGCAGAAAACGGTCTGCTGAGTTTTTTATTCCTATTATCTACAACAAAGGAAATGGTCCCTCACTGTCGGGTCCCCCCCTAGCCCGCACCCACCCTCTGTGCAACCCACCTCCCACCCCCTCAACCCATACCTACCTCCGGAGCCTGGTGCGACAATCTTTGGTGGACTGGGAACACGTCTGCACTCTTCAAAGCCAACCGCAAACTGAAGAAATGATTTTTTTTTTCAACTGTGGTGCATGTCTCGGCCATTGTTGAGAATTTTGGCACCAAATTTTCAACATGGGGTTCTTGGGACCCCACCTCATGAATTCAGTCACTGTCATCTCATTATTCAGTCCCAAAAGGTGATTTTGTGGTCACTGCATAGAATCACCTTTTGGCACCGATTAATGAAATGACAGCGTGGCTGTTCATGAGGTGGGCTCCCAAAATGCCTATGTTGCAAATTTGGTGAAAAAATTTCAAAAAACTGACTGTGTTATGAGTGTTTGTTGCACAGTTTCCACACACACGCATAACTTTGAGAATTTTTTATATTTTTACTTCAGATTTTCAACGCTGCCATTTTTTTTTACTTTCTTTTTTATCCCTCCTATCACCCCGTTGTTCCACTCCTTTGGGCTCACTCATGCCTTTACCCTCCCTGACACTGAGTCTGCCCCTAGAGTGCCCATTAGTGACTCCTACCTTTCCTCCCATCTTTCGTGGAGTCCCTGACATAGTGGGGTCTGCCCGTGGTTCTGGACTGGGCAGCTGGAGCGGCCATCACCAAGGCCTGCCGAGGTTGGTTTCTGTTTTTCTGTGCTTCCCATCCCCCCTGTCCTGAGGATGTCGGCTCGGGCAGGTACGTGCTGACGCATGCCTGCCAAGTGCCTAACAACGTCCTCCCTCCCTACTCCAGCCCTTCTGGAGTCGCCAACGCTCCATGAAAGCCAGTGCTCCCACCAGCTCCCAGAGACGTCGGGTGTGTACTGCATCCCTGGTGACCCACCCCGAAGGAGGAGAGCATCTGTTGGGATGCTCAGTCCTCCTTCACCTTGCCGACCCCCGATGACCCGAGTCTGTACCCAAACCTGGGTTGCCGGCATGGTGCGAGGTGTGGCATCCAGCGCCTCAACCCTCAGCGCCACCGGGCCGGCTAACGTTGCCATTTTTTTCATGGCTCCTTATGAACACTATAGCTGTCATTTTCCATATGCTATCCGAAATGTTTTTTCGTACACCTGGAGCACAATGGAAAAGTATGTTAGGGACAGAGTAAGAAAATCACAGTAACACTGTTCATGAGCAGAGGTCTAAAAAATGCCTATGTTGAAAATTTAGTGACAAAATTCCACAAAATGACTATGTTACAAGCGTGCATTGCTTAGTTTCTACTCACAGTCGCAACTTCAAGAATTTTTAATATTTTTACTCCAGATTTTCAACAATGCCATTTTTGAACACCTTCTTATGAACAGTACAGCTGTAATTTTTCACATCTTGCCCAAAATGTGATTTCGCACATCTGGCACACAATGGCGCAGTCGCAGTGGGAAAACAATGTTCGGGATAGATTAAGAAAATCATAGTAACACTGTGCATGAGCAGAGGTCTCAAAATACCTATGTTAAAAATTTGGTGAAAGAATTCAAAAAAATGACTGTGTTACTAGCGTGCGTTGCGCAGTTTTCATGCACACTTGTAACTTCAAGAATTTTTAATATTTACACTCCCAGATTTTCAAAATTGCCATATCTTCATACCTCCTTATGAATGGTGAAGTTGTCATTTCTCATATCCTACCCAAACTGTGTTTTCACATGTGGCACAGAATGGCGTAGTCACTGTGAGAAATCAACATTCTTGACAGATTAATAACATCACAGCGCCACTTCATGAACAGAGGTCCCAAATGCTTTCATGAGGTGGGGTCAAAAAAAGACCATGTTGAAAATTTGTAGAGCAAATACCAACAAACGATAGGGGCGTTAGGGTTGCTAACCGTAACATCCCACCCTGTACTGACTAACAGGCATCAGGGGTGTGCCTTTGGATTGTCAGCTGTAATGCTCACACCATTGCTCACCCATCCCCACCCTCCTGCCACTGACAGGCATCAGGGTGTGCCTTGGACTCTTCGCCCCCAAAGTTTACCCCTGTCTCTTATACTGCACCCAATTCAATGTACTTTCTTAAGGAGTAGGGTGAGTGTAAGGCCTGATGACCCCAAAGCACAATACGACACTTATCATACTTTGCAGAGTAGGGTGAGGTGAAATGGCATGAGCGCTTTGGCCAATGACCCAAAGGCACACCTCAATGCCTGTCACTCCCTGCAGGGTGGGGTTGACGTCAGTTCCATATTTCACTAACATTCCTATTATGCATCTCTCTAACTCCTGAACTACCAATGCCAGCGCCAGCAAGACAACATTTGGCATTGACAAATGCTTGTTTTCATTACATTACAATGGTTCTTCACAGATATCACTGGCATCATCCTGTTCAGAGAACTGCACCTCATTAGTCATACATGCAAGATCCTCACTCCACAAAGTGCATTGCACACTGGTTACTTTGTTGAGCTGCTTACTTTGTTGAGTGTGTAGGAAGTGTAACCTGCAGGGACTGTGTCCGTTGTGGAAGTCTAATGTTGGCTTGACATTTCACACTGCGAGTTGTCTTCTGTGTTGCTATACTTTGAGAAGTACGCGTTGTGCTGGTACAAGGAATGTCACAGATCATGTCATCATTATCACGGCCACCTGTGTTCCCATCATCAGTAAGAAAAAACATGTCACCATCTGTCCTAGTAGACACAAAGGAGGTATTAGTGTAATAAATGCCATCTGTTGCATGTGGTGCAGCCTCTGCAGTTGTCTCATCTGCTGTTTGCTGTGATACTAGCTTCCAGCAGAGATTCACATGACGGCAGTGTTGGGCACTTCACCAGTAATTCGTATAACAGCTATAGATGACAGAAAGAGGTAAAAAGATGTCTGTTGAATTTACGAGAGACAAGAATACAGTATAAAAAATATAATTTATTCTGATTGAATACCTATTGAAAACAACTTATGCAGTCATCGTTCTGCCCATTCAACCCTTTGATGTCATATGCCACAGCTCACATATTGGTATCACCTGCTAAAAGACTGACCTTGCTCTGGATCCCTTGTGAGATATTGGCTATGAATATCTGAAACAGCACCAGCACCGGCACCAGTACCAATCCCTGGGGTACCCCGGTTTACACACCCATCGACAATGATAGTTCTCCACCACTGCCAACACCTGTTGTTGCCTACCCTATATTTTGGTTTATCCTTTGAATAACTTTTCTGAACAGGCACCATGCAAGATATCATTAAATCTTGTGGTACGCAGTCTTTGACCGGGGGGAAGGGGAGTATGGACCAGGTCAGCCACTTGTCACGCCAGGACCTCTGCTATCTTTTTTAACACCCTAGGGTGAATGTTGTAGAGACAACGTTCCATGTCCAACTCTCATTTACAACAATCCCTCCATTATACTGTCCTCTGCAACACCTAAATCTGTTGCCCACTCTCCTCCCCTGCCAACCCAACCCCTACCCAGAACTATCTGCCAACCTCTTTCTATCATTAATACAGAGCACAAGTACTCATTCGGTAACTACGCATGATCCTCCCATTAATACACCTGCCCCTCCCCCCCATTCCTAATCCTCTCTGTCTGGTCCTTGCTACTCCTTCTCTAAGTAATGTATCGGAATCGGTCCCTTCCTATCTACTACAGTGGCAGTTGTGTTGTTTGGGGTACTCAGATCCACCACAAGTAGGTTGAAGTCCACCACCACCACCACCACAGTGTTCCCTTTCATGATTTGCTCAACTAACTCCCTGTCCTGGTCCTTCATTTGAACTGGTGATCTGAAAACTTGAGTGATTAAAATGCATCAGTAGGGCCTCTGTCCTGCCTCCCTCTCCCTTGTCACTTCAACGCCTTGTCCTTTCCTGTACATAGACTTCTGCCCTCCCTCTCCCCTTCACCTTATCATTTCAGAGTATCATATAACCAGGGACCATCATGTCACAGTTCTCGTACTAGCTGACCCACATTTCCAAGATGACTGCAATGTCCACCCGCCCCTCTGCCAATAGGTCCTGTAACTCAGCTGAGTTGTTTTCCTATTCATCTTGTGTTCAGTGACACCACTATCCAACATAGTCCCTTCCATAACCCTTTACCCCTTTCTCCACCTGTCCAGCCCCTCCCACATGAATCCACCATTAAGCTGCAGTGGAAGCTTGTCTACCCTATCCGGGACACCTGTCTACTTGCTGAACACTGTACATCACCCCTTCTACTCTGAATCAACCTTTGTTTCTATGTACTCCTCTTTCTTCTGCTTTAGTACCCCTTCCTCTCCTTGCTTATGTGTATCCAGTCCACAGCGTACAGGTCATTACTTTCCCATATTCTACCCAAGACACACAGAAACACATAAAGCCTTGAGCATTACTTGTCCTATCCTTCCTTTCATTGCTGTACTCACACAGGTCACTGGTAGTACCTCCGAGAATGCTACTGATCCACCAATCTCCTCACACAGACTGTCCATTTTCTAGACCCTCCCTATTACCATGTCTACTGCTAACACTTCAAGGTACGTAGTTCATACCCATGTGTACCATGACATGAGATATTCTACTAACGTCCCCTGTGCATTGTCCTGTTTTGCTACTTTTTATGGTGTCTTGCTCATGCAAGTAACATTTTGTAATGATTTGTAAAAGCTTGCTGGAGTAGCAGGTTGTGGATGTGCAACCATGTTGTGGCAGATGGTGCCACTGCACTTTTGGGCTGGTCTGCGTGGCACCAATGAATGAGCACACTGTCTACGACAGCAGTTCAGAACAGTGTCAATCCCCCTGTTGGAATGCCCTCTCCCCAGTTTCTTTGCTGACGGGAGAGCCCAATCTCTGTCAGAATAATGTCCCTCCCCCCAAACACAGACTCACTTTCTTTGAAGTCGATTTTCAACATTGCTATTTCTTCACATCTCCTTATGAATGGTGCAACTGTCACTTTTCACATCATGGCTGAAATGTATTTTTGCACATCTGGTGCAGAATGGCATGGTCACTGTGGGAAATCAATGTTTGGGACACATTAACAAAATCACAGTGCCACTGTTCATGAACAGAGGTCCCACATGCTTTAATGAGGTGGCATCACAAAAAGCCCATGTTGAAAATTTGGAATGCAAATACCAACAAATGCCCGGTGCCTTGGAGTTTCTAACCATAACGTCACACCCTGTAGAGACTGACAGGCGTCAGGGGTGTGACTTTGAAATGTCAGCTGTAAAGCTCATGCCATTCCACCACCACCCCCTACCTGCAGCCAGTGACAGGCATCAAGGAGTACCTTGGACACTTCGGCCCCAAAGTTCACCCCATTCTCCTATTCTGCACCCATTTCAGTGTATTTGCTTAAGGAATGGGGTGAGCTTAAGGCCGAAGATCCCAAGGCACAACACAACACTTGTCAGAGTCTGTAGGGTAGGGTGAGATGAAATGGCATGAGCATCATGACCGATGACCCAAAGGCACACCTCAATGCCTGTCAGTCTCTGCAGGGTGGGGTTGGGTTGGCATCAGTTCCATACTTCACTGCCATTCCTATTATGCATCTGTCTAACTCCTGCACTACCAATGTCAATGCCAGCAAGACAACATTCGGCATTGACTAATGTTTGTTACTCTTGTTTTACTTGTGTTTTATGTTCTCATAAGGTGCACAGAGCAAAATGGACTGGGAACCCAAAAAATAAAGTCTCCTTGCATGTATGTTTCATCTAACATAACAATTCCAGAACAACCTACACCCATTATTCTTGCATCCATTTCATTTTCAATACTTATGTTCAACACTGTCCTCTACATCCCATATCCAAGGCTAATTCATTTTTGGAGAAAACATGTTATACTTACTTTTTGGTTCAAAACAACAACATATTACCTACAGTCTCTGCATTCAGTATTCCGATCTCCTCCCACTGGTATCCTATCATATATTTAACCTGCTCAGACACCATAGTGTTACTGACATCACAGCATAGAGAGAACTATACCTCACTATAAACTTTAAATCCCTTGCTACTTTGTAAGCAAAAATACACAACACGGTGTGCATTAAACAGTTGTAATGCATGGCTGGGGGGGGCATACTGTGGCTTGTGGCCAGAGGCAAGGTGCATCCAGTCACCTAGACACATCATACAACGATGTAACACACATCAACAGGTCAAAGTCAGGACACGAAATAAGGCAAGATGCCTCACCTGTCCGTGCTCCCATGACACCACTGAAGCTGAATTTTGACTACCCAATAATGATTAGAATGACAATGACTTTCATTTACTAATTCTCATCACATGACATCCAGTTGCACAGGATAAACAGGTAATATGATGTACAGAACAATAAGTACTGATATAGGCGTAGCATACCTGTAACCTGCAATGCTTGATGAATGCAATCCTCTTTTTCTTACGTGGTGAACTGGAATGTGAAGGACTGGGAGGATTTAAAATTGGAGGTACAGCACCAGGTTTCAACTTTGGTTTGGCGTTAGTCCATTCAAGCTTGGTAAACTTGATTGGGTCATGCTCATAGCAAGACCGTTCAAAACAGGCGGAACACATATAACTGTACTGCAATGGTTTGAAGTCCTTGCTCCTGCAAAAGAGTACCCATGCTTTCCTCATTACTATATCATCAGGGAAAAGAAAACAAGCATTTGTCAATGCCGAATGTTTGCTTGCTGGCATTGGCAGTGGTAGTGTCGAAGTTACAGAGCTGCATAATAGGAAAGGCAGTGAAGTATTGAACTGAAGCCAACCCCACCACCACCCTGCAGAGAGTGACAGGCATTGGGGTGTGCGTTTGGGTCATCAGGCATAACGGCCATGCCATTTCACCACACCCCACCCTGCAGACACTGACAGGTGTCACGGTGTTCATGGGTCTTTGGCCCTTATCGCACCCCATTTCATTAGGAAATATGGTGAGATGGGTGCGATATAGGAGAATGGGGTGAACTTTGGGGCCGAAGAGTCCAAGGCACACCTCGATGCCTCTCACTGGCTGCAGGGTGTGGAATGGTATGAGCATTACATGCAAGAATCCCAAGTCACACCCCTGATGCCTGTCATTCTCTACAGGGTTGGGCGTTATGGTTGGAAACCCTAATACCTCAGGCATTCGTTGGTATTTTCACTCCAAATTCTCAACATGTTTTTTTTTTGTGACCCCACCTCATGAACAGGAAGAATATCAGTTTGTTAGCCTAAAGCTGCTTATGCACTGCGACTACGACATTTAGCACCACAGGTGCAAAAACATTCCGAACAGGATGTAAAAAATGACAGCTGTACTGTTCATGGGGAGGTGTAAAAAATGGCAATGTTGCAAATCTGCAGTAAAAATATTAAAAAAACTGGTGAAGTCATGAGCGTACATAGAAACTGTGCAACACACACCCGTAATATAATTAGGTTGGGAATTTTTTTTTACAGCAGATTGTCAACTCAGGCATTTTGGTGCCTCCGATCACAAACAGTGTCACTGTGATTTTCTTTATCTGTGCTGAACAATGATTTCCCACAGTGACCACGCATCTCTGTGCTGAAAGTGTGAACATACACTTCAGCTATATTGTGAAAAATGACAGCTGTACTGTTCATAAGGAAGTGTGAAAAAATGCCACTGGTGAAAATCTGGACTGAAAATATTACAAAGTCATGAACTTACGTGGGTGTGTGGAAACTGCACAATGCTCACTCATAACACAGTCATTTTATGGACTTTTGTCACCAAATTTTCAACATAGCCATTTTAAGACCTCTGCTCATGAACAGTGTAACTGTGATTTTCTTAATCTGTCCTAAACATTGCTTTCGCACACCAACAGCACTATTGTGTGCTACATGTGCGAAAACACATTTTGGGCGACATATGAAAAATGGCAGCTGTACTGTTCATAAGGAAGTGTAATAAAATGGCAATGTTGAAAATGTGGAGTGAAAATATTAAATTCGCAAACTTACGAGCATGCATAGGAACTGCGCAATGCACACTCATAAAACAGTAATTTTTAGGAATTTTTTCAACAAATTTTCAACATAGCCATTTTAAGACCTCTGCTCATGAACAGTGTCACTGTGATTTTCTTAATGTGTCCCATACATTGATTTCGCACATCGACTGAGCCATTGTGGGCTACATGGGCGGAAACACGTTTTGGGCAAGATGTGAAAAATGACAGCTGTACTGCTCCTAAGGAGGTGTGGTAAAATGGAAATGTTGAAAATATGGAGTGAAAATATTGAAAATTTGCTAACTTATGAGCGTGCGTAGGAACTGCGCAATGCACCCTCGTAAAACAGTCATTTTTAAGAATTTTTCCACCAAATTTTCAACATAGCCATTTTATGACCTCTTCTCATGGACAGTGTCACTGTGATTGTCTTAATTTGTCCCATACATTGATTTCGCACACCGACTGTGCCATTGTGCGTTATATGGGCGGAAACACATTTTGGGCGAGATGTGAAAAATTACAGCTGTACTGCTCATACAAAGGTATGGTAAAATGGCAATGTTGAAAATCTGGAGTGAAAATATTGAAAATTCGTGAACTTATGAGCATGCGTAGGAACTGTACAACGCATACTCGTAAAACAGTCATTTTTTGGAATTATTTTACCAAATTTTCCACATAGCCATTTTAAGACCTCAGCTCATGAGCTCATGACTGCGCAGTGACTGCGAAATCACCCTTCGGGCCCAAATAACGCCATGACCATGACATCACTCATGAGAAGGGGTCCCAAAAACCCCATGTTGAAAATTTGGTGCAAAAATTCCAAAAAATGCCTGAGATATGCAATAAAGTTGAAAAAACGCTATCTAGCCCATTATATAGCTTACCAGCATTTCTTCAGTTCATGGTCGGCTTTGAAGAGTGCAGACGTGTTCCTGGTCCACCGAAGATCATCACGCCGAGCTCCGGAGGTAAGTATGGGGTGAGAGCGAGGTGTGGGGAGGCAGGGTGCGCAGTGGGTGGGTGTGGGCTGTGGGAGGGCTGGGAGAAGCACTGTGGGACCGTTTTATTTTCAGGTAAAAAAAAAAGCGATGTGGGATGTTACACACTGGGGTGGGCTCTAGTGTAGCTAAGGGCAACTGGGGGCCGTGGGCCGGACGGGATTGGGCACCCTTCGCCATTTGATCAGTTGCCATGCTGGGATGGGCTCCAGCGTGGCACCCAGTACTCGGGGGGGGGTGAGGACAGTGGAGCCGACGGGGAATTGGACACCCTCACAGGCTATTCTATCAGTTGCCACGCTGTGGTGGGCACCCAGCGTGGCATGTGGAAGGCTTGGGGGGGAGCGTAGCACAAGCTGACAGGGGATTGGGCACCCCCATCGGCTATATGTGTGTGCGGGGGGGGCAGCATGCAGTATGCGTGCATTTCTGTGTGTGTGTGTGTGTGTGTAGGGGGAGCTGCACATGAGCAGGTGATATCTTATCACTGCTCACTGAAGTGTAGCTCCCCCTTTCAACTGTATGCCACTGCATTTTGGAGCTTGTCATAGACAGCTCCAGCAAGCATTGGCTTACAGGGGCCGCCCCTGCCAACACACTGACTGAACTGGAGGAGGAGGTGACACACCTCCGAAATCTCGGATGATGGCACTATGTTTCTTGCACATGCGTGCAAGCAAACATAAAAATGTAGCCCACAACTCTTGCAGCTTTCATTTCTACAGCTATAAACAACATAATATGGCGTGACGTACCAGCAAAAATCACAGCACAATTTATCTTGAAAATATGTTGTTTTCTAAAATCAGACTGAAAACATTAACTATAGCTGACCAAAATAAGTCTCTCCAATTAAAATAATAGGTGAGAAGTACAACAAAAAAAGGAAAAAAATCTGGCAATGTACTATTCAGTAGCAGTATGGTCATGTAATTTAACTGAAAAGCAGTACAAAACACTACACAAAGTACCACAGTTTGACAGGGAAACTGTTTTCCCTCCAAGACAGAACTACAGGTCAACGATTAAAAGAAAACCAGACAACTCATGAATTTTTGTCAGAAAATTATGTTTATTATATGACAGAAAAAGAGATTAACAGCACAATCCATAGATTCAATTAAAATATAATAAATATGAAATAATAATGTAATGTATTAACGTAATGATGTATTTTTTTACAGAAAGGGTGGTGGATCCGTGGAACAGCCTACCAGCAGAGGTGGCGGAAGTTAAAACAGCACAGGGATTCAAAAGTGCATGGGATAAGCATAAAGGCACCCTGTTACACAGCGGAGTGGGGGAAAGGCAGTCCAGATAAGAGTAGGGCTTGTCAAACCTAGTAAGGAAATGAGCAGACTAGGTAGGCTGTATGGTCCTTATCTGCTGACAGATTCTACGTAAATGAACACCCACCCCACAATAAAAAGTTGACACATGACTGGAGAATCAGGGTAAAAAAAAATACATACGTCTGAAGATGAGTACTACACTCATATGTGAACACATGTACTGTATAATAAAAATATACAAACAATGAACAAAAGAAAAAAAAACAAGTTTATTTACATCAGCGATCCCTAGGAAAGATAGTCATGATCGCCCTGTATTCAGGCCCGCACGCAGATGCACTGGCAACCGCTCACACCCCCCCACACAACAAGGCAAGTGACCACCACATAATACGAAAAAATAAACATCTGCAACCAAAGGGATTTGTGGTGGTTCACACTTCACTAGATAAATCTAGTTTCCTACTGGCATGCATTACTTTTAAACGCAATCGGGGGACGGGGAGTTGGGAGCAGAGACCCAGAACAGGACAATACTGAGCACACAATGCAGCACTTCAGTAACTTGCAGCATACCTCCAGAAACAAGAAATAAACATGGATAACATTATTAAACTTGGCAAATTAGCACATTGACTGTCTTGACATGTGAACCATGGAGTATGATGGGTGCTAGCAGGCTGCCGTTCACAGTTTGCACACCACAAACTTCATATGCCAGTTTGTAATTAGGGAGCAAACTGACGAAGGAAATCTGCTCAGCCTGCAAAAAAAACACAACTAGATTTCACATGGTACACAGTCAGCATGGAATAATACAGTTCAAAAAAATACAAGGCGCCATCTGTTTCGATTACAACATAGTTTTATTCACATTTATTTCTCTGCCCCAAGTACTAGAACTACTGAAAGCTGTACAGTCTCGTTAAGATGACGTCATGATCCAGCGGCCAACCACGTGACCAGGAACCTCGCGCAACCAATATGCACATCAATTTTCTTCTCAGATCACATTTTTTTACTAGTGAAACAAGCATTTGTCAATGCCGAATGTTTGCTTGCTGGCATTGGCAGTGGTAGTGTAGAAGTTACAGAGCTGCATAATAGGAATGGCAGTGAAGTAGTGAACTGAAGCCAACCCCACCACCACCCTGCAGAGAGTGACAGGCATTGGGGTGTGCGTTTGGGTCATCAAGCATAACGGCCATGCCATTTCACCAAAACCCACCCTGCAGACACTGACAAGTGTCACGGTGTGCCTTGGGGTCTTTGGCCCTTATGCGCACCCCATTCCATCAGAAAATACCGTGAGATGGGTGCGATATAGGAGAATGGGGTGAACTTTAGGGCTGAAGAGTCCAAGGCACACCTCGATGCCTCTCACTGGCTGCAGGGTGTGGAATGGTATGAGCATTACATGCAAGAATCCCAAGCCACACCCCTGATGCCTGTCATTCTCTACAGGGTTGGGCATTATGGTTGGAAACCCTAATACCTCAGGCATTCGTTGGTATTTTCACCCCAAATTTTCAACATGGTTTTTTGTGACTCCACCTCATGAACAGTGGCAATATCAGTTTGTTAGCCGAAAGCTGCTTATGCACAGCGGCTGCAGCATTTAGCACCACAGGTGCAAAAACATTCCGAACAGGATGTAAAAAATAGCAGCTGTACTGTTCAT
This sequence comes from Neoceratodus forsteri, assembly GCA_016271365.2. Taxonomy (NCBI): domain Eukaryota; kingdom Metazoa; phylum Chordata; order Ceratodontiformes; family Ceratodontidae; genus Neoceratodus; species Neoceratodus forsteri. The sequence goes on along the minus strand of CM028134.1, from coordinate 1,102,038,604 downwards.
GGGGGGGTGTGAAAAATGGCAATGTTACAAATCTGCAGTAAAAATATTAAAAAAACTGGTGAAGTCAGAAGCGTGCATAGAAATTGTGCAACGCACACCTGTAATGTAATTAGTTTGGGGAATTTTTACAGCAGATTGTCAACACAAGCATTTTGGGACTTCCAATCATTAACAGTGTCACTGTGATTTGCGTTATCTGTCCCAAACAATGATTTCCAACAGGGACCACACATCTCTGCACTGAAAGTGTGAAAACACATTTCAGCCATGTTGTGAAAAATGACAGCTGTACTGTTCATAAGGAAGTGTGGAAAAATGCCACTGGTGAAAATCTGGACTGAAAATATTACAAAGTCATGAACTTACGGTGCGTGGAACTGCACAATGCTCCTCATAACACAGTCATTTATGGACTTTTGTCACCAAATTTTCAACATAGCCATTTTAAGACCTCTGCTCATGAACAGTGTAACTGTGATTTTCTTAATCTGTCCCAAACATTGCTTTCGCACACCGACTGCACCATTGTGCGCTACATGTGCGAAAACACATTTTGGGTGACGTGAAAAATGGAAACTGTACTGTTCATAAGAAAGTGTGGTAAAATGGCACTGTTGAAAATCTGGAAAGAAAATATTGAAAATTCGCAAACTTAAAAGAGCGTGTGTAGGAACTGCGCAACGCACGCTCGAAAAACAGTCATTTTTAGGAATTTTGTTCACCAAATTTTCAATATAGCCATTTTAAGACCTTTGCTAATGAACAGTGTCACTGTGATTTTCTTAATGTGTCCCACACATTGATTTTGACACCGACTACGCCATAGTGCGCTACATGGGCGGAAATACATTTTGGGCAAGATGTGAAAAATGACAGCTGTATTGCTCATAAGGAGGTGTGGCAAAATGGCAATGTTGAAAATCTAGAGTGAAAATATTGAAAATTCACGAACCTACAGAACATCGTAGGACCTGCGCAACGCATGCCTATAAAACAGTCATTTTTAGGAATCTTTCCACCAAATTTTTAACATAGGCTTTTTGAGAGCCCACCTTATGAACAGTGGCAGTGTCATTTTGTTCCTTGGTCCCAAAAGGTGATTTTGCACAGTGAATGCAAAATCACCCTTCGGGCCTGATTAACGCCATGACAGTGAGAGCATTCATGAAAAGGGGGCCCCAAAACCCCATGTTGAAAATTTGGTGCAAAAATTCCTAAAAATGCCCAAGATAAGCAGCAAAGTTGAAAAAACCCTATCTATCCCATTATATAGCTTACCGGCATTTCCTCAGTTCGCGGTCAGCTTTGAAGAGTGCAGACGTGTTCCCGGTCTAACGAAGATCATTGCGCCGAGGTCTGGAGGTAAGTATGGGGTGAGGGGGGTGTGGGGAGGCAGGTTGTGCAGTGGGTGGGTGCGGGTTGTGGTAGGGGGGCAGGGAGAAGCTCCAAGGGACAGTTTTTTATTTGCAGGTTTATTTTTTACTGAGATGACGCGGGACGTTTGCCACACTGGAATGGGCTCCCAGCATGGCAGCTGAAAGGCTGTTTGGGGAAGCTGGAGCCAATGGGGGATTGGGCACCCCCGTCGGGTATAAGACATTTTGCCAGGCTGGGGTGTGCTCCCAGCGTGGCACCTGGATGCTTGGGGGGGAGACAGTGGAGACGACGGGGGATTGGGCAGCCCCATCAGGCTATACATGTGTAGCCACGCTGGGGTGAGCACCCAGCATGGCATGTGGAAGGTTTTTGGGGCGCGGTACAGCTGACGTGGATTAAGGCCCCCTCATTGCTATAAGAGAAAAGTGCTATGGGGTAGTGAATGAGTATGGGCAGGCGTGGTGTGTGTGTGTGTATGTGTGTAGGGAGGATGCCGCACGAGCAGGCGATATCTTATCGTTGCTCACTGAAGCATAGCTCCCCCTTTCAACTGTACTCCACTGCATTTTGGAGCTGTCATAGACAGCTCCAGCAGGCATTGGAGAACTGCAGCTGTGCCTGCAAACACACTGTCTGAATTGGAAGAGGGCTGCCACACCTCCAAAAACTTGAATGATGGCACTATGCTTCTTGCACATGCGTCCAAGCAAACATAAAAATAGATGAAAATGAGTGGCAAACAATGCTGTTTCAATGATAATGGATACGTAAGGAATAAATGCACCAGAAAAATAAGGATTTCTTTGAATTCCAAGCCTATTTCTGAGTCCTTTAAAAGGTGATTGTGAGCCAGTTACATCAGCATGACTCGCCAAGTCGCTCTGCTTTCATTTAAGCATACTGTAGAATGTATCAGCAGATAAGGACTACTTGGCCCACCTAGACTGCCCAGTTTGTCCCTGCCTATACTGTCATCACAGACCATACCAGATCTCTGACTCATCCCCCCACCTTTGCTTTTGTAATAGCCCCTTGACTCACCTTGTCTGTTCTGGTGCCCTTGGGGCCACACTGCACACCCCTCCGAGGGGGCCAGCCTGAGTTCACAAGTGGGCAACAACACACTGGAGTAGAATGGTGCAGTGCTTCCACCTAGGGTAGTGATATGGGATACCCGTGGGATACATTCCAGGTTATCACTCCCCAGAAAAATATACTAACTGCCCCCACAGCATCGACCCCACACAGTAAATGCATATACTTTTCACTAACCAGCAATACTAAAATGTACCATAATCCAGCTTCCATTTTATTGTGGGGAGGGGGTGAACAGGGGAGAAAACAGCACAACAATAATATATGTAGCAACAACAACATGACCCCCCCGTCTCCCCCACCTCCCGCCTGTGGGTGCACCCAGCTTTTTTCCCCCAAATGGCCTTTAGAAACAGTCAGCCAGTTATGGTGGATACCTCACCGGAGTGGCTCCAAAAGGTGGGGATGCAGTGGGGATAAACAGTCTTGTAACTGGGAAAAGAATACTTCTATTGGGGCCCAATAACTTGCAAACAGATGCAAACTTTAACCCTTTTTCTGCCTGGGCTTATCTTGGCAGTAGCAGAGTCCTGCCCAGGTCTTAACCCCGTTGATTAACTTTCTAGCTAAAGCAAAAGACTTCCCAGAGCCACAGCTCAGAGGTACTTGCAGTCTGGAGCTCGAGGTGGGTTCAGTAAATAAATTATTTCAAACTGTACCATGCTGGTATCAGAAGTTGTCTGTGGTAAACTCCAGCAGCAGTCCACAGGAAAACAGCGCCTGGCTAAAGAAATGAAGAACCCTGATCTTTACCTGTCATCCCTTTCCAAGCTTTGCCTCTAAGGCCTTTGTATACAGTGCCCATCTGACAGGCCTCTCAATGTCTTCCTCTCTGGTGATCTCTCCAGTGGCCTGGGGGATTGGGCAGGCTGGGTGTCCCCTAGACTTCTGATTTGCATGCAGCTTTTCTGGAACACGCTTGTGGCTGGGTTTTAGTAGTCTCTAGCCCCAGCACACACAAACACACGCCTTTCCATTTGGCTAGAAGCAGCTAGACAGTCTCAATTCTTATCCCTCAGTAGAGCACACAGGGTCTGAGACTCTAGGTTCTCGATGGAAAAATCTCCTTTCTTCACCATTTTGCTGCAAAATCTTTACACTCTCTGCTGCACAGCCTCTTTGTTCTCTGCTGCGAAATCTCTCACTCTAGAGTCGGGCTGTGAATCTCTTTCTTCTGCAGGCTGCAAAGCTCCAGACACAAACTCACTCCAGCAGGTTCCAGCTTTGCTTAGGGAAACAGACCTTGCCTTGACTTTTTTCCCCTGCTAACATACTAGTTTCTTAGGAGCTTTGCCTCTCCTCAGCAGTTCTGGGGCCAGAAGACCATTGGGCAGGTGAAACAGGGCTTTGGGCTAAGTGGTCCACAACAATCTCTCTTGGTCTCCTGACTCGCTCCTGGATTTATCAGGAATCTCTCCCTTTGGCAGGCAGCCAGTCCCTTTTATAGTTTTTTTCAAAGTCCCTCCCTTATGATTGGCTGCAATGTTCCTGGGCTTGCAAGATGCTCTCTGAACTTTTGTAGTGGCCTCTCTAATGCCAGAAACTTATGGGGCTGCCAGTTTACCTTTTTGCCCAGACATACACTACCCTTTTATTGTACTTATTTCTCTCTCCTCTGTTTGTATGTGTTCCATAAAATATGTAGCACACGTCACTCATGAGATTGAATACATGTAATTATTTGTGCAGCCACCTTGCTGTGCATTGGAGAAAGAGTAACGTGCTCGGGGACAGCCCAGGTTCCAGTTGCCTTGCGGGACAACTGGTAGCACAATGACCAGCCTGGATTCAAGTCCCAGTTGAGGCACTTACTTCTTTCGCTTTCCTCTGTTCATTGTATAATTTGCAACAAACAGAAGCAGTCAGCTGTTCAGTACTGCAAAGCAGTGCACCCACAGGATGAACATGGGCCCCATGTTAACACTGCTCGTTCATTAGTGGTGCACAAGAGATAGGGTATAGTCAGACTGGGGGAACATATTCATATTGGCAGCATGCCCTGACTGGAGCCCACTGCCTGTTTGAATATAGAGCCTCTGGGAGCACACTGCAGTGACTATGCATGATGCTAACACAGCCCACTGCAGGAATGTCCTTCACAGCAACAAATGGAGATAGTGCATCCCAACCAGGATAGCGCTTTGGCATCTATCATATTAATCAGTACTTATAAAATGGCAAGAAAAATCTAGACATTTTCTTGGCCGAGAGGCGGCACCCGACCATGCATTAAATCTCTTTATAAAATAGGCATAAAATGTCCACGACTCTGATTGGCCGAGACCCTCTCAGAGCCGCGCCCTTATAATGCCATATCATGCCAACCAGCACTACTTAAAAGATACCTGCCGCAGCGCAGCTGGCATATCGTTGTCCCCACGCTATCGGTTTCTCACACTGGGAGCATCTCAGCTGGCTTTCTGACAACTGCACAATTGCACAGACTCTCCTTAGAACTATGGCACTTGAAACATCTCGTACCTCAAGAAAACTGCCAGTACTTGTATCAAAAACATCCCAAAATATGCACATACTTTTTACTGGCCACAGATTAGCAGCTCTCATGTTGATTTTTTTTTTGGCACTGTAGAATCTTTTCTCTGTTCCACAGTGGATTGATCGTCACCGGTGCTGACATTTGTGCTGCCGCCACCCGCCCGTCACATCAAGTGTAATCCCTTTTTCTGAGAACAGGATTTTAAATGAAACGATCGCTAGAAACATAATGCAAATCCTCTTCCCTTCACTTGTTTACACACAGTCCATAGATGAGACTCACTGTAAACGACGGACTCTCATACAGCGGCAGAAGAGGGACATGCTCGCTACCCATAAAACAGCCATTGTCAGTTTAAAATTACATAACACGCTGTGTAGAAAACAATATTGTGTGTGTCTGTGGGTGACAGGCAGAGTGGGGGACATAACCTGCACCATATATGTGGGGGGGTTATTCTACTAGTGACCAAGCTAAATAGAGTATAGTGTAATGTACAGGACAGTACATAAATGCAGGAACTGTTTTTCTTCTCCTAAATTGAAAAACTCTTTTTATCCAAGTTTTTTCCATTTTGCCCTTTTTTTTACTTTTTTACATTTTTTATTTCTACTTGTGGGGCCCATTTTATAAACGCAATAAGACAGTCTGAGGTGTGGGTTATGGCCTGAGAAGAGCACTTCCCAGGTGCACCTGGGGCGTGCTCTTATCAGGCTATAACCCACACCTCATCGTGTCTTATTGCTGGCATAAACGTCAGGTGATGAATCTCATTCTCCTTCCCCCCCCCCAAAAGCTACTTAGAACCATTTTATAAGTGTATTAAGCCCCATCAGGGTGTGCATCATAGGGTTTTAGTTCACTTCCAAGGGGCCCAAGAATACTTGGCCTTCAACCTCATGCTTTACTACACCCCTGAAGCATGCTTTAAATATAGACTAAGGTAAGCTGAGATAAGCTCTTTCAATTGAAGGAGGGTGGAATCACCAGAGGACACAGTTGGAAGATTGAGGGTGGTAGGATAAGGTTTGAAAGGAGGAGTAGGTACTTCACTGAGAGAGTGGTGGAACCATGGAATGTGCTGCCCTGGGAGCTGGTACAAGCAGCAACAGTGGAGGGATTCAAGAGAGGGTGGGACAGGTCTAGGCAAGGGGTGAAGCAGAGGCTGGTTTGTGCGGGGGGGGCAGGACTGGGGGATGGAGTAACAGTGGAAGGAGACAGATAGAGGGCTACGGTACCTAGTCAGGGTGCTGAAGCACCAGCAGACTTGATAGACCAACAGGCCTACTCTGCTGGCATCTAGTATGTTAGTATGTTACATGGGGGAGTGCATAACAAGAAAGGGATGCACACCTGAGGTGTGGGATGTTACCAAAGGGTTTAATAAAGCATCTCACATGGAGGGTGTGCATTAAATTTGAGTTTGCACCCCCCCAATTTTTTTTTTTTTTATAATTGCTGGGTAGTATTTTATCACCTTGAAAACACTGCACAGCAATTATACAAAACAGTATGGCCACTAGATGGCGCTGCTGTTTAAAGCATTCAGGATTAGAGATGTAGCTTAAAGCTGCCCCATCACGTTTTTTTGTGTGCTCTAGTCTTTGTGATCACTACACCCCTCTCTGTCTTTGTCAGCTCATCTGCTCTCTTTTTCATGACACTCTGTCTCTCTCTGCACATTTCTTCTGGTGACTGTAGGATTTTTTGAGATGCGGTTGCGCCAACTACCATTTTTATTTTTTATTTTTTTTTAATGAGTGTGGACCGTGACAAACATGTAACACAGCCTAAGGGGTTATTACATTTCAAAATCCAAAGTGTGGAAACAGCAATGTTTGAAAGAGATGACCAGAAAATAATTCTCAGTGACAGTAACAAGCTTCTTGAATTAGTGGCCTTGATGGAGGAGGAACATCTGGATATCACGGCAGTCACAGAAACATGGTACACACAGAACAATGACTGGGACCTAAACATACCAGGATACACTATCTACAGGAGGGACAGGGAGGGTAAAAGAGGAGGAGGAGTAGCTCTCTACATAAGGGAAGGAATAAAAGCAACAGAACAAAAGGGAAAACAAGGAGGAGAAGAAGCACTGTGGGTCAATTTGAGACAAACAATGGCACCACAATCCGCACAGGGTTAGACAGATCTCTTCTCAGGGGAGGAAATAGACAAGGAAATGATAGAAAGTATACATAGAATGGCAGAAAAGGGAGATATTGCTGATGGGTGATCTGAATATGCCAGATGTTAACTGGAGTGCAGTTGCAGCAGCCACTTCGAAGAGTGGGGTTATTCTAGATGCCCTACAGGGGGCATGCCTTAGACAACTAGTATTGGAGCCCACTGAGAGGGAGCAATCTTAGACCTGGTTCTCTCAAATGGAGATGAAGAGAGGATCACAGATGTAGAAGTGGGTAGCCATCTGAGAACTAGCGACCATCGAACAGTATGGTTCACAATAAACACAGCAATAGAGTCAAGCCATACAAAGGCAAAAGTACTGGACTTTAGGAGGGCTGACTTTGCTAAAATGGGTGAGTGCCTAAGGAATGCACTAGCAAATGGGCAGGAAGGAGGGGTGGAAGAACAATGGGGAACAATAAAAACTGCCATCACAGAGGTAACGAGCCTTTGTGTGAAGCAAATAAACAAAACAAAACAATGTAAGAAACCACTATGGTTCTCAAAGGAAGTGGCAGTGAAGGTTCAAGAGAAAAAGAAAGCATTCAGGAAGTACAAGGAATCGCAGAAGAAGCAGGACAGGAAACTGTATCAGTTAAAGCAAAAGGAGGCTGGAAAGGCACTCAGAACAGCAAAGACCCAAACCGAGGAAAAGATAGCAAACTCAGTTAAGAAGGGGGATAAAACCTTTTATAGGTACATCAGGGAGCGAAGGAAGACCAAGGGAGGGATAGTGAGGCTTAATAAAGGGAAGGGAGGGTGGGCAGAGGGAGAATGAAAAAGGTAGAGATACTAAACAAATATTTTGGCTCAGTATTTACAAATGAAGAGGGGGAGGTACCTAAAACAAACAGTGGAAACACTCTGGATACAGAAGTTGATATCAGCCCATTTACAAAAGAAAGGGTTCTGAAAGAACTCTTAAAACTGAAGGTGGACAAAGCAATGGGGCCTGATGGGATTCATCTCTCAGAATTTGAAAGAACTAAGGGTAGAACTAGTGACACCACTGACTACCCTTTTAACAAATCATGGGAGGATGGGGTGGTACCTGAGGACTGGAGGAGAGATGTGATTCCCTCACAAAAGTGGGAGCAAGGCAGAAGCAGGAACTACAGACCTGTTAGTTTAACCTCAGTGATAGGGAAAATGATGGAATCACTTCGAACGAAAGAACTGTCAAGTATCTAGAGGCCAGAGGACACAGGACCCTAGGCAGCATGGATTCACAGCGGAAGGTCATGCCAGACGAATCTAATATATTTCTTTGACTGGGTGACCAAAGTAGTAGATCAGGGAGGGGCTGTGGACATGGCCTACCAGACTTTAGCAAGGCATTTGACACAGTCCCACACAAAGATTAACATACAAGTTAGCCAGCCTGGGAGTGGGTCCCAAGATGACAGCCTGGGTAAAAATTGGCTGGAAAATAGGACACAGAGAGTAATAGTAAATGGAGTCACTCTGATGAAAGGGGGTTACTAGCGAGGCACACGTGAGGGTTCAGTAATAGGACCAGTCCTCTTCAATGTCTTTATAAGCGACATTGCAGAGGGACTGGAAGAAAAAGTAGGTCTCTTTGCAGATGACACAAAGATCTGCAACAGAGTTGATGCACAGGGTGGGGTGGAAAGGATAAGAAGGGACTTGGCAAGGTTAGAGGAATGGTCAAATGTATGGCAGCTTAGATTCAATGCTAAGAAGTGCAAGGTAATGCACCTGGGAAACAAAAACCCAGGGGAAGAGTACACAATGGGGGGTGAGATACTAACAACAACAAAATGGAAAGGGACCTGGGGTAGTCATATCAGATGACCTAAAGGTGGGCAAGCAATGTGAGAGGGCATCAAGGAGGGTTGGGTGGATACTGGGATGCATAGGGAGAGGCATCACCAGTAGAAAACAGGAAGTTATTATCCCCCTGTACAGACAGCTGGTAAGACCCCATCTGGAGTACTGTGTGCAGTTCTGGAGATCGAATCTCCACAAAGACATAGACAGGATGGAAGCTGTCCAGAGGAGGGCAACTAAAATGGTGCAGGGTCTGCACCAGAAGACATATGAAGAGAGACGAAAGGAGCTTAATATGAATAGCCTCGAGGAAAGGAGGGAGATGGAGGACATGATAGAAATGTTCAAGTACCTCAAGGGAATCAACAAAGTCCAAGAGGGTAGCATCTTTCAAAAAAAGAGGTGTGCAAGAACAAGAGGGCACAATTTGAAGATAGAGGGGGGGTGGCTCAGAGGTAATTTAAGGAAGTATTTTTTCACAGAGAGGGTTGTGGATGCATGGAACGGCCTTCCAGAGGAGGTTGTGGAGTCAAAATCAGTGGTGGAATTCAAGCATGCATGGGACAGTCACAAGGCCATTCTAGGGGGTGGGGGTAGGAAGAAGTAGGCTGCTGGTTAACTAGGATCTGCAGCTTATCCAGTAGGTAGGGAAATAGGCAGACTGGGTGGGCCAAGCGGTCCTTATCTGCCGTCAAATTCTATGTTTCTACAGTGGAGAGACCGTGTGTGCGACCTGGGGTTTATGGACAGTAAGAAGGATGCGCATACGCAGAACAAGGGAAACTCAGTGCATGTTCTCCAGTATAACCTGCAGGTTATAATGTCAAATTATAACCAGGTTTCCCTGTGGAGAAAACAATACCCTGTTATTATATATACTATAATAGATTGGGAAGTGTACTTAACAAGAATTTAATGGTTGTCCGAGGTGTGGGATGCTACATAAACCCCAAGGGTGAAGCCCGAGGAGTTTATTAAAGCATCCCACACCAAGGGCAACCATTAAATTTGAGATTTAGCTGACTTCCCCATCTTTTATTTTTTAAAATTGCTGTTCAGTAATTTTTTGCCACACTGATTTTACTAGTTTCACACACACACACACACACACACACACCACCTTTGTAGCACACACACACACAGAGGCAGCTCTCTCTCTTCTCCTTCTCTCTCTCTCTCTCTCTCTCTTTCTTTCTTTCTAACAGGCTTTCCTTTTGTGTTTTAAATTTTTTTTTTTTTGTAGCGTTTTTTTTTGGGGGGGTTTTGGTTTGTCCCCTCCCGATGGTGCTTATCTCTGAAGCATGTCCGAGCCATTCCCGGTGGCAGTTTTTCTCCAGTGCGGCTTTGAAATCCCCGGTGCAGCTTTTGGAATGGCAGGATCAGCCACATATATCATCATGCAGTTTAAATAAGGGAGAAAAGAAGTGTTTAAAACAAACAAAAAAATTACATGTGCTCTCAGTGTGGCAGCTCCTATCTAAGCGGGATGGAGGAGTCACCACCATGTTTCTATAACTAGTAAGCCCACCCAGGAGGAATAAAGAGCCAATCAGGATGTGGCTCTTGTTTGACTGATGTGGAGAGTGTTTGCCATTATAACCCACAGGTTATAACAGTAAGTTATAGCTGGGTCAGTCAATGGAAAAAATTGCTGACCAGTTATTATAATAGTGTAATTACTGAGTAGCCCGTTTTCCCATAGGGAAACCCAGTTATAATTTGCCATTGTAACCAGCTGGTTATAACGGCAATCACATGCCAGGTTTCCCTCAGAGCAGCCATGCATCAGTCGCCAGTCTCTGATGTTCACGTTCCCTGAAGCAATCCCAAAGCACACTTTGTGGTCCCTCATATTCGGCGGTAATTTACTTTTTTATTTAAAAAAAATTAACTCTCTGTCTCGACTGACCCAGGGAAACAAAAGCAAAACAAAAGTAAAACCCGTGCCGTGTTTCCCCGTCAGCATGCAATCGCAGCCGAGTCTATACCAATGACTGTCCCTGCCTCTTGAAGCTGGGAAGGACACTACAACCGCCGCTCAGTGGTAAGTTTATCTTTTTAAAAAAAAATCAATGTTTCTACACATTTTTAATGAAAATATCTACTTCCTTTTGCCCCCAACAAGTGCAGCAATGTAACTAGGAAGACCGTGGACCATGCAGAATCCAGACTGGTCCACAGCTACCTGAACACCAATCTGATAGCTTATTTTACTTTTTATGTTGATTGTGCACATGCGCAAGAAACATGTTGCAGCAGCTTGCTGCAGAAGCAGATAGTGGAGGTGCGGCACTATTATGGCCAATGCCCCCACTGCCTTTTGAGGCATGGCCCACTTTCCCCAATGGGGTGGCATGCTGCTGCTGACACTAGTTCAGCCAACGTGCCACCACCTTGAAATGTTTTAGCCACTGCAATCAGGGGCCTCCTCGTCATTGCAGCATCAGCCATTCCGCTGCAATGAGGGAGCAACCCGTCATTGCAGGGCGGCACCTTGCATTCCCCGACCCAGTTTGCCTATGGGGAGCCCATTCCCCGTCAGTTTCTGTTGTCTGCCAAGGGGGTGCCAAATCCCCCTCAGCATCATGTTACTTCCCCCTGTTTCTTTGCCGACGGGGGTGCTCAGTCCCCGTTGGCATGTCCCTTGCCTTTTCTTCTGTGCTGAGGGGGTGCCCAATCCCCCTCAGCTCATGAGACCCCCCAGTAGGTACCGACGGGGAGTGCCCAATCCCCATCTGCTCCAGTTCCCCCACCCCAAAACACACAGGTGGCATGCTGGGAGCCCACCCCAGTGTGCCAAAAGTACCTGCTAAAAGGGAAAACCATCCCATGATGTCTATATATATTTTTTTAACCCTGTAAAGAAGAAAACGGCCCCTCGCTGTCTGCTCCCCTTACCTCAGCACGTGCCCAAGCACTGCATACCCCACCTCCTCACAGCCCCCTCACCCTATACTTACCTCTGGAGCCCAGCACTACGATCTTCTGTGGACTGGGAACACGTCTGCACTCTTCAAAGCCGACCGAGAACTGAAGAAATGCCAGTAAGCTGTATAATGGCATAGAGTTTTTTTCAACTTTGCTGCATATCTCAGGTATTTTGGGGAATTTTGACACCACTTTTTCAACATGGGGTTATTGGGACCTCTCCTCATGAATGCAGCCACTGTCATGGCGTCATCTGGTCACATAAGGTGATTTCACAGTCACTGCGCAGAATCACCTTTCGGGACCGATTAACAAAATTACAGTGCTAGTGTTCATGAGGTGGGCTCTCAAAAAGCCTATATTGCAAACTTGGTGGAAAAAATAAAAAAAAGACTTTTTTTACGAGCGTGCATTACGCAGTTGCTACACATGCTCGAAACTTGGCGAATTTGCAATATTTTCGCACCAGATTTTCAACATTGCCATTTTTTCACACCTCCTTATGAACAGTACAGCTGTCATTTTTCACATCCTGACCAAAATGTGTTTTTGCACTTCTGGCGCAGAATAGCATGGTCGCTGTGGGAAATCAGTGTTCAGGACAGATAAAAACAAGCATTTGTCAATGCCGAATGTTTGCTTACTGGCATTGGCAGTGGTAGTGTAGAAGTTACAGAGCTCGCGTAATAGGAATGGCAGTGAAGTATTGAACTGAAGCCAACCCACCACCACCCTGCAGAGAGTGACAGGCATTGGGGTGTGCATTTGGGTCGTCAGGCATAACGGCCACGCTATTTCACCACACCCACTCTGCAGAGACTGACAAGTGTGACGGTTCCTTGGGGTCTTTGGCCTTATAGCACCCCATTTCATTAGGAAATACAGTGAGATGGAGTGCGATATAGGAGAATGGGTGAAGTTTTGGGGCGAAGAGCCCAAGGCATACCTCGATGCCTCTCAGTGACTGCAGGGTGTGGAAAGATGCGAGCATCACAGGCAAGAATCCCAAGTCACACCCTGATTCCTGTCATTCTCTATGGGTTTGGGCGATTTGGTTGAAAAGCCTAATACCTCAGGCATTCGTTGGTATTTTAACTCCGAATTTTCAACATGTTTGGTTTGTGACCCCACCTCATGAACAGGGGAATATCAGTTTGGTAGCCGAAGCTGCTTATGCACAGTGACTACGCATTTAGCACCACAGGTGCAAAATATTCGAACAGGCTGTAAAAATGACAGCTGTTCTCTTCATGGGGAGGTGTAAAATGGCTATGTTGCAAATGTGTAGTAAAATATTTAAAAAAGGTGAAGTCCACCAGGCGTGCATAGAAACTGTGCAACGCACACCGTTATATAAGTAGGTTGGGGATATTTTTAGCAGATTGTCAACTCAGGCATTTTGGTACCTCCGATCATGAACAGTGTCACTGTGATTTTCTTTATCTGTGCCGAACAATGATTTCCCACAGCGACCACGCATCTCTGCACTGAAAGTGTGAAAACACACTCGCCATGTTGTGAAAAATGGCAGCTGTACTGTTCATAAGGAAGTGTTGAAAATGCCACTAGTGAAAATCTGGACTGAAAATATTACAAAGTCATGAAGTAACGAGGATGCGTGGAAACTGCACAATGCTCACTCGTAACACAGTCATTTTATGGACTTTTGTCATCAAATTTTCAACATAGCCATTTTAAGACCTCTGCTCATGAACAGTATAACTGTGAGTTTCTTAATCTGTCCTAAACATTGCTTTTGCACACCAACAGCACCAATGTGCGCTACATGTGCGATAACACATTTTGGGAGACATATGAAAAATTGCAGCTGGACTGTTCATAAGGAAGTTTAATAAAATGGACATGTTGAAAATCTAGAGTGAAAATATTAAATCTGCAAACTTACGAGCATGCATAGGAACTGTGCAACGCACACTCGGAAAAGTCATTTTTAGGCATTTTTTCACCAAGTTTTCAACAGAGCCATTTTAAGACCTCTGCTCGTGACCAGTGTCACTGTGGTTTTGTTAATGTGTCCCATACATTGAGTTTGCACACCGACTGCGCCATTGTACGCTACATGGGCGGAAACACGTTTTGGGCAGGATGTGAAAAATGACAGCTGTACTGCTCATAAGGAGGTGTGGAAAAATGGCAATGTTGGAAATCTGGAGTGGAAATATTGAAAATTCACAAACCTATGAACGTGCGTGGGAACTGTGCAACGCACACTTGTAAAACAGTCATTTTTAGGAATTCTGTCACCAAATTTGCAACATTGCCATTTTAAGATCTCTGCTCATGAACAGTGACACTGTGATTTTCTTAATGTGTCCCATACACTGAGTTCGCACAACGACTGCGCCATTGTGTGCTACATGGGCGGAAACACGTTTTGGGTGAGATGTGAAAAATGACAGCTGTACTACTCATAAGACAGTGTGGTGAAATGGCAATGTTGAAAATCTGGAGTGAAAATATTGAAATTTCGCGAACTTCGAGTCTGCGTAGGAACTGCGCGCGTCGCGTTAAACAGTCATTTTTGGATTTTGGCACAGTTTTCCAGCATGGGGGTTTGGGCCCCCTTCTCATGAATGATGTCACTGTCTTGGCGGTATTGGTCCTGAAGTGTGATTTCGCACTGCCGTCACTGCGAATCACCCTCGAGCCCGAATAACGCCATGACAGTGACATCATTCATGAGAAGGGTCCTAAAACCCATGTTGAAAATTTGCGAAAAATTCAAAATGCCTGAGATATGCAATAAAGTTGAAACCCCTATCTAGCCCATTATACAGCTTACGGCATTTCCTAAGTTGGCGGTGGCTTTGATGAGTGCAGACATGTTCCCGGTCAAGTAATGATGCGTCGTGCGAGCTCCGGAGGTAAGTATGGGGTGAGGGGGTGTGGGAGGCTGGGTGCGCAGTGGGTGGGTGCGGGTTGTGGGAGGCGGGTTCGGGAGACGCGCCGCTGGACCGGTTTTGTTTTACAGGGCAAAACTAAAAAAATAGACGTCGTGGGACCGCTTGCCATGCTGGGGTGGGCTCCCAGCGTGGCACCAGGACTTGGAGGGGCGTTCAGCCGACGGGGGATTGGGCACCCCCGTGGGCAAAAAAAATTAAAAAAACAAACACGGGACCATTTGCCACACTGGGGTGGCTCCCAGAGTGGCACAAGGACTTTGGGGAGGGGCACATTCAGCTGACGGGGATTGGGCACCCCATCGGCAACAAGACAGATTGCCACGCTGGGGTGAGCTCCCAGCGTGGCATCAACTCTGGGGAACCCAGGCGATGCAGCTGAGCCGGCGGGGATTGGGAACCCGGTCGGCTGCTCACCTTCATGCGGGAAGCGGCCTTGCGGCTGGGGGAGCTGCGGCGTGAGCAGCTTCTTATTGCTGCTCACTCAAGCGTAGCTCCCCCTTTCAACTGTATGCCACTGCATTTTGGAGCGTGTCATAGACAGCTCCAAAATGCATTGGCTTACAGGGGCCGCGCCTGCCAGCACAGTGCCTGAATTGGAGGAGGAGGTGACACACCTCCGAAATCTCCAATGAAGACACTATGTTTCTTGCACATGCGTGCAAGCAAACATAAAAATGATAGTGACACTGTTCATGAGCAGAGGTCCTAAAATCCCAATGCTGAAAATCTGGTGATGAAAGTCCGTAAAATGACTGTGTTACAAGTGTGCATTGAACTGTTTCCACGCACCCTTGTAACTACGCAGATTTGTAATGTTTTCAAGCCACATTTTCAACACTGGCATTTTTTCACACCTCCTTATGAACAGTAAAGCTGTCATTTTTCACATCCTGGCCAAAATATGTTTTTGCACTTCTGGTGCAGTATAGCACGGTCACTGTGAGAAATCAGTGTTTGGGACAGATTAAGATCGAGTGAGTGAGGGGGGAGTGACTGAGCTCAACGGAGCTGTGTCGAGACTGCTGCAGATTTCTTTGTGGGCAGAAAAAGGCACCAACACAGGCAGAAGCCCAGTACAAAAGGACAGCCTGCAGTGCCGGTACAAACAGAACAAGTGAATGAGAGAGGAGGAGGAGTGACTGAGCTCAACGGAGCTGTGTTGGGACTGCTGCAAATTTGTTTGTGGGCAGAAAAAGGTGCCATCACCAGCAGGAGCCCAGTACAAAAGGGCAGCCTGCAGCATTGGGAGAAATAGAACAAGCGAGTGAGAGAAAGGGCGTGAATGAGCTCAATGGAGCTCTGCTGGGACTTTAGATTTGCCCACCCTCCTGCCCAGGGTCATCTGTGGCCCTATATTACAGCAGGGTCACTGGAGTGGAGACAAAGCAATGATTGGATACCTTTAGGACTGCTGTAATAATACAGATTAAGTTGTTCTGTTTATTTCTCTAACTGAGTTAAGTACCGTGCTATACTGTTATAATTGCTGTGATAATAAATATCTATTTATTCTGTTTATTTCTCTAACAGAGCTGAGTAATAAATTTGGTAGAAAAAATCCCAGAAATGACTGTTTTATGAGCATGCATTGAGCAGTTGCTACGCACGCTTGTAGCTTCATGAATTTGCAATATTTTCACACTAGATTTTCAACGTTGGCATTTTTCCACACCTCCTTATGAACAGTACAGCTGTCATTTTTTTACATCCTTGCCAAAATGTGTTTTCGCACTTCTGGCACAGAATAGCACAGTCGCTGTGGGAAATCAGTGTTTGGGACACATTAAGAAAACCACAGTAACACTGTTCATGAGCAGAGGTCCTAAAATACCTCTGTTTTGTGATAAAAGTCCATAAAATGACTGCGTTACGAGTGTGTGTTGTGCAGTTTCCATGCACCCTTGTAACTTTGCAAATTAGTAATATTTTCATGCCAGACTTTCAACACTGGCATTTTTTCACACCTCCTTATGAACAGTACAGCTGTCATTTTTCACATCCAGGCCAAAATGTGTTTTTGCGCTTCTGGTGCAGAATAGTGCAGTCACTTTGGGAAGTCAGTTTTTGGGACAGATTAGGATCGAGCGAGTGAGAGAGAAGGAGTGACCGAGCACAACTAAGCTCTGTCAGGACTGCTGTGGATTTCTTTGTGGGCAGAAAAAGGTGCCAATGCAGGCAGGAGCCCAGTGCAAAAGGGCAGCCTGCAGCACCGGGAGAAACAGAACAAGTGAGTGAGAGAGGGGAGTGAGCAAGCTTAATAGAGCTCTTTTGGGACTGCTGTGGATTTCTTTGTGGGCAGAAAAAGGTGCCAATGCAGGCAGGAGCCCAGTATGAAAGGGCAGCCTACAGTGTTGGGAGAAACAGAATGAGTAAGTAAGTGAAAGAGGGGGAGTGAGCGAGCTCAGTGGAGCTGTGTCGGGACTGCTGCAGATTTCTTTGTTTATTTCTCTGAGTTGAGTAATATTTGAAGTGCAATAGGATTCCTAACTGGGCTGAGTGAAACTATGTGAGAGCTGAGAACAAAAAGTGTGGTAGCTGACGGGTGAAAAATGGACAAGGAGGCTTTAGGATTGCTACAGTAATACAGTATCTAACAGATGAGATTTGAGACTGAATTACCCTGGTTGACAAGGGGCCAGTAGGGGGACTAGTGTGGTGGTGGTGACAGGAATTTGAGTAAACAGAGGTGTACCAGTTGTAGTATGGTACAGAACCTGGGAGTAAGAGCCCTTAACATAAGATGGGGGCCAGAATGGGGCAGGTGCCACATATCAATAGGGCGGGCATCTTTGGAAGGGTGGAGGGGTGTACAGGGTGTGGGTCCGCCATGATCCTGGACTGGGCTTGGAGGATGGGGCAGTGTATGGTCTGTAGATGACTGGCTAGTTTGAGGGAGGAACTGTGGATGGTAAGGAGAAGTGTAATTGGCAGAGCAGATGAGTATGGTAGGCATCCTGGGGGGGGTAGAGGATGGCAAAGGGGGATAGAGGAAGAATGACTAGGGACTGAAACTGACCCCAGTGTCAGAGGCACTAGCAGAAAAGAAAGGAAAAGGGATGGGATGCCCAAGGCGAGGGGGGGGCCTCCTGATGGGGGAGAAAGAGACCTTGAGGAGTACCGGGGGGAGAGAGCAGATGGTTGCTGGTAGGGAGGGACCAAGGGTGGCACAGAAGGAAACAAGTAGGAGGGGAGAACCAATAGGGAGAAGCGATGTAGGACAGGAATCAACTATGAAAAGATTCTTACCTCTGCTATGGGACAGAGAAGGGGAGGAGGAACATACTGAAGGGGAGAGGACAAGCAGGGCATGAGGGGGATGCCAACAGGTAGTGGAAGAGATAGCGAGGACAAAAGGGTAGAAGGGGGCTAGTAAGGAAGGAAGGGGTGGTGACTGAAGGAGAGAAGGCTATGGGAAGGGGAAGGATGGGGGGGCATCACTATCGGGGTAGAAGGGAATGGGGAGTCTAAATCGACAACAACGGGGATAGGAGAGGGGTTGGAAATTAGCTGGGGAGAAGGGGAGATCAACATGGGAAGCACAGTAGGAAGTAGTCAGGCTGGGAAGGGGTTCAAGGGGGATGGGAGAAATAAGACAGAGAAAAGGGGTGAGGCAGAAGTAGGAGGTACAGATACAGAAGTCACGGAGGGTGCAGTTGGCAGGGATAAGGGACAGGGAAGAACGACTACTGGGGTAGTGGAAGGGACATTAGAAGGAAAAAGGGGGTAAGGGGCAGAGGAGGGAATCGTCCTGGGGGATTCTATACTGAAATGGGTAAGATAGGGCAGAAAGGGGGAAAGGCGCAGCCATATTTGGGTTGAAGTTGTCCCCAGGTCGACTACAGGAGGGGCAGGGCAGGCACTGCTCAAGTGTGCAGCAAGGGGGAGGAACAAACCTCATTTACTGTTGCATGTGGGTAGAAATGACTTGGCGGAGGACACTATGGAAGTAGTGAGTGGGGGTTGAGTACTTGGGCAGGCAGAGTGAGGGGGTGGGGAAGTTGGCGACATTCTTGGAGCTACTGCCGGTACCATGTGCAAGCATGGGGAGGAAGGGTATGCTTCAGGAGTTCAAGTGGCTGAGGGATTGGTGCCACACAAAAGATTATGGGTTAGTGACTAACTGGGGTAAGGTCTCGGGGGAATAGTTACTTGTACATGGGAGACAGGGTATACTGGAGCAGGAAGGGGAGGGAAGAATTAAAGGGGAAGTAAACATTGCAGGCTACCACCCTGGGTCCCACTCCCAGGCTGGTTAATTTGACTATTAATCTTTTGTGTGGGACTGTGTCAAATGCCTTGCTAAAGTCTAGGTAGGCCATGTCCACAGCCCCTCTCTGGTCTACTACTTTGGTCACCCAGTCAAAGAAATCAATTAGATTCGTCTGACATGACCTTCCCGCTGTGAACCCATGCTGCCTTAGGTCCTGTGCTCCACTGGCCTCTAGGTACTCGACTATTCTTTCCTTCAGAAGTGACTCCAACACTTTCCCTACCACAGAGGTCAGACTGACAGGTCTGTAGTTTCCTGCCTCTGTCTTGGACCCACTTTTGTGAAGGGGAATCACTTCCGTCTTCCTCCAGTCCTCGGGTACCACACCATCCTCCCATGATTTATTAAAAAGAGTAGCCAGTGGTTTCACTAGTTCCTCCCTTAATTCTTTTAGAATTCTGGGGTGAATTCCATCAGGACCTGTTGCTTTGTCCACCTTCAGTTTTAGGAGTTCTTGCAGAACCCTTTCTTCTGTGAAAGGACTGGGCTCGACCTCTTTATCAAAGTGCTTCTGTTAATTGGATTAGGCACTTCCCCTCCTCTTTGTGAATACTGAGCAGAAATATTCATTCAGTATTCCTGCTTTTCACTGTCCCTCTGCCCACCCACTGTTCATTCTATTCAGCCTCACTATCCCTCCCTGTGTCTTTCTCACGCCGCTGATGTACCTATAAAGGTTTCCATCCCTTCTTAACTGAGTTGGCTATCTTTTCCTCAGTTTGGGCCTTTGCTATTCTGACTTCCCTCCCTGCTTCCTTCTGCCTTAACTGGTACAGCTGTCTGTCCTGCTCCTTCTGTGTTTCCTTATACTTCCGGAATGCTATCTTTTTCTTCCTGACTTTCACAGCCACCTCTTTTGAGAACCATAGTGGCTTTTTCTTTCATTTTGATTTGTTCATTTGCTTCACACAAAAGCTTGTTGCCTCTGTGATGGCAGTTTTGATAATTCCCCATTGTTGCTCCACACCTCCTTCTAGCCTGTTTGCTAGTGCTTTTCTGAGGCACTCTCCCATCTTGCCAAAGTCAGCCCTCCTAAAGTCCAGTACCCTCACTTTTGTATGGCTTGACTCTGTAGCTGAGTTTAACGTAAACCACACTGTTTGATGGTCACTTGTCCCCAGATGGCAACCCACTTCTAGATCTGAGATCTTCTCACTGCCCCCGTTTGAGAGTATGAGGTCTAAGATTGCTCCCTCACGAGAGGGTTCCAAACTAGCTGTCTAATGCCTGCCACCTGTAGGGCATCAAGAATGGCTTTCTTTGGATGTGGCTGTAGCAAATGTGCTCCAGTTAACATCTGGCATATTCAGGTCTCCCATCAACAGTATCTCCCCTTTCTCTGCCATTCTAAGAATGCCTTCTATCATATCCTTGTCCATTCCTTCCCCTGACATGGGGGTCTGTACACAACCCCTATGCGGATTGTGGTGCCCTTTCCAGTCTCCAAGGTGACCCACAGTGCCTCCTCTCCTCCCTGTTTACTCTTTTGTTCAGTTGCTTTTATCCCTTCCTTTACATAGAGAGCTATTCCTCCCTCTCTTCTCCTCTGCCTGTCTCTCCTGTAGGTTATGTACCCTGGTATGTTAACATCCCAGTCATGGTTCTCTGTGCACCATATTTCTGTGACTGCTACAATATCCAGGCATCCCTCTTCCATTAAGGCCATCAGCTCAGGGAGCTTGTTGCCCAGACTACAGGCATTGGTACTCATTACCCTCCATTTCCTGATGGCCTTACTCCTTTTGCCCCATCCTGTCCTTCTTGCCTTTGTCACTTTCTTCATTTACCCTGCCCTTCTCCCTATCGACACCTCTATGTTGGTGTTTGCCACACTTACTACGTGATTATTTGGGGGCTAGGATTTTCCTGTTCTTTTCCAGTGCCTCCCCTTGGCTAGTTTAAAGTTTGCCAATGAAGCATTTAAACTATCACCTAGGATCCTGGTTCTCCTCCCAGACAGATGCAGCCCATCATGCCAGTATAGGCTTGCATCATTCCAGTGGACCCCTCAGTCCCCAATGAAGCCAACCCTGAGCTCCACACCAGTTTTTCAACCACTGATTGAATCCCATGGTGCGGAACACCCTAGCCTCTCCTATGCCATAGATGGGTGGCACCTCGAGAAGGTTACCATGCTACTTGACTAAGGCCCTCCCCAATTCCACAAACTCTTCTTGCACTTCTCTAATCCCTTTCTTAGCCAGATCATTTGTCCCTAGGTGGACAATGACATCCAGCTCCCTTCCCTGTGCAGCTGCTCCGGCAATCCTGAGGATTCGCTTCCTGTCCCTGCAAGCCATGGCAACAGGCAGGCACCTTACCTCCCTCTCCCCTTCCTCCCCCAGTTCTACCTTCCTAACAATGGAATCCCCTACCAGGAGTTGTTTCCTTCCCCTGCAGGGTCCCCTGCCACCCTCCTGTGGGTCTCCTTTGTGGAGGTTCCCAGCATCCTCCTTGGTCTCCACTGTGGGTGCCTCCATAGAGGAACCACACTTTGCCAGAATGGCATAGGAATTATGGAGAGGTACAATGGGAGGGATGCACCTCTGTTCCACCACCCTCACCCTCCCCTGAGCCCACTGTGGTCCAACCACTCCTCTTTCTTGGCAACCTCTGAGGCAATGGCAGTGGCACTGGTGGTCCCTGGATGGAAGAGGAGGTCTCACAAATCCTGGCCAACTCAGCCTGGAGATGAGCAACCTCCTCCCTCAGCCCAGAGAGGTGCCTGCAGATGGGACAACACCGCATCCTCCTTAACATCTCCTGGAAGACTGCTGCTCCACAGCCACTGCACTGCACCACTCCAGTCATGTCTTATTTCTGGCCCCTTAACTGTTTGCAATCCTTACTCTTTCCTCTGTTTTTTTTCTTCTCTCTCTCCTTACTTTCTACCTGTGTGCCCTTTAAACTCTGATTGTCCTGTTCTGAGACAAGAATATCCTATATTTCGCAGTAGACCACTTACTTGCTCAGAGGCAGACCTCCAGCAGCTAGAGGGGGCCGGAGAGCTACTCTTGCCCTTCTAGGATGGTGGGTCCTTGGTGGTTCTGTGATCACTCACTTCCTGCCCCTAAATAGGAAGTTCCTGTTGTCAGTCAAATTCTGTGCCTATAAAAATAGAACTAGCTTTGGGTGGAGGGGAAGGAAGGAGGGCAATATAGTCCCAGCAGAGAAGTTCAGTCACACAGCAGTCCTTTCTCCTGGTGTCTTCTGCCAATCTATATATAAAGAGCTGAAGTTCTATTTACAATATCCACACCAGTTTGCTGATCTTAAAATTGACGCCGCATCTGAATGAGTACTTGATTCTTGCTCACTCCATTTCTTCCCCACTTTGAAGCCTGCTTGTCCTGAGTTAGTTTTGGGCTGACAGTGCCTCACCTGTGTTGAAAGATGACCAATAAGAGGCACTGAAAGACATCAGACTTCACAGTCTGTGAAGGCAGCTGCTCACGGACAGACATAAGGCAATTCTGCTGGGGATAGGAGGAAGTAAGCTGTTGATTGACTAGAATCTGCAGCTTATCCATCAGGTAGAGAAATGGACAGACTAGGTGGGCCAAGCAGTCCTTATCTGCTGTCAAATTCTCTGTTTCTGTTTCTCACCCACCATCTTGGCAAGAAGAAGACTGCTGCTGTGGCCACTGATGACTGTTGGGGTGTGGGGATGGAGGGGGGACCAAAGGAGACAGACATAAGGAGATAAAATCATAATAAAAATTGTGAGACCATCACCAGCTTTCCAAAATGCTTACTAGTAAAAGAACACTCTATGAAGTTTTTCAAATGGCAACACAATCTGGTGAGCCCTCTGTCTGCTATCTGACATCAGGCATCAACCAGCGTAAAATTGCCCAAAGAAGGCAGTGTGGTCATGTGGTTACTGAAATACTGGAGAGTACAGATTTATAAGAATAAAAGAATATCACACAGAAGCTGGTACATATGCCTATAGCAGCTGTCTCCTGTTTTCAGTAGTTATATTTATACCCTTGAGGTACTTGAATGTTTCTATCATATCCCCTCTTTCCCTCCTCTCTTCCAGTGAGTACATATTGAAGTCCCTTAATTTCTCCTCATAAGTCTGGTGTTGCAAGCTCTGTACCATCTCATTCACCCTTCTCTGGACCATCTCCAGCCTGTTAATATCCTGATGAAGATGTGACCTCTAGAACTGCACACAGTACTCCATGTGAAGCCTGACCATGGTTTTACATAATGGCATCACTACCTCCCTTCCTCCTTATTTATTTTATTTTTATTTAGTTTTTGTTGACCAGGTAAGTGCACTAGACAAACCCTGCCTATTTTCAGGCACAATCTGGTGGGGATACAGATGAATGCCAACTAACCTTGAACCAGATTAAGCTGTTGATGGTATTTTTTAGTGAATGAGGGAAATTAGCCAGGACACTGGGGAAATTCCCCTACTGCTGGCATTCAATGGCCAGTAGGGGAGTCTACGTAGCCGTTGCCAAAATGGCCACTATGGCCAGGTCGTTGGAGGAGGAGGAGGCTGCATTAACTGTGGCTGCAGAGTTGGAATGGCAGTGGAATCAAGAAGCAAACAGTATTGGAGAGGTTGTGGAGGAGAAAGAAGAGTTTGTTGATGCTTTAAATACATCGGAGGCGCTGGGAAAGGATATAGTAGCTGAAAGCGAGGGGAGTTCCTTTAATGCAGCTTTTGCAGAGGATCCTTGGGCTAATCTACACAGCTTACAAAGTGCAGCGCCTTTAAAATTGGCAAGTGATGCTGAAGGGAACATCGGGAATGCGGAAGTGCGGCCAAGAAAGAAAGAGATAGCCCATTTAGCAGTGATGTCGCGGTGGGCTTTGGAGCGACTGGAGGAGCAACGGACGGGAATTGCCACGGAGACAGTGAGAAGAAAGGCAGAAGAAGCAGCGGAAAGAGGACGGAAAGTGAGTCGTCTATATCGGAGGCTGAAAGATCTGGAGGGCATAAAGACCAAAGAACATATATTCCCAAAAGGGGCTGTGAGTACTGTGGGCCACAGACAGAGCTTCCACACATTTAAAATCAATAAAGAGACTGGGTTTGTTTTTAACCCTGATAAAACAGTTGTGGTGGGAGTCGAAGAAAATAACCATGTGACATACCAGACTACAGTTGGAGTACAAGAGGGTGTTACTGAGTTTAGTTTTAAAAAAAACAGTAGCAGTAAGGTTGAACAGCAGAAATTAAAAGATTTACAGAATTCTAAGGAGGTTTTTAAAGATAGCCCTGTTATTCCTGTCACTTTTATGCAGCCTGTAGAGCATGATGAAAATTGGTCACCGCAGACTGCCTTGTTATCAGCAGGTTGGAAAAAATTAGAGCAGGGGATTTGGACTCCAGATTTAGCTTGGGACAAATCGAAGCCAGTTTAGAAACCTGGAGGGGGTCTGATTAAAACAAATTCTACAGTAAGCACAACAGAAATAGTTAATATTAAAGATGGAAATGTGGAAAATGAGGTAACACCAATTCAAGGCACTAATAATGGTGTAAGGTCTAACCCTGAGAAACCTTTAATGTCCAGTCTATTTTCTCAGTGTAAGAGGGAGGCTGCACCCAGGAAGAATGCAGTACGTATCAGATATAGGGGTGGTTTAAAAGAAAGACCAAATAGATATTTTGTTGGTAAAACTTTATTAGAGGAGTCTTTAAGTTTTTCCCCTCGAGATGTTTTTGCTTTATTAACATCTCAGGGGAAGACAATTATGATGTTAGTTTCGCCTCCCGCTTTGTTGGATCTGTTTTGGGAGAGGTATAACCAAGTAAAGTTTTCTCCTTTATGGCTCCTTTTAGTCATTCCTTTGTCAAAACCTTTAATTAAATTTACGACGGTGATGTTTAGAAATGAGGGGTTCTATGGAGGATATTGTATTTTGTTGTCACAGAAGTGTGAGGTTCAGAGCGATCCAGATCCAATTTTGGATTCTGAACAATTTTGGACAGGAGGGTGGAAATTTAAAGTAAAATGAAGACAAACGGCCTTGGGAATTGAGCATATCCCAAACTCTTTTTTGTTGGGTAGAGATAGGGGGGTATGCTTTTATAGTGGGCAGCCGAGGGCTTGTTATAAATGTGGGACCAGGACTCACTTATCTAGTACTTGTGATCAGCCGAAATGTGATAACTGTAGGGAAGTGGGGCATGTCACCATGTTTTGTGCAAACGCTATAAAATGTGATCTCTGTGATGAACAGAACCATGCTTTTAGGACTGTCCATGGGCAGCACAGAATAAGAATAATTGTGGAAATACGGATAGAATTATTCAAAAAGCACAAGATGCTAGAGAACACCTGCAGGGAGTGGAAAATATTGCAAAGACCCCTTTGGTAGCATAGAGCAATGTAGATTCGATAGCAAAAGTAGGGACTAGTGGGACCATTATGGCTCCGCCCAAAGCAAGGGGGAAAGAGGGGGTAAAGGAAAGTTCTGAGCTTTTGCAGCCAGTGTGTTACATAGCCCCAAATGAAGATTCAGCGGTGGCTGAGGTGCCTCCTTTACAACCCCCATTACCTCCTAGAAGGTCAAGTAGATCTTCTAAGCCACTTATAACTATAGAACCAGAAGCCATTGAAACTAAAAACTCTTATGCGGCTTTATTTTGGGGGGATTCAGAAATGGATATGGGAGATTCAGACTCGCAAGTGTCAACACAAGATGCTGTGGCACCTTCAAGGGAGGAGTATAAGGGGAAGAAAAAAAAAGAAGGAAAAAATAAAATAGATATTTTTGGCTAAAAGGTCTGATTTATTGGTAATGGCTTTGTTATGGGCTACTTTAAATACTCATAGCCTGTTGAAAGCATAGAAAAGACAGGCAGTGTTTCAGTTAATTCACGATTTAAAGATTTCTATTTGTTTTCTACAAGAAACATGGATGTCATCCCAAAATCAAATTGCTATTTTACTAAAGATTGGCCATGGGGACCATCCTTTTGGTCATTTGGAGAGGATAGAGCTGACGGTATAGGGATTATTTTCAATTCCTATAATTTTAGGTTACATAAACTAATAGATTTAAGTCCAGGCAGGATTTTGATTATAGAAGGGAAGTGGGGCACTAATATTTTACGTTTAATTAACATTTATAACCCCCAAACAAAATCAGGGAGGGTAGCTTGTTTTAAAGAGATTCAACCATTTCTGGTGACACATATACCTATTCTTTGGGGAAGGGACTTCAACTGTAGTATAGGAGTGTCAGGGAGAGGGGGGGGAGCCTGGAAAAGAGAAAAAAATATATTGTGACACAAATTGTTTAAGAGAAATCATTAAAACAGCAGAGCTAGTATCCTGTAATGACAACAGGAATACTGGGCCTAAAGGGACTTTTTAAAGGAGGGAGAAGTTTTATAATTGATTATCTTTTCATTTCAAAAAATCCCAATAGATAGTCCACAGACTATGCCAGTAGAATTTTCGGATCATGCCTTGTTGATGGTAAAAGTAGGTGAAATAGAGGCACATGGTAGACAGCGGACCAGGTGGAAATTAAACACATCCATATTACAAGATAAAGTAGTTGTGAATTCTATTAAAATGATTTTACAAGCCAGACTATCAGTTTGCTTTTTGTATCAGAATTTAGGAGAGTGGTGGCAAGAAACAAAAGAAGATTGTATTTTATGGTTTAAACAGTTTGGGAAGAGACGGCAAAAACTGTATTTTTTGAATATTTAAAACTAAGAAGGCAACTACAACAATTATTAACCTGGGCTAATGCCTCGGTGAAGATTTTTCATCTCAAATCACAGAAATTAAAGCACAAATGAGGAAATTACAATATGATAGGTCCAGAACCCATAAGCGGTAATTTCAAATCATTTGACAAAATCAGTGTTTGGAGACCCGTTTGAGCTGTGCAAAGCTTTAAACAATCAGGTCTCGTTAGAATTCTTGAATAAAGGAAAGGAGAAAGTAGTTTCAGTACAGGAAATAGGGGATAAAATTATAGAACATTTTAAGGAGATGGAGCCCCATAATTCTACTACTTTAAGACAGGTCAAACAGTTTCTAGGCCCGACAATAGTAAATGAGCCGGATCCAGAAATTCTTAAAAGTATTAAGCAGCCCTTCACTAAAAATGAGATTAAAGAGGTTATAAATTCTCTGAAAGTTAATGTTTCGCCTGGCTTAGACAGACTTTCTAATTCATTTTATAACATTTTTCAGCTTGAAATTGTGAATTGTTTGGAGTTAATTTTTAATTTCTTTTTGAAGGAAGAGGTGAACCTTAGCTTTTTTGCAGAGGGCTTACAAATATATATATATTCAAATCAGGAGATAAAGGTGAATTTCAGAATTGGAGGCCAATAACTTTGCTGAATTCTGATTATAAAATACTGACAACTGTGATTAATAATAGATTGAAAGAATGGTCAGAGATGATGTTTACCCCAGTTCAGCACTGTGGTATTCCTAATAGGAGAATCCAGTCTGTTCTGTGTCTGATTAGGGATATAATTGAACAAAAGAATGATTTAGGGAGAGTGGTTTATTGTGTCATTAGATCTGGAAAAGCTTTTGATAGGGTTTGTCATTATTTTTATTTTCTCTCTAGAAGCATTCAAAGTGCCAGAGGAATTAGTAAATTTAATTAAAGGGCTATATGCATCTGCTTAGGTGTTCCTGCATATTAAAGGAGAATTAGGAAAGGGTTTTAAATGAAATGTGGGTACGCATGTTGTTCCTAAGCCCACTTCTGTATAATTTTTCTTGGAACCTTTGCTTAGAGTAGTGAGTCTGGCGCTTTATGGCAGGGGGTGAGAATTCCTAGCACAAATTCATTTATTACCATTCAGGCATACGCGGATGATGTATGCCTTTTTTTTTCAAAAGAATCACAAATAAAGGTTTTTTTTTCCTTATTTGAGACATATGCAAAGTTATCCAACGCAAAGATTAATTTTAAAAAGTCTAAAGGTTTATTTTTGGGATCGACTCATCAAAACCCAGTTGCTTTTGATGCAATAGAATGGTCTGCTGAGCCTTTGGTAATTTTAGGGGTACGGTTTGGGCCCCTAAATTGTCCAGAGGTGAATTGGAAATTGGTTTTGGAGAAAATAGAAGTCAAAGTAAACAGATGGAAAAGGTTTAAATTTTCCAAGATTAAACGAATTCAAGTTTTGAAACAATTTATTTTGCCTTGTGTGCAACATATAGCTGTAATATTTCCACTGCCAGTACATTATGAGACTAGGCTTTATAGTCTTTGCTTTCAGTTGTTGTGGGGAAATAGATTGAATCCTGTTAAAGAGGGTTTACTTATTTAGATAAAAAAGGAGGGTTGGAATGGTGGACCCAATTGTTTTTTGGTTTTCATTATTTTTTTCCTTTTCATTAAAACAGGCAGTAGGCCTTTCAGGATGTCAGGGGAATTTGTTCTTTAATAATATAATGAAGAGGTATATAACGAATTGGTTACATTGTGCACCCAAATTGTCCCCACATTTATCGTTACCAGAGTATTTTAGACCGGCTGCACAGAAATTATATAAATGGAAAGTTACTAAAAAACAAATTATTAAGAATTCATCAAAAACCTTATATAAGGAACTTATGATAGTAAACTATTCAACCGAGCCAAGTTTTAAAAACTGCCCTAGGGAACGGAACATGGATATATTAGATCAACTAAATAATCCCAGGTTGCCAGTGTACATGTGGGAGAATCAATGGCTTACGATGTACGGGAGATTAAATGTTAGGGGAACAGCGAAATATAAGGCAAGGGAGGAGAGATCTTGTCCTTATCCTGAATGCATAAATCAGGAGGAAACAATAGAACACTTTTTTCTACATTGCTCCTTTCCAACTAAATTATGGGTACATTTGGCAAAAGTATGGGACCTACCATGGTTTGCTAATTTAAATTATGAGATTCTGGTAATTGGGAGTTTTCCACCATCTTTAATACAATACGAGAAGGGACTTTATGTTTTCTTGACATGTTCAAGATATTGCCTATGGCAAACAAGAGTTCAATGAGTGTTATATCAAAGGAGTCCCTCTGTAGATGGATTTAGATGTTACGTAACTAATGTTTTGAGAAATATTTTTTATCAGATGTACAATTATATAATGTGGATAAAGTGAGGTTATGGTGGAAAGGGTTTTCACACATTATTAAATATAAATAGGAGATTAGGGAATGTTTTCTTTTGTACCTTAAACTAGGACTTGTATAGTTAAAGTGTTATTTCTAGGAATAATTAGGTGAATTGGATGAATGTGAATTTATATATAAGGAGGGTATGAATATTTGTAGAGGTAAAGGATTTCATATGTGCTCTGGTAACATATATGTGTTTCTTTAGATAAGGTTTTAAATTAAGGGACCTTTAGTAGATTATGTGTATTGCCAAGTTAAGGTATAGTTTATTTCAGTTATTGTATTTGTTTTTGTTTTTTTTTCTTGTTTTGTTACTTCTGTATATTATGCAATGTGTTTTGTTGTGGACTTGTATTTATGTGATTATTACAATAAAAATTGCCCCTACTCTGTAGACAGGTGGCACTGTCTGTCTGTCTGCTGGGATGGAGGACCTCATTCAGATGAAGGTGGTGGACGAGGAAGGTTGTGTATCAGCAGCTCAGGAGCACACCTCGGTTGATAGTGCACTGGGAAATGGAAATCTTTCAGGTGATAATAATGGAGCTGTGGCTCTGGAGTCTATGGACTCTGCACTGGATTTGGATGTGGATAACTCTGCAGAAGTACTTCTCCAGGAAGAACTTGATCGGAAAAAACTACAACTAATGGATCTAATTAATACAGCGGAATGGGATTTTCCAACTTGCCAAAAAAAGCTGGACGCTGAACACAGTAAGAGGAAATGTTCCCCGACTAGCCCTTTTAATATTGGAGGGAAACGCTTTGGACAACAGGATAGTGGCAATGGTGAGAACTCACAATCTAAGTCTGCCCTACATGAAGACGGTAACCCAGTGAATAAGGTAGGACACTCCTGCGCTTTGACGGAGTGGTCTCCTGGTGACACTTTACAGCAAGCTGGGTGGCTATGGTCTGGTGAAAAGTGGGCTCTGGAACCCTCTATTCCCATTCCTGGGGATACTAATATACATTTACATGGTCTCAAAGATGTGGAGCTCTTAAATGGAAATTAAAAATGTTCTAAGTCTGTGAGTATGGGCAATGAGGATGCACAACTCCAAGGTGAGGCTACTGATTTCTTAGGTGCACAAGATGCCTCTGTTAACCAGACTCTACAATCTCCCATTGTGGCTACTCTTTCTTCTTCTGGTATTCCTACTTCCAGATTTGAGTTAACAATGACCGAGTCAATCCCCTGCCCACCGTCTTTAGTAGAAGGGTCTACATCGGGTAAAACTGTGAGTACTGTAAAACCAGTTGGTTTGGGTGCTAAATCTTTTGCTGGACTGTTTAAAAAACCTGTAGAATCAGCTAAATGCAGGTTCTTAGTTCACCTGAGATATCATGGATTGGCACCTACAGCCCCGGACAGACTATGGGTGGGGAAGATTTTACTGATCGATTGGATGGGTTTTTCTCCCGCCGAAGTATATGCATTTATTCACCCCCCAAGGGGATAACTATTTTGACATCAGTTTTTGTTCGGTCATCTCTTTAGACAGGTTTTGGAGGTTGTACTATGACTAGAAGGATGAGGAAGATTGGAAAGATTTTCAAGCCATCCCTATTACGAGGCCTACGGTTAAAACTGCAACAATCCTTTTTAGTAATGAAGGAGTGAACATTACGAATATTTTGTTCTGATTAGAAAAAAGATGTTTTGCACAAGATAAACCTCGTCCCATTTTAGATGGGAATGGCTTTTGGACAGGGGGTTGGACAGTTCGAGTTCAATTGAAACAGGATGATGAGGGTATACAGCACTTGCCCAGTTCCTTCTTTTTGGGTAGAGACAATGTTTTATGCAAGTCAGCCAAAAAGTTATTTCAAATGTGGGTTATCACATTTGAACACCTCATGTGGCCAGATTAAGTGCTTCCATTGTGGCATGTTGGGTCACTTAGCAAATGATTGCATTGCACTTTCAGTTTGTAACTTATGCAGTGAAACTAACCATTCCTTTTCAGATTGTTCATGGCAAGATACAGACACAGAAGAGTCCTCTGATCAGGAGCATTTTTTAACACAAGCTAGAGAATCTCACCTTGACAAAGTAGGGATAGAGATTAGGCCCATGTTTCGAGGTAGATGCAGAGGTAGAGGGAGGGGTGGATTTCCTTTGGAGGACAGAAATTCTGGTTTCCAAAATGCCCCTAACTTATTGGTTTCTGAGAACCCGATAGAGGAGGATTCATCAATTGAACGAATGATAGTTGTTCCCTTAGATTCTACCTCAGAACCAAGTAGGGGAGAAAAGAAAACTCCATTTGCGACACCTCTAGGTTCTCCACAAAGGGCTCCTGCAAAACTGGGTTCAGACTCTCATTTTTTGTCCAAAACAGTAGCCCCTGGTAAAGAAGGGGAAGGCATAGATGCACAGGATTCTATCTTTATTTCAGTTTCTCCTGAGAGGAGTGGTAATGGTGTTATGCCTGTATCCCCTCTGCCTTTGGAAAATAGGTTTTCGGTCCTCTCTTCATGGGGAGACCAGGTAGAAGTTGCCCTTCCCATTTCTGTTTCAGAGGTAAACACAATTATTAAAGCTCCTTTACCCCCTGTCCTGGGCAGCTCTACAGGGAATAAACAACCAGAAGCCAGAAAACAGGTGACTAGGTTAGTAACAAGCTATTTAAACCCCCTCCTTAAAACCTTTTTCTTTATCAGTTGCATCCTTAAACGTGAATAGCATAAAATCACATACCAAATGTATAACAATGTTTGGGATCCTTTCTTCATTAGGATACGATGTTTTTCTTCTTCAGGATACTCGGTTTCATACTACTTCTGAGATACTTAGCGCAAGTAAAGAATGACGATGGGGACCTACTTTCTGGTCATTTGAGGAAGAAAGATGCAGTGGAATTGGCACAGGTTTTACTACGTTGGATGTTCAACTCATTAGACTGGTTGACATCGAGCCTGGTCGAGCGCTGCTAATAGATGTCATTGTAAATGGGTTTTCTTGTCGGTTGATATCAATCTATGGTCCGCAGATGAAATCATTGAGGATACAGTTAGTACAGAAGATACAACCTTTATTGCACACGGGACGGTACTTATTTTTTTGTGGAGATTTTAACATAAATTTTTTTGCAAAAAAATGTAAAAGGGAAACAGTATTGTGATAAGTCCTGTTTGTCAAACATCATCTCTTTAGTGGGTTTGAAAGATTCCCATCAAACTGGGAGGAATTCAGCAAAGCCCACTTTTTTTAAAGGTGGTTTAGCGTCTCGTATTGATTTTATTTTTGTTACAAAATCTCTGTTTATCAATAAGTTACTCTATGTACCAATTGAAACTTCAGACCATATTTTGATTGGAATAACAATGGATTTCCCTCAGTATAGGAGGAAAGGACCGGGATTTTGGAAGTTGAATGCTTCCCTCTTAAGTGTTCTGTCGATTATAAAAGACCTGGAGATGATAGTACAGGATCATATCATGACGATTGGTTTGCATTAGGATAAGGTGGGTTGATGGGAAGCCTTTAAACTTTGTTTAATAGGATACTTTCAGTCCCAGGGCCTTTTACTGCCGGATTCAAATAGAAAGGAATACTTGTCACTCAGACATTCTCTGCAATCATTAATATCTAGACAAAATGAACATGGTTTAGATTTATCTAAAAGTATCTCCCAGACTAAAATATTAATGTTACCATTTCAATACAACCGTATGGATTCTCTAATTAGAAAACAATCCTTTGGGACACAAGGGAAAACAGCTCAAGTTAACCCCCTTTTAGCCTGAAAATCTAGAATAGATAGACGTATCTTTTCTAGTTTAAAAGGGAACGATAATATTTCATTATCTGATAATAAAGGTATTATGGATTTTTTGGATCATCATATTGATACGGTTTTTGGGGTTTTGCATTGTGATTCTTGCTTTAGGCTGCAGTTGCTGGCAGCAGCTTATCTTCCGCTTGTGGAGCTGGATTTACAAACTGCAATGTTAGCTGATTTTTCAGAGATGGAATTGGGGTCTGTAATTGCCTCACTTAAGAATGGTGTTTATCCAGGCTCTGATGGCTTATCAGGAGAACTGTATAAACTTTTATGGAAATTAATGCCGAAAGAACTATTGGCATTATATAATTCTTTCCTTTTGGATATGATTTTGCCAACTCAAATGTATGAAGGATTATTAGTTTTTCTCTTTAAGAAGGGAGATCGCACTGATATAGGCAATTGGAGACCTTTGACTTTATTAAATTTGGATTTTAAGATATTTTCTAAACTTTTAAGGAATCATTTGTCTATGGTAATGCCGGATTTAATTAACGAGCAACAATTCTGTGCTGTTCCTGGAAGGAAAATAACTGATGCATTAATTCTCCTTAGAGAAATCATGTCTTTAAAAATGAGTAATATTGAAGGACTTGATGGTTTCTTAGTGAGCCTAGACCAAGCTAAGGCTTTTGATGAGGTATCGCAGGATTAGGTTTGGGAGTGTTTGTCAGCCTTTGGTATACCAATGCAGTTTGTGTAATGGGTGCAGATGTGTTATGCACTGGCTAATGTGGTTCCCTTAGAAAATGGATGGAAAGGGAGGACACACAGAGTCATGAGGGGAGTTAGACAGGGGTGCCCACTTAGCCCCTTATTATATGTTTTTGCGTTGGACCCATTATTGCTGGTACTTAAAAGGTCCCCTTTGATAAGAGCCATTGCTTTGGACTCCATATATTTGTCTAAATTCATCGCTTATGCAGATGATATGTGCCTTATAATGCCTGATGAAACAACAATAATGTTAGCTTGTGATACAATCACTAAATTAGGTTTGATTATGGGTGCTCGCATTAACAGGGTGAAAACTAAATATATTAGTATTTCAGGGTTTCTGGAAACTCCGTCTAAAGTGGGTAACTTCTGGATTGAATGCCAACCTTGCAAAATTTTAGGAATATATTTTGGGGGTAAAGATGAAGCAATGGATAATTGGAAATTGGCTTTGCAGGAGGGTAATAATAAGGTGGCTATCTGGAATAGAATCAAATTATCTAAAAAGAAACAGATTTATTTAATTAAAACTTATTTGACACCTGTTTTTTTATTTTTAAGCAATATGTTCTTATTTCCTAGGTCAATGGAAACTGAGATTTTTTTGTGGGGTGTGGGGAAGTTGTCTCAACCCTATTAAAAGAAATAGTTTATATTTGGCTGTGAAAGATAGGGGTTTGGGAATGATAAATCCTGTTCTGTTTTTCTTTACAACCTTTTTATACCTAAATTTGATTCCTATTGTAAGAGATTGTTCCAAAATGTGGGATGTGTTACTTAAAAAGCATTTACAAGGTGTGTTATGTGAATGGAGAAATGGTGTGTTTCTCCACCAAAATAAACATCGTCCTCCATTAATGTGTGTTTGGAGAGATGTGTTTGATAAAATAAAACGTTGGAGTATAACATGGGGAGTAGATGAGACATTATCTAGGAAAGGATTGTACAACTTGGTTTTAAGGCAATTTTTTTATGATGCACCGTTTTTAACTCTTTCTATGGAGATAAGTTTAAAGATCTCTGGCTACATTACTAATCCCTGAATTCCGCAAAATATGTGGGATATTTCTTGGTTTTGCATTCATGGTAAGGTAAATGTTTGTAGTAATCAGAAACATAAGTCAATGTGGGAGCGTTTCTGCCTGATAGAAAAATGTGTATCTCTTCTAGAAACTACTGACCACATGCATTTTGATTGTTACTATGCTAAGGAATTCTGGGATATACTGAAAGAACGATGGAAGAATGATCTGTTGCTTCCACCTATGAAAGAAAGCTTATATCATGGTTTCTCTCAGAAAGGAATGTCTGAGGATATGTATAGCACTTTACAGGTCTTAAATTCTTTTTTTTGTATTGGATTTGGATTAGCAGATGCAGATTTTTACTACAACAGCAGATCATTCGTCCACTTAATTTAGTATGTATAGTAGATTCTGAGGTGGGAAAATTGAAAATTAAGGAAAGTCATCAACTTTCATTGCACAGTTGGGGCTCTCTATGGAATGAATTTGATTATTTATGAGTACTCGTGCAAAAACTACCTCAATCTTGCTAGATGTATGTTGCTTTCCATTTGTGTTGTTTTTTTATTTGGGGGGGGGTCATTTAGGTATGTTATTGAAAGAGAAAGAGGTAAATAACTCAAAACAGTTATGGATTTTCTTTAATCATTTTTGTTACAATTAATTGCAATTAACAATGCTGTAGAAAATGTATCTGAACTATCTGCAAGATTGTTGTTATGTTTTATGATGTAGCCAAGTATACAGTTCCCCTATTTTTCTTTTATGTATGATTGTAATACTTATTTGCTTTTGTTATGATTTGTATTGTTCCTTTGTGTGCAGCAACATTGATTTGTCTTGATTTGTTTGGTTATTTCAATAAAATTCCCCTACTCTTTCCGATAAGTGCCATGGGATCTTTAACAGCCACCTGAACTACCACCAATCCAGGCAGATGGGACCTTGGTTTAACATCTCATCTGAAAGACAGCACCTCAGAAGTGCAGCGCCCCTCTCATGCTGTACTACAGTGTCAGTACTGGGCTATTAACCCAAGTGCCAGATGTGGGAACTGAACCCACAGCTCTCTGATCTCTCAGCCTCAGAGGCAAGTGTGCTACCTACTGAGCCACTGACACTGTCAGTTATGCTAGTGATACCCCTGCCTAGGCAGTATAGCACAGTGGTTTAAGGCTCTGAGCTGCAAATCTGATGACATCCAGTAGACCAGACCTGGGTTTGAATCCCACAGCTTTCACTTGCATACTGTGTGACCCTAAGCAAGTCACTAAACTTCCCTGTGCTCCCAGGATGCACCTGTAAAAAAGCTTTCAGTTTAATGCACTACTCCTGGTTAAACAACTACAAATATATATATATATATATATATGCACCCCAGCATGTCACTGGCCCTCCCAGCTGCCTTACCACTTTGACATTTTCAGGTCCCTTTCCTTCTTTGTGACTGTCAGCAACCCCCCATCCTGTACCTTTCCCCAGGGTTTCTGTGTCCCAGGTGCATAATTTTGCACTTCTTGAATTAAACCTCAGTTGTCAGTCCTCAGACCATTTCTCAAGCTTCCCCAGGTCCCTCCTCATTTTCTCCACCCTCTCTCGGGTATCCACTGTGTTACAGATCTTGGTGTCATCTGCAAACAGGCAGTTCTTTCCCTTCAGCCATTCTGCACTGACACTAATGAAGACATTGTATAGGACTGGCCCCAGGACCAATCCCTGCAGCACCCCACTGGTCACCCCCTCTCCTCAGACTGTGCCCCATTTACCACCACTCTCTGCCTCCTGTCTCTTACCCAGTTTCTAATCCAGTTTACCACCCTTTCCCCCATGTCCAGCCTACTCAGCTAGTTTATCAGTCACCAATGTAGGGCGGTGTCAAAGGCTTTGCTTACTTCAAGGTAAGCATTGTCCACTGCCCCACCCTGATTTACTTCCTTTGTCACCCAGTCAAAGAGATCAACCAGATTTGTCTGACATGACCTCCCCACTGTGAATCCATGTTGCCTATGGTCCTGGGCTCCTATTGCTTCTAGATGCCCCACTGTCCTTTCTCTAAGCAGTGTCTCCATGATCTTCCCCACTACTGAGGTGAGGCTGACCGGTGTATAGTTCCACGCCTCCTCCCTACTGCTGGATTTGTATAGAGGGACCACATGTGCCCTCCTTCAATTCTCTGGTACCACCCCTGTGTTGAATGACTCAGTGAACATGGCTGCCACAGGTACTGTTATTTCCCTTCACAGTTCTTTTAATATCCTTGGGTGTATGCCATCTGGTCCCATTGCTTTGTCCACCTTCAATTTACTCACCTTCTGCAGGATTCTTCTGCCTGTCAAAGGACTATTGTCCACCTCTTCATGCCTCTGCAGCTGCTGTACTGCTGTGGCCCTTGCCCCTTCCCCTCTTCTGTGAATACTGAACAGAAAGACACAGTGCATGTCTTGGGGAGGACACATGACAGTTGTTATGCATGGTACTTTCACTTCCAAATACCTAAACAGCACATATAATATAAGCAATCAACATTCGGCATTGACAAGTGCTTGCTATAATTGCTGAGGTGAAAAAGCGCAGATCAGCAATTATACAAAACTAAATTTGGGGTGCTGCATGTAACATTCAATTTACACACACCCTTGTTGTGGGATGCTTTTTACAAACTCTTCTGGCTTCACCCTTGGGGTTTATGTAGCATCTTACAACCCGGGTGTGTGTAAAATTTCATTACACACACCACCCCATATATTATTCTCTATATAATACACACCCCGTTATAGTTTATTGCTTAAATATGACATGCAAGATACTAAAGGGCCATTTATATGGTATTATGTGCTTGTTACCATATCTGTGCAATGCTGTCACGTACAACAGTGTGGAGTCATTGTGCTGAGCCGTAGGACCCCCCCAATTACTGATCTGCTCATGCTATGACATCAATTCTTATATCCCTGGTAGTCTAGTAGAACCTCAACCCTGAACCCCCCTCCAATAACTCTAATGCAGTGCTTCTGGACCTGTGGTCCATGCCCCCAGGTGGTCTATGAGGCTTTATGCAGGGGTGCCCAGCAGTTAAGGCACAAAACACAATCTTCTTTTTAAATTACATTTTAATGTTTGCAAATATTGCACATGAATGACATTGGTATTTATATACAGTAGTGACAAAAAGCTGACAAACTGCTAAAAATGTAACTCTGCTTGAGGGTAGAGGTCCACTGGCAGATCTGTTCATTGTCAGTGGTCCTCTGGAATGTCTGATCATAAACATGGGGTCCTCAGGTATATCTAGTCATGATCAGTGGAGCTCACTGTCATAAAGGTTGAGAACCCCTGGTCTAATGACATATGTTTCCTTTGTCCCTGGTAGTCTAGTGGACCCCCATCCCCAGATCGTCAGTCTGATCTCGGTAATGACATCCAGTTCCTATAGTCCCCTAGACTGCCGTGGAAACAGGGACTGGATATCATTAGAGTCATTGGACTGGTGATCAGGGGGTAGAGGGCACTAGATTGCCCAGGAAATCGGGAGCTGATGTCAGTACAGTAATTGGACTGAGTATTCGGGTAAAGGGGCATGAGAAACTGGCAAGGACTGACAGTCCCATGCTTCCAGTCTGCTATCCAGTGCTCTACCAGACAGGTGAACATCACTCACCACTGTGAACTTGGATAAGAGTAGTGTACCAAATTCCTAAAACCGCACTGTACCAATGGCTGTGTAGGGCATTCAAAACCTCTGAACATACTACATGCCCTATATATGCAAGGATTCAACCATTTATATGAGAGCAGCAGTATATTATGTGTATACATGCTGTCAGCATAGTGCTGCACAAGATGGGTTGCTTAATATGGCCCATGCCCCGCCCAATCGCACTATTCCCAGTGAGTGCATCACTAACTTGTTTAGTGACACACTAACTTCCTGAACATAGAGTCCCACTGACTCTTCAGTTTATTTGGGTAGTGCAATTTATTTATTTATTTATATTTTGTTTACTGGCTAGGGTACACTATGAAAGTAAATGCCTATTTACAGACTCGACTAGGGAGAGTACAAAGGTAAAAAAACCAAAACAATCAGACACATAGGACAGATAGGTGCTGGCAGAACTGACAAGTAATGCGACACGAAAGCATGAGAAAGAGAGAAAAAAAAATCATGAGTAGTAAATGGATAAGGTACCACAGGAGCACAATACAGTTAACAAAACAAAAGCAGAGACAACACAAAGTTGATATACATTTAGGTGAACCTGGCTGGACATAGAAGGAGGATGTGATCACAAACCAGGTTAACAACCTTCACATGAGGTAGATAATGGAGACCATTTTCAGCACAAAGTGCAAGCTAGGTGCACAGTATACTGTTCAGAGTAGGAGGCAGTATACAATCCCTTTATGTGTCTCCAGAGAACACCTTTGTATAGCCCATGGAAGGGAAGGCTGTGGATTTCTAGTGGAAGGGAGTTCCAGAACTTTGGGGCAAAGGTGGAGAAGGCTCAATCACCAATCTTGGGGGAACATTTGAGAACACAGAGGAGTGATGCCTCAGGAGACCTGAGCAAATAAGATTCACAGGGAGCAATAGGGAGTGCTAAGTGAGGGGTAGGAGATGAGGATCTTAAAAGTTTGTCAATAAAACGCCCTAGAGAATAATGCTGGGAAGACCAGGGAGAGAGCCAGTGCAGGGAGGCATAAAGGGAGCAGTGACAGATTAGATGGGAGGATGCCAACGAGAGTGATAGAGTCTTATCAGAGTTCAGAACAAGCTTGTTTTAATAAGCCATGCAAGAACCTGGGAAAAATCCTGCTGTAGTTGAGTGTTGACTTGGGAAATGGAGGAAAAACTAAAGTACAGAAAAATGTCATCAGCGTACATGACTGAGGAGCAGTGGGCTGGGGTAGAGGGTAGGTCATTGATAAAGACAGAGAAGAGTAAGGGGCCGAATATGGAGCCTTGTGGTATACTGAGCTTGATAGGGACTAGGGCATATACATCATTGTTAAAGTTAACATATTGATGTCTATCCATGACATAGTTCAGAAACCAGGAGGTAGTGTGGTGGAAGAGGCCAACTGAAGTTAAAAGTGGAGCAGGGAGTGGTCATCTGAGTCAAAGGCTTTTGAGAGGTCAATAAAGATGCCTCCAGTGAGAAAGCCCTAGTCCATGACACACTTGATATCATCAGTCAGATGAATCAGTGCAGTGATGATGCTGTGTTCTTTGTGAAACCCATGCTGATTGAGGAAAGGCTATTGTGGCTCTGGAGGAAATTGGTCAGCTGGAAGCAATAACCCTTTCTAGCAGTTTCCTCGGAACTGGGAGTAGTGCAGTTGGCCTGTAGCTATTTATTAGTCTGGGTTCACCCTTTTGAAGACTGGAGTAATCTTTGCAATTTTCCAGTCTTCTGAGACTATTCCAAAGGCAAGGGATAAGTTAAATACCAGTATTGCGCAATAGGAGAGGCTAGGATAGGTGTGCCCATCGGCAGAAGCCTTGGAAGGATCCCATCAGGGATAGTGTTGCTACTGAACAGAACGGACTCTAGTAGTTTGAGGACTTTGTCAAGGAAGGGGGAGGTTACAGTAGCAGAGGTGGAGAGGGTAGATCAGGGCTGTTATCTTGGGGGCTGGGAGATCCACAAAATGGGCATTGAAGGTATTGGCAATAGTTGTAAGATTGTTGCAGTGGACCCCATCTGTTAGCAGATCATTAACAGCATTTTTGGCTATGCAGCCAAGAAGATCTTTAGTATGACCCCAGAAGAACCTAGGGTTCCCAGTCAAGGTGATTAATTGTTCACGATAGAAAACATTTTTGGCAAGGTGGGTGGCCCTTTAACATTGGTTCTCAAGGTGCCTGTAAGCAAACTAGTCTGCTGGGTCAGAGGGGGCTTTAACCCTTAGACTGCCATGGATTGATATATCCATTCAAAATCCATATACGTTCTAATTCTCCTGGCAGTCTAAGGTTTAAAATTCCACCCAAGTATGTCCCTAGCCTTAAACACGGAGAGTAGGTCCCTATGTAACTATCTACTAGCCATTAACCTTTTGATTGTAAGGGTGGACAACCTGTCTTAAGTCAGAGCCAGTCAGGACTGAAGCAGAGCAATCATTACTGCCAGGAAAGGGTTCTGCAGAAATCACAAAAACAATTTATTATTTCTGTGAGCTAAACCACAACCCTCATATTTATTTGGAATAACATCTAAAGCCACATTCAAAGATTTGAATCTCCATGTTCGTTTTCTAATCCGGTTAAACAATAATCACTTTTTTCTGTTTGCATTTAATAAGTTCATTGATGTTGCCAGCATCAAGTGTTGCAACTTGAACCAGACTTAATCAAAGCTGTGCAGAACTAATTGGCTCATCATTTGTGTTTCAGGGAAATAACAAGTCATGTGGCATCTAGGCCTCTCTGCTTCTTTTGTAAATTTGGTGCTAAGACATCACCTGACGCATAAGTACACAAATCTGTTCCCAAAGATGCTTAAGTGTTTTTAATCATCTTAGGCTATACAGAATTAGCAAACTGCCACAAATGAGCCAACATCCCTCTGTGCTAGATTATTCAGTGTATCAAAGCAAAGAAACTGGGATGTTGAAACAGTAACTGGTTTGAAGTGTTAAGGATGCAAAACAAAAGGGTTTGAGGATTTAAAATTTGTCTTACAGTGCATGCATACAGAGAATAATGTATGGGCAACTATGCATAACAAGGCTGTGTTTTCATTGAGGGGTTCTGATAACATCATAGGGATTTCAAGGGTCTGCAGTGAAGCCCGAGAGGTCCCTGTTGTCATCAGAACCCTGAGACAGAGACATGGCCAAATTGTCAATGGTTGTCCCTGCATCATTTTGTATAGTAAATGGTTCAAAACATAAAATAACAAATGCTGTTTTTTAATTCCTTCGAAATCTTCAATTTTCATTATTATTATTATTTTTTACATTCTCTTTATACTGTCCCAACCACAGTGGCCCTCATCTTCTGTAGTGGTAAACCTCCAACCCAACCAACACCTTCCCTTTCACTTACCTGATGCACCTCTTACTCCAGACTACCCATCTGGGTTAGGGCAGTGGGAAGCTGACCAAGCCTCTCCCAAATGACTCATTTCTGGGAGGTGATGGTGGGCAGTCAGTGACCCTCAAGGGTGGGGCAGTTGGGGAGCTGGCCAAACTTCCCTCAAATGACTCAGTTCTGAGAGGTGATGCCAGTCAGTGCCCCTCCAGAGTGGGGCAGTGGAGAGCTGGCCAAACATCTCTAAAAGGACTGTTCTGGGAGGTGGTGGGCAGTCAGCGCCCCTCAAAGGTTGGGCAGGTGGGAGCTAGACAAACGTCCCCCAAATGACTCCTTTCTGAGAGATGATGCCAGTCAGTGCCCACTCAGGGTGGGATGTTAGGGTGCTGACCAAACCTCCCCCAAAGGACTCAGTTCTGGGAGGTGGTGGGCAGTCAGTGCCCCTCAAGGGTGGGGCAGTTGGGAGCTAGACAAACTTCCCCAAATGACTCAGTTCAGAGAGGTGATGCCAGTCAGTGCCCCTCCAGAGTGGGGCAGTGGAGAGCTGGCCAAACATCTCCCAAAGGACTCAGTTCTGGGAGGTGGTGGCAGCCAGTGCATTGGGGCCCAAAACTTCCCCTAACATCATCTTACTCACCTAAAGGTAGTTTCTCGTTTTTCTCCTGTTTTCCCCCCTGAGATGCCAGGAGACCCATTAATGGGCATGCCCACAGATCAGTGACAGCACTCCATTTAAGTCAGCATCTCCCCTCCCAATACACAGCTCTGTCAGCAGTGCCACCCGTGGTCATCCAGGTGTTGGCTATGCAGCAGAGGCACAGACCCACCCTCTTCAAGGAGAGGTGCATCCTCTGGGACTCTCCAACCTCCTGCCTTGGCTGGCCCTTAGACCATTTGTGCTCGTTCCCGAACCCAGGTCAGTGGCGTTGCGAGTGCTAGCTTTACTGCTGTGCCTATTGGCTGGCAGTGTTTTGCTTTTAAAACAAACCAAAACCCACTCATAACCCAACTGATGAAAACCCACCGGAGTAGAGGATGGATTTTGAGTTAACATTATTAAACAACAGCATATTTTGTATTAGGGGATTGTCTGGGTTCTGTGTGCGTGGGGAAAATGAAATTCAAATGGCAGGTGGCAAGCATTCCCACAGATGACTACAGCAGTATCCTATGATCTTTGAACTGTTGTGCAACAACTTTTTAGTAAGGATGGAAATCCGTGCACAGAGGTAACTGTATACTACAGTATACAAGGAATAATGTATGGGCGACCATACACAGCAAGGCTGGGTTCCATTGAGTGGTGAGATGAAAATCATAGACTTCGAGAGCGAAGCTGAAGAGGTCTCTTCGATGTCATCTTGCCCCAAGATGGAAACATTAGCCTTGTCTATGGTTGCCCATAAATTATTTTGTATAGTATATGCTTGTTTTAATTAATTTACCTTCTTTCTAATGCTGTCTTGAACTGTGGTCAAATAAACAGAAAACAGCAAGCAACAGGATAAGATTAAAAGCAGTACATGTGATTTAAGTAATAGCTACATGACCTGGCAATATTTCTAGTGCTTTCTCTTTTAACATAACAGGCCACTTGCAGTGTTTTCAGCATTGCTGATAGCTTTATTATGAGGAATCTGTGGTGGAGGTAAGCATGAGGAGTCCTAACAGGCACAAGATTCTATGCAGTTGTACCACAATAGTGACATTGTTACAGTAGTACAACAGGATCCTTACACCGCTACTGTGATACATCGCATCCAGCAATGTATGAAGTTCCATAAACAACAACACTGAACCATATACTACACTATAGTTTATAAAATGGGCATCCAAAATAATGAAGTCTCATTGAGCAAAACGTATCATGTGACTGTGCATGAAATCTATTAAATGCACAGCCATCCTGGTCCTAAACTGCAACACACAATGAGACAATCAGTCCTTCTTACAACCAGAACTAACTTCAAGCAACCCCCCCCCACAACCAGAACTGATCTTCCATCACAAACATGGCTGCTACCTTTACACTGTAAAAAACCTTTAACTGGGCCCTAAAAATAAAACTGTCTTGAATAAAAAATTAAAAAATTAATTAAATGTTGTTTCCCTGATGTTCACACTCTCCTTACACACATAAACAAATCAGAAATATTAAGGGTGGGATATTCAAAGGAGGCATTAAGGAGGCAGTATAGCGCAGTGGTCTAAGGCTCTGAGCTGCAAATCTGGTGACATCCAGCAGACCAGACCTGGGTTTGAATCCCACAGCTTCCACTTGCAAACTGTGTGACCCTGTGTGACCCCGAGCAAGTCATTTAACCTCCTTGTGCTCCCAGGTCGCTCCTGTAAAAAAGCTTTCAGCTTAGCGTGCTATACCTGGTTAAACACTGAAAAAAAAAAATTCAAAGGTTGCGCATGGCACAACAGTGCTGCGCCATCACTAACCCACCCGATGCAACCCCAGCCACGCATATTCAAGCGTAGGTTGTCTGCACCTCCAGTGCTCCGGAGAGCGCGCTCGCGCACCAGTAATGTATGCCATGCAAGTGCTGGGGCATGTCCATGCATATGCGCCTGCATCCTGGTATTCAGCTCGGGATGTGCGGCGCATACGCAGATGCAATCCCACCTTGTGCCACTCAGGAAGCGCAATGCTGAGCCCGTTCAAACTGGGAACAAGTCAGGGACACCCACAGGTGGGCTGCCATATTGCTGGGTGCAACACAGCAGCCACCTGCCATGGGTGGCCACCCGACCTCCTGGGACACAGTCCAGGCCTCGTGCCCCCCCTCGCCTAATCGCGGGCATAGTTATAAATAACCCTGGTGGTCCA
Source organism: Neoceratodus forsteri (assembly GCA_016271365.2). Taxonomy (NCBI): domain Eukaryota; kingdom Metazoa; phylum Chordata; order Ceratodontiformes; family Ceratodontidae; genus Neoceratodus; species Neoceratodus forsteri. The sequence continues at coordinate 1,101,993,999 of CM028134.1, read as the reverse complement.
GTGGATCATTATCCTCTGACCGATCGTGGGCCTGTAGTTTAACACACCCTGGTGTTCCAGTGGACCCGATCCACTGCTTTCTCGCAGGCAATATATAATATCCTGGTGGTCCAGCGTATCCCCTCCTCACCCACCCACCGAGCCCCACTTCCCGAACCCTTCTGAGTCAGCGGCGGGCAGCAGCTTCCACGCAAGCCGCCTGGCCACCCACTGACTGACAGCATACAGTACAGCTAGCCTATTGTCCACTGCATGGCCATGGGTGTGCAGACCATACTGTACTACACAGTCCCAAAATGTGAGTGAACCATTCACAATTTGAGACTGTGTAGTACAGTATGGTCTGCATGCCCATTGGCCCATGCGGTGGACCAATAGGTATACAGCCATACTGTACGCAGTCAGTCGGCAGGCGGCCAGTGGCTTGCGGCAGGGAGCTGCCACCCGCTGCTGACTGGGGGGGACTAGGGTAGTAGGGCACAGTGGGTTTGTGGGGAGGGGGGTGCCGCTGGACCACCAGGGTTATTATTTACATTTGCCTGTGATAGGGCAAGAGATCAGGTCCATTGGACCACCAGGGTTATTATTTACATTTGCCTATGATTGGGCAGGAGATTGGGTCCATTGGACCACCAAGGATATTATATTCATATGCCCACAATCGGGTGGGAGATCGGGTCCACTGAACCACCAGGGATATTATATTCATATGCCCGTGATCGGGCAGGGGAGAGGGTCCACTTGACCACCAGGGTTATTTTATTGCTATGCCCATGATCGGGCTATGGGATGCATTGCCCACTGAGGGGCAGGGGCGTCAGTCCCAGATGGCTGCAGCCTGGCAGGGTGCCAGGCACAAGCTGCCGGGGATCAGCACACCACATGCAAATGGCACCATAATGACATGCAAATGGCCCAGTTTTGTGCCTTGCATATGTAATTTCCTCATTTGCATGCTCACGGCCGAATATTGCTCTTGCTGCACCTAGCGCAACTGCACTTGTGCTGGCGGCAGCCCTCCGCTCCCCTGCTGCCACTAGCACTGGTGCAGTGCCACTGCACCGTGTGCAGTGTGTGCACCCTCAGTGCCATATTCAATGGTGCTGAGCCATGGTGTAGCACGGTTGAATATCGCCTGGACTATGCCCGGGCTCAGCCATGTTGCGCTGCACCCAGGCTTGTGCCCCAGCCTGGCGCAGTCTGAATATCCTACCCTAAGTATTGTTTATAGTTTTCATTACAACTGCTTCTTTGCTGACAATGAAAATCCCCCTTCTATGTTTACTTGCTCATCATGGAAATCTCTCCTACTTGCCTTGACAGTGAGATACTTGAGTTTCTGGCTCAGAAGAGGCCTTTGGGGTGTGTGTGTGTGTGTGTGTGTGTGTGTGTGTTGTGTGTGTGTGTGTGTGTGTGTGTGTATACAGTATGCTAGGAGAGGAACATGCTACTAGTCGAACTGAGCAGAATTTTGAATCCTTGTATTTCCTAGTAAACATTCCACGATAAACTTTCCATATCTTGAATGTGGGAAAACACAGAGAAAAAACACAGGAAGAAGAAAGTAGGCAATAATACACCGGCATCATCAACTATATCATTTGCAGTGGGCGGAAGGACTATTTTATCATAAATGCACACAAGTAAATCTATTGTTTCTACATATAAACATACGTTTCCCAACTGTAAAATGTTAAAAAAGGAGCCCATTTTATAAGCATAACAAGACACTCTGGGGGGTGTGCATCGAACAGATTTTACCACCCCTCCAGGGGTTAAAGATACTCAGCTTGTGGCCTCATGCCTCACTACGCCCCTGGGTGTGTGGTAAAATCTGTTCCATGCACACACCATTGTGTCTTATTGCTTACATACCATATTATACTATACTATACTATACTATACTATACTATGCTACACCTCCCTACAACCAGTCATTAATCCAAGGGAATGACCAGCTTAGATTTGTCATTGTGACTATAAATCTCCTTACAATAATAATTTTCTATCTTACAGTTAATTTTATATACTTCTCCTTTTTAACGGTATGGCATGAGCCATGTGGCATGGTTACATCAATGCTACATATTTCACAGCATCAGTTGGCAGCTGGATCCATCTTTTCTAACACATTAATGATGGATTCAGTATCCAATAGGAGCCTTGCTAGGCTCATGAATATATAATTTGCCTTTTAATTGCAACTGCTAAAGAATATTACTAATAGGGCAGTTAAGTAAGTTAACAGTGAGCTTATCATAAAGAGGTAAAGGATAAAGAGAAATAATAATGCCCCTGTCCCATTAACAGTGAGTGTTGGAAATGGAACAAATTCATGGGGGGGGCACCCACTATCTTTGATTTATGATCGAACACACTTGATAGGAATCTAAGGACACGTTTCCTAATTATAGGTTGCATTTCTGCACTTTATTCAGCCAGTTTTATGCCAGTAGGAGGCTACATTTTACACAGGAGCAGTTCTTCCCCATTTTTGCTTTTGGAACTGAGCCAGGCCTTTAATTTCAGTCCTTGAAATGAGTTCCCCTGGGTTCCCCTCATTTGCACCACTGCCCATCAAAACAAGTAACGTTCAGCCTAGATGCTTCCTTAGTGAATCAGAAGCAACTGGTGCTGTTTTTATGGCTAGCATTCACTGCTGCTTTGAAAGTGATAGGAAATTATATTCAATATATTTTAGCACCCTAGCATATCTTTAGTTCAATGCTATCACTTGTTTTGAAATGGTTTTACCTATTTTGCATTTAAAACATAATTTTTAACTAATCTTTTAAAGGAAAATTGTGCCATGCCAAACCTTCAGTGCAGTGGTAGCACTATTATTTGAGACGCTGGTGACCCAGGTTCAACAGCAAGCCCAGGTCAGCAGAGGCTGGCAGGGAAGAAGGACAGAGTGTCCCAGCAGATGTGCTCCTCCTCATGGAGATAGGGCAGCATGCTGTGCTGTAACATCATCCCCTAGAGGACCATAGGTGGAGGTGAAGCTGGAGCAGTGGATTGGGACAGGGACACTTCCAATGGAAGACATAAGCACACTCGGTATGCACACATAATGCCATCAACTCCATGGAGCATCCAAGTGTTGGGGTGAAAAACAGGAGGAAAGAGCATGGACTGTGGCATGATGGTGATCATGGTTCCCCATAAACCCTACATTGACGATTGGCCAAGGCTTCATCAAACTGAACAAGACATCTGGAGGGGGATTGGGGTATGCCCTGCCCCACCACACAGGGGGTAAGCTGTGGAACAACAGATGGGTCCCACAGGTAAGCCCCAGAGATGGTGGGGGTGATGGGGTGGGGGAACTGCAGAGCTGCAGGTGCCTGCCAGGTGCATGGGGGTGGTAAAGGAAATTAGTACACACAGTGCCATCTGCCAGAATCCAGAGCTCTTACCACAGTTTCTTCTAGTGATATCTTGCAGGCTACTGCAGCAACTCAATGTAATTCAATGGCACTTACTCCAATTTGCCATGGAGTAAATGAATAAACCTCAAGTTGCCTGTCTGGTCCTGGTGGATGACGCTGTAAATGTGGGCCCTCCCCCAAGGATAACCAATCCCCTGATTAGCATTGTTAGCCCATAAAATCATTTTTCTAAGTTATGTAAAAAATGATTTTATATTTTTGTAATAATTGTCCATAACTTCCCTTTCCATTCACTTCTCGTATTTAAAAGCAAATTGAAAACTCAGTTTCACCAACTAGACTTTAACATTACTTGATTATTTTGTCTCTTGGTTTTGCTTGGTGCCTTGAAAACATTTTAATTATTATGATTATTATTATTATTTTAAAGGGCTGCCCACTGCCATTTTGCAGGCATGCATGTGATTCCCTGGCTTACTCTATGCTAATGTGCCACCTTGCTGACTCAGCTACTATATCGGTGGAAGTGCATCAACATTTTATGCTTGAGCAGGTAATGCCTTCAAGACAGGTTTTGCATCTGATCCAGTATAAGCTGAGAATGGCAGACGCCCAGCATGTGTTTTCTCTTGTTCGGACTCCTTAGTGTAGTGTAGTGTGGTGTAGTGTGGTATAGTGTGGTGTAGTGTAGTGTAGTGTGGTGTAGTGTAGTGTAGTGTGGTATGTGTGTAGTGTAGTGTAGTGTAGTGTAGTGTGGTGTAGTGTAGTGTAGTGTGGTATAGTGTGGTGTAGTGTAGTGTAGTGTAGTGTAGTGTGGTGGTGTAGTGTAGTGTAGTATAGTTCAGTGTAGTGTAGTTTAGTGTGGTGTGGTGTAGTGTAGTGTGGTGTGGTGTAGTGTAGTGTGGTATAATGTGGTGTAGTGTAGTGTAGTGTGGTGTAGTGTAGTGTGGTATAGTGTAGTGTAGTGTAGTGTGTGGTGGTGTAGTGTGGTATAGTGTAGTGTAGTGTGGTATAGTGTGGTGTAGTGTAGTGTAGTATAGTGTAATATAGTTCAGTGTAGTGTAGTTTAGTGTAGTGTGGTGTGGTGTAGTGTGGTGTAGTGTGGTGTAGTGTAGTGTGGTATAGTGTGGTGTAGTGCGGTGTAGTGTAGTGTAGGGTGGTATAGTGTGGTGTAGTGTAGTGTAGTGTGGTATAGTGTGGTGTAGTGTAGTGTGGTGTGGTGTAGTGTAGTGTAGTATAGTTCAGTGTAGTGTAGTTTAGTGTGGTGTGGTGTGGTGCAGTCTAGTGTGGTGTAGTGTGGTGTAGTGTAGTGCAGTGTGGTATAGTGTGGTGTAGTGTAGTGTAGTGTGGTGTAGTGTAGTGTAGGGTGGTATAGTGTAGTGTAGTGTAATGTGGTGTAGTGTAATGTAGTGTAGTGTAGTGTGGTATAGTGTAGTGTGGTGTAGTGTAGTGTGGTATAGTGTGATGTGGTGCAGTGTATTGTAGTGTGGTGTAGTGTAGTGTAGTTCAGTGTAGTGTAGTTTAGTGTAGTGTGGTGTGGTGTGGTGTAGTGTAGTTCAGTGTAGTGTAGTTTAGTGTAGTGTGGTGTGGTGTAGTGTAATGTAGTGTAGTACAGTTCAGTGTAGTATAGTTCAGTGTAGTGTGGTGTGGTGTGGTGTGGAGTAGTGTAGTGTAGTGTAGTTCAGTGTAGTGTAGTTTAGTGTAGTGTGGTGTAGTGTAGTGTAGTTCAATGTAGTGTAGTTTAGTGTAGTGTGGTGTGGTGGGGTGTGGTGTAGTGTGGTGTAGTGTAGTGTAGTGTAGTTCAGTGTAGTGCAGTTTAGTGTAGTGTGGTGTGGTGTGGTGTAGTGTAGTGTAGTGTAGTTCAGTGTAGTGTAGTTTAGTGTAGTGTGGTTTTGGTGTGGTGTAGTGTAGTGTAGTGTAGTGATCGCTGTCCCAGCCAAGTACCTGGAAATCAGGTATTTAGCAGACTGTGAGGAACAGTAGTGTCACAGAGAGGCAGTTAGTAATAAGCGCATTGTATAGGTTAGTAGCATCTCCAAGGAGTGTCTGTTATGGTATAACAGACTCCAAGAGTGAGGTTTGGGTGAGAAGGCCATGAAGCAAAACTGAGCCATGCTGTCTGCCCGAACCTCATGAGAGGTGTCTCATACCATAAGAGAGACCTCTCAGAGGCCCTATTAACTTATTATAAATCATTTGAGTTTAGCTCAGGCAATTTACAATAAGTTTATAGTCTCTTTTTTCATATTTTATTGTGCTTTCCTCCTCTCCCAGTGCTGAAGTGGAGCATTCCCCCCAAGGTTCCCATCTTCCTGAAGTTGTGTAACAGGGTGTGCTTTGAAACAACTGAGAGCTACATGGGATATACTATATTGGACTAGAAATCTGCAACAAATCTCTCGCTTACATCTGAGGGAAGTTTTCCTTACTTTACAGTCTTACATTGGTATTGTTTTGTGTTTAATTATTTTAGTTTTTAAATCAGGAAGAGGGTTTCAAAATTGCTTATCTTGTGAGCAACTTCAGAAGGGTTGAAATAATTGCATATTTGATTTTCCTTTGTGGGTTACTGTACTGTCTACTAGTATTCTGTGACAGTTTGCATCAAAATATTTTGAAGTAATTTACTGGTGGTGGCTGTGTACTTCTAATAGAAAAGGCTGCAGTTTGTAATTTGTTGCCAGACAGAGCCTCGGGTGGGGTAAATTGTCTTCACTAGTCAGTGAGACCTGCATCATAGCCAATTGTTCTGGGTGGAATATTCCAGCATTGATCAATTACTATAAACTACTGGTGTGATTCAGTTTCAGATAGAAACCCATCTTCTTGAAGTTGTGCAACAGGGTGTGCTTTGAAACAACTGAGAGCTGCATAGGATATACTATATTGGACTAGAAATCTGCAACAAATCTCTCTCTTGCTTACATCATAGTTTTTAAATCAGGAAGGGGGTTTTCAAAACTGCTTATCTTGTGAGCAACTTCAGAAAGGTTGAAATAACTGCATATTTGATTTTCCTTTGTGGGTAACTGGACTGTCTACTAGTATTCTGTGACAGCTTGCATCAAATTACTTGTAAATAGTTTACAAATCAGTTACTGGAGGTTAGTTGAATTACTATAAAGGGCAGTACTCACCAGGGTGGTGAAGCAGTGGTGTATTGATTGTCTCTAACAGTCACCAGTGGTTGTGGACTACCCACCCAGTCTTCCCCACACCCCCCCCCCAGGCGTGACATTTCCTTCATAGCCAAAGTTCTGACATCAATTGCTCAACAGATCTTGGGGCAGAACTGTCATATTCTTAATAACCCAGCATAGTGCATAAAGGGTAAGTACACACACCACAAAAAGGAAAAACAAAAAAAAAAATATTTATATATATTACATATCGTATATTATAAGGAGAGGGACATGTGGGAGTGGTGCAATGCACTGGCTGTGGGGCAGCAGTTTTCTGTAAGACATTCTGGAAACTGCATTGCTGTCCTATTTGCAGGCAACTGTAAGCTTTGGGGGAGGAGGCTGCCCACCTCCAGGCTGAACTGACAAGGACTAAGGAGGCCTCCCCCACCCAAAGAGCACCACTGCCACAACCACTGCCTCAGAGGCTGCCAAGTATGAAGAGCAGTTGGACCACAGTGGGTTCTGGGAGGGTGTGGGTGGTGGAACAGAGGCAAAGCCATCTAGTTGTACCTCTATACAAACCATACATCAGTCTGGCAGAGCAAGTTTCCTCTATGATGGCACCCTCAGTGGAGACCAAGAAGAATACTGAGGACATCCACAAGGGAAACCCACAAAAGTGTGGCAAGGGACACCACAGGGGAAGGAAACAGCTGTTGATAGGGGACTCAACTGTTAGAGGGGTAGACCGGGGTTAGAGAGAGGAGAGGGAAGTAAGGTACCTGCCTGGTGCCATGGCTTGGAGGGACAAGAAGCGAATCTTCAGGACTGTAGAAGCAGCATCACAGGAGAGGGAACTAGATATCATTGTCCACATTGGGACAAATGACCTAGCTAGGCATGGAATCAGTGCAGTGCAGGATGAATTTGTGGAGTTGGGGAGGGGTCTCAGACAGGTAGCAAGCACGGTTACCTTCTCAGAGGTGCTGCCAGTCCATGGCAGGGGTGAGGCTAGGGTACTGCACACCATGCAGTTTAATGAATGGTTGCAAAACTGGTGCAGAGCACAGGGCTTTGGCTTCACTGGGGACTGGGGGTACACCTGGAGAGATAAAGGTCTATACTGGCACGATGGTCTGCATCTGTCCACGAAGGGAACCAAGCTCCTAAGTGACAGGTTTAAATGCTTCCTTAGCAAGCATTTAAACAAGCCATGGGGGGAGGTGCTGATAAGAGGCAGGAAATTTCAAGCCTCCCCCCAAAAAACATGGCAGGTAGTAAGGTTAACACTGAGGTGCAGTGCTCAACAGACAGCAGGACAGGGGTAAATGGAAAAATAGACAAGGGCAATAAGAGCAGGCATGGGGGGGAAGGATAAAGCCAACATTAAATGGAGATCAATGAGTATCAATTCCCGTAGTCTGGAAAACAAGCTTCCTGAGCTAGTAGCCTTGATGGAAGATGAACAATTAGATATTGTGGCAATCACGGAAACATGTTACATGCAAAACCATGACTGGGATGTCAACATACTGGGGTACACAGTCTACAGAAGGGACAGGGAAGGGAAAAGAGGAGGTGGAGTAGCTCTATACATAAGGGAATGGATCAAAGCTACAGAACTAAAAAGTAAAGTGGGAGGACAAGAGGCACTCTGGGTCACCTTGGAGACAGGGAATGGCATCACAATCCGCACGGGGTTGTATACAGACCCCCATCTCAAGGGGAGGAAATGGACAAGAAAATGATAAAGGACATTCTCAAAATGACTGAAAAACGGGAGATACTGTTGATGGGGGACCTGAATATGCCAGATGTTAACTGGATGACATGTACTACAGCCACATCCAAGAGCAGGGTCATTCTTGATGCCCTGCAGGGGGCAGGCCTTAGACAGCTAATGCTGGAACCCACTCGGGAAGGAACAATACTAGACCTGGTACTCTCAAATGGAGAGAGGATCACAAATTTAGAAGTCAGTAGACATCTGGGAACAAGCGACCACTGCACAGTGTGCTTCACAATAAGCACAACCATGGAGACAAGCCATACAAAAACAAGGATTCTGGACTTCATAAGGGCTGACTTTGGCAAAATGGGTGAATACCTGAGGAATACACTAGCAAATGGCCAAAAAGGAGGGGTGGAAGAACAATGAAGAAAAATCAAAACTGCCATCATAGAGGCAACAAGCCTTTGTGTGAAATGAATAAAGAAAACAAAGTGGCGTAAAAAAACACTATGGTTCTCAAAAGAGGTGGCAGGGAAGGTTAAGGAGAAAAAGGCTGCATTTAAAAAGTATAAGGAATCACAGAAGGAGCACGACAGGGAACTGTATCAATCAAAGCAGAAAGAAGTGGGGAAGGCAGTCAGAATAGTAAAGGCCCAAACCGAGGAAAAATAGCCAATTCAGTTAAGAAGGGGGATAAAACCTTTTATAGGTACATTAGAGAGCATAGAAAGGTTAAGGGAGGCATAGTGAAGATTAATAAGAGAGAGGGGAGGTGGACAGAGGGAGACAGTGAAAAGACAACGATACTGAATGGATACTTTTGCTCAATATTCACAAAAGAAGATAAGGAGGAGTTACCTAAACCAGACAATAGAAGCACTCTGGGTAGGAGGGGTTGACACCAGTCCATTCACAGAAGAAAGACTCCTGAAAGATCTCCTAAAACTCAAGGTGAACAAAGCAATGGGGCCTGACGGGATTCACCCCAGAATCCTAAAAGAACTAAGGGAGGGCCTAGTGACACCACTGATCACACTTTTTAACAAATCATGGGAGGATGGGGTGGTACCTGAGGACTGGAGGAGGGCAGATGTGATTCCCCTTCACAAAAGTGGGAGCAAGGCAGAAGCAGGAAACTACACATCTGTAAGTTTGACCTCAGTGGTAGGGAAAATGATGGAATCACTTCTGAAAGAAATAATTGTTGACTACCTACAGGCCAGCGGGGCAAAGGACCCAAAGCAGCATGGATTTACAGCAGGAAGGTCATGTCAGATGAATCTAATTGATTTCTTTGACTGGGTGACCAAAGTAATAGACCAGGGAGGAGCTGTGGATATGGCCTACCTAGACTTTAGCAAGGCATTTGACGCAGTCTCACACAAAAGATTAATAATCAAGTTAGCCAGCCTGGGAGTGGGTCCCAGGATGGTAGCCTGGGTAGCAAACTGGCTGCACAACAGGACACAGAAGGTAATAGTGAATGGAATACTTTCCGAAGAAAGGGGGGTTACTAGTGGAGTACCTCAGGACTCAGCACCGGGTCCAGTCCTCTTTAACATTTTTATAGGTGACATTGCAGAGGGTCTGGAAGGAAAGGTATGCCTCTCTGCAGATGACACAAAGATCTGTAACAGAGTTGATACACAAAGGGGGGGGGTAGAAAGGATGAGAAGGGACTTGGCAAGGTTGGAGGAATGGTCAGACATATGGCAACTTAGATTCAATGCAAAGAAGTGCAAGTAATGCACCTGGGAAACAAAACCCAGGAGAAGAGTACACAATAGCAGGGAGGTACTTAACAACAACAAAATGGAAAGGGACATGGGGGTAGTCATATCAGATGATCTAAAGGTTGGTAAGCAATGTGAGAAGTCAGTAAGGACAGCCAGGGGGATACTGGGATGCATAAGAAGGGGCATCACAAGTAGAAAAAGGAAAGTGGTTATCCCTCTGTACAGACAGTTGGTGAGACCCCTTCTGGAGTACCGTGTGCAGTTTTGGAGACCTCATCTACACAAGGACATAGACAGGATGGAAGCAGTCCAGAGGAGGGCAACTACAATGGTGCAGAGTCTGCAGTAGAAACCATATGAAGAGAGACTGAGACAGCTTAATATGTATACCCTTGATGAAAGGTGGGATGGGGGACATGATAGAAATGTTCAAGTACCTCAAGGGAATCAACAAAGTCCAGGAGGGTAGCATCTTTCAGAAAAAGAGATGTGTAAGAACAAGGGGGCATAATTTAAAGATAGAGGGGGCATGGCTCAGGGGTAATGTGAGGACATTTTTTTTCACAGAGAGAGTGGTGGACACATGGAACCGCCTTCCTGGGGAGGTTGTGGGGTCTAAAACAGTGGCAGAATTCAAACATGCATGGGACAGACATAAGGCAATTATATTGGGGGGGTAGGAAGAAGTAGGCTGTTGGTTAACTAGAATCTGCAGCTTATCCAGAAGGTAGGGAAATGGGCAGACTGGGTGGGCCAAGTGGGCCTTATCTGCCGTCAAAGCCTATGTTTCTATATTTCTAAGAGCACACTGTACACAGGGTACTCTACAGTGTCTCTGCATGCTGATTGGCTGAAATCACATTAATGATTTATAATAAGGTCATTATAACTTGCTGTTCCGGTATTTCTGGAACATTCTGTCAGTAACTGTAACCGCTGTTACACACCGATTAGTTAACATTGCCTGAAAACCTTGAAAAAGCGAGTGCAAACTCTGAAAAGATAAACAGCTAAAGGTACTCTGTAGCAGGAAAAAAAGTCAATCATAGAGATCTGTTTCTGAAAGGGAAAAACAGTGAAAACTGAAAGAAAACTAAATAGGATGACACAACAAAAATAATAATTAGAATGTACAAATAACCAAAATGGGTTCCTGATTATAAGATCTTTTGAGGAGAGACTTGAAAGTATAGCTATGTATTCTTTAGATAACAGAAGGGAGAACTGGCGTTAAGACAGAACCATGTAAATACTTGCAGGGTATAACAAAGTGAATTCCACTGAGCTGTCAAGCTGGTGGGGAACTAAAACAAATGCCAGGAAATGTTTTTCTTCAGCTGGGTGGTCAATGCTGGGACTATATCAAGGTTCAAAACAACAATGGGACATTTATAAGGGGGTTATCAGAGGAAGGAAGGAGGTAGGAGGGTGAGAAAACTCCGAGGGGGAGTGGTTAGAGCAGACTGATTGGATGGATTTTTAGTCTTTCTCTGTCCATATTTTGGTAACACTTTACGTGTCAGTAAACTACACTGTAGTTACAATGTATCTACACTATAACTGCATTGCAGTTGCAATTCACTATAAATACCACCAACAGCTTAATCTGGTTCAAAGTCAGTTGGTATTCATCTGTGTCCCCCTCCCCCGGGTCGTTCCTGAAAATAGGCAGGATTTGTCTAGTGCACTTACCCGGTCAACAAAAACAAAAACAAAAAAAAAAATAAAATGTACTTGCATGCAACAAACATGTAACTACAGTGTAATTTCCCTTGCTGCATGGTAATTAATGATTACCTACCCTGCAGTTACATTGAAACTGACACTTGAAGTGTGACCTTTATTTTTCTGTGTTTCTATGATTAAAAAGCTGTAACTAGTCCCATTGATGCTGGGTGCTATGGGCCCCACCCCTCAGGGTAGGGATTATTTGTGTCCAGATACTGGGGGAACTGTGAGGCCTTTTACAAGCTGTTACTTATTGCAATGAATTATTTTAACACAGAAGAGCTACTGTCCAATCGATGGATGTACAGTCAAGCACAACTTAATCTATTAAACACTTCACAGAAGCAATAAAACATGACAGTGACATTGGTTGTCATTGATTAATGCACGGCCAGGTGCATCATGAGGCACATGGAACTTGCACTGAGTGTCGTTAGCACGTAGAAGTGCATTAGTCTCAGAAAACCAATGACCTGGAGTGTCTTATTGCACTTATAAAATGGGTAAAGAGAAACAAAAAAAATACAAAAAAAATGCATTTTTTTCAGAAATAAAAACAGGCATTTTCTTTTGTTTACTATAACTAGTAAAAAGGAGTCCCGCTTACCTGTCAATCATTTGTCTTTCTACACATTCAGTAGATGGAATGTTTGTTTATTATGGAACACAGAAATTCAAACTGCTGCAGAATTCCTCTGTCAGAATGTTTACACCTCACACACAACAGAATGCCTTTTATGGAGCCAAGGTCACAACTGTTTTGATGCAGTGAAAGAAGCAGAGATTGCTTTGGCAAGCTAGTAATAATAGATGGGAGATTTCTCATTGTCACCAGTGAAACACCATGAAGTAAAACTGTGGCTAGTACTTCATTTTAATGTTCACTCTTGTGCTTGCACATGGGCAAACATATTGGTATGATAGTGGATTTTGAGAGGCATGTCACTGTCAGTCCAATGCAGGGCATTCCGCAAGGGGTTCAACAGTGTCAGGCCAATCATCTGCCAGGCTGCTCATGACACTACTGGTGGTCTTGCTGGGTGGAAACTTTGTGTAATTCAAAGAAAAGAGCCACCCCAATCATAGGACAGCTCTTTCCTTTGATCTGCATAATGCCATGCCGTAAGTCGAGCTGATCAGCGTCATGATCAGCCTGCTGTGGTTGCCCCACATAAAAAACAATCCCTCCACCGTCTGCCCACTGCCACTGTTATCCTCCCCACATCCAACCCCCTCACCCCCATACTTACCCACCAGGGTTCCAACACCATAATCCTCTCTGAGCTGAAGACACATCTTCACTCCTCAATGACAAATGGGGAACTAAAGAAATTAGGTATGTGGTTTAATGTATTGCAATACATTTTGAACTTGTCCTCATAACTTGGTCATATTTTAATACTTTTTCACCAGATTTTCAACATGGCCTTTTTGGGCCTCCTCCTCCTCCTCCTGAACAAGGGTGGTAAAAGTATGCAAATCCATCCCAAAAGGTGATTTTGTGGTCACTGCACGAAATCACCTTCAGGCAGGATTTGAACATTTTCTCCACCCATGTTCATGAGCTGGGGTCACAAGAAGGATATGTTGAAAATTTGGGATAAAGATATTAAAACACAACTAAATTATGAGCATGCCTTGAAATTTTTCAATGCACGCTCATAACTTAGTTAATTTTCAATATCCTGACTCCAAATTTTCAACATAGCCATTTTTGTGTTTGCTTGCATGCATGTGCAAGAAACACATGGCTTCAGCTTCCTTCACTAGCGGGGTGTGGAGATGCGGCAGTGTTGTGGTGAATGGCAGCATCCATTCTGGGGCTGGTCTCTGCCGCAGCCAATAGAGGAGCATGCCACTATGCTCAAAGGAACTGACTGCTGCAATCAGGGAGTGCCACAACACGGAACAATCAGCTGTGATGCCGGGGCATTCCTGACTGTAGCGGTCAGCTTTCAGATTGTATCTGGCTAGTGAATAACCAGCAACAAGCCAACTGTCCTCCAGACCAATGGGCGCTTCTTCATCTTCCTCCTCATTAGACAAACTCACAAATGTGTGTGCATGCAGGTCATCGGCAAACATAGCGCCTTCTTGTCACACTCCTTTCTCCTCCACCATTTCCAGAGACTTGTACTGCCACAACTTGTATGTAGCATGAGCATGTCTTGACTACCGAGTATAAGACGTTGGACTTTCCTTCCTAGCAACATGCTCTGTAAAAAAATAAATGCAAGTGTTCCAGTCTTGTTCTCTACTGTGCCAGCTGCTTTTAGGAAAAATAAAAGTCTTGTTTAAACTTCCTTCCCATATTTCGCACAGGATACAATACATCTTGGTTCCATTCACATATCTGGACTGTGTAGGACGGTATGAGCTGCATGCCCATTGGCTCACTCTGTGGACCAATGGGCGTACAGCCCTACTGTATGCTGTCAGTCGGCGGGTGATGGGGCGGTAGGTGGGTGGGGAGCTGCCGCCCGCCACTGACTGGGGGGGGCAGGGCGGTGGGGCTCAGTGGGCAGGTGGGGAGGGGTGCACCGCTAGACCACCAAGGTTGAATTGGTGAGGCATTATCATTTACTGACACCCACGATCGGGCTGTGAGCAGTCCACTGGACCACCAGGGATAGGGTAACTGATTTTAAACATACCTATGCCCATGATCGGGCTGTGAGCAGTCCACTGGACCACCAGGGATATGGGACTATTATTATTCTACATATGCCCATGATCGGGCATGGGGGGTGCCATCTCGAAAGTGCAGCCAGAGCTCAGGTGGCCACCCACAGATGGCAGCTGCCATGTTGCACCCTGCAATATGGCAGCTTACCTGTGGGTGGCCAGCTGTTGCTCCATTTTTTTGGCTCACCTGTGTGCAGCGCAGATAGGGGTTGCGCATGTATGTGCTCAGCACATCCTGGGCTGAATATTGGGATGTGCGGAGTATGCATGGGCAAGCCCCCACTACCTGCACTGCATACATTACTGATGCGCTCCGGTGCATCGGGATTTGTGCCAGGCTCAATCTCTGTTTGAATATCACGTTGGGGCGCATCAGTAGGTTGCGCATGGCGCAACTGTGTTGCGCCATGTGCAACCCTTCTAAATATCCCACCCCTTGTGTTTCTGCTAGAGTACAAAAGTCTATGTTACAAAAAACACACAAACTAAGAAGCCAAAGGCTATGAAGAAACTGCAATTTGGATTTCAACTGATCCAGGCAGAGGTTGTTAATGTTTACTTGGATTGACTCTACGTTTGTCCTTTCACAGTCGCACATATTCCAAAGAAGACTGCATACTTAAGACCAGGGAGCACAACAGATATCAGAACCCTTATTTAAGTATAATGGGTGCTCAAGCAGTCACAGTTTGCATCAGAACACGATCAGATGTAAACAAACCCACACACAATCCCGAGGATAAGTGTATCCCATTCTGTAAGATGTAAACAAACAGATGAACCCGCTCAACCCCTCCCCCGGTAATGAAGTCTCCTGCTGTATTCTGAAATGGAGATGGCCAGGTGTGCCCCCACCCCCCAAGAAGAGGTAGTGACGGGGTGTGTCCCTCTGCATTGGTTGGATGGCAGGATAGTACCACTTCGTGACCCTGATCAAGTCATTTGACCTCCCCATGTATAACTTCTCTTTACCCCATCTCTGTGCTGTCCAAAGAAATCTCCAAGTTTGCTAAAAAAAGTAGCAACTCATGCTCCCATCCCTCTCCTAGACTGTAAAGCATTTTAGGATACAATTTGTCAAATGCGCTATCTTCTCGCAAAACAAAACTCCTTTGTCTGCATCATTCTCAAGTCCTGACTACACAGTTTATCCCCTGACCTTCTCTGTATTTGTTTTGTTTTTAATTAATGATGTGTGAAGGCGAATGGGATAGCGCACTGTTGACTGATGGCACAGTGCTTACACTGTAGCACAGTAGACAGTCCTCCTAGTTTGCTGGTTGTTTAGTCTGGGGCTCAACTGTGGCCTGTGTAATTACTTCTGCTAAGTTGAGCAGCTCCAGGCTGATTCATTTTTATGTGTGCTTGCACGCATGTGCAAGAAACATAGTGCCATCATCCAAGTTTTCGGAGGTGTGGCAGCCCTCTTCCAATTCAGTCAGTGTGTTTGCAGGTGCGGCCACAGTTCTCCAATGCTTGCTGAGCAGTCTATGACAGCTCCAAAATGCAGTGGCATACAGCTGAAAGAGGGAGCTATGCTTCAGTGAACAGCAATCAGATATCGCCTGCTCATGCACGCTCCCCCACACACACACACACACACACACACACACACACACACACACACACACATACCACACCGCGTGTTCGCCCCCACGCACACACTGTATAGTCATGGGAGGTGCCCAATCCCTCACGGCTGTGCTGCATGCCCCCAAAACACAGTTCCATATGCAACGCTGGGTGCCCACCCCAGCATGGCTACATGTCCTATAGCTGACGGGGGTGCCCAATCCCCCGTCTGCTCCACTGTCCCCCCCCAGAGTACAGGGTGCCATGCTGGGAGCCCACCCCAGTGTGGCAACAGATGCTAGGGCCGACGGGGGTGCCCAATCCCCCGTCGGCTCCATGCCCCCCCAACCAGTCATCCTTCTGCCACACTGGGAGCCCACCCCAGCGTGGCAAACGTCCCGCGTCGTCATTTAACAAAATAAAAAAAACCTGAATCTTGAAAATGGTCTCTTGCGGTCTCTGCCCCCACCCACGACCACCCACTGCGCACCCCGCCTCCCCACACCCCCCTCACCCCATACTTACCTCCGGACTCCAGCACGACGATCTTCGTGGACTGGGAACACGCCTGCACTCTTTCAAAGCCGATCGCGAACTGAAGAAATGCCGTAAGCTGTATAATAGGATAGATAGGGTTTTTCAACTTTGTTGCATATCTCAGGCATTTTTGGAATTTTTGCACCAAATTTTCAATGTGGGGTTTTTGGGACCCCTTCTCATGAATGCTCTCACTGTCATGGCATTAATCGGGTCGAAGGGTGATTTCGCAGTCACTGCACAAAATCACCTTTCGGGACCCAGTAATGAAATGACACTGCACTGTTCATAAGGTGGGCTCTCAAAAAGCCTATGTTGAAAATTTGGTGAAAATATTCCTAAAAATGACTGTTTTATGAGCATGCATTGCGCAGTTCCTACGCACGCTCCTAAGTTCACGAATTTTCAATATTTTCACTCCAGATTTTCAACATTGCCATTTTACCACACCTCCTTATGAGCAGTACAGCTGTCATTTTTCACATCTTGCCCAAAATGTGTCATCCGAGTTTTCCAGAGGTGTGTCAGCCTCTTCCAATTCAGTCAGTGTGTTTGCAGGCGCAGTCGCAGTGCGCCAATCACTGCTGCAGCTGTCTATGACAGCTGAAAATGCAGTGGCATACAGTTGAAAGGGAGAGCTCTGCTTCAGTGAGCAGAGCTCCCCCCCACACACACACACACACACACACACACACACAAGCGCACACACACTGGCGTGCTCATGTGCCTTCCCTCCCCCAACACTGTACGGCCGATGGGGTGCCCAATCCCCCGTCAGCTCTTGCCCCCCACCAACATCCTTCCAGCTGCCATGCTGCGAGTCAACCCCAGCGTGGCAAACGTCCCTCGTTGTTTTAGGAAATAAAAACCTGCAAATACAAAAACTGTCCCTCGGCGCTTCTCCCTGCCCCCCTCTCACAACCTGCACCCACTCACTGCACACCCTGCCTCCCCACACCATCCCCCTCACTCCATATTTACCTCCGGAGCTTGGCGTGACGATCTTCGGTGGACGGGGAACACGTCTGCTCTCTTCAAAGCCGACCGCGAACTGAGGAAATGCCGGTAAGCTGTATAATGGGATAGATAGGGTTTTTTCAACTTTATTGCATATCTCAGGCATATTTTTGGAATTTTTGCACCAAATTTTCAACATGGGGTTTTTGGGACCCCTTCTCATGAATGCTGTCACTGTCATGGTGTTACTCAGGCCCGAAGGGTGATTTCGCAGCCACTGAGCAAAATCACCTTTCTGGAATGATTAACGAAACGACACTGCCAGTGTTCATAAGGTGGGCTCTCAAAAAGCCTATTTGGGAAATTTGGTGGAAAAATTCCTGAAAATGACTTTTATGAGCGTGCCTTGTGCAGTTCCTACGCACGCTTGTATGTTCACGAGTTTTCAATATTTTCACTCCAGATTTTCAACATTGCCATTTTACCACATCTTCTTATGAGCAGTACAGCTGTCATTTTTCACATCTCACCCAAAATGTGTTTCACCAACGAATGCCTGAGGTATTAGGCTTTTCAACTATAATGTCCGACCCTATAGAGAATGACAGGCATCAGGGGTGTGACTTGGGATTCTTGCCTGTGATGCTCATACCATTCCACACCCTGCAGTCACTGAGAGGCATTGAGGTTTGCCTTGGACTCTTCGGCCCCAAAGTTCACCCCATTCTCCTATACTGTACCCATCTCACCGTATTTCCTGATGGAATGGGGTGCGCATAAGGGCCAAAGACCCCAAGGCATACCGTGACACTTGTCGGTGTCTGCAGGGTAGGGTGTGGTGAAATGGCATGGCCGTTATGCCTGATGACCCAAACGCACACCCCAATGCCTGTCACTCTCTGTAGGGTGGTGGTGGGGTTGGCTTCAGTTCAATACTTCACTGCCATTCCTATTATGCAGCTCTGAAACTTTGGCACTACCAATGCCAATGCCAGCAAGCAAACATTCGGCATTGTCAAATGCTTGTTATGTTTGCTTGCACGCATGTGCAAGAAACATAGTGCCATCATCCGAGTTTTCCAGAGGAGTGTCAGCCTCTTCCAATTCAGTCAGTGTGTTTGCAGGTGCAGTCGCAGTGTACCAATCACTGCTGCAGCTGTCTATGACAGCTGAAAATGCAGTGGCATACAGTTGAAAGGGAGAGCTCCGCTTCAGTGAGCAGAGCTCCCCCCCTCCACAAACACACACACACACACACACGCGCGCATGCATGCACACTGCGTGTTCATGCGCCTTCCCCCTCCCCCTCACACTGTACGGCCGACGAGGGTGCCCAATCCCCTGTCAGCTCCATTCCCCCCAAAGCATCCAGGTGCCATGCTGGGAGCCCACCCCAGCATGGCAAAATGTTTTATGGCCGACGGAGTGCCCACCCTCCATCAGCTGCACGCCCCCAAGCATCTAGGTGCCACGCTGGGAGCCCACCCCAGCGTGGCAAAATGATGTTATGGCCGATGGGGGTGCCCAATCCCCTGTAAGCTCCTGCCTCCCACCAACATCCTTCCAGCTGCCACGCTGAGAGCCCACCCCAACGTGGCAAACGTCCCTTGTCGTCTTAGGAAATAAAAACCTGTAAATACAAAAACTGTCCCTCAGTATTTCTCCCTGCCCCCCTCTCACAACCCGCACCCACTTGCTGTGCATCCTGCCTCCCCACACCCCCCCACTCCATACTTACCTCTGGAGCTCGGCGTGATGATCTTCGGCGGACTGGAAACACGTCTGCACTCTTCAAAGCCGACTGCAAACTGAGGAAATGCTGGTAAGCTGTATAATGGGATAGATAGGGTTTTTTCAACTTTATTGCATATCTCAGGCATTTTTTGGAATTTTTGCACCAAATTTTCAACATGGGGTTTTTGGGACCCCTTCTCATGAATGCTGTCACTGTCATGGTGTTACTCAGGCCCGAAGGGTGATTTCGCAGCCACTGCGCAAAATCACCTTTCTGGAATGATTAATGAAATGACACTGCCAATGTTCATAAGGTGGGCTTTCAAAGCCTATTTTGAAAAATTTGCGGAAAATTCCCAAATGACTGTTTTATGTAGCGGCGTTATGCAGTTCCTACGCACTGTAAGTTCATGAATTTTCAATATTTCCACTCCAGATTTTAAAAATTGCAATTTTACCACATCTTCTTATGAGCAGTATAGCTGTCATTTTTCACATCTCACCCAAAATGTGTTTCCGCCCATGTAGCGCACAATGGCGCAGTCGGTGTGCGAAATCAATGTACGGGAGACATTAAGAAAATCACAGTGACACTGTTCATGAGCAGAGGTATTAAAATGGCTATGTTGAAATTTTGGTGAAAAAATTCCTTAAAATTACTGTTTTATGAGCGTGCGTTTCGCAGTTCCTACGCACACTCGTAAGTTTGTGAAATTTTAATATTTTCACTCCAGATTTTCAACATTGCCATTTTACCACACCTCCTCATGAGCAGTACAGTTGTCATTTTTCACATCTTGCCCACAACGTGTTTCCGCACATGTAGCACACAATGGTACAGTCGGTGTGCAAAAACAATGTTTGGGACATGTTAAGAAAATCACAGTGACACTGGTCATGAGCAGAGGTCTTAAAATGGCTATGTTGAAAATTTGGTGACAAAACTCCATAAAATGATTGTGTTACGAGTGAGCATTGCACAGTTTCCACGCACCCTCGTAAGTTCATGAATTTGTAATATTTTCAGTCCAGATTTTCACCAGTGGCATTTTTCCACACCTCCTTATGAACAGTACAGCTGTCATTTTTCACATCATGGCTGAAATGTGTTTTCACACTTTCAGTGCAGAGATGCATGGTCGCTGTGGGAAATCATTGTTCGGGACAGATAAAGAAAATCACAGTGACACCGTTCATGATCAGAGGCACCAAAATGCCTGAGTTTCAATCTGCTGTAAAAAATCCCCAAACTAATTACATTACGGGTGTGCATTGCACAGTTTCTATGCACGCTCGTGACTTCACCAGTTTTTTTAAGATTTTCACAGCAGATTTTCAACATTGCCATTTTTATACCTCCCATGAACAGTACCGCTGTCATTTTTCACATCCTGTTCGGAATGTGTTTTTGCACCTGTGGTGCCAAATGCCATAGTCGCAGTGCAAAAGCAGTTTTCGGCTAACAAACTGATATTGCCACTGTTCATATGGTGGGGGTCACAAAAAATCATGTTGAAAATTTGGAGTGAAAATACCAACGAATGCCTGAGGTGTTAGGGTTTCCAACCATAACGCCCCGCCCTGTAGAGAATGACAGGCATCAGGGGTGTGACTTGGGATTCTTGCCTGTCATGCTCATACCATTCCACCCCCACCCACACCCTGCAGCTAGTGAGAGGCATCAGGTGTGCCTCGGACTCTTCGGGCCCAAACTTCACCCCATTCTCCTATACCGTACCCATCTCACCATATTTCCTGATGGAATGGGGTTCGCATAAGGGCCAAAGACCCCAAGGCACACCATGACAGTTGTCAGTGTCTGCAGGGTAGGGTGTGCTGAAATGGCATGGTCGTTATGCCTGACGACCCAAAGGCACACCCCAATGCCGGTCACTCTCTGCAGGGTGGTGGTGGGGTTGGCTTCAGTTCAATACTTCGCTGCCATTCCTATTATGCAGCTCTGTAACTTCTACACTACCACTGCCAATGCCAGGAAGCAAACATTTTCATTGACAAATGCTTGTTAACTCTGCAGTGGCACTTGCTTATTAGTTTTAATATGTTACTTTTATGGTATTACAAATAGCGGAATTTATATCATATTAGGGCCATTTGAAAACACACAAAAAAAATCAACATGATTATAAAATTATTGTTTAATTAAGATAAGACATTTTTGTTTTTATTTTTCTGGCATTAATGTTACTAGCAGTGTGGATCTGATTGATCACCTGTTTGGATTTGGTAGATCTTATAAGTATATTAATTTATGGAAAGATATATATATGTATGTGTGTGTGCATTTAAACAACTTTAATCTCTTTTCTTTATTGTATGTCTGTATACTTTCTTGTATTGTGGAGCAGTATTTTGTAGCTATAACATCTTATTCTTGGGGTTTTTACTTTTTATCCCATTTCCCTTCCATTTGCTCTGTTTCGCTGTCCTTAGTTTTATGTCCATGTTTGTCTTATTTAGTCCTTTGTTTTCCACCCCTCCCCCTTCCTGCAGTTGGTTCACTTTTACTGAGAGTGAGTCTGAGTCCGGTACTTGAGAATTAACGTTGGATAATAAACCATGAGTATTTAAAATGAATTTCACCTGTGAAGCTTGTGATTGAAGAAGTATTTAAATTGCACGCAATGTGCGCTTTTGACCTAGTTACCTGATGAAGGGGTAGTGTACCCCAAAGTGCTAAAGCCTGCAGATGTGTACCTCACATAAATGGGGACCTGTACAAGCCTGACATTTGGCACAGTGCCTTTTTGTGTTTTGGGATTTTTGGGTGGTTTCATGGCTGCACATAGTTGCCTTCGAGCTCTGTTTCTGTTTTCTATGGATGAATGGTTATGATCCAGAGTGAAGGGATGTTCTGAGTGGCATACCCCAGGGATCAGTACTAGGTCTGTTTCTCTAACATATTTATAATGATCCCGAGAATGGGGTCAGCAGCAGGCTGTTAACGTTTTTGGACACTAAACTGCCAAAAGCAGCCACTGCAAGGGAAAGGTACAATACAGGAGGACCTGAACACATTATGCACATGGGCCAATATATGGAGGCTTATAATTGCAGCCAGTGATAAGTTGCAGTGTATCCAGGTATATCATGGTATATCAGGAAATTCCATTGAAACAATTTTGCAATATACTGTATCTGTATACACTGCAACTTTTACTACAACTGTAGATTTAACATGGGGAAGTACAAGGCACGGCTGCACCTAGGCAAAGCAAAGCAGGCAATGTGACGCCACTGTCAAAAGAGCAAAGGCAACTTTGCAGTGCATGGGGGAAGGGAGTTATCGGCAAATCAATGGGTGGGATCTGCCTCTGTACAAGACCTTTGTTTATACCTCATCTGGAGTAGTGCATTCAGTTCTAGTCTGTTCAGTACACAAATGATATCTGAGAGATTGAGAGCAGTCCAGCACAGGGTCACCAAACTGATGAGAGATTTAGGGGCAAGAGCTACTATGAGGAAGTATCCAACATACTCAATTTATTCAGCCCGGAGAACAGACGACTTTGAGAGAACATGATCCTGGAGGTTCTGAATACTAAATGGGATAGACAGGGTGGAATATACACTGATGTTTGAGATGGTGAGAGAAAGCGCACTCAAACTGAGGACAAGGGGGGGGAAAAGGAAACATTGGAAAGCATTACTTCCCACAGTGGGTTTTTAATATGAGGAACAGCATACCCAGTGAGGTTGTCGGAGCTAGCACAGATCAGGTTTTCAAAGTAGGACTAGTAAGATTTCTGGGAGAGAGAATGAAATAGAGGGTAACAAATCTGAAGTAGGTATAGCATTCCAGCTGAGAAGTTTCTGAGTCCATACTCAGATTGGGTATAGTCACTGTTGTGTACAAGAAGAACAAACAAGATGGACCCTATGTCCCTTTCATCGTCACAGTGCTTTGTGTATTACCAAGCTACTGTTTTAAACATGCCCTTCCAAATGACTAATGTTGCTGATATGCCATGCACAGTAAGGTATGAAACATTATGTCACATATAGATATGCCATAATAATGCCATCTTAGCCCATACAAATATTGCCCTGTAATACACTACCACAAATGTGATAATACATGGTTCTCCAGAGATAATTAATGGTTTCTCCAGAGATAATGCATGGTTTCGTGCTGATGATGCTATCATTTTAGCTCTGAGAAATAGTAATATCAGAAAAAGTGAAGAGCACAAGTGCAGGACTCCCTCCCACACTAACCTGCTTGTCATGCTGACAAGTGCCTTTCCTAGACATGCAACATAATGTTTCTGAGACTGTGTGTTCTGATTGGCCACTTTTCCTCTGTGGGTGGACCAAACACTTCTCAAAGCATGGTGTCCATCTTTCAATTAGCAAGAGGAATTTCCCTTGCATCCCATGATAGACATTTTTTTTGTTGTATTGTTTTTAATTCAACATCATTATCTGGTTGATCCTGCTTTTACTCACCTCTGCAGAAAACAGGTAAATAGCGTAAGTGAGTGTTCACTGTATTTGGGCGCCCGTTGTTGATCGAGTGTTCACTGAAGTGGTTGGACACCCATTGTCAAGCAGAAGATTTTTTTAAACTGATTTTGGCATGAGTGAAAGTTCACTGTAGTCAGGCGCCCGTTGTTGAGCAAGTGTGCACTGAAGTGGTCAGGTGCACGTTCTCAAACCAAGTTTTTTTTTTTTACTCAGATCCCATATATTACAAATAATAACAAATACATAAGTATGCATGGCAAGGCAGTAATCCCATCTCGAGGTTTCAGGGACTTTAGGAACCTCTCAAGCTTCATTCTCGAGGTTCCAAGACCCAAAAACCTCTCGATGGGATTATTGCCTTGTTAATACTCACTTAGATATCTATTATTCTATATGTAATACATAGGTCGCTTTTTCCCCCATAGGAACTCTGGTCTAATAAAAACTCTCAATATTACTGCTGTGAAGATTCTTAGTCATAATACCATTGATTATTATGACTTAGAATCAAGCTGAAAGAAGCATTCAATAAAACCTTCATAAACAACACACACACACAAAACCAACCAACTGCAGTGACTGAGACAGTCTCATGCGAACAAAAAAAAAACTACAGTCACTAGTTCCATTGTCTCCAAATCTGTCTTTTCACAGAATACAATAAATGCTAAATTAGAAGGTTGGGAGGGTGGTCATTTCATTGGCAAGAGTGAGAGAGGGCTGTTTCCATGGTAACAGCATGGTTTCTGTGAGCTTTGTCATTGAAGTGACAGACTCTGTGAATGAAAGTGATGGCAGTCTGTCATTGAGCGGTCGCCTAGGTGAGTGGTGAACAAATGTTGGTGTAACATAAGGCGCTTTTACACACAGGTTTATGTAACGGAACAACTGTTATGGAAACAGTATTCCGTTACATCCCTTGTGTGTAAAGTGCATCTGTTTAGTTCTACAGGAGAACGTTTATCCAAATCACAATCTTTGCTTTTCGTGGTTTGCGCCGTTGTGTTTCATTTCATCGGGCTGTGTAAAACAGCCATTCCAAAGCAGTGCACAAACAGCAATAGAGCAGCAAGCTCTGTGGGTGTGCCGAAACACAAATGGAGGTGGAAGCTGCCGGAAAACTCACAGAGTGTGAAGGGATCCTAAAAACGCAACAGAGCACAATGGTGCCACAGGTAACGCTCATTTTGTTTTAAAAATCTGTGTGTAAAAGCTCCTATAAAGGAAGGGCAGTTACGGTTCCCAAAAGACTTCCAGGAGCTTGCTTGAATGCTCCAAGCCTGAATGGTGTTTGGCGTTTAAGCCATTTATCAGTGAGTGTTTTTAGAGCCTCTGGTACTGTCTCTTTAAGAGCTGTCTGCTTGCAGACATAATTAGTTTATATGGGGGGACTGTGTGTTTCTCTGTTTGAGTACCACTCGAACTACTGCCAATTCACTCCATTTCTGCAGTCACTAGAGTACAAAGGGAACCTATCTGAAAGATGTAACTGTTTGCCAGAAATCAGTTAGAGTAATAATGAAATTACAGTTTGTCTAACCTGCTTTCTTTGCAGTCAGAACTGTGTCTGCCTAGTTCCCCATTCTGGTTTTGAACTGCTGAACTGGACCAATCAGTGTGGGGTAAGCTAGCTCTAAAATGGTGCCTTGGACGAATCAGAACTTGGACTCATAATCTGAGCCAGCCACAAGAGGATTGTATGGGCAGTGACTCTGGGAGATGTAGTTTAGACTTGTGCCTTTTTGGACCAACAGCAGCAGTCTATTGTGAGTGACAGCCAATCCAGTCAAGAACTGGGAGGAACTCAAAGGAAGTGCCCGGTTTTGTCTGTTGGAGTTTCAGTCTGCTCTGGCAGTGAAGGGGAAAGGAACCCTGTGTTCTCTGTGCACAGTTTTAGTCAAAAACATGTGTAAGGTCCAGAGTTCCGGTCTGCAGCTTGTTAGGACTGAATCCATCCTGTGAAGAGAATCAAAGGATATCTGAAGAGTAGAAACCAGGCTCACCTGTAGAAGACTGGAGGAATTGCTGAAAATTGCACTCGGTCTGTCAGGAACTGAATCTGCTGTGTGTTCTCCGGGTATTGTAGTAATTGCGATCGAATACAGATGCAGCCTGCCTGGTATAGTGCTTTCTTTTACCATATAAATGTGAGGAGTCTCTTGGAGCTCAAGAGTAGCCCTGCTGACATTGAAGGACCCTATCTTGTTTGGAAGTCGTGAGTACTAATTCAGGGTCGCTCCTGTTGAATTGCCACATTAAATCCAAATGGAATTACTGTACTGCTGACTGTTTAATTTTCCTTTCTTCTGTGTGAAAGGGCCCCTACCAGCTGCCATGGTTTGGACTAGCCACTAGGGCTTGGGGTACCCAGGGACAGTAACTGATAGGGATAGGCCTGTGCACAGAGCCATAGGTAGATGAGTAGAGTGATAAGCTAATTAACCTGATTTCCCCCTGTCCTTGTTATATCCCCCTAAATAAATCAGAGCTGCTTGTTTCAGCAAAGTTATACTGCCTGAGGTATTTGTCTATGTTAAAGTACTGTACTGTGATTGTTGCACTGTATCTTATTTCACAGGAGGTCCCAGTGCCGGAACCAGTCCTGGGTGTAAGTGTATACTGTGAAGGTAATTCTGATATATTGTGTGGGCCACTAGTGGGAAGAAAGGGGGGTTGCAGTGTCCCAGAGGGCTGTGACCAAGTTAGTTTAACTATTGCAAACCCTGACCTCTGGGTGGAGGCACCCGCCATTGGACCCTCAACCTGTTAGTGGCAAATCAGGCAGGGGTAGTAGCCCCTGGGATAGCGCCATCTAGGGGTTACACTTGAACTATTTTTTAATTCATAAATCAAATACAACAGGGGGAACTAACCTATCCTTGGGTGTGTCTAGTTAGGTATTCTCCTCAGCTGTCCCAGCAGAATCTATTTGCTTAACTGGGGACTGCTGCACTGCAGGTTGTGCTGATATGCTGTATTAAGAGCAGCTTAACTCGACATTCAAGGTTGGACAGGGCAGCGGGGGGGGACTATAAAACATTCAGTTATTGAAAGTATATCTTTAAAGATATTTGTTACATTTGTTAAAATGCTATCAAGTAGACGAGTGGAAGTTTGGGGCCCCATACGACAGCCCAACAGTTATAATAAGGCTAAATTTAAAACTAGAAGAAATCTGATTTTCTTTTGAGCTGTTGTTTTTTAGTGGAAATGGTGGCACTTGAGGTACTGTATGTGTATACCTTCTGGTGAATATTTGCTGAGTATTCATGCAAATGACTCTAAAATATTCATCATTTGTGTTGACTATTTGGCCAAAGAATAAGTAAACAAAGATTTATAAAGTCTTTCCCCTTCCCCAGGTTGAAAGGGCAAGTTCTATGGCCACCCTACTGCCTTAGTCATCTCTTGCCACACACAACTCCGGCCTCACATACAGTACCATACATGGCACCCTATCAGCCCTCCCTCCCTTTCCCAACAGTGTCTTCATTAAACCACACCTCCAAATGCTAATCCTTCCGTGGTCTCTGCAGCACAGTGCCAGCAGTGAACATAAGTAATATAAAAGACAAAGCACCTCTGTGTGCAAACACTGAGGCAAGGGTTACCCCCAAAGGGCATTTGGCTGGGAAGCCAAGTTTCAAGAAAATACAAAATCACACATGCCCACACAATGCAAAGCATCATGGGCTGCATATGCAAACTACTGTGTGAGAGGTCTTTCGGCACCATGCAATTCATTCTGCTTAAAGTTGAACCAGCATAACATTCTGTGGTGATTTGCGTATGCAGCCCATGATGCTTGCATTGTGTGGGCATGTGTGATAAGTAACATAATTGGCTTTAGCATGCCATTGTGGTCCAATCTGGTCCTCTCCAGGGAATGAGGAGCAGAGGCGACTAAGCAATCAAGAATGCCTCACAACCTATTGCCTCCCATCATGCATCTGCAGTTTTGAGTAAGGACATTATTGCAAGCGCTGACTAACGATAGTGTTATTGAGTGAAGGGACAACCAGATATAAGTGCACAGGACATTTAAATCACTCTTTTTGGCAGCCCCCTTTTATCATGGAGCAGGGGTTAGGGAGGTGAAGATACTGATGGGGACAGTTTGGTCTGTAATCAACATACTGCTGAGGAGGGGCAGCTTTAGAAAGATGGTCGTGGGAGGCAGGCAGAATTGAGGAGTAGGGGGTTGTTGGGAGTCAGAGATGACTGAGAGGGTGGCCAGGGAACCAGCCATGGCCACCTGATGGAGGCTAGAGGTATTTCTTTTCTCTTTTACAACATTCTTTTTAAATATCCATAACTGAGTATCCTGACTAGGTCCTGATATTCATTTTTTTCTCTCAATTGTTTAACCAGGAGTAGCACACTAAGCTGAAAGCTTGTTTACAGGTGCAACCTGGGAGCACAGGGAAGTTAAGTGACTTGCTCAGGGTCACACAGTATGCAAGTGGGGCTGTGGGATTCAAACCCAGGTCTCCAGATTTGCAGCTCAGAGCCTTAAACCACTGCGCTATACTGCCTCCCAATTTTATCCTAACAAGTAATAGCCCAGTACTTGTTTTATTCAGGAATGTATGTTTGTAACTCAAACAGCCCTAGGCAAACACTTTTTAGGCAAAGCACTGTCATAGAAACATAGAAAGTGACCACAGAAAATGACTCCCGGTGCATCCAGTCTGCCCAGTTTTCTACCTATTCCCCACTGAACTACTGGGGTTTTTACCCTGAGATCTGACCATTAATTCCACTAGTCAAACCCCCTCCACTATCTACACCCTGATTCCTTACCCCCCCTTCAGTACTACAAGCCTTCTGTATCTGTCCTTGCCCTGCCAGCTTTGAACCCATTTATAGATCCTGCTTCCACCACCTCTTTTGGCAATCAGTTCCATTGTTCCACCACCCTGTTGGTAAAAGAGAACTTTATGACATCTCTCTTAAATCCTCCCCCCCCCAACTAGTCTCCAGCCATATCTTTTCTTCACTGTGTTTCTGTTCCTGGTGAACAGGTCCATACTGAGAACTCTGTTTATGCAATGGGGGTGAGACTGAAAAAGTAGCAACAAAAGTGTTTATTTTGCTGTATGATGCTCCTGGAGTGAAAATACAAATTGTGTTTTCACTCCAGGAGCATTCTCCACATTGATTTCCCCTCCAGGGGGCATCATCACAAACCCTGTGAGTGTCTTGGTTCCATATTTCTACTGTAGTGGAGCTGGGACTAATTCTGAGCAGGCAGCCAGGCCAGACCACCTCCGTGGTGCTGAGTGATGGGTGTTCGCTTGGCATACTGGTGACCCGGGTTTGTGCCTCGAGTCTGGAAATCAGGAGAAGAGTCCTGCAGGGAGGGAGTTTGCAGCATCCATTGAATGATTCTCCCTGGGGGTCCTGAACTTCTGTTTGATGGCTCCTGGTGGTGGCTAGTGGCTGCATTCTTGGCGTGTGTCGCCTTGATGTGCCACTGAGAACCCCCACTCCCAGGGTGCTCTCACAGCCAGACCGCTACATAGGAGGTGGGGTGGGCTGGAGAGAAAAATTCAAAATTAGCTGCTCGGCCAACTGGATGATGGTGGCCGGTTCCCTGCTTGCCACAAAGCCCTGAGGTGCACGTGCTGACCCCTGCCTCACCCAGGATATGGTTGGAATGCCTGCGGGTGACTCTCCTCTCCCAGTTCCCCTCCATGGGGAAGGGGTCCTTCTAATGAAGGGAATACATCGGGTTACCCGGATGGCGGCATTAACAGGGTGGTGGATGGTGAAGGGACACAGCAGTGGGATGGGGGCCTTGGCAGCTGAAGGAGTGGCTGGGCAAGGGCTTGGAGAGGAGGAAAAAACAAAAAAGATCAGGCAGTCAACTGGGTAGCCTTAGTGGCTCCAGAAAAAGGGCTTTACTTTTCAAAAGCTGTGAAAGTAAACGCACATAGCTGTTTCCCTCTGCGCTGTGCTGTAAGCTTAAACCACGGTTCAAAGAGTGTGCATGTTTAAAACACTATCAAAATACATAGAAACATGGAATCTGTTGGCAGGTAAGGACTGCTTGGCCAACCCAGTATGCTCATTTTTACTTATCTACTGTATCACTACAGACCCTATTTGATCACTGGCTCTTTCTCCCACCCCTCATTCCTTTCCACTAAAATTCTGTTATGCCTATCGCAAGCTTTCTTGAACCCTTCCACTGTTTTCACCTCAACCGCCTCGGCTGGTAAAATTTCCAGGAATCCACCACTCTTTCTGTGAAGAAGTACTTTCTCACATCTCTCCTGAATTTACCCCCTCCAGCTTCTTATCATGTCCCCTTGTCCTTGAGCACTTTTGTTTTCTTAAAAATATTCCCCTCCTATACCTTATTTATCCCTTTTAGATATTCATAGGTGTCTATCATATAACCCTCCTCTCTTCCAGGGTGTACATACTAAATTCTCCTAGTATCTCCTCAGAGGGCTTTTGATGTAGTCCTTGCACCATTTTAGTTGCCCTTCTTTGGACTGCCTCCACTCTCTCTATGGCTTTCAGAAGGTGAGGTCTCCAGAACAGTACACGGTATTCCAGGTGAGATTAGATTTATCAAGTACGTCACAAAATGAAATGTTAACCTCCTGCAGTACTGCCATGGCAACGCTGTTGATTCTCCCTCATGAATATGCAGATCCTGGCAGCTTTGCCATGACAACAATTCTTGACCAGGAAATTCTTCACAGTTCCAACTAATAGTACAGAAAGCATAATTATTATAACTATTAACCCAGTGTCCCCTGCATTACAATAATGCATTATTTGTGCACTATGACAGGTCAACTTCCCACCCCATGGCTCCCTCCACTCCTCCCTCCACAGTCCCCCCTTCTCATGGAACAGTGCAAATAGCACTTTCTTTTATTAAACAGTGAGCAATGAAATCACATAAACAGATTTACAAGATGAAAGACACCAGTGCTTGTGCTTACTGTTTTATTTAAGTCCCACACAGTGAACCTGTTATCTGGCCATCCCTTATAGACAGCAGCATAAAGGCCATCTGAGTCCATGCCTTCAACTGAGATTGTTGTACTCAAGCCGCCCACAAACTCACACTTAACTCAGTATACGGATGAGTAAGTGGTGCCCCAAACACAAATAGATCATTGTGCTGACAGTCATATACTGTGCATGTCAGTGCAGCCACACGTGTCAACCAATGAAGAGCTGTTCCTGTAACTGATGTCATGGTATCATGCAAACAGCAGACTGATTTAAAGCCCAGTGTAAGAAAAAACCTAATCTGTGCCATTTTCAGTAAGTTTTTTGGATATATGAACATGTGGACATGCCAGCAGGTAAAGGCCTTACAGTTTATCTAGTCTGCTCAAGTGTGCAGTTTCCTTTTTGTTGACAGTGAGAACTGCCATTCCCTAGTTTCCCTTGACCCTCTCAAATACCCACTCCCCCAAGGAACTTTCCCTTTACCATGTCCCATCTTCTCTTGAAGCTGACTATCGTTTTGAGGGATAGCACCTCCACTTGCAGCTCATTCTACTTGATCACCTGCCTCTCAGTAAAATAATGCCTCGTCTTCACCTGAACCTTCCCCCAACAGCTTTAGGCTGTGCCCTCTAGTGGTCTTGTTCCCTCTAAGGCTAAAGACGCCCTCATTGTTCACCCTGTTTCTACCTTGAAGGTGTTTGAAGGTCTAAGTCATGTTCCCTCTCTCCCTTCTGTCCTCAATAGAGTAGATGCTGAGCCCCTAAGCCTCACCTTATAGGTGCTGCCATACTGGCCCTCAGTCAGCCTGGTTGCTCTTCTTTGGACCACTTCCAGCAAGTTTATTTGCCTCTTTAGTAGAAGAAGAAGAAGAAAAAGAAGAAGAAGAAGAATCAGCATTTATATAGTGCTTTCATACTGTACACAATGTATTCCAAAGTGCTTTACAAGCAATGCTAGACTGGTAGTGAAGTGACTGAATGTGTAGTGTCGGCCATATCACACATCAACACCCACACACACAGCCTGGACAATCGAATGAACCTGTTTGTGGGAAGGGGAATGTTGGCCAGGACACCGGGAATGCCCCCTACTCTTTGCAAAGAGTGAGAATTCTCCCCCAACTACCACCATTTGGCTTCTGTCTTTAACCAGCATAAGATACATCCCACAAGCTAAGCCTACATCCCCAGGTTGTCCAGCTTCATGACCAGTCTCCTATGAGGCATAGAGTTGAGGTCCTTGCTGAAGTTCAGATGCATGACATCAACTATTTGGCTGCTGTCCACTGTTCTGGTTACGCAATAGTAGACGCCAATTAGGTTTGTTTGGCTGGACCTCGTAGACACAAACCCATGCTGTCTCACATCCTTGAGACCATTTTCCTCCACAAAGCCCACCAACCATTCTTTTGGGATGGTCTCCCTCAGCCTACCCACTACTGTGGTCAGGCTGACTGGTCTGCAGTTGCCTGGTTCATCCCCCAACCCACATTTATGGAGAGGAACCACATATGCAGTACACCAGTCCGGGGGCATGATCCTTGACTCCAGAGAGGTGTTAAACAGGTCTGCCAAGAGACCCATCAGAACCACAGCCCATTCTCCTAGGACCCTTGAGTGCAGGCCATCCAGCCCTGGGGATTTGTCTAACTTTAGGACCATTAAGCCCTTAAGTACTCTGTCAGTTTGTATTATGCCATTCACAACTACCTCCCTCCCAGTCACTTCCCTCCTGCTCCTTTGTGGCACTGGTCCGTCCTTCTCCCTAGTGAAGACTGAAGAGAAGTACTTGTAAAATACCTCTGTTTTCTCTTCACTACCCTCTGCCCAACCACCTTCTTTTTTTAATTTGACAATCTCATCCTTTTCATTCCGCTTCTCCCTTCTATATGGAAAATGGCCTTCTTGCCTGCTTTTACCCATTTACTACCTGTACTTCTCTTATAGCTTTATAGCCTTTGCCACTCTAACCATTCTGCTTGCCTCCCTTGATTTAGAAGAGTAATCCTCCTCCTTCTCACTATATTTGTACTTCTGGAAGGCTGCCCTCTTCTCCCCCACCATTTTTGCCACCTCCTTGCTGAACCAGCTGGGTTTTTTGGCCTCAGCTTTCTTACTTTGGATTTTCTTTATGTGTTTATTGTTTGCACATCAGCAAAACAGCAGGAACAATTCTGCTATGGGGTGCATGGCATAAACAGCATACACTACAAGCTGCCTAGAAATAAACAATTTATTTTTTGTCCCAGGCTTTGACCTCTATAGACCTAACACACGACTCTGCCACTGCTTGAGGTCAACAGAGATCAAACCCTGACACAAAAAATAAATTGCTTGTTTCTGGACAGCTCATAGCCTATCCTCTATTTATTCCTCTCAGGAACTTGAAAGTCTTGACTATACCTCCTCCTCTAGGCCCCCAGCATGTACATGTTCGGGTCTGCCAGCCGAAGCTGACCCTGGATAATTTTGGTGACCCTTTGCTTTGCTGTCTCTAGCCTGTCCCTTTGCTTCCTCTGATATAAGCTGAGAACTGAGAACAGTATTCCAGGTGGATGAATGAAAACAGTTTGAAATCAGGCACTCACCACTTTGGAATAAAAGGAGCAACACTCTTCTGTTATGGCATAAAAAGTAAACTTTTATTTCTGTGCCATCTCCTTGGCACCACAGGTCTACACCTGACACTTTTTGGACACTGAATGTCTTTTATCAAAGGTATAGACAAAATCATAAACCTTACACTTAAATAGTGGAAGCGGGACATCATTTGCTTACGTCGCGTTACAATCAAGTGAATGACTTTCATGCTTGGCAGTCACTAAATTAAAGAGGGACTCTGGAGGTTTGCAAAGTAGTATTTAAACTCACCGTCGCGTAGTTCATGTGGCCCCATGTCGAAACACATCATAATTTCCTAACAAATGGATTTGCACAATAAAATATTTGTAAATGTTTACTACCGCGCTGTACCCGCGAGCTGCAGCCGCCCGATTTGTCTCTTCGAGCGGAAGTGACGCACTCTCCTGAGGTAACCACTGACAGCACTTATTTGGTCTAGCTGTCAGATGCGGGAATGTTCACAGGAGGCACACGAGATTGTACCTTTTCTGTGTATTGGATGTGGAGAGGCTAAAAGTGTGTAGATAATTACCGTGCCCAGTGCTGAACAGAATTATTTTTTTACTTGGCAGAGAGCATACTTTGCTGTGGCTCCATTTCCCTGTTATTCAGTGTGACATCTGCATTGTGCTGGTTTGACAGCTCAGCTGTTATCTGTGTGGGCAGAATAGGAGTTATTGTCGTGGCTTTTAATTTCATTTTTGATCGCGTGTTGTAGTAAAAATATTATTTACATGGTTGTAGTTACTAGCTGACACACTGCATTGTTAATCATGCATAATATTGATATCTGTCTGCCATGATGCAATGTGAGTGACATTTCAGTCCATGGTGCATTATTCTGTGGCTCACAAGTAATTGTGTTGTAATTTCTGAGCTGCATTACTTTCAAATGTTATACTTTATCCCACACTGCTTTGTGTAGGGGTTGTAACTGAGGTGACAGTTGTATGAGACGTCACAGTTCCTCTGCTAATACTAGTGTGGGCTGCTGTGTACTACAGCTTATTATGTAGTGCTATATAATTGTTGTCCTGATGTGTAGTGTGGTTTCTGTGTCACTGTTTTCTCATGCTACTGTGTTGTCTCACCCATAAAAGTCACTGCAGTGTTTCTCATGTGGTATTCATGCCACTGTACCTTACTGTTTTGAGACATTCACTTTTCTGTGTCAGTTGTTATTGACTTTTGTGCTACATTGATAATTGCTACCTTTCTTCCTTTGCCATTTCTTGCCATTTATTTTCTGAATAGTGTAAATCAGATGTGTTGCTCAATAATTTTTAACAGCATCCTTAGAACAACTTAATAAGCATTACTTTATGCAATTGCTGGATAGCTGTGTTCTGTGCAGATGTTTCTGCTTATAGTGGTCGCATTGTACACTTTTAATTAAAATTTATAGCTCTAGGTACTGTAGTCATTCATTACACTTGACTCTCCTCAGTGTAGCGTGTTTCTCCATAATGCCATCTCGGTGTGTTGCTGCCAATTGTGGGAAC
Source organism: Neoceratodus forsteri (assembly GCA_016271365.2). NCBI lineage: Eukaryota > Metazoa > Chordata > Ceratodontiformes > Ceratodontidae > Neoceratodus > Neoceratodus forsteri. Next base: position 1,101,959,215 of record CM028134.1, on the reverse strand, counting down.
ACCCATAAAATGGGGTTTTCTTGGTTTACCTTCCCTAAGGACCCTCATTACCTTCGACTGTGGAACACTTTTGTGAAAACAAAGCGTGCTGACTGGGTTGGGCCTAATGAGTTCAGTGTTCTTTGTTCGCACATTTTACTGAGGACTGCTATGATCCTCCATATTGATTCGGTACAGGATGAAGTTTGTCATGCCTTCTCGTTGCTTGCCACGGCTGTGCCAATAATTCATTCACCACCACGCAAGTGTTACTTTGCAGGTTGCTGAATCAACGGCTGACATGATATGTCGTACCTGTGGCAGCAGTGATGGATCATCACATTCAGAACCAAGTATTAAAAGGAACAAGATTGGTGGAGCATTTCGTAAAAGACAGTTGGCAGAGGTCAGTATTGTCATGCTATTAGTTACTTTCCATTTTCCTGTGGTAAGTGACAGTGTGTTCCTTTGCGTGAAGAAACATATCTACTGTCATGGATCATCCGGTCTCTTTCTGAGTGTGTGTGTGTGTGTGTGTATGCATATGCATGTTTGGTTCTCAGTGTGTGTGTGTGTGTGTGTGTGTGTGGGGCAGTGTGTGTATCTGTGTGAATATTCATGCATGGATATGCACGTGTGTGTGTTTCTGTTACTGTGTCTGTGTGACTGTACTATGTATCTATGTATTTGACTGTGGTTCTGACTGTGTTGCTTCTGAGTGTGTGCCTGTTGTGACTGTTCTGTAGCGGTAAAGTGAAGGTATGGTTCTGGTGGGTGCCATCATGTTGCGGCATGGACATGCTTACAGTGACATAAAACATTGCGGTTTGGTCCTCCTTGTTGTAAGCTCGGACTAGGTTCAAATCCTGGGCAGTGAATCATGGGACGGTATGCTTCTTGCAGCAACTACTGTGTGTGTTTCACTGTATGCACTCTCACATCTGCATGCTTCTGTAAAACAATGTGTTTGCGCTTCTTTGTGTGTCATTCTGTATGTGTCTTCCTGTGTGTGTGTGTGTGTGTGTTTTGGTGTGAGTTTATGTGTGTGTGTGTGTGGGTCTGTGACTGTGTCATATTTTTCGTGTGAGTTTCTGTCGTATGTGATGCGTGTGTATGTTGCTGGTTTGCACTGACTGTGTGTGTGTGTGTGTGTGTGTATGTGTATGACGTGACAGTGTATGGATGTAGATGACTATCAATGTATGAAATAGTATGCACATTGCTCCCTACTCCCCGGTCCTGAAGTAGGTGATACAGAATAATGCAACCTGTGTTTCTGTACTGTTCTTTGACATCCTACCATACAGTGTGAATATTATACAATGGTATGTGAAAACTTGTAACCTCATTGGTGTAAACATGTCAGATGACCGTGGGTAAATCCTGCATAACCCACGGTTGAGGAATGTCATTTATAAACAACATAATGAAACATATTTTACATGTATTTTACATGGGTCCATTGTATAATTGCAGTAAGGCACTCCAGGTGTGAGTTGTTGGGTGATTTAACCACATGACATAACACACAAGGCGTGGGTAAATCCCCAATAACCCATGCCCTGTTGTTCCTTATTGCTTAAATAATGCACAATCTTGTTGCCATAGTGTATGGTCCCCCATCGTGTGACTGCAATGGTAGTAGTGTTGCAATGTGTTACGTTGCACAGTATGGTGGCTACTGCTATATGGGCATGTGAATGTAGATGGTTGTACTGCGTATTCTGGAAAAGTAATGTTTCTGACCATGTATTATTGAAAGTATAGCTGCCTGCTAATACTGTACATTGTGGCTACCAGTCTGTTGACAGTTATGGGTTTACACCACTACAGTCGCTGCTAGCAGTATGGTGCTGTTCACCTGTCTACACAGGTGTACAGCCTGTGAGTAGCAGGCACATTGTCACAGTTTTACCATGGCAAATGGCGGCATATCATTTTCTTGATGCTGTAAAGCTGTGTGTAACTGGTGTACTGTAATACGGTGCCTACATGCCGCAGTTCTGTGGAACATTTGTCATGTAAACAGCATAACAACATGTGTTACGACTTAACATGTAATGTTCACTTTAGACATTAGTGTAAAGTGACATGACTTCATTTCACTTTCATTTACCCTTCATTCCCAAGATAATTCGCCAGTACGAGGACATTGCTGATGTGGATGGCACTACCGGTCTGATATCCAGTGATAATGATGTGGCGCCAGACATTGCTGATACCTGTAATCCAGCAGTTGATGTCACCTCAGATATAACATACCATGAAGTCCAAGAACACAGTGAGGTGTCAGGAACTACTTATGTGTCACAGTCCACTCAGAAATCCTTCAAAAGACCACCATGTAAAAGCATAAGTAACTAGCACATACTATAATGCTGTGTTTTTCATTGTCCATCACAAGAATCGGGGTATAAAGCTGTGTAGTGCATTGGGTCCAGTACTGTATGTGTAAAGCCAATCTCATTATACTCCCTCAATAAACAAGAAATGAGATTTCATTGTTACAAATGTGATACTTTAAAACTTCAAGTACAGTACTGCCAGGGTGAGTAGTAAAAAGTTAGCTTTTCTCTGTCCTTATTAATGAGTGCAACTGTCAGAAAAAATTAGCATGTTAAGATTGCTACATATGTGTTATGTAAAAAAAATACCTGTAAATGAATATACCTGATGGAATCAGTACAGTAAGTGGTATGTATTTGCCATGTTTTGGTCAGCTGCTGTACTATAAAATGTGCTGTACCTGTGCCAAGCTTTATATACTGACAGCATATAACTAAATTTTTAGCCGGCCTTATTCAGTGCATTTGGGTCACTGTTCCATCACTTGAGCCCATTGTGGTGGTGTGAGCTTTTTTTACATAGTTAAAGTGCGTGTTGTTTAAAGAGTAGCAGCCTGGCACCGTCGTACACATGTACTTGACAATGGCAGACTTTGCTATCCACCTTTCATGATGGCTTGCTTGGGGTTTCTGCTACCATTACACGTCTACAGTGCTGATGAGTTTCTGTGGACATGGCAGGTGTATATAATACTGTTCGGATGAGGTAGCCTGTCACCATGGCTACTTTGACTACTTGTGGTTTTATCGCTGTATGCATTATGTTGTGCAAAGGACATACGGACCCCAGGCATTGGGTCATAATGTCGCATGACATTGTGAGGTATGTGAACATCACGGTGACAGAACAGTTCTATTTCTGGCATGTGGTAAACACCCCAGAATAAACATTCTCATCTCCATCAGGTGTGGTGTGCAATTTTGGGACAGTGCAAATAAAACAGGTTCCCAGAATCAATGCATGTGTTCATGCTGCTGTGTCCCATTCCATTGAGACATGGCAGCTGCTCGGCAGAAACCAGTCCAGCAGAGGTCATGTACTGTGCTTGGGATGGTGAGAATGCTGAAATACCACATATATCACTATGCTAGTATTGCACCATTGTCTTACCTGGTCACTGCTATTCTGTGTTACCTGGAATGTCATACTCTCTGAAGTGTACCACATTATTACCTTATAGTCATAACAGATAGTTTTTGATGACTGTTATCACACGGACTGTGTTGCTTTTGCACACACATCGACTGCGGAATTCAGTAGTGTCACATGACAGTCGATGGTAGCATAACAATTCACAGTTTCATGCTTCAGCAATGTTGTACATGGTTAGCATGATGTAATGGAGATATGCATGCTACAGGTGGCGCGTGTACAGGATTGCTGTCCCACTTCACGATGTGCCAAGGCATGCAGCAAGCACATCATGGTTACTCTTCAACAAAAAACTGATGTTGAGTCTTCATACTGTGTTTTGTACATGACAAAAGAGTTGCAAATGGTGTCAAAGTAATATGTATTGTGATATTTCATATTGAAAAATTACAGTCATGGTGACCACTTTCAAAATTATTAATGTGTATTATGCACTTGATATCTCTTGTCAGTCATTCAGTCAGTACCAAAGTATAAGGATGCAAGTGTACAGACAGATGCCATGGTACACCACCTTTCACAACTTCGCCTGTACCTAGTTCAGAGTCCGAGTCAGAGGTGAGCCACTTCCTGATGCTAAAGATGTCAGCTTATGTACCAGCCAGCTCAGATAGTGAGTTAGAGATAGACATAAGTAATGCAGAAGCGAGGTAAGATATTGTTTTGAAAAAATTGTAATAAACAATGAAGTATTACAATACATACAGAATTTCAAATGTGGCACCATGACAGTAGATGAATGCGAATACCCATGAATGATCATTTGGGTACCTGGCTCACTCTGTTACTGGGTAACACCAACATCTGTGCATCACTTCACAACACCGATGGGTGTGCATAGGACACATGTTCACGTAATCATACTTGAGCACTGGTCGTGAATGTGTCTACTGTGTTTCAACACAATGTAGTTGCAGGTTATGTAATTCTTGTACAGGAACAGTAAACGTCAGTACTGCTTACATCGCTTGTGGTCATGGGTCAGAGAGGAGAAGGATGTGAAGGTTATAATAACGTGCAGCATGAAGAACTCTTTTTAATGGTGGAGAGCATGACATACAGGGAAGTGTAGCCTTCAATTTATTGGAGGTGGTCTGATGTGTAGGCACAAGGCAGTCATTTCTCCAAGGTACAGGTGCATGGTCAGGCATCAGTTATCATACTGCATGCAAAGCTGTACATCATATCGGAGAGAGATATCAGTGTGCCAAATGCAATATGTGGCACAAACCTCTGAAACGAGCATGTCATGCAATGCACAACATTCGAACTAAGTCTGATTTACTTCTGTCTGTTTACGTTCTATGACACATCCTCCAAGAAACATGGCAGCTCACCGACAGAGCACTGTGCAAGTGACAGGCAATGTACATCCTGCATGCCATTGGTGGACACTGTTGACATGTGGGCCTGTAGTGTGAACTTCAAAGTGTCAGCAATGGGCCGGCGGATGTACATTACCTGACAGTCGCACACACATCTGTTGGTGGTAAGCTGTGGTGGTATGAGGGTGGGTTGTGCTGATCGCCGAGGGTGACATATGTAGGCATATGCGACTGTGGTGGTTACTGATTGTCGTCTTCTGGTGTGGTGGGTGATGTGTGCTGGGGAACTGAGGGGTGCCAGCTTCCTGTAGATTTACTGGTCAATGGGTATGGCTCGCACAGGTTTTAGTTGTTCTGTGAACTGCAATGAATTACCACATGTACTGGATGTGTAAGAAGCATGGGGGATACGTTGCTTGTGCTTACTTGTTGTGTGCCACAGGAAGCGTCATCCCGACAGGTCATGCTGTCCAGGTTGTGCATCAAATTGTCCTTCCAGGGGCACACCTATGTGTGGATGGCATGCAGTTGCCCTTGGATGGAGTGGTGCCAGTTGAATGGATGGGCCTCACACTGGGCACTTCACCCGTGACAGGTTGTGTGGCACATTGAGTGCGATGCATCACTTCATGCCACATGGAATTGTTGCCATGATGACATGCAAATGGTAGCATTGCGCCTTGCATGAATAATACTCACATTTGTTGTACAGCCACCATAACAACAGCAAACAATTGTATTGATATTTCCATGTGTACTGACAACCTCATTGTGGAAATCATGTGTCAATAACACATGGCACACCCCGTCACATTTACACACGTTACATGTAGAAACAGTCCCTATGCAATGGTTAACTTATTAGCAAGTTATTTAAAAAATGGAAGAATGATACCAGGCATACTGTGGCACTCAGTTCCTGCAATGTACGCAAGGCAGTCAGATGGTGAAACAGAAGTGCACCATTGATGTGTAACACTCAGTGAAAGTACATCACAGTTACGTACTTATTGGTCACAAGTCAATATATGTATTCCACATGTACAGTTTTGCTGCAACACTCATCTCATTTCTGCTGTCCTCATTAGGTTATCAGAGGCAGAAACACCTAAACCAACAGGTGAGTGGCAGTGGCAGGAAAGAAAGTTTATAGTGTTCGAGTCATGCTTACTGCAGTTGTTTAGCATCTGTATGCAGTGCCAGTCAGCAAACAGTCCAACTGTGACTAAAATAAAGGGACATTCATTGTAGTACAGCAGAGCTGTCAAATTGCTATAGAAAGAACATGGTCATCACAGCCTCTCATTGGTGACTATCCAGCAGGAAATGTACTGCTGTCAGCAACCATTGGGTTCAGTGGAGTGTCACCACAGAAAGTACTGAGGATGCTGCGACATATAAGGATTCAGTGCATCTCAGACCCAACGTTCTATGAACATTCGAAACACTTTGTGCAACCAACCATCCATGATGTGTGGAAGAGAAGCAAGGAGAACATTGTTTCCAGTATCGCAGCACAGAATCGCAATATAGTTCTGTGTGGTGATGCAAGATGCGATAGTCCAGGGCACTCAGCAAAATATGGCACTTACACCTTGATGGAGATGGAACACTGAAAGATAATAAGTGTCAGCCTTGTTCACGTTAGTAGTCATCACTGAGTAGTTCATTGCCTGATCAATAACTGTGAAATATCCATGGTCACCTGTTGAAATAGGAAATTTCCATTCTGTTTTCATGAAATACAAGTCATTAACAGTCACTTTTGGCGGCACCACTTTCCCATATCTTTTTGTACTGCAGAGCAATGAGGTGAAGAGTGCATATCACATGGAGCTAGAGGGCCTAAAAGGGGTACAAGATATCAAGCACTGTGGCATGCACCCATCCACCCTAATCACGGATCGACATCCCCAGATACAGAAGTACCTGTGTGAGAATGAGCCATCACTTATTCATCAATATGATGTGTGGCACTTTGTAAAAGGTGTATATTCAGTATTACGTTAATCCACAAAACTTAGATATTTACCAGTACTTGTTCCACAAAATGTACCCTACGGTTGCATTCAGACATCCTATCTGAAGTATGCTGTACCATCACTTTCTTCCCTCATGTCCACCTCATACCTAGGAAGTCACACCCATCCAGTCTTCAAGGTTAGCATTCACATAAGTTCCGGAAATGTCACTAACCCACTACTTCCATTCTCCATATTCATTCTTACCCCCCTAAATATAACAAACTTGTAATTCATCCCAATGTGCCAAATCCTCCACACTCCTTGACATGGGTAAAATTACAACCAAATAAATTAAGTTCCTGTTTTCAAATGTTACCTCCTTGTAGGGATAACGAAGAAGTTGGAGTCATACACTGCCCAAAAGCACTGCAACAGCATCCGGGAGTGGATCCCAGTATTAAAAACATGTTATACTGGATTCCAAGATCAACACCAGATGGAAATGGTGAACTGATGCTTGCCAAGCTTGGAATCCATCACCAACCATATACAGGGAGTTCACCAACATGATAACTCACTGTTTCCAAACTGTGCACATGGGCCACTGGATGACACCATTCAGAAGAGGAAGTGGATGACACCCCGTAAGAACCTTTTTCATGTTTCACCATCATATGAAAATTGTTACATTACATTGCAGTGTACATAGCTCCATCAATGTGTAGTCAACACCGTGGCAGTCAATCCACATTAAACATTATAACAAGTGGCTAAGAAATACAGCTGTATGATTGGTTGTAAACGTTGATGATCCCTGTGTTAATGTTTCATTAACATACATGTATAGCATAGTAATATGCTGAACAATGTGTCCCAGTAATTCCAAAACATTGTTATTATAATAGCAATAAGGCACGCACAGGGGTTTTGGTTAATGGTTACACTTAACTCGTTCAAATCCTGCACATGTTAAACAACTGGTTCATGTTATAATAGCTGTTATCAAGTTCATGGCATTTGTACCACTTTGATTAACACATGTCTTCTGTTGTTGTCAGTCCTACAAAACAATGGAAGTCATGTGTAAATCACACAACACAGGTCCTGTGCTGCTAGAGACCGAATCTGTTACATGAAAACTTAACAATGAGGTTTCAATGAACACATGTAGTGCAGAAATAAATTGATTTGAATTGTCTCAATCAGATAAGAAGGCATATGAGAAAGTTGAAATGGCCCTTAGTACAGCCCAGGTGAAATGAGATGTCAAAAGCTATCGCCAAACCATCAGACTCGCTGCTGAGAGCTACAGCCTGGTGATCCAGTACTCACGAAAAGTTTAGTGTACAGCTACAAAGGGATGTACACAAGGTGATCATTAACTTTTCTGTAATATAACTGATATGTCATTTACCATCTTCAGTCTGTGTAAAAAAGTACAGTCCTTGAAACTGTACAAATGAAATACAGTCAATGGGAGTGTTTTGTGGGAAAGAATGAATGGCCACCACGAAAGGCTACTTGAACCATGGAATGCACTGCATGGGGAGCTGATGTATGCAAGTACTGTGGAAATGGTGCAAGACATGAAGGGACACTTACACAGTAAGACTGCATCACCGAGCAACAAGGGGAAATGGAGGACCTTGTAGGGATGTAGTGGATGCTACAACTGGTCACTAGTGGAGGCAGTGACCATACAGCACACTTGGTAAACAATAGGGCATAACCTGATGTCTTCATAGTATATAATACAGAGTATAATGGCTGGGGCTAGGGTGATAACCATGCTGTAATTACCTCGAGAGGTTGCTAGGGCAACATGGTAAACCTCGAGAGCACAGCTCGAGAGTTTAACTGTATCCCTATGAACCACAAGAGGTGATTTCATCTTGGTTGTCACCCAATCCCCAGCCATTACGTGTTATAGTGTATGGTGCCAAAATACACTGTTTGCATTGCGTGTGCACAGGTATAAAACTCTGGTGCATTCTATTTTGTTATGCCACTATTTGTAATTTCTGAAGTGTGGTTAACAACTTTTAAAGTTCTAAACAGTGCATAACAAAGCCTGTGACTGCTGTACTTTATCTTTGTTAACTATGTAACTAAAAGTGACACGTTCACAGGTGTGACTATCACTATTGTAAGAAATAAATTCAACGATAGCAAACTTTTCTGTTATACTAATTCAATTGTTTACACCTATGTTTCATGTACTCACAGAATGCTACTAGCAGCCATTCACTTCAACAGCAACTTGGGAGAGAACAGGCAGTGTCTGCTGAAGGAGAGGCGTATGGCCACTGTTGACATACCAAAGTACAAAGGTGGTGCAGGAGTGGTCAGACCCAAAAATGAACACATCTTATGGTAAGCTTTACATTTTATTTACCAAAATCAGTCATTTCAGAACAATGAATCACAGGTAACTGACATGGTACTGAATAGGTCTTGTTCAGTAACCTACAATGTTCTCACAGTCATGAATAATATTGCAGCAGAAATATCAATGGACACATGGCCAACTAATCTGTGAATGATACCACGTATTGTATTTGTTGCTGGATGGATTGTAAGTGGCACCACAGCATCGCTCCATCAAATAACTTACATCTTCCAGGTACCCCTCGACTGCACAACAACTTCGTACCAGTCACTTGATTACACTGTGACGCGTGACCACAGAAAGCACTGTGGTGAGCAAGCACCAAACAACTGTATGTTGTCCATATTAAGTGACTGCTTCACTTTTCCAGTCAGACTGTTCTTTTAAACTACCCACTATTAAGTCAGATTGTGCTCTCTGCCCATGCGACTTGCCATGGCCACATGTCACCTTATCAGATAGCACATGGTTGAATTTTATTTGTTTTTTCTTCAACTCACCCCTTTGGTCAAACTCCCACCCCTGCCTACTCATCAGCTCCCGAGGGGTCGGCAGTGGGGTTGCAGTTTTGGAGGATCCAATCACAGCTTGAGGAAAGCTGTAAGGGATAGGCTGGAAGATACTTCCGTGCCAATTACAATCCATTCAACAAGAAACTGACATCACAGTTCAGCAATTATGTTTGCTTATGCTGGCTCACGCAGCTAAAAGGTAGTGGGCTATGAAGACTAGTACGTGATACCATTACTTTGCATCATCCCTGTAACATGTAAGCAATAAGACACAATTGGGTGTGCATTAGACAGATCTAATGCATGGCTAGTGGATGTATTGAGGCAAGAGGCCTACAGTCTCGGCCGCGCATTAGAGCTGTCTAATGCACATCCCTGGAGTGGCTTATTGCACTTATAAAATGGGCCTCTGTATTATAAATGGGTTTCTAGTTTTAGCTGTACATTAGACACATCTAGTGCATGGCTATCAGATTGCTTGAAATCCTTTGCCCATTTTATAAGACAAAACAACAACCTGTGTTTATTTGTGGTAAGCAGGGTGGGAGGGAGACAAGGTATCTTCAAAGCAACCTCCTTTCAGTATACTTAGCATACTGTTGGAATTAGTATTATAAAATGTGCAGGAAAAACTTTATTTTGATTGGTTAGTAGTCATGCATTAGAAATGTCTACTGCATGGCTACTAACAAGTTCAGGTAACCACGGCTTCAGGTTTATGTGAGTCTAATCGAATGTTCATTTCTGAATTGCCGCCATTATTTTTACCGCTAACAGTGACATTGCTGTAACACTGAAAACCTCCTATTAAAACACGCCCAGTTCCTACAGATTACATTTTTTTATTTGCTTTCTCCACCCACCATGCCTTCATTTGCTCCCTTATTAACCTGTGTAGCTCACTGTTATTCTTTTATCTGATCATTGCGATCAATCCCAAAACCAACCTTGCCCCTGCCTGCCACTCGCTCACAAAGTTTTCTCCCACCCACTCAGCAACTCGCTGTCTGTTACCTCTCATGCCATGCACAAAAAAGTAAAAAAGAAGCATTTACCAGCACATCACAGAACTACTAGAAATAAATATTTCTTCTAGTTTTGTGGTCTCCTGAGACTGTATTTGATGCCGGTAAACTGTTCCATTTTTGTTTTCTTTCTCACTCTCTCTTTCTTTCTGAATTCCTTTTTTTTCTGTAGTTGAGGTATCTTCCAGCTTGTGCTTGACTCGTCTTCCACTCCCCTTGCAGTCCTTATATGCCGCTCTTTATCCTAACATTAAATAGACTCTATAAATCCCTGGATTTCAGTAATAATATAAATATATTTTGTAAGCTACCTGTTCAGTATTCAGTAACGGTGGTAGCTCCGGGAACCATGGCAACCCCAGATACAAAGTCAGCTACGTGGCCACAGCAGGACAAAAGCACAAACTAAAATAACTGGCGGAGGAACTATATTAGATCAAAATACATACAAGAGTTACCTGTTTCAGTATTTAAAGCAACACATATTAATTTTACATATATATAAAATGCAGATCCCTATTTTATAAGTGCAAGAATTGGTGTGCATTAGATATTTGTAACGCACAGTCAGGTAAACGGACTCAGCCTGTGCGCCTCATGCCTTATTATGCCCCTGACCATGCTAGAAATGTCTAATGCACATCCTCGTCTGTTTATTGCTTACTTATACACTTATTTCATGATGGTATCTCAATATTTGAGATGACAGATCAACAACACATTGCCATATAAAGTACGAGACAGTAAGTGAATACAAACTGCGCTGTATAACTGTTACTCATGACTGTTTTTTCAATTTCAGCATTTGTGGAGGACATGTTATCAACCCTAGAAAGTGCTGTCCAAGCAGGCAAACCAAAACAAGAGTGGTATAACAAGGAAGTCCCACCTCCCTTAACTTCAAAGTTTCCACCAGTGGACAAACAGATGGCCATTGAACGCTGGAAAAGAAACCGACGATTCCATAGTACAGCTGTCCGGGTCACTCAGCATGCAGAAACCCCACATACTGTTCCGATGGCCACCTCTCCCCTTATCCGGTTCACAACACAGGCTGGCAACACCACTCTAACTTTCCTTCCCAACCAGCCCCAACACCAGCGGATGAAGCTGCGGTAGGACAGGAATCTGTGCTGGCTGAAAAAAACAAATATAAACATTGTTTAGTACTTGAACTGTAATGATGACATATAACACAAATAACTGTTAAATGAAATGTACAAAGTAAGGTATTGCACTTCATATCCCAATCCTTACAGCTGATTGCTGACCCCCCCAAAGCCCCTACTCTGCACACATGCTCGGTGGCACTGTAACGTCTGACCTGGGAGAGTGCAGGTGCGCGGTCCATTTAAGCATGTAGGTGGTATTTCTCAAGGTTGTTTTTTTCCCCTTTGCAAAGCATGTTAGGGGGGAAATTGCAGCAGTCAGTTAACTAGTACAGACCATAGTAGTCAAGCGACTGCTCTCATAGTCTCCTAAAATGCTTTACAATCGCAGAAAACTGTATTACAAATTAGCAGCAACAGACTTACAATGTCCTGGGCCATGCAGTCTCCCATCATAATGTGTACCCACGTTGGGGTGGAGGGGGTACAACCCATCAGAATCAAGCAAATAAAAGGACCAATTTACACTGTCAAATATGTGGCTGTCAGCCGCCTGGTGGCGCTGAGGGTTGAGATGCTTGACAGCACACTCGCATTCACTGATGACCCTGGTTCACAAATGGATTAGTGACGCTGGGGTCGGCAGGGGACGAAAAGGATTGAGCATCCAGAGGACTACTCTCCTCTTTGGGGGGTGGGGAGAGTGGGTGATCTCACTCAACAGTGGCTCCCAGTGGAGACTGGGGGCACTGTTCAGAGCGATGCAAGAAGGGGAACACTAGATAACAGGAAATGGCTCACTGTGTTCGACGGATGATGCCTCCCCTGCTGTGCAACAGCATCAAAACCTCCACGGACAACGTCCTCCTTAGCAGCGCTCCAGGTGCCTAATTAAGAGTGCGCTGGTAAGCCCTCCCAGTGCCTTTCTCCTGAGTAGGGGAACCTGTCCCAGTGACGGATACACTAGGATAGTCTTCAGGAGCCAAGGCGATATATGGATCGAGGTGACCCAGGAAGAGGATGTCCGCTGTGTCATGGAGTACTGTGGAGGCCAAAGGAGAGGGGAACAGTGGGGCATATAAGCAGTAAAACAGATAAAAACTAAATAAAATGTTAATGCGTTTAACTTCAGTTTGCATATAACTATTGCATGTCATGCATTTTTCATGATTCTCTGCAAAGTCAATCAATTTCACTATACGTTTAATGTTCTTTAGGAAACATGCTGTTTCACAATGAATATCACTTGTTTTATTGCACTCTGCTAATGAACTTTGTGAACCAACCTAGATGTCACACAGCAGCTGCATGTCTACATATGCAATTGTATGACAAGATTGGTACTGTAGCCATGGCTGCAAGTTGATAACAGCACACTGTTAATATCTATTGACAGGATGAAACAGTGTTGCAATGATGTCTTGTGGGTGAAATAAAGGAATAATGAATGACATGTTTGGTGTTATGCTGACATACCATCCTGCCTGTGCTGGTTGTGCCCCACCAGAGGCCCAGGGCATCAAACATCAGAGAAGGATTTTGCAACACCATAACACCCACAGTGTCATGTATTATTCCTATTATTCAACGGTTTGTTGTTTTCAAGAATAAAAAGTAATCATTTAAAAACATTTGTTATTACTGTGTTATACTGTTTTTCTTTGTTCACAGAACATGAGAAACACACACACATAGAAACACAGAAGTTGACAGCAGATAAGGACTGCAAGGCACAACCAGGATGCCAATTTAGTGTTGTCCTCATAAAAGTGCCATTGGTCTTGCTCTGTCAATGGTCTATCTATTAATAACCTTCTGTATTGCTCCTTTATGCCTATACGATGCATGTTTGAATCCCTGAACTGTATTCATATCCACCACTTCCTGAGGTAGGCCATTGCATGCATCCACCACCTTTCTGTGAAAAGAACTTCCTGACTTTACCCTTAATCAGCCTCCTCTAATGTGATGCTGTGTCCTGTTGTCCTGCTATTTTCTTATATTGAAACATGTTGACACTTTCTCCTTGTTCATGTACTGAAGGTGTTTGAATGTTTCCATCATATCACCTATCTGCCTGCTTTGCTGTGGGGTATACATATTGACCTGTGTCAATCTGTCCTCATATGTTTTGTGATGCAGTCCCTGCACCATTTTGCTTACCATTCTGTGGACTGCCTGAATTTGGTTAATGTCCTTCTGAAGGTATGGCCTCCAGTACTACAGACAGTACTTCACATGGGGAATAAGCAGTGTCTTGTCAATCAGTATTATTACCACCCTCTTCCAACTTCTGTTTCCTCGACTAATACAACCCAACATCCCCCTAGCCTTGTCTACTGCTTTAGTGGTCTGCTTCGATGATTTCAGGTCATCGATGATGATGATGATGCCCAAGTCTCTTTCTTCCCTTTAACTGCCAGTGACTCCCATCCATGTCAAGGCAATCATTATGAAAGCAATGGCAATGCAGTACTGTGAGGTAAGCCATGCAGTGCTCACCCAGCTGCAACAGTGGGCCAACACTGTGCAGAGCTGCTCAATAAAAATCTGAAATTTACAGAATTTGTCTATCACTGGTATAAAAAGTGAACAAATGCCACAATTAAGAAGAATTAATTTGTGCTGGCCCAAATAAAGTTGACTTACAAGTATCCCCACTATTTACATGTAGTGGCAAAGGGTACATGACTGACTTTATGTAGAAAAAAAATATTAACACATTTCATACTCATTCACAGGCAGGCCTTCATTGTTGTGGTACTGTCTGTATGCGGCTTGAACTGTCTCCAGAACCCATATACTTAAGCAGACTTCAGCAAATCCAGGGTGCTCAGTGATGCAGGAAGGTACATCAGAGTCAGGTACAACATTGGGTAGATCAGTCATCTTTTCAAGTACTCGATTGATCTCTTGGCAGCAGCGCATTCAAGCTCAGTAGGCATCACTACACAGTTCCCACAAGTGCACCTTAAGAAAACAAGAAACATGTAATGACAATTGACATTATTTAAGCAATAAGGCATGAGCAAGGGTTATGTTAATGGTCTGTTAATCACCTTCGAGGGGTATACTGTGGCACAAGGTGTAGCCGAGTGCCACATGCCCCTAGAGGGTGATTAACTGACCATTTACATAATCCCTGGGAGTGCCTTATTGCTATTATATACCACACTCATGTGATGTCTTTTGAGCAATGACGTTACAGGATTTTCATACCTGATTGTATAATTATGCGTAACGATGCTAGCAGGTACATCCCACATGTGTGTATGTGTCTGTGGTGGGGGACCTGAGTCACAGCCACAGTGAGACTGTATATTAGTTAAAATATGCTCTCCAGGGTATGTTGTGTGCTGGGACAACATCATGCCTCAGGTGGTTGGGCACGAGGCTGCAGGCAGAGTGCGCCCAACAACTGAGACGAACATTATCCTAAACGACACAAACCCCTGGAGGGTATTATTGGTATTATACAATGGCTCCTTGTTTCATATATATAACATAACAAAATCATTTTAATGAATGTTTTTACTGTGGAAAATTATTTTTGTTTCTTAAGAGGAGATGCAAAACAGAGGTCCTCTAGGTCATCATATAGATCAGCTACAGGGTCACAGTGAGGCTGACACTAGACCCGTGATGTTGTGCTGGAATAACAGCAGGGTCCAGCCCAAGATTGATCAATGAGAGATCAGAAAATTTTCTTTCCATTGTGTAATTATTGTTATACAATGGTATGTGAAAGTCCTGCAACCTCAGTGGTTGAAACATGTCTCATGCCTGTTGGTAAATGCTGCATAACCCACGGTTGAAGAATGGCATTTATAAAAACAGAATTAAACACATTTGAATTATATTTCACACCGAGTCCATTGTAGAATCTCAATAATGCTCCAGGGTGTGAGTTATTGGGCAGTTTAAAAACTTCTTAGAGGTTAAATCATTCGCTGCACTCATGACACACCACACGAGGTGTGGTAAATCCTCAATAACCCACACCTGTCGTGCCTTATTGCTTAAGTAACATGCTGTGATGTACATACCTCATGTACTGTGCACTGCAAAAATCTGTATGATGTGTGTTGGTATAAATCCTGCATCTAGGCTGATTGTGTCAGGGTACAGACCATTTCAAATGGTGACTGCATACTATCACATTGCTTGGGCACTACTGAGTCTCTCGCGACACGTCCATCTCCCTGGCTTCGCCCCCGGCTGCTGTTCCTGTGTTGCTACCCCCACTGCCCCACTGCTGCTTCCCACTGCACCGGGGCACCCCCACTGGCCTCTGTCCTCCTGGACCCACTGTCCCTCTCTGCTCTTCCAGCTCCTGCCTCTCTCTCTCTCTCTGTCTTCCCCAGTTTGCGGCCTGTTAGGTTCTGCTTCTTCCTTGAGCACTATTTTGGCTCAAATCGGTACTGTTAACTCGGCTCAGCCACTCTTGCGCATTAGCGAAGTGTTGAGATGTCGCATTAGCTACCTTTATGCATGGACCCGCCTTCGTTGCGTATGCCTTTCATTTCCATTGCGCTGTTAACAGCATGTTTTCGTATAACTGGCCCCTTCTGAATATTGCAGAATGGCGTATTTTTTGGAGTTGTGCAAGGCAACCCTGTTGTGCATGGCGCAACTTTGAATATCTGGGCCCCAGAGTCCAGCAGGGGCGCTATGCAACCAGAAATTTTGAGGGCACAAAATCAAAATTCTCTAGGGGATCTGGGGCTATGCACCCCACGGGAACACTTTTGAAAATTTAGGACTAAATGCTGCATTTTGGTGACTTTTAGAAGGCCAGGAAGCTTTCTTCAATATGCTAAATGCTGTCACAATGATACTTATTTTTCTTTGTTCAGTCTATGACAGTGGCCTCTTGTATTTTCAAAGCAATTTGTAAAAATTAACTGAAATGGTGCATTTGGTGCAGTTTTACCATACAGTGAATCAAGCTATTTACAGTCCATTCCTAACTAATTAATTACCTGCTAAAAGCCAGAAATGCACCATTTGAATAGTCAAATTATTAAACGCTTACTATGTTGGTAAGGAAAAATAAATGATACAGGTCATCTGTTTTTGCTGATACTTTGCTTACTGTGTAATTCTGTTTCCATGTATTACTTACATATATGCAGAAAAAAACACTGCAGACAGGATTCAGTACCATACAATATACTATAAAAAGTCATAGTGCTTAAACACATACACACACACACACACAACAGAACACAGCTGGATAAGGTACCAGCATTAGCAACCACGCTTACCCAGAGTCTAGCAGCGGCATCACAACCAGAAATTTTGAGGGGCACAAAATCAAAATCTCTCTGATGGGGTCTGGGGCCATACCCCCGAACATTTTGAAAAATTGAGGTCAAATGGTGCATTTTGGTGACTTTTAGAAGGCCAGGAAGCTCCATAACATGCCAATGCTGTCACATGATACTTTTTTTCTTTTGTTCAGTCTGTGAGTGACCTCTTGTATTTTCAGTAAAGCAATTTTGTAAAAACTGAACTGAAATGGTGCATTTTGGTGGTTTTTACCATACAGTGATTCAGCTAGCTATTTACAGTCCATTCCTAACTAATTAATTACCTGCTAAAAGCAAGAAATGCACCATTTGAATAGTCAAATTATTACAATCATCTACTATAAATGCTTTGCATGAAAAATAATGACACAGGTCATCTGCTCTCGCTGATACATGGAAAAGATTACACAGTAAACAAAGTATTATTTACATATATGCAATAGGGATGACGATAAACAGAGTATGATGAATCCATTTATTTGAGTAACTGTGTGTATAAATTTCATTTATGCACAGTTATTACATAATGCTCTACCACTCGTGAGGTTACTTGAGGCCAATGGCAACTTCACAAGATAACCACTTTATCACACAGTCACCCCCACATATCTGTTATTCATGCAATAGGCATGGCAGGGTATTATATAGCTAGTATAGCACAGCATAATGCCATTCAGTATCAGAGGGTGGTGCTATCCATTTTCTGAACTGTATAGCACTAGACTGCTAAACATTTTATGTTTTTATTCAAGTTTACTACACACAAAAACACATTAAAAACAAAGTATTTTTCATTTTGCTAACCAGTCTGTGCCATATACTATGCATTTTTGGAGCTGATTAGCACTTTCACATGTGAAACAGCTAATTAATTTTTTTGGATTATTTAATACCCTACATGGACACAAAACCCATTTAATAAATCCATTTATCTGCTCAGTCATTGAATAAATCAAATTTATCTATGCAGTAGTGATTTAATCACCATTTATCCACACATTATTTATGTCATTATCATTTATCTGCATAGTAGTGATGTCACATATTCCCGTATTCAAATGCAAATAACTTTAAAACGTAAGAATGATACATAATACTGTGAGAACGAAGGTGTTCGACTAGAAAGGATATTTACAAATGTGTGGTGTTTCATTTATAGTTACCTTTAGTTTTTTATAATATAGCAAAACATAGCAGAACATTCAATTTTGTTCACTTTTTGCAAGAAACAAATGCAAATAACTTTAAAACAAAAAAATGACAGCATGGTACTTTGAGCACACAAGTTGTTCAGCACAAAACTATCTACAAAATAAGTGGTGTTTCATTTAACAGCAACCACTGTGCTAGTTGGAAAGTTGACAAAAAGTCACACAACCTATCATTTAAAAAAACATTAAAAGCAAATGTCCCTGCAGTGTCAGAAAGCATTCCTTAGTGTGTAAAGGAAATATACAATGGTGAGCTGTCAGATAAATTATTCATCTGCACAAGTGCTGTTTGACCTCGGAAGTCTGGACCATACAGTACCTCTCATCTTTTCATGTCAGCACTTGTCTTTAAATTGCAAGCAAACTGTCTGAATGTGTAGCACATTCTTAATAAATATACACATAGTAGGTTACCTATGCTTAGTGCCAGTATGTTTAAATAAAAGTTACATTTTTATTATGAAACTGCAAACAACCCAGAAAACCGCGAACAGGCATGGACAGAGATCACGATGCGCGAATGCAAGGCAGAAATAAATGGTGCATACAGTGTGGACTCTGAGCAAGTCAATTTAACCGCCCAGTGGCCACAGGTCACCCCTGAAAACAGGCACCTGTGCCTAGTGGGCCTTACCTGGTTACCAAAGACCAAAATAAAAAAATAAATAAATAAATAAACATCAGTACCACCTCCCTACCAACAGGCCCTCCAAATTAAGTATTGCAAACAGAGTAAGCCAGCTTGCAATGCAATACATTGTACTTAGTATTGCTAACAAAGTAAAACTGTCAGAACAGCATAATAAAGGATCATACTAATTAATATTACTTGTAAAACTCCTACTGCCTTGGGGGGGAATAACCCACTCCAGGTCATACAGTTTACACTCCATTCAAGAGCACAACCACATCCTACAGGCTCTCAAACCAGAGCAAGCCTAATAACAACAAATTAATGCCTTTACTAATAACCCTTCAACACTGACAAATGACAGGGGTGGTATTTGTGGTAACACCACACCCAGATGAGCGACCTCCTCTTGCAAACCCTCCAAACAGAAACAGATGAATGACAATAAAATACAACACAGACTGACAGCCCAGGGGTGGGGCTGGATGAAATAACCTACCCCAGACAATAATCACACCCCTAACATTTGAACAAGAGACAACTTTTCTTCTTTTGAGGAGGGGGGATTATCTATGCAAACAAGCAGAAGTCACTTGAACTACAGTGAAAGCTAATGATTTAAGGGAGGGAGGTGTTGCACTGCCCCTCTGAGTCTGCACCAAATACACGCACACTCGACCTCTTGCAAAGTGCATCCACAGTCTGCCAATAACAATGAATAAATTATTACAGTTTACTAATAATAATAATAAAACAAACAAACCCACCCACTGTGTTTAACCCTTACCCTACTGAACCTCTGCTGCTGCATGAACATCTGCCCCACTTTGATTGGCTTGTCCATGGTGGCAGGTGGTCAGCTCCTTTGCCTGCCTCCCTCAGCACCACAGGGCATCCCCGCGGATCAAGTTGTGGTGAATGTGGCAGAGTTTACCCTGCTGCTCCAGCTGAGTAATGGGATTCTTTCATCCCTGAAGGCAAACTTTAGAGCTTCTGTTGGTGTCTGGGTGGTCCGACGGTCGTATGCTCCCTCTGTGTCCCCTACACTGAACCCAGGAGAACTCTTATCACTAGTATTCCCTCTGATTCTCTTCAGACCCCACAACTGCTCAGCTCGTGGCATAGACCACTGTCTTTTTGCAGATGCTGGAGGCTGGTCTGCATTGGTCACTTCCACTAAGTATGTTGCTTTGTTCGAGGGGGCATCCGTTACTCCTGTTGCTCTGGGTCCCAGCACTATGGCACTTGCCGCTTTCCCAGTGGGACTGCACAGTCCAGTGACACCCCAACACCTTGTCCAAGTATCCCAGATGTATGGTGCTACCTCAACACACCCTGCCTCATGCCCAAGTAACTGTGGCATTCAGAAGCAGCCCATCCAACACCCCGTCTCCACCCAAGTATCCCTGCTGACCACTAATAGTGACAACTCTCACCATTTCCCCCCAGAGACACACACACACACTCCTTGCCTGGCCACTAAGTGGGGGCTTTGTATAAAGCACTTTTATGGTATGGTGGTATGGAGAGCCTCTGTGTGCACCTAAAGCCCATCGCCCCTGACAGCCACCGTATATCGGCCCCCAAGAGCCACTGGGTATTGGCCCAATATACTTACAAAAGCTTCTGAAGATAATTATGTGGGTTGCAGTTGTTACAGTCAGTGAGAACCCTGGATCCCTGTTGCTCATTATATATTATCTTTAATAAGGAGACATACCAAGAAAGAAAAGTCAAAATCCAGCATGGCAGAGTTACAAAAAAAATGGCATATTTTTGTGTTCCATGAGCATTTCTGCCTACACTCCAAAGCTAAAAACTGAATTCCCCAAATCAAATTCAGGGTTCTTTTTACCTGGTTAAGTTCCAATTTGTCTCTGAATTCTCAGGGAAAAGGAACGAAAGCTAACCATTCAAAGGAGAGACACTAGTATGTCTGATGCAACTTTTTTCCTTTTCTCAGGTGATGGACATGTGAGCAGAGTTTCATTTCCTTTCCTCTGCTCACACATCCAGAAAAGGAAAAACAAAACCTGAAAATCAGAAGGAGAGGGGGAGCAGATCAGCAATTTGGAGAAGAGGTACCTGCAAAAAAAAATGGTGGACGGAGAACCCATTCCAGGTGGACGCCACTCCTCAGCCTTCCAAACACAGAAATCCTTGTCTGTGGGCCGACACTGGCTCATCAAGTAGTTGATGGACACTGGGCACAGCTCGGAAGAATTAGGCTTGATATCTCACCCACTCTGCCCCATCCCTCTGTCACATACAACGTCCTCCAAGAACAGAGCCCTTTTACAAGCCAACCCAGACCGACGAATGAAGACATTCAGACTCACCTGCCTCCTATTACTGCTGGTACTGCTAGTACTCCTGTCCTGGGAAGTAGCAGTGGCACACACACACCCACAGCCAATCTCACTCAATAACGTGGCCCGCCACAGATGAATGTTTACCCTTCTTGGTTGTGGTTTTGCTTCATTTTTCTCATACCGGTCTTCTCCTCAGTCTGTCCTCCTTGAGCGCACAGAGTAAGATGGTGCCTGAAAATCCACTCTTTGATGCGTGGCAGTGTCAACAGATCCCTGCCCCCACCACTTATGACTTCAAAAAAGTCAATATTGTTTTAGACCTTGTGATTTTCTGGAAAATAAAATACATTTACAGGTATTTTATACTAGTTTTGAGCAATGATAGTGAGGGTCACATGCCCCTCGGGCCCTATGGGCACATGATGCCATCTGGAGTCTACAGTACGTGAATCCTGGCTGCACTATAGGCGTCTACAGCTGAATGATAATAACCACATTTGCTTCACTTGCAAATAGGTAGGCGTTTGTTTCTAATTTCTGTTTGACTTACTGTAGGTTACACATAGAATCTGAAAAATTCATAACATGTTGCATTGTGCTTCAATGAATTGATAAATGGGGATTTTGGTTTCTTTTACAAATTCATTTTTCCTGACCATGGATATACTAAAACAAAATTTTCTCAACAAAATGTTTTTAAATAAAGAGTTTAACTCACAGCAGAAGAAGCATGTTGGCATTAAAAGCTTAGTGGCATGGATGTAGAGGCACCAGTATTTAAGCATGACTTTGGTAGAGGATTATTTGTGACTGGGGGGTGAGGGAGGAAGTGAGTCTTGATATTTGTAGCATAATGGTTTTCTGAAACTTCAACCTTCAATGGGTTAGACTCTGCAGCCATCTGTACAGTATATCACTAAGCCATATGCAGTGTTTTATGGGTAAAACCCAGATCACCAGACCAGGACCAGTGCTGTAAAATCTGCACTGGGCACAGCTTGTGCAAATATTGCTGATCCAGTGGATCAAATAAATACATGCAAATAAATGAATAAATAATTACTCGGCTTTGCCTCGTGCTTCAACCCCCCCCAGGAGTGACGTTATTACATGATAACACACACCCTGTCATGCCTTATTGCTTAAATATGCCCTTTCTCAATGTACTATACCTTGATTCAGTTAATGTATGCAACAGCCTTCATGTAAACACTCTGGGCTTCTCTTTGACTCCCGATGTCTATTTGCTTTAGCTATTTCATATTGTTTGAATTGCTTTGATCTGCTTGATGTGGTGCCTATGTGCCTAAACTATGTAATCTGTTCATCTACTGCTACCCATGTATCTTCAGTGAATGGTTGTTATAACTGTCTGCTCTCTGAGCCATTGTTTTTGGACTTGTTAACTGTGCTGTCTTTGTATTAGTTTCAACGAGATGCCTTTGTAAATGAGTCTCTGACTCAAAGGTTTGTAAATCTGATATTTTTTAAAATAAATAAATGTTTATGTTTAAGCCCATGAAACACCCTTATCTAGTTAATGCATTCACAGTCGTAGTGGCTCTGCCAGAGCTTGTTTTTAGAGTAACAACTATGTTCTTCCAAACCCACCCACCCTCTCTGGAGTTTAACATCTTCTTCATGTATAAGGTGTGACTCTTGAAGAAAGGCTGTATCAGCCTTGGGTCTATTCAAGAATGTTAAAACTGGGGGCATGGCTTGACGCTGACAATGGCGGATGCAGCCTAGCTGAGCTCCTTACTGCACTCAGTCTTTTTTTATTAAAATTGGTAGTATCAGCCTTGAATTGAAGCTTGCTGGTGGTGGCATTAGTTCAGGAGATTGATGGCGACTAGCAGGAGCAAAAACAAACAATCGAACCTCTTATTTGGTGCAGCAGATCATACCAAATCACAACCCCGAGGCCTACCAGCAATGGACGGCCCTGCAAACTCACTAATAGTGCAGGAGGGAATGTTTGAACTGGAAAGATTGTTATCAGCAGTACCTACTACATTAGCGCTTATGCAACATGATATGAAGGCAGATTTCAACAATATTACCTCCCAGATCTTGCACTTACAATCAGTGGTAACAGGTTTATCCAAAACTTCAGCTAATCATACTACCTGCCTGGAAGAACTGGAAATGCGGGTCGGTAGCCTGGAGGACTCACTGACGGTAGCTATGGGAGACAAACAGAATCTTAGCAAACTCGTGGAAGAACTCACTGATAGAATTGAAGATCAGAAAAATCTGTCCCGTAGGTAGAATCTCCGGATTATTGGTCTGCCTGAGGGGATGGAGGGGAATGATCCCGAAAAGGATGCTGCATGCTAGGTTATTCGAACATTTGGAGCTCCCAGCTACACTACAGAACTGTGAAGTTGAATGA
Organism: Neoceratodus forsteri; assembly: GCA_016271365.2. NCBI lineage: Eukaryota > Metazoa > Chordata > Ceratodontiformes > Ceratodontidae > Neoceratodus > Neoceratodus forsteri. The sequence goes on along the minus strand of CM028134.1, from coordinate 1,101,935,553 downwards.
GCACATCGTGTAGGCCCTAAGCTTTCAGATACACACCCAAGACATTGCTTAATAAAATATCTACGCTATACAGACAAGGAGGCTATTCCGTGGAGAGCTAAAGAGAAAGGGTCAATTACAGTGGGTAATCATAAAGTTCATATTTTCCAGGACTTTAGTAAGCAATTACAGTTGAGAAGACAAAAGTTTAATGAGATCAAGGGTCGTCTCTATAAAATGGGCTGGTCATTTGTGCTTATATACCCAGCCAAGTTGAAGACTGATTGACCGGGAGGTACACCACAGTTCTTCTCTTGCCCTAGGGTGGCGATGAGGTGGCTTGATTCTGTACTTAAGAAGGGCAAGAGCAGCCACTTACCACAACGGCAAGAGGTTGAAGATCGCTGAAAAAGCTGTGGCCGTGTGATATGGCTAGAAATCTCATTTCTGAGTGTGGCTGGTTTGTTGGGAGTGCTGGGAGCACAGATTCTCTTAATTTCTTAATTTTATACGTTCCTGGGTCTGTGCGAACATTTGAACATTCATGAGGGTCCTGGCACCTACGCAGCAAGAGGGAGAGGGGACCGCCATTTTGTACATTAAATCTGACCGTAACAGCTAAGTCTTCTTCATTTGTAATTTGTTTTAACAAGTCCTGTGGGATTAATAACTTTTCAGAGGAGACTTGCAGTGGCCACGCTCTGGATAAAGGGCTGGCCGTTTTTGAGTTTGTTTATTTTTATAAAATGACTTTGCTCAGCTATGAGGACATATGGACTATAACTTTATATTTTTTTATTTTTATGCAATGCTTTTGGATATCCATTTATACAGTTTAAATTTGATGCCCAATTGTAAATGGCATTGTTTAATGAGTGCAGGTTACTCCTAAATTTGAACATCAATGTTCACCAGATGTTTGCAGGGGTTACTACTGTGGGCTTTTTTGTGCCCATGGGGGGGTTAACTTTTATACTTTTGGGATTGTTCTTTGGATTAAACAAGGGGGGAACTTAGGTGTGGCATGGAAGGGGGTTTCACACTGTGACCAGCAACTTTTGCTGTACAGGTTGGTTGTCTTTGAGAATCCTTTGGTGCCACCTGAGAGGTAGTATTGGGTTGGAGGCATTAATTTTGAAATGAGATGAGGGAAGATCTATGTCAATGTTGTTTTACATGTACAGGAGGTGGGTAGAGTTGCTTTTACATTAGAGGATTATGGCTGATTAGGTTTCTATAGCATCCTGGAATATTAATGGATTGAAGTTGCTTCCTAAGAGTAGGAGGGTCATGACTGAGGCTAGACGTGCTAAATGGCAGGCTGTGTTATTGCAAGAGATGCATATATCCAGAATGGAGGTGTCTAAAACTGAGGCCTTTAAGGGGGGATTATGGATCTCAGCTAATTTTTCTTCTAAGACCCGAGGAGCATCCATATGGCTACCTAAGGGCTCACATTTTAAGATACTGGATACTAAATTAGACCCTCATGGTAGATACACCCTTGCTAGTGTTTTGTTACCGGGGGTGGGTAGGTATAATTTGGGATCAGTTTATGCCCCTAATATAGATGACCCTGAATTTTTTCAGAGACTTTCCTTAGATCTGGTTGGCTGGCAGGGCCCTTGGGTTTTGGGAGGCAACTTCAACTGCGTGTTGAACACAGTGTTAGATAGGTCCAATCCTACACCTGTGTCTTTGACAAAAAATGCACAGGTGCTAGCAGTCCTGATACGAGAGGTTGGCCTAACTGATGCCTGGAGGTACTTGTTCCCATCCGGCAGACAGTATAGCTTCTATTCTAATGCCCACCAGTCCTATGCCCATCTAGACAAGGTGCTAATCAGTTCTGACCTCTTGTCAGTAGTGATGGGAGCTAATTACTCCCTGATATTGATTTCAGATCATGCGGTGGTATCCGTGGTATTTAAGCTGGGGAGCCTTGATTTGGGGTGTAAAGCATGGAGGCTGGATCCACTTTTATTGAAGGTTAAGACTTACATAGAATATATTAAAGCACACATTGCTGAGTTCCTCTCCTTTAACAAGAAGGGGGATACCTCCAATTCAACTAGATGGGAAGCTTTGAAGGCCTTTATTAGAGGGCATACTATCTCCTATGCAAAACACGAGGCCCAAACTAGATTTAAGGCCCTCAAAGAACTGAGATCCCAGATTGAACAGGTGGAGCGAGCCCATAGATTAAAACCTGATCAAATTACTCTCAAGCTTTTGCAGAAATTGAAATGGCGATACAATTTGATTTGTGGGGCTAGAATGGAGAGGGCTATTCTACTTTCCCATGCTGGCCAGTATTTTGATGGGGACCGAGTGGGGAAACTGCTCTCCTGGCAGTTGCGTAGGAAGGAGGGGGAGAGGGAAGTGACTCAAGTACATTCTTCCAAGGGTGACCTGGTGGATAGTCCAAGGGAGGTAACTCAGGCCTTTAAAGATTTTTATAAACAATGATACACATCTGAGATTTCACCACCTCCTGTACAGATAGACACTTTTCTGAACAAAGGGGCCCTGGGATCTATCTCGGAGACACAGTCAGAGCCGCTTGAGGTCCCAATTTCGGGGAAAGAGATCAGGATGGCTATTAGAAAGCTCAGAGGTGGTAAGGCTCCAGGGCCTGATGGCCTTCCTATCGACTTTTATAAGTGCTGCCAAGATATGCTTTTGGAGCCTCTGGTGGGTATACTGGAGGAAAGTTGCACAGTGGGAATGTTGCCCCACTCTACTCAGTCAGCAATCATTACGGTGCTCCCACAGCCCAGGAAAGACCTCAGCTGGTGTTCTTCCTATAGGCCTAAATGCTGATTATAACATTTTGGCGAAGGTTCTGGCTTCCAGATTGGAGCCTGTACTGCAGGGGTTGGTACCCGCTGACCAAGCTGGTTTTGTGAGGGGCAGGTATTGGAAATATAATGTTAGGAAATCTCTGAACATCACCCACCAGTGGGAGAAAACTAAACTTAAACATGGGGCAGCCATTTTGGCATTGGATTCAGAGAAGGCCTTCGACCAAGTGGAGTGGGGGTATCTGTTTGCCACTTTAACTAAATTGGGGTTCGGGCAATATTTTATGTCCTGAATTAGTACTCTGTATAAGGACCCTGTGGCCCAAGTACTAGTGAATGGGAACCTGACCTTGAGTTTTCTTCTGGGCAGGGGAACCAAACAGGGGTGCCCCCTCTCCACTTTACTGTATGTTTTATCTCTGGAACCTTTAGCGGGGTGCATACGGTCTGATCGGGAGATTCTGGGATTTAGACATAAGGACACTGAATATAAATTGGCCATGTACGCTGATGATCTCCTTTTGTATTTGCAGTTCCCTCATGAAGATCTTAATAAGGTCCACAGGGTCCTAACAGAATATGGCCTCATATCAGGCCATAAAATTAACTGGACCAAAAGCGAGGTCCTCCCCATTGGTAAATTACATAGGAGCACCTTACTTCAACATTTGAATGGACTGCAGATGGTTACCTACCTTAAGTACCTAGGGATTTTTATTTCTGGGAAAGCTTGTACTTTATGTGGGTTAAATTATAGGCCCTTTATGAAAACACTCACCTTGGATTGTGAGAGAAGGACAGCACTTCCAATCTCCCTTATGGGTAGAGTCGGAATGATCACCATGATGATTCTGCCCAGGCTATTATATTTATATCGGTCCCTCCTGATCAGACTTCTGAAATGCCACTTTCAGAGATTGGATGCAGTTATTCATAGGTTTCTTTGGAGGAGCAAAACATCTAGAATAAAGAGAACAATACTGCACCTGCCACCCTGCTTGGGGGGACTTGGCCTGCCTAATTTTAGAATTTACCATCAGGCCACTCAGCTTGCTGCTATTCCAGTGAGATGGGAGTATCTGAATAACAGCTGGTTAGAACTTGAGAGAATGGATTCAGGGGCCCATCTCAAAGGGGGGGGATCCTGGCAGAGGTGCTGTGGTCCGGAGTGATGCCTGAACACCCCAATCCTTTTACTTCAGCAACCATTGAGGCTTGGTCAGGTGCCCACCATCAGATAGGTAGGGCAATAGCTCCTACTAAAATTATCCTTATTGCAGAAGCGGTTTGGCTCAAATTTGCATCCACTGAGGCAATGACTAACAGACTGAGTGATTGGGAGGATAGAGGATTAAGATGGGTTCATCAGCTCTATGTGGGGAACAGTATGGTTTCCTTTACCTATCTGAGGGACCAGTGGAATATACAGGGAAGGGATTTCTTTCTTTACTTCTGACTACAGCATATTTTGGGTGCTGAACTGACCCCGGGTACTGGTTGGGTCCCTCTTTCCCCTTTGGAGGAAGAACTGTACTACCCTCAGCAAGGGGCTGGTTCGTTAGCCACCTATTACTGTTGTATTAATGGAGGACACCTCAAGGCAGTAGTCAATATAATTGGGAAGTGGGAGAATGACTAGGGATTCCCCTCAGTGAGCAGTTATGGAAAAGGGCATCTAATCACATGGTAACTTGTTCAAGGAGCAATAAACTTCGGCAGGTGCAGTATTATTTTCTCCATCAGGCCTACTATTCTCCTGTGAAACTTAAACTTTTTGACTCAAACAAATCAGATGTATGTTCTAAATGTCAGTCAGCTGCAGCAGATTTTCTGCACATGGCTTTAGTCTGCCCAAAGATCATGCCCTTTTGGGTGGATATGCATGACATCATGGCAAAGGTGTTGGGTTTCTCCCCGCCGAATACCCCCTGTTGAATTTATGTTGTGTGCTGAGCCCGAGCGCTTGGGTATGCCTGGTCATGAAACGTTGTGGTCACTGGCCCTAGTGAATGCTCGTAAGACAATTGCACAAAATTGGCTGGCCCCGAACCCTGCTAGTGTACAGCAGTGGGCTAATAACTTGAAGCAGTGCATGTCCATAGAAAGGGCCCAGTTAACTGCATTGGGTCAAGTAGAAGTGTTTCTTCAGCTATGGTGTCCCCTGTTGGTAGCAGCCGAGGCTGATATTTTTCCTTTATGAAATGTGTAAAGCACTCTCTAGCACTTTATTTACCAGGGGCTGATTTGAGTAGATTTGAGAAGTATTTCTGCTTAGCTGCTGTATAAGTGAAATATTTCAACATGTATACCTCTTGTACGGGGTGTGAAGGCAATGTTGATGATGTAACATTCCCTTTGTCTCAATAAAAAATATGTTGACAAAAAAAAAGAATGTTAAAACCTTCTTCCTTTTAATAGGTGATCCTATCCCTTTGACATTCCAAGAGACAAGGGAATAGTTTACCATGTTAGATGTGCAGATGTTAAGTTAATTAATAGATGAAAATAGTTCCAAGAACTGCACAAGCTATATGATTGAGGAAAAAAATCCTTTTTTATGCTAACTATATAAATGTAAGTAACTATTATTACTAAGAGATTCTAGATAATAACTATAAAAGATAAGCACCTTAGTTCTGAGGTATACTACATACAATATAAGTATGACTTTTTATATTCTATGTCACTTCTTAGATACAAAGCACAGTAAGATTAATATTAAGACAATAATCACACCTAAAAAAAAGGAATGAAAAGATAAAACAAGGAGAGACTCCCCCCCACCCTTCCAGTATGCTATCTACGGTACTTAATAACATTGAGAACACATCAGACCATGTCAGCTCCTGTATATGTTAAATCTGCTCTGAACAGCAACATAAAAGATTCTTCTCCTGAGCACAGCGTAAAGCTCCATTCAAGTATCAGGAAGTACAGTTATACTTAGATTTTCTTCCAAGTCTCGAAAGAATGAAGGAAGAAAGGAATGTTATTGTGTCGTTCAGTCATGCCTAAATGAGCTCTAATTCATAGATATCTAGTCCAAGACCTGTGCTTATATTTATTCCATCACCAGTTAACAAGATCAGTCAGTAAAGCAGTCTCCCCTGCTGAGGCTGTAGCTTTCTCCTGTGTCAGCAAGAACTAAGCACTTTATTATGAGAAATTTATGAGAGGCATTCTCCCCCATAAGCTAGAGGATCATTAGTGCACTTTTTGAATCCGTGCAGCATCTGTCCTCAGATTCCCAGCATCCTGGGAGTTGTGGACATTCTGCCCACATGAGGCTAGTATCATAGAATAGTATTTAATCTACTCCTGAGATTGTGTAAATAGAGAAGAGAAAGAGAATAAATACAGAGCCATATAATAGTATATAATCATTGTCCTCTCCTGTCCATCCCAGTTTCCTGAGATCACAGAGTCAATCATAATACATATGGCCAAGAAAAGATATAGAGGTATGAAAATTGCTGTTACATGAACAGCCACTGTACTGTATGAAGCCTTAATAAATTGATGCATCGAGCTCATTATTTACTAATTAACGATGCTGATAATTTCGGGTCTTCAGTAATTCCCAGTGTTACAGGCTCATTCTCTGACATAGTTAAACAGCCTGTGTGAAGCATATTTCTGACACAATCTTATGCCATGTAAGTAAATTTGCTTAGTAAGAAATGTTGCTGTTAACATAGTGGAGCATCAAATCTCCCAAAAAACAACAACTCTTACCCCATGACTGACTTTAGAGAATCCTGGTCAGGATTCCCATCATGAGCCCAAGAAAGAAAAAAGAGCAATACTACCTAAGAAAAAGGGGATTGCTTCCAGGAAACAGCTGCAATCGTTTGAGGAGTTCCTACAATCCTCGCATCCTTTCCTTTGGCAAGGTAACAAACAATAATAATCATAAAGTTAACCCCTAATTAATTTTCAGAACCATCTGACTTGGGAGTCCTCTGATTATTATGTTTCTGCAAACATGTTTCCCTCTGGATACTGTCTGAGGCATCAAGAGTTCCATCCTTATAATCATCTGTAGGGGGAGATGAATCCGAGCGATATTCAATCAGCATGCGTGCAGTTTCCGGTTCCTGCTGAGAAAGGGAGCCCGAGAATGAGTGTTGACTGTCTTTACTCTGATTACATTTCTTGGTGTTATTGCTGGCTACTAGAATCCTTGTTGAAAAGTTCCTGTGTATCTGCCTGGATTTTCTACTGATGGTTTGGCACCAATTAGAGTCATCAGCCATATGTGGTAAGTATGAGATTGGAGAGATACTACCAACTGTTACAGAGGAGTTTGTAGAAGGGGGAGGGCCTGATTCAGGAGCTGTACCACGCATAGCTTCGTCTTGAGCACTCCATCTAGAAGCAGGATCAGGTAAAGGCTTTCATGGCGTATTTGAAGGCTGTTTTCTGTTGTAATTGTTTGAATACTTCAGTGATTTCTTGCTATAAGACTCTTGATGTGCCAACAAATAATCTCATATGTCATGTACAGTTTCACAAAACACCAGACCCCCTTTAAGTTCTTTAATTGTTAATGAGGCTGGGTATTTAAAGTAATATTGCAGACCTAAACATTGTAATTCCTGTTTTGCCTCCCAAAACTCTTTTCTTTTGGCAACCAAAGCACCTGAGTAGTCCTGAAAAATTGAAATTTTCACGTTGTTGAACATAAGTGATCTCCTGTCTCTGGCTACCTTAAGGAATTCCTCTTTTATAGAATATCTTAAGAAGTATGCAATAATTGGTCTGGGCTTAGAGATATTGTGAGGATTTGGACCTATGGACCTATGGGCTCTTTCAATTTCTAAAGCTCCAGGCCACTTATATCTTAAAAGGTTTGGTAGGAATCTTTGCAGAAATGCTATCATGTTGCCCCCTTCCCAGCCTTCGGGTACCCCCAGAATGCGTATATTATTTCTCCGCCCTCTGTTCTCCAGATCATCAGCTTTGCCAGATAAAAAGTTCATTTGTTTGGAGTGTGCGGCATTAGGATCTTTAAGACGTTGCATGTCCGTTTGTACTGATGTTATATTTTCTGCCTGAAATAGTTTATTTTTCAATTCCTCAGTGTCCTGTTTTAGTGATACATTTACTGCTGTGACTTCTGAGATACTGATTTTAAGATCAGGCAGCATGTCTTTAATTTACCCTCTATAACTTTTGTTGGCTGGTTCATAAAGATATTCTGAGTGACTGCTCCTTTGTTATTACTTGCCTTCAAATTGCCTGTGTTCCTGGGTTCCTTAGACATGGCCGTTTGTCAGTTTCGAAGCAGTATTGTAGTATTTGATGACCAGCGCCGATGACCATTTTACCTATGTACTAGAATGTAAGTAGAGTCGATCTTCCGGGATATTGGAGTGACCACAGTATTAAAATATATTTTTTAGCCACTTGACCTAGCGTTTTCAAAAAAATAAATCAAAATATAAACTGGTGGAGTGGGAGCGGTGTCTTTAGGTGTCCATCGCAGTCAGAGGGATGCGCGCCTCTCCCTACCTTAGACATGTTTGAAATGGAACCAGACACAATGGAACAAAGATTTATGGCCAGAGGGTATAAAAAAGAACTAATTTAAAATGCCAAAACCAGTGCACAAATTCGAGATAGAAATGAATTAGTACATGGTGTGAGGGAACAAGAAGTGGAAAATACTTGTTTTAATTTTCTTACAACTTACTCTGCTCATGCAGGTAAACAAGAAAAAACAGTGAACCAGATTTGGAACATTCTTAGAGGTCACCCTGTGTAAAAGGGAATCAGTATGCCCCCCCTCCTGCATGTGTTATAGATGAGCAAGCACCATTAAAGACAAGTTATTACACGGCCTTCATGTTAAAACAAAACCCAGAATATGGATGGAAAAAGGTGTTAGGGTCTGTTTTAAATGTAAAAAAATTAACATGTGCCAACACATCATTGAAGGGGATTAGTTTCAGGGTCCTGATGGTAACAGGTTTCAAATTAGGCAGTTTGCTACATGCGATATATAGGGTATCATTTATATGGCAACCTGCAGTTGGGGTGTGTATTATATAGGAAAGACCAATAGAAAATTCAAAGCTTGAGCTAGTGAACATTTAAGAGCAATAACTGCAGGGAATATAAAATATACAACTGCTCTACATGTAAAGGAGGCTGTGGGCCAGATATTTAAAAATGCGCCAAAGGCAGGTGCAAGTCCGGCACAGCGCAATTCAGATGCACCGTGGCACCATGGGAGCCATATTCAGAAGTTGCACAGGCTGCACTGTGCAAGCACAACTCAGCTGAAAATGGCACATGCACCACGGCGCAACCTGAGATGCGCAGAGCAGACCTGAGCAGTGACACTGGGGGGCAGCGCACATTGAAGAGACCCAGGGACACAGCCAGGAAAGCACAGTGACAGTGGCCACAGGCCCCCCCCCACCAGCAGGGCATACCAGTGCACACACAGGCACCCAGGAACTGTAGCCCAGAACACAACGGGTGCACGGCCAGCAGGCAACAGGAGGGGACAATGGCCAATGCAAGGCTGCCAAGGGTGCCCCCCAGCACCCAGTCAGCCTGCTGTGCCCATTGTCATGTGGCATTGGGAGTCTACCCCAGGACCATGGAGCCAAGAACACAGATGCCCCACATGCACACACATAGCCCACACACTGGGGAGTGAACGAGCCAGGACCCAGGCAGAGTGCCAGACCACACGGGATGGGGTGCCCAACAGGGGATGCAAAGATCCCCACCCCAGCATGTGGACATGTCCAGAACAATGACCATGGCTGTGTGCCACCACCACGCACACACCTGCCACCCACCCCTGACCACCGCCCCATGGAGACCCTGAAGCCACACAGCAAACCCAGTGAACTGGGGGATGGCCCCCACTGAAATGTGACACACCACTGTACACAGCAGGGAACCATGGTAGCACACCATGTGCCCCCCAACCCTGTACACACAATGGACAGACACCAGATCACTACAGCATGGCTCCACACGCCACCTGCAAATCAGACATGGACACAGACATGTAGGTGAAAAAGGTTTATAACAGTAATACGTGGATAACAATAGAAACAACAGGGGTCAGGGACAGGGTAGGTACAATGATGGATGGGGACAGGGAACAGGGTCTGTACAGCAGGAAGGAGGACTGTAGGGGAACAGGGGCGACAGGGAGAACTGGGGCTATATACATCTGACTCAATGTAATCCACGTCCGGACACCCCACCATGCCTCTGTTCTCACCTGTGCACAGCTGTCATGCATCTGATGGTGATGACCACTTCCAGCATACTGAATATGATGAACAGAATCTGCCACAGGAGCCTCATCTGCAACCTCTGAGGTTGTCAGGCTGCTGGCCGCCTGACACCTATGGCAAGGGAAAGGACAGGTGATCAGTGCAATGGCCCAGGGAAGCATGCCCACCCACAGTGCACAATGGCAGCGTGAGTACACACCCCTGGAGAGCCTGGTATGGACACCCACAGGGGGGTGCAACTCCAGCCAACAACATGGCACACCACAGTGGTGCAGAGAGGTGGGCATTGCCACGCAGCAGCCACACGACCGCACAGTAATGGTCACATGACACACTGCAACAGCAGCACTGCAGCAATATCGGTGGCATCCATGTGCATGCCTACCCAACCAACAGCCATCACACGGGTCCAACAGACAGGCCACAGTGGCATGCACGATGCACTGTGCGACACACACAGCTGTCATGGTACATGGCACAGGCAGCCATGGTTGCACCCACTCCCCACTGCTACCCCCCCATGTACATTGGGAATGACCATGACATTGCTTACCTTCCCCCTGCAGTGCAGCTGGTGCCAGCTGCCCACCAGCAGGGCATGCTGCCCTGTTGCGCTCCACCTCCACCCATGCCTGCTTGCGGTCCTCCAGCCCTGGGAATGGAAAGAAGAGAGGTGGACATCAGTACACAATCACACCAGCTGCCCCCCCACCACACAGACTGCTATGCACTGGGCATGCCCCTGTCCATCCCATGGTCCATGGTGTACAGCGATGGACAGGATGACAATGTACTCCACTGCAGGATATGCCAGGCAGCGATGCTTACACCACAGTACCGGGCCAGGGCAGACATGACACATGTGAACACCTACCTGGTTGTGGCACTGCACCATGCTGGACGCATGCCTGCAGACTCTGGAGTCGGTCAGGGGTTCTCCTCCACAGGTCACCATAATGGTGCCTTCACTGCTCTGCTGTGCATGGCACACCCATCTTCCTCTTCAAGGCCTCTGATATGGACTGCCACACCAGGCCTCTGGCCTGCTGCAGGGGCACTTGCCCAAAAAGCTGGGCCTCATAAGGCTGGCCAGCAGCCATGAGGTTCACTACCTCGGTGTCTGACCAGTGGAGGGCATGGCATCCGGTTCCCTGCGCCATGGATAGCCTTCAGTGCAGCACTGTAAATGGCAGTGAAAAGTGCACGTGTCTGCTACAGGTGCAGGATGTGCGATAGGATATGAATAACCGCTATTGCGCAGCACATGGATGCGTGCCAGGATGCGCAGTGCGGGACCATTGAGCAATGATGGGCATGCACACTATGTCATGGCCTAGCAATGTCACAGGGTCATGTAGGTGACCTGTGGGTCACAGGTCAGCACCCAGCACCCAGCATGTAATGCGCATATGCATGATAGGGTGCATGCCAGGATGCGTGAGCATGCAGGAAGCCACACCTGCACCACATGCACAGTGCCAATGCATCGCGTAGTCCACGTGTGTTGCGTGATTGTACCATGGGACGTGGAGACCACATGCGCATTGTGGGCACAAGCACCATGAATACCCAAGTATTGCACCTCCGGGTTGCTCCAGCGCAACACAAATGTGCATGGTGCAAGTCTGTGATATTCAGCCGTGGTCTGCAAATAACCTCATGAGCCATTGCATGGCACAATGGGGAGCATTAGTATATCATTACAATTGCGCTCACCCTCATTTGCATGCATTGAGCCATAGAAGCACCAAAGAACAGCACTGGCCACAGACCAGTACTGCAAACTTTCAGGTAAGTGACTGGAAACATGGATGAACAGAGGCCTACTGCAACTGTGCAACTGATAGCTGTAACATTCATTACTTCCACTAACACACACTGGTGTGCATTCTCACAGGTGGCAGAATGTAGGGTGGGAAGGTGCGGAGAACCAGGGGCCTTCATATAAGTGCAGGCCCTACTTTACGGCATCAGAGACCACTGCCCTGTATGAGACCTACATGGACAGGAAGTCCCTTCTCAGTAGTGCCACGGGCACACCACAGGAGCGGGTTGTGGGCTGTGATGAGGTGGCACAGTATGTCAACACCCACAGCTGACACCATTGCACCCCCCAGGAGTGCAAGAAAAGGACTGGTACTGACAGGAGATGCATTTGGAGAAGATAGCTGCCATCTGGGCATCCTGCAGGGTGACCAGTGGTGGCCCAGCAGCAGGGTCTCCACTGACACAAAAGGAGGAGCTGGTGGTGCCCAGCATTAGCTGAGCATTGGTGGAGGGTGTGCCCAGTGGGGGTTTCAAACAGGTGGCAGCCCCTCACTGCACGGTGAGTATGAGCGGGCCTGTGTGTGCCGTGCATGTATGCTTGTTGAAATGCCACTGGCCACTTGCGGGTGTATCTGTGGCCGCACAGTGGACTGCAGTGCCAGTTGAAAATGTCTGCATGCCGGGGGAGCATGGTAGGAGGTGGCTATGGGGGATGGTAGGAGGGGTGAGGGGAATGATCGGAGAGCCATGGGGGTAGCCCTGGACAATGTAGCAACACACTGACCTCTCTTCTTGTCTTGCAGCACCAGCATGCCTCCAGGCAGGGATGAGGTGGAGGATATTGACACAGATGCCCAACTGTCAACATCAGTGGGCATCCGGAGCAGGGACAGGCTGGACATGGACAGTGGACATGCTGGACATGGCGCCTGATGACGCCTTGCTGGGATCTTGGACACTGATAGCCTGGAGATGCTGTAAAGGGGACCCACCTTAGATGTTGTCAGACACCAATGATGACATCACACTGATCATGGACAGCATAAGACCATTGGTGGCAGAAACTCCCCTACACACTACACAGGCACCATCAGGGCCCGGTGCTGCCCCAGTGGCTCCACAGCTGCTCCCCAGCCATGCCGTGGCTGTGGTGTGTTGTGCCACCTCTGTGTCTGGTGTGGGTGGCAGAGGTGCTGGTGGTGCAGTGGAGGTGCGGGGCACTGACCAGCAGACAGTCAGGCAGCAGCGGCTGGATGCAAGCGACACTGAGCAGTGAGGCATGGTGCACACTGCCAGTGTGCCTGACACAAGCATACCCCCTGTAAGGCCCACTGTGCAGTGTCCACCTGAATGGTAAGCTGTGCAGCATGCTGTGATCCCCCCTGCAGCTCAACAGATGGCCCAGGTGGCCCAGGATGCCAAGCGTCTGGTGGAGCACACCCGGTTACTGCAGACATCCATGGAGAACCAGGCGCTGTTTGCTCTGCTGCGCGCGACTGCGGGCTGATGTGCATCTCATGGCCAAGCAACAGGATAGAGGCACTGTGTAGATCACTGATGAGCTCAGACAGATGTGGGAGGCCACAACCATGGCTTTGGACAGCATGACTGGTGCCATTGCAACTGGGCTGGCATCGCTGGTGGTCACTGGGCTCACTCGGCTGTGTGCAGAGGACATCCCACAGTGCACTTCCACTCCACGATCCTGGCATCTGGTGACCCCAGCACAGCAGACACTGGGGTCTGACATCAGCATCCCATACAACCCCGGGCAGGCCTGTTTGGCTGCCTCTACCCCACTGCATGGACACGGTCATGGTCCCGCACTTCAACCCCCTGTGGGGGTATCAGACATGCTCACTGGGCCGACAGCAAGAGCATGCAACTGCCGCTCGGCCATGGTGCAGCCACCCATGTGGCCGTGGCAGTTGTGGGACTGTGCAGTCATAGTAGCCATGTGTGCTGCCCTGCCCTACCATCTGCTGCTGTTGCCATACACCTGCATGGGTGGTGCTGGTGCAGCATGCATGCATTGGTGCGCATGTGTGTTGTGCCCCATGTGTCCTGTGTGTGTGGACTGCGCTGCTAGGACATGTAGCATGGAGGTGATGAGGGCTGTTCAGCACTGGTGGTGCCTGTGCACCGGAGCCATGCTTCTGATCCATGCCATGTCCCACAAAGTGTGTGTGTCTCCTTGTGTGAATGCCAGTGCTGCATGTGTGCTGCCACGCACCTGTGTGCAAGTGGCTCCGCTGTGTGTAGTGCACACTGGTGTTTGCATGCCATCTACTCTGCACACCCCTGCCACAGTGTTGAGTACTGTCCTGTAATGCCCAAGCTACTGTGTTTGTACACCCATATGCATTGACCGAAATGCTCCCTTGCAATTGAGTCCTGTGCCGCCTTGCCTCCTGCACTGCTCTGGGGTCCCTTCTTCCAGGGGTGGCTGCCCACCACCCTCCAGCCCTTCATTGCCATCCCCGCTACTGTCACCCTCCTCAGCCTCAGCAACAATTCCACAGTCAATGGCCATGTTGTGCAGGATGCAGCAGACCAGAAATATGCCACAGGCCTTTGATGGGCTGTATTGTAGGGCACAGCCTGACCTGTCTAGGCAACGGAACCATGACTTAAGCATGTCAAAGACACATTTGATGATATTGCGTGTGCTGGCGTGTACCTCGTTATATCTGTCTTCCATAGGCGACGATGGTCTCCAGTAGGGGGTGAGCAGCCATGCCCTTAGGGGGTATACGCTGTTGCCTGGGTGGGAGAGGACATTTGGTTAGTCCACTGCTGTGCTGCTCCATGCTCACTCTCTGCCATGGCAACGGCCTGCCCTCCCCACCTGACATCCCCCCCCGGCTCACGGTCACAATGGTGCATGTCCTACTCACTGACAAGGTGGCCCATGGGGATGTCTCCCTGCTCGAACCTATGGCACAGCGTGGAGCTGTGCCATATGGAGGCATCATGTGCACTCCCGGGGTGTGTGGTGCAGACATTGATGATGCACCCCATGGCATCACACACCACCTGGCAGTTGATGGAAGGATACCCCTTCTGGTTTATATACACCAGGCCCTCTGGGCTGGGTGGTGTATGGATGCCGATGTGAGTGCAGTCAATGGCCCCGATCATGCCTGGCATGCGTGCCACCCGGTAGAACTCCTGCATGTTTGCTGTATGCTCTGCCTGTGTGCTGGGGAAGTGTATGTACTCTGAAGCATATGGCAGCAGAGTGCTGAGGAACTGGGTGAGGAGGCGGATGACTGACTAGGTGATACCTGTGGTATCCCCAGTGGTCTTTGAAGGTGCCTGTGGTGAGCAAGCACATCACAGCAGTCACCTTGGTCTCCACTGACATGGCATGACTATGTCTGGTGGGTGTCTGCATCTCCTCACTGCACAGCTCACATAGCTGCCTCAGATCTGCCCTGTTCAGGTGGTACCTTCCCACTATCTTCGTGTCACTGAAGTTCTCGAATGTGACCCTAGCACGGTACCACCTGTGTTGGGCATACCACCACCAGGCCCTTCGTCAGCCACGCAGGTGTTCCTCCTGCCTCCTCACACCCCTCATTACAGTGTCCATTAGGAATGGGCCACCATCCATCTCTCAGTCATTGTGCCTGTCCCTGGCTTCCTGTGGCACACTGTCCCTCCATCCATCTGTCTGTCTGTGTCTGTCTCTCTTTCTCTCTCTCTCTCTCCCACTCTGCCTGCCTCTCTCCCATTCTCTTTCTCTCTCTTTCTCTCTTGCACTCTCTCACTCCCTCTCTCTCTGTGCACACTGTTTCACATCTGCTGCCTGCGTATTTGAGCCTGTTTTTATATGCTCAAGAATGCCTGGCGCAACTTGGTGTTTGCTCCACACTTGCGCCTTGCTTTCCCATTGAATATGCCAATTGCACCATATATTCCTGGGATGCCCCTCATGCACTTGTGCAGCATACATTACAGTTGCAGTACTGCATGCTAATGGATTTGGCGCCTGCCGCGGGTTGCTTTCAATATCGCCCAGAGGCGCAACTCAGGACTCTGCGCCAGTGGAACTGAGTTGCACCACGCACAGCTGCTTTGAATATCTGGCCCTATAAACCTACAGAATACAATTTTAAGTTTCAGATAATAGACAAAGTTACTGAGAATCCCAGAGGGGAGACATACAATGCCATGATCTTCAAAAGGGAAGCATTGTGGATATTTAATATTAAAGCAACTGAATTCCCAAGAAATAATGCCCCTTTGACCTTAAACCTTTCATTAAAAAATATTGACAGTATGAGTTTTAACTTCTTTGCAAGCAGAAGCAGTACGGGTAAAAGACTTGTGACACACTGCCACATAGTTTAGGGCACATAAAGTTGGTGTTTTTAATGAATCATGAATCAGTTAGTTTGCTAAAGCACGCATTATAGAAATACTATTTATAATTTAGAATGTGTAACATACTTTTAAATGGGATAAAAAATATTTTAAAAGAACCAATATTAAATTAATATGAAGTTATTTCATACAAGGTTTTTAAAGTCTTTTAATGTTGTTTAGGTACTGAAAATGTATGATGATTTTTTTTCAGGTGTGTCATTAAAGAGGGACTCTGGTAAACATACCTTGCTTTTGTCAGCAGACTTCATGTTCGGTAAGCAACAGAATCGCAAGTCAAGTAGGTAAAAACAATGGATTGTTCATTTGTAAATTTAATAATTATTAGTCGTAAAACCGGAAGTGCAAGCACTGTGCGTGAATCATGACGGTCTGAACTCAGCGGTGCGTGCAGGCGTCTTCTCCTGAGCCACCTTTCTGGACTGCAGTAATGGCTAGCACTGAAGAAAGTTACAGCTCATCAGGACGAGAGGGAGATTTATCCCTCTGATGTTGTCACCGAAGATCCATATTGTTTGGACCCGCTGTGCAGTGATGAGGAGTCAGTCACATCCTCAGTTCCCAGCAGTTGTGAATTGGGAACCGCCTTGACTCTGCCTCATGGTGGGTGTATATTCCTTTACCTTACTGTTCGTTAGTGACTTTGTATAAAAGCAGGCAATTGTGACCCTAATGTGGCCTCTGAAACATGGACTTTCTTGTGCTGTCACGGGTTATCTAATAATGTGCACTATAGTAGCAGGCAGCCAACAATTGTCAGATGACAATATGTACAGCTGTGTGTTGTGGTTGGGGGGGGGTGACTACTTTCCCCACATTTGGCACACATAACTTCTGTAATTTCTGCAAAGTTTTCAGGTGTAACAAACAAAGCAATTTGTAAAAATAAGCTTTGCATTACTTGTTGGTCATAACTGCATGAAACAGCACCATTGCAAATGCACCAAGTGTTATGGTTGAGCCGCAAGCAGTTAGTGAACCCCTGAATGCCAATGTGCCCCATTAACATGTGGTTTCCCTATGGCAGATACATAGATGATCCAAGCTCCTTGGTCATGTCTGGGCCAATGATAGTCAGACAATAAATGACCCCACAGGCAGAACTTTCAGCAATTCAGTCAAAGTGATCTGTCAATTTCATTGTAGCCCGAATGACATTGCATTTAGTATAACTTATACAGCTTGATGAGCACTGCTGCTCTGTGTCTCTGTAATTGGTCTGCTGAGACTAGTGAGTGTGAGGGCAAGAGGATCACCTGCTGTGGGTCTGTCCACTCACCTGGTCATTGTTCATTCTGGCCACACTTTAAAAAACTCTGAGTCCTGCCAAGTCATAGAAACATAGAAACATAGAAGTGTGACAGCAGATAAGGACCGCAAGGCCCATCCAGTCATTGACACAGCACACTGTACACTGGCCCTGCAGTCACCCCAACACACCACAAGTTACAGAAGTACATGGGGAGCTGTGGTCCCGGTCCAGAACTGATGACTTCCGTGTGTCACCACTAAATAAAATAATTATTTGTCACAAAATGTGCTTGTGGCTCGGAGCATGATGGAGCAAGAAGATAGACAACAACAGTGACTTATCCAGTGATTATTCTCCTGGAACTGAGAGTCTGACTGTCACGCACGGCAAGACGGTCAAATGTCACAGGGTAAAGGCTGCAGCACTCTCCGCTGCTTCTGGGGTCAATCAGTCAATGTACCTGCCCATCTGCCGGTGGTGCCACAGTATGTTTTGACAACCAGATTCAAGTAAGTGGACATGGTTACCTTTGGGGACTGTTGGACACCGCTAGCTGGCACTCATGGCAACTGAGCAGAGACACAAAATGTGTTATTTTAGTGTCAAAATGGTACAGTTTGAGAGTCTGCAGTTGCACTGTGGCTCTGGTTAGGTCCACCTTCCACACACATAAACTGAGTAGTGTGTCTAATGGAATGTTATGGCATGCAGTGTCTATTTGCAATTGTCTCTACCCAGACACAAGCAGCCTAGATTCAGTAATCACACCACTAGCCATCATACTGTTTTGTACAGTGGACAGTAACTGCGGTAATGTATGATGGCACTGTGGCTATCACTCAGGTCCTTCCCCCAACAGACACATACACACAGACACCGAGTAGTGTGTCCTAAGCAATGTCATGGTCTGCAGTAGCAATTTTGTGCAGTGGACCGACATTACATATGTACGTGGCAGCATGTAACAAATGAGTAATGTACAGTGGAACTATCTGTTACTCATGCCCCCCAGGCACATACAGAGACACTGAGTAGTGTGTGCCAAACAATGTGATGGTACGCTGTGGTCATTGTTTTACAGTGGAGAGTACATGAGGTATGTATGTGGTAGCACGTAACAAATGAGTAATGTACAGTGGAACTATCTCTTTTATTGATGTCCTCCCCCCCAGCAAGGCACATACACACAGGGGTTAGTATATGGTGGATGTCAGGGTTGTAAATAATTGATTAGCATTTTTTTCTTGGGACTGTAGTAACTGTAGAGAAAGTATTTATATAGATATTCTACAAATGCTGTGTTTGCTAAACACAGTGAGGCAAGAGCTACTCATTTTCACAAACATTTTGCAGTTTTATGAGCAAAACACTAATCAATTGTTAGAGTTCAATAGATCCCTGATGTACCTGCCAGCACGTTACAATAAATAATGTAAGGTGGCACCATGTGTGAGACTCCAGCCCCCCAGACACGCATACACACAGTGGTCTGGTACATGTGGGATGTACCTGACAGCACATTACAAATAAGTAATGTACGGTGGCACTGTGTGTGTGACGGCCCCCCACATACAGACACATACACAGAGAGACTCAGTAGTGCGTCCCAAGCAATGTGATAGTATGCAGTCACCATTTGAAATGGTCTGTACCCTGACACAATCAGCCTAGATGCAGGATTTATACCAACACACATCATACTGATTTTTGCAGTGCACAGTACATGAGGTATGTACATCACAGCATGTTACTTAAGCAATAAGGCACGACAGGTGTGGGTTATTGAGGGATTTACCCACACCTGGTGGTGTGTCATGAGGTGCAGCCGAATGATTTAACCTCCTAAGAAGTTTTTAAACTGCCCAATAACTCACACCCTGGAGAGCATTATTGAGATTCTGCAATGGACTCGGGTGTGAAATATAATTCAAATGTGTTTAATTCTGGTTTTTATAAATGCCATTCTTCAACCGTGGGTTATGCAGCATTTACCAACAGGCATGAGACATATTTCAACCACTGAGGTTGCAGGACTTTCACATACCATTGTATAACAATAATTACACAATGGAAAGAAAATTTTCTGATCTCTCATTGATCAATCTTGGGCTGGACCCCTGCTGTTATTGCAGCACAACATCACGGGTCTAGTGTCAGCCTCACTGTGACCCTGTAGCTGATCTATATGATGACCTAGAGGACCTCTGTTTTTGCATCTCCTCTTAAGAAACAAAAATAATTTTCCACAGTAAAAAACATTCATTAAAATGATTTTGTTATGTTATATATATGAAACAAGGAGCCATTGTATAATACCAATAATACCCTCCAGGGTTTGTGTCGTTTGGGATAATGTTACGTCTCAGTTGTTGGACGCACTCTGCCTGCAGCCTCGTGCCCAACCACCTGAGGCATGATGTTGTCCCAGCACAACACATACCCTGGAGGGCATTATTGCTTAACTAATATACAGTCTCACTGTGGCTGTGACTCAGGTCCCCCCACCACAGACACATACACACATGTGGGATGTACCTGCTAGCATGTTACACATAATTATACAATCAGGTATGAAAATCCTGTAACGTCATTGCTCAAAAGACATCACATGAGTGTGGTATATAATAGCAATACAGAGCCCTAGGGATTATGTAAATGGTCAGTTACATCACCATCTAGGGGTATGTGCACCTGCTACACCTTGCGCCACAGTATACCCCTGAATGTGATTAGCAGACCATTAACATAATCCTTGCTCATCCCTTATTGCTTAAATAATGTCAATTGTCATTACATGTTTCTTGTTTTTCTTAAGGTGCACTTGGGAACTGTGTAGTGATGCCTACTGAGCTTGAATGCCGCTGCTGCCAAGAGATCAATCGAGTACTTGAAAAGATGACTGACCTACCCAATGTTGTACCTGACTCTGATGTACCTTCCTGCATCACTGAGCACCCTGGATTTGCTGAAGTCTGCTTAAGTATATGGGTTCTGGAGACAGTTCAAGCCGCATACAGACAGTACCACAACAATGAAGGCCTGCCTGTGAATGAGTATGAAATGTGTTAATATTTTTTTTCCTACATAAAGTCAGTCATGTACCCTTTGCCACTACATGTAAATAGTGGGGATACTTGTAAGTCAACTTTATTTGGGCCAGCACAAATTAATTCTTCTTAATTGTGGCATTTGTTCACTTTTTTTTTATACCAGTGATAGACAAATTCTGTAAATTTCCAGATTTTTATTGAGCAGCTCTGCACAGTGTTGGCCCACTGTTGCAGCTGGGTGAGGCACTGCATGGCTTACCTCACAGTGCTGCATTGCCATTGCTTTCATAATGACATTGCCTTGACATGGGATGGGAGTCACTGGCAGTTAAAAGGGAAGAAAGAGACTTGGGCATCATCATCATCATCGATGACCTGAAATCATCGAAGCAGACCACTAAAGCAGTAGACAAGGCTAGGGGGGATGTTGGGTTGTATTAGTCGAGGAAACAGAAGTTGGAAGAGGGTGGTAATAATACTGATTGACAAGACACTGCTTATTCCCCATGTGAAGTACTGTCTGTAGTACTGGAGGCCATACCTTCAGAAGGACATTAACCAAATTCAGGCAGTCCACAGAATGGTAAGCAAAATGGTGCAGGGACTGCATCACAAACATATGAGGACAGATTGACACAGGTCAATATGTATACCCCACAGCAAAGCAGGCAGATAGGTGATATGATGGAAACATTCAAACACCTTCAGTACATGAACAAGGAGAAAGTGTCTAACATGTTTCAATATAAGATAAATCGCTGGACAACAGGACACAGCATCACATTAGAGGGAGGCTGATTAAGGGTAAAGTCAGGAAGTTCTTTTCACAGAAAAGGTGCGGATGCATGCAATGGCCTACCTCAGGAAGTGGTGGATATGAATACAGTTCAGGATTCAAACATGCATCGATGGGCCTAAGGAGCAATACAGAAGGTTATTAATAGATAGACCATTGACAGAGCAAAGACCAATGGCACTTTTATGAGGGACAACACTAAATTGGCATCCTGGTTGTGCCTTGCAGTCCTTATCTGCTGTCAACTTCTGTGTTTCTATGTGTGTGTGTTTCTCATGTTCTGTGAACAAAGAAAAACAGTATGACACAGTAATAAAAAATGTTTTTTTAAATGATTACTTTTTATTTTTGAAAAACAACAAACCGTTGAATAATAGGAATAATACATGACACTGTGGGTGTTATGGTGTTGCAAAATCCCTTCTCTGATGTTTGATGCCCTGGGCCTCTGGAGTGGGGCACAACCAGCACAGGCAGGATGGTATGTCAGCATAACACCAAACATGTCATTCATTATTCCTTTATTTACCACCCACAAGACATCATTGCAACACTGTTTCATCCTGTCAATAGATATTAACAGTGTGCTGTTATCAGCTTGCAGCCATGGCTACAGTACCAATCTTGTCATACAATTGCATATGTAGACCATGCAGCTGCTGTGTGACATCTAGGTTGGTTCACAAAGTTCATTAGCAGAGTGCAATAAAACAAGTGATATTCATTGTGAAACAGCATGTTTCCTAAAGAACATTAAAACGTATAGTGAAATTGATTGACTTTGCAGAGAATCATGAAAATGCCTGACATGCAATAGTTATATGCAAACTGAAGTTAAACGCATTAACATTTTTTATTTAGTTTTTTATCTGTTTTTACTCGCCTTAATGCCCCACTGTTCCCCTCTCCTTTGGCCTCCACAGTACTCCATGACACAGCGGACATCCTCTTCCGGGGTCACCTCGATCCCTTATATCGCAGCCGGCTCCTGAAGACTATCCTAGTGTATCCCGTCACTGGACGGGTTCCCCTACTCCAAGGAGAAAGGCACTGGGAGGGGGCTTACCCAGCGCACTCTTAATTAGGCACCTGGAAGCGCTGCTAAGGAGGACGTTGTCCGTGGAGGTTTTGATGCTGTTGCACAGCAGGGGAGGCATCATCCGTCGAACACAGTGAGCCATTTCCTGTTATCTAGTGTTCCCCTTCTTGTATCGCTCTGAACAGTGCCCCCAGTCTCCACTGGGAGCCACTGTTGAGTGAGATCACCCACTCTCCCCACCCCCCAAAGAGGAGAGTAGTCCTCTGGATGCTCAATCCTTTTCGGCCCCTGCCGACCCCCGGCGTCACTAATCCATTTGTGAACCAGGGTCATCGGCGAGTATGAGGTGTGCTGTCACATCTCAACCCTCAGCGCCACCAGGCCGGCTGACAGCCACATATTTGACAGTGTAAATTGGTCCTTTTATTTGCTTGATTCTGATGGGTTGTACCCCCTCCACCCCAACGTGGGTACACATTATGGTGGGAGAGTGCGTGGCCCAGGACATTGTAAGTCTGTTGCTGCTAATTTGTAATACAGTTTTCTGCGATTGTAAAGCATTTTAGGAGACTATGAGAGCAGTCGCTTGACTACTATGGTCTGTACTAGTTAACTGACTGCTGCAATTTCCCCCTAACATGCTTTGCAAAGGGGAAAAAAACAACCTTGAGAAATACCACCTACATGCTTAAATGGACCGCGCACCTGCACTCTCCCAGGTCAGACGTTACAGTGCCACCGAGCATGTGTGCAGAGTAGGGGCTTTGGGGGTCAGCAATCAGCTGTAAGATTGGGATATGAAGTGCAATACCTTACTTTGTACATTTCATTTAACAGTTATTTGTGTTATATGTCATCATTACAGTTCAAGTACTAAACAATGTTTATATTTGTTTTTTCAGCCAGCACAGATTCCTGTCCTACCGCAGCTTCATCCGCTGGTGTTGGGGCTGGTTGGGAAGGAAAGTTAGAGTGGTGTTGCCAGCCTGTGTTGTGAACCGATAAGGGAGAGGTGGCCATCGGAACAGTATGTGGGTTTCTGCATGCTGAGTGACCCGGACAGCTGTACTATGGAATCGCCGGTTCTTTTCCAGCGCTCAATGGCCATCTGTTTGTCCACTGGTGGAAACTTTGAAGTTAAGGGAGGTGGGACTTCCTTGTTATACCACTCTTGTTTTGGTTTGCCTGCTTGGACAGCACTTTCTAGGGTTGATAACATGTCCTCCACAAATGCTGAAATTGAAAAACAGTCATGAGTAACAGTTATACAGCGTAGTTTGTATTCACTTACTGTCTCGTACTTTATATGGCAATGTGTTGTTGATCTGTCATCTCAAATATTGAGATACCATCATGAAGTAAGTGTATAAGTAAGCAATAAGACACGAGGGGATGTGCATTAGACATTTCTAACGCATGGTCAGGGGCATAATAAGGCATGAGGCCGCAGGCTGAGTGCGTTTAGCCCCTGACTGTGCGTTACAAATGTCTAATGCACACCCCCGGAGTCTCTTATTGCACTTATAAAATGGGATCTGTATTTATATATATGTAAAAATTAATATGTGTTGCTTTAAATACTGAAACAGGTAACTCTTGTATGTATTTTGATCTAATATAGTTCCTCCGCCAGTTATTTTAGTTTGTGCTTTTGTCCTGCTGTGGCCACCGTAGCTGACTTTGTATCTGGGGTTGCTATGGTTCCCGGAGCTACCACCGACATTGAATACTGAACAGGTAGCTTACAAAATATATTTATATTATTACTGAAACAGGATTTATAGAGTCTATTTAATGTTAGGATAAAGAGCGCATATAAGGACTGCAAGGGAGTGGAAGACGAGTCAAGCACAAGCTGGAAGATACCTCAACTACA
The DNA here is from genome assembly GCA_016271365.2 of Neoceratodus forsteri. Lineage (NCBI taxonomy): Eukaryota > Metazoa > Chordata > Ceratodontiformes > Ceratodontidae > Neoceratodus > Neoceratodus forsteri. Next base: position 1,101,911,336 of record CM028134.1, on the reverse strand, counting down.
GAAAAAAGGAATTCAGAAAGAAAGAGAGTGAGAAAGAAAACAAAATGGAACAGTTTACCGCATCAAATACAGTCTCAGGAGACCACAAAACTAGAAGAAATATTTATTTCTAGTAGTTCTGTGATGTGCTGGTAAATGCTTCTTTTTTACTTTTTTGTGCATGGCATGAGAGGTAACAGACAGCGAGTTGCTGAGTGGGTGGGAGAAAACTTTGTGAGCGAGTGGCAGGCAGGGGCAAGGTTGGTTTTGGGATTGATCGCAATGATCAGATAAAAGAATAACAGTGAGCTACACAGGTTAATAAGGGAGCAAATGAAGGCATGGTGGGTGGAGAAAGCAAATAAAAAAATGTAATCTGTAGGAACTGGGCGTGTTTTAATAGGAGGTTTTCAGTGTTACAGCAATGTCACTGTTAGCGGTAAAAATAATGGCGGCAATTCAGAAATGAACATTCGATTAGACTCACATAAACCTGAAGCCGTGGTTACCTGAACTTGTTAGTAGCCATGCAGTAGACATTTCTAATGCATGACTACTAACCAATCAAAATAAAGGATTTTTCCTGCACATTTTATAATACTAATTCCAACAGTATGCTAAGTATACTGAAAGGGACGGTTGCTTTGAAGATACCTTGTCTCCCTCCCCACCCTGCTTACCACAAATAAACACAGGTTGTTGTTTTGTCTTATAAAATGGGCAAAGGATTTCAAGCAATCTGATAGCCATGCACTAGATGTGTCTAATGTACAGCTAAAACTAGAAACCCCATTTATAATACAGAGGCCCATTTTATAAGTGCAATAAGTTACTCAGGGATGTGCATTAGACAGCTCTAATGCACGGCCAGGGGACTGTGGCCTCTTGCCTCAGTACATCCACTAGCCATGCATTAGATCTGTCTAATGCACACCCCATTGTGTCTTATTGCTTACATGTTACAGGATGATGCAAAGTAATGGTATCATCGCATTAGTCTTCATAGCCCACTACCTTTAGCTGCGTGAGCCAGCATAAGCAAACATAATTGCTGAACTGTGATGTCAGTTTCTTGTTGAATGGATTGTAATTGGCACGGAAGTATCTTCCAGCCTATCCCTTACAGCTTTCCTCAAGCTGTGATTGGATCCTCCAAAACTGCAACCCCACTGCCGACCCCTCGGGAGCTGATGAGTAGGCAGGGGTGGGAGTTTGACCAAAGGGGTGAGTTGAAGAAAAAACAAATAAAAATTCAACCATGTGCTATCTGATAAGGTGACATGTGGCCATGGCAAGTGCGTGGGCAGAGAGCACAATCTGACTTAATAGTGGGTAGTTTAAAAGAACAGTCTGACTGGAAAAGTGAAGCAGTCACTTAATATGGACAACATACAGTTGTTTGGTGCTTGCTCACCACAGTGCTTTCTGTGGTCACACGTCACAGTGTAATCAAGACTGGTACCGGTTGTTGTGCAGTGCGGGGTACCTGGAAGATGTAAGTTATTTGATGAGCGATGCTGTGGTGCCACTTACAATCCATCCAGCAACAAATACAATACGTGGTATCATTCACAGATTAGTTGGCCATGTGTCCATTGATATTTCTGCTGCAATATTATTCATGACTGTACGGGAACATTGTAGGTTACTGAACAAGACCTATTCAGTACCATGTCAGTTACCTGTGATTCATTGTTCTGAAATGACTGATTTTGGTAAATAAAATGTAAAGCTTACCATAAGATGTGTTCATTTTTTTGGGTCTGACCACTCCTGCACCACCTTTGTACTTTGGTATGTCAACAGTGACGCACGCCTCTCCTTCAGCAGACACTGCCTGTTCTCTCCCCAAGTTGCTGTTGAAGTGAATGGCTGCTAGTAGCATTCTGTGAGTACATGAAACATAGGTGTAAACAATTCGAATTAGTAATAGCAAAAGTTTGCTATACGCTGAATTTATTTCACAATAGTGATAGTCACACCTGTGAACGTGTCACTTTTCGTTACATGGTTAACAAAGATAAAGTACAGCAGTCACACGGCTTTGTTATGCACTGTTTAGAACTTTAAAAGTTGTTAACCACACTTCAGAAATTACAAATAGTGGCATAACAAAATAGAATGCACCAGAGTTTTATACCTGTCGACACGTAATGCAAACAGTGTATTTTGGCACCATACACTATAACACGTAATGGTTAGATTGGGTGACAACCAAGATGAAATCACCTCTTGTGGTTCATAGATACAGTTAAACTCTCGAGCTGTGCCTCGAGGTTTACCATGTTGCCCTAGCAACCTCTCGAGGTAATTACAGCATGGTTATCACCCTAGCCCCAGTCATTATACTCTGTATTATATACTATGAAGACATCAGGTTATGCCCTATTGTTTACTAAGGTGCTGTATGGTCACTGCTCCACTAGTGACCAGTTGTAGCATCCACTACATCCCTACAAGGTCCTCCATTTCCCCTTGTTGCTCGGTGATGCAGTCTTACTGTGTAAGTGTCCTTCATGTCTTGCACCATTTCCACAGTACTTGCATACATCAGCTCCCCATGCAGTGCATTCCATGGTTCAAGTAGCCTTCGTGGTGGCCATTCATTCTTTCCCACAAAACACTCCCATTGACTGTATTTCATTTGTACAGTTTCAAGGACTGTACTTTTTACACAGACGAAGATGGTAAATGACATATCAGTTATATTACAGAAAAGTTAATGATCACCTTGTGTACATCCCTTTGTAGCTGTACACTAAACTTTTCGGTGAGTACTGGATCACCAGGCTGTGAAAGCTCTCCAACGACGAGGTCTGATGGTTTGGCGATAGCTTTTTGACATCTCATTTCACCTGGGCTGTGCTAAGGGCCATTTCAACTTTCTCATATGCCTTCTTATCTGATTGAGACAATTCAAATCAATTTATTTCTGCACTACATGTGTTCATTGAAACCTCATTGTTAAGTTTTCATGTAACAGATTCGGTCTCTAGCAGCACAGGACCTGTGTTGTGTGATTTACACATGACTTCCATTGTTTTGTAGGACTGACAACAACAGAAGACATGTGTTAATCAAAGTGGTACAAATGCCATGAACTTGATAACAGCTATTATAACATGAACCAGTTGTTTAACATGTGCAGGATTTGAACGAGTTATGTAACCATTAACCAAAACCCTGTGCGTGCCTTTATTGCTATTATAATAACAATGTTTTGGAATTACTGGGACACATTGTTCAGCATATTACTATGTTATACATGTATGTTAATGAAACATTAACACAGGATCATCCAACGCTTACAACCAATCATACAGCTGTATTTCTTAGCCACTTGTTATAATGTTTAATGGGATTGACTGCCACGGTGTTGACTACACATTGATGGAGCTATGTACACTGCAATGTAATGTAACAATTTTCATATGATGGTGAAACATGAAAAGGTTCTTACGGGTGTCATCCACTTCCTCTTCTGAATGGTGTCATCCAGTGGCCCATGTGCACAGTTTGGAAACAGTGAGTTATCATGTTGGTGAACTCCCTGTATATGGTTGGTGATGGATTCCAGCTTGGCAAGCATCAGTTCACCATTTCCATCTGGTGTTGATCTTGGAATCCAGTATAACATGTTTTTAATACTGGGGATCCACTCCCGGATGCTGTCGCACTGCTTTTGGGCAGTGTATGACTCCAACTTCTTCATTATCCCTACAAGGAGGTAACATTTGAAAACAGGAACTTAATTTATTTGGTTGTAATTTACCCATGTCAAGGAGTGTGGAGGATTTGGCACATTGGGATGAATTACAAGTTTGTTATATTTAGGGGTAAGAATGAATATGGAGAAGGAAGTAGTGGGTTAGTGACATTTCCGAACTTATGTGAATGCTAACCTTGAAGACTGGATGGGTGTGACTTCTAGGTATGAGGTGGACATGAGGGAAGAAAGTGATGGTACAGCATACTTCAGATAGGATGTCTGAATGCAAACTGTAGGGTACATTTTGTGAACAAGTACTGGTAAATATCTAAGTTTTGTGGATTAACGTAATACTGAATATACACCTTTTACAAAGTGCCACATCATATTGATGAATAAGTGATGGCTCATTCTCACGCAGGTACTTCTGTATCTGGGGATGTCGATCCGTGATTAGGTGGATGGGTGCATGCCACAGTGCTTGATATCTTGTACCCCCTTTAGGCCCTCTAGCTCCATGTGATATGCACTCTTCACCTCATTGCTCTGCAGTACAAAAGATATGGGAAAGTGGTGCCAAAAGTGACTGTTAATGACTTGTATTTCATGAAAACAGAATGGAAATTTCCTATTTCAACAGGTGACCATGGATATTTCACAGTTATTGATCAGGCAATGAACTACTCAGTGATGACTACTAACGTGAACAAGGCTGACACTTATTATCTTTCAGTGTTCCATCTCCATCAAGGTGTAAGTGCCATATTTTGCTGAGTGCCCTGGACTATCGCATCTTGCATCACCACACAGAACTATATTGCGATTCTGTGCTGCGATACTGGAAACAATGTTCTCCTTGCTTCTCTTCCACTCATCATGGATGGTTGGTTGCACAAAGTGTTTCGAATGTTCATAGAATGTTGGGTCTGAGATGCACTGAATCCTTATATGTCGCAGCATCCTCAGTACTTTCTGTGGTGACACTCCACTGAACCCAATGGTTGCTGACAGCAGTACATTTCCTGCTGGATAGTCACCAATGAGAGGCTGTGATGACCATGTTCTTTCATAGCCACAATTTGAACAGCTCTGCTGTACTACAATGAATGTCCCCTTTATTTTAGTCACAGTTGGACTGTTTGCTGACTGGCACTGCATACAGATGCTAAACAACTGCAGTAAGCATGACTCAACACTATAAACTTTCTTCCTGCCACTGCCACTCACCTGTTGGTTTAGGTGTTTCTGCCTCTGATAACCTAATGAGGGACAGCAGAAATGAGATGAGTGTTGCAGCAAAACTGTACATGTGGAATACATATATTGACTTGTGACCATTAGCACGTAACTGTGATGTACTTTCACTGAGTGTTACACATCAATGGTGCACTTTGTTTCACCATCTGACTGCCTTATGACATTGCAGGAACTGAGTGCCACAGTATGCCTGGTATCATTCTTCCATTTTTAAATAACTTGCTAATAAGTTAACCATTGCATAGGGACTGTTTCTACATGTAACGGTGTAAATGTGACGGGTGTGCCATGTGTTATTGACACATGATTTCCACAATGAGGTTGTCAGTACACATGGAAATATCAATACAATTGTTTGCTGTTGTTATGGTGGCTGTACAACAAATGTGAGTATTATTCATGCAAGGCGCAATGCTACCATTTGCATGTCATCATGGCAACAGTTCCATGTGGCATGAAGTGATGCATCGCACTCAATGTGCCACACAACCTGTCACGGGTGAAGTGCCCAGTGTGAGGCCCATCCATTCAACTGGCACCACTCCATCCAAGGGCAACTGCATGCCATCCACACATAGGTGTGCCCCTGGAAGGACAATTTGATGCACAACCTGGACAGCATGACCTGTCGGGATGACGCTTCCTGTGGCACACAACAAGTAAGCACAAGCAACGTATCCCCCATGCTTCTTACACATCCAGTACATGTGGTAATTCATTGCAGTTCACAGAACAACTAAAACCTCTGCGAGCCATACCCATTGACCAGTAAATCTACAGGAAGCTGGCACCCTCAGTTCCCCAGCACACATCACCCACCACACCAGAAGATGACAATCAGTAACCACCACAGTCGCATATGCCTACATATGTCACCCTCGGCGATCAGCACAACCCACCCTCATACCACCACAGCTACCACCAACAGATGTGTGTGCTGACTGTCAGGTAATGTACATCCGGCCGCCCATTGCTGACACTTTGAAGTTCACACTACAGGCCCACATGTCAACAGTGTCCACCAATGGCATGCAGGATGTACATTGCCTGTCACTTGCACAGTGCTCTGTCGGTGAGCTGCCATGTTTCTTGGAGGATGTGTCATAGAACGTAAACAGACAGAAGTAAATCAGACTTAGTTCGAATGTTGTGCATTGCATGACATGCTCGTTTCACAGGGTTTGTGCCACATATTGCATTTGGCACACTGATATCTCTCCTTCGATATGATGTACAGCTTTGCATGCAGTATGATAACTGATGCCTGACCATGCACCTGTACCTTGGAGAAATGACTGCCTTGTGCCTATACATCAGACCACCTCCAATAAATTGAAGGCTACACTTCCTGTATGTCATGCTCTCCACCATTAAAAAGAGTTCTTCATGCTGCACGTTATTATAACCTTCCATCCTTCTCCTCTGACCCATGACCACAAGCGATGTAAGCAGTACTGACGCTTACTGTTCCTGTACAAGAATTACATAACCTGCAACTACATTGTGTTGAAACACAGTAGACACATTCACGCACCAGTGCTCAAGTATGATTACGTGAACATGTGTCCTATGCACACCCATCGGTGTTGTGAAGATGCAGATGTTGGTGTTACCCAGTAACAGAGTGAGCCAGGTACCCAAATGATCATTCATGGGTATTCCGCATTCATCTACTGTCATGGTGCCACATTTGAAATTCTGTATGTATTGTAATACTTCATTGTTTATTACAATTTTTTCAAAACAATATCTTACCTCGCTTCTGCATTACTTATGTCTATCTCTAACTCACTATCTGAGCTGGCTGGTACATAGCTGACATCTTTAGCATCAGGAAGTGGCTCACTCTCTGACTCGGACTCTGAACTAGGTACAGGCGGTTGTGAAAAGGTGGTGTACCATGGCATCTGTCTGTACACTTGCATCCTTATACTTTGGTACTGACTGAATGACTGACAAGAGATATCAAGTGCATAATACACATTAATAATTTTGAAAGTGGTCACCATGACTGTAATTTTTCAATATGAAATATCACAATACATATTACTTTGACACCATTTGCAACTCTTTGTCATGTACAAAACACAGTATGAAGACTCAACATCAGTTTTTGTTGAAGAGTAACCATGATGTGCTTGCTGCATGCCTTGGCACATCGTGAAGTGGGACAGCAATCCTGTACACGCGCCACCTGTAGCATGCATATCTCCATTACATCATGCTAACCATGTACAACATTGCTGAAGCATGAAACTGTGAATTGTTATGCTACCATCGACTGTCATGTGACACTACTGAATTCCGCAGTCGATGTGTGCAAAAGCAGCACAGTCCGTGTGATAACAGTCATCAAAAACTATCTGTTATGACTATAAGGTAATAATGTGGTACACTTCAGAGAGTATGACATTCCAGGTAACACAGAATAGCAGTGACCAGGTAAGACAATGGTGCAATACTGCGCATAGTGATATATGTGGTATTTCAGCATTCTCACCATCCCAAGCACAGTACATGACCTCTGCTGGGACTGGTTTCTGCCGAGCAGCTGCCATGTCTCAATGGAATGGGAACACAGCATGAACACATGCATTGATTCTGGGAACCTGTTTTATTTTCACTGTCCCAAAATTGCACACCACACCTGATGGAGATGAGACCTACATGGACAGGAAGTCCCTTCTCAGTAGTGCCACGGGCACACCACAGGAGCGGGTTGTGGGCTGTGATGAGGTGGCACAGTATGTCAACACCCACAGCTGACACCATTGCACCCCCCAGGAGTGCAAGAAAAGGACTGGTACTGACAGGAGATGCATTTGGAGAAGATAGCTGCCATCTGGGCATCCTGCAGGGTGACCAGTGGTGGCCCAGCAGCAGGGTCTCCACTGACACAAAAGGAGGAGCTGGTGGTGCCCAGCATTAGCTGAGCATTGGTGGAGGGTGTGCCCAGTGGGGGTTTCAAACAGGTGGCAGCCCCTCACTGCACGGTGAGTATGAGCGGGCCTGTGTGTGCTGTGCGTGTATGCTTGTTGAAATGCCACTGGCCACTTGCGGGTGTATCTGTGGCCGCACAGTGGACTGCAGTGCCAGTTGAAAATGTCTGCATGCCGGGGGGGAGCATGGTAGGAGGTGGCTATGGGGGATGGTAGGAGGGGTGAGGGGAATGATCGAGAGCCATGGGGGTAGCCCTGGACAATGTAGCAACACACTGACCCTCTCTTCTTGTCTTGCAGCACCAGCATGCCTCCAGGCAGGGATGAGGTGGAGGGATATTGACACAGATGCCCAACTGTCAACATCAGTGGGCATCCGGAGCAGGGACAGGCTGGACATGGACAGTGGACATGTTGGACATGGCGTCTGATGACGCCCTTGCTGGGATCTTGGACACTGATAGCCTGGAGATGCTGTGTGCGGGGACCCACCTTAGGATGTTGTCAGACACCAATGATGACATCACACTGATCATGGACAGCATAAGACCATTGGTGGCAGAAATCCCCTACACACTACACAGGCACCATCAGGGCCCGGTGCTGCCCCAGTGGCTCCACAGCTGCTCCCCAGCCATGCCGTGGCTGTGGTGTGTTGTGCCACCTCTGTGTCTGGTGGGTGGCAGAGGTGCTGGTGGTGCAGTGGAGGTGCGGGCACTGACCAGCAGACAGTCAGGCAGCAGCGGCTGGATGCAAGCGACACTGAGCAGTGAGGCATGGTGCACACTGCCAGTGTGCCTGACACAAGCATACCCCCTGTAAGGCCCACTGTGCAGTGTCCACCTGAATGGTAAGCTGTGCAGCATGCTGTGATCCCCCCTGCAGCTCAACAGGTGGCCCAGGATGCCAAGCGTCTGGTGGAGCACACCCGGTTACTGCAGACATCCATGGAGAACCAGGCGTTGCTTGCCTCCAAGGTGCGCGCACTGCGGGCTGATGTGCATCTCATGGCCAAGCAACAGGATAGAGGCACTGTGTAGATCACTGATGAGCTCAGACAGATGTGGGAGGCCACAACCATGGCTTTGGACAGCATGACTGGTGCCATTGCAACTGGGCTGGCATCGCTGGTGGTCACTGGGCTCACTCGGCTGTGTGCAGAGGACATCCCACAGTGCACTCTCCACTCCACGATCCTGGCATCTGGTGACCCCAGCACAGCAGACACTGGGGTCTGACATCAGCATCCCATACAACCCCGGGGCAGGCCTGTTTGGCTGCCTCTACCCCACTGCATGGACACGGTCATGGTCCCGCACTTCAACCCCTGTGGGGGGCATCAGACATGCTCACTGGGCCGATGCGCAGCATGCAACTGCCGCTCGGCCATGGTGCAGCCACCCATGTGGCCGTGGCAGTTGTGGGACTGTGCAGTCATAGTAGCCATGTGTGCTGCCCTGCCCTACCATCTGCTGCTGTTGCCATACACCTGCATGGGTGGTGCTGGTGCAGCATGCATGCATTGGTGCGCATGTGTGTTGTGCCCCATGTGTCCTGTGTGTGTGGACTGCGCCTGCTAGGGACATGTAGCATGGAGGTGATGAGGGCTGTTCAGCACTGGTGGTGCCTGTCACCGGAGCCATGCTTCTGATCCATGCCATGTCCCACAAATGTGTGTGTCTCCTTGTGTGAATGCCAGTGCTGCATGTGTGCTGCCACGCACCTGTGTGCAAGTGGCTCCGCTGTGTGTAGTGCACACTGGTGTTTGCATGCCATCTACTCTGCACACCCCTGCCACAGTGTTGAGTACTGTCCTGTAATGCCCAAGCTACTGTGTTTGTACACCCATATGCATTGACCGAAATGCTCCCTTGCAATTGAGTCCCTGTGCCGCTTGCCTCCTGCACTGCTCTGGGGTCCCTTCTTCCAGGGGGTGGCTGCCCACCACCCTCCAGCCCTTCATTGCCATCGTCCCCGCTACTGTCACCCTCCTCAGCCTCAGCAACAATTCCACAGTCAATGGCCATGTTGTGCAGGATGCAGCAGACCAGAAATATGCCACAGGCCTTTGATGGGCTGTATTGTAGGGCACAGCCTGACCTGTCTAGGCAACGGAACCATGACTTAAGCATGTCAAAGACACATTTGATGATATTGCGTGTGCTGGCGTGTACCTCATTATATCTGTCTTCCATAGGCGACGATGGTCTCCAGTAGGGGGTGAGCAGCCATGCCCTTAGGGGGTATACGCTGTTGCCTGGGTGGGAGAGGACATTTGGTTAGTCCACTGCTGTGCTGCTCCATGCTCACTCTCTGCCATGGCAATGGCCTGCCCTCCCCACCTGACATCCCCCCCCCGGCTCACGGTCACAATGGTGCATGTCCTACTCACTGACAAGGTGGCCCATGGGGATGTCTCCCTGCTCGAACCTATGGCACAGCGTGGAGCTGTGCCATATGGAGGCATCATGTGCACTCCCGGGGTGTGTGGTGCAGACATTGATGATGCACCCCATGGCATCACACACCACCTGGCAGTTGATGGAAGGATACCCCTTCTGGTTTATATACACCAGGCCCTCTGGGCTGGGTGGTGTGGATGCCGATGTGAGTGCAGTCAATGGCCCCGATCATGCCTGGCATGCGTGCCACCGGTAGAACTCCTGCATGTTTGCTGTATGCTCTGCCTGTGTGCTGGGGAAGTGTATGTACTTGAAGCATATGGCAGCAGAGTGCTGAGGAACTGGGTGAGGAGGCGGATGTGACTGACTAGGTGATACCTGTGGTATCCCCAGTGGTCTTGAAGGTGCCTGTGGTGAGCAAGCACATCACAGCAGTCACCTTGGTCTCCACTGACATGGCATGACTATGTCTGGTGGGTGTCTGCATCTCCTCACTGCACAGCTCACATAGCTGCCTCAGATCTGCCCTGTTCAGGTGGTACCTTCCCACTATCTTCGTGTCACTGAAGTTCTCGAATGTGACCCTAGCACGGTACCACCTGTGTTGGGCATACCACCACCAGGCCCTTCGTCAGCCACGCAGGTGTTCCTCCTGCCTCCTCACACCCCTCATTACAGTGTCCATTAGGAATGGGCCACCATCCATCTCTCAGTCATTGTGCCTGTCCCTGGCTTCCTGTGGCACACTGTCCTCCATCCATCTGTCTGTCTGTGTCTGTCTCTCTTCTCTCTCTCCCACTCTGCCTGCCTCTCCCTCTCTTCTCTCTCTTCTCTTTGCACTCTCTCACTCCCTCTCTCTCTGTGCACACTGTTTCACATCTGCTGCCTGCGTATTTGAGCCTGTTTTTATATGCTCAAGAATGCCTGGCGAACTTGTGTTTGCTCCACACTTGCGCCTTGCTTTCCCATTGAATATGCCAATTGCACCATATATTCCTGGTATGCCCCATGCACTTGTGCAGCATACATTACAGTTGCAGTACTGCTGCTAATGGATTTGGCGCCTGCCGCGGGTTGCTTTCAATATCGCCCAGAGGCGCAACTCAGGACTCTGCGCCAGTGGAACTGAGTTGCACCACGCACAGCTGCTTTGAATATCTGGCCCTATAAATCCTACAGAATACAATTTTAAGTTTCAGATAATAGACAAAGTTACTGAGAATCCCAGAGGGGAGACATACAATGCCATGATCTTCAAAAGGGAAGCATTGTGGATATTTAATATTAAAGCAACTGAATTCCCAAGAAATAATGCCCCTTTGACCTTAAACCTTTCATTAAAAAATATTGACAGTATGAGTTTTAACTTCTTTGCAAGCAGAAGCAGTACGGGTAAAAGACTTGTGACACACTGCCACATAGTTTAGGGCACATAAAGTTGGTGTTTTTAATGAATCATGAATCAGTTAGTTTGCTAAAGCACGCATTATAGAAATACTATTTATAATTTAGAATGTGTAACATACTTTTAAATGGGATAAAAATATTTTAAAAGAACCAATATTAAATTAATATGAAGTTATTTCATACAAGGTTTTTAAAGTCTTTAATGTTGTTTAGGTACTGAAAATGTATGATGATTTTTTCAGGTGTGTCATTAAAAGAGGACTCTGGTAAACATACCTTGCTTTTGTCAGCAGACTTCATGTTCGGTAAGCAACAGAATCGCAAGTGAAGTAGGTAAAAACAATGGATTGTTCATTTGTAAATTTAATAATTATTAGTCGCAAAACCGGAAGTGCAAGCACTGTGCGTGAATCGCGACGGTCTGAACTCAGCGGTGCGTGAGACGTCTTCTCCTGAGCCACCTTTCTGGACTGCAGTAATGGCTAGCACTGAAGAAAGTTACAGCTCATCAGACGAGAGGGAGATTTATCCCTCTGATGTTGTCACCGAAGATCCATATTGTTTGGACCCGCTGTGCAGTGATGAGGAGTCAGTCACATCCTCAGTTCCCAGCAGTTGTGAATTGGGGAACCGTCTTGACTCTGCCTCATGGTGGATGTATATTCCTTTACCTTACTGTTCGGTTAGTGACTTTGTATAAAAGCAGGCAATTGTGACCTAATGTGGCCTCTGAAACATGGACTTTCTTGTGCTGTCACGGGTTATCTAATAATGTGCACTATAGTAGCAGGCAGCCAACAATTGTCAGATGACAATATGTACAGCTGTGTGTTGTGGTTGGGGTGACTACTTCCCACATTTGGCACACATAACTTCTGTAATTTCTGCAAAGTTTTCAGGTGTAACAAACAAAGCAATTTGTAAAATAAGCTTTGCATTACTTGTTGGTCATAACTGCATGAAACAGCACCATTGCAAATGCACCAAGTGTTATGGTTGAGCTCAAGCAGTTAGTGAACCCTGAATGCCAATGTGCCCCATTAACATGTGGTTTCCACGGCAGATACATAGATGATCCAAGCTCCTTGGTCATGTCTGGGCCAATGATAGTCAGACAATAAATGACCCCACAGGCAGAACTTTCAGCAATTCAGTCAAAGTGATCTGTCAATTTCATTGTAGCCCGAATGACATTGCATTTAGTATAACTTATACAGCTTGATGAGCACTGCTGCTCTGTGTCTCTGTAATTGGTCTGCTGAGACTAGTGAGTGTGAGGGCAAGAGGATCACCTGCTGTGGGTCTGTCCACTCACCTGGTCATTGTTCATTCTGGCCACACTTTAAAAAAACTCTGAGTCCTGCCAAGTCATAGAAACATAGAAACATAGAAGTTGACAGCAGATAAGGACCGCAAGGCCCATCCAGTCATTGACACAGCACACTGTACACTGGCCCTGCAGTCACCCCAACACACCACAAGTTACAGAAGTACATGGGGAGCTGTGGTCCCGGTCCAGAACTGATGACTTCGTGGTGTCACCACTAAATAAAATAATTATTTGTCACAAAATGTGCTTGTGGCTCGGAGCATGATGGAGCAAGAAGATAGACAACAACAGTGACTTATCCAGTGATTATTCTCCTGAACTGAGAGTCTGACTGTCACGCACGAGCAAGACGGTCAAATGTCACAGGGTAAAGGCTGCAGCACTCTCCGCTGCTTCTGGGGTCAATCAGTCAATGTACCTGCCCATCTGCCGGTGGTGCCACAGTATGTTTTGACAACCAGATTCAAGTAAGTGGACATGGTTACCTTTGGGGACTGTTGGACACTCCGCTAGCTGGCACTCATGGCAACTGAGCAGAGACAAAAATGTGTTATTTTAGTGTCAAAATGGTACAGTTTGAGAGTCTGCAGTTGCACTGTGGCTCTGGTTAGGTCCACCTCTCCACACACATAAACTGAGTAGTGTGTCTAATGGAATGTTATGGCATGCAGTGTCTATTTGCAATTGTCTCTACCCAGACACAAGCAGCCTAGATTCAGTAATCACACCACTAGCCATCATACTGTTTTGTACAGTGGACAGTAATCGTGTAATGTATGATGGCACTGTGGCTATCACTCAGGTCCTTCCCCCAACAGACACATACACACAGACACTGAGTAGTGTGTCCTAAGCAATGTCATGGTCTGCAGTAGCAATTTTGTGCAGTGGACCGCACATTACATATGTACGTGGCAGCATGTAACAAATGAGTAATGTACAGTGGAACTATTCTGTGTTACTCATGCCCCCCAGGCACATACACAGAGACACTGAGTAGTGTGTGCCAAACAATGTGATGGTACGCTGTGGTCATTGTTTTACAGTGGAGAGTACATGAGGTATGTATGTGGTAGCACGAACAAATGAGTAATGTACAGTGGAACTATCTCTTTTATTGATGTCCTCCCCCAGCAAGGCACATACACACAGGGTTAGTATATGGTGGATGTCAGGGTTGTAAATAATTGATTAGCATTTTTTCTTGGGACTGTAGTAACTGTAGAGAAAGTATTTATATAGATATTCTACAAATGCTGTGTTTGCTAAACACAGTGAGGCAAGAGCTACTCATTTTCACAAACATTTTGCAGTTTTATGAGCAAAACACTAATCAATTGTTAGAGTTCAATAGATCCCTGGATGTACCTGCCAGCACGTTACCAATAAATAATGTAAGGTGGCACCATGTGTGAGACTCCAGCCCCCCCCAGACACGTACACACAGTGGTCAGTACATGTGGGATGTACCTGACAGCACATTACAAATAAGTAATGTACGGTGGCACTGTGTGTGTGACGGCCCCCCACATACAGACACATACACAGAGAGACTCAGTAGTGCGTCCCAAGCAATGTGATAGTATGCAGTCACCATTTGAAATGGTCTGTACCCTGACACAATCAGCCTAGATGCAGGATTTATACCAACACACATCATACTGATTTTTGCAGTGCACAGTACATGAGGTATGTACATCACAGCATGTTACTTAAGCAATAAGGCACGACAGGTGTGGGTTATTGGGGATTTACCCACACCTCGTGTGGTGTGTCATGAGGTGCAGCCGAATGATTTAACCTCCTAAGAAGTTTTTAAACTGCCCAATAACTCACACCCTGGAGAGCATTATTGAGATTCTGCAATGGACTCGGGTGTGAAATATAATTCAAATGTGTTTAATTCTGGTTTTTATAAATGCCATTCTTCAACCGTGGGTTATGCAGCATTTACCAACAGGCATGAGACATATTTCAACCACTGAGGTTGCAGGACTTTCACATACCATTGTATAACAATAATTACACAATGGAAAGAAAATTTTCTGATCTCTCATTGATCAATCTTGGGCTGGACCCCTGCTGTTATTGCAGCACAACATCACGGGTCTAGTGTCAGCCTCACTGTGACCCTGTAGCTGATCTATATGATGACCTAGAGGACCTCTGTTTTGCATCTCCTCTTAAGAAACAAAAATAATTTTCCACAGTAAAAACATTCATTAAAATGATTTTGTTATGTTATATATATGAAACAAGGAGCCATTAGATAATACCAATAATACCTCCAGGGTTTGTGTCGTTTGGGATAATGTTACGCCTCAGTTGTTGGACGCACTCTGCCTGCAGCCTCGCGTGCCCAACCACCTGAGGCATGATGTTGTCCCAGCACAACACATACCCTGAGGCATTATTGCTTAACTAATATACAGTCTCACTGTGGCTGTGACTCAGGTCCCCCACCACAGACACATACACACATGTGGGATGTACCTGCTAGCATGTTACACATAATTATACAATCAGGTATGAAAATCCTGTAACGTCATTGCTCAAAAGACATCACATGAGTGTGGTATATATAGCAATAGGCATTCCAGGATTATGTAAATGGTCAGTTAATCACCATCTAGGGGCATGTAGCACTCGGCTACACCTTGCGCCACAGTATACCCCTGGAATGTGATTAGCAGACCATTAACATAATCCTTGCTCATCCCTTATTGCTTAAATAATGTCAATTGTCATTACATGTTTCTTGTTTTTCTTAAGGTGCACTTGTGGGAACTGTGTAGTGATGCCTACTGAGCTTGAATGCCGCTGCTGCCAAGAGATCAATCGAGTACTTGAAAAGATGACTGACCTACCCAATGTTGTACCTGACTCTGATGTACCTTCCTGCATCACTGAGCACCCTGGATTTGCTGAAGTCTGCTTAAGTATATGGGTTCTGGAGACAGTTCAAGCCGCATACAGACAGTACCACAACAATGAAGGCCTGCCTGTGAATGAGTATGAAATGTGTTAATATTTTTCCTACATAAAGTCAGTCATGTACCCTTGCTACTACATGTAAATAGTGGGATACTTGTAAGTCAACTTTATTTGGGCCAGCACAAATTAATTCTTCTTAATTGTGGCATTTGTTCACTTTTTTTTATACCAGTGATAGACAAATTCTGTAAATTTCAGATTTTTATTGAGCAGCTCTGCACAGTGTTGGCCCACTGTTGCAGCTGGGTGAGGCACTGCATGGCTTACTCACAGTGCTGCATTGCCATTGCTTTCATAATGACATTGCCTTGACATGGGATGGGAGTCACTGGCAGTTAAAAGGAAGAAAGAGACTTGGGCATCATCATCATCATCGATGACCTGAAATCATCGAGCAGACCACTAAAGCAGTAGACAAGGCTAGGGGATGTTGGGTTGTATTAGTCGAGAAACAGAAGTTGGAAGAGGGTGGTAATAATACTGATTGACAAGACACTGCTTATTCCCCATGTGAAGTACTGTCTGTAGTACTGGAGGCCATACCTTCAGAAGGACATTAACCAAATTCAGGCAGTCCACAGAATGGTAAGCAAAATGGTGCAGGGACTGCATCACAAAACATATGAGGACAGATTGACACAGGTCAATATGTATACCCCACAGCAAAGCAGGCAGATAGGTGATATGATGGAAACATTCAAACACCTTCAGTACATGAACAAGGAGAAAGTGTCTAACATGTTTCAATATAAGATAAATCGCTGGACAACAGGACACAGCATCACATTAGAGGGAGGCTGATTAAGGGGTAAAGTCAGGAAGTTCTTTTTCACAGAAAAGGTGGCGGATGCATGCAATGGCCTACCTCAGGAAGTGGTGGATATGAATACAGTTCAGGGATTCAAACATGCATCGTATGGGCCTAAGGGAGCAATACAGAAGGTTATTAATAGATAGACCATTGACAGAGCAAAGACCAATGGCACTTTTATGAGGGACAACACTAAATTGGCATCCTGGTTGTGCCTTGCAGTCCTTATCTGCTGTCAACTTCTGTGTTTCTATGTGTGTGTTTCTATGTTCTGTGAACAAAGAAGTAGCTCTGCACCACTGGGCGGCAGCCCTACTGGACAGTCAGTCGGGCAGGCGCGGTGGCAGGCGGGTGGATGCTGTCGCCCGCGGGCTGCGGGGGAGCGGGTGGAGGCCTGTGGTGGGTGGGGGGACACTAGACACCAGGGAGATGTTTGGGGGTTGTGGCAGACATTCTGCCCGCGATCGGGCTTTACGGTCCACTGACCACCAGGAGTTATTCGGTTGGGGAGGGTTACATTCCTGCCCGCGATCGGGCACTGGGGTTCACAGGATCTGCCCGCGATCGGGCTGTGGGAGATGTGGGGGACATGACGTGTTCTGCCCGCGACCGGCTGTGGGAGATGTGTGGGGGGACATGTACGTGTTCTGCCCGCGATCGCTGTGGGAGATGTGGGGGTGTCAACTGCGTGATGCCCATATCGGAAAGGTATTAGGCGCCGGTCTCAACGGCTGCTGCCTGGCAGGGTGGCCAGGAGCAAGTCCGCGATCGGCGCACTGCTGCAAATGCGAAGGCAAATGGGCATAAATAGATGCAAATGGCCCCTGCGCCTTTGCATAAATTATGGCCCCATTTGTATGTCACCTTTGAATATCGGAAATTTGAGCATGGCGCAATGGTACTTGGCGCCACCGCAAGTTTAATGCTCAACTCTGGCAACTTGCGGTAGCGCAAGTTCCAGTGCGCCATGCGCAAGTGCTGTGGCTCGGGGGTGATATTCAAAGGAGTTGCTCAACAGCGCAACTCCTTTGAATATCACCCGGGCCACACCCCTGCGCAACTATTTTGAGCAGCGCAGGGGCTTGCGCCTCAGACTGGCGCAGTTTGAATATCTGGGCCATTATGTCATAACGTAGTCAGTCAAGACATTTGAATAAAAAAAATATGCCAGTCACTGTTGCTGGCAAAAAATGCATTCAATTTTCTAAGATAATGCATACATATACCAACATTCTTGTTGGCAAATTGAAGTAATACAGACAACTTTCTAAGATGATGGATTTTTCCAGCTGATACGTCAATAAAATCTGTATTTCAGTCACATAAATAAGAAAATGGTTTCCTAACAACATACTAACTTAAGGAACATTAAATGTAGCTGCAGCAGTTGGCATGTGATGTTTAAGGGACAGTGTCTGTCAACCCCATTATGTATCAAATTATCACTACTTGTAAAGCAAAAACACTTTATGATAGGTCACATTCTGTGAAAACTGCTGATGCAGATTTTCTTTTATTTCTGATTCCTTTATTCTTTTTTTTAAAGGGGACAGGACACTTGTGCTAGCAGTTTGCAATGTATTTAATAAGAAAAAAAATATATATATATAAAAAAAAATCACACATGCCCCCACAATGCAAAGCATCATGGGCTACATATGCAAATCACTACAGAATGTTATGCTGGTCCAACTTTAAGCAGAATTGCATGGTGCCGAAAGGCCTCTCACACAGTTTGCAAAGGGTGCTAACAGAAGACATAGACACGTGTTTCGTCCTACCAGGACTCATCAGTATGCCTCGTCTGCTTGACACCCCGTGGACTGGACCAGCTACCGTAAGACAGTGTGTCTTGGATATGTTGTGGTGAACCCATTAAAATAAAAAAACTATTTAAAAGACAAAGAACCTCTGTGCACAAACACTGAGGTAAGGGTTACCCCAAAGGGCACTTGGCTGGGAAGCCAAGTTTCAAGAAAATACAAAATCACACATGCCCCCACAATGCAAAGCATCATGGGCTGCATATGCAAATCACCACAGAATGTTATGCTGGTCCAACTTTAAGCAGAATTGCATGGTGCCAAAAGGAAACAAAGCTGCTGGGTGGCTTTTGCAAATGAGGAAAACTGGTGCTCTTTAAAACCCACCTTGGTCATGCATGGTATTCTGTATGCCATTGTGTGTTATTGCTTACAAACCATAGGTTTGAAACAAGGACCATCCAGAACCTCCATGGTTTCTAATGAGAATCAGACCGGCTATACTTTGGAACAGTAGAGGAGATGATCCAGCAATAATGTTTGTTCTTCAGACTCTGGTTGAGCACAGGGGGCTTGTGAATGTTTGATATGTTCCTGAATGTGGTGGTGTATCGTTTTTTGAACTTCCGCACAGCAAATTAACGTGACCAAGCTTGTAATTGGTGTCAGTGCTGGTTTCTTTTTCATGACTGCGTTCTGAACTAAACCTGGCATGACCTCGAGTGGAGCCCTTTTTCATGGTTTGGACTGGACCAGAACTGGGATGGCAAGGGAAGCACCCCAATGGTTGCTACAGAAGGACCAGGAAGGACAGCAGGGAGGGAAAGGGTTAACCCCCACCCACCCCACATACAGTCAACTAGCCTTGCTGTCTGAGCTGGCCAGCTGACCACATCCTGTCCTGGTCCCCATCTCCCCCTCTTGTATTTTTCCTGGGCTTCAGCCTTTCTTTTGGCCATGCCAGAGCTCCGGTCAATGCCTAAAGAGGACATAAATCAGCCCAAGGAGCTGATCTAATCCCCAGAGACCGAATCACCTGGCCAGAAGCCAAGTCCGCCCCAGAAAAGGCTCTCCCCTGCTAGCCGGAGGTCACTTTGGGACTGGGTGACTAGCAGAGTGGAGAGCACAAGGGTACGAATACCTAGAGACTTATCTGAAGCTCGGGTCTGTAGTTCCTTGTTGGCTGCTCCTCTGTAGCCAGGGGTCCTGGGGTCCTCTGCAGCAGCTGCAACAGCAGACGTCCTCCAACCTGAAGGGTCCAGCCAGGTAGCAGCAGTCCTCCAGGCAGCAGCAGTCAATCCATCATTTAGGCTTTTGCTCCATGAGGCCCATTGTCCAGGTAGATCCTTTATTACCCTATTGTTTGCTTGCGGGGCACCCCCTAGCCACCCCTATGGCTACTCTTGCAGTTCTCCCCCCCGTCTTCACCCTCCAAAGGCTCGGAGTCAGCTCCCTAATGTGATGCACGGTGGCCAGCTTGCATCTGCTGTGAGCCTCCCCCTTCTTGGGCCATCTGCTAGTTTGGGTATCCGGTTCCCCTTCCCCCCTTTCGTCCTCCCCACATTTGGTGTGTAGCCATGGCAATCATTTATTTTTCCTTTGTCATCTCCTGCCCAGTGTCATTGGTTGGGCCACATCCTGGGAGGTTGCAGAGCCCCCACCCCCGGCACATTGCTGGGTTGTGCCGGTGGCTGGTGTGTCAGCATTGGGCTTGCCCTGAACCACAGCTAAGGCAAGGTCCTCCCTCCACTTTTCTCTATGTCTGAAACCTCCCTCCTGGTCCCTCCAGCTAGTGCCTGCAGAGCTACAGTGGTCGTGGACTCCCTGCTGCTCTGTAGTCCATGCCGCATCGGAGAAGGAGACCCAGTGGGAGGAACGGACTGAGCAGTGTGGCTGCAAAGTGTGTCCAGGTGGAAATCAGCCCCTGGACCACTGTAGTCCCACCTGCAGCTGCCACAGAGCACTTCAAGTACTAGGTGAGAGTGGGATCACCCAACCTTCCCCACCAGCACCTTCTGTAATCAATCTGGCCACCGGAGGATTCTAGGCCAGGTGGTGAGAGGGCAGTACACCTAAAAAGTTTTTTTTTTATTCAGCACATCAGGCACTTAAGGGGAAGACCAGGACATTGGGAGCAAAGGTGGGCAGAGCACCCACAGGTAGATGATAAAGGGGAACCATATGCCATGCACCCCAGGGCTTAGGTTTAGTGCCAGCAGAGCATCCCACCAGGAGAAAGGCAGTCAGAGGAGCAGCAGGGGGAGTCTGGGGTGGGTTAGGAAGGAGGAAGGGACATCCAACACAGCAGACCACTCATGCTGAGTGCACAGGGGTGGGGCATAGCCAAGCCTAGAGCCTACATGGTGGGGCTGCAACCCAGCAATTAGTGTTTATGAGGGACAGAGCTTAGTCTGGGCCTACTGCATAGCCCAGCTGCCACCCCTCATACATATGCAGAGGGTGTCAACCCAGTCCAGGTAATCCCCTGTAGGCATACTGAGCCAACAGGGTTTGGTCTTAGGGATTTAAAGGGCCAGTGCCCACCCCATCTTGGAGGAGCTGGTCACCAAGGCTGAACTTGCCCTCTGAGAGCCCCATCACCCCCCCATCAGGCACCCCTTCTTCACCTGGACTGCTTGCTGATTACGTGTGTACCTGGCCAAGGTAGGGACTGTCTGATCTGTGCTGTGCTGTCTGTCACCCTGACCCTGACCAGAAGGCAATCCCAGTTCCCCAGTATGGAAAAGTAATTATTGTGTGTTTTCAGTGATTGATGTCTGCCCAGATTGCACTCTGGGATATTAGTAACTCCAACGGACTGAACAAAGTGCATTGAGGTCTGATCCAAGGTTACAGCAGGCCCTGAACTGCCTGACCTGCACCCACCAAAAGCTACCTACCCACATCGGGGCTGAACATGCCTGCCCTGCATCTCAACCGATTGGTGCCTGAACTGTTCCCTGAAGGGGCTTGAACTGCCTGCCCCTTCATCAACTACACTGAGACACGTCAGCTATCTTTCTCCACCCCCAGTCTCAGTTGTTGCCATGGGAAAGTGGACGGGCTGCCCAGTGGTGGTAGTCCCCTCATCCAGCTCACTGCCCTAAGAAGATTGCAATTGCCTGCCCCCCTGAGGCCAGGGGTCACCCGACTTGCAGTCAAGCATCCAGTGCCTTCCGCCCAGCCTGCAAGCAACCCCCAAAGATGACAAAGGCCTGCACTAGCTAGCATAGCAGTAGTCAGCATCCTCCCAGTCTAGTCAGCTTAGAAGCCACCCCGGCTCATGGTAGTGAGGTACCCTCCAAAGTACGTGATTAGGAATTTGCCCCATTTTTGTTTTGCTCTTTCAAGGTGGCTATAGCTCCCTTTCCTGGCTGAGTGGCACAGTGTTAAGAGCCTGTTAGAGGACCCACCATCGGCAGACATTGCCTTGACCATAATCCATCCTCTCATTGCCTGCATCTCCAGCTCTGAATCAACCTGCATCCTCTTCATTTTCTTCCTGTTCATCTTCATCCCCAGCTTGCTTTCTTCAGCCCTCCTGCCAGCCAACGAGACTGACAGGTCACTCAGGTACTGTACCCCATTCTTCAAAGCTAGTTAGCCACTATATCCACTGCACCAAAAAGACGGCTCCTCCTACGGGACTGTTGGACTATAACTGGTGTGCTTTTCTAATTACACTTGGCCAAGGTGGTTAGGTCTTGATAAAGTATTACTTTTGACATCTGCAGATGTAGGGCACTAGGTGACGCTAACATAGAAACATAGACTTTGAAGGCAGATAAGGACCGCTTGTCCCACCCAGTCTGCCCATTTCCCTACCTATTGGATAAGCTGCAGACTGTAGTTAACCAACAGCCTACTTCCTCCCACCCACCACTATAAGTGCCTTATGTCTGTCCCATGCATGTTTGAATTCCTCCACTGTTTTAGACCCCACAACCTCCCCAGAAAGGTGGTTCCAGGCATCCACCACTCTCTCCATGAAAAAAAATGTCCTCACATTGCCCCTGAGCAGTTTCCCCATTATCTTTAAATTGTGCTCCCTTGTTTTTGCACATCTCTATTTCTGAAAGATGCTACCCTCCTGACTTTGTTGATCCTAGGTATTTGAAAGTTTCTATCATATTCCTCCTCCCTCCCTCCTTTCATCAAGGGCATACATATTAAGCTCTCAGTCTCTCTTCATATGGTTTCTGATGCAGACCCTGCACCATTTTAGTTGCCCTCCTCTGGACTGCCTCCATCCTGTCTATGTCCTTGTGAAGATGGGGTCTCCAAAACTGCATGCAGTACTCCTGATGGGGTCTCACAACTCTCTGTACAGAGGGATATCCACTTCCCTTTTTCTACTTGTGATACCTCTCCCTATGCATCCCAGTATCCCTCCGGCTCTCTATACTGACTTCTCACATTGCTTGCCCACCTTTATATCATCTGATATGACTACCCCCAGGTCCCTTTCCATTACTCTTGTTGTTAGTACCTCCCCTGCAATTGTGTACTCTTCTCCTGTGTTTTTGTTTCCCAGGTGTGTTACTTTGCACTTCTTTGCATTGACTTTAAGTTGCCATACATCTGACCATTCCTCCAACCTTGCCAAGTCCCTTCTCATCCTTTCTACCCCCCTTGTGTATCAATTCTGTTACAGATCTTTGTGTCATCTGCAAAGAGGCATACCTTTCCTTCCAGATCCTCTGCAATGTCACATATAAAGATGTTAAAGAAGACTTGACCCTGTACTGAACCCTCAGGTACTCCACTACTAACCCCCCTTTTTTCTGGGTGAGTTCCATTCACTATTACCCTCTGTGTCCTGTTGTGCAGCCAGTTTGCTACCCAGGCTTCCACCCTGGGACCCACTCCCAGGCTGGCTAACTTGATTATTAATCTTTGGTGTGGGACTGTGTCAAATGCCTTGCTAAAGTCTAGGTAGGCCATATCCACAGCCTCTTCCTGGTCTATTACTTTGGTCACCCAGTCAAAGAAATCGATTAGATTCATCTAACACGACCTTCCTGCTGTGAATCCATGCTGCCTTCTGTCCTGGACCCCACTGGCATCTAGGTACTCAACAATTCTTTCTTTCAGAAGTGATTCCATCATTTTCCCTACCACTGAGGTCAAACTGTCAGGTCTGTAGTTTCCTACTTCTTCCTTGATCCCACTTTTGTGAATGGAGAATCACATCTGCCCTCCTCCAGTCCTCAGGTACCACCCCATCCTCCTATGACTTGCTAAAAAGGGTGGTCAGTGGTTAGAGGTATTTCACTCATTGGTAACAAGTGTATGGTTGTGTATTTTTATGTTGATTGCGCGCATGAGCAAGAAACATGTTGCGTCAGCTTTCTCCACAAGCAGGTTGTGGAGGCATGGCACTGTTGTGCCCAATGCCCCCACAATCTGCAAAGGCTTGTCCCCCATCCTCCAATGCCATGGCATGCTGCTGCTGACACTAGTTCAGCCAGCGTGCCACACATTTCTAAAAAATTAGGTGCTGCAATCAGGGGCCTTCTCGTCATTGCAGCGTCAGCCATCTGCTGCAATGAGGAGCGACCCGTCATTGCAGGCGGATAGATGTCTGATATGTTGAACACATGTGCTTGCCACCATATTCACAAACAATATCTACCCCATGTTTGTTTGCCAACAGGAGCCCACTCCGTCGGCATACTGTAACCCCTCCTGTTTTATTGTCTGCCGAGTGCCCAATCTCGTTGCCAGAAAGAATTCCCTCCTTCTGTTGTTTGCCGATGGGGTGCCCAATTCCCCGTTGGCAGAAACAAATTCCCCCTTTTGTTGTTTGCTGATGGGGGTGCCCAATCCCCTGTCAGCTACAGCTGCCCCCCCCCAGCAAGACTCTGGTGGCACGACATGCCCCTGGAAAGTTAAAAACAGTCCCACAAATCTTTTTATTTTTTTTACCTGAAAAAAAGGAAACGGTCCCTCATAGTCTCTGGGGCCCCCCTCCCAAAACCCACACCCACCCACTGCGTACCCTACCTCCCCACCCCATACTTACCTCTGTAGCTCAGTGCAACAATCTTCTGTGGACCGGGAACACATCTGCACTCTTCAAAGTTGACCGCGAATTGAGGAAATGCCGGCAAGCTGTATAATGTAATGAATAGGGTTTTTTCAACTTTAGTGCATATCTCGGGCATTTTTGGGAATTTTTTCACCAAATTTTCAACATGGGGTTTTTGGGACCCTTCCTCATCAATTCTTGAACTGTCATGGCGTTAATCGGCCCCAAAAGGAGGTTTCACTGTCACTGTGTGGAATCACCCTTCTGGTCCGATTAACAAAATGACAGTGCCAGTATTCATGAGGTGGGCTCTCAGAAAGCCTATGTTGCAAATTTGGTGGAAAACATTCAAAAATGATTGTTTTATGAGCGGGCATTGCGGAGTTGCTGCATACGCTCTTAACTTTGCAAATTTACAATATTTTCATGCCAGATTTTCAACATTGCCATTTTGCTACACCTCCTTGTGAGCAATACAGCTGTCATTGTTGATATCCTGGCCAAAATATGTTTTCACATTTCCGGCCCAGAATAGCACGGTCGCTGTGGGAAATCAGTGTTCAGAACAGATTAAGAAAATGACAGTGACACTGTTCATGAGTAGAGGTCCTAAAATGCCTATGTTGAAAATTTGGTAATGATACTCCATAAAATGACTGTGTTACGAGCATGTGTTGTGCAGTTGGCATACACTCTCATAGCTTCATGAATTTATAATATTTTCACTCCAGATTTTCAACATTGCCAATTTCCCAGACCTACTTATGAACAGTGCAGCTGTCATGTTTCCCATCCTGGCTGAAATGTGTTTTCGCACTTCTGGCGCAGAATAGAGTTGTCACTGTGGGAAATCACTATTTGGGACAGATTAAGAAAATGACAATGATACTGTTCATTAGCAGCGGTCCTAAAATACCTATGTTGAAAATTTGGTGATGATAGGCCATCAATTGACTGTGTTACAAGTGTGCATTGCGCACTTTCCATACACCCTTGTAACTTTGCAGATTTGTAATATTGTCACACCAGATTTTCAACAGTGTCATTTTTCCACACCTCTTTATAAGCAGTACAGCTGTCATTTTTCACATCCCAACTGAAATGTGTTTTCACAATTCCGGCGCAGAATAACGTGGTCACTGTGGGGAGTCAGTGTTCAGGACAGATTAAGAAAATTACAGTGGCACTGTTCATGAGCAGAGGCCCTAAAATCCCTATGTTGAAAATTTGATGACGAAACTCCATAACATGACTGTTTTACAAGAGTGCATTGAACTGTTTCCACGCACCTTGTAACTTTGCAAATTTGTAATACTGCCATGCCACATTTTCAACAGTGGCATTTTTTCAAAACTCCCTATGAACACTACAGCTGTCATTTTTCACATCCTGGCTAAAATATGTTTTTGCCCTCCTGCCGGACAATAGCACAGTCACTCTGGGAAATCAGTGTTTGGGACAGGTTAAGATCGACCGAGTGACAAGGGGGGAGTGACCGAGCTATACTGAGCTCTGTCAGAACTGCTGCAGATCTGTTTGTGGACAGACAAAGGCCCCAGCACAAGAGCCCAGTACAATAGGGCAGCCTGCAGCACTGGGAGAAACAGAACGAGTGAGGGAGGGGGAGTGAGTGTACTCACCGAAGTGCTGTCAGAACTGCTATGGATTTCTTTGTGGGCAGAAAAAGGCATCAATACAGGCAGGGGCCCAGTACAAAAGGCCAGCCTGCAGCGGTGGGAGAAACAGTATGAGCGAGTGAGACAAGGGGACTTAGTGAGCTCAACAGAGCTCTATCAGGACTGCTGGGATTTCTTTGTGGGCAGAAAAAGGCACCAATGTAGGCAAGAGCCCTGTACAAAAGGGCAGCTTGCAGTGCCAGAACAAACAGAATGAGCGATGAGAGAGGGAGACTGAGCGACCTCAACGGAGCTCTGTCGGGACAGCTGCAGATTTCTTTGTGGACAGACAAAGGTGCCAATGCAGCCAGGAGCCCCATACAAAAGTGCAGTCTGTGGTGCCAAGAGAAACAGAATGAGCAAGTGACAGAGTGGTAGTGAGTGACCTCAACAGAGCTCTAGTGTGACTGCTGCAGATTTCTTTGTGGGCCAAAAATGCAGCAACGCAGGCAGGAGCCCAGTGCAAAAGGCCAGCTTGCACCGCCGGCAGAAATGGAATGCAAGAGTGACAGAGGGGGAGTGAGCGAGCTCAGTGGAGCTGTGTCGGGACTGCCTCAGATTTCTTTCTGGCCAGAAAAAGCCACCAATGCAGGCGGGAGCCCAGTACAAAAGGGCAACCTGCAGCACCAGGAGACACTGAATGAGTGAGTGGGGGGGGAGCCAGTGAGCTCAACGGGGCTCTGTTGGGACTGCTGCAGATTTGTTTGTGGGCAGAAAAAGGCAGCAATTCATGCAGGGGCCCAGTACAAAAGGGCAGCCTGCAGTGGCAGGAAAATCAGAATGAGTGAGTGAGCTCAACAGAGCTGCATTGTAACTGCTGCAAATTTCTTTGTGGGCATAAGAAGCAGCAAAGCAGGCAGGAGCCCAGTAGAAAGGGGCCTGCAGGGCCAGCAGAACAGAATGAGCGAGTGAGAGAAGAGCAGTGAGTGAGCTCAATGCAGCTTTGTCGGGACTGCTGCAGATTTCTTTGTGGGCAGAAAAAGGTGCCAACAGAGGCAGGAGCCCAGTACAAAAGGGCAGCCTGCAGCACCAGGAGAACCAGACTGAATGAGTGAGACAGGGGGAGTGAGCAACCTCAACTGAGCTCTGTCGGGACAGCTGTGGATTTCTTCCTCAACAAAACAAGGTGCCAACAGAGGCTGCAGCCCAGTACAAAACAGCAGGCTGCAGCACCAGGACAAACAGACTGAGCCAGTGACAGAGGGCCACTGAACGAGCTCAACAGATCAATGCAGTCAACATTCAGCATTGACAAATGCTTGTTATTGCTACTGTTGTTATACCTGTATCATTGTCTCTTACTGCTAAACACTGTTTTGCACATGACCATCACGTAACCTATTACTTTACAGCGGAACCAGTGGCCGCTACTAATAAAAAGCTATCTGTTTGCATCTGGAACCGTTGTGCCTGCTTCTCCTTGACCAGAAGAGAAGAACCACCCTCCTAAGTTCAGTCACTACATGATGAAACCTGTAGAGTGAGTGTGTGGTTTGATTCAGTTAAAAAAGAGAGACAGAAGTTCTGGAAGCTGGTTGAAGGGGAGCAGATGTCATTTCATATAATAAAACATTAAGGTGTACACATAATGCATTAAAGCTGTAGCAAACCACATGATAGATGCATGTACTGAGACTTCAGAGTCAGACTATATGGACCACTTGAACAACAAGGCATGACGGTGTGCATTATTGTGGAATAACAGCACTCCTCAGGAATGGAGGCATGAGGCAAAGCTGAGTGCCATATGCACTCAAGAATTTGCATTATCCCACAATTATGCACTTCCTGGAGAACCTTATTGCAGTTACAAAATTGTTCCTCTGATTTTTTAATTTTAAATCCTTTTATTATTTTTTTTATTTTACAGTTTTTGACCAGGAAAAGCACACTATGTCGAAACTCATTTCCAACTGCTTCCCAGAATTAAAATGGTAAGCCTTAACACTGAGTAATGAGATTGACAAAGTTAAGTGTTTCTGGCCCATGTTGTTGGGCTGAATTGATGTTATAATACCTGGCTCAACAAAAGTCTTGTTTTCCCTTACCCATTTTTGAATTAGTCTGCTTCTGGTTTCATGCCTATGTCTTCTGTAGGGGGCAGACTAGGAAGAAAAACATATGAAGCATAAGCCAAATTGTGTCAGTATTATTTTGTCCTACATTTACCTCGAGGCATTAATAATTTGCAATTCTTTGACTACATCAAGTTAAGATGGCAGCTTTGGCCAAAGACCTGCTAGTACAACATTATAAGATGCTTAGCATCAGCCTAGAGCCATGAATAATTGTGGACACTGAGTTACAAACATCCTTCTGTGGGCCAGCAATTTGTTTTGGGGAGAATAGGGATGTGTTGCTTTGCTTCCGATCAGGAGGAGTTACTGATTGCGTAACTGTTCTTTTTCCACTTCTGCAGGGCTCACAGAGATCGAAGGGTTTCCAAGATACTTTAGTAATGACTAGAGAGATACGAGAAAGACAGGGAGTTGAAATTCCATTCCTTCAGGGAAATGAAAAATCATGTGTTTCCCATTCTGGGGTCTGAAACTAATAAAAAGAACTAGAAGTACAGTCGCCAATGGATACAGATGACAGCAGTGTTGTTCTTCTGCAGGTGTACAGAACAAAAAGCAGAACTAGAAAACGCCATGTGCAGTGTAGTCACCATTCCAAGCTTCCTTTATTATGTTAGGAAGTTCATAATTCAAGTACATTCATTTGCTGTGACTCTCATATCTTGTGCATGTAGATACTCAGTGTGCTGCTCGATGCAGTCAGTCTGAGTACTGTTAAAGCCAAATGATAGTGTCAAGATGGGATACTTCTGCTATGTGCAGTATTTTGGATGCAGATGTTAGCTATGTGTGCTTAATAGCACTGGGAGGATTCTATGATGACTGCATCACTACAGAACACCATGTACTGCCAAATATCATTGCGGAATGCCGACCCACTGGCATTTGTGGTAGTGCTGCTGCTTGCAACACTAATGACCCAGGTTCTGGAATATGCCAGGCCACCAGAGAGCCCACCACATGAGCTGGATGGAGATGCTCTCCTCTTCTGGGGAGAGGGGGTTCTGAGCAACTCTCTCTGTTCTACTGTTGCCTGGGCTACCATGGGGTAGCAGTGCTGGGAACAGCATGCATGAAGTACAAGGAGGAAAACGTGTGTGTGCATGGTGCTTCTGGCTCCATGGAGTGGTGGTGCAGGGGACAGCATGCATGTAGTGCAAGGGGGGAAGCATCTGTGTGTGTGGTGCATCTGGCTCCATGGGGTGGCAGTGCAGGGGGCAGCATGTGTGTAGTGCAAGGAGAGAAGCATATATGTGTGCATGCGTGTGTGTGTGTGTGTGTGTGTGTGTGTGTGTGTGTGTGTGTGTTCCATCTGACTCCATGTGGTGGTGGTGCAGGGGACAGTATGTGTGCACTGCAAGGAGGGAAGAGTGTGTTTGTGGTGCATCTAGCTCCATGGGGTGGTGGTGGTGCAGGGGATGGCATGCATGTAGTGCAAGGAGGGAAGCATGTGTGTGTGAGTGGTGCATTTGGCTCCATGGGGTGACAGTGAAGGGTACAGCATGTGTGTGGTGCAATGTGGGAAGTGTGTGTGTGGCATCTGGCTCCATGGGGTGGTAGTGCAGGAGACAACATGCACGTAGTGAAAGGAAGGAATCATGTGTGTAGGTGGTACATCTGACATCATGGGGTGGTTGTGCAGGGGGCAGCATTTGTGTACTACAATTAGGGAACCATGTGAGTGGGTGGCGCATCTAGTTCCATGGGATGGTGGTGGTACAGGAGATAGTATGCAACTAGTGTAGGAGGACAGCGTGTGTGTGTGTGTGTGTGTGTGGGGGGGGGCATCTGGCTCCATGAGGTGGTAGTGCAGGAGACAGCATGCGTGTAATGAAAGGAGGGAACCACGTGTGTAGGTGGTGCATCTGGCATCATGGGGTGGTTGTGCAGGGGACAACATGCATGTAGTTCAAGGAGGGAAGTGTGTGTGTATGCATGGTGCATCTGCCTCTATGGGGTGGTGATGCAGGGAACAGCATGTGTGTAGCACAAGGAGGGAAATGTGTATGTGCATGGTGCATCCAGATCCATGGGGTGATGATGCAGGACATAGTATGCATGTAGTGCAAGGAGGGAACTGTGTGCATGTGTGCGGTGCATCTGTCTCTATGGGGTCCAGTGCAGGGGACAGAATATGTGTAATGCAAGGAGGGAAGCATGTGTGTGCATGGTGCATCTTGCTCCATGGGGTTGCAGTGCAGGGAACACCATGTGTGCAAGGCATACAGGTAAGCATGCATGTGTGTGTTGCATCTGGCTCAGTGGGGTGGTGGTAAAGGTGACAGCATGCATGTAGTTGAAGGGGGTGAAGTGTGTGCATGTTTGGTGCATCTGGCTCCATGGGGTGGTGGTGCAGAGGACAGCATCCATGTAGTGCAAGGAGGGAAGTGCGTGTTTGTGTGGTGCACCTGGCTCCATATGGTGGTGGTGCAAGGGCAGGATGCATGCAGATCAAGGAGGTAAGTGTGTGTGTGTGTGTGCGTGGTTTTTGTGGCTCCATGGGGTGGTGATGCAGGAGACAGCATGTGTGCAGTGCAAGAAGAGAAGCATGTGTGAGCGTGGTGCATCTGGCTACAAGGGGTGCTAGTGCAGAGCTTACCATGCGTGTAGTGCAGGGAGGGAAGTGTGCATGCAATCTGTCTCTACAGGGTCTGGTTCAGGGGACAGCATATGTGTAATGCAAGCAGGAAAGCATATGTGTGTGTGTGTTGCATCTGGCTCCATGGAGTGGTGCTGTAGGGCACAGCATATGTGTAGTGCAAGCAAGAAAGCATGTGTGTGTACTCTATCTGGCTCCATGGGGTGTTGGTACAGTAGACAGCATGTGTATGATGCAAGGTACTCCACCTGGGGACCAGAAACCCGGGCCAAATGTACATCCTGGGGGGGGGAATGCTACAAGTCTTGATGGCTGAGAGGGACCTGGGGGTGGTGGTGGATGTCAAGATGAACAGCTCTGAGACTTGTAGGAGGGCAGCAGCCAAGGCCAACAGGATGCTGGGATGCATCGTTAGGGGGGTCACCTCCAGAAGGAGGGAAGTGATACTCCCTCTGTATAACTGCTTGGTGAGGCTGCACCTTGAGTACTGCATGCAGTTTTGGAGGCCACACTTAAAGATGGACATTAAACTCCTGGAGAGGGTCCAGAGGAGGGCAACCAAAATGATTTGAGGCTTGGGGGACAGGACCTATGAGGAGATGCACGAAGAGCTAAATATGTACACATTGGAAGAGAGAATGGACCAGGGGATATGATAGAGGTCTTCAGGTACATGAAGAGGGTAAATATGGGAGGAACAGTCAGGGTGATTCGAAGAAGGAGGAGGGGGCCACTAGAGGGCATGGATGGAAGCTGGAGGGGGGAAGATTCAGAGGAAAAAGGAGGAGGTGCTACTTCACTGAGAGGGTGCTGGTGGAGGCCGAGACGGTGAAGGGGTTCAAGATTGGGTGGGACAGGTACAGGGGAAGGGTTCTGGAAGCAAAATCCAATGCAGCAAGAATATTCAGAACTGGGAAGGGAGAAGCCAGAGAAGATGATGGGGGCATCAAGGTCAGCACCCAGGGTGGGGGCTGACCAAACAAGCAGACATGAAAGACCGTTAGGCTTATTCTGCTGGCATTTTAGTATGTTAAGTAGGAATATATGTGTGTGTGTGTGTGTGTGTGTGTGTGTGTGTGTGCTGCATCTGGCTCCATGGGGTGGTGATGCAGGCAAAGCTTGCATGTTGTTCAAGGAGGGAAGAGTGTGTATGTGTGCATGGTGCATCTGGCTCCATGGGGCAGTGGTGCAGGGGACAGCATGGATGTAGTGCAAGGAGGGAAGTGTGTGTGTGTGTTTGTGTATGGTGCATATGGCTCCACAGAGTGGTGATGTAGGGCATAGCATGCATGTAGTGCAAGGAAGGGAGTGTGTGTGGTGCACCTGTCTCTATGGGGTCCAGTGCAAGGGACATCACATGTGTAATGCAAGGAGGGAAGCTGGGCATGGTGCATCTGCCTCTGTGGGGTTTCAGTGAAGGGGACACCATGTGTGCAATGTATGCAGCTAAGCGTGTGTGCGTGTCATGAATCTGGCTCTGTGGGGTGGTGGTAAAGGGGATAGAATGCATGTAGTGCAAGGAGGGGTCAGTGTGTGTGTGTGTGTGTGCATGGTGCATCTGGTTTCATGGGGTGGTGGTGTGGGGGACAGCATGTGTGTAGTGCAAGGAGGGAAGCGTGTGCATATGTGTGTGTGTGTGGGGGGGTGCATCCGGCTCCATATGGTGATGCTGCAGGGGATAGCATGCATGTAATTCAAGGAGGGACATGTGTGTGTGCATGGTGTATCTTGCTCCATGGGGTGATGATGCAAGGGATGGCATGTGTGCAATGCAAGAAGGGATGCGTGTGTGTGCATGGTGCATCTGGCTCCATGGGGTGGTGCTGCAGAGGACAACATATGTGTAATGCAAGCAGGGCAGCATATGTGTGTGTGCTGTATCTGGCTCCATAGGATGCCAGTACAGTAGACAGCAGGTGTATAATACAAGGAAGGATGTGTGTGTGCATGCATGCTTCATCTGTCTTCAGGGGGTGGTGGTGCAGGGGAAAGCTTGCATGTTGTTCAAGGAGGGAAGAGTTTGTGTGTGTGTGTGTGTGTGTGTGTGTGTGTGTGTGCATTAGTCCCCATGGGATGTTCGTTAAGGGGACAGCATGTGTGCAGTGCAACATGGGAAGCATGTGTGTGCACGGTGCTTCCATCTCCATGGGGTTGCAGTGCAGGGGACAGCATGCGAGTAGTACAAGGAGGGATGTCTGTGTGTATGTGGGGAATCTGGCTCCATTGGATGCAGGCGCAGGGGCAGCATGGGTGTAATGCAAGGAGGGGAATGCATATGTGTGTGTGTGGTGCATCTAGTCCAAGGGGTGGCAGTGCAGGGGACAGCATGTGAGTAGTGCAAGGATGGAAGTGTATGTGTGTGGGTGTTTGTGTGTGTTGGTGCATCTAGCTCTATGGGGTGGTGGTGCTAGGGATAGCATGCATGTAGTGCTGGGAGGGAAGTCCATGTTGTTGCATGGGGCATCTGGCTCCATGTAGTGGCAGTGAAGGGGGTAGCATGTGTACAGTATAGTGCAAGGCAGGAAGAGTGTCTGTGTGCATGTTTGTGGTGCATCTGCCTCCATGGTGTGCCCATGCAGTGTACAGCACATGTGTAATGTAAGGAGGGATGCATGTGTATGTGTGGTGCATCTGTCTCCATGGGGTAGCAGTGCAGGGGACAGCATGTGTGTAGTGCATAGGAAAGCATATGTGCATGTTGTATCAGGCTCCATGGGGTACCACGCAGGGGACAGCATGTGTGTAATGCAAGTAGGGAAGCGTGTGTGTGTATGGTGCATCTAGCTCCATGCGATGGTGGCGCACGGGACAGCATGCATGTAATTCAAGGAGGGAAGTGTGTGTTTGGGTGCTGCATCTGTCTCCATGGGGTGGTAGTGCTGAGGACAGCATGTGTGTAGTACAAGAAGGGAAGAGTGTGTATATATGTGTGTGTGTGTGTGTCTGCTTAAAACCCAAAAAGCCAGAAGGATCATGAGACCACACTTTCATGATCTGTATTCATACTGAAAATCAAGATCAAGCAAGCTTTTGCCCTTCTGCTTCATGGGAGGTTTCTGTCCTTCCTGAGCTCACCTTAGGACACCTGCGTTACTCTTTGACAGATGTACCTCCCCAGTCAAACTCCCCACCTGACACTGTCCTCTGAGCAGGTTGCACTCAGAGGTCTGGGCACTTGGAGCCAGAAGCAAGATCCGCGGTGGGGCTCAACCCCCCACCTCACCGGGTAAGTGAAAAACGATAAGAGTAGTGGTATTTCACTAGTGGTCGAGGCCTCCCACTTATTCTACACCTCCCATGTCTCTTCACAGTGCCACACTACAGTCAAGCTCAACAGGTCCTTCTTTCCCCACTGATTCTGCCAAGCCCATTCCCTTGGCTGTGGTTTTGCTAGATAGTAGGTAGAGACAGTGGGAATCTCGTTCATTCATTCATGCATGTCACTAATTAGATGACGGGGCATTTGGCTACCCCAAGAGAGTAATAGTTACTCCCACCATTTACCCGCGCTTCATTAAATTTCTTCACCTTGACATTCAGAGCACTGGGCAGAAATCACATCACGTCAACACCCATCTCAGGCCTTCGTGATGCTTTGTTTTAATTAAACAGTCAGATTCCCCTGGTCCGCACCAGTTCTAAGTCAGCTGCTAGCTGCTGGCCGATGCGGGACACCTGTCGAGACCAATGCCCACCACAGCTGAGGCGATCCACAGGAAGGGCCCAGCGCACATCCAAAGTCATCACCACCCTGAAGTGATGCCTCATCCAGCCATGGCATGTGTCCCACCCTGCTTCACACCCAAGCCCAACTGACCCAGCCCTCAGAGCCAATCCTTATCCTGAAGTTACGGATCTGGCTTGCCGACTTCCCTTACCTACATTGTTCTAACATGCTAGAGGCTGTTCACCTTGGAGACCTGCTGTGGATATGGGTAGGCCTGGCACGAGATTTACACCATCTCCCCTGGATTTTCAAGGGCCAGTGACAGCTCTCCTGATGCCACTGAAACTGCAATGCTTTCCAGGGCTCAGGCCCCTTTCTCAGGGTGAACTCATTCTAGGGCACCCTGCCCTTTACAAAGAAGAGATAACTCTCTAAGGGTCTCCCACCAGCTTCTCTGGGATTGTCTGCATAACCACACTGGACACCGCAAGGTGCCCATCTCTGCCACTCTGGATTCGGGGATCTTAACTGACTCCCTTTCGATCAGCTGAGGGCAACAGAGGCCATTGCCCATCCCTTCATAAAAGCACTCCCCTATCTCTTAGGACCAACTGACCCATGTTCAACTGCTGTTCACATGGTACCCTTTTCCACTTCAGCCTTCAAAGCTCTTGTTTGAATAGTTGCTACTACCACCAAGATCTGCACCTGCAGCAGCTCCACCTGGGCCCTCACCCTGGGCTTCAGTGCCACTGCAGCAGCCCTCCTACTCATTGTGGCATAGCCCCCTTGGTTCTCATCACCAGTGATGGCTAGATATGGGCCCGATGCTCCAGTGTTATCCAGTTTCAGGGTTAGTTGATTCGGCAGGTCAGTTGCTACACACTCCTTAGCAGATTCCAAATTCCATGGCCACCATCCTGCTGTCTGTATCAACCAACACCTTTTCTGGGGTCTGATGAGCGTTGGCATCAGGTGCCTTAACCCAGCATTTGGTTCATCCCACAAAGCCAGTTCTGCTTACCAAAAGTGGCCCACTAGGCACTCGCATTCCACGCCTGGCTCCAAGTCAGCGAGTCTGGCTTCTTACCTATTTAAAGTTTGAGAATAGGTTGACATTGTTTCACCCCCAAGACCTCTAATCATTCGATTTACCAAATAAAACTGTGTACTGAGTGCCAGCTATCCTGAGGGAAACTTTGGAGGGAACCAACTACTAGATGGTTCGATTAGTCTTTCACCCCTATACCCAGGTCAGATGACCGATTTGCACATCAGGACCGCTACGGACCTCCACCAGAGTTTCCTCCAGCTTTACCCTGCCCAGGCATAGTTCACCATCTTTTGGGTCCCATCAGGTACGCTCATGCTCCACCTCCCTGGCAGAACAGGTGAGATGGGATGGTGGTGTGCCCTTCACACAGGGCAGGGAGATACCACCTCAGCCAGCATGCACCAGCCCTCACTTTCATTGCACCATGGAGTTCATGCCACCCTCAGACTCATGCACCTGTTAGACTCCTTGGTCCATGTTTCAAGATGGGGCGGGTAGGTAACCAACATAACCACAGACCCTGAGCACTCACTGTGAACCTCTCAGCCCAGCAACATGATGTGGCCAGCCCACATTGAGGACAGTCCGGCCCAATTGACAGTCACACTGGGAGCAGAGGGCCACTAGCCTCCCCCCTGGGAGGACAGGAGGAGGGTGCAGCAGCAGTCATCTTCCATGGCACCAGGATATGGCAACAGCTGCTGCCAGGGGCTTAACACTCCCCTCCAGGTAGGGGAGTCACCTTCCCACTGGCCTTACCAGCCAACCCAGAGCTGGTCAAGGCACACCACCACAGTGGAAATGCACCTGATAGGGGCTGGTCTTGCATGAGGATGGTCCCCCATGGGGGATCCACCTGTCCATGCAGTCATCCGGACTGCCAAGTTGAATCCTCCAGGTGGACTGTGCGGACCCCACCCGTCCACTTTCCGAATGATTTCACAGCCTCTTAAAATCTTTCTACAAAGTTCTTTTCAACTTTCTGTTATGGTACTTGTCAGCTATCAATCTCGTGCCAGTGTTTAGTCTTAGATGGAGTTTACCATCCACTTTGGGCTGCATTCACAAACAACCTGACTCCAAGAAGACCTGATCCCAGTATGCCAGGGGCTGCTACAGACCTCACACCATCCACGGGCTGAGCTCCGATCACGTGGACTTAGGCCCCAGGGCAGCACCAGGAAGACAGACTTCTGTATGCCACATGTCCCTCACCTGCCAGGCAGACATGGATTCAGTGCTAGGCTGTTCCCTCATCACTCGCCATTATTGAGGGAATCCTGGTTAGTTTATTTTCCTCCACTTAGTAATATGCTTAAATTCAGTGGGTGACCACGTCTGATCTGAGGTTGTGTTCCGAGAGGGTAGGGGTCGGTGGCCCACCACGTCAAGGCAGAGGGAGCCTGCCAGGCCTCAGGGAGGAGAACCCTACAGGGAGGGGATGGGAGGAAGACCACAGGCCATTGATCTGGGTGCTGGGGGCTGGGAAGCTGGGGTCCCTCCAGAACAGTCCAGCGGTGAACCACTGACAGCCCTGGGGAAGGGGCCTTCCACCTCCATCAGTCCAACACAGCACTCCCCCATGACAGGGGTGCCACAGAGAGCAGTGGCTGGATCAGCATTGCCTTCCATCTATACCGGTGTGGGACAGAGGGCCCAGAAGCCTTGCATGACTCCGTGCTTGCCGGGACATGACACAGCATTCCAGCAGACTCCCATGGGGCAGAGGTTTACAGGTCTCACCTTGGGGGGATGGGGGGCCCAAGGGTTCAACGACTCCCCATCTGTGCCATCGGGGGGACCCTCTCAAGCGATTGATGGCACAACAACCTTCAGACAGGCGTAGCCCTGGGAGTAACCCAGGGCCACAAGGTGTGTTCTAAGTGTTAATGATCAATGTGTCCTGCAATTCACATTAGTTCTCACAGCTAGCTGCATTCTTCATTGACGCATGAGCCAAGTGATCCACTACCAAGAGTCGTCACAGTTCTCTTGCTAATGCGGGGAGAGCTGGGCCTCTGGCCCCAGAAGCCTAAGGAGTACACTGGGTCACCACAAAGAAAGAAGGTTAGGGATTCATACAACATCTGGGTGCCTGGCCTTGGGTTACTGGTCCCATGCCATGGGACAGCAGGGCTCCCGTGATGACCCAAACCAATGCCTCAGGGTGATCCCGGGGGTGTCCACCTAGGTACTCAAGACTGGGGGTGAGGGGACGGTGACTGGTCCGAGAGTGTGTCCCAAGTGTGGGGGAGGGTGGCACAGTGCCTGCATCACTGGCTCCCTCCCCCGTGGGGGCTTACTCCTCTGGGTTGGCACCTGCAAGCAGCACCTCTCTATGGCTACCCCATCCATAGCAGTCCCCTCTTCAGGCTGTGGTGGGTAGTCACACGTGGCTGGGTCATCATCTACAGAGGAGGACCCCGTCACCCATCAGACACCAATAGAGGAACTCACGACTGGAGCCAGGGGCTGTCTGGGTGCCCCGGGTGGTGCGGGCTTAGTCCCGCAGGCCACCCTGGGAGCCTCCCAAGCTCAGGTTCTGTCAATGTCCAGGGCCACACCATGCTATGGCCACCCCATCCACAGCAGTCCCCTCTTCAGGCTGCGGTGAGGAGTCATGAGCAGCTGGGTCCCTCTCCACAGAGGGGGAACCCGCCACCCATTGGACACTGACTGAGGAACCCCCAGCCAGAGCCAGGGGCTGCCTGAGGCCCCAGGTGGTGCAGGCTCAGTCCCACAGGCCACCCCAGGAGCTTACCAGGCTCAGGTTCTGTGATTGCCCAGGGCCGCCGCCGGCCCAGGTCAATCCGTTAATGATCCTTCTGTAGGTTCACCTATGGAAACCTTGTTATGACTTTTACTTCCTCTAGATAGTCAAGTTTGATCATCTTCTCCGCGCACCACTGGGGCCATGACTGACTCCAGCAGGACTGATCCAAGGACCTCACTAAACCATCTAGTCAGTAGTAGCAATGGGCAGTGTGTACAAAGGGCAGGGACTTAATCAACATGAGCTTGTGATTCGCATTTACTGGGAATTCCTCGTTCATGAGGAATAATTGCAATTCCCAGTCCCTATAGTGAATGGAGTTCAAAGGGTTACCCAGACCTGTCAGCCTAGGGTAGACACACTCTGATCCATTCAGTGTGGCA
Source organism: Neoceratodus forsteri (assembly GCA_016271365.2). NCBI lineage: Eukaryota > Metazoa > Chordata > Ceratodontiformes > Ceratodontidae > Neoceratodus > Neoceratodus forsteri. The sequence continues at coordinate 1,101,872,484 of CM028134.1, read as the reverse complement.
CGTGTGCAGCCACGGACATCTAAAGGTATCACAGACCTGTTATTGCTCAATCTCATGTGGCTGAAAGCCACTTGTCCCTCTAAGAAGTTGGAGACAACCCACGGGGCCGTATAACTAGTTAGCATGGCAGAGTCTTGTTCATTATTGGAATTAACCAGACAAATCACTCCACCAACTAAGAATGGCCATGTACCACAACCCACAGAATCGAGAAAGAGCTATCAATCTGTCAATCCTTTCCATGTCCAGGCCAGATGAGGTTTCCTGTGTTGAGACAAATTAAGCTGCAAGCTCCACTCCTGGTGGTGCCCTTCCATCAGTTCCTTTAAGTTTCAGCTTTGCAACCATACTCCCCCCAGAACCCAAACACTTTGGTTTCCCAGAAGCTCCCTGGCAGGTCATGGGAATAATGCCACCAGATCGCTAGTTGGCATCGTTTATGGTCGGAACTACGACGGTATCTGATCGTCTTCGAACCTCTGACTTTCATTCTTGATTAATAAAAACATTCTTGGCGAATGCTTTCACTTTTGATCGACTTGTGCAGGTCAATTTCACAAATGCACACTGAGCCCAGCAGTCCCTCTTAACCATAGCCCCAGTTCCGAAAACCAACAAAATAGAACCAGAGTCTTATTCCATTATTCCTAGCTGAAGTATTCAAGTGACTGGCCTGCTTTGAGCACCCTAATTTTTTCAAAGTAAATGCTTCCAACCCCCAGAACACTCAGTTAAGAGCATCAAGGGAGCACCGAGATGCAGGGGCTGGGACAGGCGATAACTCACATCGCAGCAGACTGCCAGCCCGATCCCAAGATCCAATTATGAGCTTTTTAACTGCAACAACTTTAATATATGCTATTGGAGCTGGAATTACCGCTGCTGGTGGCTCCAGATTTGCCCTCCAATAGATCCTCATTAAAGGATTTAAAGTGTACTTCTTAGAGGGACAAGTGTCAATAAGTTTATGATAAATTATCTGTTCAGGTCAGAGAACATCTGCTGTTTAGTCTGTCACTGTGTATTTTAAAATGTTATTGATATATGCAGTACTATTGTGCTTTATTCTATGTCCTTTTTTAACCGTTGTCCAAACTTAAAAAAAAGGTAGTTTTCAGTCTTACTGTTCTTATTTACACTGTACAAGTCATGAATATGGCTGTACTAGGGAGGGTTTGTCTGAATTCTGTGTTTCACTGGTGTTAACTGATGACCCTTTACTGGGTGTTTGTTGTACTCTCAGTTTACAATTTTGTCAGCCTGTGTGTAAATTGGTTAAGACCCTTACAAAAAGGGAAATATGAGTATAGAACAATTTATAAAAGGTTGTTAATGTTGTTATTTCTAATGTCAGGAACAGTGCACCCCCATCCTGGACCTAGTATTTTTCAAATGGAGGAATCTGATTTCAATGTAATTGACTTTCATTTGGGTTCAGTTTCCCCTACGCTTAAGACTGTACACTTGAATGTTCAGAGTCTGCTCCCTAAATGGACCTAATTGTAGCACAGTCCCAGTTCCACTCATCTGATGTAATCACAGTTTCTGAAACTTGGTTGCATCATGGTATACTGGATTCTGAAATTTATCTTCCTGATTATAATTTAATTAGACAGGATAGAGTAGGAAAAAGGGGAAGTGGAGTAATAATGTATATTCATTGTAAACTTAATTACACTGTTTTGGATCATTCATTGGGAAATTCAGGATGTAATATGATTTCTATAGATTTGGTTTTTGGACACAGTAAACATTTGACTCTTAGTACAGTATATTTTCCTCCAGGTAGAATAACTCATGGTCTTGAATTGTTAATTTCATTTCGTGGGGTTATATCTAACAGAGGGTGGATTGCCTTAGGTGATTTTAATTGTAGCTGGGATAAGAGTTTGTAAAGTGAAGTTAGAGAAATCTTGGTTGACCTTGGTGTTAAGCAATTAATAAAGGAAGTTACAAGGCCTAATTATAAATTGGGGAAGGGACTGTTCTTGATTGGATCATGGTCTCTCATGCAGACAGGATAACTAATTGGGAGGTTATGCCTGATGTTATGAGTAACCATCATCCCATCAAGTGTGAATGGTCAGTTAAGGTGTTTAGGGGGCCTCCCAGATATATTGAATACAGGAATCTGATGAATTTAACCCCTCAGAAAATAGAAGACTTGTCAAAAGAAATAGATTGGTCTCCTCTTTTTTCCTGCACCAATATTGATGCAATGTGGGATTTTTCTGTATTGCTTATAATGCTATTGTTGATAAGGTTTCCCCTTTAAAGAAAGTAAGAATTAGATCTTCCAAACAAGAATGGGTTACAAGGGATCTTATTCATTTAATGAGAAAACGTGATAAGTGTTGGGAGCAATGCAGGACATCACAAAATTCTGTTAATCTTCAAAGCCAAGATATTCAAACTGCACCAGGCTGTGGCGCAAGCCTGGGTGCAGCACAATTTGGCTGCGCAAGGGTGTGGACTGGTCGATATTCAAAGGAGCTGTGCCATGGCTCAGCAGCGTTGAATATCGCACCCTGGCCACCTGCAGTGCGCATAGAGCAGTGGCACTGCACCAGCGCCAGTGGCCAGAGTGGAGCATGTGGATGCGCTAGCACAAGTTCCATTGCGCAAGGTGCAGCAACCGCGATATTCAAAAGTTGACATGCAAATGGGGCCATAATGTATGCAAGGTGCAAATGGGGCCATTTATATGTCATTATGACCCCATTTGCATGCAGGTGCACCAATTCCTGACGACTTGAGCCTGGCGCCCTGCCAGGCAGCAGCCATCAGGAACCGACACCCCCTGCAGTGCAGCAATGTGCCCCTCAACCCGATCACAGGCATTAGTACAATAAATAAAAATGCCTATATCCCTGGTGGTCCAATGGACCCGCTGTCTGCCCGATCGCGGGATAAAAATATATTTATTGCTGAATCCTATATCCCTGGTGGTCCAGTGGACTGCTGACAGCCCAATCACGGGCTTAAGTAAAGAATAAAGAAACCCATATCCCTGGTGTACCAGTGGACCCCCCCTCCCACCCGCCCACTAATCTCACATCCGCTCCCCGGTCAGTGGCGGGTGGCAACACCCAACCACCTACCACCCCGCCACCCACTGACTGACACCGTAGGTAGGCCTGTATGCCCATTGGTCCACAGTGTGAGCCAATGGGTGTGCAGCCCGTACCATACTACACATCCAGATATGTATGTAAAATCAGCTCAAAATTTTCTGTGCTCCATAGTAGGGTACTTAAATTTTTTTGATATTCATTAGAAGTCTCGACCTGGTGAACCACTCCCCTATGCCATCAAAATCCCTCTGGTGCTTATTGGCCAATATCGCCCATCCTGGAGGGTATTATTGCACTTAGAAAATGGCCCATTGTATTTTGTGTGTTTGAAAAAAATATGTCACGTTTAAATGTTAAACCTCTTAGTTTCTGATTTTTTAAATAAAATAGTTCTTCCACCTGCATTTGAATGCTGTTATTTTTTTAACCTAGGACTTTTGTCCTAATGAAGCCCGAGTAGTTTTTTGTTTGTGAGGTGGTTGTCATGGTTTCCTGACCCCCCCCCACATTGCTTTATTTGAAACTGTAATGTTGGGCAATGTATTATTTTTTTTCTTGTAACATGCTTTCTGTCATTTCATTTAATTTTATTTTTTAAATATACTGAACTTTTCATTTCATGATTGTTTGGGGAATTTGCCCATTGAATGGAGGTGGCAGTTGGGTGAGCTGAAGGGAAACACAAATTTTTATTTACGCTGACGTGCACATTTTTACGTTCGCTTGCGCACATGTGCAATGAACATTTTGGGAGAGTAGCACACTTGGAAGTGTGCCTCTCCCATCCAATGCACTGCTCCCTTGAGCAGGCGTGGCGGTCCTGCACCAATGGGTGCAGGAGCTCAGTATGACAGCAGTGTTCCTCTGCTTCAAAGGAAAACACTGCTGCCATACTGAGCACCGCCGCTGTCCCCTCCGTCATGTGCTCCCTCCCGCGCGCGTCACGCCGCCCCCCAAAACTTTCCTGCCATGCTGGGAGCCCACCCCAGCGTGGCAAACGTTGTTTGTTTTGCCGATGGGGTTGCCCAATCCCCACGTCGGCTCCCCGGCCCCGAAGCCATTCTGCTGCCATGCTGGGAATTACCCCAGCGTGGCAAGCCGTTTTACCCGTGAGGGTATTAATCCCCGCCGGCTCTCGCCTCCCCCCGAAGTTTGCCGACGGGAGTGCCCAATCCTGTTGGCTCTCGGCCCCCCACATCTTCTGCCACGCTGAAGCCCACCCCAGCATGGCAAATGTCCCACGCTGTCTTTTTTAATTTTCCTGTAAACAAAACGGTCCGCGGCGCTGCCTTCCAAACCTCCATCTCCCACAACCTGCACCCACCCACTGCGACCCAGTCCCCACACCCCCACCCCATACTTACCTCCAGACTCCGCGTGACGATCTTTGGTGGACCAGGAACATGTCTGCACTCTTCAAAGGTGACCACGAACTGAGGAAATGCCGGTAAGCTGTATAATGGGCTACATAGGGGGGGTTTCAACTTTAGTGCATATCTCAGTCATTTTTTGGAATTTTTGCACCAAATTTTCAACATGGGGTTTTTGGGACCCCTTCTCATGAATGATGTCACTGTCATGGCATTATTCAGGCCTAAAGGGTGATTTCGCAGGCACTGCGCAGTCACTGCGTGAAATCACCCTTTGGCCTTGAATAACATCATGACAGTGAAGTCATTCATGAGAAGGGGTCCCAAAAACCCCATGTTGAAAATTTGGTGCAAAAATTCCAAAAACTGACTGTTTCACGAGCGTGTGTTGCGCAGTTCCTACGCAGGTTCGTAAGTTCGCGAATTTTCAATATTTTCACTCCAGATTTTCAACATTGCCATTTTATCACACCTTCTTATGAGTTGTACAGCTGTCATTTTTCACATCTCACCCAAAATATGCTTCTGCCCATGTAGCGCACAATGGTGCAGTTGGTGTACGAAATCAATGTATGGAACACATTAAGAAAATCACAGTGACACTGTTCATGAGCAGAGGTCTTAAAATGGCTATGTTGAAAATTTGGTGAAAAATTCCTAAAATGACTGTTTATTTGTAGTTAAGCAGAAATTCCCACGCGACGTCAGATGCTTGCAAATTTTCCATTTGCACTCCAGATTTTCATTGCCATTTTACCATACCTCCTCATGAGCAGTATAGCTGTCATTTTTCACATCCTGCCTAAAATGTGTTTCTGCCCATGTAGCGCACAATGGCGCAGTCGATGTGCGAACTCAATGTATAGGACACATTAAAAAATCACAGTGACAATGATCATGAGCAGAGGTCTTAAAATGGCAATGTTAAAATTGGTGAAAAATTCCTAAATATGACTGTTTCTACAGGCATTGCACACGTTCACATGCTTCGTAGGTTTGCAAATTTTCAATATTTCCACTCCAGATTTTCAGCATTGCCATTTTACCACACCTCCTCATGAGCAGTACAGCTGTCATTTTTTACATCCTGCCCAAGTCGTGTTTCTGCCTATGTAGCGCATAATGGGGGTAACAAAAAGATCATGCTGACAATTTATTGTGCAAATACCAGCAATTGCACAGGGCATTAGGGTAAAGCACTATACATGCCAAACACCACTGCAAATACCTGCAAGCGAACGTTCGGCATTGACAAATGCTTGTTTTATTTTTTATTATCCATTTTGCACTGTGTAAATAAAAGGGGCTATGTTTAAAGCCCTGTGAACTGATCAAAAATCAGCAGTGGAGCAGTGGTAGCAGGCAGGCAGGCAAGAATTGAGCTGCAGGGGGGCTAGTAATGGTTGTGTGAGCAAGTGGGGAATTGGAGGTCAGGAGTGGTGGTTGCATCTTCAGAGTCAGGTCTGTTTTGTAAAGAAATAGAAAAATAAAAAGACTAACACTTGGGGCACTGACCCACACAGATACAAATGGGGTGTGTGTGTGTTTTCTGTTACTAATAAAGTGTGCTTCTGTAACTGAGGAGTTAGTGAAGAGTGAGCATTGGGGAATCGTGGTGGACTGGAGTTGTCTTGGGAGGGGCTGTCTTGGTCAGTTGTTCGATTCACTCATCCTAACAGTGTGCTGTGGCTGACAATGTTTTGTTCTATTTTAGGAACACGTATTTTTTTTGTTTAAATTACATGGTTTGCGTGTACAGAATATGGGGGACAGGAGTTCTTTTTCTTGGGGTAGAGGGGTGCTACAGGAGTTTATGCAAGCCGGTCTTCAGAGTGACAGGCATCAGAAGCAGCACTTGTGATCAGTGTATGAACCACAACTAGTTTTTTGTTGTTGTTGTCATTATAGAAATATGTTTTTTTCTGCCTTTACTTTAAATTAGGCAACTGAGGTGGTTATCTTGTGCAGGGTGGTGGGGGGAGGGTTCTTACTCGCTAACTAAGCTAAAAAAAAATGGAAGCCATTTTAAACTCCATGCCCTGGCCAGTGGGGTGCTTTTGGCCAGTGAGGAAGGCAGATGGGCACAAGGATACCCGAGTGGTGAAGGGGCAGTTGGACTGGTACTTATTATTTCCTGTGTGTCTATTGAAAAATAGACGCCCACGTTGGAACTGCTTCCAGCCAATCAGAATGGAGAATTCATTCTTGCCATTTTCAAATTATTGATTATCTGCCCTCTGCCAATAGTTTAGGAAAATAATGTATCTGTATTGACTATTTGTTGATTATCTGCCCTCTGCCGATAATTTAACTACACTACATGGTTAGAATGTTTCTGATGTGGTTTCTAAAAGTTGTTCATAACATTAGAATATTGTACCAGCCCGATGGCACTGCGGGTTGGGGTGCTGGATGCCACACCTCATGCCACACTGGCAACCTGGGTTTGGGAACGGACTCGGGTCATTCAGGGGCCGGCAGGGGAGGCAAGGATTGAGCATCACAGATTGGGATCTGAGCTGTGAATGGCACAGCTAGGAGGGCTCACCCACTCCCAGGGTGCTTGGTTGCCTCCACAGAAGTGGAGACAGCTGCTGCACCCATTGCATGGTGTGTGGGCACAAAAGGGGGCACAAAAAGGAGGAAAAATCCCCAGTGGCAGGATGATACCCGACTCCCACAGGCACCAATCCTAGGCCGGGCATAAGGTGAGTCTCAGTAATTCTGAGGGATGGAGCTGGGGGGGGGTCGGGCAGAAGGGGGCTGTCGGGGGGGAGGTGTAGCAGTTGTGATAACATTAGAATGTCTAGAACAGCTTTTTATGCTTGCTGCAATCAGACTTGTGCTCTCACCACTGAACAGCTGACTAGGCAAGACAAGGCAGCTTTTATTTCTCTGGCACCCATTCCCAGGAGCTCTGGGTGCCCAACAATAAAATTAAGCCTTAAAACAGGGATTACAATAAATACATTTTCAAACTACAAAAAAATGCAGGATTTCAGCTTAATACTAAACATTCTCACATATTCTCAGATATTCTCAGCTGCAGCAATTAACTCCCAAAGGCCAGGCAGAAGAGGTTGGCCTTCAGCCTCAGTTTAAATACCCTGATTAAGGGAGCCACCTGAACTTCAGATGGTAGCGAGTTCCACAGGGATGGCCCAGTGAAAAACGTCAGGCATGGTCACTGGATGTTTTAAGCCAGACTGTGGGAATGTCCAGGAAGCCCCTTGAGGAGGAGTGAAGAGAGCGAACAGAGGACACAGGTATCAGGAGCTCAGATGGGTAGCCCGGACCCAGCCCGTATAGAACCTTAAAGGTGAGCAAACCCACTTTGTAAAGGACCCTCCACCTGACAGGCAGCCAGTGCAAAGAACGCAGGACCAGGGTTACATGACTGGACCTGGACAGGCCCGTCAGCAACCAGGCTGCCATGTTCTGTATGAGCTGCAGTCTGCATAGGGCCCTCTGTCACTCCAAAGTATAGAGTTGCAGTATTTGAGACTAGACAAAGGCGTGCACCAGATTTGCCAGATCCTCAGGCGGAACAAGTGGCTTGATCCTGGCGATGTTCCGTAAGTGGTAAAAAACACTTCTGACAACAGATGATACCTGATCTTCAAAGGTCAATCTGCTATCTAGGATCACACTAAGATCATGCACCCTCAGGGAAGCCACCAATGGAGCAGACACCAGGAACAATCCTGTGTTAACTCCAGGTGGCAACCCATCACACCTGTGACCTGGCTTGATTACCAGCACCTCCTTCTTATCTGGGTTGAGTCACAGCCAGGTGGAAGCTATCCAGTCATTGATTTTTGCCAGACAGGTGTTAAGAATGTCTACAGCACTGGATGTTCCAGGTGCAAATGACAGATACAGCTGTGTGTCATCTGCATAGCAGTGAAACTCCATGCTGTACTGCCGAATGATCTCACCTAGGGGCAGCATGTACATTGTGAACAGCATCGGCAACAAGATCAAGCCCTGTGGTACCCCACATGACAGGTGCATTGGGGTGGAGAAATTCCCTATCACCACCCTCTGTACCCTGTTAGATACATAGGACTCAAACCATTTGATGACTATACCAGCGAGTCCACGATACTCATGGAGCCAATCAAGCAGCACGAAGTGATCCACAGTGTCAAAAGCTGACGCAAGATTTAGGAGCACAAGAATTTACTTGTCTCCATCTCTAGCCCTGAGCAGATCATTATGCACCCTCACTAGTGCTGTTTCCATGCCATGTCTAGCCCGAAAATGCAACTGAAATTGCTCATAGATGTCAGAGGACATGAGGTGCTCCTCGAGCTGTTGTGCCACTAGTTTCACGACAACCTTGCTGAAAAATGGCAGGTTGGAGATCGGAAGGTAATTCACCAGGATGTCTGGGTCAAGTGGAGATTTCTTAAGGAGGGGCCTCACAAGTACTTCTTTCAGAGCTACTGGGCATACTCCTTCTGCCATTGAACACCTGGCAATCCCAGCAAACACCAGGCCAATAGCCTCTGCGCATTCCATTAAGAAATGCGTTGGGGCCGGGGCCAGCTCACAATATGTGTGCTTCAGCTCTAAGATCACCTCAGTGACCTCAGACACCTCCACTGGCCTAAACTCCACCCAGATAGATGGAGTGCCTCCATTCCTCCCAGACTGACCACTGCGAGGTGAGACCCTCCCTGACGGAATCACTGACTGGAAATACAACACTCAGAAAAAAACAGGGCAAACTCGTCACAAAACTTGGATGAAAAAGTATTTTTTGGCTATAGACAAGCAGGATGGAGTAGCCTATCCACAGTCTGAAAAAGGCGAGGTCTGTTTCTCTCTACAGCAATCTCCCTGAACAGGAATTCTGCCTTCTTACGGGAGATTGCTGCCTGTTACTCACCATAGTGAGTGCGCAGGACCAGTTTGTCAGCCTCCAGCTGGGTCTTCTGCCAGTAACACTCCAACTTCTGATCCTTAATCTTCATCATCTTGAGGTCCCCCTCAAACCAAGGGGACCTCAAGTGAAAAGATCTGGGTCACATACAGACTGGAGCAATTACATCCAGTGCTTCAGATACCACCCAATTATAGGTGGCTGCCACCTCACTGGTGCCAATTGCACATGCTGCATCAACTCTAGACAGGTCAGCCAATGCCAGTAGTTCTTCTGGGCATAAACCCCTTAAAAGACAGTAGCTGACCATCTCCACAGGTGAAGGACTTCCAGGGGGGCCCCATATGTGAACCTCATGGTGCAATGACCAGACCACAAGACCTGATCAATCTTGAGGCTGTCAACCTCAAGACCCAGCTGGAACTCCAGATCAAGTGTGTGGCCATGCTGGTGGGTCTCAGAAGTAACCACTTGTGCCAGGCCCAGTGATGACATTAACTGGAGGAGGTCAGAACCAAAAGGTGAGGATTCATCGTCGACCCAGGCATTGAAGTCCCCCAGGACTAAACACCCGGGGGACTCCAACACCTGGTTGACGATGAAGTCTCCCACCTCCTGCAGGAATTCTCCCCCTGACCCAGGAGGTCAGTAGATGAGAAGAACCCTGCAACCTGCACCTGGACCCCCACGCACATCGACACACTCAAAAGATCTGGTGTTACCACCTGGGTGCACCCAGCAGGACGGCTGCCTCTAGAACTGGGCCTGCATCATCACTCAGCCAGGTCTCCATAATGCAAGCCAGGTCAACACAGGAAATCAAGTTCACAAAAATAGCGGTCTTGCTCCTAATCAACCTGGCATTGAGCCTAGAGCGCCAGCTGAATTGCAGTCACAGCTAATTCAGTCATAGCCATGCACTGAGTAAAACTTTGGTTTCATTTTAAAAAAAATTGTAAAAAACATCATAACTCTTGTATTATAAAAACATAACAAACACCTAAGTGTTAAGAACTCAGGAGGCAGTATAGCGCAGTATGGCGCATTGGTCTAAGGCTCTGCACTGCAAATCTGGTGACATCCAGCAGACCAGACCTGGGTTTGAATCCCACAGCTTCCACTTGCATGCTGTGTGACCCTGAGCAAGTCACTTAACCTCCTTGTGCTCCCAGGTCACTCCTGTAAAAAAGTTGTCAGCTTAGTGTGCTATACCTGGTTAAAAAAACAACTAAATTAAAATTAAATTAAAGAACTCACTGGTTCACACAATTCATTAGTATTGTGACATCACTGAGGCACTCAAGCTTTGCTCCTGTGACAGTGATGTCACAAGACTAACAAGGTGTGCGAACTAGTTCTTAACACTTTCATGTTAATTATTCTCTATAGGCTGAATACAGTTTCTACCCATGGGGGACCAATGTATCCCACCCGTGGAGCTCTGCACCTTCTGCAGGTGCGCACCGCTGGTATTCCCCAATGGTCGTGACCTGTCCGCGGGCAGACCCCTCTAGTACACAGCACTCCACAGGGCGGCCAGGGGTGGAGTCATGGACCCAGCTGGGCATCCAATGAATGCCCGGCATGGGTCCCAGAGTGTATCACAAGCACAAGGAGGCACGGGTCCGGGTGTGGGAATGCCCAACGCAGGCACCCGGACCCAACCTGAACAGCCTGGCGTCGATGGCCAGGGGAACCCCAGCCCATTCCCCAGTAGCACTGCAGCCCCGTGCTGTCCCTTGTAGGACCCTGCCTCTGGCCTGAATGGCTGGGCCCCCCAGATGCCATCACCCCCCCATGCCATCCACGTCCCGGCACCTGCACTGCTGGTCCACGGGTGCATGGTGGCCCCATCCCCATTGTATGGCATGCTGCCCCCCAACCTACCCCCCATCCTTCATACCTGAGTGCAGTAGCCACTGCATGGGATGGCTGGTGGCATATCCCTCATCTCACCTCCCTGACCTCTGGGGGGGTGATTGGCTGACAAAGGGCTGGGGCACACAGGTGCAATGAGTTGGCTGGCACTGGGTGGTCAGCGGGGATGGGTACTGGATTCCTGACAGTGAGGAATGGTGGCTTACCACCATGTCCGGGTGGTGGTCTGTGTGCATAGGGCATGCAGGGTATTTATGGCAGGGTTCTCCCTGGCATACCTTGTGCCATCCTCCACACCCCGACGGGCAGCACTACGAGCCATCATGCATGGTGAGTAGTGCTGGCACGCCCTCTACCTGCCTCCAGCATGGTTCTGTCCTCACAGTCGAGGCTCAGGTGTGTAGGGGCCGCATGCCCCATTTTGTGTATTCCATGTGGGGGGGTGCAATGGGTGCAGGGTGGCTACGCACCAGGGATGAGTGCCACATAGCCACTCTGAGCAATCAAGCATAGGCCACAATATGTGTAACTTTGCATTACAAACACTATTCTGAGCTCATGACTGTTCTCTGTAAATGTACCTTACCTGGGTCATTCCACTGACACCCTATAAGTGCCTTTTTGGCTGCCTAATTGACAATCATTACCAAATAAGGGCCATTCCCCCTTAACAGGCCTCCTCAGTCCTAAACTATAGTTTGCCCCTGTAACCTCAAGTTAACCCCACAAGTGCTTCTTGAGAAGCCGCCTACTTCTACTAGTATGGGCCCAAAGGCCTTGTCTATTGCTGCTCCAAGACTCTGGAGCAGTTACCATTACACTCTACGCTCCCTCTTTTCACATTCACTTACACTTACGCTCCATCATTTCCAACACCTTTACATTCTACACTCCTTCATTCCCAACTCCTTAAAACTCTTCACTCTCTTATTTCTAACTCTGTTACACTCTTCTCTGCCTTATTTCTAACTCCCTTACTCTTTATGCTTCTTTGTTTCCAACATGCTTACATTCTGCACTCTCTCATTCCCAACTCCCTCATTTTCAACTCATTTACACTTTACATGGCGGGCGGCAGCATCCCAGAGCTCTGCACCAATGGGCGTGCAGCCATACCAGGCAGTCAGTCGGTGGGCGGAAGGGCGGCAGGTGGGTGGGATGCTGCTGCCCGCCAGCTGCCTGGGGGAAACCAAGGGTGGTGAGGCCGTGGGTGGGTGGGGTGGGGTGGGGACACTAGGCACCAGGGATGTGTTCAGGGGGTGTTTTCCTAATACCATCCTGCAATCGGGTTATGGTCCACTGGACCACCAGGGATGTGTTGAGGGTGTTTTCTTAATACTATCTCGCGATCGAGATTTATGGTCCACTGGACCACCAGGGATACATTTGGGGGGGAGCCACATTGCCGCCTGCGATCGGCTGGTGGGGGGTTGGGGGAAGGATTCTACACTGTTTTGCCCACGATCGGGCTGCAGGGGGCATCGGTCCCCGATGGCTGCTGCCTGGCAGGATGCCAGGCACAAGTCCTCGGGGATCGGCACACCTGCATGCTAATGGCATGCAAATGGGGCCATAATCAGATGCAAATGGCCCCCCCATGCCTTGCATGAATTATGGCCCCATTTGCATGTCACCTTTTGAATATCAAGATTTTGCACATGGCGCAATGGTATTTGCATCACCGTAAGCTGAATGCTACACTCTGACAACTAGCAGTGGCACAAGTTCCACTGTGCCATGCACAGTGGCTGTGGCCGGGGGTGATATTCAAAGGAGTTGCTCAAGGGCGCAACTCCTTTGAATATCGCTCAGGACACACCCCTGCGCAACTATTTTGTGCAGCGCAAGGGCTTGCTCCACAAAATAGCGCAGTTTGAATATCTGGCCCAATATGTACAAGGGTTACAAACCATTTCCTATTATTCCAAAAAAAAAAAATCTCTCTAACTTTTTATACAATTCATACTCAGAGGGAGAAAAATATCTATGTCCCTTACATCTATACACATGTTACAGGGACATCACTGTTAGTGACCCATGGTAAATTCCTACAAAATTGCTTTAACCTCTTCTTGTCCATATATTTTGCCTCCTGAAAATAAATACCTTGCAACTGTTTAAAGATTTTTCCATAGAGCTCAACATATGCAAATTCTTTTTGCTGAAGTGTAAATAGACACCTAGAGTTCCAAATATACCATTTGATAACCACAAAGATAACCTGCAAAGTACTCTTCTTCCATTCAGTGCATGAAAGTGGATACTGTCCATATATTAAAATTGGGAAAGAAACAAGTTGGAAAAAAAGCTCCTTTAGATTCCAGGTATAGAAAACTCTAAAAATTAGAAATATACGAACAAGTAAAATAGAAATGCATAATAGTTTCTAACTGATTTGTACAAAAAGGTCTAGAGCAAATTCTTTCTTCCACTTTCTTGTGTTTCTGGTTAGCCTTTACGTTTAACCATTCATGGCAGGTTAGCCAGTGTACTGTATATCTTTAAATTTTGTAGGCGTTCTCTTTTCTGTTATGAAATCCATTAGAGCTACTTGGTTTTCAAGAGGGCATTTTGGAAAAGGCTCTCCCTCCGTAAAGTGTGTCTCAATTATGTAAGCATAGATTTGTTTTTTATTTTTAGTTGTCACCATTCTACTGGAAAGACTCCACACTCTAAGTTTAACAAAAACTTCTCTTAGATATGGTGGTGTGGAAGCTTGATGCCTATTTAAGCAAATAAGCCATGAGGGGGTGTGGGTTATCGGGGGATTTACCACGGCTGAAATGGTTTTGCCCACGGCGGCAGCCGAGTGGGTAAATCCGCCCCAGCCGTGGTAAATCCCCGATAACCCACATCCCGAGTGGCTTATTGCGATTATACCTTGAGTTTGTTAAGAAATATATATAAATAATAAAAACAACTTTTTTTCTCTCTCTCTCTCTCTCCATTTTTAACTGTTTTTTGTTTAGATTCTTGGTGCGCAATAGAAAATAATCCTGGTTTGCTGTGAGAGGTACGGGGCTGTCATCTGTGAATGAGCATATGCTTCCGGTTTGAATTTACAGTCTATAGGAAGTAATAGTGTGTCGAGGAATATACATTTTTTCTGTTATTTTGCTTGTCATCATCATTATTTTGTTGTGCGCAGAAGGAATGGGTAGTAGTGTGCTTCTGTTATTTAGGAGGTGTGAACAAGGAGCCTGAAGATAGGAAGCGTGCTTGTGCTGAAGCCATTTCGATGGAATTCGGAGGGAGCGAGCGTTACAGTAAAGATTGTGAGAAAATTTGGCATAATGTTTTTTAGGCTGCAGTTACTTTTTTAAGACATGCCAGGAGTGTGGAATTTGTATTTAATGTCTGCGAGGCAGTGTTTTTAAAAATGTCCCATGACCTGTGGGAGACGGCTGGAAGGGCGCCGTTTACCGAGGAATTCAACATGGCGACTGTAGGTTTTTAAATTCGGGGGGTCGGATCGATTTTGTTGGTAATGCAGGTGACTGGCACCTTTACCGTGGGTATATCGTAAGATTTACAATGGTGGTAAGGTGCCAGTCAGCCGTTCTGATTGGTTGTTGTCTAAGGTCCATGGTATATTGTGCCATAATTGGACTTTATCCCAGTCCTTAAACCACAGTGACACTGTTTGTACAAATACGTCACATCAATATTTAGCAGAATATTCTAACAAGCATTTTAAATTTGCATTTAAAAATTAACAAAAAAAGAAAAGTATCGGATTCACCATATTTTGATCTCCCATATTTAGGGTCAAATAAAGTATATTTTGCTTAATTGGGTTCAGCCTACTCCCCCAAAGGACTGAAAAAAAAGGCTGTACAGTTTTGCTTCCCTTGTTTTAGGCAGTGGGAACACTGCACTAAGAAATAAGAACACCGGTATAAGGTATGTTTTAATTAAATCTATTCTTTTCTGATAGCTCATTTTCCTTTGGTTCCAGCTTTGGTCCATCTGCATGCCAATCTGGATTTTCAAGCCTCAGTTTATTATATCCATTTGGGCCACCCCAAATTCAATCCCCAAAATGTTTAGGTTCCCTGTCATAACTGAAATCCCTGCCACACTATTCTGAGGGGCATCCAGGTGCCCCAAGGGTTTCCCTATACTTTTGTGGCATTTAGTTTGGTTCCAGAGTAAGCACCATATTCATGGCATATTGCCTTAGCCTTTTCAACTGAACTGTCATCCCCCTACTAATACCACCACATCATCTGCATAGGCAAGCACCATGTAGGGAACTACTAGGTGTGGCAGCTGTATTGGTTTAATGTCTACTGCTGTACTGAGAAGACTTAAGAGAGGGTCTATACTAAAGACATACAACAAGAGGCTAATAGGGCACCCTTGTCTGGCCCCTTTTGTATATGCACATAGGGACCAAAATAACCATTTACACAGGGTTTAACTGTAGCAGTTTTATATAATGCTTGTAAACATTCTACAAAGATGTTGGGGATACCATAATGTAGTAAAGTTTTCCATAGAAAAGCATGGTTCACATTATTGAACGCCTGTTTTTGGTCTAAAGAAAAAACATATCCCTCTAACAGTGATATGTTATTTCTATCAACGAGTCCTCTCTGCAGGATTACTTGATCTGTGATAGCATTTCCAGGGGCCGTACAGGATTGAGCTGGGGTAAGTAGATATTTTGCTACAGTTAACAACCATTTGTTTAACATTTTTCTAAGAATTTTGAAATCATTGTTTAGAAGGCTTATAAGCCTCCAATTTGATAAATCCAATTTCTCTCCTTTTTTATATAAAAAAATGATAAACCCCTGTAGCCATTTCTAGTGGTATATTGTGATTCTGCAGGATAGAATTATAGACCTTTATAAGTTCTTCAAGAATTTCTTGACCCAGAATGTTATATAGTTCTGATGTTTAACCATCCTGTCTAGGAGCCTTACCCCTTGTAAGTGATTTTATGGCTTCTGCAACTTCAAGTGTGAAAAAGGACATAGTTACTGCTGCTATAAGGACCTGTGGGGCAGATGGGATCACAAGTTTATGAAAAAAGGGTGAAAAATCAGTTACCTCTTTATCCTGTTTTTTAAACAAGAAGCTGTATATTCTGATGCAATATTAATAACCTACTGTTTGGTAGTCTGTATAGTTCCCTGTGCATCATAGAGTGCCGTTATTACTTTTTTTTATTTGCTCTTGGTTTTTAAGCAAGAGGCACATACTTTCAAAAGGGCCTTGCGTCCAGTATCGCTGCTGTAATTTGAGGCCTTCAATCTGCTTTGCATAGTAATGCAACATTCTACGCTTTATGTGTGATATTTGATCAGAGAAGTCATGTTTAGTGGATTGGGGAAGATTATACAAATGCTGCAATTGCTTCCTCTCTTTCAGATAAGATGGGTAGTCATCTCTTTTTGTTTGCTTACTATTTGTGATAAGAAGGATCCAAAGCTTAGCTTTGGTCTCCATCCACCAGCTAGCTGGGTCGTTGTAAAGGTTAAACTGCTTTTTCTTACATATCAAACAAGCATTTGTCAATGCCGAATGTTTGCTTGCTGGCATTGGCAGTGGTAGTGTAGAAGTTACAGAGCTGCGTAATAGGAATGGCAGTGAAGTATTGAACTGAAGCCAACTCCACCACCACCTTGCAGAGAGTGACAGGCATTGGGGTGTGCCTTTGGGTCATCAGGCATAACGGCCACACCATTTCAGTACACCCCACCCTGCAGACACTGGCAAGTGTCATGGTGTTCCTTGGGGTCTTTGGTCCTTATGCACACCCCATTCCATTAGGAAATACAGTGAGATGGGTGCGATATAGGAGTATGGGGTGAACTTTGGGGCCCAAGAGTCCAAGGCATACCTCGATGCTTCTCACTGACTGCAGGGTGTGGAATGGTATGAGCATTACAGGCAAGAATCCCAAGTCATACCCCTGATGCCTGTCATTCTCACAGGGTTGGTTGTTATGGTTGGAAACCCTAACACCTCAGGCATTTGTTGGTATTTTCACTCCAAATGTTCAACATGGTTGTTTTGTGACCCCACCTCATGAACAGGGGGAATATCAGTTTGTTAGCCGAAAGCTGCTTATGCACAGTGACTATGGCATTTAGCACCACAGGTGCAAAAACACATTCCGAATAGGATGTAAAAAATGACAGCTGTGCTGTTCATGGGGAGGTGTAAAAAATGGCACTGTTGCAAATCTGCAGTAAAAATATTTTAAAAAATGGTGAAGTCATGAGTGCAGCGCACACCTGTAATATAATTAGGTTGGGGATTTTTTTACAGCAGATTGTCAACTCAGGCATTTTGGTGCCTCCGATAATGAACAGTGTCACTGTGATTTTCTTAATCTGTCCCAAACATTGCTTTCGCACACCAACAGCACCATTGTGCGCCACATGTGCGAAAACACATTTTGGGTGGCATATGAAAAATGGCAGCTGTACTGTTCATAAGGAAGTGTAATAAAATGGCAATGTTGAAAATCTGGAGGAAAATATTAAATTTGAAACTTATGAGCATGCATAGAACGCAACGACGCCGTAAAAGTTATTATTTTAGAATTTTTTTCACTAAATTTCGAATATAGCCATTTTAAGACCTCTGCTCATGAACAGTGTCACTGTGGTTTTCTTAATTTGTCCCATACATTGTTTCAAGACACCGACTGCGCCATTGTGCTTACATGGGCGGAAACACGCTTTGGTGAGATGTGAAAATGACAGCTGTACTACTCATAAGAAGGTGTAGTAAAATGGCAATATTGAAAATCTAGATGAAAATATTGAAAAGGTCGCAAATTTATGAGCATGCGTAGGAACTGCGCAATGCACACTCGTAAAACAGTCCGTTTTTGAAATATTTCCACCAAATTTTCAAAATAGGCTTCTTGAGATCCCACCTTATGAACACTAGCAGTGTCATTTTGTTAATTGGTCCCAAAAGGTAATTTCGTGCAGTGACTGCGAAATCACCCTTCAGGCCCAAATAACGTCATGAGAAGGGGTCCCAAAAACCTCATGTTGAAAATTTGGTGCAAAAATTCCAAAAAATGCCTGAGATATGCAACAAAGTTGAAAACCCCCTATCTAGCCCATTATACAGCTTACCGGCATTTCCTCAGTTCGCGGTCGGCTTTGAAGAGTGCAGACATGTTCCCGGTCCACCGAAGATCGTCGCGCCAAGGTCCAGAGGTAAGTATGGGGTGAGGGGGGGGTGTTGGGAGGCAGAGTGTGCAATAGGTGGGTGCGGATTGTGGGAGGGGGCCAGGGAGACTACGTGGGACTGTTTTTTCTTTATAGGTGTTCTTTTTGTTTCCAATGATGACGTGGGATGTTTGCCACGCTGGGGTGGGCTCCCAGCGTGGCACAAGGATGGTTGAGGGGCATTCAGCTGACAGGGGATTGGGCACCCCCATCAGCCAAAGCATCGATTGCCATGCTGGGGTGGGATCCCAGCGTGGTACTCAGTACTTGGGGTGAGGACAGTGGAGCCGATGGGGATTGGGCACCCCCCCATCAGCTATATCATGAGTTGCCACACTGGGGTGGGCACCAGCATGGCATTTGGAAGGCTTTGGGTGGGCAGGGAGCACAGCACAGCCACCCAGGGATTGGGCACCCCTGGCCGGCGTACAGGTGTGTGCGCGCAAGCGCGCGGGGCGCTGCACGCCTGCGCAGTGTGTGGGGGAGGAAGCCGCGCATGAGCAAGTGATATTTTATCACTGCTCACTGAAGCGTAGCTCCCCTTTTGAGCTGTATGCCACTGCATTTTGGAGCTTGTCATAGACAGCTCCAGCATGCATTGGCTTACAGGGGCCACACCTGCCAACACACTGACTGAATTGGAAGAGCGGGTGACACACCTCCGAAATCTCGGATGATGGCACTATGTTTCTTGCACATGCATACAAGCAAACATCACAAACATAATAAATGTATCTTAATTTTTGAAGACCGTTTTTTTTTTTTTTTGTGCATGCATATGTGACGTATGAATGAGGGATCCACTCACCGTAGGTCAAGGGAGGATGTGAAATGGTGTAGGAACATGGGGAGATGAACAAAGTGGTAGATAGTAAGCCCTACCAGAGCTTCAGGCTGATGTAGCACAGCTGGACTAATGCAAGGGAGGATGTGAAATGATACAGGTACATGGGGGGGTGAACAAAGTGGTAGACAGTAAGCCCTACCTGAGCTTCAGGCTGATGTAGCACAGCTGGACTAATGCAAGGGAGGATGTGAAATGATACAGGTACATGGGGGAGTGAACAAAGTGGTAGACAGTAAGCCCTACCAGAGCTTCAGGCTGATGTAGTGCAGCTGGACTAATGCAAGGGAGGATATGAAATGATACAGGTACATGGGGGGGTGAACAAAGTGGTAGACAGTAAGCCCTACCAGAGCTTCAGACTGATGTTGCACAGCTGGACTAAGGCACAAGCATCCTTGGCATGTTCTTATAGTCCCCGTTTATATGTCCTTTTATGGTCTTACAGCACTGATTGCCTAACTGAGCCAAGATGTAAAACAGATACTAAAATGTCAGGTTTATTTCAGGTGACCAGGATCGTAGTTGGGAGAGGGGGCAAGTGAAACAATGTCCTGAGAATGTGCTTAAACTTATTAACTGTTGGTGTGTGAGTGATATACTGGTCCAGAATCCCTATATGTTCAAATTCTGTTTGCAGCCTAAAGGTGCTTAGGTGGACTGGCATTTACATTACTCAGCGGCAAATCTTTTTCATACTTTTTGTGATCATCGGTTAAGATATAACCACTAACTGATGACAGACACTTGGGGGCATGAAACTGTGCTACCAGCAAAGTTGTATTTGCAAAACCCTGAATATTTATCTGTTGGTAATTAACGAAAACTGTCAGCTGATAACATTCAGCCACTGTCCATTGCACAGAATAAACATCTCACTGATAGATCTGGAGTAAAGGGACATGCACTTGCCAATAACACCACTACAGCTCCAGACACTGAAGAAAGAAGTTCATGCATTTTCATGGCTGTTAACTTTTTCAGCATTTTAAAACAGTTACTTAGCATCTGCACTAAGATGTTATACGTTGCTGAACTGAATTGTGACACCAGAATCCCTGCGATCAACATTTGTCAGCAAAAGTGAATTGAAAAATCAATAGCTATATAAAATGGTAAGTGACATGAGTCAATAAGAACATATCTGAACGTAATACTTGGCTTAAAATTTGAGCACCACCATATTCCGCACCACAGCATCAAACAGGGATGCCATTTATAATTCAGCTAATGTCAAGCAGTTTGGCTGCTGCTGAAATGCATAGCAGTATGTTTTCCTTTGTGCATTCTGGCTGTTCTTTGCTTCAGCTGCAGGTAGTACAGTATGCTCAAGTTCACTTGCATAGGTTTTAGCAGCGGGGAGTTCACATTGACAGAGTCTAGTAAGAGAAAATGCTTGGAATTACACATACAACGAAGTCTGAGTTTTCACATCAAATGATGAGGTATTTTTTTTCTGGAGGATTAGAACCCATGGAGTCCATGAAGGTGTGCTTTGGAGAGCTGGTGTGTGTAAGGACTGTTAGGCACCCACACATTTTGGTGGTCCTGCTGTGGCAGGGAGCAGTTTATTAAAGTAATGATGTGTGGCTTGTCTCTCTAATCTAGACAAGACTGCACCATCCTGTCAGGTAACAGACACAGTTCATCTGTGTGCATGTGGGGGGGGGAGCTGCTCATTGAAGCGTAGCTCCCTCTTTCAACTGTATGCCACTGCATTTCCAACTGCTGTTATAGACAGCTCCAGCAGTGATTGGAGAACTGTGACCACACCTGCAAACACACTGACTGAATTGGAAGATGCTGACACTCCTCTGAAAAACTCAGATGATGGCACTATGTTTCTTGCACATGCATGCAAGCAAACATAAAAATACATAATCTGTTGTAAAAAAGATATTTGTTCTAAAAGACTAGAGTTGAGTTTCCAATATCCTCAGCCAATGGGAGCTTCTGGACTACCTAGCACAATGGTTAGGGATTTGTGGCCCGAATATTCTACCAATACTACAGATGATTTTTGAATGTTTATTGCCCTAGAAATAAAAAGAAAATCAATTCCTGTGGACAGGTTCCCTTTAAAAAAAGTTTTGTCCCTTTCCCAGTATGTTCTAGTAGTGCATCCTTTAAATTTGCTATACGTATGGCAGTATTTAAAGCTGTCATATCCCAAAATATTTTCTCTGTTGTTGTGGCTGATCCTCTGTCAAGTTTACTCAGCCCACAATTAAAATCCCCACCCCAAACTACATTTTGGGTGGTGTGTAAACATGGGCTTATTTGTTGAAAGATGGCCGTGCAGTCAGCTTTCATTTGGGGGGCATATATATTAATAATCCGAAAAGAGATATTATTAAGTCTAAAATCAAACAAAAGCACTCTTCCTGGCACCAGATCAAGAATCTTCACTACCATTGGTTGAATTTTGTGAGAGAGGATCCCCACCCCTAAACAACGATCAGGACCAATAGACCAATATGAAACTCCTGAGGGCCATTCCTTGGTTGCTTTTGTTATTTCCAGAATAGTGTGCAACCTAGTATCCTGTATAAGAAAAATTCCAGGGGGGTGGGATTGCAACTGGTGAAAGACTGCTCCCCTCTTCACATTATTCTTCACACTGTTCACATCCGATGTCAGGATCAAAAGGGGAGGTGACAGAAGCATCTTAGTTTGTTATGGGAACTAGCTACATTTTTTCTTTTTAACTTTCCCTTTCTTACGTTTATTCCCTGGATTCGACTCTTGCCTCTTGGGGTTTTCTACATTTATCAGAGCATCTTGTGGGTTAGAATCTACAGAAGAGCCTACAGATTCACTATCTGAGGCCTGGGAGGAGCATCCTGATGACGCACGATTAGTGCGAAACCGGTAGAGGTTGTGTCCTTGTACTGCAGCGTGGCTGTGATATCTTTTGATTGCTATGTGAATAAAATCTCGCTTCACTTGTTACTTGTGGTGCCTGGTTTTGCTTTTCTCAGCTAGGCTGCAAGGCAGCGTGCCTCCATCAGGGAGGATTGGCAGCAGGTTCCAGTGCCACATCAGACACTGCAGCTAGGCTGCAAAGCAGTGTGCCTCAGTCAGGAGGGATTGCCAGCAGGTTCCAGTGCCACATCATACACTGCAGCTAGCCTGCAAGGCAGTGTACCTCAGTCAGGGAGGATTGGCAGCAGGTTCCAGTGTTGCATGGCAGCATGTTTCAATCAGGGAGGGTTGGCAGCAGATTCCAGTGCAAAAACAACCCCTAGAGGTGGGCTGCATGGCAGCATGCCTCTGTCAGGGTGGGTTGGTGGCAGGCTCCAGTGTCCCATTTCAGCATGTTTTAATCAGGCAGGGTTAGTAGCAGATTCCAGCGCCACAGCAACCCATGTAGCTGGGCCACAAGGCAGCGTGCATCAGTCAGGGTAGGTTGGTGGCAGACTACACTATCACATGGCAGCATCACTCAGTTTGGGAAGGTTGGAAGCAGATTCCAGTGCCACAATGACCTCTGCAGCTGGACCACATGACAGAGTGCCTCAGTCAGGGAGGGTTGGCAGAAAGTTCCAGTATCACACGGCAGCATGCTTCAGTCAGAGTGGGTTGGCAGCAGGTTCCAGCGCCAAAGTGACTCCTGTAGCTAGGTCACATGGCAGCATGCCTCAGTCAGGGTGGGTTGGTGGCAGGCTCAAGTGTTGCATGGCAGTATTTTTAAGTCAGGGAGGGATGGCAGCAGATTCCAGTGCTAAAGCAACCCCTGCATCTGGGTCACATGTTAGTGTGCCTCAGTCAGGGAGGTTTGGTGGCAGGTTCCAGTGTCACATGGCAGCATGCTTCAGTCAAAGAGGGTTGGTAGAAAGTTCCAGTGTCACATGGCAGCATGCCTCAGTCAAGGTCGGTTGGTAGAAAGTTCCAGTGTCACATGGCAGCATGCCTCAGTCAAGGTCGGTTGGTAGAAAGTTCCAGTGTCACATGGCAGCATGCCTCAGTCAAGGTCGGTGGGCAGAAAGTTCCAGTGTCACGTGACAGCATGCCTCAGTCAAGGTCGGTTGGCAGAAAGTTCCAGTGTCACATGGCAGCATGCCTCAGTCAAGGTCGGTTGGTAGAAAGTTCCAGTGTCACGTGGCAGCATGCCTCAGTCAAGGTCGGTTGGTAGAAAGTTCCAGTGTCAAGAGGCAGCATGCCTCAGTAAAGGTCGGTTGGTATAAAGTTCCAGTGTCACATGGCAGCATGCCTCAGTCAAGGTCGGTTAGTAGAAAGTTCCAGTGTCACATGGCAGCATGCCTCAGTCAGGGTCAGTAGGTAGAAAGTTCCAGTGTCACATGGCAGCATGTCTCAGTCACGGTCGGTTGGTAGAAAGTTCCAGTGTCACATGGCAGCATGCCTCCGTCAAGGTCGGTTGGTAGAAAGTTCCAGTGTCACATGGCATCATGCCTCCGTCAAGGTCAGTTGGTAGAAAGTTCCAGTGTCACATGGCAGCATGCCTCAGTCAAGGTCGGTTGGTAGAAAGTTCCAGTGTCACATGGCAGCATGCCTCAGTCAAGGTCGGCTGGTAGAAAGTTCCAGTGTCACATGGCAGCATGCCTCAGTCAAGGTCAGTTGGTAGAAAGTTCCAGTGTCACATGGCAGCATGCCTCAGTCAAGGTCGGTTGGTAGAAAGTTCCAGTGTCACATGGCAGCATGCCTCAGTCAAGGTCGGTTGGCAGAAAGTTCCAGTGTCACATGGCAGCATGCCTCAGTCAAGGTCAGTTGGCAGAAAGTTCCAGTGTCACATGGCAGCATGCCTCAGTCAAGGTCGGTTGGTAGAAAGTTCCAGTGTCACATGGCAGCATGCCTCAGTCAAGGTCAGTTGGTAACCGGCTCCAGTGTTGCATCGCAGCATATTTCAGTCAGGGAGGGTTGGCAGCAGATTCCAGTGCTACAGCAAACCCCTGCATCTGGGCCACATGTTAGTGTGCCTCAGTCAGGGAGGTTTGGTGGCAGGTTCCAGTGTCACATGGTAGCATATTTCAGTCAGGGAGGTTGGCAGAAAGTTCCAGTGTCACATGGCAGCATGCCTCAGTCAGGGTTGGTTGGTAGCTGGCTCCAGTGTTGCATCGCAACATATTTCAGTCAGAGAGGGTTGGCAGCAGATTCCAGTGCTACAGCAAACCCCTGCAGCTGGGACACATAGCAGCACGGCTCAGTTAGGGGGGTGAGTGGCAGGTTCCAGTGTTGAATAGCAGCATGCTTAAAGCAGGGAAGGTCAGCAGCAGGTTCTAGAGCCGCAGCAATTCCTGCAGCTGTGCCACAAGGCAGTATGCCTCAATCAGGGAGGGTTGGCAGCAGAATCTAATGCCACAACAATTCCTGCAGATGGGCTGCATGGCAGTATGCCTCAGCTAGGGAGATTTCACAGCAGGTTACAGTAATTCATGGCAGCGTGCCTCAGACAGGGAGGGTTGGTGGCAAGTTCCAGTGTCACGTGTCTGCATGCCTCAGTTTGGGAGGCTTGACAGCAGATTCCAGTGTTACAGCAACCCCTGCAGCTGGTCCAAATTGCAGCATGCCTCAGTCCGGATGGGGTGGTGGCAGCCTCCAGTGTCACATGGCAACATGCCTCAGTGAGAGAGGGTTAGCAGTAGACTCCAGTGTCAAATGGTAGCATGCCTCCATCAGGGAGGGTTGTCAGCAGGTTCTAGAGCCACAGCAGTCCCTGCAGGTGAGCCACATGACAGCATGCCTCAGTTACATGGGGTTAGCGGCAGGTTCTAGCGTTGAATGGCTGCTTGCCTCAGTCATGGATGGTAGGCAGTAGGTTCCTGTGCCACAAGAAACCCCGCAGCTGGGCTGCATGGCAGAATGCCTCAGTCAGGAATGGTTGATGGAAAGCTCCAGTGTTGCATGGTAGCATGCCTCAGTCAGGGAGGGTTGTCAGCAGATTCTAGAGTCACAGCAGTCCCTGCAGCTGGGCTACATGGCAGCATGCCTCAGTCAAGAATGGTTGCTGGAAAGCTCCAGTGTTGCATGGTAGCATGCCTCAGTCAGGGAGGGTTGTCAGCAGACTCTAGAGCCACCACAGCAATCCCTGCAGCTGGACTGCATGGCATCATGCCTCAGTCAGGGATGATTGGTGGAAGGCTCCAGTGTCACTTGGTAACATGCCTCAGTCAGGGAGGGTTGGCCTCAGGTTCCAATACCACATGGCAGCATGCCTTCATCAGGGAGGGTTGGTGGTAGGTTCCAATGGTGCATGGCAGCTTGCCTTAGTCAGGAGGGTTGACAGCAGATTCCAGTGTGATAGCAATCTCTGCAGCTGAGCCACATGGCAGCAAGCCTCAGTGAGGGAGGGTTGGTGGCAGGTTGCAGTGTCACATGGCAGCATGCCTCAGCCAGGGTGGGTTGGTGGTAGACTCAATCAGCGAGGGTGAGCAGCAGGTTCCTGTTCCCCAGTAAACCCTGCAGCTGAGCCACATGGTAGCATGCATCAGTTAGGGAGGATTTTCAGTAGGTTCTAGTAATACATGGCAGAGTAGCCCAGTCAGGGAGGGTCGGCAGCAGATTCTAGTGCTACAGCAAGCCCTGCACCAGGGCCACATTGCAGCATGCCTCAGTTAGGAAGGGTTGGTGGCAAGTTCCAGTGTTACATGTCAGCATGCCTCGGTTATGGAGGGTTGGTGGCAAGTTCCAGTGTTACATGGCAGCATGCCTCAGTTAGGGAGGGTTGATGGCAGACTCCAGTGTTACATGGCAGCATGCCTCAGTTAGGGAGGGTTGGTGGCAGACTCCAGTGTTACATGGCAGCATGCCTCAGTTAGGGAAGGTTGGTGGCAGACTCCAGTGTTACTTTTTTTTTTGGGGGGGGGTCCTCCGTCTTCCTTCAGCCTAGTCACGGCCCCCCAGAGCTCCCACCACCTGCCCATTTGCTGCCCTTCCCGGTCACCCCCGGCTTTCCCCCCGGAGGGCGGGCTGTGCATTGGTACCCCCTAGCTCCAATGCCACGGAACCAGTAACTAGTTGAGAGTGTGGCGGCAGGGGTGAATTGAAGCCCCCGGGGAGGCTTCACCTAGACAGAGGACCTCCCCCTCCTTCTTTTTCCTCCTTAGTTTTTTCTCCCTCCCGGAGGCGGGGATGTGCAATGACGCCAGCGTCAGCCCCGCCTCCTCCTCCCCCAATGTAAGCGCGGCAGCGTGAGTGCCCCCAGCCTCCGCCAGGGGTCCCCAATGCTCCGGGTGCTGCTCCGACCCTCCCCCCGGAGAAGGAGAGCAGTCCATAGGACGCTCGATCCCTCTCCCCCTAGCCAGCCCTCCGACGACTTGGGTCCATTCCGGAACCCGGGTCGCCGGCGTCACAAGCGGAAATCCCACCGCTGCACCGACGGGCCAGCTCAGACTCCAGTGTTACATGGCAGCATGCCTCAGTTAGGGAGGGTCGGTGGCAAGATCCAGTGTTACATGGCAGAATGTTTCAACTTTCAATCAGGGTTGGTTGGCAGCAGATTCCAGTGCAATAGCAACCCCCGTAGCTGGGCCACATGGCAGCGTGCCTCACTTAGGGAGGGTTGGTCGCAGGCTCCTGTGTCACTTGGCAGCATGTCGCAGTCAGGGATGGTTGGTGTCAGATTCCAGTGTTGCATTGCAGCACACTTCAGTCAGGGAGGGTTAGTCACAGGTTCCAATACTGCATGGTAGCATGCCTCAGTCTGGTAGGGCTGGCAGTAGATTCCAATGGTACATGGCAGCTTGCCTTAGTCAGGGACGGTTGGCAGCAGATTCCAGTGCGACAGCAATCTCTGCATCTGGGCTGCATGGCAGTGTGCCTCAGTTAACGAGGGACAGCAACAGGTTCCTGTTCCACAGCAAACCCTGCAGCTTGACCACATGGAAGTGTGCCTCAGTTAGGGAGGGTTTGCAGCAGGTTCCAGCAGCATGCCTCAGGCAGGATTAACGGTAGGTTCCAGTGTCGCATGGCAGCATGCCTCAGTCAGGGAGGGTTGGTGGAAGGTTCCAGTGTCACATGGCAGCATGCCTCAGTCGGGGATGGTTGGTAGCAGGCTCCAGTGTCACATGGCAGCATGCCTCAATCAGGGAGGGTTGGCAGCAGCTTTCAGTAGTACATGGCAGCATGTCTCAATCAGGGAGGGTTGGTGGAAGGTTTCAGTGTCACATGGCAGCATGCATTAGTCAGGGATGGTTGGTAGCAGGTTCCAGTGTCGCATGGCAGCATGCCTCAGTCAGGGAGGGTTGGTGGAAGGTTTCAGTGTCACATGGCAGCATGCCTCAGTTGGGGATGGTTGGTAGCAGGATCCAGTGTCACATGGCAGCATGCCTCAATCAGGGAGGGTTGGAAGCAACTTTCAGTAGTACATAGCAGCATGTCTCAATCAGGGAGGTTTGGCAGTAGCTTCCAGTAATGCATAGTACCATGCCTCAGGCAGGATTAGCGGCAGGCTCCAGTGTCACATGGCAGCATGCCTCAGTCAGGGAGGGTTGGTAGCAGGCTCCAGTGTCACATGGCAGCATGCCTCAATCAGGGAGTGTTGGCAGCGGCTTTCAGTAGTACATAGCAGCATGTCTCAATCAGGGAGGTTTGGCAGTAGCTTCCAGTAATGCATAGCACCATGCCTCAGGCAGGATTAGTGGCAGGTTCCAGTGTTGCATGGTAGCATGCCTTAACCAGGGAGGGTTGGCAGCAGGTTCTAGTACCACAGCAATTCCTACAGCTTAGGCCACATGGCAGCATTCCTAAGTCAGGAAGGGTTAGCAGCAGGTTGCAATGCCACATCGCTGTGTGCCTTGATCAGGGTGGGCTGGCAGCAGGTTCCAGTGCTGCATGGTTGCATGCCTGAGTTAGGGAAGGTTGACAACAGATTTCAGTAATGCATGGCAGCGTGCCTCAGAAGGGAGTTATGGGAGCAGAATCGGGCACCACAGAAAACCCTGCAGCTGGACTGCATGGCAGCATGCCTCAGTCATGGAAGGTTTGCAGCAGGTTCCCATGTCACACAGCAACCTCTGCAGTTGGGCCACATGACAACATTCCTCAGTCAGGGAGGGTTGGCAGCAGATTAGAGTGCTACAGCAACCCCTGAAGCTGGGCCACGTGGCAGCATGCATCAGTCAAGGTGGGTTGGCAGCAGGTTCCAGTGCCACAGTGACCCCTGCAACTGAGCCTCATGGCAGTGTGTCAGTAAGGGAGAGTTGGCAGCAACTTCTAGTGCCACATCAACCCCAGCAGTTGTTCTGCATGACAGAGTGCTTCACTCAGAAAGAGTTGGCTGCGGGTGCCAGGGAGCTACAGCAACCTTAGAGCTGGGCTGGATGGCAGTGTACATCACTGAGGTAGGGTTGGTGGCAGATCCCAGTGCCTCATGGCAGCATGCCTCAGTCAGGGAGGGTTAGCGGTAGGTTGCAGCGCCACATGGCAACATGCCTCAGTCAGGGAGGGTTAGTGGTAGGTTGCAACGCCACATGGCAGCATGCCTCAGTCAGGGAGGGTTAGCGGTAGGTTGCAGTGCCACATGGCAGCATGCCTCAGTCAGGGAGGATTAGCGGTGGGTTGCAGCACCACATGGCAACACGCCTCACTCAGGGAGGGCTGGTGGCAGGTTCCCAACCCACACCAATCCTTGCAGCTGGGTCACATGGCAGTGTGCCTGTCGGCGAAGGTTGGTGACAGGTTGCAGTTCCACAGTGCCCCCTACAGCTGGGGTAAGGAAATTGCTCTCAACACAGTGGAGAGAAAGCCAAACAAACAGTAACTCATGACACAAGGAAGGGCTCTGATGCTGCACTTAAAAAATACATATAGGACAACAATTCAGTTCAATTCAATTCAATTTTATTTTACCAAGAAAACACCATTGAGAGAACTCATTTACAAGGCAGGTCTTGGAAGGACAAATATGAAAAACAAGAGGATGCAAAACAAATAAGACAACAGATGTGAACCACAACAATTCCTCAAAATAAATGGGCACAGTAACTCTAAAAAAAAAAAATAATAATAAGGTTCTATAACATTTAGTTGGAACGGGTGACATGGTAACATACACAATAGGATTACATATCAGCTAGGGAATACATGTAGCTACTACTGTTTTTTGTTTTTTTTGTAATTCACAATTTTATTGATTTTATATTTTAAACAAGTTTAACAAATAAATCATAAAATTTCATACATAGCCGGCCCATTGGCACAGTGGTTGGATTTCCGCTTGCGATGCTGGTGACCTGGGTTAGGGAATGGACTCGGGTTGCTGGAGGACTGGCCGGGGCGAGCAAGACTGAAGCGTTCGATGATGGCTTGCCTTCTCTGGGGGGAGGGGGAGATGCGACATGGCATCTGGTGGCCCCTGTCAGAGGCTAGGAGCAGCAGCAAGGCCAGCCAGCAGACACTTGGGGAGTGAAGGACGTTCGCATACACCGTGATGTCAGAGCACGCCACTCCTCCAGGAAGAAACATGGAAACAACGCCTTGGCCAATCAGGTGATGGCTCCTCCATCCCCTTGCCTCCTGGACACCTCGGTCTGCATCCACTACCTCAGCATCACCAAGGGTCGCACCTCCTGGCCTTAAGACTCATTCCTCATGAAGGTAAGGGACCCACCGGACACAGGGATATGTCGGGGATACCTGGGCAGGCTGCCAAGTGGGGTGGTGAAGGCCGGGTGACTCCAGGATGGAATGGGGGGTCATGGGGGCCTGAAGGAGTGATGGGGTGAGGTGGGCAGGTGGGGAAAAAAAATTTCATACATACATATACATGTAATTTAGAGTCCAGAAATTAAGAGGATTCTATCAACCAAAAGCTCTTTGTCTTAATAATATGTTACATTTTTTAGGACAGCCTGCACCATAAATAAAATAATAAATATCTATACATATCTAGCTAATTAGATCAGTATGAGATCATATAAATACAGGAGCTACAACTCTATAATATTAATTCTGAAGAGGTCTGTAGAATGGAATTAAAAAAAATCTCACATAAAGAATAAATTAATCCATATCTGAAAAATAAAACTTGGTGATGTAAACATCATTAGACTTCTGTATATTTTAGAAAGGGATCCCATATTTCTATAAATCTATCCAAACAATGCATATTCACATATGATACTCTCTCATAACTAGCCCTTGTATAAGATCTTAAAGCCATTCTCCTACAGACGGACATATTGTACTATTCCAATGTCTTAATAAAGTAATTTTTGCAGTAATCAGTTTTGGTTGCAATCAACCATAGTTTTTGAAAAGGGGATAAAAAAATCTAAATCAGAACACATCCCCAGAATTGCAAAGTCAGCAGTATAAAGGACTTTACATCCTTTTACCCATTCGCAAACTTGTTTAATGTCATTCCAGAAAGATGAAATCCCAAAGCATGACCACAAAATATGGGACAAAGTGCCTCTATCATTTGAGTATCTCCAGCATCTAGCATCTGCTGACACCCGCAGGCTAACCATCTTACTAGGGGTATAGTACCACCTATGAATAATCTTATAGTGAGGTAGGCGCCCTTTCATTTCCCTACAAGCTTTAAGTGTCATGTTCCAGATTTCATCCCATTCTTCCTTAGATATCTGAATATGTAACTCCTGTTGCTATTTTTTAATAAGGGATGCCGTTGGGTATGTTTGTTCATCTAATAACAACGTATAAAGTTTTTTATGGCCATTATTAGTTGTGCAAATATGGTCCAAAAATGCGTTGGGGGAAATGTAGTATCCTTGTATATCTGTGACCTTAGAAGTTATCTTAGTTGCAGGTATTTATAAAATTCTGTTCTGGGGATTTGACATTTAGCAGATAGTTGAGAAAAAGATAATAAAGTAGAAGTTGCAGGGTCAATAATATCATCCAAGTATATAATGCCCTTAGTTTTCCAGCCATCCCACTGGAGACACCTTCCATCTATTTTTTGAGCAGGGTTACCCCATAAAGGACAATGTGGAGAAGAATGAGGGTTCCACTCAAGCGCCTTCGCAACAGTTTTCCATGATGTATTGGTCTGACATAAAATAGGATTTGAATTGAAAATTTTTACCAAATCTGTAAATAAGGAAATTCTAGACTAGTTGCCTTTAAGAAGAGCTTTTTCAACTTGGATCTACCCTGGAACATCCTGGTTGTCCATCAACCACAAAGCTTTGATACTTTGTGCTGCTAGAAAAGCACCATGCCTAAGTTTAAAATTAGGCAAGTCAAACCCCCTTTAGATTTCTGTTGTTGTAATTAGGTTATGGAAATTCTTGGAGATTTATTATCCCACAAGAACTTCCTAATTTGAACATAGGCCCAGATATTCAAAAGGGTTGCGCCATGCGCAACAGGGTTGCGCGTGCGCAACTCCAAAAATGCGTCATTCTGCGATATTCAGAAGGGGCCAGTTGAGCCACCAAAAACATGCTGAGCAACAGCGCAATGGAAATGAAGGCATGTGCAACCGAAGTGGTCCATGCATAAAGTCACATATGATAATCGAACACTTGCACAATGCGCAAGAGTGGCCTAGCCGGAAGTTGCGAGAAGCGAATTGAGCCAAAATAAAAGGCTCAAGGAAGTGGCGCAAGAATCCTAGCAGGCCGCAAACTGGGGGAGAGAGACAGAGAGAGAGAGAGACAGGAGCTGGAAGGGCAGAGAGGGACAGTGGGTCCAGGAGGACAGAGAGGCCAGTGGGGGGTGCCCGGTGCAGTGGAAGCAGCAGTGGGGGCAGTGGGGGTAACACAGGAACAGCAGCCGGGGGGCAGAAGCCAGGAGATGGATAGTGCCAGCTTCCACATGGAAGCTGTAATGAGGGGTGAGACACCATGCTGCAGGGGACGTGGCGCGAGGAGCCTGTCGGCGAGTATGCTGACAGGCGGTATCGTGCCGCATCAACCCGAGCTGTACCACAGATGTCGAGATTGTGGGGTACCACCTGAACAGGGCAATACTGAGACGGCTCTGCGAGCTGTGCAGTGATGTGATGCAGGCACCCTCACGACGGAGTCACGCTCTGTCCGTGGAGCATCAAGGTGACAGCCTGCATTGCCTGCTCCCCACGGGCACCTTCCAGAGGCCAACAGGGACACCACAGGCATTACACAGTCAGCCACATCACGCATCCTCACCCAATTCTCAGCGCACTGCTGCCTCATGCTCGCGGAGTACATCCATTTCCCCAGCACTGCGGCAGAGCGATACAACAAACATGCAGGAGTTCCACAGGGTAGCTACGTATGCCTGGCGTGCTAGGGGCCATAGACTGCACCCATGTGGCCATTTGCATCGCCACCTGGCCCCGACAGCCAGGCATATCGGAACCGAAGGGGTTTTCAGTGTCAACTGCCAGGTGGTGTGTGATGCCACTGGGCGCATTATCAATGTCTGTGCCACACCTGGCGGAGCACATGATGCCTTCATATGGCACCAGTCTGCACTGTGCCATCGATTCAGAGTGGGGACATCCCCATGGGTCATCTAGTGGGTGAGTACACATGTATGGAATGCAAACTCTGGGCAAGGGTGGAATGACACAGGTGCCATGGTAGTGGCACAAGGATATGGGCAATATGGACCTGACATGACACTGATCTCCACTATCTCCACACAGGTGACTGCGGATACCACCCTTCCCAGGCTGCTCACACCGTGCAGCCCACGACCCCAGCGCAGCTATAGCTAATCGCGGCATATGCCGCAACACGATGTATCATAGGCGGGTGTTTGGGATGCTCAAGGCACGCCCGATGCCTGGACACCCGCGGAGCCTACAGTACAGCCCCCAAAAGGCCTGTGGGATATTCCTGGCCTGTTGCATCCTGCACAACATGGCCAAAGACCATGGGATAGTCGTACAGGTCCAAGAGGGGACAGCGATGGGGACGCCAGTGGCGCCGGTGATGTTAGTGATGAGCAGCCCCCAGGGATGGAGGGACCCCGACTGACCGGGAGGCCCAGCTGCACTGGGACACCGCTGCAGAAGAGCACCACGCCCAACACAGGTAAGTCAAGGGGACATGTGCAGGCAACACTGTCCATGCGCAAACCACAGGCACACAGGGGAACACACCGTGCATGAAGGTCAGGGAGTTGAAGGTTCCAGGCATACCGACACACCATCAGAGAGGGTGAGCACCATGGACACACACACACACCAGGCAGCATACATGGGCAGCAGCACAGCACTGTGGAAATGATATTGCCCAACACAGCACCACCAACCACCCCACCACCTGGACTGTCCACGTACGTGTGTCAGGACCTGGGCACCCTTGCACCTTGGTGTACAGTGCAATGCAAGCATCATCATGCACATGCACCTGTGGACAGCAGTTGGGAGAGTGTGCAGGTGGTCCGTGTGTCAGCTTGGTGAGCAGAGCACCCAGCAGTGCACTGCCCACCATGACACACATTGCACACAGGGCAGCACCAGACAGGGCCTGCACTGGGAGACAGCTCAGTCAGGTAGCACTGTCCCACAGCCACCACGGATGCATGGGTGGCCCGCCGTGGCCCAGCAGCACTGGCAGGCTGAGCAGGGCCACATCAGGTGGCGCTAGGTGCACCACCAGGGTCCCACTGCTAACGCCCCTGCTCGACAGGGTCTGCATCCTGCCAAACAAACTTGCACCAGGGGTGCTCGGGATGCCCACAGCAGAACCCAGCATCAACAGGCCTGGTGTCACATGACACCGGGAATGGGGAGTGGAGAGCGCACTGTGTGAGGTGTGTGGTACAGGGGCACCTGACAGTGTGGCCAATGCATCCGCGACAGAGACCACTGCCTGGGTCAGCCTGTCAATGGCAGCGGTCACATCCATCCGCATAAGGACCAGCTCGGCTTGGTCCCGAGCACACTCCCTGCTATGCCACTCCACGGACACAGACAGTGCCTCCACGGACCTTGCAACCCGCCCCTGCAGCTGTACCGAGTCCTGCAGCAGGCGGTGTGTGCATCCAATGGGTACTGTGCCCCAATGGCATTGTGACCCCCAGGGTGTGGACGGTCCTGGTGCACAGCACCCCTTGAGGGTGGGCGCTGTTCGCCTGGACCAGGTATGGGCGGATCAAAGGGCGGTGGACATGTTCCACTGCTTGACACTGTACCCCCAGACCTGGTGTGCGACTGCTGCTGCCGCCCCTCCAACTGCTGAGCCCCCAGGTCCACCT
Organism: Neoceratodus forsteri; assembly: GCA_016271365.2. NCBI lineage: Eukaryota > Metazoa > Chordata > Ceratodontiformes > Ceratodontidae > Neoceratodus > Neoceratodus forsteri. Next base: position 1,101,838,111 of record CM028134.1, on the reverse strand, counting down.
GTTCCACCTCCGTGCTGACAACAGTGCCAGACACCTGCACAGCCACCGTGCTGCCCCCACTGTGCTGACAGGGCACAGCCTGGGACTGTGCCAGCATGCTGGTACACAGGTGTGAACCAGGAAGGCCCAGGGGCACGTGCTGGCCTGCCATGTGTCCGTCATGGGACACACACCTAACACTGCCCATTGCAGGCCTGCTATCATCAATGGTGCAGGTGCGTGCCACTGCCATAGGTACAGCATGTTGGCATACCTGCATGCCTGACTGCTGTGACACAGGCTGTGCACCCCCTGCACCCGTATCACTGACACTGGAGTTGTTGGCTCAGTTGCATGCTGCTGAGTGCCTGCAGGCTGGTGGCGGAGGTGGATGGTCCCTCCTCCACGTCCAGCAGGTCTGCATTACTGTCTGGACCCACCACCACCACCGTCTCCTGAGGATGAACAGGATCTGTAACAGAAAGAGAGTACATGTGAGTGCATGTGAACAACAGCCCCCCCCCAACAACACCACCACCATGTCATACCGTGCAGTGATGGGCTTCCACCTGTCTGGAATCCTCCACCTGGTACACCCGCAATGGCACTCGGCTGCATGGCTGCAACCAGTGTCTCCTCTGTAGGGGTCAGCTGCAACACCACTGGTGGGCCCCTACCAGTGCCAGCACATGCCGCCCTGAAGGCTGCCACCTTCTCCTTCAGCCTCCTGCGGTCAGTCCCCATCTTCTTCTTGCATTCTGCACGGAGCTGGTGGCTTCTGCAGGTTGACGGCCTGAGCTACCCCTCCCATGCAGCTGCACGTTCCTGAAGGTGCCTCCGTCCACTCACCAGTGGCTCATCCTCCAGGTAGGCCTGGAAGAGGGCCCATCTCCCGCCGAGTGAAGTTCAGCCTCCTCCTATGCCCGCCGCCCACACCCTCAGCTTGGCTCTGGTCAGTCATGGTGATCTGTATGGTGGGAAGTGGACACCTGTCACTGTGCAGTCGGCGGCATTTCCCATGAGCATAGCTGCCGCCCGGGGGCGGAAGCCCTCCCACGCTTCCACCTCCGCATGGCAGATACTGATCGAAGGGTGCCTTGTCCCTTTCTATGCCCTTTTCATGCTCAGCCCCTCAGCCTTTATCATCCTCCTCCCATGAGCATTGTCCTGAGCATCACACAGCATGTAACTCACCTCTCACCTGCAGTAACCAAATCTGGCCAGCACAACCCACTGTCGCATTTTTATAGCGCAACACATGCAAATGAGGTGTGGCGGAACTTTAATGACATGCTAATCGTGCTACTGCGCCTTTGAATGGCTGATCGCATGATTTCGTATATGTCGGTTGAATATCGCGTATTTGGCGCTTGCGCACACGGAAGGTCCGCTGAGCCAATGGCGAGGTTTGTGGCCGTGTGCCACACCGTATTGGCGCATGCCCAGACAGCTTACGTACGCGCTATCACGCTGCAGACCTGCTGAGCGAGTAGGCGATTCAGACCATGGCCACCATTGTGCCAGTGGCGCTACAGCACTGGGCACTATATGCGGCACTGTGGCACTACCGCGTGATAGTCCACTGTGGCACTGATGCTCAGCTTGGCAGTCGCAAGCAGGATGCCTATATGTCCTGTCGGTGCTGTGTGAGCCTCATGCGCCATTGCCGTGACTCAGTGTATGCCCTCTGACCCCTGGCGCTGTTGGCATGCCATGTGTATCGCCCCTATTGGCGCTGTCTGGTGACAGCACCATGTAAGTGACGGCGCTGTTCGAACAGCCGATTGAGCCTGTGGTGGTCTATTGCGCAACAACTCACGTGGGTTACGCGCAGCGGGTGCCATATTGCCTGCTGTAAAGTTGGTGCCATGGCTAGGAGGAGGGTGTGGGCGTCCTGAGCCAGCTTGAAGTGGCCAACCTGGTGGTCCTGTGGAGCCCTCACTGTGAGGCACTGTATGCTGAGGCCCCCCACCATGCCTAGGACCCACATGTGGCAGCAAGTGGACATTGACCTGGTGGAGGTCACTGGCCGGGCCGGTCTGCTGGAGCAGCCGGCACTGGTACAGTGACTCGACCGAGGGAGCTGTAACTCCTGGACGCCGCTGCGTTTCACGCGCTAGGTGGGGCGGTGCCTAGGCCAGTGGAGTGTACCACTATGCACCTATATTCTGTAGGGGTGTGTGTGTGCTTGGGTGGCTGTGCACAGGTGCCGGCTCGACACGGGTGGGCTGTGTCAGTGTGCAGCTGTGCGATGGATGGTTATGGCTGTGTGTGGGCAGGCACTCTCACTGGGGCAGGGGGTACTCTGCTTTTGAGTCACACTGATGTTTGTCTCAACATATGTCTCCCACAGGCCGGATTGTGAGGACACAGGGCCAGGGTGACGTGGGCCGTGCCAGGGCCCCGGTGCCAGGGGGTGTTGTGCCCCAACAGCAGCAGCAGCAGTGTCAGACCCAGCTGCTGGAGGAGTGTGAGTATCATTACTTCATGGATGCTATTGCATGCTGGGGGGACAAGACCACCAGCCATGTGGGACACAAACAAAGGGGAGGTCATAATTCCACTATACAAAACACTAGTGAGTCCCCACACTGAGTACAGTGTACAGTTCCGAGACCATACCCATGTATGGACATGGACTGGGTGGAGAGGGTTCAGAGGAGGGCAACACGGATGGTGCATGGATTGCATCACAAGTCCTATGCAGACAGGTTGACGGAACTGAACATGTACTCCTGGAGGGGAGAAGGTGTGGGATATGATGGGGACATACAAGTATCTTACAGGGGGGAACAGAGTGCAGGAAAACAGTATTTTTAAGCATAAAGAATGTTCCAGGACTAGAGGGCATGGGATGAAGTTGGAGGGGGGACGATTCAGAGGAAACATGAGAAAGTATTTCTTCACAGAACAGGTGGTGGACAAGTGGAACACCCTGCCAGAGGAAGTTGTGGGGGCTGACTTGGTCACGGGATTTATGAATGCATGGATTAGCCATAAAGGAATTCTGGAGGTCAGGGGTAAGGAGCAACAGACTTATAGGACAACAGAGTGAACTTACAAGGTCAAATGGACAGACTGGGTGTCCCATAGGCCCTTATCTGCTGACACTGTCTATGTATCCATGTATGTAGGCATGACACAGGTGACCTGCACACAGTGCAGTATCACGGCATGTCTGTGTATGCTCACTGGTGGTCCAGGCATGCACTGGGCACATAGCTGTGTAACTGGCATCGCATCACGCTGCCACATCACTTGCCAGCCTAGTTTGTACTGTGATTGACGTGGGCAGTGTGTGTGGGCGGAGTGCGACATAGCTGGTGCCGCCTGTTTGTGATGGCCATGTGCATGTTCACTGTGGGTGGGTGCATGCCATCACAGGTGTGGGACATTGGGCTATATGGCTTGCAGGTTGGGTGGTGTTCAGGGTTGTGGTCAGTCACAGCCATTGACTGTGTTCCCATTTTCCTAGGCCTTGAGGTTCTAAGGAGGATGCAGCGGATGTCCGTCACCTCACAGAGGTCAGCGTGGCAAGCCACAGGATCCTCGAGCAATACAGAGGCATGGACGCCATCAGGGGCAGACTGGAATGGGGCGCCAGCAGGGGAGGACCAGGAGCCGGTTGGGCTGTAGCCTGTAGACATTCTTCCCACTTCTTCCATCCCTACCACCCTGCCTTTCCTCTCCAAGTTTTAATCCCTCCCTCTTGAACACCCTTCCTTGTACCCATCCCCTTGTAAATAGTTTTTATTGTTCTTGTTGCACTATGTTTAATATACATTTCTATTTTGATATATGAATACTGTGTTGGTCTCTGATTTGCAGCTGCTGTGGTGCTCAGTTGCAGGTGTGTACATGCCATCTGGGCTGGTATGGTCCTGGTATTATTGTGTGTGTGTGTGTGTGTGTGTGTGTGTGTGTGTGCATGGGAGGTATCTCCAGCATGGCAGTGACTTCGGTTGGTCTTGGCGATCTGCTGCCACCCACTGCTGGGTGCACAGGGTGTGTCTGGCTTGTAGGCTTCTCTGTGTTGCATGGGGCTGACGTGTGCTGGGGTCTGCATGGTGTCCTGCAGTGCCAGTCACTGCACATGGGTGGTGTCTTGGGGTCACAGTGCAGGGTGCCTGTGCATCATGGGGGCTGATGTGCACTGTGGTTGTCAACCCCTGTGTGTGGCACTCTCCACCTGCCAGTGGTTGTGCTGGGGTGTCAGGGCTCTGCTATGCTTTGTTGGCTTGTCCCTATGGGCACGTGGATCATCCGTCCCACCCCAGTGATGCTGTGCTTGGGTGTGCCAGTGTGGTGTGGGTTCTGCAGTGTGTTCCTGTGCCCATGTGTGGCATGGCTGGCGGTGGGCCCCAGCCTGCCTCCCTGGATGTGCAGTTCCATTGCTCTGGGGGCTGTGCTTGTGCTATGGCAGCTCTGGAATGCTCAGCTGAGCTTCCATGGTTGTGCCATAGCGCAACATTTTGGCTCAGCTTCTCTTTCCTGGTTGTGCGATGGCGCAGTATGTGTGATATTCAGACGTTGGTTGCTTGCGCAATTTGCTCTGCTCCATGTTTGAATATCGCACCTGTTGCGCATTTGCGCAACTGGTTTATGCTTGCTCCTGCTGTTGCGCCAGTTTTGAGTGCAGTTTGAATATCCAGGCCATAGAGTTTATCGAAGAAGAATGTTATTAAACGGTAGGTGTTGTAAAAGATAATATATGTTGGGTGCCAGAATCATGTTAAATGCTCGTATTTTACCCCAGAATGATAGGAACATTTTTCCCCATCTTACAAAATCCATATCTAGTTTTTTGAGGATTTTTTTAGATTTATAGAAATGATCTGGGGAATATTGGGTGTTAAAAAATCCCTAGAAATGTAATCCATTGTATTGCAATTGGAATTCCATATTCTTTAAAGGCAGATTTATCTATTTGCTCTGACAAGGGTAGAGCTTCAGATTTATCCAGATTCACCTTGAATCCTGAGATTTATGAGAAGGCCTTGATGGTTTCAAGTATCTGGGGAACTGAAGATTTAGTATTTGTGATAGAAAGTAACACATCATTCACATAAGCCAAAATCTTTTGATATCTTCCTATTTTTATGCCAGTTATTAATGCAGAGGTACAGAATTTAACGAGTAGGAGCTCCAAAGCCATTAAAAATAACAGAGGGGAAAGAGAGCAGCCTTGTCTGGTACCCCTAAAAATCAGAAATCTGAATGAGGAAAACCCGTTAATCTTTACTTTTGCATTAACTTCTGAATATAGAGTTTGTATATGTCAACCAAAATATTCCCCTAGATTATGTCTGTTTATGATTTTAAACAAATAGAACCACTCTATTCTGTCAAGTGCTTTATTAGCATCCAGAGACAATTACATTGGTTGCAGAGAATTATTTTTAGCTGCATGAATAATATGGATAATTTTCCTAAACAGGTCCAAACTACATCGACCAGGCACAAATCTGATTTTATCGTGATGTATCAATTTTTGTATAACTGAGTTCAATCTGTTTGCCATAATCTTGGCCAAAATGTTACAGTCCACGTTAATGAGGGAAGTAGGGTGATAGTTCTCGCACTTGGTGGGATCCCTGTCTTTTTTTGGAAGTACTACAATAGAGGCCTCCACCACAGAAGGAGGTAATGAGCAATTGACTACCACATCACAAAATATTCTATGAAGAATAAGGCCCAACATAGAATTATTGGCCTTATAAAATTCTCCAGTTAAACCATCAAGACTAGGAGCCTTAGCTGAAGGAAGAGAAAGGATGGCTTTACTAATTTCCCCTTGTGTAATAGGATTATTTAAATTAGCCTTATCTTGTTCAGAGATAGATGGTAGTTTAATATTTTGTAGGAAGGAATCTAAATATCCTTGATTAGGCTGGCTTTCATACAATTTGGAGTAGAAGGCTTTAAATTCCTCCAATATCAGATTGCATTTGTGTATCAGTATACTGTTTATTCTTAATGGTAGTAACTTTCATAGCATCTGATATCTTTCTTAATTTGTAAGCCAACAACTTCCCTTGTGCCTCTCTGGCTTCCCAATATGCTTGTTTGAGATGAAAAAGAGCATTTTCAGCTTTGTGGTTGTAAATGGTATTGATTTCATATTTAATCTTTATAATCACCCTGTGTAGTTTGAGGTTGTTGGCCCCAGCTGAACTGAATAATTCTACTTTTGATTTTAACTCTTTTCAAGATCATTTAGTTCAGCCTCTCTTGTTCTTTTTTATGTGATACAAAAGAGATTATACAACCCCTTGTAAATGCTTTAAATGAGTCCCAAAGAGTTGAGAGTGATAGTGCCCTGTTATCGTTAATCTCAAAAAAAATTTTAATCTCTTCCATTAGCCAATTAGAAAAATCCTTAAAGTTTAAGAGGCTACAGTTGAATTTCCAGTTCCTCTCTGATGACATAATGTGGCCCAGAGTAATGTCCATGGATATGGGAGTGTGGTCAGATATTACTATGTTATCAATATGACTGTTAGTAGGGCCTGATAATAATGATTTGGCTAAGAAAACATAATCTAGTTTGCTAGATGACCCACGTCTATTTGATTGGAAAGTATAATCTCTGCCTTTTGGATACATGACTCACCATATATCTACCAACCCACATTCTTTACAAAATAAATTTAAAGCGTTAAAGGAATTATTATGGTCTGTTGGACTGCTATATGTACTGTCCATAAACACATCCATCACTGTGTTCATATCCCCTGTGAAAATCTGATCCCCAAGAGCATATTTATTTATTGACTCAGCCAGTTTCCGCAATATACATTCACCAATGAGATTTCCCTATCTTCAAGCTTTATATTGACTATAACATATGTCTTCATTGTCCTGAAAGGTGGAGCTAACCACAACGTTCAAGGCCTTTTGAAATAAAATACAAACTCCTTTTCTTTTAGAATTGAATGAGCTTCCATAGACTGCCCCCACCTAAGACCTTTCAAGTTTAGCCATCTCTTCAGATATTAAATGTATTTCTTGAAGAAACACAATGTCAACCTTCATTGGTTTAAGATAGGGCAGAATTTTTGTTCTTTTAATGGGATAGTTACATCCCTGAATATTCCATGAAACAACTTTTAAACAAGCTTTGTTTGAGGACATCATTTAATGATAGTACAGCTTTTGTCCGAAAGCTAATGTAATATTAAACTAATGTGTTAGAACCACAGGAATTAGACTTCTAAACTAACTTATGCAATAACTGTAAAACAGTGCCTATAAATATAATTATCCCCAGTAGTTTGAAACAATGACACCTTCAGAAAATAAATAGTACACCACAATCAACTAGCTATATGTACTAGAAAATACTGCAAAAATCACAGCATATAAACACTCTGTTTAGAATTTGCTTATCAATAAGCACTAAAACCCCTATATAACCCTTATTTTCCCATACCCAAATAAAAGTCAAGCAGTGCAACCTATTCATTTACTATCTTTAGATAATTCCGAACACTATAAATCAGCCTTGACAGGCACTGATAGCACTGAGGTGCACATCCAGCAACAACTTCTTAAGAATATAGTAATAAAGAAATATGTATGACGGTTGGAAAAAAAAAAAAAAAAACTGGTGCTGAGAGTGCTTCAGCTTGAGAATTAGCTGGGCTAAGAATGAAATGGTATCGGTATTTAATTAATTATCCCTTGCTGATCCACCCAGTCATATTTAATATGATAGAAAGGTGTTGTCTAGCCCACTGTATGACTGTCATCCTATAACATGTCATATAACATCACATACACAGGGTCATCAAACATTGTTCATCTTTAGTATAAAGCCATTCTACAGTAATTCCAAAAAACCTTCTCATGGCAGGATTCAATTAATAGAGTTTGCATTGCTGCAGAGCTATTTAGCCCGAATAACAGCCATTCCACATAAAATAATTTTGTGCAGGGGAACATGCCTCTGTAAATAGTAGGATTATGATATTAGCGCAAGTTATCAGATATAAATCATGCTTTCAAAGAAAGTAAAGGTTACTGAAACAGATATGATAAGGGGCACTTAATTTTGATAAATAACGCTGTCTCAACTGCCTGCTGTTATAACCGCTGACATAATCAACCACCAGGTATTAATAAACCCAATAAGCAGTCAAGCTGTGATAAATGTGTAAGTGTATCAGTGTCAGTGCAGACCATTGCCTGTGATTGCAATATATAGAGAATAATGAATGGGGAAGGGTTTGATATGAGAATTTAATGCACACCTGAGTTGTGGGATGCTACATAAACCCCGGGGACCAAGCCCAAGGGGTTTATCAAAGCATCCCACAACGAGGGTGTGCATTAAATTCTCATATTAAACACCCTCCCCATCCTTTATTTTTTATAATAACAGGCTAGCAATTTTTCTCCAGCAGTTTGTGAGACTGTTTGGCCCTGCCCACATACAGAATGTTGGCCAATAAGGCAGCAGCATACTTTGACTGGCATGGCTCATGAATGTCATAACAACCAGCTGGTTGTTATGGAAAATATCAACCTAGTCAATACACTGAGAGAAATTCTTACCAGTTATTATGTGTTATTAAAGCTGCATCAGTAGTATGTTCAAAGATAATAAAATAAAATGTAATAGGTTTGTCCTGTAGGCACGCTAAATCTGCATCGTGACCAGATAATTGCTTACAGTACTGTTCATGCATAAAGAATAATCCATTTAGGAACTAGTATAGTTTAAGAGAGCATAGAGATTAATTTTATCACTTACCACCCCCAACATGCCATGTTGTACCAGCTCAGTTTCTTGAACCAGACATTTGCCCTTTAACCTTTAACCCACTGTCCAGGAAAACATAGTAAGAACTTTATATCAGCATTTCCAATGAAAGCTAGTAAGTATCTTGAATGCTAAATGTCAACAGCAAATATCATGTATTATATAATAATAACTACTAGTTTATCTATATTATATTAGTTAATCCTTTTGGTTGTTTTGCCCAGAAGTTAATATAATGACCTTTGGCCAATCAGCAGCAGAGGAATAAAACAGGAAGTTCATACCACAGCCTGAATGTTGATTGAATAGGGAGAATGAGTTGCATTTTTGCTAGGGCCCCCAGTGTAGTTTTCTTTTAAACATCCATGCTGTATATATTGGGAAGGATCAACATGCTTGTTCTGGATAGATCTTTGACTCTGAAACTGCTTCTTTGCTGTAGAAAAGTGCCTTGAATGATTCTGCTTGTGGGAAAGGTATGTTTTGTTGGGGGTTTACTTTTCCTAGATAACCCTGAGAAAACCACTCTCTTTGGTGACTGTGCTATTCTTTTTACAATTTTGGAGTATCGATGTGGGGTATAAATTTTCACCAGGTCTTCGTTAGGGTCTTGTGTTATGGTCTGATCGATGACTTGATGCTTGTCGCATGGTGAAATTGTGGAGCTTGGAACTGGTGTAAGGTCAGTGTCACGAGCCTTTTCAGGGCATGCAGAGGAGTTTAAAAAATGCTTTCCAGATTGATTTTGAGGCCTGCACTGAAAGTCTTTGATTATAGACCATACTTGTTCCGATGTGTCACAATAGTACACATAGCTGTCTGGTGTAGTTAACACTAGACTTGCTGGATATTTAAAATGATACTGCCAGCTAAGAATTTGTAGTTCTTTTTTTGCTTCAAAGAATGTTTTTCTTTTACTTACTATCACTGTGGAAAAGTCTTGAAACATAAATTCTCTGCCCTTGCCAGTATAGCTGCTTATCATCCTTCGCCACTCTAAGTATTTCCTCTTTTACAGAATACCTTAAAAAGTTAACAGTAATGGCTCTTGGTCTCCCCCAGGCTGAGCTTTTGAAGCTAACGATCTGTGAGCTCGTTCAGTTCCTAGAGCCATGGCCATTCATAGTTCAGAATTGCGGGAATCGTTTTTTGTAAGAAAGGTATCATGGCATTTCCTTCCAGACCTTCAGTGACTCCCACCATGCGAATATTATTACGTCTGCCACGATTTTCAAGGTCATCGATTTTCTTTAACAAATAGTTAATCTGGTCTGATTGGTGTGTCAATTTATTTTCAAGTAGTGATACTATGTCCTGTAGATGAGTTAGGTTATTCCCCACATTCATTATATTGTTAGCGTTAATAGCAATATTTGTGTGCAATGTTCCCATTGAGCTTTTCATCTCATTCATGTTGATAGTTATTTTGATGAACATTCCTCTATTTCAATGTCAGATTTACCGTTAATACCTGCACTAGGGCTGATAGGAGACTCTGATTCCTCTAGTTGTACTGTGGCCATTGATCTTCTGTTAGTCAGAGCCATAGCACCGTGGAATTTGGTGATGGAATAAAACTGTAAAAACACACCTTAAACCCGAGAAATTCACAACAAATGCTGTTGGTCAAATAAACTTTCAAATTTCTTTTAATCGGAACATCGGTATTTGATTTATGCTGCCATTTTGAAGTTTATAGTTATGGGTAGGCAAGAAATATGTATTCAAGTTGCTAAGAAGTGCAAAGTAATGCACCTGGGAAACAAAAACCCAGGAGAAGAGTACACAGTGGGGGGTGAGATACTGACAACAACAAAAATGGAACGGGACCTGGAGGTAGTCATATCAGATGACCTAAAGGTGGGCAAGCAATGTGAGAGGGCAGCAAGGAGGGCTGGGGAGATACTGGGATGCATAGGGAGAGGCATCACCAGTAGAAACAGGAAGTTGTTATCCCTCTGTACAGACAGCTGGTCAGACCTCATCTGGAGTACTGCGTGCAGTTCTGGAGACCCCATCTCCGCAAAGACATTGACAGGATGGAGGCAGTCCAGAGGAGGGCAACTAAAATGGTGCAGGGTCTGCACCAGAAGACATATGAAGAGAGACTTAAGGAGCTTAATATGTATAGCCTCAAGTAAAGGAGGGAGAGAGGGGACATGATAGAAACGTTCAAGTACCTCAAGGTAATCAACAAAGTCCAAGAGGGTAACATATTTCAGAAAAAGAGGTGTGCAAGAACAAGGAGGCACAATTTGAAAATTGAGGGGGGATGACTCAGAGGTAATGTGAGGAAGTATTTTTTTCATGGTGAGGTTGTGGATGCATGTAGCGGCCTTCCTGAGGAGGTTGTGGAGTCAAAAACAGTGGTGGATTTCAAGAATGCATGGGACCGTCATAAGGCAATTCTAGGGTGTGGGGGTAGGAAGAAGTAGGCTGTTGGTTAACTAGGATCTACAGCTTATCCATTAGGTAGGAATATGGGCAGACAGGGTGGGCCAAGTGGTCCTTATCTGCCATCAAATTCTCTGTTTCTGTGTTTCTAAGTTTCATCACTGTAGGCACCAGCACGCGACCCCATGTAGCTACTACTGTTGATAAGAAGGATGGAAAAAATAGGCAGTAAGAGGGGAAGGAAAAGTTGGGTAAGTGCATCAGAAGAGTAGGTAAGGGGTAAGGTGGAGGGAGAGGGGAGTTAGAGGAGAGGGACAAGGAGAAGGGAGGAGGGTAGGACAGGGGGTAGTAAGGGGAGAAAGGGGTAGGGCACAAAAGGTAGCAATTGTGAGTGCTCGTTGTGCTTAGTAGGGGTCAAAGGGTAGGGGGACACAGGGCCACTGCAGATTCAAGCAAAACAGTTACAATTTACCATCAGTGTTAATCTGAGCAGAGACTTGAACACACTTAGTCCAACGAATAACTTAAGTTTAAGCTTATCTTGTAACGTGTTTCATGCGGAGGGCAAAGCATGACTTACTGATGCAGAACCAAACCTTGTTCTAGTCCAAGGACTATCAAAGGTTATATAAGAGAGTTTCCTGAGGGAGTAAGCACAAGTGTCTCATTTGAACAATGAACAAATATAAGGGGAAGTTTCAAAGTTAATGCTCTATACACCCAAAGGGCTGCATTATGCCCCCTTCTAGCATCGAGAGGACCAACCAATCATTGTGTAGAGGACACAATGATGCATCCTGTAGAGAGCATTAGTTACAAATCTTATGGCCCTATGATAAAGCGTGTCCAAAGTGGATCAAGCTGATTTAGGGTTGTGGCTATAGATAAAGTCCTCATACTCGATCAGTGGCATTAAGGTTGTTTGTACCAGCCTTAATTTTGCATCATATGTGAGCAAATGCTTTATACGGTAGAAGATCCCAAGCCTTTGTTGTAATTTTTTGGCAGTTTCTTCAATGCGCATGGCAAAGGTTAGTTTACAATCTAACCAGAATCCGAGATATTTAAATTTACTGACAGGTTTAAGGATCTCCCCCGAGGATGGTCCTGATTTGGTATTTACTATCCAGAGGGTTAATGGGTACTTCTATATTATCCCTACCCCAGCTGCAGGGGTCACTGTGGCACTGCAACCTGTCGCCAACCTTCGCCGACAGGCACGCTGCTATACAACCTGGCTGCAAGGATTGGTGTGGGACGGGACAACAGAGACAGGTGCACAAAAAGCAGGCAGAACCAAAGTAAAGATTCTGAAGTGCAAATATTTATTCAAGTCGGGTGCACACACAGAAGAACCGCACTCAGTCCCCAGTGCCTTGTGTCATGCTGATCCTTACTCATGGGGGCCCCCTTGAGGAAGGATTAGTGTAATCTGAAGTGCCGGGGAGTGAGTGCGTTTTTTCACATGTGCACCTGACTCGAATAAATATTTGCACTTCAGCATCTTTGCTTTGGTGTTTGCCTGCTTTTTGTGCACCTGCCTCTGTTGTCACAGTGGTGCTGTGTGCATGCATGGCCAACAGAGGCACTGCCCACACACTGGTGTGAAGGGAGATCACAAGAGAAAAAACAGGAAGACCCCCCCCCACCACCACCGCCACCCATATTGCAGTGTAAAATACCTGAACAAGGTATATTCCTGATCACAGGGTAAATCCCTATAGAGGTGGCAGGGGGTGAAGAAAAAACACATGATGAAAAACTAATGACACATGTTTAAAACATGACAAGAAGCAGAAATTAATTAGATAAAGGGAAAAAAACACCCAGTTACAGGCCTTTTGGGGCAGTATTGGTGGGCACACTGGACTGTGTTGTTTAAAGAAAATGACAGCTCAGCATATGAACGTACAGGTTCAGCTAAAAGAACCTAGAAGGAAAACGATGTTACTTTTTGGAAGAGGCGTGGCGCTTGCTAGCAGCTGTACTTTTGTAAGTGACATGGCATGTCTCTTTTGCACTCTTTGATTTTAAAGCAGCAGTACTGCAAAAAAAATGTGTGCTTTTTTAACAGTTTATTCCCTGTGCCCTGCTGATCATATACTTGGTACTCTTTCCCGCCGGCATTGTACTATCACCGAGTAATTTGCTCAGTTATCCTCTGCTTTTTTTTTACATTTCTGCCACCAAGCATGCTCCATTGGAACCCCCTCTGCTGCCAACTGCACATGTGTATGACTTGCAGGGACATCGGGAAGGGTCAGAAGAGGGTCCCACTGCTGTAGTCAAAAGACATGATGCAACCTGAAGGAAATGGGCAGCTGAAAATCAGTCAGCCGCTACATTAATTGTAGCGCCACAACAATTTAAATAAATTGCAAATATCTAAAAAACTAAAGATGACTGGAAAAACACATTTACAGGTATGGAAACTGGAACTTTGCCTGCATGCTTACAGCCACAAAGCAGAATTGTGATAGCTCACTTCCTGATTTGGTTGTACTGCTGCTTTAAGTAGATTGCCGCTGTAAAACTGAATTTGGATTTGGGCACAGCAAAACTGTTTATCAATGATTTAGTCTAATGCCCACTCCTTTTATCTTGTTAAGTCGTTTTGTTTGTATCACCGGTATTTTTGCTGCCATGTTTATTCAGTCAGCAACAGTTGCAGTTCTATGACCTGAGTCAATTGTTTCTTATTACTGTCCTTTGAACCTCTACCCTCCACCCCACCCCCGTAAACTAAAGTGGTGAGAAAAGGATGACCACTCCATGGAGCTCAGAAAGACATTATAGAAACATAGAAACATAGACTTTGATGGCAGATAAGGACCGCTAGGCCCATCTAGTCGGCCCATTTCCCTACCTACAGGATAGGCCTCAGATCCTAGTTAACCAACAGCCTATTTCTTCCTACCCCCTACAAGAATTGCCTTATGTCTGTCCCATGCATTCTTGAATTCTCCCACAATTTTAGACCCCACAACTTCCTCAGGAAGACTGTTCCATGCATCCACTACCCTTTCTGTGAAATAATACTTCTCACATTGCCCTGAACCGCCTCCTTCGATCTTTAAATTGTGTCCCTTGTTCTTGCAAGTCTCTTTTTCTGAAAGATGCTACCCTCTTGGACTTTGTTGATTCCTTGAGGTACTTGAAAGTTTCTATCATGTTCCCCTCTCCTCTTTCCTCAAGGGTATACATATTAAGCTCCTTTAGTCTCTCCTCATACGGCTTCTCTTGCAGACCCTGCACCATTTTAGTTGCCCTCCTCTGGACTGCCTCTATCCTGTCTATGTCCTTGTGGAGATGGGGTCTCCAGAACTGGACACAGTATTCCAGATGAGGTCTCACCAACTGTCTGTACAGAGGATAACAACTTCCTGTTTTCTGCTGATGATGCCTCCTATACATTCCAGTATACCCGGCCCTCCCTACTGTCTTCTCACATTGCTTGCTAACCTTAAGGTCATCTGATATGATTACCCCCAGGTCCCTTTGCTTTTTTGTTGTTGTTACTACCTCCTCACCCATTGTGTATTCTTCCCCTGGGTTCTTGTTTCCCAGGTGCATTATTTTGCACTTTCTTGCATTGAATCCTAGCTGCCATACTTCTGACCATTCCTCCAACCTTGCCAAGTCCCTTTTCATCCTTTCCACACCTACTTGTGTATCAACCCTGTTGCAGATCTTTGTGTCATCTGCAAAAAGGCATACTTTTCCTTCCAGTCCCTCTGCAATGTCACTGATGAAGACATTAAAAAGGACTGGACCCAATACTGAACCCTGCGGTACCCCACTAGTAACCACCCTTTCTTCAGAGTGGACTCCATTTACAATTACCTTCTGTGTCCTGTTGTCCAGCCAATGTTTTACCCAGGCTACCACCCTGGGATCCACTCCCAGGCTGCTTAATTTGACTATTAATCTTTTGTGTGGGACTGTGTCAAATGCCTTGCTAAAGTCTAGGTAGGCCATGTCCACAGCCCCTCCCTGGTCTACTACTTTGGTCACCCAGTCAAAGAAATCTATTAGATTCGTCTGACATGACCTTCCCGTTGTGAACCCATACTGCCTTGGGTCCTGTGCTCCACTGACCTCTAGGTACTCAAATATTCTTTCATTTAGAAGTGACTCCATCACTTTCCCTACCACAGAGGTCAGACTGACAGGTCTGTAGTTTCCTGCCTCTGTCTTGGTCCCACTTTTGTGAAGGGGAATCACATCCGCCTTCCTCCAGTCCTCGGGTACCACACCATCCTCCCATGACTTATTAAAAAGAGTAGCCAGTGGTTTCACTAGTTCCTCCTTAATTCTTTTAGAATTCTGGGGTGAATTCCATCAGGACCCATTGCTTTGTCCACCTTCAGTTTTAGGAGTTCTTGCAGAACCCTTTCTTCTGTGAAAGGACTGGGATCGACCCCCCTATCAAGGGTGCTTCTGTTAATTGGATTAGGCACTTCCCCCTCCTCTTTTGTGAATACTGAGCAGAAATATTCGTTCAATATTCCTGCTTTTTCACTGTCCCCCTCTGCCCACCCACCGTTCATTCTATTCAGCCTCACTATCCCTCCCTTTGTCTTTCTACGCTCACTGACGTACCTATAAAAGGTTTTATCCCCCTTCTTAACTGAGTTGGCTATCTTTTCCTCAGTTTGGGCCTTTGCTATTCTGACTTCCCTTACTGCTTCTTTCTGACTTAACTGGTACAGCTCTCTGTCCTGCTCCTTCTGTGTTTCCTTATACTTCCGGAATGCTATCGTTTTCTTCCTGACTTTCACAGCCACCTCTTTTGAGAACCACAGTGGCTTTTTCTTCGTTTGATTTGTTTATTTGCTTCACACAAAGGCTTGTTGCCTCTGTGATGGCAGGTTTGATAATTCCCCATTGTTGCTCCACACCTCCTTCTAGCCTGTTTGCTAGTGCTTTTCTGAGGCACTCTCCCACCTTGCCAAAGTCAGCCCTCCTAAAGTCCAGTACCCTCACTTTTGTATGGCTTGACTCTGTAGCAGAGTTTAACATGAACCACACTGTTTGATGGTCACTTGTCCCCAGATGGCAACCTACTTCTAGATCTGAGATCCTCTCACTGCCCCCATTTGAGAGTACGAGGTCTAAGATTGCTCCCTCACGAGTGGGTTCCGAAACTAGCTGTCTAATGCCTGCCACCTGTAGGGCATTAAGAATGGCCCTGCTCTTGGATGTGGCTGCAGCAAATGTGCTCCAGTTAACATCTGGCATATTCAGGTCTCCCATCAACAGTATCTCCCCTTTCTCTGCCATTCTAAGAATGCCTTCTATCATATCCTTGTCCATTCCTTCCCCCTGACATGGGGGTCTGTTCACAACCCTGTGTGGATTGTGGTGCCCTTTCAGTCTCCAAGGTGACCCACAGTGCTCCTCTCCTCCCTGTTTACTCATTTGTTCAGATGCTTTTATCCTTCCTTTACATGAGAGCTACTCCTCCCCTCTTCTCCCCTGCCTGTCTCTCCTGTAGGTTATGTACCCTGGTATGTTAACATCCCAGTCATGGTTCTCTGTGTACCATGTTTCTGTGACTGCTATGATATCCAGGCATCCCTCTTCCATTAAGGCCACCAGCTCAGGAGCTTGTTGCCCAGACTACGGCATTGGTACTCATTACCCTCCATTTCCTGATGGCCTTACCCCTTTTTGCCCCATCCCTGTCCTTCTTGCCTTTGTCACTTTCTCCATTTACCCCTGCCCTTCTACCTATCGACACCTCTATGTTGGTGTTTGCCGCACTTACTACCATGATTGTTTGGGGGGCTAGGATTTTCCTGCTCCTTTCCAGTGCCTCCCCCCTTGGCTAGTTTAAAAGCTTGCCAATGAAGCATTTAAACCTATCACCCAGGATCCTGGTTCCCCTCCCGGACAGATGCAGCCCATCATGCCAGTATAGGCTTGCATCACTCCAGGTGGACCCCAGTCCCCAATGAAGCCAAATCCCTGAGCTCCACACCAGTTTTTCAACCACTGATTGAATCCCATGATGGAACACCCTAGCCTCTCCTATGCCATAGATGGGTAGCACCTCCGAGAGAAAGTTACCGTCTGCTACTTGACTGACAAGGCCCCTCCCCAATCCCACAAACTCTTCCTGCACTTCTCTAATCCCTTTCTTAGCCAGGTCATTTGTCCCTAGGTGGACAATGACATCCAGCTCCCTCCCCTGTGCAGCTGCTCCAGCAATCCTGAGGATTCACTCCCTGTCCCTCCAAGCCATGGCGCCAGGCAGGCACCTTACCCCCTCTCCCCTTCCTTCCCCAGTTCTACCTTCCTAACAATGGAGTCTCCCACCAGGAGTTGTTTCCTTTCCCTGAAGGGTCCCCTGCCACCCTCCTGTGGGTCTCCTTTGTGGAGGTTCCCAGCATCCTCCTTGGTCTCCACTGTGGGTGCCTCCATAGAGGAACCACACTTTGACAGAATGGCATAGGAATTGTGGAGAGGTACAACAGGAGGGATGTGCCTCTGTTCCACCACCCTCACCCTCCCTGAGCCCACTGTCATCCAACCGCCTCTTTCTTGGCAACCTCTGAGGCAACGGCAGTGGCACTGGTGGTCCCTGGATGGAAGAGGAGGTCCCACAAATCCTGGCAAACTCAGCCTGGAGATGAGCAACCTCCTCCCTCAGCCCAGAGGTGCCTGCAGATGGGACAACACCGCATCCTCCAGAACATCTCCGAAGACTGCTGCTCCACAGCCACTGCACTGCACCACTCCAATCATGTCTTATTTCTGGCCCCTTAACTGTTTGCAATCCTTACTCTTTCCTCTGTTTTTTTTCTCTCTCTCCTTACTTTCTGCCTGTGTGCACTTTAAGTTCCTGATTGTCCTGTTCTGAGACAAGAATATCCTATATTTCGCAGAAGACCATTTACTTGTTCAGAGGCAGACCTCCAGCAGCTAGAGGGGGACAGAGAGCTACTCTTGCCCTTCTAGGATGGTGGGTCCTTGGTGGTTCTGTGATCACTCACTTCCTGCCTCTAAACAGGAAGTTCCTGTTGTCAGTCAAATCCTGTGCCTATAAAATAGAACTAGCTTTGGGTGGGGGGGGGGTGGAGGGGAGGGAAGGAGGGCAATATAGTCCCAGCATTATTAGAATATTCATTTGTTACGAAGTATACTACTGACCAGTTTCAGCTAAAATGCAGAAATGCTACTCTATGAGCTGACTGCCCAGCACAGTGTTAATGCTATCACTTGCTATCTGGATGGCCCAGGTCAATCTCCTGGCCTTGATATCTGGTGTTGACCAGTGAGGTGGGGTTCTGGCAACCATCTTGGAGGCCTTCTGCCTCAAGCAGGGAGGGTAACTTCTTCTACTGCACAGTTGCCGCCTGGTGGCCAAGAGGAGGGCATGTAGTGTGGGAAGGAATAAGCGGTCCCTCTGAAATGGCCTTACATTGGCACGCACTCACTCACCTGGTGAGTGACTCGGAGGCATCACATACCCAGACTGGGGTTGGCAGGGGAGTTCCAAAGTAGGGCAGGGATCACCCACCATATCAGTGGCCCTGATACACATTCTGCAAGGTCACTTCTCAGGATCACACCCTTGAGAGGGATAAGAGAGGGTTTAATTGGACCAAAAATACCCCCTAGCAGCCCCAGGTGGATGAAAGCCCCCTATGCCACAATAGGGCAACACTAACTCCTCCCATTCCTTTATAGCTGCTCTATCCAAATCTGCACCACGAAGTGAAGAATCCTCCAACAGGTTTGGGGAACTGGGGTGTCCCTCACACAGGAGACAATCTCTGAGTTATGGCTGTGATTCCAGAGAGAATGGTGAGCAGAGGCTGGTGATGGGTTGGATCATTGCATGACTCCTACAGTGGGAAGAAGGGCTTAGAAAGGCGGAAGCAGGATCTAACAGCTGATGAGGAAACATAAGGCAAAACAGAAACATGAGGCAAAACAGAAACTAAAAAACAAAATAAAAACTGCTGTGTGTGTGTGTGTGTGTGCGCACAAATGCATTGGTGTGTGTGTATGTTTGTATATGTGTGTGCATATACATGTGTGTGCATGTGTGTGTTTGTTTTGTAACCCCTAGGTGGCACTATACCAAGGGCTACTACCTCTGCTTACTTGGCTAGTTGCAGGTTAAGGGGCCTGGGTACTGAAACGGGTGCCTTCACCCAGAGGACAGGGTTGTTAGTAACAAGGCTGCCCTGAGTACAGCCCTCCAAGCCACTGTAACCCCTCTCTTTCCCCTCTAGTGGCCTAGACAATATGCAACAAACACTTTCACAGTAGCCCCTATTCAGCATACAGATCCCCACACCGTTTGCACTTACCGCCAGGGCTGGTTCCATTAATTTGACCCTGGGGACAAGGTTATGCACAGCAAACAACAACAGTACAGTGCTTTTGGTATAAACTAGAACCACAGTCAGATTAAATGCATTCTAAAATGGATCTAGTCAGGCAATTATGCATGCACTTTTTAGTCCCTGCGCAGTCACACGCTGTGGGTACTTAGTTGGAAGTAAGGTGGGCTAGTCTGGAACATTGCCCAGGGTAGGCCGGGGTTGCAGCTGGTCAGGGCCCTGTGATGAAAAGAAAAAGCATGCACAACCACACACAATTTGTAATCCGGAGCCAGGAGGCTCAGTTCATGAAAGGAAGACAACAATGCAATCAGATGACACTTGTGGTTTTAGCTGTTGTTGCAGGGAGCTACCCTGATTGTTACTCACTCTACCCAATGCAAGACACAGGAGGGACAAAATGGAGACTGCAGGTTGACAACTGGCATGCCAGAAGAAACAGGGCCCACATGAATCACCAAGGTGTCATTCCTATTTGAGATGTTGAACAGGGGGCTGATCCCCAGATGAGTCTCTCGTCGATGGTGTTCTCTGTGCCTGAAGTAGCTGGCTGGGCCAGTGCGGCAGAGCCCAGGCCAGGTAAAACAGTTTGGAAATCAGTCTGGGAAAGCTGGATGCAGCTTCCAGCTAGCGTGGCACAATTAAACAGTGGGGAACCAAATTGCAATCCACTAACAGTACACAGCACATTTATACTAAAGCAATTACCATACCACAATGTGGATAACAGTCTGGCAGCAATATCAGTGTCTCTGAGTAAAACCGTGAATTCTGTGGCAACTGGATGTCATGACAGGCCGATCGCATACAGCAAATCTTTGGTCTTCTTCAGGTTTAAATCTGGTCACACTTCAGTGTCTTTATCACACGCACATTCGGATACAGTCCGGATTATTCACAGATTCCCTCTACAGGGACAGCAGGCAGATAGGCCAAACTCAGCCTTTCCACCAATCTCCTGCGTGAACTACGCAGGTGCAGCTGTGCGAATCTCTTGAGCTGTTTTCTCTTTCAACTCCTCACACAGACTGACTCACTGCAGCAGGCAGCTTGGGAATTTCCTTTCGGTCCAAAAGGTTCTGGTTGGTGGATCCATCAGTCTGTCAAAGCAAGGGCTCCCCCTCCAGGTCCATTTAGGTGCCAAAGTCTCAAAACTACAATTCCTACAGAAATTCACTCCCACAAGACCCCTGGGGAAAGACTCCATTTTAGAGTCCCCAAAGGTACCAATTGGTGCTGACTGGCAGTCCAAAACCAAAAATAAATAAAATAGAGAATAAAGTATGGGTCGGGGTGTGTAACGAGATTTTACACACATGCGAGTTGTGGGATGCTATATAAACCCCGGGTGAAAAGCATCCCACAATGAGGGTGTGTGTAAAATCGGGTTTGACACCCTGACCCATTTTTTATTTTGTATAATTGCTGGGTTTCCCTTTTTCGCCTCAGCAATTATATAAAATAAAGAGCTTGAGGTGCAGTCGCAGTTTGGCTTAGTGTTAGTGCGGTGCCGAAATTGGAATCCGTCCATGTCTTTTAAAAATGGGTTACCTATGCCTGAGTGTCTTCAACATCTTTGAGAATAAGCCTTAGTAAGTCAAGTGATGAGCCTAATAGAGCTAATCACCGAGTTTTTCCGGCGGTGCTGTTTTTGGGAACACGGAAGTGGCGAGTGGTCAGGAACACTCGCTCTGCTCCGTGGGCATGCGTAGACTGAAGGAAACCGTGCACATGTTTGCCGTTATAAACGCTCCTTTATAACGGCAAATTATGCCACGGTTTCCCTATGGGAAAAAGGGAAGGCCAGTTATTATTAAACAATTATAATTCCAGCCCCAAGTGCTCACTCAGTGACATCAGAAAGTATCCTGCTGTTAAAGACTCCCATGCTCAGCAGCCCTAGCCCCGGCACTTTGACTCTTGCTAGACACTTCATCAGGGCTGGGGGCATGGCTAAGGGAGAGGCATCACTGCATTATATACTCCCAACACAGTGAAATCAGTGCCATTATCACAGTGAATCTGTGATTTAATCCCTTTACATTAGAAATGACTAACATCATTGTGCATCTATTATACAAATAATGGGAGTAATGTGTACATGATCTCATCGATTATGCTATGCTAAAAATAAAATTTTTGTTTAATTTATATTACATAGCAAGCTCCCTCTACATTAGAAATGTCTAACATTATCATTGTGCATCTATTATACAAATAATGGGAAAATGTGTACATGATCTCAGCGCTTATGCTATGGAAAAATAACATTTTTGTTTAATTTATATTACATAGCAAGCTGCCTTATTGTGGAGTTTAAAATCTGCTGACCAGTAATAGATAGAAATATCCAGGTCTCAGCAGTGTGATCACCCTACAGCACATGCTTACATCAGGATTCAGATTTCTTCACGGGGATCAGCATGGGCAGTTGAGCCAGGACAAGAGGGGCAAGAAGATATTACCTGGAACAAAGAAATCCAATGGGTTCTTTAAATGTCATAATTGCAATGTGTGCAATGATACATTACCTGGGAGAAGCTTTAATCATCCCCAGGATCCAGCAATGAAGGTTCATATTAGGGAATTCATAAAATGTAACACCAATTTTGTAATTTACGTACTCTGGCGCTCCTGTAGCTTGATCTGTGTGGGTAGGACCTTTAGGAATTTAAAGGTTGAGATGCAGGCGCATAACCACTCCATTGTGAATATAAAACTGGACACTCCAGTAGGGTGTCACTTTGCTGATGAACTTGGTTGGAACCCAAGGGATCTTAAATTTATGGGACTTGAGAGGGTACCACGCCCCAGGAGGGTTGGGTGATAGGCTGAACCTGCTACTCAAAAAGAAAGTACATGAGCCAAACTGAATGGCCTGAATGACCAATGGGCTCTAAACCCCTTTTATGAAATATTGATTGTATACTTACACGTACCTCAGAGCCCGGACTATATCTAATTAGAGTTATATTGTTTTTGACTAGGTATGATTTTATCTCTAACCTATGTTTTTTTCTCCTTACTTCTGTTCCAGGTTCCATGGTTTTCTTGCCTCTGTTATGCCGGCACAAATATCCACATTGAAACACTTGAAGAAATCCAGACCTGGATGTAAGCACATGCTATATGGCGATCGCCTGGCTAAGACCTTGATATTTCTGTTACTGGTCAGCAGATTTTAAACTCCACAGTAAGGCAGCCTGCTATGTGACATATATTAAACAAAAAATGTTATTTGAGATCTGAGCATCAGCACAGTGGGCAATGAAATAGAACCCAAGCTTCAGCAAATCCTTGTTTCCTGACTGTAATTTGCCTGGTGGATGCGACTGATTTCGGATTGTTCATTTTGTGTAGAGGTTAGCCAGCCCTTCACTTGCACCATGCCCTGCACTGAAGTTCATGGCAGCACACCTTTTGGGAGCAGCACTATGTAAAATGCCCTGCTCTAAAGACAAGTGCCATGGGATCTGGAACTTCCACTTTGACCGCAAGCAGGGATGAGCAGAAAGAACCTCTGTTTAACATCTCATCCGAAAGATGGCACCTCAACACTACCCCCCCTCCAAGAACTGCAGTACAGTGTCAATACTAGGTGCAGTTATGCCGTGTTTCTTTTGTGGGATCAGACCCCATGACCTGCAAATATTCCGGCTCCAGTGGCATGCATGCAACCTACTGAGCTGCTGGTACTATTACTCATTGCTTGTGGATAAACAGGGAGCACATAATGGCTTGCAATGGAATAACACGTCTCTCCACTAGTAAAGTAAGTGGCAAGACACATCACTTGCAAGTGGTGAAGCCCTGCATTAGCTTCAAAGGTCTTACCGGTAGGCCAGAGAAAATGAACAAATCCTGTTTTGTGGAATGTTCATGAAATTCAACAAATTTTCAAGAATTTCATTTCAATTCATTCCATGAAATTCTGCAGATTTCACAAACTTTTGTGGAACTTCATGAAATCTTTTCAAAGTCTTTGTTTAAACATAACTCAGACGCTTGTCAGCTATGAGAAGTTCTGAAGAGATGCCATGTTTCATGACATTTGGAGAGGTGGTTCGGGACGTAAAGGGACAAGTCTAGCAATTGTTTTTTGTTTTTTTTACAAACTTTTCTGAAAGTATTTCTCCACAGACAAATCAGCCACCTTTGGAGATAGATGCCTGAAAATTTGCATGCAGAACCTTCTTGGAAGGGTCTCAGACACTGCTAAATGTGGAGGGAGCTGGTTAAGTAAATTTTAAGTTACTGGGGCTCATAATTTCACAGATTAATTATTTGTGAAATTTTGTGAACAAGTTCCAAAAATCTAGATGTTTCCACTGTTTTTGCAGGTATTCACCCAAAATTTGTCATGAATATCTAATATCAGTGACTCCCGGAATCTAAAAAACCTGGAGAAATTTGGTTTAGTAGGTTTATAATTTACAGGGGAAATCGTGCAAATTACTAATAGGCAAACTTTGCTCAGAAATCCATGGCGGGATAGGGCCAGATTTTCAAAGTGCGGCGCAGGGCTTGCACCAAGTCCTGCACCATGACACCTAGGTTCTGGCAGTGCACCAAACCCTGTTACCCCAACTATGTCTGATTTTACAATCTCGGGTGCAATCGAGACAGTTTTCATGATTTATGGTAACTTGCTCCAAATATCTGGTGCAAGCTATGTAAAAAAGTCCCCTTGTATTGCTGCTAGTTAGACCAGAAAAAGTTAGTCTATCTTGTGGCAATTGCCACATGGCATCAGAAACTCCCACTCACCACGCCCACACTCATCCTGTCGATGCATCTGGGGCGTCTGGTGATCTAAGGCTTTTGAAAATCCTGCCCATAGTATGTGATGTCATTAGAATTCCACTTGAGGAATAATTTAACTTTCATAAGGCACTTGTCACTACTTAATCCATTTAGCTGTGCTGAGCAGTTTGCAGTCTTGTGATTCCTTTCTGGGGGGCTATTTTGCCCCCCCCCCGAGCTTGGCCAGATGAACTCATTGGACTTGCTTGTCACACTTGTTTCCTCCTTGTTTTTCACAGACACCCCCTCTTCAAAAGAGAGCCACCTACTCCATTTCCCGTATGAGGTACTGTACATTTAAAATAGCCATGAGTTCTCCTTAGTGCCCCAGTCATTTGCTTCCGCCAGCAGATCACTCTGCATGCCATTAGGTCCTGGTGCACTGGACTCTTAGAACAGTCAGTTTTAGTAGTGAGATTTTCATATGACCTGCTTTCAAGTGAAAACTGTCTCTGTATACTTTCTTGCTCCAGCTGGGAGTCTGCTATCCTTTTGCTACAAAAGTACTGATGCCCTTCCCTTGCTAACTCCTGCAAGAGGTGACCTCTGCACTTGCTACCTTCCCTAAACTATAGTTTAAATCCCCTAAATTCATTTTCCATTGATGTTTCCACACCCCTCTCTCGTGGCAGAACTGCAGCCCATCTTATCTTGGCTATGGATCACATTCATATGACTTACGTGGCAGGCAGCCAAATCATCTTAATGGCACTAGCATCATGGTCCTATGATGCTCTTCCAACACTCCTGCGACAAACTCCTCCAACACTCCTGCAACAGTCCCCTCCAACACTCCTGTGATGGCCACCTCCAACAGTATTGAGACGGTCCCCTTTAACACTCCTACAACAGTCACTTCCAGCACTCCTGTGACAACCCCTCAAATACTCTTGTGAAAGTCCTCTCCAACATTCCTGCAACAGTCACCCCCAACACTACTGTGACAGCCCCTCCAACATTCTTGTGAAAGTCCCCTCCAGCACTCCTGCAACAGTCCCCCACAACACCCCATGACAGTACCCTACAACACTCTTGTAACAGCCCCCCATCTCCAGCACTCCTGCAACAGTTGTCTCCAATGCTCCTACAACAGTTCCCCACAACACCCCTATGACAGTCCACTCCAGCACTACTGTGACAGCCCTCTCTTCCTCCAGAACTCCTGCAACAGTCCCCTTGATCACTCCTGTAACACTCTTCTCCAACACTTCTGTGACTGTCCCCTCCAACACTCTTGTGACAGTTCCCTCTAACACTCCTTCAGTCCTCACAAGTACATCCCTTTGACAGTCCCCTCTAACACTCCTGTGACAATCCCCTTCAACATCCCTGCAACAGTCCCCTCCAACACTCCTGTGACAGTCCCCTCCAACACTCCCCAACAGTCCCCCTCCAATACACCTGCAACAGATCCCCAACACTCCTGCGACAGTCCCCTACAACACCCCTGTGATAGTCCCTTCCAATACTCCTGTGACAGCCCCCTCCAACACTCATGTGACAGCCCCCTCCAACACTCCTGTGACAGCCCCCTCCAACACTCCTGTGACAATCCCTTATAACATCCCTGTAGCAGTCCCTGCCAATACTCCTGTGACAGTTTCCTCCAACACTCATGCAAGTCTCCTCCTACACCCCTGCGATATTCCCCTCCAATATTACCATGACAGTCCCCTCCAACACTCATGTGACAGTCTCCACTAATACTCCTGCTACAATTGTACCCAGCACCATGTTCGATCATGACGAAAGACATCCAGACACTTGTGTAACATTGACCTCAGTCGCAGCTACTGTAGTTGTAATACATGGTGTCATTTGGTGCCACTGTTTTCACATACTAAAATATACATTGTTATCTGCAGGGTTGTTAAAGAGTCAGCAGGTGGCATTGTACAGAAACAGTGCTGTGCATGCATGTACATCCACAAGCCATTAACTCTGTGAGCTCCTGCAGTTAGCAGGAAAATTCAGGAAGACAGGCAAGGACAAAGTGTTGGCCTTGACTATTCTTGACGGTTGCCAGTATTTGTTAGTCAACAAAAAATTCATCATATAGTTTTTTTTTTTAGCAAACGTGTATTTGTGACATCTTCAGATCCAGCCTCAGTGTATTTGTAGTTTTCTCAGATATTTTTGGAAAAAGCTTTTATAGTTAACTTTGTAATAAATGACTCACATCATTAAAGATGGCCACCACTCACAATTTTAGAAAATGTCTTCTTTTGCAGTTAACCAGTATACCGTTGCCACAGCAACTCCCAGATTGCGAAGACCACCACAGCGACAGGAATCAGGCAAAATCTGCCTGTCACTGTGAGTGGTCTGTATGGCGATTGGGACTGCCTCACTGGGTGTTTGCCACCCCTCCGGTCCAACTCCAACTCGGAGTTAGAATCCTAGAGACTGGGGGTTGTGGGGGGCTGAGCCCCCCACATGGGGGGTTCGGGTGGGGCACAGCCCCTCGATGGATGCATGGAGGCATCCCTGACACTGCAATGCTGACAGTCGGCACAGCGGCTGTTGCTGTCGGGGATGTCTCCATTATGTCTGTTGCTGCAGCATGGGTAAACCAGGTTAACCAGACAGAAGTTACCACACTCAGAAAGGAACCTACAATGGTAAATGCTTCAAAGATTCATATTTTCTCCAGAAAGTATCAAGTCCAGTAAATGCTTTGAAGCTAATATCGAAAGTATCCTCTCCTCTGATATTAATTCATGCATATATATATCAGAGGCAGCAAAACCCACAGAGTCTTTCAAAAGTTTCTTGGCAACATATTGTCTATCAGGATGGTCCTGTAGCCCACCCCTGTAACGCAAGCGGACTGCATTTCTCCGAGGTGCCTGGTCCACTTTATTGTCCTTAAATAAGTCTGAAAAGGTAGGGCCAGTTTGTCTCCTCTCCTGCCTAGGAGAGTGAGGAGTACCATCAGACTGTGTATTATCAGTTAACGGCGCTTCAGGTACCCCGGCCGCATCTCCAGTAGCAACAGCAGGAGAAACCAGAGTAGTGTTATTTTTTGGAAAACGCTGAGGTCCCACAGGTGGTTGTCCAGAAGACATCCAGGCCAGATTGGGCACCCATCTTCCATCATCTGTTTGCATCCATCCTGAATTTAGCAAAGAATCATCCCTCGGACAGCTTTCAGACTCAGAGGGAGCGTCTGCATTGGGAAGCTGAAAAGACTTCCGCATTCTTTCCACCGTGGTAGCACCGACGTCAGCCTGAGACAGCTGAGGCACAACCCGTGATTTGACAGAGGTTGAAGCTCCAGTAGACAGGAAAAATCCAGCAGCAAGTTCTGGAGAAGCTGAAACAGCTATATGCTCCCAGTCAGAACCTTGCGCCCTCAAATCGTCAGAGGGCTCCACCACAGGCTCCAAGTTTTCAGGTAGTTGTACTTGTGCAGAGGTACTAGAAGTAATAAATTCACCTGCAGAAATATCCGTATTCTCCATTCTGGCTTCACCCAGAGATATCATAAGCTGCTCGCAAGGCTCTTCCATATGCAAAAATAGAGCCTCAGGCCTTGGCTCCAACCACAACTGATGACCATTCTCCTCAGTCACCAGTCTGAGACTGACAGTAGCCTGCTCACACAGCAGCAAGTCCCCCTGCAGAAGAGTAGTGGAATTCCCCTGGTGTCCTTGCCAAATTTCCCTCATTCACTAAAAATACCACCAACAGCTTAATCTGGTTCAGTTTCAGTTGCTTACCATCTGTATCCTCCCTCCCCCCCAGTCACCCCTGGAAAAGGGACTTCTAGGCCCAGTGGGCTTACTGGGTCAACAAAATTCAACAAAACAAAACAAATATGGGTGCAGAAATAACAGCATGGGCTGAGGGGGTGAGGCAAGCAAAGCGGCTGCCAAAAGGCGACAGTACTATGAGGTAGACTGACAGTACATGAGCGAAAAAGGCAGCCGCACTGCTACGGTGACTCCCCAACCAGCAAAATAACAACAGGTGACTCCAAAATGCCCAGCCAGCTAGAAAGCGAGGGTCAGGAGCATGCAACATGGAAGGCGGCTGCCTGAAAAATAGAGACCTACCAGGGCATACATACAGACAGCCTCCTGGCACAGCATGACAGCAGTAGCAGTACAACCCCCACCAAACAGCACTTGCTTCATGGACATCAGCAGCACAACAGGTGACAGTCACTGGATCTGGGGAAGGGGGCCCTAGATGCCCGAACCAGGGAAATAGGGGGCTGGCAGGAATGGGCGGCCACAGGGCATGTCCAGACACCACCCAATAAAGGGGCACTGCACACCACCACCCAACACCTGTCATTCTGATAGGAGGAAGGATGTCAGACACAGTACAATACCTCCAAAGCCAAATGGGCAAGGCCCTAGTTGTGCACCATGGCTATGTCTATAGGAGGGACAGAGCCAGACCAGAAAAAGTGTACTGGCGGTGCGTGGAGGCCCACAAGTACAACTGCTTCACCCACCTACAAACTGTGGAGGACACCACAGTTGCTACCATCAGAGATGAGAATCATGCACCGGATGCCACGGGCATCAGCGTGCGCCATGTGTTAGGGACACTGCGGGACAGTGCCCGGCAGTTGCTGGACAGTGCATCGCAGGTTGTCACTGCAAGCACGTTCAGGATACCTGCGGCTGTAGCAGGATGTCTGCCAGGTGTGGGGCTGTTGCAACACATGGTACAGCGCATGCAGTATATGGCACAGGGGTGGCCCATGTCCCCAACGACCATCACCGGCCTCATAGTACCAGAGGAGTTCTCTGTGACCAGGGATGGGGCATGGTTCCTCCTCCATGACAGTGGCCGGGAGTGGGACAGGCTCCTCATATATGCTACTGACCGTGGACTGCAGCTGCTGGCAGACTGTACTGACTAGTTCATGGATGGTACATTCAGGGCATGCCCCAGCCTATTCAACCAGCTGTACACCATCCATGCAGTCCAGTCTGGTGCAGTCCTGCCAGATGTATTTAACCTCACTTGTACCCGGAGGGCAAAAACATACATCAGGCTAATGGGCCAGCTGAAGTCCCACAGTCCAGTACTGGCACTGACTACGGTCCTGCTGAACTTTGAGCATGCCAGCTGGCACACCGTCACCACCATATTCCCTGACGTCCAGGTCTGTGGCTGCTTCTTTCTCTTCTCATAGGCCATCTAGCACAAGGTGCAGCAGTGCCCTGAGGTCCTGCGGCATTACATCATGGAATCGGACTTTGCCCTCCACCAGTGGATGCTGCTGACACTGTTCTATGCCCCACCTGTGGATGTGCCAGCAGTGTTCGAGGAGCTGTAGGAGTGGGAATACATTGCACAGCATGAAGAAATGCTCCAGCCACTCCTTGATTACTTCAAGGACACCTGGATTGCTTGCCCCACTGGATGGTCAGGGCCTTTGGCATGCCACCTTCCCCATCATGCAGTGGAACTGCCATAGGGTTACATCCAAGGACTTGCCAGAACTAACAATGCTGTGGAGGGATGTCACAGGGCATTCAATACCCAGATTGGACTGTGCCACTCCAGCATCTGGTGGCTGTTCAAATGCCTGTGTGAGGAAGAGCACATGGCTGTGGTGTGCTCTGAGCAACTGGGCTCGGTGGCAGAGGCTGTGCAACCCTGGCACCGCTACCATGATCTGAACACCCGCATAGCAGTGGTGGTGGCGGAGAGTATGGCACATGGAGTCACTACGACTTTCTCTGTGGCCTGGCACACAACTTTACATTCCATGTGTGAGCCAGCACATGGTTCCACCAGGTGTTGCCCCCAAGCATAGCTGCCACCTGCTGTGCACAGACCGCCATCCTGCGTGCAGTCCCCCTGCCACCTGCAACTTGTTGCCATGTGGCTTGTGCACTGCAGGCTGCACTTGGACCCAGCAATGGAGCAGTGCAGTCTGGTATTGTCGCCCACTCATTACCCACATCCTGTGGAGTCGCTCTTTTGACCCGCATGCCTGTCCTCTGCCTTTCAGCACCATGCCACCACGGTGGGTGGCCCTGTATGTGCCCTGTTGGCTGCTCTGCCTGCTGCTGGATTGCTGTCCCATACACCTCTGTTGTGTGCAGGGCCTGTCCTGTGCCCCACCCCTCCCCACCCCATACCCTGCCCCCTTGGGCTGGCTACCTGCCTCCTGTCGCCCTTGTCCCTGGGCCCTTGGCACCCACCACAATCTGCACACCCTGTGACCATCACCCGGCTGTGGTCACCCTCATCCCTGGGCCCCACTCTTGCTTCTTTGCGTGCTCATTCAGTCTCGCCCTCCTGACCGCGCTCTTGCCACATGTCTCTATTCCTGGCACCTCACCCTTCCCATAATCTGCCTCTGGTACTCACCCACTGGGGACTCACACTAAAAGAGTCTCCCATATCACATAAATCCCTGCAGGTCCCACCCATGCTGCCACCCACCATCCACTAGGTGTCAGGCAAGCCACAGGACTTAGAGTCCCCTCCCAGAGGGAGGCGATCCATGCTGGAATCCTCAATCCTCCCTCACTGAACCAGCCCCTGAGTGACCATGGTACATGAGCCTGAGATGGGGAGAGTGAGAAAGCAGCCACAGCTTTCTTGAATCAATGAGGTTATTGACTAGACTACACTGAACTGAATTATTACTTTTTGGACCTGTGTAAGTAACTAGTATTGATTCTGTTTTTGGGGTGGACTGTTCCTAGTTTTAAGTTTTAACTTTAATTTGCCAGGGAGGAACTGTAGCTGGGAGATATTTGCAGTCAGTTGTGAGTAGACCTGTTACTTAGCCTGTGTGAAATAGGTGTCTATTAAGGGGAGGAGCTGAAAGGGGCCTAGCTGAACTGAAGATTTATAACTGGAGTTGTTTGTGGTCTATGTCTACTGAGCCTGAGACAGGGAGAGTGAGAAAGCAGCCACAGCTTCCTTGAATCAAGGAGGTTATTTTCTAGACTACACTGAACTGAATTATTACTTTTTGGACCTGTGTAAGTAACTAGTATTGATTCTGTTTTTGGGGCGGACTGTTCTTAGTTTTAAGTTTTAAGTTTAATTTGCCAGGGAGGAACTGTAGCTGGGAGATATTTGCAGTCAGTTGTGTGTAGATCTGTTACTTAGCCTGTATGAAATAGGTGTCTGAAAGGAAGGAAGGAAGAAGGAAGGCACTCCCAGGGGTGGAGGGTAAGAGTTGTAGGTGATTGTTTCTAGACAGCATAGGTTTGTGGGATGTCAAAATATCAGGGTACACAATCTACAGGAGGGACAGGGAGGGAAGAAGAGGAGGAGGAGGAGTAGCTCTGTATGTAGGAGAAGGGATCAAAGCAACAGATCTAAAGGGTAAACAGGAAGGAGAGGAGGCACTGTGGGTCACCCTGGAGACTGGAAATGGCTCCACAATCCACATAGGAGTTGTATACAGACTCCCATCTCAGGGGCAGGAAATGGACAAGGAAATGATAGAAGGCATCCTTGGGATGGCAGAGAAAGGGGAGATATTGCTGATGGGGACCTGAATATGCCAGATGTTGACTGGAGCACCTTTGCTGCAGCCACATCCAAGAGCATGGCCATTCTCGATGCCCTACAGGGGGCATGCCTCAGACAGCTAGTTTTGGAACCCACTCGGGAGAGAGCAATCTTAGACCTTGTACTCTCAAATGGGATGGAGAGAGGATCTCTGATCTTGAAGTGGGTAGCCATCTGGGAACAGGCAACCACCAAACAGTGTGGTTCATGATAAACTTAGCTGTAGAGTCAAGCCACACAAAAGTGAAGGTACTGGACTTCTGGAGGACTGATTTTGTCAAAATGGGAGAGTGCCTCAGAAAAGCACTAGCAAACAGGCAAGAAGGTGGGGTGTAGCGACAATGGGGAAACATCAAAACCGCCATCACAGATGCAACAAGCCTTTGTGTGAAGCACATAAACAAATCAAAATGAAATAAAAAAACAGTATGGTTCTCAAAAGAAGTGGCGGGGAAGGTAAGGGAGAAAAAGATAGCATTCAGGAAGTATAAGGAAACACAGAAGGAGCAGGACAAAGAATTGTACCAGTTAAAACAGAAGGAAGAGGGTAAGGCAGTCAGAATAGCAAAGGCCCAAACCGAGGAAAAGGTAGCCAACTCAGTTAAGAAGGGGGATAAAACCTTTTGTAGGTACATTAGGGAGCAAAGAAAGACTAAGGCAGGGATACTGAGGCTGAACAAAGAGGAAGGTGGTTGGGCAGAGAGCGACAGTGAAAAAGCAGGGATACTGAATAAATACTTCTGCTCAGTATTCACAATGGAAAAGCGGGGAAACACCTAATCCAGTCAATAGAAGCACTCTGGATAGGGGGGTTGATATTAGTCCTTTCACAGAAGAAAGTGTTCTGAAAGAACTCTTAAAACTGAAGGTGGATAAAGCAATGGGGTCTGATGGGATTCACCCCAGAATTCTAAAAGAACTAAGGGAAGAACTAGTAACACCACTGACTACCCTTGTTAATAAATCATGGGAGGATGGTGTGGTACCTGAGGACTGGAGGAGGGTGGACGTGATTCCCCTTCACAGAAGTGGGAGCAAGACAGAGGCAGGAAACTACAGACCTGTCAGTTTGACCTCAGTGGTAGGGAAAATGATGGAATCACTTCTGAAGGAAAGAATTGTTGAGTACCTAGAGGCCAGTGGGGCACAAGACTCAAGGCAGCATGGATTCACAGTGGGAAGGTCATGTCAGACAAACCTAATTGATTTCTTTGACTATGTGACCAAAGCAGTAGACCAGGGAGGGGCTGTGGACATGGCCTACCTAGACTTTAGCAAGGCATTTGACACAGTCCCGCACAAAAGATTAATAAACAAATTAGCCAGCCTGGGAGTGGGTCCCAGGGTGGTAGCCTGGGTTAAACACTGGTTGGACAACAGGACACAGCAGGTAATAGTAAATGGAGTCCACAGTGAAGAAAGGAGGGTTACTAGTGGGGTACCGCAGGGTTCAGTACTGGGGCCGGTCCTTTTTAATGTCTTTATAAGTGACATTGCAGAGGGACTGGAAGGGAAAGTATGTCTCTTTGCAGATGACACAAATATCTGCAATAGGGTTGATACACAAGATGGGGTGGAAAGGATGAAAATGGGCATGGCAAGGTTGGAGGAATGGTCAAATGTATGGCAGCTTAGATTCAACGCAAAGAAGTGCAAAGTAATGCACCTGGGAAACAAAAACCCAGGGGAAGAGTACACAATGGAGGGTGAGATACTGACAACAACAAAAATGGAAAGGGACCTGGGGTAGTCATAACAGATGACCTAAAGATGGGCCAGCAATGTGAGAAGGCAGTAAGGAGGGCTGGGGGATATTGGGATGCATAGGGAGAGGCATCACCAGTAGAAAACAGGAAATTGTTGGCCCTCTGTACAGACAGCTGGTAAGACCACATCTGGAGTACTGTGTACAGTTCTGGAGACTCCATCTCCGCAAAGACTTAGACAGGGTGGAGGATGTCCAGAGAAGGGCAACCAAAATGATGCAGGGTCTGCATCAGAAGACATATGAAGAAAGGTTAAAGGAACTAAAGATGTATAGCCTCGAGGAAAGGAGGGAGAGGGGGGACATGATAGAAACTTTCAAATACCTCAAAGAAATCAACAAAGTCCAAGAGGGTAGCATCTTTCAGAAAAAGAGATGTGCAAAAACAAGGGGGCACAATTTGAAGATAGAGGGGGGATGGCTCAGAGGTAAGGTGAGGAAGTATTTCTTCACAGAAAGGGTTGTGGATACAGGGAACAGCCTTCCTGAGGAGGTCATAGAGTCAAAAACAGTGGGAGAATTCAAGAATGCATGGGACATACATAAGGCAATTCTAGTGGAGGGAAGGAGGAAGTAGGCTGTTGGTTAACTAGGATCTGCAGCTTATCCGTTAGGTAGGGAAATGGGCAGACTAGGTGGGCCAAGTGGTCCTTATCTGCTGTCAAATTCTATGTTTCTATTACCGAACCAAGATCAATAGCATGGCCAGAGGTAAGGCACCACAGCCTCAGCCCTTCACAGCACTGCTCCGTCCGAATACTGCTGCTTTAAGGTACTGATTGACAGGTGGGTACCTGACACTGGGTGTGGTGAGCTGGGGCAGGGAGGTGGTGTGAGAAGGTGAGGAGCACTACAGTCAAGCTCACTGGAAGGAGAGGCAGAAGACAAAGTTCAGAAGTAGATATGGCTGTTTAATCTCAGACCAAAGCAGTACAAATTGCAGAAGGTGCACACCAAACTCTGCAGTCCAAACTTGAGACTGGACAATCAAGTTCAAATCAAATCATTTACTTCAATACCAGCTTCTCAGTGGTTTTACTGTAAGTAGTAATTTATGGTTTGCTTAGATTATTCTTTACTCTATAGCTTAAATGTCTGTAACCTAATGTTAGGCACTCAGGCACATGTAATACTTCAAATATTCAGGTGTTTTGAAATGTTTGTGCAAGGGACACTGTCACTTTAAATAATAAAACTTTCTTTGAAACACGGTCTTTCATTATTATTTATATCACTATTATTTTCCCTTGCAGCTGTTCACCTTGTACCAATTAGGCTGGACAGTAATAAATGAGTGGGTACTGTTACCCTCCCCCTGAATCTGAGAACCTGTGGTGCCAAGATGGCGCTTGTTGCAGTGGATGTCACTGGAGGTTCAGCCCCACCCCATCCCCATCACCATCACCATCACCTATCCATCCAGGATATTCTATCTTGTCTGTCTTCTGCTGGGGCAAATCATGGGGGCTGCTGTGTCTCAGGTAGTTCCCAGGGGGAGTTAGGCCTCAGTTAGTTCTGACCTGATGCATGAGCCTGAAATCCTCTTCAGCCCAGCTGTCCTGAGAAGTACCAGCCCTAGGTAGAGCACACACCTGCAGCCACTCCTGACTGAAACTTGCTGCTGCCAGTGAAAGGGATTGCCCTCCTCCTGCAGCTGTGGTGGCGGCTGCTGCCTGAAGTGCTGACTGGTGGGGAAATAGTTCTATTTTAAATTAAAAGGACAAGGCGGACACACACACACACACAGCTGCAATTTTAGGGTGTTAGGGTCTTTATCCTCACCAGAACTAGTAAGTTTTGTGTTCTTTAGTTTTAAAGCTATAGGGGCTTAAAACTGTACAGTTTACATAACTGTAAAAAAAAAAAAGAATTTTAACATTTCTGAAATTTTGGTGGCTTCAGACTACTTTAAAACTTGTTACACTTCTTTATGAGGTAGGGGACTTTAAACATATAGTGACAGAGCTGTGATTTTTTTGCTCTGTTCCATGTGACTCATGGTGAACACTCCATAAAATGCTATATTAGCTGTATAACCTAGAAATATCCTTATCAAAACCAGGATCTTGTGTGAAAGGTCAAATTCAAATGGAGCCCCTGTCTCTGGGTCAAAGATCAAATGAGTTGCAGGTGTGACCTGTGACTCTTTTGAACCAGAAAGGTTTATAACCATGACCAAACTGCCAAGTTCTTAATTAAGCCCCTGTTTGAAACAACCCCATAAAATCATTTGGTTTAGAAGTGAACTTGGGCAATGAAAGAGAAGTCTGGGAAAGTAAACTTGGACAGTCATGAGAGAAGAACAATATTTGACTATTAAGCATGAGAGAGCAGTTGTCTACTGTCTGTGGAACTACAGTACCTGCATTATTTATTTATTTATTTATTTCAATCTAGGGTTACAATACCTTTGAGCCGAGGCTCTTTTACAAAGGTTCCATGTCAGCGTGTGCAGCAGTCATCATTTTTATCTACAAACATAAAGTCATTGACTTACAGACATGTAATAACCAGTACAAAGGCTTGAGCTTGAGCAAGACAAGGGAAGTGGGGTGGGTGGTGGAGGAAGTGAGGGTAGGAGATAGAGAGGGGAAGGCGGTGCAGAGGTTAGGGGAGTACGGGAGGTGGTTGGGGCAGGGGCAGGAGTGGAGATACGGGGGGGAGGTGGGCGAGGGTGGGAGACACTGCAGCCAGGGGACCTTGTTGAGGGAATATGACAGGTAAGGTGCTAGAGGTGCAAAGACTGATTGTAAGTGTTGGGTGCTGGGGCATTTGCAGCTGGAACAGTGGTTTGCTAGATGGCCGCCAGGCTGGACGCGTCACTGTTGTTCCTTTGACAAAGTTCTGATTTTTGGTTTTTACGTATTTAGTTTTAGTTTTAGCTTAAGTTTTGAGTTTTTTTCTTGTTTATTTTGTTTTCTGCTTCTTTAATCTGGTCCCGGTTTTGGCTCTAAGTTTTACCGTTTTGCCATTGCTGGACGTAGGGCGGGTTCATCTTCTGGACCAAGAGAGACGCTGGTTGGTCCTCTCTTTTTACAGTATTTACAGGTTTTGTCTTGGGTTTTACCATTTTTGCCACTCTGCGGTGGTTCAACGTCGGGTGGGATTTGCTTCCTGGACTTGGAGTTGGAAAGAGAAGCCGGTCGGGCTTCTCTTTTAATATTTTTCCTGTGGACTACTATAGGTTCCTGGAGAGAGATGGCAATTGATTTTTTTATCTCCCTCACAGACCGTGGCGGGGACTTTGCGTCTTTGCATTGTTTCCTATCGTGGAAGAGTTCTCAGTCGTGAGGAGGTCGAGGAGTTATTGGTCAGCTTTGAAGCGTATCTGGAGGAGTTCTGAATGCTGTGAATGCTGGTAAGAGACTCTGGAGGATTTTTTGATCGGGGCTCTGGTGGAGACTGTGGTGTGCCCTTTGATTATCCTGAAACTTCAGGTGGATATTTCAGCTGCTTACTTACTCTGGCAGGTGCTCTCTTGGGTTTGCTACCTCACAGGGGGTTTGGGGTATTTTTCAGTCAGAGAACTGAGTGGGGTACCTCGCTCCCTTGGACCATGGAAATTGCTGCAATAGTGGCTTTTCTCATGGTCCTTTGGTGTGAGTGGCATTAATTGTCCTGGAGTGCACTTGGCAGGGAGTAAAGGGTTTGGAGTGTGTTTGATCCTCTTTGGACAGAACCTTTTTGTGGATTTTTGAACCTGTTGGATAGAGTTTTTGTGGATATCCTCCTTGGACTGTTTTCCCTTTTTGGGTTTATTTGGCTGCCTTTCCCTGGACTTGGATTTTCTGAATCTACGTGGAATTCTGGACTTGTTTCGAGAGGTTGCAGTCTGCTGTCTCCTTCCTGGATTCTGTTTTGGACACTCGGGTGGTGAGAGGACCCCGGGTCCCTAAACTTCTGTTCATTTATTTATTTATTTTTGTTTGTTTGACTTTACAGTTTATGTCTTTCTCCTGGCAGTGAGAAAGACTAATATTATTTCTCCCCAGTTGTGAGAGAATCTGGGGGGAGTTCATAACTCTTTTTGTTTAAAATTGTATGCTTACTTGTTGGTTTGGCAGTGAGAGTGCCACTGTAACCTCTTTCCCCGGTGGTGAGAGAACTGGGGGGGAAGGGATTATACAGGAACTTATTATTCATTTTTGTTTAAATTTGTATTTTATTGTAATTGTATATTTCATTTTGTTTGTTATTTAGCAGGATTGTTAGTTTAGGCTAGTTTGAATATTTTAGTGAGGTTGGGTTTTGTTTTGTTTAAGTTTAATTTTGGATATGTTTAGGGATTACATGTGCTGGCCTCTGTTCTCCACGGTGGTGCACTAGTCATCCTCCTCTCTTCGTGCCCTCCACCCCTTTTTATACTCCTCCCTTACAATTTTATATCTATTAGCATTGTAGAGCATTAGAGATTGCTTGTGGGAGAGTGAGGGGGACGGGTGTTCGCAAACAGGGGAGGATGAACGAGCGGGACCATCGTATCAGGGTTATTAAGTCCAGAAGGCACCCTGGGGTGAAATGGAATCCAGATCGGGGTTCGCCTTGTCTGGTATCTATACCCAAGGGCACTACTGATTTCAGT
The DNA here is from genome assembly GCA_016271365.2 of Neoceratodus forsteri. Taxonomy (NCBI): domain Eukaryota; kingdom Metazoa; phylum Chordata; order Ceratodontiformes; family Ceratodontidae; genus Neoceratodus; species Neoceratodus forsteri. The sequence continues at coordinate 1,101,799,964 of CM028134.1, read as the reverse complement.
AGGCAGATAGGCCCGACAACCTCTGAGGTTTGTCCAACTTGGGCAGTGTTATGCAATGCCAGGTCTGTTAGGAATAAGACCACTATTATTGCCGATCTTGTTGGCTCGGCTGACCTGGCTTGCATCACCACGACCTGCCTGGATGAAAATTCTGGCCCTATGGTGGAGGCCATGACTCCAGCAGGGTACTCTGTGATACACCGCCCGAGATTGGACCGCAGGAGAAGGGGGAGTTGCAGTCTGTTTTAAGACTGAATTGGGCCTCACAAATGTAGTAGTAGGTGAGGCTGAGTCTTTTGAGTGTACAGTTGTAGCAGGTGTAGACGTTCGAATAATTCTAATCTACCGTCCACCAGGAGATGGGAAACGCTTCCTACAGGAAGTAGCAGACTTCCTCATCGACATGTTGCTTGAGTCACCCAGATTGATGGTGCTGGGTGACTTCAACGCCTGAGTCGATGATGAACTCTCACAATTTGGCAACTACTTCCTCCAATTAATGTCTTCTTTGGGCCTTACACAGGTAATTTCCACTGCTACGCACAAATCTGGACACTCTCTGGACTTAGTCTTCCTTTTAGGAATTGATGCATCCGATATGAGGGTGGAACCAGTCATTTGGTCTGACCATTACATCGTGAGGTTCTATTTTTGCACCCCCCCTGAGAAGGCCATCCCCTGTGGAGATGGTCAGGTACCGCCCATTATGGAATGTTACTTCACAAGGCCTGGCAGTGGTCCTTGAACTATCATCCCCTGTGTTGGTGAGCAGTAACTTAGAGGCACTGGTGTTGGCCTATAATGAGACCATCATGGTTGCCCTGGATTCTATTGCTCCTGTTCATGAGCACCCCTATCCCTTCACCCCAGGGCCCCTTGGCTTGATGGGACTCTGAGGGAGATGCGGAGACAAGGGCGAAGGTTAGAGCGTTGTTGGCGTAAGTCTGCCCTTGAAACTGACTGCCTTAGATTGATAAAACACTATGCTAGCTATCAATCTGTAATCACCCTTAAGAAGGCAGAATTCCTGTCTGAGGAGATTGCAGTTGCTCAGAATCGACCAGCTCAGCTGTTTCAAACTGTAGACAGACTGTGCAACCCAGCCTGTCTGCAAGGATTAAAATCCTTTCATAAAATAAGAATCACGGCAAACAAACGATACTTTTACAACTAAGGTGGCTGACATCAGGGCAGACTTGTGTCCGACAACCTCTAAGGGTGATGTTGTAGGAGCATGCAAGAACACAGTGCCTCAATTCTCTTGGAGTTCCTTTTGTCGACCTGAGTTTGTGGATATTATGAGGATCATCCATAGTGTGCACCCTACAAGCTGCGGCTTGGATCCTGGATCGACTACCCTAATTTTGGGTTGTGTGGATATCATTGGTCCAGTTTTGGTGCAAATAGTCTGGTGCTCTTTGGAATTAGGTGAGTTTCATAGCTCCCTGAAAGAGGCGATGATGACACCTCTCTTGAAGAAAGCTTCCTTGGACCTAGACTGTTTTTCAAACTACAGACCTGTCTCTAACCTTCCCTTTATTAGGAAGGTTATTGAGAAGGTTGTTGCTGCCCAATTGGATGACAATTTAACCATCCATAGTATCTATGAATCCTTCCAGTCTGGTTTCCGTAAAAGACACAGCATCGAGACTGCGCTGGTTCAGGTGCTAAATGATCTTCTGAGGGCGAGGGATCAAAAGAGAGGTTCCGTCTTGGTTCTCCTTGATCTCTCTTCAGCTTTCAATACTGTGGATCACGTGGTGTTGTTAGCACACCTGAGGCAAATCTGTGGAATGTCGGGAACCATTCTTCAATGGTTCACTTCATTCCTTACTGGGAGATCACAAAGAGTTGTGTCAGAGATTTTCTCCTCTGGCCCAGTCTCTTTGTTGTGTGGAGTGCCTCAGGGTTCTGTGCTGTCAGCCATGTTATTTGCAGTGTATATGCTACCCCTTGGAAACATTATAAGATGATATGGGCTGAGGTTTCACTGCTATGCAGATGATACCCAGCTATACCTGTCTTTCGCACCCGTCCAGGATGGAGCTCTCTCAGTATTTAACAACTGTCTGGGGGAAATCCAAGACTGGATGGATTCTGGTTGGCTGAAGTCGAACTCGGAGAAGACTGAGGTTTTGGTGGTGGACTCGGGTGGTCAGATTGAGAGGTCGCATACTGGTGCACCTTCTGGAATTTTTCTTGGCGGCATGGTACTACCGACCTCTGAACGGGTGCGTAATCTTGGGGTGATCCTTGACGATAGGCTGACTTTTCAATCTCAGGTCTCAGCCATCATCAGGACTTCCTTTTACCATCTTAGGAATATTGCCAGGGTTAAGCACCTTGTTCCATCTGACTCCTTGCCAATGTTGGTCCACGCCTTTGTGTCCTCGCGCCTAGACTACTGCAACGCCCTTTACTTTGGGCTTTCTGGGGTTGAAATCCACTGCCTACAGCTGGTGCAGAATGCTGCAGCCCAGATTTGGACTGGGACAAGTAGGTCCTGTCATATCACCCCGGTGCTGCACGAACTGCACTGGCTTCCTATACGGAGGCGGATCACCTTCAAAGTCATTTTATTGACTTTAAAGCCCTTCACAATCAGGATCCATCCTATCTGAAAGACCTACTGGTCTCTTACTGCCCTGGCCGATTGCTCCTCTCGGCTGACATGGGGTTGTTGGAGATTCCAAGAGTGAGTTTAAAATCTTCAGGCAGCAGAGCATTTTCTCATGCTGCACCCACTCTTTGGAATTCTCTACCATGCCAGTTATGGGAGTGCACCTCCGTGGAGATATTTAAGAAAGAACTGAAATCATATTTATGGAGAATGGCCTTCTTGGATAGTTAAGGTAATAGTAATATGACTGGGATTTTATTGCAATTTATTATGTTTTTATGATGTATTTTTATATGTTTTGATGTCTTGTATTGAAATGTGAATTTATGATTTTAACTTGTTCAGAATCTTGATATATTGAAAGGCGCTATATAAATAAAATTATTAAATTATTATTATTATTAAGATGGGCAATCGCAGAATACAAGCAGTGAGAGGTGCAGCTTGGACTTGAAGAGTCTGAGTGTTGGAGCGGTTGCTGTCACTGCCAAGAGAGTTGAGCCAGTTGGATGCCCAATAGGCAAATGATCTTTGTCCTTGGGTCGTGCGACATCATAGGATGTGTAGTAGATGGGAATTGGATCTCCTTGTAGAGACGTTCCTATGTCTAGGCTTAAGGAGGGCACAGACTCCAGGTGGGGCCAGACCCATTATAATTTTCTTGGCTGTGATGCAGGTTTGGTATTTTATGCATCTGTCCAGTTGAAGCCATCCAGATTGGGAATAAAGGTCACATGTGTGGGTATGGCGATGTGAGCCAGTGATGAGACAACAGGCCTTATTCAGGGAGGTCGCAATACGTTTGAAAGCAGTGGTAGTTGCAGACCCATATATATGATATGACCATAGTCTATGATGCTGACGATGGAGCTTTGGACGGCCACTGCCAAAGCTTCTGGCGTTAGGTGTTTCCTGTGCTGGAATAATATGCCTAACCTCGCACTGGCAGACTTTGCAACATTGCTGATATGGACAACATATGAGAGGTGGGGATCAAGGGTGATGCTGGGGTATCTGAATGATTGTGTTTGCTCTAGAATGGCTCCTTGTTCGGTTGCAATGGAGAGGTGGAGTTGTTTGTTTTTGTTGTGGGGGCTGCAGAAGACCATAGACTTGTTTTTTTTTATGATTGAGAAGCAGTTTATGATTTAGAAACCAGGATTCAATGAGGAGAAGGCCTGCAGAAGTTTATTTTGTAATTGGATTGGATCAGGGTCTGAGGTGAGGATCACAGCATCGTCGGCGTAGATGTTATGTTATGTACATCTACAGGGACATTTGTACATACCTGATGTAAATAGAGTAGAGTAGAATTATTTATTAATTCTGTCTCTGAATGCAGTTTTCTCTGCATGTCTGATATCAGTCTTGGTAAGATCAAACGGGTCTACAAAGTTTGCAGCCAACCCTGGTACCATGGTGAGTTGCAAGGAAGAGAACCCCAGCAATAAGATTGAGAGTGAGGGGATGTTGCAATACCATTTGATGCTATTTTGACTAGCTCCTGGCTAAAGCAAGCTCCCAGAGGTTTCTGGAAGAGGGCATGACAGTGGATTTGATTGCCCCCTCTTGAGCCAATAGGACATTGTGGGCTTTGAGAGACAACCTTGTGCAAATTGTGGACCTCTGTAACTTGTCCTATAACTGCTGCTATAACAGTGACTGTGCTGGGGGCTGATAGATCTTTGAAAGATCATGGAGAGAGGGGACTTGCTCTGCAATTTTAGGCTGTGTGTGTGTGTGTGACCAGAGAAGGAAGCTTCTGAATCTTGAAAAAGAAGGAGCAGCACCTTTGTGTTAGGCAGCATGAGTGAGGATGCTAAAAAGACAATGCATAGTGAAGGAATTAAAGCCAGGGCTGCTAGAGGAAGATCTCATAGGTGTACCAGCATTCAGGTGTCGGACTACCACTCTCACGAGGGTTTGGAAGCCATGATGTATAGGTTGGTCCAGGGCCTCAGCAATCAAGTGAGAGGGTGACTGCCAGCTTAAACTCCAGGCAGGAGTCTGATCATACTGCATCTGAGAGAGGTGGAGAGATCTTAAAGGGGGAGCCTCAGCTCCTGACCCCCCCAAACAAATACTGCAGTTTCATGGCATGTGAATGATGAGGATCAGCAAATCTTGAACTTTCATGGAATTTTTGGGGATGGGATTAGCAAATCCTCCATTTTTGTGCAATTTTTGAGAACACAGATCAGCAAATCCTACACTTTTATGAAATGTGGGTGGACAGAAATTGGAAAACTGTGCACGTTCATGAAATTCCTAGAGATGAAAATTAGCCAACCCTGCACTTACATGGAATTTGGGGTGATGGGGTCTGCAAGTTGTGCACTTTCATGGAATTTGGGGGTATGGGGATTACCAAAGCCTCCACTTTCATGAAATGCGGGGGGACAAGGATAAGGAAATCCTGTACTTTCACGGAATTCGGGGGGTGGGACAAGGATCTGCAAATCCAGCACTGCTATGGAATTTTGAGGAATGGGGATCAGCAAATCTTGCAGTTTCATGGAATTTGGGAGGACAGGGATCAGCAAATCCAGCACTTTCAAGATATCTGGGGGTAAGAGAATCAGCAAATCCTACACTTATGGAATTTGGGGGAAGGGATCATAAAATGCTGCACCTCCATAGAATTTGTGGGATGGGAATCAATAAATCCTGTACCTTTATGGAATTGGAGGATGGGGTCAGCAAATCTTAAACTGTCGCAATTTGGGGAACAGTGATCACAAAATTCTGTAGTTTCATGGAATTTGGGGGGAATGGGGATCCGCAAATCCTGCATTTCCATAGAAATTGAGCAATGGAGATCAACAAATCCTATGTGTTTATGAAATTTTGGCAGATTAGGATCAGAAAATCTTGCACTTTCATGAAATTTGGTAGAATGGGGATCAGCAAGTCCTGCACTTTCATGGAATTTGGGGGAAAAGGGGTTGGTAAATCCTGCACCTTTATGGAATTTTGGGGACAGAGATCAGCAAATTTGGCACTTTAATGGAATTTGGGGGATAGGATTCAGCAAATCCTGCACTTCCCTGGAATGTGGGAGGATGAGGATCAACAAATCCTGCTCTTTCATGGAATTTGTGGAGAGGGGATCAGCACATCCTGCTGTTATGGAATGTGAGGGATGTGGATCAGCAAACTCTGCACTTTCATGGAGTTTGGGGGGACAGGGATCAGTAAATGCTGCAATTTTTTTAAATCATACTTTACTTAGCTTCTAATTAAACTCAACAAACATTAATATCAAAAACGTACACATTCCACAAGATAATATAAAATTCTGTATCACACAGTAACAAACCTTTGAGCACATTTGGAGAGAGAATGTCCAATCAAAATATATGAACTGTACAATATAAAGTAATCAGCAAAGGTTGTTGTCTTTATTCCATTGCAAATTATCCATAACATGCATGGATCTCCAGTATGTCTACCTCTTCTGCTCCAGCCATATATTTAAAGAATGGGAACCATCTGCTTTTAAACTTTTCCATGCGTAATCTAAGAGATGTAATAAGTTGTTCTAAACCGAGCATTTTAAAACAATTTTTTAACCAGTGGCTTTGGGTTGGTAATGATTTGGATAGCCAGAATTGTGTAAGTGTTTTCAGGGCTGCCCCTATCAGAATAATAAATAAGTGTAAAGCCATCTTTCCCTGCAATCTGGGGTGTGGGGTGACCCCAGAATTCACACCTGGAAGAGAAGGGGTATATCAATGCCAAATATTTTTTGAACTCCTCTCCCAGGACTTGCCAAAACGCTCTTACCTTTCGGCAACTCCAGTATATTTATGTGTGAGATCCTGTATTTCCATATCCCCTCCAGCATACACTGGATCTCAATCATCAGAAAAACTTGGTCCTCTCAGGGGTGTAAAAATACCATACAGCAACTTGTCTCCAAAATTTCCTCCATCTTGTGCAAGAGGAGATAAGATGTATCCCTTTCCAGATCTCATCCCACTCTACCTCTGTCAAGGTTATTCCTGCTTCTGTTGTCCATGTCTGTTTAATTTGGGATAAAGTGTCTCCCACAAATCTTTAAAATTGTTTGTATATCTGTGAGATCATTGCTTTTACCTCTGATTGAGTTGCTAAGGTCTGGAGCAAAGACCAGATGAGATTTTCCTTCTCCAGAAAAGCCTGTGCCTTTAAAGCCTCTACCATAAAATGTCATGTTTGAAAATATCGAAACAAATCTCTGGGCAATAAATCAAATTCTCTTCTAAGTTGCATGAATGATTTAACTATTCCCCTGTAGCTGGCTAATAAAATTACCTTTCTCCGATTCTTGTTGTAACCACACAAAAGTGAAGAAATGACAGACAAGTGGTGTTCAGCACATAAAATGATTTATTTCTGGTATATAAAGCAGGCTTACAACCAAAACAGTGTGATCACTGGGAGAATACTTCCAGTCTCTCTCTCACCTATAGAGAGCAAAATGTCTCTTCTTCTCAGAGAAAAAGTGTAATGCAAAGGGTCTTATACCCCTAATAATTGTTATAGCAACAGATACAAAGATATATAAAAATCTTACTATTGACCAGTGGCAAATAGCCTGACTGCTTACTAGCCTGGGAAAGCATGCTGAGCCAGCAAAAATAACAGATAGCTAAAACAATGGTCTTGTATGTCACGAAGGACAATTGTGGTTACATACATAATTGCAGTTCTGCACTAGCACTAAAGATGGCAGTAATGCCTAACTAATCATTATGCAATAGTATAAACAGAAGCATCTCCCAAGTGTTACAATTAGAATAGTAGCAAAAGCATTACGATTCTTAGTAAAAATACAGTAGAACTCAGATCCTGACACTTATGCTTATACAATAAGTGTCTGTGCCCTAAGATTAGTACGTATACCTATAAGTATAACTGTCTGCGAGGTAGGGGGCCCAATCAGGGGTGCTGGTCCATAGATAACACCCCCTTCCATTAATTGTCCCATGCGTCTCAAGCCCTTCCTTACTGAGCCCTGAAATTCTTTTCCCCCGTAGCCATGGATAGGGCTAGTACATGATGATATGGGAGTATTTAAGCCTATTCTAGTCCATAGTTTAAAATTCTTACAAAGCACCCTCCATGTCCTAACTGTAAATCATATCCATGGGTTTGTACATGTTAACGTCTTAAAATAGGAATCATCTAGCCACAGTATTTCTGAAACATATAATGGCATAAGGGCTGCTGCTTCAACACTGAGCCAGTTTGGGGGAAGGGTTTAACACATGGGCTGCTAATAACAACCCTAATTGTGCTGCCCAATAGTACGCCTTAAAATCTGGTACTGCCATCCCTCCCCTTGCCTTACAGTCTAGCATAATCTGCCACTTAATTCTAGGTTTTCTCCTCTCCAAATAAAATTACTCAGCAATTTCTGTAGTGATCACCAAAAAGTCCCTGATAAAAAGACCAATATCATTGAAAAAAGTAAAGAAACTGAAGCAAAATATTCATACGCACAATTTCTACTCTGCCCCCTACTGATAATGGAAGAACAATCCACTGCTGGCAATCCTCTTGGGCCTCCCCTAGTAACTTTTAAAAATTAGTTTTAGCCAGTTTAGATACATTTTGAGGGATCCAGACCCCTAAGTATCGGAACCCATCTTTTACCTTTTGGAATCCACTCTCCATCAAATCAACGTGCCCTTTGAGATTTCCCAAGAGTATCACTTCTGGCTTACTTTCATTCATTTTAAACCCTGACAATATACCATATGTTTCTATTAATCTTTTAACCAAAGAAATATTAGGAGGGGGCTTGGATAAATACAATAAAGTGTCTTCAGCACATTGTGACACCTTAAACTCCTTCCCTGCCTCCCTAATGCATTGGAGCTCTTCTGTTTGTCTAATCAGAACTGCCATGGACCCCATACTTACTTACTTACTGGTGTTGTGTTTGTGGACCTGTCCAGGGCCTTCGACCTGGTTGATCATTCCCTACTGCATGGGGAACTGGGACAGCTAGGGCTTGGGGAATCAGCATGTGGCTGGGTCGGTAGTTATCTGAATAAACACCCCCTAAGGGTCAGCTCTGGTGGTTCTATTTCATATCCTAGATTAATGGAAGTGGGGGTACCCCAGGGATCTATTCTGGGACCCCTTTTATTTTCTTTGTACATTAATGAACTTCCTACCTTATTAACTAACTCATGTACATTAATGTATGCATACAATATAATTCTGTACTTTCGCTCCTCAGCAGTGGATCATGTGAACGTAGCCTTAAGTACAGATATTTTGGTTCTAGATACATGGATGAGAGAGAAGTGTCTGCTACTAAATAGTAACAAAACAAAACGTATGCTCTTTGGTACAAGACAGTGCATTACTACTAGCAACCCTATCTTAATATTTGACTAAAATGGGATCGCCTTACAAGTTTCCCAGTTCAGATATTTGGGATTCACCCTGGATTCTGGCCTGTCCTATTCTACTCATATAAATTTGATTTGTAGGAATATTATTCAACAATTGGGAGCCTTGTTTAGATTACAAAAACTACTTACTGAACAGGTCTGACTTGCAATTGCCAAGAGTGTCTTATCTATTTTGAATTACAATTCTTTTCCATTTTACAATTTAGCAAAATCTGATTTAACCCTGTTAACAACAACTTTTCATGCCATCTGGCAGTTTGCAATAGAGAAACATTTCCATACGCACCATTGTATTTTATATCAGTTAACAGGGTGGCTCCCTCCTTCCTTGAGCTGCGTTTGTAGTCTTAACTGTTTGGCTCATACTGCGTTGAGACTAGGTTCCTCTTCCCCACTTTTTTATTGTTAAATCAACAAAATTCAGTTAGGGCCCTTGACTCTAATAACTCAATATTATTTGCGGTCCCAAGAGTAAGAACTTGTGTTGCATCATGAGCTTATTCTGTTTCTGCTCCTTTTTATTGGAACAAGATATCCACAGAAATGCGTCACTTACAGAACTATGTTAGTTTTAAAGCTTCCATGAAGAAATTTTATTTAGAGTCCCTTAAATGTTACTGTTAGTGCATTGCAGGCTTGTGTTTATATTTTTACGTAATTATATGTATTTTTTGTTATGTAATTTTATATTGTGTGTGATTTCACTGTTTGTAACATCTTGACTGTATTTTATGTTTCTGGGTCGTGTTTGAAAGTGGGCCTCAGCTCATAACACTTACCAGGTCAACAAAAGTTTCAATAAAAATAAAACATAGAGCAAATAACTGCAGAGAGAGAGAGAGAGAGAGGGCACCATTGCCTGGTGCCCTTTTCAACTGATATTCGGGAGGGGGGAGCCATTAATTTTAACCTGTGTCTGTGGGGATTTGCAAATATTCATTATCCAACTGCAGAATTTGCAACCAAAGTTAAACCAGACAAGAGTCCCTGATGTAAATACCCAATCCAGGTGATTGAACATCTTTTCAGCATTGATGAAAATTATCGCCCTCCTCTTCTCCCTTCAGTCAGGCCTGTGAAGTCGAAATAACATTCAATACTTTTCTAATATTGTCCCGTATATGTCTCCCTGGGATAAATCCTATTTGATCTTCGTGGGCAAGAGATGGTCAAATGCTGCAGTTTCTTGGACTGTGGAGAGATGGGGGTCAGCAAGTCCTAGACATTCATGAAATGTGGGCTGAAGGGAATCAGAAAATCTGGGGGATGGGGATCAGCAAATCCTGCACTTTCATGAAATTTCAGGTGATAATGATCAGTAAATTCTGCACGGAGGGATAGGGATCACCATATCATGCACTTCCATGGAATGTAGGGGGATGGCGATCAGCAAATCCTGCACTTTCATGAAATTTGGGGGAGAGGATCAGCAAGTCCTGCAGTTTCAATGAATTTGGAAGAACAGATATTAGCAAATCCTGCACTTCATTGCATTTTGGGAACAGGGATCACCAAATTTGCTGATCCTTTTTAGATCTTGCCCCTGATAAGAATGCTCCTTCTTCATAGCGGCGTGGCGGGGCTCATCTAACCACCAGCTTCCTCACTGCTGCTGCCTGCCCAACTCCTAGAAGATCTCGCCCCTGATAAGGGTGCTCCTCCTCCTCCTCCATAGAGGTGTGGTGGGGCTCATCTAACTGCCAGCCACCTCACTTATGCCACCCGTCCTGACTCCCAGAAGATCGCGCCCCTGATAAAGGCGCTCCACCTCCTTAGCAGTGTGGCAGTGCTCATCTAAACATGGGCCACCTCACTGCTGCTGCCCAATTAGACTCACAGAAGGTATGCTACCTCAATATTTGAATTTCTGATGCCCCTGATAAGGGCACTCCGTCTCCGTAGCAGTGTGGCAAGGCTCATCTAATCACTGGCCACCTCACTGCTGCTGCCCATACCGACTCCCTATATCCCACCCTCCCCCCTGCCGCCACCCTATCTGAGCAATTTCTTATATAGCAGCTAGTAATCACAACACTCAGTGGTGAAATTACTAAAGTGTCGTACCTGTATTTCCCATTGGATCCTTATACAGTGCTTCACTAAGGGTATATTATCTATCTTGGCACACTTCACCCCCAGACTAATATATTTCAGTGGCTGCCACTAGTAACCAAGTCATACAGATTAATTAGCAATTACTCATAGAAACATAGAACATAGATGGCAGATAAGGATCACTTGGCCCACCTCGTCTGCCCATTTCCCTATCTATTGGATAAGCTGTAGATCCTAGTTAACCAACAGTTTACTTCCTTCTACCCACCCACCAGAATTGCCTTATGTCTGTCCCATGCATTCTTGAATTTCCCCACTGTTTTTGACCCCATGACCTCCTCAGTCACTATACTTCTGCACCTTTCTCTTTTCCAAGCTACTTCTAGTTTTCACTCATTCCTGTGTGAATGCCGCTACTCTTCATTACTGCTTTGTTCTTCATCATGTCTCTAGCCTTACCCAGTCTACTCCTCTCTATCTTCTCAGCCCAGTGTATCCCCCTCTTCACCCTTACCCCGGCACCCTCCCCTATACCGCCAATCCAATTCTGCCCAACCATACTCTTCTTCCCTGTGTTCAACTACGCTGTTACCCCCTCTCCCTCTGTTTCTTCATGGACACACTACCCCTTCCATCCAAGTGCATCAATCTTATCAACGCCTACCTATTACACCTATTAAAATTTTAGCATTCTCCCTCCTACCGCATCCCCCCCCTTCAGCAAGTCTAAACTGCTCCATACATTGGTATAAGAGCATAAAAATCCTCTTCATTATCATTGCAGCCTTGCTACTATCTTCCGGTGACATAAACCCCAACCCTGGACCTTGCCCTCCAATCATCACTGCATCTGTATCTGCCACTCCAGTCCTTTCCCTAACTAACCCCTCCAGCCTCCCTCATGGCTTAAACATTCTCATCTAAATATACACAGCCTTCTCCCCAAAATAGATATACTCCAGCCTCTGGCTGCTTCACTTGCACCTGACATTATCATCCTTTCTGAAACCTGGCTTAATAAACAATTAGAAGACCCCTCTGTCTCTACCTGGGCAACACTATATCCCAGCAAGATTGGTCAGAGAGGGGTGGAGTAGTAGCAATGTACGTCTCCTCAGCTCTACAAATCACCACCATCCTTTCCACTTCTGTCTCAAAAGCTTACGAGGTGCTTGTCTTAAAGCTGGCAGGGTACCCCGTGCACAGCAGAGGGGGGCAGGATTGAGGTGGTTGGGTGTAGAAGATGCCCTGGGGTTCAACAGGCCCTTGAGAGATGTCAGACATGTTTGGTCTCAGTCCCTAGGGTTCCCATGAGACCAAGTGTGCAGGCAGCCAAATGGGCTGCACTGTCCACTGGTCTGCTGAGGGCAGTGCTATGAAATGCCAGGTCGATCAGAAATAAGAGTGCAGTTATTGTGGATCTGGTTTCATTGGTCGATCTGGCTTGCATTACAGAGACCTGGTTGGGAGACGATGCAGTGCTCCCTGGGTACGCCATTGTGCACTATCTCAGAGCAGATGCAAGGGGTGGGGGAGTGACCATCTGTTTTAGATCTGAGTTGGGCTTCACCATGCACCCAGTGAGATCACTTAGTTCCTTTGAATGTGTGGCCATCCATAGTGGTCCGGGTGCAGGTTGCAGGATTCTACTGGTCTATTGCCTACCTGGGATGGCTGTAGAATTCCTGCAGGAAGTAGCTGATTTCATCACTGGCAAGACATTGGAGGCCCCGAGGTGTTTGGTCCTGTGGGACTTCAATGTTTGGGCTGACGATGAGTCATCTAGGTTGGGTTATCACTTCCTACAGATGATGTCATCTCTGGGCCTGTCGCAAGTAGTTAGTACCATGTCTCATCAGGGTGGTCACATTTTGGAACTGGTCTTCTCACTGGGGCTTGAAACTGACAACCTCAAGACTGATTGGGTCAGTTAGTCTGATCATTGTATGGTGGAGTTCTTGCTCAGGCCCCCCTCCAAGAACCCTCCCCCTGTAGAGATGGTAAGCTACCACCCTTTGAGGGGTTTGACCCCGGAGGGTTTTCTGGCAGTAGTTGACCTATCTAGTGTTGGCAATGCATGCGAGGGGGGAGTAGGTGAAGCAGTCACTGCCTATAATAGGACGTGGCTGGGGCACTCAACTCCCTTGCACCGGTCCATGTATGACCTAGATCTTCTCACTTGAGGTCCCCGTAGTTTGGCGGGGAGCTCAAGGCATTGAAGATCAAGGGTCGGAGGTTGGAGTGCTGCTGGCAGAGGACTGAGCTGGGGGAAAACAAACTGGCCCTGCGCACATGCTACAGGGTGTACCGGGGGCAATCAACCATACGAAGGCGGTGTTCCTGTCCAGGGAGATGTCTAATGGGAAGAACTGACCAGTTCTGCTTTTTCAGACTGTGGACAGGTTATTACATCCTGCCTGTCTACAGCCAAAAACAGCACTTTTTGAGGCCTTGCGCAATGAGTTTGTTCGGTTCTTCTCGGACAGGGTTTTTGCCATCAGGCAAGGAATTCCATCAGTGAGCCATAGTATGGCTAACAGTGGTCATCTGGATTGTCTACATAGCACTCTGCCTGGTTGGAGGGAGTTTAAACCAGTGGTGGTGGCCGATGTCATAGAGGTGGCCTTAAGACTGAAGCACACCCAGTGGACCCAGTGCCGACTCATTTCTTAATGGGATGTGTTGACACTGTTGGTCAGGTGTTCGCTTTGATTGTCTGGTGTTCTTTGTCAGAGGGGGTCTTCCCAGATGACTTGAAGGAGGCACTGACGAAACCCCTTCTGAAAAAAACATTGTTAGACCCTGACATCAAAGCGAATTATCAACCTGTCTCCAACCTACCTTTTTTGGGTAAGGTTGTTGAGAAGACTGTGGCACAACAGTTAGGAGAACACCTTGTGACATTTGATATCTACGAGCTGCTCCAGTCTGGATTTCGTGCGCGATCTTGGTGTTTTTCTGGACAGTGGATTGTCATTTGAATATCAGGTGTTGCCCATTGTCCGATCAAATTTTTTCCATCTTAGGAATATTGCCAGGATCAAGCACTTGGTTCCACCCCTGGACCTCCTCACTTTGACACATGCTTCCATGATATCTAGGCTAGACTACTGTAATGCACCCTACCTCACGGTCTCGGGGAGTACCCTCCGCCGACTGCAGCTAGTGCAGAATGCAGCTACCAGATTGTTGATGGGACAGTCTAAATTTTGTCACATCACACCAGTGCTGCTTGAACTGCACTCGTTGCATGTTCGGTGGAGGGTACTCTTCAAAGTGGGCTTGCTCACCTTTAAGGCCCTACATGGATTGGGCCCAGGCTACCTATTGGACCTTCTATCACCTGCTGCCCCTGTCCACTGCCTTCAATCCTCCTCTAGGGGCCTCCTGGCGATTCCCAGGATGAGGTTAAAAACTGCCAGCAACAGAGCTTTCAGTGTCACCTGCCACATCCTGTGGAATTCGCTGCCATCATCAGTAATGGAGGACCCATCAGTTGAGGCTTTCAAAGCCCAACTTAGGACTCATCTATTTTGCAAGGCATTCCTGGACACAGTCTGGTAGTATGATAAGAGTCAGCCTTTTAGAACTTCTGTATGTTTTAGTAGATTTAACCCTTAGTTATTGTGTATTAAGTATTATTATGTTATTTTATGGTCTTTTAATTGTTGTACTTTGATTGTACGGTGCCCAGAGCCTCTGGGATTGGGTGCCAGATAAATAAAATTTGACTTGCCTTTGCCTTAAAACTATCCCTTCCAATCTCTATCCCTATATTTGTTGCAGGAGCCTATTTTTGCCCTGGTCTCCCCTCCTCTGTTGCCAAAGATCTCATCAGTACCATAGTCTCCCACACCTTATCAGGTGAAGTTTATATAATGGGTCAAGAAAACAGAGAGGCGCTCCAAAATCAAAAAATTTATATCCAAGGTAGTTACCGAATTGATGAATAAAAATGTCCACACTCCAGTAAGAAAAGTGCACCCACCTCTAAGTGTATCATCTTTTCACACTCAAACTCCCCCAAAAGCTGACTAATATCTCAATAGCTCCTATATATAAGTAAGAGACAAAACAACATACTCACAGTTCTTGTTGTTTAATGCATCACCATAAAAAGTTCCAAAAACATAATTTTAAAAGAGAGTGCACAGCATAGCACACACAGGGACTAACCACAAGCAACATAAATAGCCACCATGTTAGTGGGGGACCAACACCTTATGTTTCACCAGGGCACAGCGTAGTTTCATGCACCCAGTAAATTACTATACCATTTTATAGGCTGATTAATTAATACCAATATAAGTTAGAATAAATTGGGTGCACAAAACATGTGCAAATGTAAATTAAAAAAACTAAAGTTTAATTAGTACTAATCTAAAACAGAGACACAACATCCCAATAGACTTTATATGCAAAATACATAACAACAAATAACATAACAACAAATCCCAAATGCAAAAGATAAATAGAAAACCATGAAAATTTATTTTAATGTCCAAAAAAAAAAAACTGTATCTTTTTCAGTTTTCTGGGAATCGTGTTTGTTCATTCTTTGTAATTCAAATTAGATTTGTAACATGGCATGAGAAACAGCAACAAAATGAAGGTGTCAGATAGGTGGAAACTTACCAGCTGGTACACTGGAAACCATAGTCTAATACCATAGTAGACCATGGTTAGCATTGGGAGCGCGCGAGTGAAAGAGCTCGGCAACAGTGAAGGGGGGGGCACGCCACAGAACAGCGCAGAGCAACGAGGGAAAGACATCATGGAAAGTGGCCAGGAGAGCAATCCCTCTCAATGCCTCTGGTCTAAGTTGCAGCAAGCACGCAGTCACCCAGTAGCGGAACACGGCACGCATCAGCAAGAAACGCGCATAGCTACACAGCACAGTGGGAAAGACAGTGGAGCAAAAAGCCGACATGATCTGCACACCCCGCCTACTGCAAGGAAAGCAGTGCACCAGTGAAAGACATGGAACTGTGACCACCGAGTGAACGGAAACAGCTGTCGCCTGCACAGAAATGTTGCAGTACTGGAAGGCATAGCTCGGCGAGAATCTCACAAAGCAGATCAGCAGAGATACTCACAGTGCAACACGAGAAAACAACAGAGCAGCTGGCAACGAAGTGGAAAGCGAGACCGAGAGACACATGGAAAAGAAATAACCCACAGGGAGGACATTGGAAACCCTTTGTGCATATGTCAGCCATCTCGCATAAAGAGACACACCAACACATCAGTAGTGTAAATGCTATGAAATCATGACAGTGCACGCGCATGGCATGAACTGCACAGACCCTTATACACAGATTAGTGAGAGGTGGCAAAGTGATGTTTTAACAGCACTGCCCTCTTAATATAAGTAATATGTAATAGTAATAATACATGTGACCCTTGCACATAGTTTGCCATGTTACAAGCGGATTAACCCACTCAAAAGCATGGGTCTACTGTGGAATTAATCCATGGTTGGTTGGTTGGACCCACTCGGCCTTCGGCCTCGTGGTCCAGCCCCCCCAACCATGGATTACTTCCACAGTAGACCCATGCTTTCTCATGGGTTAATCCTTATGTGTAGAGATAATCATTCTTGTTCCTGCAGAGAAATATGTAAGGATTAACCCACGAGAAAGCATGGGTCTACTGTGGAATTAATCCATGGTTGGGGTTGGACCACGAGGCCGAAGGCCTCTACAGCCTTTACAGGTTGACTGGATGAGCAGACTGAAATCAAGGGATTTATCAAGGAGGACTCCCAGGTATTTGAAGGATGTGACACAGTCGATGAGAGACCCCCCAGAGTCATGGACTAGGAGGGGTTCCTTACAGGCCCTGAGTTTGGGGGCAGTGCCAAATAGCATGACTTGAGTCTTTTTTGTTTTGAGGATGAGCTTATTAGCATTTAGCCATGTTTGCACATTCCTGAAATCCGAGGAGAGGTTTTTGTTAATGACGTTAACTTTGTCAGTGCTGTAGTAGAGGACAAGATCATCAGCATATAAGATAGCTGAGCAGGAGAGTATGGCATAATCTACGTTGTTGATGTATAGCGAAAAAAGAAGGGGTCCCAGGATGGAGCCTTGGGGTACTCCGATGTCAGTGTTGGTCACATCTGAGAGAGCAGAGTTGAATTTAACAAGTTGCAATCTGTTTGATAGGTAGTTGTTAAACCAGTCAACTACTGAGGATGAGAAATTAAGTCTATGCAGGGTTGAGAAAAGCAGGGGATGATCAACAAGATCGAAAGCTTTGGTAAGATCGATAAATACTGCTCCAGTGAGTTGGCCTTTGTCCATGTTGCAGAGTACATTGGTGGAGAATTTGAGAAGAGTGGTTGAGGTACTGTGCCCTTTTCTGAAACCATGCTGAGTGTCTGAGAGAAGGTTGTTCTTTGTGAGATAGTCAATGGTTTTGGTTGCAACAAGCTTCTCCAGTAGCTTGCTTAGCACAGAAAGGATGGCTATGGGTCTGTAGTTGTTGATATCCTTTGGGCCTTCTTTTTTAAGGGTAGGCGTAACTTGGACAATCTTCCAGAAATCTGGGACAATGCCAAAAGAGAGAGACAGAGTGAAAATCTTGGCCAGTGGCAAGGCAATCAATGGTGCCGCTAGCTTCAGGAGTCGTGGCTCAAGTGAGTCTGAGCCGGGGCTAGTGTTGTCAGATATGTTTTGCAATAGCCTTTGGACCTTGGATCCAGATATAGCTTTAACGTGGAAAGTGGGGTAGTAGTTAGTTGTCAGTGGTCAGCACCAGATGCAGATCTCTGGGGTGTGCAGTAAGGCTGAGATGCTGTGGGAGGTGAAGCGAAGGATGAGGTGTACTGAGACAGGTCCGTGAATAATCTGTTAAAGGCATTCGCTATAGTGTTCGAGTCATTGCAATGTACACTATTTAGGATCATATCCCCTGGGGTTGATGACTGGGTAGCCTATTTTTTCTTATCCACTAGAATCTAAGGAAAAATTTGTACAGAAAAGTTCAAATTAATGCTGCAACATTTTATATAACAGCAGCAACACAGAGATCCTAAAAATATGTGGCACAGAATTACACAGATGCACAACTAAATGGGCACAAAAGGTATTGATTTCATGTCTCAACATTTTATAAAAGTCATTAACATTAAGTTCTTATAATTGTAAAACGCAAGATCATAGTTACATCTGACTTATAGTCTGCAATGGGTAACTGTTAATATTAAGAAAAAAACATTGATGAAAAATAACTTGAAGCCCATTTTTTAAATGTATGCACTGAAAAACAAAGAGAAAGGAATGGGAAAAGGAAGAACAAGGGAAAATAGAAATAGGAAGAGAAAGTGATAGGGGGATGGGAAGAAAGAAAAGAGGACAGTAAGTAAAATAAAAATATGTTATAATGATTGAATAAATATAGACGTTGCAACTCACAGGAAAATATAGACATTCAAACTGAGAGATGTTATAACCAATGTGTATGAGCACTATTAAATTTGAATTAATATAGTTATAACATAAATAACTTCTGAATCATAGGTAAAGATACAAGGAATTCTTTATATCCTACAACATGTGTTTAACTTCAATAGAGTCATTTAATCCTGGTAGAAAACATGCCCAGGTATTGTAAATCCAAATGGTTTCCCTCTAACTAACCTCACTCTCCCAATCCCTACCCCAACTTTTCCTCTGTACTTTTTCTATACCAAACAAGCATTTGTCAATGCTGAATGTTGGCTTGCTGGCATTGGCATTGGTAGTGCAGGAGTTAGACAGATGCATCATAGGAATGGCAGTGAAGTATTGAACTGATGCCAACCCACCCCCACCCTGCAGAGAGTGACAAGCATTAGGGTGTCCCTTTGGGTGTTTGGTAGTGCAGTGCGGGAAAACATGTCGGGCAGGATGTGAGAAATGACAGCTGCACAGTTCATAAGGAGGTGTAAAAATTCAAATGACGTGCTGTACTGTTCATCAAGAGGTGTGAAAAATGGCAATGGTGAAAATCCAGAGTGAAAATATCACAAATGCATGACGGTATGAGTGTGTGCAATCTAGCAACGCACGCTATAATACAGTTATTTTTGAGATATCACCAAATTTTCAACATAGGTATTTTAGGTCCCTCTGCTCATGAACTGTGTCACTGTAATTTCATAATCTGGCCCAAACACTGATTTCCTCAGCGACCGCGCCTATTGTGCGCTGGAAGTGTAAAGGATGTGAAAATGACAGCTGTACTGTTCGCAAGGAGGTGTATAAAATGACAATGCTGAAAATCCAGCAGTAAAATATTGTGAATGCGCGAGGTTACGAGCCTGCATAGCAACTGCGCAATGCACACTCATAAAACAGGCATTTGTTGGAATTTTTCCACCAAATTTGGAACTTAGGCTTTTTAAGAGGGCACCTCATGAACACTGCAACTGTCATTTCATTAATGGGCCCCGAAAGGTGATTTCACCCAGTGACTGCGAAATTACCTTTCGAGGCTGATTAATGCTAAGACAGTGACAGAATTCAGGAGGAGGGGCCCCAAAAACCCCATGTTGAAAATTTGGTACCAAAATTACAAGAAATGCCGAAGATATGCAGCAAAGTTGAAAAAACCCTATTCACTCCATTATACAGCTTCCCGGCATTTCCTCAGTTTGCGGTCGGCTTTGAAGAATGCAGACGTGTTCCCGGTCCACTGAAGATCGTCGAGCCGGACTACAGAGGTAAGTATGGGGGGGTGAGGGGAGGCAGGGTGCACAATGGGTGGGTGTGGGAGAGGGGCATCGACACTACGAGGGATAGTTTTTAGTTTTACAGGCGAAAAAAAAGAAAAACAAAGAAAACCATCGCGGGACAGTTTTCCTGTTGCAGGGCATTTGGCACGCTGGGTTGGGCTCCCAGCATGCCACCCACCTGTTTTTTTTTGGTGGGGGTCAGTAGCTGATGGGCGATTGGGCGCCCTCATCGTCTCACAACAGTGGGGGAAATAATGCCAATGGGGATTGGGCACCCCCGTCGGCAAACAAAAACAGCAGAGGGGGCGCACAAGCTGAGGGGGATTGGGCACCCCCCTCAGCATTCAACAATTGGGGAGAGAGGTGATGCCGATGGGGAGTGGGCTCCCAGTCAGTGTAGAAACACAGCGGGGGGCACCAGCTGAGGGGATTGGGCACCTCGGCATTCCAGATTGGGGGTATGCCGATGGGAGGGCCTCTGCTGGCACAGTAAAACGGGGTTGTTGTCATTTATCATGCTGATAATGGCGGTACTGAGCAAAAAGGTCAGCTGCGATGACGAGCTTTGCTCAGATTGCAGCGGACCTTTGCTTAGATGTGCTCGCACCATTATATATGCATGGTGTGGCGCCGGCATGCAGGCTGATTGTAGAAACATAGAAACATAGATTTTGATGGCAGATAAGGACCACTTGGCCCACCCAGTCTGCCCATTTCCCTACTTATTGGGTAAGCTGCAGATCCTAGTTAACCAGCAGCCTACTTCTTCCTACCCCCACCCCCTAGAATTGCCTTATGACTGTCCCATGCATGTTTGAATTCCACCACTGTTTTTGACTCCACGACCTCCTCCAGAAGGCCGCTCCATGCATCCACAACCCTCTCTGTGAAAAATACTTCCTTAAATTAGCTCTGAGCCGCCCCCATCTTCAAATTGTGTCCCCTTGTTCTGCACACTTTTTGAAAGATGCTACCCTCTTGGACTTTTTGATTCCCTTGAGGTACTTGGAAAGTTTCTATCATGTCCCCCTCCCTCCTTTCCTCGAGGCTATACATATTCAGCTCCTTAAGTCTCTCTCATATGTCTTCCGTGCAGACCCTGCACCATTTTAGTTGCCCTCCTCTGGACAGCCTCCATCCTGTCTATGTCTTTGCGGAGATTGGGTCTCCAGAACTGCATGCAGTACTCCAGATGGGGTCTCACCAACTGTCTATACAGAGGGATATTAATCTCCTGTTTTCTACTGGTGATGCCTGTCCCTATGCATCCCAGTATCCCCCCAGCCCTCCTTGCAGCCCTCTCACATTGCTTGCCCTCCTTTAGGTCATCTGATATGACTACCCCCAGATCCCTTTCCATTTTTGTTGTTGTCAGTATCTCACCCCCCATTGTGTACTCTTCCCCTAGGTTTTTGTTTCCCAGGTGCATTACCTTGCACTTAGCATTGAATCTAAGCTGCCATACATTTGACCATTCCTCTAACCTGGCCAAATCACCCCACCTTGTGCATCAGCTCTGTTGCAGATCTTTGTGTCATCTGCAAAGAGACATACTTTTCCTTCCAGTTCCTCTACAATGTTGCTTATGAAGACATTGAAGAGGACCGGTCCTAATACTGAACTCTACGATACCCCACTAATAACTCCCTTTCTTCAGAGTGAACTCCATTTACTATTACTGTCTGTGTCCTATTCTCTGGCCAAATCTTTACCCAGGCTGTCATCTTGGGACCCACTCCTAGGCTGGCTAACTTGTATATTAATCTTTTGTGTGGGACTGTGCCAAATGCCTAGCTAAAGTCTAGGTAGGCCATGTCCACAGCCCTTCCCTGATCTACTACTATGGTCACCCAGTCAAAGCAATCTATCAGATTTGTCTGGCATGACCTTCCCGCTGTGAATTCATTCTGCCTTGAGTCCTGAGCCCCTCTGGCCTCTAGATACTCAACAATTCTTTCCTTCAGAGGTGATTCCATCATTTTCCCTACCACTGAGGTTAAACTAACAGGTCTGTAGTTTTCTGCTTCTGCCTTGCTCCCACTTTTATGAAGGGGAATCACATCTGCCCTTCTCCAGTCCTCGGGTACCACCCCATCCTCCCATGATTTGTTAAAGAGGGTAGTCAGTGGTGTCACTAATTCTTTTAGAATTCTGGGATGAATCCCATCAGGACCCATCGCTTTGTCCACTTTCAGTTTTAAGAGTTCTTTCAGAACCCTTTCTTCTGTAAGTGGGCTGGTATCAACTTCTGTATCCAGAGTGTTTCTACTGTTTGTTTTAGGTACCTCCCCCACTTCTTTTGTAAATAATGAGCAAAAATATTTGTTTAGTATCTCTGCCTTTTCACAGTCACCCTCTGCCCACCCTCCCTCCTCTTTATTAAGCCTCACTAACCCTCCCTTGGTCTTCCTTCGCTCCCTGATGTACCTACAAAAGGTTTTATCTCCCTTCTTAACTGGGTTGGCTATCTTTTCCTCGGTTTGGGCCTTTGCTGTTTTGACTGCCTTCCCAGCTTCCTTTTGCTTTAACTGATACAGTTCTCTGTCTTGCTCCTTCTGTGATTCCTTGTACTTCCTGAATGCTTTCTTTTTCTCTTGAACCTTCGCTGCCACTTCCTTTGAGAACCATAGTGGTTTGTTACATCGTTTTGTTTTGTTTATTTGCTTCACACAAAGGCTTGTTACCTCTATGATGGCAGTTTTTATTATTCCCCATTGTTCTTCCACCCCTCCTTCCTGCCAATTTGCTAGTGCATTCCTAGGCACTCACCATTTTGGCAAGTCAGCCCTCCTAAAGTCCAGTACTTTTGCCTTTGTATGGCTTGACTCTATTGCTGTATTTATTGTGAACCATACTGTTCGATGGTCGCTAGTTCCCAGATGGCTGCCCACTTCAACATCTGTGATCCTCTCTTCATCTCCATTTGAGAGAACCAGGTCTAAGATTGCTCCCTCTCGAGTGGGCTCCAATACTAGTTGTCTAAGGCATGCCCCCTGTAGGGCATCTAGAATAACCCCACTCTTTGAAGTGGCTGCTGCAACTGCACTCCAGTTAACATCTGGCATATTCAGATCACCCATCAGCAATATCTCCCCTTTTTCTGCCATTCTAAGTATTCTTTCTATCATTTCCTTGTCCATTTGCGCCCCCTGAGATATGTATACAACCCCTGTGCGGATTGTGGTGCCATTGCCGGTCTCCAAATTTACCCACAGTGCTTCTTCTCCTCCCTGTTTTCCCTTTTGTTCTATTGCTTTGATTCCTTCCCTTACGTAAACAGTTACTCCTCCTCCTCTTTTACCCTCCCTGTCACTCCTGTAGATAGTGAATCCTGATATATTTATGTCCGAGTCATGGTTTTGTGTGTACTATGCTTCTGTGACTGCCACGATATCCAGATGTTCCTCCTCCATCAAGGCCACTAATTCAAGAAGCTTGCTACTCAGACTATGGGCATTGGTACTCATTGCGCTCCATTTTTTGATGGCTTTACCTTCTTTTGCAGCATCCCCACTGACCTGTCTACCTCGGTCTTTTTCTCATTTAGTACCCTGTTTTGAAGGGAGAGGCTGGGATTTTCCTGCTGCTTATCAGTGCCTCCCCTCTTGACTAGTTTAAAAGCTTGTCAATGAAGCATTTAAACTGATTGCTCAAAAGACTTGTCCCCCTCCTGGGCAGATGCAGACCATCCTGCCAGTATAGGCTGGTGTCCCTTCAGGTGGAACCCCAGTCCCCAATGAAGCCAAACCACTGTGCTCCACACCATTTTTTCAACCATTCATTAAACTGCATGGTGCAAAGTACCCTCTCCTCACTCATGCCATTGACAGGCAGCACCTCAGAGAAGAATATTGTGTGTGCTACTTGTCTTAGGCCCCTCCCCAATTCTACAAAGTTCTTCTGCACTGCTCTAATCTTATGATTAGCCAAGTCATTTGTCCCTAGGTGGACAATGACGTCCAGCTCAGACTCCCGTGCAGCTGTTCTCGTGATCCTGAGGATGCGCTTCCTGTCTCTCCAAGCCATGGCACCAGGCAGGTACCTTACTTCAGTTTTCCCTGCTTCCCCCAGTTCTATCCTCCTAATAACTGAGTCCCCCACCAGGAGCTGCTTCCTTTCCTTTTGGTGTCCTCTGCCTCCTTTCTATGGGCCTCCCTTGTGACAGTTGTCCTCAGCCTCCTTAGTCTCCTCTGCAGGTGCATCCGTAGAGGAGCTATGCTCCCCCAGAATGGTGTATGAATTGTGGTGTGGAACAACTGACTGGGTGTGCTTCTGTTCCACCATCCTCATCCTCCCTGAGCCCACTGTGGTCCAACTGCTGTGCTTTCTTCGCAACCTCTGAGGTAGTGGTGGTGGCTCTGGTGCTCCCTGGATGGGGAGGTTTTCTTCCTACCATCCAGTGTGGCCTGGGGGAAGGTCTCCTTACTACTGTCCAGTGTGGCCTGAAGACAGGCAACTTCCTCCCTCAGGGCAGAGAGTTGTCTGCAAATAGGGCAGCATCTCAGCCTCCAGAAAGACTCCTGGAAGACTGCTGCCCCGCAGCCATTATATTGCAGTACTCCCCACAATTTATTTTGTTGTGTGTGTGTGTGTGTGTGTGTGTGAGAGATTGTTTTTTAATATATATATATATATTGTCAGTGCAGTGTGCTAGAGAGGATATGACAGTGATGTGCACCTTCAGGAAATGATGTCAGAACCCCAGGTATAAAGAAACTATTTCCAAGGGTGGGTGGGGTGAGGGTGGGCAGGGTTGGGCCTAAACTGTGCCCTCACAAAACAATCAGCTAAAAGCTCTGACCCACCGCTGTGATGAATGCCTTGCTGTCAGCAAGATGCCCTACACAACAATTTGACAGAGAAAATACCCTGCTAACCAAACAGAGAAAAATCCACACATCCAAGTCAGACACAGGTACACCTCCCCAGCCCCAAAACAGGCCTGGTGGTTTGTGCTCTGAAAACTGTCAGCCCCAAAATAAGTCTGCTGTGCTTTAAACTGTTGGGGAATGAGGGACGCACCTACTGATGCATGCCCTGCATTCGCCCAACAGCGGCAAGGCCCCCAAATCTGCACTCTCCCAATATGTTGGCAAGCCTGCGGCAAGCCAACATAAAAACTGTATTGTGTGTTCACCCCTTATTTCTTTCCTTTGTATGTCTCCCAATAGAATATTTTAAGTTGCCACTTCTCCACGCCTAACATGTTCTCAAATCCATTGTTTAAAATGTCTAGTGGTCCATCCAATAAACAAAGAACCAGATTTATAGTTCAAAATGTACACAACACCCTCAGTATTGCATTTAACCAAGGACTTACAAAAAAATATTATTTTTTGCCCCAGGATGTTTAATCTCATGTCCTTGTGTAATAAAGGGACAAAAGACACACTGGCCAGTTTTTATTTATGTTTGGAACTGCACAAAATAGCTTCTTATCAATCCGTGGTCGATAATGACTTTTCACCATTTTGTCCCTCAAATTTGGGGCTTTTCCATATGTTATGTCTGGCTTGTCTGGAAGAATAGACTGAAGTCAGGAGTCTAAATAAAATGGGCCTTCTATTAATTATTTCGCTCAGGGCTGACATATGTTGTGATAAATCTAGGAAAGCCAGATGGTTCTTCATTTTTCTCTCTATAAACAAGGGGATCCGGTCTGTTCAGGGTCTTGACTTGGTTAACAGCTTCTTCAATGAGATCCTCACCATAGCCTCTCACTAGAAACTTGTGACACATCTCCCAGTCTTGTTCCTTGTAGGTATTTGGGTTGTTAAAATTCCTCTTGACCCTAATCAGTTGCTCCTTCGGTATAAGGATGGCAACTTTGGCAGAGAGCAAGGTGTTACAGTCTGTCTTTTTAACAAATGAATCAGTCGGCATGTTTCCGCCCTCCCCCTTCTGTAATGTAATACAGTATCAAGAAAGTCTACTGCGTTGGATTCTACTCAGTTTGACTGTTAAAGCTGCATTCATACTTACAAGGTATTGCACAAAGGATTCAATTTCCTGTGCTGTGCCCCTCCAGACAATCAAAATAGCATCAATAAAACACCTCCAGAAATTGTGTGGATTCACGGAGGTGTTTCTGACAAAGAAATACTCCCAGTAAGCCATATACAAATTGACAAAACTGGGGGCAAAGGTTGCCCCCATTGCAGTCCCTCAAATTTGTAAATTATATTTCCCCTTAAAGGTGAACATGTTAAGTTTCCAAACCAGTCGGGCTAGATCCAATAACAATTCAGTAGTTGGTTCTGTATCATCAGTTGTCATTTTCAGAAAGAATTCCAGTGCAACCAATCCCTCATCACGTGGTATGGATGTATACAGGGAAGGTACATCCAGTATTGCAAATAGACAATTGGGGTCAATTTCAATGTCCTGAATGGTGCTGAGGATATCAGTTGTGTCTCTAATATAAGAAGGGGTGGTTTGAACAAAAGGTCTCAAATAGGAGTCAACAAATTTAGACGGGTTCAGATATTCCACCAATACCCAAACAATAGGGTGTCCTAGTGGTTCATCCAGATTTTTATGGATCTTTGGAAGAGTGTAAATGGTGGGAATAGCAGAGTGTGTAGTTGTTAAACAATTGTTTCCTCTTTATTAATCCAATTCACAGAAAGAGCCCAATCTAAATGATCATTCACCCTTTGTTTGCATACCCGTGTCAAATTGCCTGTTGGCTTCCTATAACCTCTATCGGTCCATTGACATAGTATTTCATTTTCATAGTCAATATCATTTTTTTTTTTTTGCAATTGAATAAGCTTTATTAAAATTGAATTTCATACACTAGTCAATAGCATTTTGCAAAACAATAGCACCCCCCTTCCCAAAATACTTTTTATTGTAGACATTTCATCACTAGACAAATTACTGGATACTTCCCTTTTACCAATGGGGTGCAAATCCTTATTCATGAGGTCCACTTCACACTGGCAAAGGAAGGCTGCAACAGCAGGTCCATGTTGTGGACAAAACGTGGATTTAGGGCAATGGTCAGGCTGTGTGGTCATTTCAGGTGGAGACATCTCAGAGTATGAAACAACATCCTTAGGAAAAATGGTCTTTGATGTTAGTTTTCTGGCAAATAAATTCTGATTGATCATTACTTTACTTATATCCATTGTAGCTGTAAGGATAAATGTTAAGCCCTTTTTAGGACATGTCTCTCAGTCTCTGTTAAAAGTCTGTTGCATATGTTAACCACATTGTCTTGTTCAGTATATAACATTTTCAATTGCTGTAGTTTCTGCCTCTTCAGTGCATACATTTAAAAATGGGCTTCAGGTTATTTTTCATCAATGTTTTTCTTCTTAATATTAATAACAGTTACCCGTTGCAAACTATAAGTCAGATGTAACGGTTTGATATTGTGCTTTACAATTATAAGAACTTGATGTTAATGCCTTTTATAAAATGTTGAGACACGAAATTAATACCTTTAGTGCCCATTTGGTTATGCGTCTGTGTAATTCTGTGCCACATATTTTTAGGATCTCCGTATTGCTGCTGTCATGTAAAACGTTGCAGCATTAGTTTGAACTTTCCTGTACAATGTTTTCTTTATATTCTGGTGGATAAGAAAACATAAGCTTCATATAATTGGGACCACATTTGTTAACTATACGGATGTGTTGCTAGACTTTAGCCATATATATTTTTAAGCAATAAGGCTAATTTGTTATATAGCCTGTATATGTTAAACATGAAATCTATTACTTGCTTGTGTATATAATCTATGTGAGACTTGCTACAGTATGTGGCACATTACACATGGTATGCATAACAATAGCATAATGACTGGGTTAGGCTTTTTCCCATAGGGAAACTGTGGCATAATTTGTCATTATAAAGGAGCGTTTATAACAACACACATGGTTTCCCTCGCTATGCGCATGCCTAACCTACAGCTCTTCCAGGTTTTCACCGCTCGCCACCAGATTTCTTCATCGGTCGAAAACGCACTGCCGCCACTGTCTCTAGGCGGTAAGTAACTATTTAAAAAAAAACTTCCTAACAAAAATCACACTGTAAAGGGGACAACAAAACAAGAAAAAGTAAACTGCTGCTAAGCGACCGAGGACTCTGCTAAACATCAACCAGACCGCAGCCGCACCAGACCATTTATTTTATATAATTGGCTGTGGCGAAAAAGCTTAACCCAGCAATTATATAAAATAAAATATGGGGTGGTGTGTGTAAACTCAAATTTTACACACACCCTCAGGGTTGGATGCCTGGATAAATCCCTGGAGCTTTGCTCTCAGGGTTTATATGCTATCCAACTCCTCGGATGTGTATAAAATCTCATTACCCACACCACCACATACTTTATTCTCAATATAGATTCCATATTTAAAGTATCACTGTACAAAATAGATGCCCTAATTGTCTATTACATCTTATCCATAGCCCACTGCCTTGTACATCTTCTTTTGGCTATTGTTTTAACTCATTCTTTCTGATCCCACTCTGCTCGTTTCTGATTTTATATAAGTCGTAGCTTGTATCATTGGCCATTATACTATAATGCTTAATGTAATATAGTTCTCTGCAGGAACAAGACTGATTATCTCTACACATTTAATTTAAAGTGCAAAGTATGAAGAAACAAGATTTCCAGAAAACTGAAAGAAGAAGATAACATTTTTTGTGGGACTTTAAAATAGATTTTCATGATTTTCTGTTTATTTTTTGTATTTGGGATTTGTTGTTATGTATTTTGTATATAAAGGGTGGGATATTCAGAAATGCACCAGAGGCAGGTGCAACAGCCGAACAGCACATGTACACTACACCAGTGAGCATCCAACACAATATTCAAAGGCTGAGCACAATGGCAAGTGACAGTGCAAGACAGCTGAATATCGCAGGGATGCACCATTGAGCAACAAGGGCTGCACCGGGGAGCAAGTCAGCAGGTGCCATTGCACAATCTGGGCTGTGCAATGGAGCAAGGCAGGAAGTACAAGAGCACAACATGGGCTGGGCAAGGGACAGAGGCGCATGGGCCATAGCACAGGGCACCCGGCACAGTGTGGAGCAGGCCACAAGAGCAGGCCACACTGCCACCAGGGTGCAGGGGATGACTGGAGGGAGGCAAGGCAGGTGCACAGCCACAGGCCCTGACCATGCAAACCACAGCAGTGCAAGACGGTGGCATGACACCAATGGCCACTGGCAGGCAGCCACGGGCAACACCCACAGGATGGCACCGGGACCATAGGTGACAATACACCTTCTGACAGCACACAACACACAGGCCATACAACCCAGCAGGGAACACACGTATGCCCCAGGGCACACACAGAGGCCACTGGGTACAGACCACCAGACACAAGCCCCAGTCTACCCCAGACATACCACACAGCCACCATGCACACCACTGCAGCATGGCACCATACACCAGCTGCAACGCAGACATGGACATGGATGGCTACCAAAATATAAGTGTATTAAAGAAACAAACAACAACAAAAAACTATATACAGGGGAACAGGGAGAGGGGGCAGGGAATGGGGAGGCCACAATCAGGAAGGTAGGCTGGGGAAGGGAGCAGGGACAGGGGTCATGGCTAGGCAGGGTACAATGGAGGATTGGGAGGGAGGGTCAGGGGAAGGGAGGGTGAAGCAGGCCAATGGACCCCTCCGGATGTCCACACCTACTGGTGCCTCATCTATCTTCGCTTCTGAGGCCGGAACAGGGCCTGTCTAATGAGGCAGGCCACCGCAAGGGTGGCCGTGGTGACCCTCAGTATCCTCTCCAGCAGCCTGGTGTGGACATCCACCTGTTGGACACCTAGGACAAAGTAGGGGACAAGGATGAGTGCATGCCCATATGACTGTAGCCCATCCACCATGCGCAGTGGACAGTGGTGACATGTGCCCTGTAGGAGGCACACAGCCATCTGCAGCATGCATGCCCACACGAGCCACCATTCTGACCATCCGCAGCCATGCTCAGCACTGCACACCACCACCAGCCATGTGCAGCATGCCACAGCCATGGCTGACATGCAAATAGCCATTGCATGGGGATGGCAGTGGCCTGGCTTGGACCCGGATGCACCCGCAGCCCACCCACAGCGGCCACACACACGTGCAAAAGGCACAGCATGGTGCAATGGACCACACTGGCAATGCATGGCTGTAATGGCTAAGTGCACGGGGGGCTGTGGCCCACCCCTACCCCACACAACAATGTACACTGACAAAGTGCCTACCTGCAAGCTGTAGTCTGACTGGCGCCTGTCCACCTGCACCTCCCACCTGGCCAGCATCCCTCTGCCATGTGCCACTGCCATCCTGCTGCCATCTGGCAGTGGCACTCACCATCTGGGCTCTGCGCCAATCTTCAGGGCCTAGTAGGGAGACAGTGAGAGGCAGACATCAGCACCGGGCAGCAACCCACATGCCCCCCCAGCACAGCATACCCCAAGTCCCTGTGTAGTGGCAGTGCCATGGCACAGCACACCTATGGTGCACAGCCATGGCTGGTGGCATTCCCAGCCACAGCCCCCCCACCCTGGACAGCACAGCATGGCACCCGCTGGCACCTCACAGAACAGCAACATGGTATGGTCATGGATATGTGCACTCACCTGGCCATGGCACTGCATCCCTCCGGACACGTGCCTGCAGTGTCCTCAGATGGTCCAGATCCCTCCTCCACAGGTCCCCGTACCTGTGGCAGCACTGCTCCTCACTACAGCATGACCCTGTGGTCTCCTCCAGCTCCTGGGCCACCCTCCGCCACACTTCTGTGCATGGCTGGTGTAGGGGCACATGCCCATATAGGGAACCAACATGTGGCTCCACCAGTGCCACCAGGTTGACTAGCTCAACCTGGCTTCAAGTGGGTGCTTTTGGTGTGCTCCTACAAGGCATGCCTGCAAACTACACTGCTGAGCCAAAACGGCACTGGTGAGTGCACAAGATGCACGTGCGATGGATGTGCGGCGTGCCTGGTGATGCGCTGCCATCCCCAATCATGCATGCCTCACCAATGCATGATACAGCTGGGGCAGTGCTAGCACATGCTGCAGGCACCCGGAGGTCAAGGGACACATGCAGGGGTCAAAGGTCTGCATGCACACCGTGCACGAGAGCGTGACAGGACATGGATAGCATGGTGCGCTATAGGGTCCAGTGTGCCCCATGGGCCATGTGCCAATAGCGCACAGGCACCATTGGGTGTATGGCACATGTGCCCCACATACCCAATAGTGTCAAAGCACCATGCCACCTGTAGCGCACTGTGCATAGGAAGCGCTACCAATGTAGGCGACGTCAGTGCGTGCATGCGCTGTACCATGCAGAATGCGCATGTCATACAGTTGTGCCATGGCTTGTGCATGCGCATCTCCACTGCGTCATGTGCAGTTCCACGATATTCAGCAGGCATATGCAGATGAGCAGATCAGCATATCCGTGGCGCATTGGAGGCATTTGCATCTCATTACAGTTGCACATTCCCTCATTTGCATGTGATGCGCTATGAAGGCGCCATGGAACTGCACAGGCACCAGACCAGTATTGCATCCTTCACAAGTAAGATGCTAGGCAGTGGCATGTCGGGACAGTGTATTGGAGGGGGGCACCTCATGTGTGGCAGCCAGCACTAACCACATGCCCCCACCCACAGGAGTGAGCATGTCAGTGCAAGAGGAGAATGAGGAGCAGGGGCCTGCATGGAGGCGCAGGCCCAATTTCACAAGAACTGAGTGTGATGCCCTGTTTGATACTTACCTGGACCAGGAGCCCCTTCTGAGTGGCTCCACAGGCACCCCTCAGGCAGGGCAGAGGCATGGGAGGGAGTGGCCAGGGCTGTGTACCTGTAGGGCAGCCATCAGAGGTCAGCACAGGAGTGCAAGAAAAAGGTGAGCATGGACCGGAGGTGGATAAAGGAGAAAGTGGCTGCCATCCGTGCCACACAGGCTGCCATGGGCAGTGGACAGCCTGAGGTGCCATAGCTGACACTGCAGGAGGAGCTGGTGGTGGAGTCCATGCGGCACAGCACCATGGAGGGTGTACCCGGCTGTGGATTCCAGATGGGGGGAAGCCCATCACTGCATGGTATGTACAGTGCTGCATCTGGATGGGGGTGAGGGGTGCAAGGGGGCAGGGGTGTGTGGTGGTGGCACTAACGTATATGTGTTCCCTTACAGATCCTGAGTGCCGGCGTGCAGCTGCAGGGGTGGCGGTGCCCACCTTGGGGGCTGACATGGACCTGGAGGAGTGCCCATCCACCTCCACTGGAGTCCGGGGTCCGGACCGCTGCTGGGCCTTCCCCACTGTCCGACCAGATGCCTGTGGCGTGGGTGTGGCCGAGGCCCAGGCAGTGTTTCAGCAGGATGCCAGTCATGGCGTCCAGTATGCTGTGACACACTGATCGGGGTGGGGTCCAGGTCTGATGATGACATGTCCAATATCCTGGACAGTGGTGATCCCAGCCGGGGGAGGCACCCCTACCATGCACTGGACACAGCAGCACAGATGGTGCCCAGGTGGCGCTTGTCGACCCTCTGGCCACAGTGCCTGGTGAGGTGGTGGTCGATGTGCTCGGCGCAGCCCATACTGTGTGGCGTGATGGTGCAGCTGCCCCGGCACCATCACACACACAGCAGCCAGAGGGGCAGCAGCAGCAACAGGATGGTGCCAAGGTGGGTCTGGGTGCAGTGGCCACTGCTATTGCACCGCAGACAGTACAGGCCCAAGGAGGCCCCACTGTGCAGCCCCCACCAGCGTGGGGGGCCAGGCCATGGGGCCGCGCAACTCCCACGGTTCAGCACAATGCCCAAGCCCCCCAGGGTGCTGACCCTCTGACCGAGCACACCCGTCTGCTCCGGGCGTCCATGGAGCAACATATGCTGGTCGTGGCAGGGGCGTGTGCACTCCGCATGGAGCTGCACCAGTCCGCAGGGCGGCGTGACCGGGACTTTGAGCATCTCCTGGCCTAGACCACATGTATGTGGGAGGACATGATCGAAGTCCTGGATTGGCTCACTGCTGCAGTCATGGCCGGCCTAGCACCACTGGCCACCCTGGTGCAGGGCCATCTGCAGCAGTCATCACAGAGTGCATTCTTCACCCCTCGGTCCCAGCGTCATGTGACCCCGGCATTGTCGTCACTGGGATCCGCTGTAGGCATTCCAGGCATGACTGGAGTGGGCCTGTTCGGGGACCAGCAGATGCCTGCAAGGGACCGGTTTCATTCCTGCAGTATCACACCTGGGGGACCATCTGTGACACCCCCTGTGGCCGCCGCACAGCCTGAGTCTGCTGGGTGGCCTGGGTGGGGCCGTCCACATGTCCGTGGTAGCCATGCAACTGCACGGCGATCATGATCCTCCTCCCTCCCTGTCCGCTGCCTGCCACAGCCCTGTATGCACAGTGGTGTGGTGTGTGCGCATGCGTACCAGGGCCATACAGTCCATGGCCCATGCAACATGCCCGCCGTGTGCACACCCACCCAGCCGCTGGCCACCGTGGCTCGTGCATGATGATGCCATCACATCACCAGCCACCACTGTGCACTGGTGTTCAGCATCTGACACACGCCTGTTGGCAGCTTCAGGGTGTGCATGTGTGGGTGCCCGTGTGACTGTGCTTGTGTGTGTGGAGGTTTGTGAGGCCGTGTGTGTGGGGTCTGCAGTGCCGTATGGGGTACTTCCACAGTGTCCTGTCCCTTTCCATCAACGCTGCCCTCCAGCCGTGTCTGTTGTGGGGCCCAGCCTAGCATGCCTGTATACTGTGCCCTGGTCCCTGCTTGTGGTCACGTTCACCTACCTGCATACACCATAATGCTCTTCTGCAATGGTTTCCCGATGCTGGGCCATCCTTTGCAGCTGGGGTTCCCGTCATCCGGGGGGGGCTGCCCACCACCTTGTGGCCTGCCGTCTGTGTCATCCGCACTGCTGTTCCCCTCTTTGACCTCGACGGCTATCCCACGGTCAGTGGCCATGTTGTGTAGCACACAGCAGGCCAGCAATAGGCCACAGGCCTTTGAGGAGCTGTACTGTAGGGCACCGCCAGACCTGTGCAGGCAATGGAACCGTGCCTTCAGCAGTCCAAACACATGCTTGATGATGTTCCGTGTGCTGGTGTGTCTTGTTGTATCTCTCCAGCACTGGGGTTGACGGGAGCCGATACGGGGTGAGCAACCAGGGCCAGAGTGGGTATCCGCTGTCACCTGTGTGGGGACAGGATGGGTCAGCACTGTGGCCTGTGTGGCTGCCCCCCCGCCTACACAGACAGACCCCCTATGACCCCAGCATTGCATCTCCCTCTCAGACCATGCCCTGCTGTGCAGGGCTGCCCATTCCAGCTGCATACTCACCTACTAGGTGGCCAGTGGGGATGTCCCCACTCTCAAATCTGTGGCACAGTGCAGACTGGTGTCAGATGAAGGCATTGTGTGCTCCTCCAGGGTGTATGGCACAGACATTGATTATGCACCCCTTGGCATCGCACACCACCCTGCAGTTGACACTGGGGTAGCCTTTCCTGTTGATGTAGGCCACCCCCTCCGGCCCCGGTGATGTGCAGATGCCTGCATGGGTGCAGTCAATGGCCCCTAGCATGCCTGGCATACATGCAACCCTGTGGAACTCCTGCATGTTTGCTGTACACTCCGCCTGTGTGCTGGGGAAGTGGATGTATTCCACAGCATGTGGCAGCAGTGCATTGAGGAATTGTGTGAGGAGCTGCGACACGGCCAACTGGGTTATGCCTGTGGTGTTCCCTGTTGGTCTCTGGAAGGTGCCCGTAGCAAGCAGGCACATTACAACTGTGACCTTTGTCTCCACCGACAGGTCATGGCTCCGTCTTGTGGGTGCCTGCATCTCATCACTGCACAGCTCACAGAGCTGCCTCAGAGTCGCCCAGTTCAGGTGGTACTGGCCCACAATCTCGGTGTCACTGTACTGCTTGAAAGTGGTGTGGGCATGGTACCACCTGTTCCAAGCATACCACCACTGGGCCCTTCTACGGCTCCGCAGCTCAGCCTCCCACCTCCTCACACCCCCCATTACCTCCTCCATCTGGAATATTGCACTGACCATGGTCTGGCCTGTTCTGCCCCCCTTCTCTGCGGCTGATGTCCTGGGCTACCCAGGCTGTGTGCTGCTGCCTGGGCCCCTGCACTGGGTGCACTCCTGTACTGGGGACCCATACACACACTCTGGTCAGTTCACGCTCACAGGCACAGTCAGGGTTGCACTTCCTGTCCCACTGCCCATTCCACTTCCTGCCTCTGTGCCTGTTCTGCACCCCTACTGCTGTCCTGCCTGGCCACTGGACCTCTCTCTCTGCCTCTGTCTCTCTCTGTCTCTCTCTCTCTCTTGGTCTCTCACCCCTACTCCCATGGGCACAAGCCTCCGTCCTCTGCTTCCTCCATCCTTTTATGGGCTCAACTTTGCTCCATGCATGTCTCTGTTGCTCCGCGCTTAAACCATCGGCTTGCTGTTGTATATTGCACTGTGCAACTTATTCATGGCTACGCCGCCTGCACTTGCACATGCATTCATTTGGGTTGTGCATTGGCACACTGCGTTATGCGCTGCGCATTGTCACCCGCTGAATATCGCTCATTGGCACATGTCGCTATTGCGCTGGTGCATCTCACATGCACCTTGTGCAACCGATTTGAAAATCCCACCCAAAGTCTATTGGGGTTTTGCGTCACTGTTTTTATATTAGTACTAATTAAACTTTAATGTTTTTAATTTACATTTGCACATGTTTTGTGCACCCAATTTATTCCAGCTTATATTGGTGTTAATTAATCAGCCTATAAAATGGTATAGTAATTTACTGCGTGCATGCCTCTGATTAAACTATGCAGTGCCGTGGTGAAACATAAGGTGTTGATCCCCCACTAACATGGTGGTTGTTTTTGCTGCTTGTAGTTAGTCTCTGTGTGTGCTATGCTGTGAAATCTCTTTTAAAAGTATGTTTTTGGAACTTTTTATGTTGATGAATTAAACAACAAGAACTGTGAGTATGTTGTTTTGCCTCTTCTTTATATATAGTGGATATTGAGATAATAGCTGGCTTTTTGGGGGTTTGAGTGTGAAAAGATGATATATTTAGAGGTGGGTGCACTTTTCTTTTTGGAGTGTGTATATAATGGGTGACTTCAATTTAAATTGGTTATCCCCATCCCTTAATAAAGCATGAAATGAAGTTGTTGCCCATAACTTATCTCAATTCATTCTTGAACCAACCTGGGTGAACCTAAAGAACAGTAACCACACCCTAATCAACTGGGCCCTCACATCTCATCCCCATAGGGTCAATGAATCTGGTGTACTATCAGATGCCCTAAGTGACCGCCTTATGACCTTTTTGGTACGTAAAGTTCATAGGATCAAGGCCCCCCATAAAACCCTATTAATTCACTCATATAAATCTCTGAACCTAGCTCCCCTCCTCCATGACCTAACCCATACAAACTGAGACACTGGCTATAGCATTGGAAGACTCAATAGACGTAGCTTCTGACTACTTTAAAGGTAAGTTTCTCGACATTTAGAACCAGCATGCCCCACTTCGGTGTTCCAGAGTCAGGGGAACCACCTTACATGGATCCCCTCGGAACTCCTGGCGTGTCAAAGGGCTCATGAACAAGCAAGGAAAATTCAAAAAGCCTCAAAGCTCCCCGAAGGCTGCAACACTTACCGTTCTCTACACAGTAAGTGCACAAAAATTACTCAGTTGGCCAAGGCTGATTACTTTAGCTCGACCTTTCAATCTAACATTAATAACTCCTCCAAATTCTGGAAAGTTATCCACTCCCTTCCTCACCCCCCCCCCAAATATAAACAATACACTAATTACTGACCATCTTAGTGTTGCTACCAAATTTAATTCCTATTTCATCTCTCGTGACTCTGCTCTACTGTCTTCATTACCCACTCCCCTGCCTGTTGACCCCTCCACCTCACCCAGCCTACCTTCCCTGCCAAAGTGTTTCTCATTCTCAAAAATCTCCCCTTCAGATATCTTGTATGCTCTCAACCCTTCCAAAGGCAGTTTGCATGATGGCTTGGATCCTAAGTTAGTGCTGTATATCTATCAGCTACAGCTATCTCAACCCCCACTGTTTGTCCTTCTCAACCTTTCTTTCACTACGACAGCCATCCCAGCGGGTTGGAAGCATGCCTTTGTTCTTTCCCTACTTAAGGGTGGCAATCCTTTCACACCTAAGAACTACTGTCCTATATCACTCCTACCTACCCTTGCTAAGCTTCAAGAGCACTTAGTCCTCTCACAACTCACTTCTTATATCTCAGATTTCCTACTTATCCACACCTTTCCAGTCAGGGTTTTGGAAAAACCATTCCACCACAACCTCCCTGATTAGGCTGTATACTCTCAGGGATGGACAGTGACTAAACCACATCTGCTATTTTTGTTATCCTAGCCAAGGCTTTCGACATGGTCTCCCACACCCTTCTTTTAAACACCCTCTCCTCAGCGGGCTTAACCGATGCTGCCACCAACTGGTTCAGAGCCTGCCTAGTAGGTAGGACTCAGTCAGTTAGAATCTCTGATTCCACTTCTCCCACTCTCCCTATTAAGACTGGTGTCCCTCAGGGGTCCGTGTTGAGACCTTTATTATTTTCCAGAATTCCTAAAAGGCCTGACATCTATCCGTACACCTACTTCAGTCCACATGTACACATGTATACTGATGACACAGTCCTGTACACCTCTGAACAGTCCCCCCTGCTGATGTTACAACCAGACTTCAGCATGACTTCAATAAAGTTCAGCACTGGTTTTGCTCCCATCAACTTTTTCTTAATACCAAGAAGACAGTCTCCATGACCTTTGGCACTAGGCAGAGACTTTCTAGGCTCCCGTCCCTGTCTTCATTCCATACCCTTGATGAGACAGACCTCGAGGACACCTCTTTCTTCAAATACCTTGAGGTTTGGCTTGACCAATACCTCAGCTTCTCTGGTCATGTGGATGCCATCCTGAAAAGCTGCTCTCCAAGCTTGGCACTTTATACAGGAACCGTAGTTGCCTCCCTCTACCAGCTAGGCATGATCTTGTCCAGAAGATGATCCTCCCTATCTTCGACCGCTGTGATGTAGTGTACAGTGTTGTTCCTAAGACTTCCTTAACCAGACTGGACACCTTCTTCAACTCATTCTTCCGCTTCGCTCTAGACTCCCCCCCTCACTCATCACTGTAATCTCTACCACTCTCTGCCATCTCCCTCATTAGAAAATAAATGCCTCCTCCATCGCGAAAAATTGGACTCTAAATTTTAGTTTGGATCACTCCCCTCCTATCTCCTTCCTCTCTATCCAACCCCCCCCACCTGCCCACTTCCTTAGACAATATGACACCCATTCAATGGTAGCCCTCGTCGGTGTACCGCTGTAGGCCAGGCTGCCTTCTGTCATTGCTTCACTAAACTTTGGAATATACTTCCCACCAGATTTTCCATCCATCCTCCCCTCCTCCATCTCTTCAGCCCTAAATAAATTCCTTTCTGTGAACTGTACATAGAAACATAGAATCTGAAGCAGATAAGGACTGCTTGGCCGACCTAGTCTGCCCATTTCCCTACCTGATGGATAAGCTGTACATTCTAGTTAATCAACTACTTACTTCCTCCCTCCTACCCCCCCCACTAGAATTGCCTTATGTCTGTCCCATGCATTCCTGAATTCTCCCACTGTTCCTGACTCCACAACCTCCTCAGGAAGGCTGTTCCATGCATCCACAACCCTCTCTGTGAAAAAATACTTTCTAACATTACCTCTGAGACATCCCCCCATCTTCAAATTGTGCCCCCTTGTTCTTGCACATCTCTTTTTCTGAAAAATGCTACCCTCTTGGACTTTGTTAATTCCCTTGAGACACTTGAAAGTTTCTATCCTGTCCCCCCTCTCTCCCTCCTTTCCTCAAGGGTATATATATTAAGCTGCTTTAGCCTCTCTGTGTATGTCTTCTGATGCAGACCCTGCACGATTTTGGTTGCCATCCTCTGAACAGCCTCTACTCTGTCTACGTCGTTGCAGAGATGGGGTCCCCAGAATTGCAAGAAGTACTCCAGATGGGGGTCTCACCAACTGTCTGAACAGAGGGATAACAACTTCTTATTTTCTACTGTTGATGCCTCTCCCTATGCATCCCAGTATCCCCCCAGCCCTCCCTACTGCCTTCTCACATTGCTTGCCCACCTTTAGGTTATCTGATATAATTACTCTGAGGTCTCTTTCGTTTTTTGTTGTTATTATCTCACACACCCCCATTGTGTACTCTTCCCCTGGGTTTTTGTTTCCCAGATGCATTACCTTGCACTTCTTTGCATTGAATCTAAGCTGCCATATAGTTGACCATTCCTCCAACCTTGCCAAGTCCCTTTTCATCCTTTCCACCCCAGCTTGTGTATCAACCCTGTTGCAGATCTTTGTGTTGTCTGCAAAGAGACATACTTTTGCTTCCAGGTGCTCTCCAATGTCACTTATGAAGACATTAAAGAGGACCTGTCCCAGTACTGAACCATGCGGTACCCCACTAGTTACCCTCCTTTCTTCACTGTGGAGTCCGTTTACTATTACTCTTTGTGTCCTGTTGTCCAGCCAGTTTTTTTATCCAGGCTACCACCCTGGGACCCACTCCAAGGCTGGTCTTTTCTGTGATACTGTGTCAAATGCCTTGCTAAAGTCTAGGTAGGCCATGTCCACATCCCCTCCCTGGTCTACTACTTTGGTCACCCAGTCAAAGAAATCTATTAATTTCATCTGCTATGACCTTTCTGCTGTGAAACCTTGCTGATTTGGGTCCTGTGCCCCACAGGCCTCTAGGTACTCAACAATTCTTTCCTTCAGAAGTGATTCCATCATTTTCCCCTACCACTGAGGTCAAACTAACTGGTCTGTAGTTTCCTGCCTCTGCCTCTGCCCTGCTCCCACTGTTGTGAAGTGGAATCACATCTGCCCTCCTCCAGTCCTGAAGTACCACCCCATCCTCCCATGATTTGTTAAAGAGAGTAGTCAGTGGCATTACTAGTTCTACCCTTAGTTTTTTTAGAATTCTGGGGTGAATCCCATCAGGCCCCATTGATTTGTCCACCCTCAGTTTCAAGAGTTCTTTCAAAACCCTTTCTTCTGTGAATGGACTGGTATTGACCCCCCTATTCAGAATGTTTCTCTTGTTTGGTTTAGTTACCCCCCCCCCCTTCCATTGTGCATACTGAGCAGAAGTATTTGTTCAGTATCCCTGCTTTTTCACTGTCATCCTCTGCCCACATTCCCTCCCCTTTATTAAGTCTCTGTATCCCTCCCTTGGTCTTTCTTCACTCCCTAATGTACCTATAAAAGGTTTTATCCCCTTCTTAACATAGTTGGCTATCTTTTCCTCAGTTTGTGCCTTTGCCATTCTGACTGCCTTCCCTGCCTCCTTCTGCTTTAACCGATAAATTTATCTGTCCCGCTGTTTCTGTGTTTCCTTATATTTCCCGAATGCTATCCTTTTCTCCTTAACCTTCCCTTCCACCTCTTTTGAGAACCACAGCTTTTTTTTCCTTCGTTTTGTTTTGTTGATTTGCTTCACACAAAGGCTTGTTGCCTCTCTGATTGCTGTTTTGATTATTCCCCATTGTTCCTCCACCCCTCCTTCTTGCCCATTTGCTAGTGATTTTCTGAGGCACTCTCATTTTCCCAAAGTCAGCCTTCCTAAAGTCCAATACTCTTGTTTTTGTATGGCTTGACTCTATGGCTGTGTTTATTGTGAACCACACTGTTTGGTGATCACTTGTTCCCAGATGGCTACCCACTTCTAAATCACAGATCCTTTCTCCTTCCCCATTTGAGAGTACCAGGTCTAAGATTGCTCCCTCTCAAGTGGGTTCCAATACTAGCTGTCTGAGGCATGCCCCCTGTAGGGCATCAAGAATGACCCTGCTCTTGGATGTGCCTGCAGCAACAGTACTCCAGTTAACATCTGGCATATTCAGGTCCCCCATCAACAGTATCTCCCCTTTTTCTGCTATTTTAAGGATACCTTCTATCATTTCCTTGTCCATTTCCTCCCCTGAAATGGGTGTCTGTACACAACCCTCATGTGGATTGTGGTGCCATTCCTGTCTCAAGGGTGACCCACAGTGACTCATCAACTTTCTGTTTACTCTTTAGTTCTGTTTCTTTAATCCCTTACCTTATATAAAGAGCTCCTCCTCCTCCTCTTTTAGCCACTCAGTCCCTCCTGTAGATTGTGTATCCTGGTATGTTGACATCCCAGTTATGGTTCTCTGTGTACCATGTTTCAGTGACTGCCATAATATCCAGGCATCCCTCTTCCATCAAGGCCACTAGTTCAGGAGCTTGTTGCACAGACATGTACATAGGTACTCATCACCTTCCAT
The DNA here is from genome assembly GCA_016271365.2 of Neoceratodus forsteri. Taxonomy (NCBI): domain Eukaryota; kingdom Metazoa; phylum Chordata; order Ceratodontiformes; family Ceratodontidae; genus Neoceratodus; species Neoceratodus forsteri. The sequence continues at coordinate 1,101,758,764 of CM028134.1, read as the reverse complement.
TTATTGATGGCCTTACACTTTTTAGCCTCATCCCTGTCCTTACTGCCTTTTTCTGCATTTACCCCATCCTGCTCCCTACCAACTTCTCTACCTTGGTGTTTACCTCTCTAACTACTGTGTTTTGTGGGAGAAGGCTGGGATTTCCCTGCTTCTTTTCAGTGCCTTCCCCCTTGGCTAGTTTAAATACTTGCCTATGAAGCATTTAAACTATCACCTAGAATTATGGTTCCCCCTTGGACAGATGCAGACCATTGCATCAGTATAGGCCTGAATCCCTCCAGGTGGCTCCCCAGTCCACAATGAAGTCAAAACCCTCAGCTCCACACCAGTGTTTTCAACCATTCATTGAATCCCATTGTGCGGAATACCCTAGCATCATCCTTGCCATAGACAGGCAATACCTCCGAGAAGGTTACTGTACATGCTACTTGTCTAAGGCCCCTTCCCAACTCTACAAATTCCTCTTGCACTGCTCTGATCCCATTCCCAGCCAGGTCATTTGTTCCTAGGTGGACAATGACTTCCAGCTCCCTCATGCAGCTGCTCCCATGATCCTGAGGATTCGTTTCCTGTCCCTCCGAGCTGTGGCACCAGGCAGGCACCTTACCTCCCTATCCCCTTCCTCCCCCACTTCTGCTTCCCTAATGATTGAGTCCCTACCTACCTACAGCTAATCTCTTCAGTCTTCCCTGTCTTTCTCCTTAACATCCTGTAAATAAAATAATCACTTTATTTTCCTGTAGCCGATCCCTTTTCATCCCTACTCTTACTCTGTTGATATATTTTATCTGGTCTCATTTAGTCTGGTTTATTGCCACAAGTCTCAGCACAGATTAAGTTTGTATATCCCAGTAGTTCAACACTTGACCTTTGACCCTCGAGTTTTTTCTGTATAAATTGTACGTATGCTGCACTTAATATGTCTATTACTATCTGTTAACTACATCACTGTTTTTACTGTATAATCTGAAATACTGTATGCTGTATGTATGTATTTATTCCAAAAACCCTCTCCCCAGGATGCATTGGGAGACGAGCAACGTGTTGTTCAGTGTGCCTTTCCTGGCAAAATGTTTCAATAAATAAAAGCCTGCACTTTGAAATATTATATGAGATATGTGTGATTTGGCGACAACAAAGTCAAGCCTTTGTTTAAAATATTGCATGGAATTCTCGAACATAGGAACATGTCAGCATATAGAGGCTTTACTGTCTATCTAGTCTGCACATGGGATTTGTGTGTGGTGGAGAGGGGATCAATAAATCTTACAATCTAAAATATTATATGGGATTTCTCTGGAGGATCAGTAAATCTAATATTTTGAAATATTACATTTGAATTGTGTGTGTGGGGGAGGTCAGTAAATTCAACACATAATTATATTAAATGGTGTTTTTGTGGAGGTGATAAAATCCCACACTTTAAAGCGACATATACAGGATTTGTGGATGTGGGGGATCAGCAAGTCCCCCACACTTTGAAGTACTGAATGATGTGCGTGTGTGTGTGTGTGTGTGTGAGTGTGCCCTTTGAAACAGTAGATGGAATTGTAGGGGTGGAGGAACAGCACAGTTTGAAATCTTATAAGGATCTGTGTGGAGTAGACAACAGGAAATCCCTCACAATTAAATATAATATGGGTTTTTATGTTAGGGGAGGAGGGTGAGCAAATCTCACACTTTTAAATATCATATGGGGATTTGTATGAGACTTGCATGAACAAAATATACAGCATATTAAATATGGTATTTATTGCATATTGTTTATGGTATTTATAAATCTAGTAGGTTTCCCAAAGCAAATGTTAAATCTGAATACAAAGTGATCTTCCAGGAAATTGTCCTCAAATTTCACAATATACTGTATTAGGCAAAGGCGAAGCAGACACCTTTGTACACTTTCTGCTTGCATTAACAGGATTGTCTCACAGCTCTGAGGGCTGATAATGCCATGTAAGGCTGAAACAAATAAAGCTCTTCCCACGGAAGGGGGAGCAAAGGCTGTACTGCAGGGGGGCACTCTGGTTACAAAGGTTGACTCCAAATGACTCGGTCACAGAGCTGTAATTCACCAAAGCTACTGTACACTGACTGTTTAGTAAATGATTAAGTGCAGCATCGTGGGGGATACAGCTCGAGGACAGAGCTCAGCCATTTACCTGCAGCTTATAGACTCCCCACGTCGATCGGTCTGGCAGTGTTTGGAAACTGCATTTTTTTTACTCTTTGGCAACAAAATAGAACTATAAAAGACAAACTCGTTGGTGAACACACCACATTTCAACTATTCCCTTTCCAGGTTGAACAATGTAGCGTAGCTATGCCCACTGCTCACTGTTTGACCTTGAGTAACACACTTAACCTCTCTGTACTTAACTCTCTTTCTCTCTTTCTTTCTCACTCATAGAAACATAGACAATGACAGCAGAAAAGGACCAGCCATCCATCCAGTTTGTCCCAGTTCCCTGTTTAGCCCTGGGACCTACTGTCCCTCCAGGATCTTAGCCCTTCCCATCCTTCCCTCTTTCTTCTCCAAGTTTCTGCCATCCCAAAAAACCACTACACCCTTCATTCTAGCCCAACTATGCTTGATTCCAACAGTTTTAGCACCCACTACTTTGGCAAACAGAGTTTTCCTCAACACCACCCTTTTTGTAAAATAATACTTCCTCATGTCCCTTCTAAGCTTCCCTCCTGTCAATTTCCAGTCATGTACACATGACCGTAAATTAGTATTTAACCTAAATATTTCCACACAGTTCACCTTATTAATTTCTTTTAGGAACTTGAAGGTCTCTCTCATATTTCCCCTCTCCCTTCTGATCCCCAGTGAGTACATGTTCAGTGCCTTGAAGCACTTCTCATGGGACCTGCCCTGTTGGCCCGGAATCATTTTTGTTACCCTGCACTGCACCGTCTCCAGCCTCTCTCTATCCTTCCTGAGGTGAGGACTCCAGAACTGGGTGTAGTAATGTGTGGCCTCACTAAGGATCTATATACCTGGTGACTTGCATATTTATCAGTCTCTCCCTGATGCCTGCGTGAGAGCCATCAGACCTGCCAAATCAGACTATTTCTCGTCCACCTCCCAGGAGAACTTGAACAACCCCTCCAAATTCTGAAAAGTTGGCCATGCCCTATTCTCCCCCTCCCCAACCAATCCCCTCTACCAGTCCTAAAGAAAGGTGACTCCATTATCTCAGTCCCTTCCACTGCAGCGATCGAATTCAACATTTTCTTCACTACCTGTGCTTCTTCTCTTCTGGCTTCTCCTATAGTTCATACTCCTTCAGCTACTTCTGCACCCCCTTCCTCCTCCCCCTATTTTTTCTTCTCACTGGTCTCCACCGCTGACACCCTTAAAGCCCTTCTGGCCTTTAACCCCCTAAAGGGAAAAAGTCTGTATAGGCTTTTTTTTTTTTTTTTTTTTAGTGGGAGAAAGGACTATTTTATCGCAAATGCACACAAGCAAATCCACCGTCTCCACACACAAACATGCTCCTCCAAAAGCAAAAAAAAAAAAGGAATCATAAGGCTGGATTCAGAAAGGTCCACCACAAGCTGCGGCAATGGCAGTTTGCGGCAACCTGTCCCATGCACCCAATTCAGAATCAGAGCAGGTGCAGCACTCTGCATCCTAAGACTTACGGTAGCTGTGCAAGGTAGGGCACAACACCAGGGATTGCCGCAGGTCACAGGACAGCAGTTGAACCAGTCGAGGGCAGCCATGGCACCCCCATGCCCACCTCTGAGGCCCCCTACGGTGTGGGAACCAGCCCCAAGACCCCTTGCCATTGGCCCCCCCAGATCATGGACCCTTACCTGCCCTGGTGGCCCAGTGGTTCTCCACCCCCCAACACACACACACACACACACACACACACGGCGGGTGCGTTGGCGACTAGCCCTTGTAGTGAGGGAGGGCTGTGCCAGTCACTGGTGGGGTATTGGAAGTGGGGGGGCGCACATTGTGGGGTGAGGGGCCACTAGACTACCAGGGGGTTATGGGGATGGCAGGGGGAATCATGCCCCAGGGTATGGGGGGTCACAATGTGTGTGTGTGAGGGTCTGAGCATTGGAGGTGTGCCACACACCCAGCCTAGCATGGTGCGTGCCATGCCTGGGACCCAGAGCCCATGGGGGGTCTGTAACCCACAGGGGTTGTGGGGCTGGGGCACAGTGGCAACCTCCAGTGAACAGCAAAGACCAATTAGACCACCTTTTTGTTGGCGTAACTGGTCTTTGATGGATGTTCACTGGTGTTTGTCTCTGAATCCCATTTGTGGACGTGGTGGCCACCCTACCTAAATAGGGTATAAATGCTGCCAGAAACCCCCTTACACCATGTCGCAAGGAGGTTTCAGGTGCATAGGTACTGTTGGGCACAGGCAGCCTGCCACATGTCACAAGCTGCCTATGTGAATCCTGTGGGGATGCAATGCAGGATGCAAGTGTGACTTGCACCATATTTTCCGACGCAAGTTGCCTTGCATCCTGCTTTGACTTCTCTGAATCTGGACCCAGTATCATAAGTGTAATAAGACACTCAGGGATGCATGCAAAAGACATGCCACGGCACGGCCAGTGGATGAAGTCACTCAGCTTTCAGCCTCGTGCCTTACTATGTCCCTGGCCATGCTACAAAACATGTTCTGTACACACCCCTTTGCACCCCATCACTTACATAAAATGGACTCCTTTTTTTTCTACTTTTTACTGTTGGGAAAACAACAGGTCCATCTGTGTGCACTTGTTTTTTTTTTAATTCATCTTTAGTAAAACAATGGGGCAGTACATAGCATTTATACATGACAATAAAGTCTTGGCAATCATCTCATTTCATTGTTAATATGGTCTGCTCCTTAGCTGATAAGTATTCTTCAGTTGGGTGAATTCCTGTACCTCGCCCTCATGAAGGAGTTGTTCCAGGTGACATAGTCCCACCCACTCCCACCGTTTGAATGTTAAATCCTGTTGGGAAGGTAGGAGGTTGTTGCCCCAACCAGACCACCTGAGCAGCCACAGGGCTGATGTCAGCCTATATTTTCTCCATGTCCTATGTGCCTCTCCGATGGTGCTGTGGGCTGAGAGGGGATAGGCAACTTCTGGTAGTGAACCTGGGGAGGGATTCATGACCCTCATTCCCAGTGGGGCTCCCCCCACCATGGCCTCTTCCATATATTTCCAGTGGGATTGATATCCCTCTGTTGACCAGAGTATGGTGTGGCGAAGGTGGGCAGACAGATAGTAGTCCTACAGATTAGGGAGTGCTCTTCCCCCATTTTTCTTATCTGTTTGCATAATAGATATCTGAATCCTAGGCCTACTTGGGGCCCAAATAAAATGGGAAATGAGCCATTGCAATTACCAGAACTGGGTCTGTGGAATGTTGAGGGGGAGGCATTGAAACAGGTATAGGAATCATGGTAATACTGTCATTGTTACTGCTTGGATCTTTGAGTGGAGTGGGAAATTCATCAGAGTCCACCTGTCCATATCCTGTTTGGTCTGTTGTGTCAAAGGCTCAAAGTTGGCTTTGTGTAGGTGATTTAAATTTTTTGGAATTTGGGTTCCTAAGTATTTTATTCTGGAGGCAGACCAGTCAAGGGTAAACATGTTTAAGATCTCTTGGGAGAGGTTGTAGTGGAATTTCAAGGATTCAGTTTTGGTTTTGTTTAAGGTACACCCAGCATGATGGCCGAATTTGTCCAGGAGTTTCCATACCTTTGGTAGGGATTTCTCAGGGTTCGTAAGGTATAGAAAGACATCATCCACATAGAGGGAAATTCTATGGTCCATGTCTCCTATTTGGACCCCTTTTATATGTAAATCATTTCTGATGGCCTTTGCTAGGGGTTCTATATATAGGGCGAATAGAATGGGGGAGAGAGGACAGCCCTGTCTCGTCCCCCAGTCCAAGTGAAATCTGTCTGACAGGTCCCCATTAACCCTGACTTGGGCCTGAGAGGCAGTATAGAGTGCTTTTTTAGACCGTCTACAAAGGAGGTTGGGAAGCCAAATTGTTCAAGGGTCAAGAAGAGAAATCCCCAGGACACCTTGTCAAAGGCTTTTTCAGCATCAAGGCTCATTATACGTGGGAGTGTGGTATCTATTTATATTCTTTATAATATTTATTGTCCTATGGACACTAGCTGAGGCCTGCTTTCCTGTTATGAAGCCTGTTTGAGCCAGGTGTACTAGGTGTGGTATTAGGGGATTACGATGGGCAGCTATTATTGCTGTGTAGCTTTTATAATCTACATTTAATAGGGAGATGGGCCTATACAAGGTGCACTTCAATGGATCTTTCCCTTCCTTAGGTACTACTGTTATGGTGGTGTAGTTCCAAGAGGGGGGAGCAGGCTCCCCTCCTTTCCACATTTTGTTGTAGGTGTCCTGTAGAAGCGGGGTTAGTTCTTTGAGGAAGATTTTATAAAACTCCCCACTGAACTCATCTGGTCCCTGGCACTTACCTGTCTTTAACTGCCTGATAGTGACCGAAATTTCTTTGGGGAAATCCAAAGCATTAGGCCTTGGGTTTGTTCTGGAGTGAGGGTTGGGAGCTCCAGGGATCGTAGGTACTTAATCTTATCCTCTGGTCGTGATTCTACCTGTGTTTGATAGAGATTTTTGTAGTATGCAGCAAAGGCCTCTGCAATCTGTTCCTGGTGATGGGTAATGTGTCCCGTAGCTGGATGTTTAATTTTAGTTGCAGTGGCCCTTGCCATGTGTTGCCTAAGTCAGTATGCCAGGAATTTGGTTGCCTGGGCTCCCCCCTAGTAATATGATTGTTTCGGGTACAATAATGCCTTTTCTGTCTCAATCATATGGAGATTGTTAATTTTACTTTTAAGATCTTTGATTTCAATGTCCCTGTCTTTGTTCCATTTTTGTTTTTGTTGTGTTTCAACTGTCCTTAATTGTTCTCCTAAAGTGTCCAACTGTTTTCTCCTTTCTCTCTCTTTTTATAGGCTGCTGTGGAGACTAGTTTACTCGAATCATTGTTTTATTGTGTCCCAGAGTATTTGGAGAGATATGTCTTTAGTGTCATTAATTTCAATAGTTGTTTGATTGTGTTCTGTGTTTCGGACTTGACCTCCTTATCCCTCATTCAGTAGGGAGACATTTAGTCTCCAACTGGTATGTTTTTGAGGGAGTTGTAGTTCTGCCTCTAAGAATATAGGCTAGTGGTCCGATAACGTGGAAGAGCCCACCCACATTAATCTGATGTGTTCTAAGTCCCTGGAATAGGTAAAAAACATGTCTAATCTGGAATTTATTTTAAATCTGGGAGAGTAGTAGGTATAATCTTTTGCCTTCAGATATTTATCCCTCCAAATGCCTACTAGTCCCGTTTCTTTCTTTAATTTCATGGTCAGGTGTGCTGTTCTAGTATTAGTATTTAATATATGGGGCGTGAAGTCTAATGTTCTATTGAGGACCAGGTTCCAGCCCCCCCCACCATGATTATTCTACCCTGTGCCTTTTGTGCTAGTATTTTCATGAGGGAAGCATAAAAGTTGATTGGCGAATTGGGTGGGGCATACACGTTTACCAATGTGACTGGTGAGTCCTGGATTCTGCCCAGTACTATAATATAGCATGCTTCTGGATCCGTCATTACCTCTTGTTCCTCAAATGGTAGGGAGACGGACAGAAGGATGGTCACTCCTCTCTTTTTCCGTCTATCTAAAGAAGCATGGTAGACTGTGGGATATGTTCTAGACTTAAGTTTGAGAGCCTCACATGGGCATAGTTGTGTTTCTTGAAGGAAGTTGATCTCACATCTCTGTCTTTTCAGGTATGTGAGAATTTATATCCTTTTAATTGGTTTATTAATCCCATTGATGTTATAGGACATGACTCTGGTGTCATGTTGAGCCATGATACTTACAAAAATCAAGTGTTTTAAGTTTTGGTTGTTGTAAGGAAGTTTGAAATTGGTGAATATAGACCATAATAACAGTATAAAATAGTATATGCCCCTGTAGTTTAACAGATTCTTTAACAGTTCCAAAATTTCTTAACCTAATCTGATAAACATTAAGAACAACATGCCAATCCGATAAGTAAAACAGAATAACAAATATCAAAATAGTTATTTCAACACAAGATGTCACTATATGGTTTGTAGCACTGTGAGGGTTAAACCAAACTGCTGGTTTAGCCCTTCCAACTTGAACAGTTATTTGATTAACTATATATAGCTCAGTCTGTTCTCCTTCTCAGCCACTAGTTGCAGCTAGTGTGGGGTCAGTCTCATATTGAAAACATTTGGTGACCCAGACCCATGCAGGGGTGTGGTCATCTAGGGAGAGTTGTAATTTCTTCAGTAGATCGAATTATAAGTGTCTTCCAAGGTCAATCCATTGATGGTATCTTAGGTTGGGGGGGTGACATTCTTGTGACACCTTTTACCCTGTGCATGTAGGGTGAAAACCAGCTGTGGGAGCTGGGGAGAACAAAATGGCCCAGTCCGCAGGAAAGACCAACATCAGCAGCCCTAGGCAGAACAGTAACCAATACATGAGGTATTTATCTCCATCCCCCCCCGCCGCTTCCATATTTGCAAGCTTTAAAGGGGAGGGGGTAAGTTCCCCATCCCTTTTTCTAGCACACATCTGCCAACTTTATATTTTCTTGTATTTGATGTGTGCCTGTCCGTTTCCCAGTCTGAAACCTTACAAATCTGGGTTTCTGTCATTTCATCTTTTCCATCCGTCACTTCCAGGTAATGATTCCTCCCCTCCACCCCACATCATTATCCCGACAGTTTATTAAAGATCTGCAAGTTGTTAGCATGTCTGATTATGAGGTTGGATCAAGGTTAAGTATTCTAGTTCAGGTGCAGTTAGAGCGTTCTGGATTCCCCTGAGGGATGGAGGTGGCTTTAAGTCATAAGTGGTTGAGGAGGAGGGAAGGTGAAAAAAAGGCGGTGTGGATCTGAGCAAACTTAATAGTCTTTACAACTTATCCGTTGAAGCCTTATGACGGGGTAAATCATGGCATTCATGCGGTCTGGCAGGGCAGATTGCAGATCACAAGCGGCAGCAGTTTTTTTGGGTAAAGTGTCTCTTTTAGATAGGGCCATCTCTCCACGTCGCGATTAATAGAATCGCTTGAGTGACGTGATATGGGGGCTTGGGAAGGCCCTTCTCTGCCAGACAACAAAAGTCAGTAATTTTTACCACCATACCTTTAAGGGATTGGCATCAGGTGTCTAGATTCCGAGTGTCATCTTGTCCGACAGCATCTGTGATCCTTCCTCCTCCCAGAGATCAGCTAGCTGGAGTGGGGAAATGAACTTGCCAAGCATGGATTGCAGATGGGTTCTCAGGTGCTTCTGATGGTGCAGTTGTGACTTATGTGCTCGAGGTAGGTCTTTACGAGACACCGACCATGTGGATTTAAAGAGCTCTTTCTCAAGGCATTCTTTTGAGAGGGCAAGGACCATTATGCCATTCTCTTTGAGGTATATTGAGGCTGCCAGAAGGTCTTCAAAGATTTTAGTTCCCTTCTCTGTTTCACTTTTCAGCCTGGCAGGGAAGAGTAGTTGAGTTTTAATATTTCTGGCCCGTAGCTGTTTCAGGATTGGCCAGGCTGCCCAGTGGCTCTCCTGCACTGAAGGGGTATAATCATTATCAAGTGATATGCGATGCTGCTAAGCTATATTTTTGGAGCCCCAGGCCCTCCGAAGCAGCTCTTCTTTAGCTCCGTAGGAGGTCATTTTCACCACGAAGGATCACAGTCACACTCCTGCATTACTGGCTCATGGTGCCAATGAACGATGTGCCCTATCCATGGCCAAGTTGAAATCTGGAGGCAGTTGGACGGTCTCCCTTAGAACAGACTGCAGGAAGGTAATGGTAGCTTTGGAATTTCTTTCGGTGCCTTCCAGAATACCATAGATCCTAATATTTTGTCGCCTGTTATGTCCTTCATGATCATCAAGGCGGTGAGTCATTTCTCTGTCTCTTGCCATTAAGTATAATAGCAGGCATTTCTGACAGTCAGACTGCTCCATTACGGATGTGAGGCCAAGTTCCTGCTGATCTGTTTTGTGTTCAATCTTCCCCAAATCTGACCTAAGTTCTGAGAGTTTTTGATCTATTTTGGTGACAGTTTTGGCCATTTGGAGAATAGAGGACATAATATCTATGCCTTCCTCCTCTGTTGCTGGTTTCATTGCCATGCAAGTAGCGAGATCAGAGGCCTCGGGGTAAGAATTCATTTTTTAATGCATCAGGAGTTTGTTCAATTTTTGTACTGGCATTGATGTGTGCCCTGCCAGAATAGTATTTGACCTGGTTGTTTTTGCAGGCAAATTCACTGTTTGTAAGGCAGATCTAGTTGGATTTTTCCCGGAGAGCTTAGGGAGCTCAGGATTCAGGCTGCCATTAGGCTGCTGACATCACCAGAAGTCAGCTCAGATGGGCCTGACCCTAATCTCCTACATCTCTCTGTTCATGCCATTGACCTCCCACTCACCTACCTTCTCAATCTTGCCTTCAAACTATCCACTGTCCCCAGTGCTTGGAAGCTTGGCACTATATGTGAAGGAAGGACTGAAGTGTGTAAGGGAGGAAGGGGAGGAGGGTAGTACGGAGTCACTTTGGATGCAAATCCAGGATTCCAAGAATAGGATTCTTAGAATGGGAGTGGTGTACAGGCCACCATCTCAGACGGAGGAGTTAGACAGGGAACTAGTGGGACAGATCAGGAGGACCTGTGAGAAGGGTAGTGTGGTGATTGTGGGGGACTTCAACATGCCAGGAGTGGACTGGAGCACCCCAACAACCAGGAACAGAAAGGAGCAGGTACTGCTGGATGCCTTCCAGGACAGCTTTCTGCGGCAAATGGTCAGTGAACCAACCAGGTTAGGGAATACCCTTGACCTTGTGCTGGCAAATGGGGACTTTGTGAGAGAACTTACAGTGGAGGAACCGCTGTCAGGGAGTGACCACCACTCAGCATGGCTCACATTGGATATGGGCAAGGAAGGAGTGGAATCTGGCACAATAGTGCTGGACTTCAGGAGGGCCAACTTTGGGAGGATGGGGGAAGTGGTAAAAGGGTACCTTGCCAGAATTCAACCCAGTATGGACACTAACCAAAGGTGGGAGCTCATAAAGCTGGGGATAGTGGAGGCAACCAAAACCTGCTGCAAAGCCCAGAGCAAGAAAGCTAGGGCTAAGAAACTGATCTGGTTGAGCAAGGAGGTCATGGAAAAAGTAAGGAGGAAAAGAGCTGCCTTTAGGAAGTACAAGAAAATAGGGAAGGGGGAGGACAGGGAGGAGTACTTGACAGAATCGAAGGAGGTGACAAGGGCAGTAAGGGGAGCTAAAGCATCTATGGAACTCAGGCTGGCACAAGGCATTAAGAACGGGAGAATGACTTCTTTAAGTACATCAGGGAGAAAAGGAGCTGTAAGGACCACATAGTAAGGATTAGGAAGGAGGGGTTGGGTGGAAGCAGGAGTGCGATAGGGAAGCACTAAATGAGTACTTCTGCTCAGTATTTACTAAAGAGAATAGGGGGTTACACCCAAGGTGGGAGAAATGGCAGAAGCAGGGGGAGTGGTGACAGATGGGGAAATCATGGAGAACAGAGTTCGAGAGGGTTTGAAGGCACTGAGGGTGGACAAGGCGCCAGGTCCAGATGGCATCCACCCTAGGGTACTGAAAGAGCTGGCAGAGGTCCTTGCAGGACCTTTGGCAGACCTATTTAATGCCTCGCTACATTCAGGGTGTGTACCTCAGGACTGGAGGATGGCTCATGTGGTGTCCCTCCACAAGAGTGGCCCCAAGGATGAACCGGGAAACTACAGACCAGTGAGCCTCACATCCATCGTGGGTAAGCTAATGGAGACTATCCTGAAGGAGAGGCTGGTGGCCCTCCTAGAGGCCAAAGGACCACAGGACAGCAGACAGCATGGCTTCATACATGGCAGATCCTGCCAAACCACCCTGGTCAAATTCTATGACTGGGTAACTAGACAACTGGACAGGGGCCATGCAGTGGATGTCCTGTATCTGGACTTCAGTAAGGCATTCGACTCAGTGCCACATGGAAGGCTGGGAAGGTAGTTAGTAGGCACAGGGGCCGGTGCAAAACTGGTGAGATGGGTAGGAAACTGGCTGCAGGGAAGGCAACAGAGGGTGGTGGTGGGTGGGAGCTCTCACACGCAGGGCAGTGACGAGCGGTGTTCCAGGGCTCGTGTTGGGACCAGTGTTGTTTGGGATATTCATTGCAGACATATCATGGGACATCAAGAGCAAGATCAGTCTATTTGCTGATGATACCAAGGTTGGCGCGGTGGTGGATGACCTAGGGGGATGGCAGGGGTTGCAGGATGATCTGGCAAAGCTTGAAACCTGGTCAGACACCTGGCAACTGGGCTTTAATGCCAAAAAGTGCAAGGTGCTGCATTATGGGATGAAGAACCCAAGGAGGAGTTACCAGCTAGGGGAGTGCAGCTAGCCCAGACAGAGGAGGAGAAGGATCTGGGTGTGCTCATTACAGGGTCAATGAACAACTCGCACAATGTAGGAAGGCAGCTGCAAAGGCCAACAAAATGCTAGGTTGTATTGCAAGGGTAATCCTGAGGAGGAGGAGGTGATTCTGCTACTGTATAGGTCATTAGTTAGACCACACCTGAGTACTGCATGCAGTACTGGCATCCGTATCTGAAGAGGGACATTAAGTTACTGGAGGGTGCAGCACAGAGCGACAAAGATGATCAAGGGGCTGGGGGACTTATCATACGAGAGGAGGTTGAAGGAGTTGAACATGTACTCACTGGAGGAAAGGAGAGACAGGGGTGACATGATTGAAACCTTTAAATACATGAAAGGAATTAACAAGACAGGTACAGAGGGGCTGTTCAAAGTAAGGGAGGGGAGGGACACCAGGGGCCATGATATGAGACTGGAGCGAGGAAGGTTCAGGAGGGAGATGAGGAGACACTTTTTTACAGAGAGGGTGGTGGCTGGGTGGAATGCGTTACCTGCTGAAGTGGTATGTAGTAGAACAGTGGACTGCTTCAAACAAGGATGGGACAGGACAAGGGGGAGGGTTAATGAAGGGGAAGGGTGGAAGGGAGGGGCAGCTGCAGAATAAGGGGTGCTAGCTGCACATTCGAGCAGACTTGATAGACCTCTAGGCCTTTATCTGCTGGCAAATTTTGTATGTTCGTATGTTGTACTTCTCCCCAGGGGTGGTGATTCAACAAATCCTGGTAACTACTGCCCGATATTCTTCCTCCCAATCCTTGCAAAACTCCAAGAGCACTTGGTCTTAGCCCAACTTTTCCCCTTCCTTGACACCTCTTCCTTCTTTGCCCCTTTCCAGTCTGGTTTCCGGAAGGCTTACTCTACCATAGCCTCCTTGCTCCAGCTCACTGACTCCTTTCTCTCAGGCATGGATCAGGGCTGTATCACCTCTGCCATCTTTGTTGACTTGGTCTAAGCCTTTGATACTGTTGTTCACACTCTGCTCCTCACCAAGCTTGAGTCTGTAGGTCTCTCTGACTCTGCAACTGGGTGTTTTCATTCCTATCTTATGGGTAGGTCCCAATCAGTTAGAGTGGGCAACTCCATCTCCTCCCCATCAACACTGGTGTTCCTCAAGGATCAGTTCTTGGGCCAATTCTCCTCTCTGTATTTCTGAATGACTTACCTTCTGTCTGCTTGACAGCTGATATCCACATGTATGTGGATAATACTGTTTTGTTTACTTCTGGTACCTCCCCAACTGTTATAGAGTTCCACCTTAAGCTGGCTTTCAATAATGTCCAACACTGGTTCTGTACTAACCAACTATCCCTCAATGCTAAAAAGACTTTTGGCTCTAGGTAAAGGCTTGCCAGACTTACAGCTACCCCTACTTTCTACACTATTGATGGGTCCCTATTAGAGGATGTCTCTTCTTTTAAATACCCCGTGCTTTGGCGTGATAAGAATCTTGATGTCTCTGTACATGTAGATGCTATCCACAAAATGTTTCTCCCTAAACTGGGTGCTCTGTACAGACACCATGGCTGCACCTGCCTTCTGGCCCACAGTGAGACTGTCCAACAGATGATTCTCCCAGTATTTGATTCTGAAGACATAGTCTATGGTGTTGCTCCTAAGTCAGCCCTCACCAGACTTGATACACTTTTTGATTCCTTCAGCCACTTCACCCCAAACTGTCCACGATGTACCCACTACTGTGACCTATACACCACTCTCTCCTTTCCCCCCTCTAGGGACTAGATGCCTTGCCCATAGTGCTTCATTAGTTGGGAAGTCCTGGCTTGGCTCCCTTCCTTCTTATCTACATTCTCTCCTCTCCATTCCTTCTTCACCTTCCTACTCCTTCCATAACTCCCCACACAGGGCCTTATCCCTTCCTGCCCATATGATCACTGCAGGAAGGGCTGCCTTCACCTATAATTTTCCTAATCTTTGGAACTCACTCCCCTTAGATATTTACTCTGCACTGTCTTCTAGTTCACTGTCTCATCTTCTCTGTAGCTATACTTCTCCTCTCAACAGCTGCTCCTGATCCCTACCCTCTACATAACTCTATCTCTTTCTCTTTCTCTCACTTTAGTTTCCTGTTTTCTCATTTATTCGTTGTATATGAATTGCTTTCTGTATCTTATTTTATTATCATGCACTGATTTTTTGTTATTCTCAGCTCATTGTTGTTTTGCATCTTGCTATGTAATTTGTGCCCTCTTCCCCCTTCCCCCAGAACACACCTGGAAACAAGCTGTTTTGTGGGTCAGTGTGCCTTTCCTGGTAAAATTTTTTTTCAAATAAATAAAATAAATAGAGGGGAAATACTACCTCTTCCCTTCTGCTATAAATACCCCTCCTGATACAGCCCAGCATCCAACTCATTGTGCTATATGCCTTGTGACACTGACTCAATTGTTTGAGGGAGTCACTGATGATAACCCCAAGGTCCTGTTCCTCAGCCCTAGTATTAAGTCTCACCCTACCAATCCAATACTCTGTCCTTGGATTCTTGTTCCTGGTTCATTAACTTGTACTTTTTGCCCTTGTATTTCAACTGCCAAACCTTAGACTGCCCCTCTAGGTTTCATATGTCACTTTGCATTTCCCTGATTCCTTCATAGCTATCCAGCCTCTCACAGGGTTCAGTGTCAGCTACAAAGAGGCACAGCTGGCCCCAGGTGACCTCTGCAATGTTGAGAACGAACATATTGAGGAGGATGAGTCCCAGAAGAGATTCTTATGGTACCCTGCTCATGCCCTTCCTCTCTGCTGACTTGACCCCATTGACTACAACCCTCTGCTGCCTTCCATTTAGCCAATTACACACCCAGTTTACTATGCCCTTAGCTGCATCCATATCTTCCATCTTCTTCAGCAATTGTCTATGAGGCACAAAGTTCAAAACCTTATCGAAGTCAAAGTAGAGCAAATCCACAGCATGGCACCTATCCAATTCAGTCATCATAAGTCAAAGAAAACTATCAGTTAGTCTGACAAGACCTCCCTGTAATGAATCCGTGCTGTTTACTGTCCTGGAGCCCATCACTTTCTAAGTAGTCCACAAGGTCCTTTTTGACCAGTGACTCCATCAGCTTCCCTACCATAGAGGTAAGACTGACAAGTCTGTAGTTCCTTGTATGTTCCTTGCCCCCCTCTTTATGGAGTTGATCTACATCCACTACCCTCCAATCCTTTGGAACTTCCCCAGTCCTTAGAGAGCTGTTGGATAGACCTACCAGGGGTTCGGCCAGTTCTGCTCCCAGCTCCCTGAGTAACTCAAATTCAAACAAATGTATTGGCATGACAGGATATACTGGTACTGCCAAAGTTAATGCATTAAACTATTTATAAGACCTAAACTTACTACAATGCACTTAATACATTCTGTTGCATTCTGAAGCTGGTGGCAGGATGCAGTATAATTTGTAGTTTCTGTTACAGCTTTCCTTTTCCCAGCACTCTTTAAAGTTTAGCTTCATCATTCATGAGCTGGAAATCTGCTACTCTTTCTGATAGCTCTAGAAAACATTGTTCTTGTATGCAGTTGTATTTTGTACAGAGAATAGAGTGAATGCAGACTGGAATCTCCCAGCTGCGGCTTCAGCTAGAAGCAGGGATATCACAGAAGAAGCAGGCTGCTACCAAAACACTGGTAAGGTGCAAAAAATCACAAAAAAAAAGAGACCAAGATTGGCCAAAGAATGGCTATTATAACTTTATAATTTTATTCAAATATTAAAAAATAGCACTAACCCCTACCACTTATGCCAGACATGTTCACCTTGATAAAGCATGAGCGAGCTTTCGCAAGGTTCTTCCATTATTGCAATGTTTTTGGTTTTGGGTCAACTCCAAACATGGCTCTCCCAAGCAGCCTCATTGGCTGTTGCAGCTAGAAGCAGAGATATTGTGAACTTCCTGCATAGGGTATTCCTCAAGCAATTAATCAGTGAACTCACTCAAGATGGGGCAATACTAGACCTGGCACTCACTAAAAGGGACAGTGTTGTAGATATCAGGCTAGGAGGCCACCTGGGGAGCAGCAATTACTGTACAGCGTCGTTCAATATAAGAATGGCTGTGGAACTGAACCACACAAGAGCGAGGGCCCTGGACTTCAAAGCGGCAGATTTTAAAAAGATGAGTCAAAGCCTCAGGGATGACCTTGCAGGGTGTGATGACGTAGGTGGGGTAGAGGAACAGTGGGTGACGCTAAACAGGGCCATGCTGAAGGCAACATACCTCTGCATCAAGCAAGTGAGCAAACACAAGAGGAAAAAAGAGGCCACTATGGTTCTCAAAAGAGGTGACGGAAAAGGTAAAGGCTAAAACAGTTGCATTCAGTATGTATAAGGAGGCTCAGTGGAGGGAGAATAGAGAGGTGCATCATGGGAAACAGAGGGAAGCAGTGAGAACAGTAAGGAGCATGAAGGCACAAACTGAAGAGAGAATAGCCCAGGTGGTGATGAAAGGGGACAAGATGTTTTTTTAGGTATGTAAGTGAAATGAGGAAGACCCAGGGAGGGATCATAAAATTAAAAAGGAAAAGTGGGGATTTTGGAGTTGGGACTAGGAAAAGGCAGACATCCTGAACAAATACTTTTGTTCAGTGTTCACAGAAGAAGGAGAAGGAGAAGGCCCACAAAAAAGTAACAAGAGCATTGGGGGAGTGAGGTGGGCACTTCCTTTTTCAGAGGAGAGTGCACTGAAGGGACTTGCTTACTAATCTGAAAGTGGACAAAGCAATGGGGCCAGATAGGGAGTATCCAAGGGTCTTGTTGGAGCTCAGGGAGGTTCTAGCTGCACCTCTGACAGTCCTATTTAACAGCTTATTGGAAATAGGAGTAGTTCCAGAGGACTGGAGGTGGGCAGACATAGTTCCAATTCACAAAAGTGGTAGCAGGGAAGAGTCTGGTAAATAGGCCAGTCAACCTGACATTGGTGGTTGGAAAGTTAATGGAGTCACCGAAGGAAAGGATTGCGGAATATCTTTAATTTAATGGGTTACAAGATCGCAGGCAGCATGGATTAATTGAGGGAGGAACCAAGTCAAAAAGATCTGATAGATTTCTTTGAATGGGTGACCAAGGAATTAGATCACGGTGGGGTGGTGAACGTGGCCTACCTAGATTTCAATAAGGTTTTTAACACTGTTCCACATAGGAGGCTAGTAAGAAAGCTGGGTAGCTAAGGAGTGGTTCCAAAGGTGGCAAACTGGATACAAAACAGGTTAGGGGATAGGCGGCATAGGGTTGTGGTAAACAACGTTCACTCAGGGGAAGAAGGGTGACCAGTGGGGTGCCTCAGAGGTCAGTGCTGGGACTGGTCCTCTTTAATGTCTTTATAAGTGACATTGCAGAGGAGCTGGAAAGGAAGGTCTGCCTCTTTGCAAATCTGCAATAGGGTGGACACTCCCAGTTGAGGGGGTGGAAAGAATGAGCAGAGGCCTAAGAAAACTTGAGGAGTGGTTACTGGTATGGCAGCTGGGTTTTAACATGAAAAAGTGCAAAGTAATGCACCTGGGGCACAGAAACCCGGGACAGAGTACAAAATGGGAAGAGTGGTATTGATGACCACCAAACAGGAAAGAAACCTGGGGTGATCATATTGGATGATCTAAAGGTGGCAAAGCAGTGTAACAAGGCAGCTGGGAGAGCTAGTGGGATACTGTGGTGCATAGGGAGGGTAGACTGGATGGGTCAAGTGGTCCTTATCAGCTGTCAAATTCTGTTTCTATGTAAAACCAGCAGAAAGAGAGAGGTGGCATTGCCTCTTTATAAATCTCTGATAAGATCCCGTCTAGAATACTGTGTCCAGTTCTGAAGACCATATCTCTGGAAGGATGCAGACAAAATTAAGGCAGTCCAGAGAAGGGCAACTAAAATGGTGCATGGTCTGCATCAAAAGCCTTATGAGGAGAGACTAAAGAACCTCATTATGTACACCCTGGAAAAGGTGAGGGAGAGAGGGAATATGACAGAGACCTTTAAATAACTCACAGGCGTAAATAAGGTACAGGAGGGAAGTATTTTTCAGAAGAAAGGGTGTTTAAGGACAAGGGAACATGCTATGAAGCTGGAGGGGGTAGATTCAGGAGAGATGTGAGAAACTTCTTCTCCACAGAAAAGTGGTAGATTCCTGGGACAATCTTCCAGTTGAAGTGGCGGGGGCAAAAACAATGGTGGGGCTCGAGAATGCATGGGATAGGCATAAGAGAATACTAGTGAAAGGGAAGGGTAGGTGGGTAAATGGGACTGGAGATCAAATAGGATCTGTAGTGAGACTATAGGCAGGAAAAACAGATAGGGAAATGGGCAGACTGGGTGGGCCAAGCTGTCCTTATCTGCTGTCAAAGTCTATATTTCTATGTTTAAAAAATGGGCAGATATTGTGGGACAAGTGGTTCTTTTCTGCCAGAAAATTCTAAGTTTGTACTGTATGTTTCTAAAAATGTACTTCTGTGTCAATTTCACCACTTCACACTTATTACTGAGATGGGCTTCTTTAAGTTTCCAGGTTAATGTGTACCCTATGTAATCCTCTCATGCTCTACAAGATTAACAGAAGAGCAAACGGGTCAAATGTTCTAGGGACTTGAGCTCCAGGGGGCCTTTTGTGCGCTCCTTACCTTTTAATTTTTTCACACTCTCTTCAGGCCATCCATAGCCTTCATACTTGCTACCCCCACCTCACCCCCGGGCCAACAACAGCTCAGTCCAATGATTAAGGATTTTTATATTGATGCTGGTGGTTATACCAGCATTTGAAAATATACAGCCCCATGCTCTGATGTCTTAAACCAGCAGTGCAAGATAAAAAAAAATCTGTACTTTTGCAACAGTGTATTCCCTTTACTCTGCTGAGCATTTACCTGGTAATCTTTCCCACTGGCATTGTACTAGCACGCCACAATTTGTTCAGTTGTCCTTTGTTTTTGTTTACATTTTTGCCACCCTTCATGTTGAAAGCAGCAGAACTAGATAAGCAGCTGCCATAATTACTGTAGCACTACAAAACTGGAAACTGATCACTTCCAGATTTTTTTTTTCAAATTGAAAATGCTTTATTGAGTTTAAAAACTAACATACCAAAATACATGCAATGGAAACAGCAGCAGAGACTGATACCAATGAACACAGTATAAACAGAACAGATGAAATATACAAAGTACACAGGAACAAGAAACCATGTACTATAATCATAATTATTAATTACAGGTAAAACCAACAAACCCCCCAAAACCAAACTCACCCTTCCCACCACCGGAGGATCCTACAAGTGGGAAGACTGACTTTTAAAAATCAGAGCCTGCACAATCAAAAAAATTTAAAATAGCTACCCAATAAGGGACTGCACAGTTGCAGGGACAAAGGAGGTCATAACACACCAGGACCAGGAAACCAGTAGGAAAGAAACACCGGGTATCAAAGCCCTGACCAGCTATAATGTTAAAAAGGTACACAAACGTTCCCAAATATTTTGATAAGTGCGAAGATAATTAAAAAACTGGCTATAGTCCATTCTGCCTGTAAAGTTAAAAACAGAATCTCCCAATACCAATCAGTCACAGACGGAATATCTTGATCAAGCCAGTGCTGCATTACAACCTTCTTCACACATACAGAGAAAGGGCCATATATTGCCGTTGGTTACCAATCAGGTTGTCACCATATTCCCCCAATACACACACACCTCAGGGAGGAAGTCTTCAGACAACCCCAAAAGAGGGTCTAATCTAGACTGGATCACCTCCCAGAAAGGGGTAACTTTTTCACAGAACCAGAGGATCCGACATAATGAGCCCGGGGCCTTATTACATCTGGAGCAGATATTCGAGGGAAGCCTGTACATTCTATTTAATTTATCAGGGGTATAATAGAGATTGTGCAACACCTGAAATTGAAGAAGATGGTATCTGTCCCATTTATTGTATTTGTACAGACATTTCCAAAGTCGTGGCCAATTACAAGGAGAATCAGGTGGCAAAGCTCAATCCCAGTAGTAATATAACTGACCCTCAGAACTGGCCGCGAAGAAAATAATTGATGGTAATAATAGGAACTAACATGAGAGGAAGGAGCCAAAAAATACATAGAAAGAACTTATGTTTCATATAAGTTATCCCAAGAGCCTGACCCAAAGTGGCACAGGAGCATGTGAGTAAGTTGAAAATATTTAAAACTGACTGAGGAGGGCAGTCGAAATCTACTCTGCACCTCTCTGAAGAAGAGTAATGTCCGATCTTTGGCCAAATCCACTACTGTTCTCACCATAGCAAAAGGCCAAAAGGATATACTAAGCAGGTTACACCAAATCCAGAGGTTGGGATTCCCCACTAAAGGTTGGAAAAAAATACCTTTGAGTGGGGGAGTATGTAATGCAGCACACAGCTGCGCATCTACCCTTATTGATTCAGCAGTGGAGGTACTACTGTATGTAATAACCTAGGAGCCTTCTTAAGAGGGATGTAAAGCAGCGTATGAATATTCAACCCAAGCTGGGAGCAGAGGAACCATTCTATTTCTAGCCACAGAGGGTATAAGTATAAGAGTTATCCTCAGATGGGGACTCGAGCCATTGGAAAAATCTGGAGCAGTTAATAGACAAGGAATAAAAGTATCAGTTGGGCACCTGCAGGCCTCCTCGCTCTCTAGTATGCTGGAGCTTGAAAAGAGCTCTCCGGGGTGTCTTGCCATGCTATAAGAAGGAAGATATAATTCTATCAACTTGGAAAAACCAGGATGTTGGAAGGAAATAATTATACATCTGTAGTGGGTATAGAAGGCGGGGCAAGACATTCATTTTTACGATGCCCAAACAGCCCCAGATGAAAATGGGGAGGAAGAGGAAAAGGAATCATTATTCTAAATCTATTTTGAAGCGAGCAGCAACTGCATCGAGATTGTACTGCTTCATCTTATTTGGCAACAAAGTGAGATATTTACCCAAATATTTCAATTTGTCCTGGACTCAGACCAAACCTAGGTGTTCTATGTTGGAACACAAGCTGACAGTGCTAAGTGGCATGACCTCCGTTTTAGCCAAATTTAACTTGTAGTTGGAAAATCCACCCAAATCCCTAATGATGTCCAGGGCAGCAGGCAAGCTGTGGCAGGAGAGGTGACATGTAAAGTGATGTCATCCGCATAAACAAAAAGTTTATACTGATGAGGTCCTATGGCGATGCTGGAGACATGAGGAGTGGTATTCCACTTCCTAATCAGTGGTTCCAGAAACAAATCAAAGAGAAAAGGTGAAAGTGGACAACCTTGCCTGGTGCCCTGGTGTAATGTAAAGGGCTGGACAAAATGCTGTTACACAAAATGTGGGCCAAAGGGTGGGTATAAAATACTTTCACCCATTGAATAAATTTAGGGGGGATATGGAATTTGGGCAGCAAATTAACCAGGTAATCCTAGCAGACCCTGTTGAAGGCTTTCTCTGTGTCCAGAGATGCCAGAACCAAAGGAACACAGGAGTCTCTGGATGCAGAGATTAAGTGAGATAACTTCTGTAAATGGTCCACAGAAAGCCTTCCGGCCATGAAGCCGACCTGTTCCTGACTGATGAGAGGATGCCAAACTTGATTCAACCTGCCAGTACCTTCACAAGAATTTTAGGATCAATGTTGATAAGAGATATTGGCCAATAGTTTGATACCAATAAGGGGTCCCTACCCAGGTTCAGAAGCATCACAATAGTGGCCTCTGTAAAAGAAAAATCAGAAATGCCCTGTTGAAAAATATAATTAAAAGTGTTAAGAAGTATGGGGGCTAGCAACTGTTTGAAAACTTTATAAAAATTGGAAGTGTAACCATCTGGGACTGGGGATTTGTCTGAGGAGAGGGCATCAATAGCCACCAGGATTTCCGATAAAGTCAAGGGAGCTAGTAGGAACTCTGCTTGGGACTGGTCCAAATGAAGCAGTTGGATATCCTGCAAAAAGGCTTCAAAATGATCCAAACAGAAAGGGGAAGAAGATGGATTATACAAAGTCTGGTAATACCCTTGGAAATGTATTTATTGTTTTATTTTATTTTGTTGAGGATCTCAGATTAAAACCTTTGAGAACAGGCTCATTACATAGGTTCCACGTCATGGTAAATAACAAAAAACAAATTCAATATTACAATATATACAGGATTCAGAATGAGCCATGAGTTGGCAAAGGGCATAAAGTGTAGACATTAAACAAAAAGTAGTAATAGGGTGGTATTTATTTATTTTATTTTTTATTTAATGATACCTTGGAGAACACCTGTGAGTGAAGGCTCATTTGTAGGCTCCACGTCAGTTACAAGAAGAAAGTAAACAGGAGCAAAGCATTACATGCAAGGCATTACATTACAAGCAAGTACAAAATTGCATTGGTACAAAACAATACATTGCAGTCTAGGTAAACAATAAATTGGTGTGGATTGCAAGACTGGGATAGCATTTAGCTTAGGTATAACATTTAGACATTGCTTCGGCATTGGTGAGAAGGTACCTGCATCAGAGAGTTAAGCCTACTGGTGAGGGGAGAAACAGAGTGGAGAACAGGCACAGATGCGGCATAGCAAAGTGTATGCCTGCGCACGGGGTTAAGAACAGATTTGAGAAAGGTTGGAGACAGTGGGGATAGTAGAGCAGCAGATAGATGGGGTATGAAGGTGGGAACAGAGAGGGGAATGGGTGCCCAGTGGGGAGGGAAGGAGGTAGACAGGGGGGTGGGACAAAGAAGTGCTGTAGAGGTAGGTGCCCCTATGATTAGGTGGAACACTAAGTTCTGCTGCTTTATGGTGGTCCAAATGTAGAAGAGTTGTTTTGGTCATTATGAATGGCCAATGGAGTCACAATTGTCATCTGTGGCAAGGTGCTGCCTGAAGCACCAGTGGTTGTGGTATCAGAGATGTCTGATGGAAGGGCATTGGTCCAGTGTGGTGCGCGGTAGTAGAATGCACATTGACCCTGTGCAGTGTGGCATCTAGGTTCACTGAAAATTTGGCTATGGGTGCTTCTGGTCAGCCTGGCATTACATGGCTTTTGAGTAGTTTCTGGATTCCTGGTGGCATCAGATTTAGTGTGATTTTTTTGGCCAGTAGACAGGTATGTACTTAACTCTGCTCTTTAGCTGGAGCCACCCTGCCTGTGAATAGAGCTCACAGGTGTGAGTAAGCCTTGCAGCACCAGTGAGGAGTCAGCAAGCCTTATTAAGGACCAGAGAGATGCGAAGGAGGGCTGAGTCTGGTGCAGAGCCATAAACTGCTAAGCCATATTCAACAAGGGTTAACAACTGAGCTGGTGATGGCCATACTAACTGCTTCACATGTAAGGCTGTGCTTGTGGTGGTGTAGTATCCTGATTCTGGAACTGATGGCCTTGGCTGTGTTGTCTATATGCTGTGCATAGGACAGGGTGGAGTCAAGGGTGATACCCCAGTACCTAAAGTACTGCGTAAGGTCCAGCACATCACCACTGCTGTTCAGGATGGATAGTGGGAAGGTCTTGTGTTTGCTGTGGGTGCTGGAATAGATCATAGTCTTAGTTTTGTTGTAGTTAAGGATTAATCTGTGCTTCTTAAACCATGTTTTGGCAGCAGTAAATCCTAGTTGGAGGTCATTTTGAAGTAGTTTGGGGTTGGGGTTGCAGGTGAAAATGACAGCATTATCAGCACACAATAGCATGTGATTGGTGCAACAGCCTGGAACTTTATTTAAGATGATACTGAAGAGAAGGGACCCAGTATTAATCCTTGGGGGAACCCGAGCAAACAGGTTTGCTATCTGAGACAATGTCCCCAATCTTGACCTACTGTGAGCGATTGCTGAGACAGCTATTTAAACCATAGAACTGTATCAGAAGAGAGACCGGTGTCTGCTAACTCTTAAAGGAGGAGTGTGTGGTGAACCGTATCAAAAGCTTTCGATAGGTTGATGAAGGTAGCCTCCACTAGCTGCCCTTGATCCAGGGCTTGGTGGATATAACCAGTGAATTCCAACAGGGCTGTGATAGTGCTGTGTCCCGCTCAGAACCCAGTAAACACTAAAGTAATAGGAAAACACCATAACATTATTAAAAATGGACTAAGCTTAAGGGAAAGGGTAGGGGGGGGGGTATGAACCAGGAGGTGATTAGTACAGACAGGGGGCAGGAGAGGGAGGACAGAATGCTGGAGGGAAAATACAACTAGAATCGGCCCAGGGGTGGGCCACTTCATGCGAGATGTCAGGAGCCTGGCATAGTGGTGGGTCCAAGCAAGTGCTAAGTTGCCAGTATGAGGGATTAACCATTTGGTGCAAGATGTTAAGGTATATAGAGGGAATCCAAGGTAGGGGCCAGAGAGATTCAAGGGATGAGGAGGTGAGAGTTGGCAGTGGGTCATGGTGGGAGGAAGGGGACGGAGGGAGGTGGGGGAAAAAGAATGATTCAGAAAGGCAGGGGGAGAAGAAAGAGAGGATATAGAAAGATAAGGAAGGGATGAAGAGGAGTAAGGAGAAGGGGGGAGGGGGGGAATGAGTAGCAATTTCCTGGAGAGAAATAATAAGTTGACCATTAGCACATACGAACATATGAAGAAGCCAGCAGAAGAACGCCATTTGGTCTATCAAGTCCGCTCATATTGCAGGGTCCACAGCTTGAGCTAATGTCCCTGCCCTCCCTCCCCACTCCTTCCATCCTCCCTACCCATGATCCTTACCATCCCCCATGCCTATCCCAGCCTCTCCTAAAGCTGACCACTGTCTTCAACGAGATGACCTCTTCCAGCAGCGCATTCCAAGTGTCCACCACCCTCTCTGTGAAGAAGCACTTCCTGACCTGCCTCCTAAACCTCCCACCCTCCAGCTTAAGACTGTGCCCCCCTCATGTTATGGTTGCCATTCAGCTCAAAGAGACTCTCTTTATCAACCTTATTTATCCCTTTCAAGTACTTAAAGGTCCCAACCATATCCTCTGTCTGTCTCTCCCGTCTTCCATGGAGTACATGGTCAGTGCCCTCAATCTTTCCTCGTATGCCTTACCCTGCTGACTGGATATCATCTTTGTAGCCTTCCTCTGGACCTTCTTCAGCAGGTTAATGTCCTTTTTGAGGTGTGGGCACTAGTTCTGAATGTCATAATCTAGATACAACCTCACCAGTGACCTGTACAAGAGCAGTATAACCTCCTCTCTCCTACCACTGATCCCTCTAGATATGCATCCCAGCATCTTGTTTACCTTTGCTGCTGCTTTCTTGCACTGCGTGGAGTGCTTCAGGTCACTAGTGATCATCACTTCCAGGTCCTTCTTCTCCTCTGATGCAGATGCTCAGACTCCGCCCATGTAGTACTCTGTCCTGGGATTCTTGACTCCAATATGCATAACTCTGTATTTCTTGGTATTGAAGTCAAGCTGCCAGATCCTGGACCACCTCCCCAGCTTTTCAAGATCTTCCTGTAGGTACTGTATTCCTTCAGCTGTGTCCACTCTCCCAAAGAACTTGGTGTCATCCGTGAATAGGCACATTTTGCCCTAATGCCATCTCCAGTGTCATTGATGAAGACATTGAACAACACCAGCCCCAGCACCGAGCCCTGCAGGACTCCACTGGTTACCTCTCTGGTGCCAGATAACTCTCCCCCTACAACCATCCTCTGGATTCTGTCCCTCAGCCAGTTTTCCACCCATCTGGTCATCTTTTCCCCATCCCCGAGATCCAGCAACTTCCTGATCAACCTTTTGTGGGGCACAGAATCAAAGGCCTTGCTGAATTCAAGATAGAGGATGTCTACCGCTTGGCCCCTGTGTACTGTCTTAGTGACACAGTCAAAGAAGTCAGTCAGATTCATTTGACACGATCCCCCCCCATGAACCCATGCTGCCTCTCGTCCTGGAGATCATGCTCCTCAAGATATTCCACCAACCTTTCCTTTAGTATGATCTCCATGAGCTTGCACACAATGGAGGTCAGACTGACTGGTCTGTAATTCCCTGGGTCATCCTTGGGACCACTTTTGTGGAGGGGCACTACATGTGTTGTTCTCCAGTCCTGACCAGAGGAAATATGGAGGGAGGAAACTATTTTATCCGAGGTCAGTGCTCGCAGACGCGAAGGAGAAAGCTTCCCAGCTTTTTTGCCTTAGTTGAAATATTTAATCTTAGAACGCAGGATAAGGTGTTCCACCTTTTCACCCAGTAAAGAGTGATAGCGTGACCTAAGAGTTTCTAAGTGCTCTCATTCAGAGAGAGAAGAGGCTGAGGATATGCGCCTTTCCAGATCTGTAATCTGACCTAGAAGGGAAGACATCTCTCAGGAGGCTAATGTTTTCCTGGTAGAGGCCAAACAAATGATTTTGCCCCTTAGGGAACATTTCAGAGCACCCAATAAAAGTCTAACCTGGGCATGGAGGGAGAATTGATCTCCAAAAAAGAGGGGATAAAGGATTGGAGATGCTTGATCCGATAGTCCAATTTAAGTAATTGATCATTAAATCTCCATACTTTATCCCTCTCTGATGAGGAGGACAGAGAGAAATGGAGTAAAGTGGGGTGATGGTCAGAAATCATGTTAGTCTGATAGTGACATGACAGTACCCCAGGAAGGTGCTCGATCCCCAACATAAAATATTCGATCCTGGAAAATGTTTTATGGAGAAACGAATGAAATGAAAACTGCTGGGTGAGATGGAGGGCCCGCCAGAGATCCAAAAGGCCCAGAGAGTCCATCATATCACGGAGGGCCAATTGAGTCAGTGAGAGGGAATGGCGATTAGAGCTAGATCTATCAAGGCTGTTGCAATAGACCACGTTCCAATCTCCCCTGAGAAGTATAGGTAAGGAAGTCTAGGGTGCTATATGAGCCATTAGTATGGTAAAGAACTGAGGATCCTTAGCTGTACGGCCATAAATAGCACCTAATATAACTTTCAAATGACCGAGTAGGACCCGCAGAAGGAGGAACCTACCCTGGGGGTCCACAGTTTCCTGAAGCAACTGGAAGTGCATCCTCTGAGACACTAAGATGGCCACACCTCTTTTACGCGAGTTGACACCCACCCCGAAAGCCTACCCCACCCAGGAACACCTAAACAGGAGTACCTGGTATGGAGGTAAGTGGGTCTCTTGTAAAAAGGTCAAGTCCACCTCAAGTTTATGAAGGTGAAGCAGAACCTTGGCTCTTTTTGTAGGAGATTGGACACCTTTTACATGCCAAGAACAAAACTTAAAGGTTGAAGCCATAATAACTAACAGGAAATGTTAAAAATGACCTCCCTAAGATGAAATACCTATATAACCAGTCCCTTAAATGAGTTACAGACCTCTGGTGGTGACACCCCTTCCTACCCAACACTCCACCCCTCCCAATATAACTAGAAAGAAACCCAAAACAAAAAATAAGAGCCCCATAACCTCTGGAGCCCATAGACTTGAAACCCCACCACCCCACCCACCCCAACACCCACTAAGAATGATTCAACTAAAAGAAGGAGTAAAATGGCTCATAACACCAACCATCCCCTCCTCCACCGTAATCCCACCAATCCCTCCGGACAGGAACAGAGATGGCAATAAAGACATAACCCCATATCCCACTCCCCTATCAAACAACCAAGAAAAACACCCCACACCACAAGCCCACCGATAGATAAAAATAAACCAAAATCCAAAACGAGCATGGAAACAAACTGGGTGATCACAATGCCCTGTACCGTGACCTGGCAGCCTATCAAACATACCACCAGCAGAACCATAATGTAGAGCATAACCCAGGAGGGCTAAGTAGCAAAAACATAAGCAAGTGGTAGGTGGTCAAAAAAATATAAGATCACCCAGTTGGTAATTATTAAGATCATGGGGTATACCCCAAGACAAAATAAAAAGAAAAACATACTCCCAAAAAGGGGCAAGAATAACCCACGCACCCCAGCATCGGCTCATGAGGCCATTGGAAACCAACATTACCTACCCAGTTCCCCCTGCTTATGCCCACCAATTCAATTGACCAACATTTAAAATAGAAACATTAACCCATATGTAACCAAATATTAACACATCAATCCACCTAGCAACTGGTCTATTGGAACAGCTATCAAATACTAAATGAAAGGGAAATTATTAACTGCTATTTAACCAGATAAAGCCCACCATCCAGGGATATTTCCAGAACATAATTAGAACCCTAAGTGGCAGTCTTTTAATTAAATGTTCAGCTGACTGTTTAGCATAAGGAATTAAAAAGCAGTCCAAACCCTTCAAAAATTACAAAAGTGCCTTATCTCTCAGGAAGGTACAAACTGGGTTCAAGACAGCACATGTGTAACGAAAGTCCCACTAAACTTCAACTGACCAGGATGTCAGATTTCGGCAAAGCAGACCCAGGTCAAACTACCATCCTGCTTCGAATCAGGAATGTAAGGGAGCTGCCAGCCTCATCTTTGTTCTGACCGAAGACGATATTCTGGAGCTGTGCCAGAACAGAGTTGGTCCTCCAGGAGAAAGTTAAGTCAGCACACCAAAAGTTTGACAAACCAAACACCAAGCTGACAGCAAAAATGTACGTGGGATACTACCAAACCAGCATGACAAGAGAAACCCAATTCTCTTCAAAGGAGGATTCAAAAAAGCAAGGCAGGGATATTAATGCTCTGCAAAAGGAGTCTTATTATCAAGGATAGTACAACAGAGTTCAGAACAGCATCTGTAAAACAAAGTCTGTTTAAACTTACACAGTCTGGGATCTCCGAGATCATGTTGGCAGATTCAAGTCGAAGTACCATGCTTCATTGAAGCAGGAATGCAGGAAGGCCACCATCAGTATTGTTGCTCCCACCAAAGATGATCAACTGTAGCTGTGCCAATTTAATCTGAGAGAACAGAAAAAAAACACCATTAAGCTGCAGAAGGAAGGCTCAGAAGGACAAATGACATATGGCACAAAGAAATGTTAATGTGTAAATAAAGGAGACAAAAAACCCTGAACACTGTAGGCTCCCTCAAATGGAATCAGCCAGGCTTGAAGAGGTCCGTGAGGAGCTTCTGAAATTCAGTAGTAACCTGATCCTCGCTCTCAAAGGAGTGCCATGGATCATTAATGTGCACTTGCAAGTGGGCTGGGTACAACATGCAAAATTTAATACCAGCTGGTATAAGTTTTGAAACAACAGGATGAAATCCAGCCTGTTTCTGATGCGTGGAAGCAGGGAGATCTTCAGTAACATGCAGACAGGCACCCTCCCTAGGTTATAGATTGAAGGTCCCATAATTTAACCAACACATGCTGCTTGTCCAAAAAGTTTAGCAGCTTCAAAATAAAGGGATGGGGCAAAGATTCAGGAGGGGTTCTGGGTCTCAGTGATCGATGTGCCTGTTTCAGGATATAAGTCGGGCCATTCGGCAATGGACCAAGCAATTTTTCCAGAAGCTTCTGTATGAACTGAATAGGAGTGGCACCTTCAGCATCTTCAGGAAGACCAAGGACTACTAAGTTATTACATCTACTTTGCCCCTCAAGGTCCTCCAACTTCAGTTCTATTTTATGTAATTTTTGCCACAAAGCTATGATCTCTGGTTTGGTACAATAATGCCATTTCTCCAGGGACACTGCACGGGCTTCCACATCTCCAACTTGGCAGTTGATGCCCTGCAGATCGCGCCAGAGAGAGAGAGGCAATTTCTGAAGTTAAAAGGGTGATGGAATCTTTCAGAGGTTGCATTTCCAAAAGAAATTTCTCCTCCATAAGAGGGGAGGCCCTCAAAGATGCAGTAGTTACACCGTCAGCCTTGGAACTTTTTCCTTCAGATTTGTTTGAGGCCTTGTCCGGCATCTGCGGTGGAGTATGGCGTGGGAGACTTTGCTTCATCTCAGTGTCCATTTTTATGCAGAATTAACAAAGTCCATCAGTAGACTCAGCAGTCGGGTAGGTTCTTCCATCTATAGAGGGGAAGAGAACCCGTTAAATAAAGGTGGTAAAATTAGATTTACAGCAGGTGGGCAGGAATGGTGCTTAGGAGCTGCTAGTTTCTCCGTGGCATCACGTGACTCCAGTCACTTCCTGATTATCTAATACTGCTGCTTTAAATGTTGCTCCACTTCTATTGCCATGGAGCTGCATTACTTGACCTGAGCAAAGCCTTTGATACCATGGATCATGGCCTGCTACTTGGTATGTTGCTCAATATAAATCTTGATGATACTGCTATGAGATGGTTTTCATGTTATCTGATAGTCAGACAGCAGCAAGTACAGTAGTAGCCACAGACATTGCCAGCTATTTCCAGCTTTTCCCCAAAATTTCTAAAGCATTTCTCTCTGCTGCCCCTACTGTAGAAATGGAGAAAGCATTAGATACATCCGGAAATATCACAGACATTTCGGGAAATAGCTGGCAGCGTCTGTGGCTGCTACTGCAAAAGCACAAAGCCACCTCTCTCCACTCAAAACACTCCTGAGAGGAGTTCTGCAAGGGACAATATTGGGGCCTTTGCTCTTCATGGTTTATATATGTAACCCACCTACAAATGGGGGTTCAGAAAAGTCTTCCTTGGGCTTGGCTAAATGCCCACTGCCAGATTGGCATTCTGTGTCCCTATGGGTTTGAAAGTGTTTACATGCGAGTGCCCTGTTAGTGTCCGTGCCTGTCTCTTGAAGAGCTGCCTATCCCGTAGTGCATAATTAATCTGGGTAGGGGACGAGTAGTTTCAGGCTTGAGTCCTGCCCAGGCTGCTGTGTTATTCCTCCATTCTGCCATCGCTATTTGTGCAAAGGGAGCCCTACAAGCAGCTGTAACTGTTTGCTGATTATCTGCTTTAATAATAGTAATATCATAGTTTGTCTAACCTGCCTTCCTTTGCAGCATGGACATTTCTGTTAATCACCACCATCTTGGTTCTGGACTGCTAGTTTGGACCAATCAGTACCTTTGGGGACCCTAAAATGTAGTCTGTCCCCAGGGGTCTTGTGGGAGTCAATGTCTGTAGGAATTGTAGTTTTTGCTTTTTGGTGTGTAAATGAACCTGGAGGGGGGCCCTTGCTTTGACAGACAGATGGATCAACCAGTCGAACCCTTTTGGATCAGAAGGAAGTCCCGGTGCTGCCTGCAGCAGAGGGGAATGTGGAGCTAGAGTTGAAAGAGAAAACAGCTTGAGAGATTCGAGCAGCTGTTCCTACGTGGTGCACAGGGAAAATCGGTGGGAAGGCTGTGTTTGGCCCGCCTGTTATCATCTTCCAAAGTGAAGAGACCTTGAGCCTGAGATTGGATTTCTTCCCAAATTGCAGCTTTTGCAATCGGAACCTTATTTGTAAGAAACTGAATTTCTCCTGAAGTGGACCGAAGATTTGCCTCAGTGTGAACAGCCTGCCAGGACTTGAGATTGCCACAGAGCGTACGGTTTGCGCAGAGACACTGTGAATTGCCACTGGACTGTCCTCTAAACTGTGGTATTTATTTGCTTTAGTATAAGTGTGCTGAATGCTGATAGTGGGTCAAGATTTGGTCCCCCACTGTTTGAATGTGTCACAATTGCTGGAAGCTGCATCCAGCACTTACCGGACTGTCTCTGAACTTTTCACCCAGTCTGGACCCTGCCACCTTGGCCCAAACAGCTGCTCATGCCGCAGAGAACTAACTGATGAGAGACCCACCTTGGGATTCAGCTCCCTGCTCGACACCAATGAACAGAATCAACACTACGGTGCTTCATGTGGGCCCTGCTTCTCCTGGCAAACCAGCACTTCATCCTGAAGTCTCCATTTCATCCATCCTGCATCCTGTACTGGGTAGTGTGAGTAAACACCAGGGTAGCTCCCTGCAATAAAGCTCAAATCAAAATGTGTCAACTGATTTCATTGTTGTTGCTAATCATTTTGGATTGAGCAATCCCGCTCCAGATTACAAATTGTGGGTTAAAGTGCATGCATGTTTTCTTTCCATCACAGAGCCCCAACCAGATGCAACGCCGACCTATCCCGGGCAACGCTACGGGCTAGCAGTAGTTCCAACTGGGTACCCAGAGTGTGTGTGACTGTGTCACAGGGACCTTTGAGTGCATGCCTTATAACCTGAATTATTCAGATTGTGAATCAACCACTAGATTTTGCCCCCTTCCTTGCTACTGCACCTTAAATAAATCAGATCTAAATCTTTTTGCAATGAATCTGGTTGTGGTGTACCTCTGTACAAACAACATTGAAATACTGTTGGTTGTTGTACTAAACCTTATTTTACAGGGGGTCTCCAGGACTGAGCCAGCTGAACCAGCCCTGGTGGTAAGTACAACAAGAGTGGGGTTAAAACTACTATCAGGGGTAAATTACGATTGTGTATTTTGTGAACCATTTAGGCCACTAGAGGGAAAATAGGGGGGGTAACAGTGTCCCAGACAGCTGTGCCCAGGGCAGCTACACTACCACTAACCCTGTCCTCTTGGTGAAGGCACCCGTTTTCAGTACCCCGGCCCCTCAACCTACACCTGGTCACGCAAGCAGAAGTAGTAGCCCTTGGGGTACTGCCACCTAGGGGTTACATATAAACGGCATTAACTCCAGAATAAAATTCTCCAGTGTTCATCTTTTTGCCGATGATACCGTTCTTTATGTTGCTAGGCCATCACTCGAACAAGCCTGCACAGTACTGTAGCAAGACTTCAGTCTTTTGTAGCAAAACCTCCTACGGCTAAAGTTACTGCTTGACACAAAAAAAACAACAAGGCTATGTCCCTATCACCGCAAAACAACTCAGTAAGCCCATATCCCACAGGATTCAAGCCTCAGATTACTACCCTCCTAGGAGAAACACTGGAGTCAGGAGACAAATTCAAATACTTGGGATTCTGGATTGACTACGAACTTACCTTCACAACACATATTGAGGAACAATCTAAAAAAGCTAAAGCAAAGATTAGGACTCTTTTACTGAATCAAACACCTACCCAGCTATGATGGCAAACTTAGGTTGGTTCAAACCACCTTCCTCCCCTCCTGGGTTATACTGACCTTGTTTATAGCCACGGTCCAGCCACTTCTCTAGCCAAACTGGATACCCTGTACCATTGGGCTATAAGATTTATTATCTGCGCCCCGTATAACACCCACCACTGCTCCCTTTATTACCAGCTGGGAAGATATTCATTAAAAATCAGGGAAGCACGTAGTAAGAATGACATCCCCACACCGACCCCACCACAACGACACGCACAACCCAACCGCAGCAACAGTGCCCTGCAATCCACAGTGTCACACCCCCACAGTGAACGGTGCTCAATGTCCATACAGGGACAAGCGCGGACTGTTGACACTTGACGTCTACCAGCAGGATGCATTGAACAGGGCAGAGGGCTCAATGGAAAAGTGAAGAAGAAGGAGTTGGGGACAGTAAGGGAATGTGGAAATGGGGAAGCGGTAGGTGAAAAGGGGTGGACACGGGAGGTTGTAAACGGGTAGGGTAAGGGAGGGATTTATGCCACCTGCAGACGGTCATATACACATTGCATTGATTAGGCAGAACATGACACTGTGCCAGTCGATACCTGCATAGCAGCCAAAACCGTTGTCCATGGTTTGCAATCGGCATATTCAAACAGTGTCACTGCACTGCTGGGGGGGTTGTGCTCTCATCGGCTCACTCTCGTTGGTGATTGTTGTGTGGTGCATCATTCTGTGGCCGGTTGTGGCAGTGTCTGTCAGGATGCACGTTGCCAAGGGTCAGTCCATCAGGATGGTGTGCATCGAGGTATTTTGCCTCGGGTCTGCAGTGTCGCTGTGGGGGATGTCGGTGCTGTTGCAGTTGATCCTCTGTGGTGCTTCCAAAATCTGAAGGCTGACAAATTCAACCACTTGGAGGTACAGAGCCCTAATTCATAAACTCCCCCAATACATCTCCTGCCTCTTTACCAGTACTCAGGGAACCTATTCACTCAGGAAATATTCTTACATCCTATTCAACATTCCCAGAATTAGAACTTTGGCACTTCCTTCATAAGTCATGCTCTTCCCACCTTATGGAACAACCTCCGAAAAACCCTAAATCTTTCAAACATCATTAGACTGGCATGCCTAGAAAATCTACTTAGGCAATCATTGAAAGATGCCTGTAATTGTTATGCCTTAGCCTTCTCTTGCCCTTCTCAACAGGCATCTCCCCTCGTCACCCATGCACCCTAAACCTTATCTGAAACCAGCTGTGCCCTTTTCTCTTTCTTCCACTATCCCTCTGTACTGCTAAACATCAATATTTCCACTATTTCTCTGTACTACTAAACATCAATATTTCCGCTATCCCTCTGTACTGCTAAACATCAATATTTCCACTATCCCTCTGTACTACTAAACGTCATTACTCCCCTGCTATCTAATTACCACTCAGCGGAGCCATGTCCCCTAAACCAAGGAGCCCGTGTCGGGGGGGGGGAGGTTCCCTGCTCGCCTCATCTTCGCATTTAACCGATTTGAAATTAATAGATGTTGCTTTGACTTTCATGTGCACCAGTTATTGCCTCTTGTGTTTAGCACCAAGATGCTCAGGATTGTCACTGTATTACACATGTCAATTTTGTACTTGTGATGCTCATTGTGTTATTCTATGTCTATTGTATTATGTGTGCTTATTTTGTATCTTGCGCATCTTTTGTACCTGACCAGGCCCACCTTGTAAATGAGACGCCTGTCAATGGTGTTTCACCTGGTAAGAAAGAGATTGATTGATTGGAGTGGAGTCTGTCTGATGGTGTGTAGCTGTCACCAAAGAGCGAGATGATTGTGCGCAAGTGCAGGTGAGCCGCATTAGTAACGGCAAAAATTTGAGGTTGCGATTGCCACCGTCATCAAATACCAACACTTTTAATTGAGCAGCCCTCGCAGTGTGTTATGGTGCCAGGTGGGACTAGGGTCTGACTTGGGAATGTCCTATAGAGTGATCATCCAATGTGGCGAGCACTACATGGTGGTGCACACCCACAGAGCAGTGCAGAGGCACTAAACAGGAGTCAGAACCTGACTCAGGAGCACTCATCCGGTTCCGGAATGCAGCAGTGAGTGCATTCATGTGTAGGGTAGAGGATGTCACCAGACACGAAGTCCAGAGGAAGACAGGCAGCTGCCAGTTTGTAAGTGGAGGACTGTTTTCCTGGATGAGGGAATGAGGGCCAGATGGTGATGAGGGCATTCAGGGGGCAAAGTGGGGCGGGTTTATGTGGTAATGGTGAAACCCTAAAGGTGATCACTGTTATCACAAAGTCAGAGTGCCGAAAATTTATTTCGGCACTCTGACACCCCTGCACACAGCAAAATGGCACCAGGGTCTTAGTTTTTAAATGTTTTTTGCAGGGGGCTGCACCCCCTCCCCCGCACCCTCTACCTAAGGATTCTCAACTCCAGTGGGGTACATGTCAGTGGGAGTGAAAAAAAAAACAAAGGTTTGGGCCGGGAGCAACAAAAATGCACCAGTGCCTGGACTTGAACCCAGTACCCTATCAACCAATGCTGCCAACCCACCCAACACACCACAGGGTTGGTTCTGCAACCCACTGTGGCAACACCCCTCATATTCCCTACCACCCCTCATTGTGCGTGATCATCCTCCACGTGTGTACGTATAGCGACATCCCATCGCTATATTTTTCCCACCCCCCCATCCAGCCACACAGGCACCGGGGGATTGAGTCACCGTTATTGTAGACACCCAATCCCCAGCGTTCATATCTCGTGCTAAAAGTGGGGCCAGGTAGGTAGAGAAGAGGATCCATCCAGATTCACTAATAACTTTACTGGGAGGAAAATCTGCACATCAGCAAGACCCAGTGATGTAGCGTAGGGCAGGGGCAGACCAGGACCCACAACAAAGTACACACACAGACAGACTGACTGACAGCCCCCTCAGTGAGGCAAGCATCAGGACTCAGCTGCCGGGCTGCATTAGAAAAGAAGAAAGAAGGTATTTTTTTGTTTTCTTATTTTTATTCAGTGCTAAAATCAAATACTTTTAACTTTTAGAATGTGACAACTAACTCCTCCCTGTCCCCAAAACACTTTCTTGCCTTAAACAGTCAGGGATAACATTCTCTGTGTGCAGTGGGTGATCTGTAGATGAATATGAAGGCACTACTGTAGCTATCACCTATCACTGTCACCAGCAGGTTTAAAATGTAAAGATTAACAAAGCTTTCTCCCTGAGCATAATTTGTTCAACTCCCTCTCTTCTCAGCATTGCACACATATGTACCTAGATAACATGCAGCGGTTAGGTCACAATGGAGGTTTTCAAGGGGGACTAACTGTTAGAATGGTAATAACCACAGTAGGTGGGCACCACACTAACCTTGAATGGTGCCAGTGATAGGAGCAGGGGGCAATATTTAGAGGCCCCCAGTACATTGTACTAACCTGACAGCTCCACCACGTACAATTTTATTACAACCCTGAGGGCTGGGGGGCACAGCCTGAAAATGTCCTGGCAACCTTTCGGTCTTAATCCAACATGCTCACTCTCTTTTCTTCTCTATTTCTTTTCTCTATATATCCCTTTCTCTATCTCTCACTCCCATTGTCTTTCTCTTTTTCATCCCTTCCTCTCTTTCTCTCTCTCTCTTTTTCTGTCTCCCTCATTTTCTTTCTATCTATTTCTCTTTTTCCTTTTCTCACTCTGCACTTAACTTTTGTTTAATCAAGTTTTCTTTTTCCCATTATGCTCAGCTCTTCCATGCAGCGACTCTCCCAAACTCCATCAGCCAGAAGCACCCAGACATCATCCTCCACAGCACCGCCATTGCAACTGGGTCCCCCAGACATCATCCATCACAGCATAATGATTGCAGCCTGGTCCCCCAGACATCATCCTCCACAGCACCACCATTACAGCCGGGTCCCCCAGATATCATCCTCCACAGCACCGCCATTTCAGCCGGGTCCCCCAAACGTAATCCTCCACAGCATAGCCATTGCAGCCCGGTCCCCCAGACATCATCCTCCACAGCACTGCCATTGCAGCCGTGTCCCCCGGACATCATCCTCTACAGCATAACCATTGCAGCTGGGTCCCCCAGACATCATCCTCTACAGCATAACCATTGCAGCCGGGTCCCCCAGACATCATCCTCCACAGCATAGCCATTGCGGCTGGGTCCCCCAGACATCATCCTCCACAGCACCGCCATTGCAGCCGGGTCCCCAAACATCATCCTCCACAGCATAACCATTGCAGCCGGGTCCCACAGACATCATCCTCCACAGCACAACCACTGCAGATGGATCAGTTGGCTGCCAGTTCCTCCTTAGGGACACATCTAGTAGGCTGGGAATCTATGGTCACAGGACTCAAGAGGGTCTTCTATGATCCTTACTTGAGCAGGTGTTTTCCCTGTTGTGGGTTCCCCACCCATCTCTCAGTTACTGTGCAAAGCCATTAGTAGCCTCTCAATACAGTAGCTATGTCAGCAGATGCCTACCCCTTATGAGGGAGCAGGATCCCCAACCGATGAGGCTGTTATGGCAAGACAAGCATCCCCTGCCTACATGCACTGCTGAGCTCTGGGGGGGGGGGATTCACGAGAGATGTGAGGAAGTGGTTCTTCACAGAAAGAGTGGTGGATTCTTGGAATCACCTTTCAGTGGAGCTGGTAGGGGTGAAAACCATGGTGGTTTTCAAGAATGCACTGGATAACCAGAAGGGAATCATTGTGGAAAGGAGGGGGAGGGAGAAAGAGCTGTAGATCAGGTACAATCTGGGGTAATAGTGAGGGTAGGGAGAAATGGGCAGACTGGATGGTCTAAGTGGTCTTTAGCTGTCATCAAATTCTATGTTTCTAATCTTTCAGAAGATTAAAACCATTTTGGGTTCTTCCATCCTTACTCTGTGTACTGTCTTTTGCAATGCTTTGGTGTATGTCTCTGATGTACTGATCTGTAAATGCCCTGTACTGTATGTTGTGTTTGTATATAACGGC
Source organism: Neoceratodus forsteri (assembly GCA_016271365.2). Classification (NCBI taxonomy): domain Eukaryota; kingdom Metazoa; phylum Chordata; order Ceratodontiformes; family Ceratodontidae; genus Neoceratodus; species Neoceratodus forsteri. Next base: position 1,101,720,365 of record CM028134.1, on the reverse strand, counting down.
TAGGATATTCAGAAGGGTTGCGTATGGCACAACACTGTTGCACCATGCACAACCCACAGATGCGCCCCAACGCGATATTCAAATGGGGATTGTGCCTGGCACAAATCCTGATGCGCCAGAGTGCATCAGTAATGTATGTGGCGCAGGTTGGGGGGGGCATGCCCATGCATACTCCAGCATCCCGATATTCAGCCTGGGATGTGCTGAGCCCATGCATCATAACCCCTACTTGCGCCACACAGGTGAGCCAAAAAAAAAAAGAACAATGGCTGGCCACCCACAGGTCAGCTGCCCGTATGCCAGGGCGCAACATGGCAGCTGTCACCTGTGAGTGGCCACCCGAGCTCCAGCTGCACCTTCATGGCAGCGACCCCCCATGCCCGAGTGTGGGCATACATAGAAGAATAGAAATGTCCAATATCCCTGGTGGTCCAGTGGACCGCTCGCAGCCCGATCACGGGCATATGTTAAAATAGAAGTAAAATCTAGTATCCCTGGTGGTCCAGTGGACCGCTCGCAGCCTGATCGTGGGCATATGTTAAAATGAAAGTACAGTCCAATATCTTTGGTGGTCCAGTGGACCGCTCGCAGCCCGATCACGAGCATATGTTAAAATAAAAGTACAGTCCAATATCCCTGGTGGTCCAGTGGACCACTTGCAGCCCGATCGCGGGTGTCAGTAAAACAGTAATGCCACAGAAACCCAACCCCTGGTGGTCTAAGCGGTATCCCTCCACCGCCCACTGGCTCCACTCCCTCCCCGGTCGGAGGCGAGGCGGTAGCTCCCCTGCCTGCTTGCCGCCCGCTGCCTGTTGACTGACACTGTACGGTAGCTCCGCACTGGGCCCATTTGTCCACAGTGCAAGCCAATGAGCGTGCAGCCCATACCGTACTACACAGTCCAGATATGTGAATTGTTTCACAAAGGAATAAATATGGATCCCTTGGGTGAAGGATCAAATAGAACCCTGGTTATCAGCTTAGGACGTTAATAATGACATACCAAGGCAAAGATCATTAACAGGTTTCTCATATTATTTTCAGTATATATTTATAAATTAAAGTTGTGGGGGATACCCAAGAATATGGTTTTAGCTTGAGAAAGGAAAATATTTTATCACCACATTTAATCTCATTTTTTTGTGGAATACCCTAATTATTGGAATAGACAAGATAATGAAACACAATAAATTAGCAAAATGTTAATTAACGCCAGACTACAAGGGAAAATGAGGAACACATTATGGCTATGCATTCATAGCAAACTGAATGTTAAAAATAATTTAAAACATAAACAGCTATCCAAAAAGAGTATACTCCAGGAGGGAGATATGTCTTCACTCCCTGGAAACTATGTTAGAAATACCACTACTCACAGTGCAGTTTAACCCCTGCAAGGTATATCGTTTTTTAAACCAAGGATGGAAATGAGAAAGGAAAATGTGGGCATACCAGGATTTGAACTCTGGACCTGTGGTATGCCATTCCAGCACTCTAACAATTAAGCTACAGGCTCACTGGTGAACATGTATTAAGAACTTCATATTTCACAGTCACACATTCCTTTCACTCGTGTTGCGCAGTGACTGTGAAGTAGGAAGATCCTCAGACACTTTAACCAGTGGGCCTGTAGCTTAATGGTTAGAGTGCTGGAACAGCAGTCCAGAGTTCAATCCTGGTGCACCCACATTTTCCTTTCTCATTTCCACCCTTGGTTGGAAACTATGTAACATTTATTTTTTGAATGTCCTTTTATTGTGCCTTTTTGGGCTTTGTTATATGACAAATGGAAGCAGTCACTCTTTCTGGCCATTACAAAAAATATACTTTTATTTATTAGTTTTATTTATTTATTTATTAGATCATCAGTTTACAGACCTTTGAGTCATAGACTCATTTACAAAGGCACCTCGTCAAGAGAGCAATACATCACAGTAAACAAACAGTACAGTACATAACGCTTAGATTAAAAAAGCAACCAGTGTTACAGGAATTCATTGGTGGTACACGCTTGATAATAGGTAGATCACAGTTGTCATAATATAGGTACACAAGTACCACGTTAGATAGCAACCAGAGATATTTTATTACATTAGTCAGCAGATGTTGCATGAGACCACAGGTATAGGCAGCAAAAGTAGACAGGACCTACTTCTTTTAGGTTTGTTGCCTCTGGCATGGAAGAAATATGATCTAGGGAGAATCCATCTTATCCTATTAATAAAATATCATGTTCGGCATGTCTGATGCCAATTTTCCCTGTATAACAAATTGGTCACAGCAGAGCAGCGTTTTTGGATCGTGCATAACAATGTGTTATTAGTCAAAAGACGAAAAGAAAAAGCTTCACATTGGCACCCCTATGATAGAAACATATGCAGTGATTAGAAGAAGTATGATAATGTGCTTGTTCTACAACAAAGGGGTTTTCTTTAATACTTTTGCAAAATGATACATGTTGCTTATTTTACTTAGTTTTCTTAATTTTTCTTCTACATACTTATAACACTTAATGATAGTTCCATACAAATACGTGCTGATATTTGTTGGTTTTGTGACTCACAACATGTATTAATGTTCCTGTTTTGATCTAAAGTTATAATAAAATCTCTCCTACTCCTTTTCTTTAGAAGGGGGGGGTCTGGATAAGTAGACGGTCAAATATTTATTTTAGTAGATTATGAAATATTAGTCTTTGGATTATTATAAAAGGGGTGTTTCTTTGGTCCGTTTATTCAATATTAATTGAATACTGTATGATTTTATTTTTATTTTTTCCCTTACTTTATTCTCTGTACGATTGAAATATGTATTGTTTGACATTTATGATGTTGCTTTAACAATTTATTTTACCATGTGACTTGTAACATGTATTACTTAATTGTTCTGAAGTTATAATAAAAATTCCCCTACTCATTTGTGGCTGTTATTCGAAGGAATGGTGAACCAGGTAGCTGCAGATCCATTTGGGCTGCAGCAGGCTGGGGAGTGGTCCTCAGATCAAGCCGGGAACTGAAGGAGGACAGGCTGGAACTGAACTCTGTTAATGGAGGAGACCAGACCATATCTGATGTTATGGATACAGATGTGGTGCTACTATCGAACATAGAAGATTTCAACAAAAATGAAGCCTTACTGGACAAAGAACTGGAGGAAAAGAAGCAGCATCTTCTGCAGATGCTAGCTAATGAAGAAGCAAGCTACAAATCCAGAAAATATGTTTTGAGAGAGAAACAGGTGGCTCTAATGCTGTCAAACAGGAATCTAGCTACCGAAACTACGCTTTCCAATGATGGCTCTGCAGACAAGAATGGGAGAAACCCAGCTGACTGTGAAGTGCGGCCGACTCCTCTGACAGTATCAGGGGCACTGAGAACTGCTTTTGTGTTACCAGCTGGCTCTGAAAACACTACAGAATTGTCTCCTGGATCAGCCCTCAAAGTGGCAGGATGGATGCAAACCAACGAAGGGAAATGGATTCCGGATCTCAAATGGGATTTTAGTTTGAACACTCCATTACAAGACACTCCACACTTGCAACACGGAACCTAGAGGTGTCTTAGGTAATGAAACCAGAACCTTGTAAAAACTCTAATGACTTAACAAATTTTGGATGAAAACGTATTGACCGAGGGGTCCCACACATCCGATATCGTTACTGCTACAACACAGGTTGACACTCAGCCACAGGCATCTCCAGTTACCATGGAAATAGCTGGCCCAGTAAGATCAAAAGAGACAGTTCAGAATAAAGATCCCAGAATGAAGATAAATTCCTAAATTACAGTCTTGGAAAATGCTGAGTTAAATCATAAAAAGGGGGGGGGGTTACCAACAACTCACAAAAAGAAGAAAACCCCAGTAATTCCTCAACATCTACAACTAATACTAAACAGGATTCAGGCCCCCCCCCCAATAATACTGATCCACCTCCTCAGCAAAGACCCTTATTATCTGAATTATTTAACAAAAGATCTGAGGCTTCTCCTAGAAGGAAAGCAGTGAGAATCTGGTACAAAGGGCGCCTCAAAACAAGACCTGACCACAACTATGTGGGGAAAAAACTCTTAAAAGAATCATCACATTTCTCACCCGCTGATGCTTTCGCCTTCATCCATGTGTCTGCGGAGGACAACTATGGTGTCAGTTTCAGAACTCCTCAGGCCCTGGAGTGATTTTGGTTAAAATATAACCATGTTAAATTTTTTCTCCCATGGACACCCTTTCTGGCTATCCCATTAACCAAACCCCAGATTCAAGTCTGTCACAGTAATGTTTCACAACAAGGGGGTACATGTTGGAGACATAATGCACTGGCTGCAGCAATGCTGCAAAGTACTCAGTGCTCCAGAAGCCAAACTGGACACAGAGCAATTCTGTACTGGAAACTGCAAGTTCAACATTAAACTCAGGCAAACTGAAGAGGGGATCAGTCATTTACCCAATAGTTTTCTTCTAGGACGTGACCGGTGTATGTTTTTACTCTGGTCAGCCTAGAGCATGTTATAAATGTGGGGCTAGAACTCATCTTTCTATTATACCGAACAAAGACAGCTATGATATCTGCTTCACTCCATCTCGCTCCACAAGCACCACTGGCAACCACCAACCTGTCTGCTGTTGCCCCTCCTTCTACTAGCCTTGCTTGCGGGTGACGTTGAAGCAAACCCTGGCCCCACAGACATACACATTGACTGCATAGATGCTTCATGGGCTGGACCACATGGAGTAAAGATAGCTCACCTAAATGTATGTAGCCTCCTTTCCAAATTTGCAGAGGTAGAAGCCTGGGTGACCCCATATAAGCCTCATGTGCTGGCTCTATCTGAGACCTAGCTAAAGTCTTACCATGAAACTGCCTTGTACCAGTTACAAGGCTACTCCCTCCTCCAGCAGGATAGATCTGGTAGAAAGAGAGGAGGAAGCATTGCGTTGTATGTCCAGGACCACATATCAGCTGCCATTGTTGCCTCCTCCCCCACTGACTCCATAAACTAATGGATTATCACCGAACTATTAGTGCACCAAAAAAACTTTATGTTGGCTGTTGCTACAACCCCCCTCCAGCTACTACCCAGGGACTGTCTAGCTTCCTCTCCAGTCTGGCAGGCACCACCCCATCTAGGGATGCATTCCTGCTTGGGGATTTCAATCTCAATTGGGGAGGGAATCCAAACCCTGACTACGCAACCATACTAAAGTCCCATAACTTGGAGCAACTAATCTCTGCCACAACCAGACACAACAAACACATGAAACCACTCTATCCTTGACTGGATTATGACTAACCGGCCTGATCAAATCCTTCAAGCAGGGACCATCTCTGATGCGATTAGTGACCACACCTCCACCTACATCATCGTGAACAACAAGGCAGTCCACCCCCCCCCCCCCAAAACTACTGTCTTTCAGAAATTGTAACACTCCAGACCATGACCTCATGATTAGTGATGCAATGGCCTTAAACTGGTCCTCCCTATATCTGACAGAAAATGTCTCTGATGCTGTCAACCTCCTTTCCAGCACCCTTCAGAAACTACAAGACCACTATTATCCTATTGAGACCAGAAGGGATTGATGTGGCTGCACACGCTGGATAACTAAATAACTGTTACTTCAAATGAAAGCTAGAGACTCTAGTTGGAAAGCTTTCAAAGCATCCCCATCCCCGCCCCACCTTTGGAATGCCTACAGACAGCTACACAATGCCTGTAAGCAGATGACAAAATCACTCAAAAAGAAATACTTCACCAACATCCAGCAAAACACCTTGAGGAATCCCTGGAGCTTCTGGGCATCAGTTGGGTCCATACTAAACCAGGGTTTTATTTAACTCTAAAAATTGATTAGCGTTTTGCTCATAAAAGTTCTAAAACATTGTGAAAATGCATAGCACTTGCCTCACTGTGTTTAATAAACATAACACTGCTAGAAAACCTATATAAATACCTTCTGTACAGTTAGTATTGTCCCAAGAAAAAAACTGCTAATCAATTATTTAAAACCCTGCTAAACCCCAAGGCCAATAAGCAGATTACACAACTTACGTCCCTATTAGGCAAAATCAGTGACCTCAAGGACATCGCAGACCTTTTCAATGCCATGTTCACCGACCTGACCCCGTACCTTGGTAAGCTTCCCCCACACCCTCCCTCCCACCAAACAAAATACGGGAGCACCCCCACTCCTATAAACCCTGAGGCCTCCCTCTTTCTACTTTAGTGTGATTGGTACTGGAACCACCATAAAAATCCTGAAAACCCTGCCTTCCAGCGGCAGCCCCAGTAGTGATGACTAGGGATGTAAGTTTGTCATGGATGAGATTTTAATGACTCATTGTTTGTTCATGAAATCATTAGTAAACAGTAGCAAATGTTGTGGCACTGTCATCATTGCTACATTCTGATGACACTAGTGAAAGTCATGGAAGTCCTGAATAAAGATCAAACGTCATGGAATCAATGACGTGTATGACTGCCATGACAAACTTACATCTGTAGTGATGGGCTCTACCCTGCTTTCCTGAAGATCATCTCCCCAGTCCTTGTAAGGCCACTAACACAAATTTTTAACCTGGCAATGTCCACTTCAACAGTGCCTGACACCTGGAAACATGCCAAAGTGATTCTCATCTTCAAGGCAGGAGACTCTCTTTCTCCTGAGAACTATAGACCCATTTCCTTGCTCCCACATCTTAGTAAACTGCTACAGAAGGTTGTCCATTCCCAGCTGTCAGAATACCTAAACAACTACAACCTATGTCCCCTCCAGCATGGTTTCAATAAACATCACAGCATGTCCTCTGACCTGGCAGTTTTTTCAAACAACATCCTCAAAAATATGGACATGGGTAAGGCAACAGGTGTTGTTTTTGTAGACTTATCAAAGGCATTTGACCTTGTAGACCATCATCTCCTTCTCTCCACTCTTAGACAGCTTGGCTGTGCCGCTGGACCTGCATTCTGGTTCCAAAGCTAGCTCTTAAACAGGACCCAGTCAGTGTTTATAGGCAAAGTTGCTTCTGCTTCCCTTCCCACAAGCACCGAAGTCCCCCAGGGATCAGTTCTTGACCCCTTCTCTTCTCCATGTTTGTCAATGCTTTACCAACAGAGATCCTAAACTGCAATGCACTTCTTTATGCAGACAATCTAGTCCTATACCACAGTGATAAAGCTTTGGAATCCATCTCGTCCATCATCACTGGTAACTATGTTGAGGCAGACAGCTGGTTCACAGCCAGAAAACTCCTAGTCAATGGGAAAAAGATAAAGGCCATGCTTTTTGGATCCAAGCCATTCCTAAACAAAGCTGCAAATTCTGACTTCTCCCTCACCGTAAGCACACCCGCTGCCCCCCACCTTGAGCAGGTCACCTCTTTCAAATATCTCGGCATGACCCTTGACCCCTCACTCACCTTCAAGGATCACATAACCCAGACAACAAGAAAGTAAACCCAAAACTAGGGGTGGCATACAGCACAATTCACCTACTCTCACCTGAAGCTCACCTCGTCATTGCGTAAGGCAACCTTCTACCTCTCCTGAACTACTGCTTCCCCATCTATTCTCTCCTGTCCTCAAAGCTACACTCCCAACTAAACATGACATATGATGCTATCGATTGCTTTGTTCTCAAAGCCCCCCACCCATTAACCCACCACTGCACACTCTACCAGTCCTTAGGCTGGATCCCCCTCCAGCATCGCCTTGACTATGCCACAGGCTGCCTGGTGGATAATGCTCTTAGAAGTAACCAACTATCCCCCTGTGCTCCCCTACTCATAAATGGAGTGAACACTAGACCTCTTAGGGCTTCCTTTGTTGCAACCCTTGAAGTACCTCGGGTCTCTACATTAATGGGCAGCAAGGCTTTCTCCGTATCTGCCCCCTCCCTCTGGAACAGGATTCCTTCAACCATTCGTACATCTCCATCCCATGCATCTTTTTAAATCCAACCTTAAGGCATTGCTACTGAAAGAGTCCATCTGCAAATGCTCACTGGGCTACTCAGGAAACCGAAAACCACCATAAGCCTTCCACAACTATAGCCATCCCCCCTTTTTCTTTTCATTTTGTCCCTGCACTTGCCCCCCCTTTCCTTCAGCTCAACCAATATGTGACTCTCTTGCTGTCTCACACAACCCCCTCTTTCCTTGAGCAAAACCCAAATATGACTCATACTGTCTCGCACAGCCAACCAGTCAGGCTTACTCAATCCCGACCGGTGCCGGCTATCTGCCAGGACAGGCATGCTTACCTAGACTAGATGTCAACAGTCTGATGCTGTTCAGGAGGCACCTTGCTTAGGTTGTATAAATATCAACCCACTTTCATCTCTACTGCTGACTGTATTTCTCTGATATACCCTTATTTTACCACACCTGTACAAAATATAAATAACATCTGTTCTGTCTTCCATGTGTACTTGCAATCGTCTACAAACCACATGTAAATATCTGTATACCAAACTGTAAATATGTCCACTGCAAGTGTTGCTCCTTTGTCACCTTGTGGCCCAGGTCATGACTGAAAATGGTCCACTGGATCAGTGCACTTATCTGGTTACCAAAAAAAAAAATAAATAAATAAATAAATAAATAAATAAAATAAATGTATGCAATAAACTCAGGTGTGGGATCTGCAATGAAGTGGTGCACATAAGCATGCAATGTGCCAGACACACAATGTGCAACCTGTGCAACGAGATAGAACATCTGTTTCATGAATGTCCATGGGCAACACAGAACAAAACAGACACTATCAACCCAGATTAATTAATCTGGAAGGCTCAAGATGAAGCCGTGATCCTTGAGGATGAACCCCTCTGACCCCTCCCACAGCACCAAGTGCCTAACAAAATACCACAACTGCCCCTGGAAACCCAGTCCCCAATGATCCAGTTGATTCTAAGGCCGCCAGACCAGACACCTCTAAATCACTACTTATCCCTGTCTGCTACTCCGATAACCAACATGAAGACCTCTTACAAGGCTCTTCTAATTAGCCCCAGCCCACAGCAGTGGGCTACACCTCAACCAATGAGATGGCCCTTAAGGAAGAACAGATCTGGTCCTGAACAGAAAGAAGTGGACACTGAAAACACCTTTTCTGTACTGGCTAATTCAAACTGGGGAGGCTGTGAGATGAAGGATGGGTTTGATGCATCCTCTAACAATTCTGAACCACCAAAGCAGGGTGACTATAAATATGATGGGAAAAAGGAAAGAAGACAGAAAAACTGAACTGGGCCTATCCCCTGCCGAATAAATGTTTTCTTTTGCTTCTGTGAATGTTTGCAGTTTGCAGACCAATAGGAAAAGGCAGGCAGTATTACAATTGGCACACGACTCAGGGTTTGATTTATTTTATGTTTACAGGAAACCTGGATGAACTCGGACAAACAATTGCGACTGTTTAAGGCTGAATGGTTATGGGTGCTCTCTTACTGGTCTTTTGGCCCTGACAGGGTGGTTGCGATAGGAATTATGTTTAATGGAGATAAACTACAGATCTCTAAACTTATTGATTTAATCCACAGGAGGACATTGATTGTGAATGGATTCTGGTGTAATGAAACCAGTAGGTTGATAAATATTTACGAGCCCCAGGTCAAATCAGATAGGGTTAAACATTTTGAGGCCATTCAACCTTACCTCATGACTGCTATGGTACGTTATATGGGTGGGGATTTTAATTGTTGTCTAAATATAGTACAGCCAAAAAGGGAAGGGAAGAAAACTTATTGTAACACATATGCCTTACTAAAATGTATTACTGAAGCTGATTTATTGAATTGTGCTGATTTTCAAACTAAAAGACCGAAAAGTATACTTATACAAGGGGTACTTTAAGCACAAATATAGATTTCTTATTTGTTTCCAAAAACCTTCAAATCAGGAGCATGGAAATAATCTCAGTTGAATTTCACATCATTCACTACTCAAAGCATGTATTCAGAGAGACCCAGACCAACCCATTCAGTAAAATCAATGGAAACAAAATAGTTTGGTTCTACAGGATATTACTGTGGTGACAAGTATTACGGGTCTTTTGCAAGCCATAGCATTGGTATTTGAATTATACGAACGTATGAACATACAAAGAAGCCAGCAGAAGAAGGCCATTTGGTCTATCAAGTCTGCTTATATTGCAGGGTCCACAGCTTGAGCTAATGTCCTTGCCCTCCCTCCCCACTCCTCCCATCCTCCCTACCCATGATTCTTACATTCCCACTATGCCTATCCCAGCCTCTGTTAAAGCTTCCCACTGTCTTCAACGAGATGACCTCTTCCAGCAGTGCATTCCAAGTGTCCACCACCCTCTCTGTGAAGAAGTGCTTCCTGACCTTCCTCCCGCCTAAACCTCCCACCCTCCAGCTTAAGACTGTGCCCCCTTGTGATATGATTGCCACTCAGCTTAAAGAGACTCTCCTTATCAACCTTATTTATCCCTTTCAAGTACTTGAATGTCCCAATTATGTCCACTCTCTCTCTCTCTCTCCTGTCTTCCAGGGAGTACATGTTCAGGGCCCTCAACCTCTCCTCGTATGCCTTGCCCTGCTGACTGGCTATCATCTTTGTAGCCATCCTCTGGACCTTCTCCAGCAGGTTAATGTTCTTTTTGAGGTGTGGGCAACAGTGCTGAACTCCATACTCTAGATATGGCCTTAGCAGTCACTGTTCAAGGGCAGTATAACCTCCTGTCTCCTACTACTGATCCCCCTAGCTATGTATCCCAGCATCTTGTTTGCCTTTTCTGCTGCTTTCTTGCACTGTATGGAGTGCTTCAGGTCAATAGTGATTATCACTCCCAGGTCCTTCTCCTCCTCTGATGCAGATACTCGGACTCCTCCCAGGTAACACTCCGTCCTGGGATTCTTGGCTCCAATATGAAATGTGATAATACATTTGATTGGTGGATTGACACAAAAGCAGGACCTAAAAAATGGTTTCAGAATTATGGGGCAAACTCTGCTAGAAAGGATTTTTTCCAATATTTAAAATTAAGATCCCAACTGCAACACCTTTTTTTCATTGGCACCACTGTCAAAATCAGATTAAGCCCACAAATCAATGTAATTAAACAAGAAATGAGAAAACTTCAATATGAGAGGGCCTGCTCTGTGAAAGCAGAATTAAGCTGTGATACCCAGAAAACTCCATATGGGAATCCATTTAAAGCCTGTAAAAGTAAGAAAGAAGCTTCTTTTTTCACTGAACTAAAAAATGATCAAGGAGAGTTAGCATCTTCCCCTATACAGTTGTATAACATCATTTCGCAACATTTGAACTCCTATAAAACAGAGGACCCCCCCAGAAAGATAAAGATATACTTGTCTATTTAAAAGGTTGCACAGATATTCCTAAATCAGCGGTGGTTCAATCATTAATACAGCCAATCGCACCTATTGAAATTATGCAGGACTTGGGAAATCTCAAAAATGGAGCTGGCCTGGATTTGGATGGGTTGTCATATAAATTCTATAAAACCTTCAGCAGCGAATTTGCAGTATTTCTTGAATGGGTGTTTCAATTCATTCTAGAAAGCATGCAGGTCCCCAAAGCATTCACAAAAGGTATAGTTATATTCCTGTATAATGCAAGTGATATGAGTTCAATCCAAAGCTGGCAACTAGTCAGCCCCCTGAGTGCTGATTTTAAAATATGGTCCCACATTCTGAACTCACGGTTAAGGTTTATTGCTGCTTCCTTAATACACTCATCTCAGCTATGCAGATTACCAGACAGGAAAATACAACATGGATTTACCATTTTAAGGGAACTGATTGAATTTCAGAAAAAAAGATTCTAAATCACCCTTAAATACCAGCACTCCTTAGTACCCACTCACTGCCTCATCCTAAAGAAATGGAAGTTACGTACTTATCGTAATTATTGATCTTCTTGGATGGTCTCCATCACTCATTCACACTAGTGGGATAGCGCCAGAGGCACTAGGACCAAGTGGGAGCCTAAAATTTTCTGAAGGGTTGGCGCCAAGACAGGACCATGCATGCCCGCACCATGAGACTAGCCCGTGCCTGTGTAGGCTTATCTCTGCATCGACCCTCCAACCGCCTCAGTACCTTTTCGACCAAGGAGGTGCAGCATAAGTAATGAGAATAACTAATTCTGGGTTTCTGGGCCTGAGAGGGCCCAGATGGCCTTTGCAAGAAAGGTCAAAGAATGATGTCCTCACAGTCTGAACTATAGGACCATGAAGACCAGGAAAGAAAAACCAGTGAACCCAGGAGATGGTGGGTGAGCCTGTGAATGAGTGATGGAGACTGTCCAGGAAGATCAATAATTATGGTAAGTACATAATTTCCATATCTTCCAGCACTAAGTCTCTTTCACTCATTCACACTAGTGGGAGAGTACCAATCTAAAATCAACAACCCTGAGTAGGGTGGTAGGAGATAGGGTTCACTCAGAAAGGACGGCCAAGGACTGTCCTGCTAATAAAAAGAGCTGTCTTGTAAAGAGCATCTAGAACATAGTGCTTATAAGATAAGCGCTCGAGTTGTAACTAACCACTTTGCAGGCGACTGCAATGGGCACAAAATGAAAGTCTGCCAGGAAGCCGCAACCACTTAGGAGAGTGGCAAGAACCTGGCTTCACAATTTGGTCTCGGACCAAAAGTAATACTGTCAAAGACATGTACTAATGTACCATAAAGGAACCTCAGGAACTGAAAGAGTCAGAGGTAAAGTCTACTGGTTCAGGGTAGACCGGAAAGTGCAGATGGAAACCCCCACTATCAAGTATGGCTGACCTGTAAGAACAGGTCCAGGAGCACTTGAACCCCTTACTTGGTGAGCAAAGGGGTTCCAGGTGGGGTTAGCCCATCAAGGAGAATAGTCTCCACTTAGTCACTGGAACCCTCCTGATGGAAGGCTAAGCACAACTTAGAAGCCTCTTGAGGTAGTCTAGTAGAACCAGATCCTACCCACTGCATATTCCAAAAAGGAACCATCCTGCCCCTGTATGTACAACTCTAGTAGCAGTCTCTGAACTCAGGGAAGAAAAAAAATGTACAGGAGGACATGTCCACTGCAGGGAAAAAACATTCTGACAGAAAAAACAGGGGCTGGATTTCTAAGGCAAATAGAGGCAGATGTGCGTCGAGGAGGGGCACAGCAGGACCAAGTTAGGGCTAACCCATTCTTTGAAAGTGAGTGGAAGTGGCAGTGACTCAATGCAGTGAGGCACTACTTACTCTGGCCTCCCTGAAGGGAGTAGGAAAGGATTCTAGTTTGTTTGCTGAAAAACAAACATCACAACTGCATCACGCACGTGGAGAGGATAGCTTCGCGAGTGACTGGCATGGAACCAGTGTGCTGGAACCAAAGGTGTGAATATTTGAGAAGCTACCTCAGAAAAAAGACCTAATTGACCTTCGGTCAAGAAGGAGTATATTGCCTGTTAAGTTAAAGCAAGCAAGGAAGTAGCAACCTGAGTTCTGACTCGGTGGAGAGTCACATCTGTTGCTGAGAGGCTCTGCTCAAGAGAAGAAAGCCTGATAAAAAGAAAGGGTAATTAACAGACTGGGCAGTTGCCTAGGTCTAGGAAATGTCTCTGAATGAGAGAAATCTCTCTTGGAGAAAGAGATGATGCATACCACCGCTGGATCGGACTCCCCCTAGGGGAAGAAGAAGTCAGGTACTCTTTACCGTTCTCTGGAGATGAGCACCTCAGGGGCTGAGGCGGAACCTGACCAGATCCAAAAAGGGGGGTATCGGGTAATTTTGGCTAGGCCCTGTGCTGTGATAATTTTTTTTTTTTTATTATTATAGTCTGAGCATAACAAGACTTTCAGGCTGCTATTTCGCAAGGATTGTCTTGATACAAAATGACGAAGATGTTCTCCATCTGAGTGCAGAAAGAGCCTGAGCGTCCATACCGAAATCATGACCAGACTAATAATCGCAGCTGGAGAGATGTTAACCACCTGTGCTGAAGAAGCCACCAAAGGGGCAGCATCACAAGGGGGCCATATACCCCTATCAAAGAGGGAAAACGAGCCTGAGTGGCTCCCAACCATTAAATTAGAATGTTCCAAAGAGTGTAATTGTCTTGACGACTGAAAAAGTCTAAACGCAGAAGTGTGTGGTCCACAGACACAGTCTGAAATATTATAGTGGATCCCAGTACTGAGGAACTACTGAAAAGATCTTCCATCATGGACTCTGATTATAGAGAGGATGTGCCCTTCAGTATATAAAATGAGTTGTCCGCTGTATTACTGACCAGAAGGACAGGGAAAGACCCATCTAGATGCACTTCTAGCCCAGAAGGACCTCCAAGGGAGGTCTAGATCAGAGCCACTAGAAACTCCGCCATCAGGAAGGATGTTGAGGAGCTTGGTACCACATAAGGGGCTGAGAAAGTGCTGAGCAGAATGAGAGATTCCACAGGAAGAGCAGTACAACAGAGTTCCATCAGTAGAAAACCGCTGGATGACACAAGATCCCACATGGACCGCCACTCACTAAGATGTGCAGAAACATAATCTGCAGAATAGGACTTTATTCTGCAGAAAACATCCTGTCACAAGTTCTGTGGAGAAGAAGTCCGAAAAGGCAAAATGTGTCACTAGCTCTGCCAGACAGCACCCACTAGCACCCCCATGGCACCAGCATCACTCGTGGCAAAGGAGGGCACCAAGCAGTGCCTATGCCAACCTGGGCAATGCCCAAGGGCACCTCCGGCAGTACCCGCAGACACCACTGGCACCCATGCAGCAATGGCACCTGAGGGCACCCCCGACACCCATGGTACCATGGTACCCATGGCATCATGGTACCTATGACACAAATGGCAAGAATGGCACCTGAGGGCACCAGTGGCACCCAGGGCACCCAAGGGCACCAGTGGCACCCATGGGCATCTGCAACACCCATGGGTACCCCAGCACCATCCACAGTACCCCTGGCACCCATGGGTGCCACCCACAGCACCCACAGTGCCACCCACAGGTGCACAGCCCCCCCGTGGGTGCACGGCATCATCCTGCAGCATCCACATGTGCTTGGCACCACCTGCAGATGCTCAGAGCCACCCATGGGTGCACAGTGCCACCCGTGGGTGCTCAGCACTGTCCACAGGTGCGCGGCACCACCTAGACACCTGCCGCACCACTGGCAGTGCCAACAACCAATGGCAGCAACAACAGCACCCATGGCACCTCACAGAGTGATGGCGCTGACCCATGGTGCCAACTAAGGCACGGCACTGACTAAGACATCGAGACAAGGCGCCAACCAAGGAACCAAGGCTCAGCACCGACCAAGGCACCAAGCCATGGCGCCGAAGGAAAATGCCAATGGAAATCCTGAAAAGAAGGGGAGAAGGAAAAAGGTGGTGCCCGTGCCGGCCCCTTCATGGAAAAGGAAGAGGGGGGTAGGCACGAGGGGCCGACAGGATGACAAAGGCACCAAGAGGGCACCTTGCCCATCGTGATCTAATTGACCTGGCTCTGATCCAACAGCTCTGAGGCCTGGTGGCCCCAAAATCAGGAACAGAGCCAGGAGAACTGGAAAAGTCAAACCCCATGCTCCATAGGAGCGGCCCAAAGGTGAAACTGCCCACCGGAGCTCAAACGAGGACAGAGATGGAGTTCGGAGTCGAGAATGCAGCCATTAAGAGCAGGGCCAAGGGGAACCCACCAAAGTTGGTTCAGACCCATCGCCCCTCCCAACAAACAATCCTTGTGCGGACGTACCAACTGGCAACCTCGAGTGGCTCCAATTCTTCTTCCCCCAACGAGGAAGAAGAGCTCAAGGTTAAGTGGAGCCAGATCCCCAGAACCACTAGATTTGTGCTTTGGTGGACTGTCCCCCCCCCAGAGCACAGCATTGTCCGTAGTCAGACCCCACCAATTAATTAAGGGTGGCTGACCGGGCACAGCCCCTCTGCCACAAAAACTTTCAAACGAAGTCCTTCTACCGTCACCGCTACTGTCTAAGGACGACTACGTTGATGGCAGGAAATAATTTATTTTTCTTCTTCTTCATAATCTTCTTTTCTTGTTCATAAAATAAGAAAGTACTACTTAAAATATTAAATGTTAAAGCTGCAGTCGTATGGGCCAGCGTGAACTCCGGCAGACGAGCGACATCGACATCCAAGCGCACTTGACGGCGGAAGTAAAGGAACTGAGGCAGTTGGGGGGTCGACGCTGAGATAGCCTACACAGGAGTAAGCTAGTCTCATGGTGCCATGCATGTGTGGTCCTGTCTCGGTGCCCACCCTTCTGAAAATTTTAGGCTCCCGCTTGGTCCTAGTGCCTCCGGCGCTATCTCACTAGTGTGAATGAGTGATGGAGACTTAGTCCAGGAAGATCCTCCACCTCCTCTTCCTCTAAGTACTAGCACTCCTTTCCTCCCCCCTTTTCTCCATCCCCTACTGGCATTCTTTTGCACCCCTACTGTGATTCTCAACAACTAAATTTGTACTAATGGGCTTGTCTCTAGCCTCTTCCTACTCCCACAACCTATCTCCCCCCTCTACTCTCCCAGTCCCCTTGCAGGGTTCCTCTACATCCTGAAGGGGGCAGCAGTGGAGGAAGAGAAAGATGGGTCCCAGTGCAGGTTATAATTTTGGGCCCCCATACCGGCACCTCAACCCCACCCCCCGGCTGGGCCCCCCGCCAATTCCTTTCATCCGAGTTTAATCCCCCACCCAGCCAGACAGCGCTGCAGCAGAACATAAATAAACAAATAAAACAAAATCACGAAGGGTGAGGGGCCCAATCCCAACTCAACTAATGCTGCAGCAGCGCAGTTTGCCTGTGGTCGAAAGAGTACAGACAAGTCACTCAAGTCACTCACAAGTGCTGCTGGGGGGAGTCGGGAGGGACTGGGTCAACTCAGCCAGGCAGCCAGAAGAACTGAAGTAGTGACTCACTCACTCAGTCAGTCTCTGGAGAGACCAGACTAAAGTTAGAAACACAAGTTAACAGCCACTAAGCAAGGGCATTATTAGGGCAAGGGAGGTGCCAGCCATCAGGGCAAGAAAAGAACAACAAGCAATTTAAACTTGTGGCGGCTGCAATTGCAAGCAGTATCAGTGAAGTTCATGTTAGCAGCATCCATCCTGACCTGATTCATCATCCTACCTCCTCCTCCTCCTCCTCGTCTCCAGCCAGCTCCCAGTAGTCCTGGACTCCCAGCCTCCGGCTCCACACACACACGCACAGCAACAGCACTGATTCGCGATCGCTGGCCGCCACCTGCCACGGTCGGTCCACCTTTCTTTTTACATAATTTTCTTTTACTTGTTATTGTTTGTGTATGGGGGGGTGGCGCTGCTGTTGCGTGCACAGTGCGCGACAGCGACACGTCCCTCCAATTAACTCCCGCAACTCTGTGGTCAGTGCTGCACTGCTGCCATCCGCAGTCGGGGAGGGTGGTGGTGGTGGCAGCAAGCTTGGAGTCGGCAGGCTTGTGTGAGTGACAGAGTCTTGCAGCCGCTGAGTGAGTCAGTCACACACAGACAGTGTCAAAAAAGACAACGTGAATAAACGCGATCTGAATTGCTGAGTAATAAATCCTTGATTTTTACTATGGGCCCCTATGTGTGTCGGGCCCCTGTGCCACTGCACCGGCTGCACTGGCTATTCCTCCACCACTGGAAGGGGGTCCTTTCTGGGAATCTGGCCTCTCTTCTCTCTCAACTTTACCTTCTCTTCTGCCCCCCAGACCCCACACAGGGTTCACCTTATATTCAAGAAGATATCACAAGGCTCAAGGGGGTCCAATGTAGGGCCACTATGACTATAGTTGGGATGAGTAATAAGACCTATAAGGATAGACTTATATCACTAAACATGTACACGCTCCACTACAGGAGACTTAAAGGGGATATGTGCCTCCTTTTCAAAGCTACACTGATCCAACTCTCTGGGATGATCTGGGGATCATACCTAGTGAATACAGAACAAGTACTAGAAAACATAATAAACAACTAGTCTTAGCTAAATGGAATACACTGCGAAAAAAAAATTGGTTTAGCAACAGAGTCGTTCAAACATGGAATAATCTCCCAGTAGCTGTAGTAAATTGCCCCGATACGGATTCTTTCAAATCAAGTTTAGACCTTGCCACCGGGGACAACGTGAAATTTTGTTTTGGGTAACATACTTGGCAAGCACCACGGACTTATTGTCCATACTCACTTGAATCTAAATATGAAACCTATGACACATCCTTATGACAGAGGAAGGGTGTATAAAATAAGTATATGGTTACAGTGGCAAGATAAGGTACATGTAAGGTACATTAATTGTGCTGTTGCAGTGCATATAGAAGATAAACCAAGAAAACCCTTAAAAGAGTACCTGGAAAATGGAGGAGGAGCTCTCCTATGAGAATCGTATGATCAATGGGACGTCATGGCAGCAAGCTCCACCTATGGAAAATGCTTCCTCGCTCTTCCACACACCTTCCTCTATACTACAACTAAGCAGATGAAGGGTGCCACATAGTCATGTTGCAACCGATAACCGATTTCTTTCTGAAACACTTACATCCTGTCTGGTATCTACCTATCAAATGTGCAACGTCCTTGTCTGTCATTGTCCAAGGAAAGTGAACTCCATTTAAGGGAAATTGTAGTCATGGTGCGTGACCTTCCAAACTCATCCCAACCCTGTCCTGGCACTCAGATATGCCATGAAGAGTGCCCAAGTGTCATGGTAGGTATTGGGAGAGTCCCCTACTCTCTGCATCATTTTGTCCAGGGAGGCTATTCTGACTAGGGAGTTAAGAAGCTCAAGTGAGGCTGGGTACAGTCACTGTTCTCCATTTCATCAGCAAGAGCCGTTTGACCTGCATGCCCAAAAGGGCTAGCCACCTTATCTCAGATGGGATCAGCTGCTGAGAGTCTGGGGGTATTTCCAAAATCCAAAATCTGGGGTCTGAGGGATCTGTTTACGTAGTGTGGTTTGGGCGAGGGTCAGTGCCTGCATCCACAGGGATGTAATGGGCAGACAGGACCACATGATATACAGGAGATTGCCTGGAGACCTCAAGCATCTCTAGCTTCTGTCATTTGGGAGAAATTTTGCAGTGAATAGGGCTTTGAGGGTTCTGTACCAAAAGTGTAAGAGTTTGTTCTGTACCATTTGACTTCTGGGGTCTGGGTATACCTTATGTGCCACCTTCCAGCAGGAACTCCACTGCTGCACAGTGATATCTATCCACAATGCTTGTTCCCACTTGCTTTGGATTTATGTGTCTGGTCTGGGATTTTTTCTGTAATAACTGAATAGATCTTGCTAGCCACCCCATTTCTCAGGTTCATCCACCCATGCAAGTTAGTGGGCTTAGTAGAGGACAGCCCTTGATGTGGATACTGTTGGACTGCACTTCTGATTTGCAGATACCACCAGAAGTCTGCCTGAGGGATCTGGTAAGCCTTTTGAAGTTCCTGGAACTGGGCTATTTGCTGGGTTCCGACGTCCAGCAGTAGTTGGATTCTGGATGGCCCTCCCTGTATCCATTGTGGCCACATTATTGGTTCCTTACCCACCTGAAATAGCCATGTACCACACAAAGGAGCACAAGAATGAGGGGCAGGGTCAGTGCCCTTCCGTTTACGGGGATCTTTCCAATACTTTATGGCAGGTCCAAACATGGGGTAGGCTGACAACTGTTTTACCCTGAGGGCCATATAGCAGGGATGACAGAACTGGGGTTCTATCCTGTTCCTCTTCCATCTGGAGCCATTGTGGGGAGGAGGGGATATGGAGGAGGACCACCTGAGTGTCTGGACAGCACGGTAGGCCAGTGTATACCCTTCAAACCAGGGGAGATTCCTTTGTCCCGACTCCAGTGTGACCTCAACTTCTGACGGCTGTATTTAGGGTTTTTTCCATCCCATAGGAAGATCCCTATTATCTTATCTAGTTGGGTGTACCATTTAAGGGGAAGGTGTATTAGCAGCTGGGAGATGAGGTACAAGATCATGGGGGAGGTCACCATCTTGATGGCAGATAGTTTCCCCTTCAGTGTCTAATGAAGCAGCTTCCACCTCTCCAGCTTCGTGCGGAGCTGGGATAGGAGGGGCGCAAGGTTGAGGTCCCAGAGCTGGGGGATGTTGCTAATGAACTTAATACCTAGGTATGTTATGCCCACTAGATCAGAGCAAAGCTTTTGACCGGGTAAACCACAATTTTTTACTTCATGTTTTGCAATTGTATGGGATCCCAAAGGGATTTCTAACCTAGTTGAAGCTATTATATTCATCAGCAAACCTTAACCATATAATAGCCAGTCAGTTGGCACCTGAAATTGAGGTCTCAGAGGGGATCAGACAGGACTGCTCTCTGAGCCCTCTGCTCTATATCTTTTCTCTTGACCCTCTGCTTAGGAGATTAGCAGCTAGTGGTAACATTAAAGGCTTTGTGGGGCTCCAACAATCAGATGAAATCAGGGTTTGGCATATGCAGATGACATTTGCCTGGCAGTTCAGGACGAATGAAGTGCTGAGGCTGCCATACAAGAATTATAGGTCTATTCCTTGGTATCCAATGCTTCCCGAAATATAGGAAAATGTAAAGGGCTGCCAATAGGTAACAGTACCATCGTTAGCCACACTATAGCAGGAATTCTCATTCATCAAGAATCCATAAAACTCTTAGGAAACACCTATGGATCCCAGGACATGGCGAAACTTAACTGGGAAACTGCACTAACAATCTGTGATAATAAAGTACAAAGATGGAAAGGATGGAAATTTTCCAAAACGAAAAGGGTTCAGATTAAAAAGCAATTTCTAATTCCATGTCTGTTATATGTAGCCCCAAGCTTGGTGCCTTGTTTAGGAACTGTAGTTGCAACCTTCCTGCGGCTAGGTATGAACTTGTCTAGAAGATGATCCTCCCCATTTCTGACTACTGCGACATCTATGGTGCTGCTCCTAAGTCGTCCCTGACCAGACTGGACACTCTCTTCAACTCCTTCTGCCGCTTTGCCCTTGATGCTCCCTCTTGCACCCACCACTGTGCCCTCTATCGAGCATTTTCCTTCCCCTCCCTTACAAACAGACGCACCTCACACTGCACTAAATTCACTGCTAAACACTGGCTGAGTGAACTCCCTTACTACCGCTCCCCCTTATTTATAACACCCCCTCCTCCTTCCCACTCCCTTAGATCTACCGACACTCACACACTAACTGTCCACCGCTGCTCCACCCTTGCTGGCCAGTCTGGGTACTCACACCATTTTCCTAAAATATGGACCTCCCTACCTTCCCAAATCTGTCACTCCTCCTCCTTCTATTCTATCAACACTGCCCTCTCCAATTATCTTGCACCCAGCTGTTCCTATTATGACTCGCCATACTTTTCTTCATCTAGCTCCTTACAGTTCATCCCCTTTCAGAACTTACCCATTGCCTCTATTGCCTCTATTGCCTCTACTGACTCTAGCCTCCTAGAAGTTAGTTCTCACACCTTCTCCTTTTCCCTACCCTCTTCCCCTTTTTCCCTAGCATTCACAGTCCCCTTGCAGGGTTCTCAGCATCCTGAAGGGGTCCTACAATGCTTAGGCTTGCCACCTCCCCCCCCCACTACCTATTCTCGGCCTTTCATGTCCCCTTGCAGGATCCCCGGCATCCTGGAGGGTTCCTTGGATCAGGCCTCATTCATGCCTAGGTATTAATTCTCATTTCCTCCCCTCTCTATCCCCTTCTAAATTACATTCTACGGGCCTTCCCTGCCCCCTTGCAGGTTTCCTCACATTGTGAAGGGTTCTCTTTTGGGTCAGGCCCTATTTTCCCTCCTAGGTGTTATACACACTTGCTCCCTTTCTCTCCCCCCCAATCCCTGCTGCCCTCCCTCACTTCTCTCTCTCTCTCTCTCTTTTTCTCTCCTCTCTCTAATCCCTACTGCACTCCCTCACTTCTCTCTAGTCCCCTGTCCCCTTGCAGGGTTCTCTGCATCCTGAGGGGGTCTCTTAGGGTCATGATTCTCCCCCTTCTCTCATTTAATCCTCTCTCTCCTTCACCCTTTTCTTTCACGTTAGTACTTGTTCACGAAAAACTACTGCACTTATTAAATGTTCTCATAATTTACATATGAACGCAACACTGTATGTTACACCGCCCTTAATTAATTGTATGTTAATGTTGATCGATGTAACTTGAATGTTTAATGTTTCATCCCTATTGTACCTCTTCCCCCAGGTCACACCAGGAGATGAGCAACCTGTTGCTTAGTGTTCCTTCCTGGTGAAACATTTCAATAAGTAAATAAATAAATGTAGGTATGATATTACCACTTCCCCCGAATTTACAGTATACTTTTCCAGATGTTGTGGGGAAGTCGATTAAACCCCATTAAAATGGTATTTGCATATTTACCTGTGGAGAAGGGTAGAGTGGGAATGATAGTCCCGGTTGTATTTTTTCATACACTATTTTGACTCATAATATAAAACCAGGATTAATGAGCCCCACAACCCTGTCACAAAAAATGGATTTTATTTTTTATCACTTAACATTTTTTTTTACCCCACCAGACAGCCGTCATCTGACTGACCCCCCCTGCCCCATCACCCAGAATTACTGGGGCTTACCTTACGCCCGGCCCAGGAGCAGAGCCTGCGGGGAGTCGGTCACCATCCTGCTGCTGTTTTTTTCCTCCATTTTTACCCCGGGGCCCCAGGAGTGGGAACACGTGCATGTGGAGGCACGCATTAGTCCCACTGCCCTGGTAATGGCCCCTTTCCTCCCACCCCAGGCCTAGCGCCTCGCTCCTCCTGGCCCGTGCTGCCCCCAGCCTCCACCAGGTGGCAGCCATCAGCTGTAGGAAGCCCCTTGCACCTCCCCAGAGAGGAGAGCTTGCCAGTTGGCAGCTCCATCCAGCTCTGCCCTCTCCCCCACTGACCTCCGATGGCCCGGGCTCATTCCCGAACCCAGGTTGACGGCATGCCACGAGGTAGGGCATCCAGTACCTCAGCCCTCAGCACCACTGTGCCAGCTTACAAATAATGGATTTTAAATCATTTAGACCAGTATTTTAGGCTATGAACTTCATCTCCTCTGAAAATTAAAAAAAAAAATGTACAAATACCTGATTACACTACACCACTGTTCCAAAAACCGCATAAATGAAAATGAATCAAGCCATGGAGCATTCAAAATACAAGTTCAAACTTTTATAAAATAGTAATAGATACCATATATCCTAATCCTAATGAACCCGAGTTTAAGAACTGCTTACCTCAAGATAGGCCTAAAGTCTTACAAATGTTAACAAATAAAAGAATACCCAAACCCATGTGGAAAATTAATTGGTTATGTTCCTCTGTAAGATTAAATATAAGCGGCAACAACAAACCCAAAGCTACGGAGGAACGTTCCCGTCCGTATACAGATTGCTTAGCTGCAGAAGAAACGATGGAACATTTCTTATTCCTTTGTCCATATGCTACGGCACTATGGGCCTTCTTATCCAATAAATGGGAACTCCCCTGGTGAAATAATCTAACATACAAAATGATAGTACTAGGAGGTTATCCCCAGACACTTAGGAACCTACACAGTGGCACTTCAACTGTTTTCCTTGCATGTTTAAAGTACTGTCTGTGGCAGGCTAGATCCAGTGGCTGCTAAAACGACAGCATATGTCATACATATCCTTTAGTAAAGTATGTATATCAGCTTTGCTAAATATTTGTGAATCTAATTGTACCTTTCATCCTCTAGGTAAAGTAAAAAAATAGTGGAATGGGCTTTCTTTCTTTTTGATATATAGAGATGTTAAAATGTGATTGAGTATAACACAGGTACTGGGTTTGTGGTGGGAATGTTTTGGACTGGGTTCTATGACTTATGTATCACTGACTATTTTTTGGTTTGATATGGTGTATTATTTCATGTGATTTTCAATAAAACTCCCCAACTCTCTTCGAGAAGTACCATGGGATCTTTAACATCCACCTGAACAACTACCAGAATAGGCAGATGGGACCTCGGTTTAATGTCTTATCCAAAAGACATGGACAGCTCTCCTTCCTCAGAGTGGGGGTACCAGAGGAAAGAAGATTGAGCATCCCAGGGATAGCTCTCCTCCCTTGGGGTATGAGGATCAGGGGAGGGAGGATAGAAGCTTCCAGGGACAGCTGTCCTACCTCGGGGTGGGGGGGGGGACATTGTCTCACTGCAAGACTGTCATTGGGTGAAGACCAGGTGGTAGAAGATGCAAGTACATCAGCAGGTGAAGGGAGTACTGTTAGATGTTTACATGTATATGTGCCAGCACGCATTCCCGTGCATCAACATTCATGCCTGTGTACCAACATGCCTGCCTATGTGCCAACATGCCTGCCCATGCATCAGTGCATATCATTGCCTTGAGAGAAATCCGGTGGGAAACAAAATGCCTCGGCCTAGTCCAGCACACCCCACAGGCACTGCATAAGAGACACTGCAGATCACCCACCACCCCCCATTTGTGTTCCTGGGTAAGCTGTAGATAACAGTAAGTCCATGAGATGGTCATCAATGAAGCGGGGGAAGGGGTTGCCATGGGCTAGGGGATGAAGAAGCAAAAACAACATATGTGAAAAAATGTTACTAATTCAAACATCTAGCTTGTCAGCCCAGTGGCAGCACTGCTTCTTGTGACACTGTGGGCATGGGTTCATACCCCGAAGCAGGAGTATAGGAGGGCCAGCAAGATGAAGACTTAGCATCCTAGAGGATGGGCCAGTCTTCTAGGCAGGGATGGTGGTGCAGAGTATGGGGAGTCCCACGGTGCGAGCACCACCTGGCTAAGCACAGGTGTAGGCGTAGCTGAGTGGTCCTGTTTAGGAACGAAGATCCCAGCTAGCTCCCCATAGGGAAATTGCAGCATGCTGGGATGCGAGAGTCTCTGCCACTGGCAACCTTGTGCAAAGGACAGAAACAGGGAGAATACCTCCCAGAGCAGGGTGATGGACCTAGGGCACTCTCCAGCCCTGAGACTACAGGGCAACAAAAATGATTGATCAGTAGAAGAAACATAAACATTATCAGCAGAAAAAGACCCTTGGTCCATCGGGTCTGCCTTGTTTTATATGAGGACCCCTTAATGGCCCTACTGCAGTGGTCATGGTGGGGACATATAGTCCAGTGACAGGTTTTTGGGATCGAAGTAACATTGCTGGGACCAGGTCACCATAGGTGTCAGTCACTACCCCAGAGTTAGGGCTTAAATAAGGCTGAAGGGCCCGGGACAGTAACTCCTGATGGGTGGCTTGCATGTATGATATCTCATACCATGCAATAAATGGAACCTGAGTGCAGCACTAAGGGAATTCAGTACTGTCTGGCTGTGCTGTCCTTCAGACTTGATGTTAAACCAAGGTCCTGACTGCCTTTTCTGGTAGTTGAAAGTCCCATAGCACTTCTCAAGAAGAGAAAGAGATTTCCCCGGTGCCCTGGCCAGATTTCCCTCATTCACTAAAATACCACCAACAGCATAATCTGGTTCCATTTCAGTAAGTTTGCATCTTTATCCCTCTCCCTCACCCCTTTCCCAGGACAATGCTGAATATAAGCAGTATTGTCTAGACATCCTCCTTTCGCAGTCAGCAAAAACTTGAATAAATGATTTAAGTTGTGTGGTGCCATCAACCAGTGAGAGGTTAAGGTGGGACTGGTGCAAAGTATTGTCCCCCGGCCCCCCCTCCGCGCAAGATGCCGTGCCTACCCACTTCCTCAAAGGATCACGTCAACCATGGATCAACACAATAGAAGAACAGTTAATAAATGTAATTATTAACACTCTATTAATAATTTGCTCACAGACAGCATATATGAACAAATAACAAGGGCTTAGTGGAAACAGGTTCTAGAGGAAGGAAGAGGGTTAAGCAATGAGAAATAATAACGCAACAGTGGTTACTAGTAGTAGTGGTAAATCAAGTTTCAAGTTCATGTTTCAAGTTTATTGTGGAGGGATAAGATCCGTTGAGCAAGCTTATTTGCAAGGATGTCCCTTGTACAAGCAATAAACAGAACAGTAAACAGATAAATAATTTATTGTTCATCTAAAAGCTATTCAAGAATGCATCATACATACATTCATACATTGTATGTTTTTTATATGTACAGTTACTGTATCTCTTATGGTTATAGTGTAAGAGTGCATTCCTGAGTTCTTTGGCAAAAAAATGTCTGTCGTCATAGTGGTCCTTGTACTATAAGATGCACAAAACAGGCGATTTAATACCTTTTAATGGACCAACAAAGTTTTACAGAAAAAAAACGTAAAGGTTTCAAATCTGAATTATAAAATAGTAAGGGTTAGATATTCAAACCTTTGGGCCTAGCACAAATCCGTAGCACTGAAATAGAGCCGGATTTGCACAAGGCTGCAATATTGAAAAGCCCTATTAGCAATATTAGCGCCGGCGCTGTGTGGTAGCACCGATGCTAATAGGTAATGTTATGCAGGGGCGTGGACAGGAGAGCGCCAATGAATGCCAGCAATGTGGCATATTCAAAATAGCACCGCGCTACAGGCATTAATGCAACCTGCAGTGTGGCGCTAGATACTGCCAGGAAAAAGCTGGTGGTAATACATGGTGCCCTCTCCACATCATTCCCAGCTCCCATTCCATGTAAAAGAGTAACATAGAAACATAGAAACATAGAATTTGACGGCAGATAAGGACCGATTGGCCCACCCAGTCTGCCCATTTCCCTACCTACTGGATAAGCTGCAGATCCTAGTTAACCAGCAGCCTACTTCTTCCTACCCCCACCCCCTAGAATTGCCTTATGACTGTCCCATGCATGCTTGAATTCCACCACTGTTTTTGACTCCACAACCTCCTCCGGAAGGCTGTTCCACACATCCACAACCCTCTCTGTGAAAAAATACTTCCTTAAATTACCTCTGAGCCGCCCCCTCTATCTTCAAATTGTGCCCTCTTGTTCTTGCACACTTCTTTTTTTGAAAGATGCTACCCTCTTGGACTTTGTTGATTCCCTTGAGGTACTTGAAAGTTTCTATCATGTCCCCCCTCTCCCTCCTTTCCTCAAGGCTATACATATTAAGCTCCTTTTCTCTCTTCATATGTCTTCGGTGCAGACCCTGCACCATATTAGTTGCCCTCCTCTGGACAGCTTCCATCCTGTCTATGTCTTTGCGGAGATTGGATCTCCAGAACTGCACACAGTACTCCAGATGGGGTCTCCCCAGCTGTCTGTACAGAGGGATAATAACTTCCTGTTTTCTACTGGTGATGCCTCTCCCTATGCATCCCAGTATCCCCCCAGCCCTCCTTGCTGCCCTCTCACATTGCTTGCCAACCTTTAGGTCATCTGATATTACAACCCCCACGTCCCTTTCCATTTTTGTTGTTGTTAGTATCTCACCCCCCATTGTGTACTCTTCCCCTGGGTTTTTGTTTCCCAGGTGGATTACCTTGCACTTCTTAGCATTGAATCTAAGCTGCCATACATTTGACCATTCCTCTAACCTTGCCAAGTCCCTTCTCATCCTTTCCACCCCACCCTGTGCATCAACTCTGTTGCAGATCTTTGTGTCATCTGCAAAGAGACATACTTTTCCTTCCAGTCCTTCTGCAATGTCGCTTATAAAGACATTGAAGAGGACCGGTCCTAATACTGAACCCTGCGGTACCTCACTAGTAACCTTCCTTTCTTCTGAGTGGACTCCATTTACTATTACTCTCTGTGTCCTATTCTACAGCCAATTCTTTACCCAGGCTGTCATCTTGGGACCCACTCCCAGGCTGGCTAACTTGTATATTAATCTTTTGTGTGGGACTGTGTCAAATGCCTTGCTAAAGTCTAGGTAGGCCATGTCCACAGCCCCTCCCTGATCCACTACTTTGGTTACCCAGTCAAAGAAATCTATCAGATTCGTCTGGCATGACCTTCCCACTGTGAATCCATGCTGCCTAGGGTCCTGTGCCCCTCTGGCCTCTAGATGCTCAACAATTCTTTCCTTCAGAAGTGATTCCATCATTTTCCCTATCATGGAGGTTAAACTAACAGGTCTGCAGTTTCCTACTTCTGCCTTGCTCCCACTTTTGTGAAGGGGAATCACATCTGCCCTCCTCCAGTCCTTGGGTACCACCCCACCCTCCCATGATTTGTTAAAAAGGGTAGTCAGTGGTGTCACTAGTTCTATCTTTAGTTCTTTTGGAATTCTGGGATGAATCCCATCAGGCCCCATTGCTTTGTCCACCTTCAGTTTTAAGAGTTCTTTCAGAATCCTTTCTTCTGTAAATGGGCTGCTATCAACTTCTGTATCCAGAGTGTTTCTACTGTTTGTTTTATGCACCTCCTCCTCTTCATTTGTAAATACTGAGCAAAAAATATTTGTTTAGTATCTCTACTTTTTACAGTCTCCTTCTGCCCACCCTCCCTCCCCTTTATTAAGCCTCACTATCCCTCCCTTGGTCTTCCTTCGCTCCCTGATGTACCTATAAAAGGTTTTATCCCCCTTCTTAACTGAGTTGGCTATCTTTTCCTCGATTTGGGCCTTTGCTGTTCTGACTGCCTTCCCAGCCTCCTTTTGCTTTAACTGATACAGTTCTCTGTCCTGCTCCTTCTGCGATTCCTTGTACTTCCTGAATGCTTTCTTTTTCTCTTGAACCTTCACTGCCACTTCCTTTGGGAACCATAGTGGTTTCTTACATCGTTTTGTTTTGTTTATTTGCTTCACACAAGGCTCGTTACCTCTGTGATGGCAGTTTTATTATTCCACATTGTTCTTCCACCTCCTTCCTGCCCATTTGCTAGTGCATTCCTTAGGCACTCACCCATTTTAGCAAAGTCAGCCCTCCTAAAGTCCAGTACTTTTGTCTTTGTGGCTTGACTCTATTGCTGTGTTTATTGTGAACCATACTGTTCGATAGTCGCTGTTGCCCAGATGGCTACCCACTTCTACATCTGTGATCCTCTTTCCATCTCCATTTGAGAGAAGCAAGTCTAATATTGCTCCTCTCGAGTGGGTTCAATACTAGTTGTCTAAGGCATGCCTGTGGGGCATCTAGAATAACTCCACTCTTTGAAGTGGCAGCTGCAACTGCACTCCAGTAAACATCTGGCATATTCAGATCACCCATCAGCAAAATCTCCCTTTTCTGCCATTCTAAGTATACTTTCTATCATTTCCTTGTCCATTTCCTCCCCTGAGAGAGAGTTGTATCTAATCCTGTGCGGATTGTGGTGCCATGCCTGTCTCCAAATTTACCCACAGTGCTTCTTCTCCTCCCGTTTACCCTTTTGTTCTGTTGCTTTTATTACTTCCCCTATGTAAAGAGCTACTCCTCCTCCTCTTTTACCCTCCCTGTCCCTCCTGTAGATAGTGTATCCTGGTATGTTTACGTCCCAGTCATGGTTTTGTGTGTATCATGTTTCTGTGACTGCTACGATATCCAGATGTTCCTCCTCCATCAAGGCCACTAATTCAGGAAGCTTGTTACCCAGACTACGGGCATTGGTACTCAAAAGTAGCACAAAGTGCTACACAAGTGGTACACAAAGTAGTCGTAGCCATAGCCCTCGTAGTCTAGTGGTCCCCCATCCCCTAGCATGAATCCCGACACCTGGTTCATGTAAAATATTAGACCTATCCCTGGTAGTCTAGTGGTCCCCTCACCCCCCTTCACGAATCCTGACTCATTTACTTTAAAATTATGATTCATTTCCCTGGTAGTCTAGTGGTCCCACTACCCCCCTGCACAAATCCTGACCAGTTTACTTTAAAATTATGAGTAATTTCCCTGGTAGTCTAGTGGTCCCCCACCTCCCTGCAGGAATCCTGGCCCCCTGTCCGCAGTCAAGTGGTCTCTCCACCCAGCTGTGCACCTCCTGGTACCCCCGAACACAGCATCCCTCTGGAGCCAGCGACCGGCTCAGCCCTCCTCTCTCCACCATGGCCGGTCACCAACTGCGGTATTCAGGAGTGCTACTGTATTGAATAGGCATGCCTATTCACAGCTGCCGGGCTCACTGTAGCTGCAGGTGGGGTCCCTAAGGCCTGCCAATTTAATCTAACTGGGTGGCTGCCCCACATTCGTGGCCCACGATGGCCACCAATTAGCCCACCATGTCCATGCTCCATCAAGAAAGTAAATAAAAAAACCAAAACACTAGTACAAGTACTAGTACAATAAAATACAGTACCTAAAATTAACTACACAAAAAAATATTTTTTTAGCCAAAAAAAAAAAGTCTTTCTAATGAAATAAAACTTTCCTTGAGGACTACAACAACTAAATACGAAAAGGTTTAACACACAAAGAACTATAGCTTTTTTTTTTTGAGCTCCAAAACACATAGAACAGAGTCAGACTGTGCACTGCAGAACTGCCTGGACTGCAAACTCTTTTCACTAGAGAAAGTGAAAATAAAACCTTGACTTCCTGCCGGTGCATACTGAACTGCCTCCCTGAATCATGTGACCTGCAGACCTGCAGAGACAGCCAGCCATGTGATCACTGATGAGTGGGCTGTTTATTTCTTAATGACTTCACTTGTCTAATCGCAACGTGAAATAACGCGAAGTTATTAAAGGCAAAATAGCTCATTTTAGTGGGGACTTTGCGTAGTCCCACATGAATGCGGAGTGGGCTACTTCACCCATACTTCGCTAGGGGATTAGAATTTCACTGCATCTCTAGTCCTATGCAGACTGTGAAAGTTGACAATGCCAGGGCAGTAGTCTGGGTACAGTTGCAAAAACTGTCCAGATGCTACATCTGATATGGAGCAATTCAACCTAGGGTAGGAAGGAGAATTATCAAGGGGGGGGATGTGTGTGTGGGGGCCTTAGCAAAACAGGGCGGGGATAACAAGGGTCAGGAGCTGTTGCAGGAGGGGTGATAAAGTCATGAAGAAGGGACCTGAGGAAGGAGAAGGATGAGGCTGAGTAGATGGACAGGGAGAGAGAGGACCATAGTTTAGTAGAATGATACAAGAAGGCAGCTTGGCCTGCTGATGTTTTCCTGGATGGAGGGAGAGGAAGAGGGAAAGAAAAGCAGTGTTAAGCGGGGGTAGGAAAAAGGGGAAGGGGCCTAGAAGGGTGGAAATGTAGGGAGAAAGAGAGCTGGTAACACTTTAAAGAGACACTGTCAGCTCTTGCATGATTTTTTAGCTAATCTTTAGTAAGAATACCTGCACACATCTGTATTACTTCACATCATGTGCATTTTGTCATTGTGAATGTGCGTGCCCAGAGTCACAGCTTTTTTAATGCAATGACTACATTTGGCATATTACATGCTCGTTTTAACAGGGGAGTCACTTTTACAAACTTAGAGAACCATCCTCTTTCAGAATATGCATTTATCAGACACAACTGGAAAAAAATGAACTTGTGCATGAATGAGTATCCAGAGGCTTCAGTGCACACACGGGAGCAGCGGTCTGCCTGAGACTCAGTCGGGAGGGATAAAAGGGAGAATATTGAGAAACCCTCTACTTATGAGCATTTTGTGGTAAGCAGACACAATGTACATAACATCAAGTGATATACAAGTGTGCAGGCATCCTTTATTAAGATGGGCTAAAAAAATCATGTTAAGAGCTGACAATGGCCCTTTAGGTTTCCTTAACTACACTGTAACTGCACTGCAATTGTACTACAGTTACATGCAATAAACATGTAACTACAGTGTAATTACCCCTGGTGTGTGTAACTAATGATTACCTACCCTGCAGTTACATTGAAACTGACACTTAAAGTGTGACCAGAGACCTAAACCAAAATTTGGAGCTGAAGGTGGCGCAGTGGGAGAGACATCTGGCACTGAGGAAAGGGAGGGAGAGGGAGGAGTAAAGAGAACAGTGGTGTGTAGGAGGAGGTAGTCCGAGAACTATGGTACAAAGAGTGAAAGAGGGGGTTCAGTCTGGCAAGGCTGCATGTAGCAGCTGTGCTGCAGACAATGTCGCTGTTGTTGAAGATAGGGAGGATCGTCTTCGAGACTAGCTCATGATAGGAGGGAAGTGGGATACAGGCTTTGTTCCTGTAACCTCCCAGCAGGTCGGGCTTACCTTGCTGTTCTTCCCAGTTGCTTGTCCTGCCATTCCCAATCCTGGATGGGGCCCCTAAATGCTTCTGCCACCCCCTGTGTGTCAAAATCCTGCTTGGGGAGCTGGAGGAGTGCAGTGAAAGTAGAACCGCTCATTCAGTGGCTTGCCGATCACCGCACAACTCAGAGTGCACACATTTGTGCTAGATCCTGCTCCAGTGTACTGTACAAGCTGACAGATTGACTCACAGGATGCAACAGCGCTACAGCACTCAAATGTAAAGCCACTGTGGCAGCTCTTGCAAATGTCTTTTTGTTTGCTCCAAGCCCCGGAACCCAAACTGAATAAGTGGAGGAGTGGAGGCACATAGCAGGGGGGTAAAACAAACCATAAAAACAAGCACTTTTAAGCACTAGTATTTAAAAGGGGCAGATATATCTTTAACAGCACCCGTGGCTGCTATATGTGAATGAAGCCCTGCCTGCCGCCTAGGGGGACAGCACTATGGTGCTAGCAACAGGCAGGGGATGGCCCTTGCAAGCCCAACTTTGCAACTGGGCACCAGGACAGAGGGCAGCTATCAAGCCATGGGACAATAAATATTATAACTATTTCATTTGCCTGCAGCAGATAGTCAAAGTTGGGACTCTGTATCGCTGTGTTATTTGCATGCCATTTTTGCCACCTTTGACCTTCAAGTAGCCAATCAGAATCCTAGGAGCCCTGAAGGACTTAGCAATGACTCCTGGGAAGAGGGTATGAACTATGTTCTTGATGCCCAATCAGGCATCCAATCAGGCATCCAATCAGGTGTCCAATCAGGCGTCCAATCAGGCATCCAATCAGACATCCAATCAGGCGTCCAATCAGGCATCCAATCAGGCGTTGTCTGGACCTTATGCATATTATTTCTGCCTGATTGACAGTGGATAAACAAATGGAATGCTGCAGTTGATCACCTTAGACCCCAGGGACAGTTACAGATTAGGGCAGTCTAGCTGGCTTAGAATGTGTCAGAGGAAAAGTTTGAAAGTTGCCCTAAAATGGCTTCCATAGCCAAACTCCAGGAGACTTACCACAAAGCTTTCTGCCGCCTGGAAAGCCAGAGTGTACGCTGAACAGCTGTTTGCAGCTAAAATCCTGCAGTATTTGAGAGAAGCCCGCAGCTTGTGAGGAGGACTGAACTGTATTCCACCAAATGCCTGAAGTGCTTTTCGGGTCAAACAGCCAGGAGTACCACAAGGTTCCAAAAATCTGGGAAAGGCAGTTTCAAGTGAGAAATCTGCTTTGTGGTTTGGTTTGCAGCTGTAGTTTAGAAAATATCTGAGAGACTGTTTGCTACCCCTAGCTTGTGGGGTGGAGCAGACCTGCATTCAGGGAGCTACGCATCTGTCAGCTGCAGAGAGGAAAAGACTTGTGAATCCTGATCTCCAGGAAGGAAACCCAGCCAGCAAGGATAGTCTGGGGAATCCACCAGGTAATGCTATTGTCAATCACTACCCATTGTCTGCCCCGGGGAGTTAGATGCCTGGACATGTGGGGTAGGCGTGTGGCCCTGGTCACTAGAACTGGCCTTAACCAGTATCTTTAAAGAGCCTGCAACATCCCTAAAGGTGACAAGCTGCAAGAGCCTGCAACGGCCATGAAAGCTGCCATCGCTTTGTACAGCTCAAGGTCCTAGCCAGAAAGACTGCAACTACCATCTTCACCAGACACTATGAGACTGTCTTCAAAACCGTGAGTAAAACAGAGTTCATGCAAAGTTTCCTATTTCCAGTTTTAAAAGTGCACCAATGCCGGCCAACTAGCTGCACCATATAGGCCTTCAACTGTACCACCTGGGTACCCAGATAACATTAGGGGGCACTGGTACCAGTGGGGAGGTGGGCTTTGAAGATTTGTGTTCATTGCCTTTGCTACCAGTTACATCCAGTGTTTTCTCCAGTTAGTTATTTTGCAATCTCATTCCCCTTTTTCTGTTAATAAATTGTTGTTGTGCTTGCTTAAGCTTGACTCATGAGCATATTATTAGTTATAGTCCTTAACTGCATGCGCAGTAAAGTATTGCAACTGTTTATGGTATTCCATGGGTAGGATGACTGGAAGGGGAGGTCAGTAGGTACAGCATCCCAGGGGATTCTACCATTTAAGCATCTGGCCCACCATATATCACTCCGGGTGGAGGCACCGTGCTATTTCTTGGGAAAGAACCCCCGTTACCATCACAACAGAGCCCAGACCCCCTCAACCTTTTTGAGCCTGCAAGGAAGGGGTAGAAAGTGTAAGTTACACGGTGACCCAGTTACATTTCTATAGCGCACACCCCATTTGGGGTGGAGCTTGAGGTGGATGACATCAATGCGTGCTGCAAAGTCAAGGTGCTGGTCTAGCCAGACCCCAACTTACTTAAAGGAGAATACATCCTCAGTCTCAGTGTCATCGAGGGTGTGTGGGGAAGAGTCTGGCGATCCTCTGCCAGGAGTCAGAGGTCATGGAGACCATTTTCTTGGTGTTGAGTGACAGAAAGTTGGAACAGAACCAGCACTGAACACCACTGAAATCCAAATGGAGATGGACAGCAAGGTTAGCAGTAGAGGAACCAGAAGCAAAGAGCAAAGTATTATCTGCATACATGTGGATGGCGAAAGAGGAACAGGCAGAGGGGGAGTCATTTAGGAATATGGAGAAAAGTAAGTGGCCCAGGACAGAACCTCGGGGAACACCTGAGCAGATGGGGAATGGGTGGGGAGAGGATGTCTCTGATATGGACAGCTTGCAACCTGCCCTCAAGGTAAGAGCAGAACTAACTGAGTGAGGAGGCAGGTAGCCCTGCTGTCTTAAGCTTGTCAAGGGGCAGGGGTCGAAACCCTGTGTTGAAGGCCTTGGCCAAGGTGACAAAAATGGCAGAAGTGAACAGGCCCTGGTCCACCTGGACAGGATGGATCTGGTGAGCTGGAGGTGGAAGTGGAGTTGTACTTCCTAAAACCAAATGGGAAGGAGGTGAAAAAATGAGCAGGAGTCGAGGAAAGAGGAGAGTTGTGACAGGACAAGATTTTCCTGGAGCTTAGCCAGGGTGGGAAGGAGAAAGATGAGAAGATATTTTCCAGCACAGTAGGGATCACCCCCGGGAGGAGGATGAAAGTAGTCTGTTTCTAGGTATTAGAGGCAGAAGCAGAGGAAAAGGACAGATTGAGGAGGAGGGTAATAAGAATACTGATGGCTGGCGCAGAGAGATGCAGGAGCTTGGAGTCAAGGCCATCAGGACTTGTACCCTTGTGGGGGCGAAGAACTAAAATGTCCTTAAACAGCACCTGACACCATTGGGATAACTTTGAAAAACGCAAGATTTAGACACAATTCTGTTCATATTTCTTATATTTTCTGCAATTATGTCCTCTTTATTCAGTATTACTAAAGCCAGTTTCATGAAAACAGGATCACTGCCCTCTAGACTTCATCCACTCTGGCAACTTGACTACACCTGACATCATAACCCCAGTTTATGACATCATAATTAATCCCTGCAGCAACAGACTGTGATGTCAGAAACAGAACTGTGACATTAGGTGTAGGCATGCAGCCACAGCAGATAAGGCAGAAATCATGTTACCATGCAACTTTCTTTAGCAATAAAGAAACAAGGTGAGAACTGCAGAAATAAACATGAAATATAAGCTGAATTGTGTCTAAATATTACATTTTTCTTAAGATTTCCCAGTGGGGTTGGGGGCTCTTTTAAGAGTGGCAAAGAGTGGTGGGAGAGAAAGAGAAGAAGTGCAAGGGAAGAGCTGTAGGGATAGGGGCAGGAAGTGGTGAGAGGGGATGGGGAGGAGAGACAGGGCACAGGTGAAGTGCAGATCTTCATGTTTCATAAGCTGGTGTAATTCAGCGAGGTTATACTGTACGTGGTAGCAACCATGGCATACTAATCCTACGGTTCACTGTATGCAGTTCATGTGAGTCTTTTTATACTTTCAACATGTTCTAAATTGTTGAATGAAAATAAATTTTAATCATATTTTAGGCTGATTCTGGTACATATCTGGGAACTGTGGGTATATCTGGGAACTGTGTGTATATCTCTGAAAAAACTGTGGGTATAGCTGGGAACTATGAGTATATCTGTGAAAGAACTGTGGGTATAGCTGAGAACTTTGTGTATATTTGAGAACTGTGTGTATATCTGAGAACTATGTGCATATTTGAGAACTGTGGGTGTATCTGAGAACAGTGTGCACATCTGAGAACTGTAGGTATATCTAAGAACTGTTGGCATATCTGGGAACTGTGCATATTTTGGGGAACTAAGGGTATATCTGGGAATAATGGGTGTATCTAGGAAGGAACTGTGGGTGTATCTGGGAACTGTGGGTATATCTGGGAACTGTGCGTAATTCGGGGAACTGAGGGTATATCTGGGAACAATGGGTATATCTAGGAAGGAACTGTAGCTATATCTGGGAACTGTGGGTATATCTGAGAACTGTGGGAATATTGGGGAACTGTGGGTATATAGGAAAACTGTGGGTATATCTGGGAACTGTGGGTATGTGTGAAAACTGGGTATGAGTGGGAACTGTGGGTGTTTCTGGGAACTGTGGGTATATCTGGGAAGAGTGGATATATCTGAGACAGTGGGTGTGCCTGGGAAATGTGGGTATATCTGAGAACTGTGGATATATTTGAGACCTGTGGCTATATCTGGGACTGTGGCTATGTCTGGGAACTGTGGGTATATCTGAGAACTGTGGATATATCTGAAAACTGTGTATACATCTGGGACTGTGGGTATGTCAAGGAACTGTGGGTGTATCTGGGAACTGTGGGTGTATCTGGGAATTGTGGATATATCAGAACTGTGGTTATATCTGGGAACTGTGGGTATGTGTGGGAACTGTGGATATATCTGGGAACTGTGGGAATATTGGGGAACTGTGGATATACAGGAAAACTGTGGGTATGTGTGGAAACTGAGTATGTGTGGGAACTGTGGGTATATTTGGGAACTGTGGATATATCAGGGAACTGTGGGTATATCTGAGAACAGTGGGTGTATCTGGGAACTGTGGGTATGTGTGGAAACTGTTGGTATATCTGAGAATTGTGGGTATATCTAGGAACTGTGGTTATATCTGGGAACTGGGGCTATATCTGGGAACTGGAGGTATATTTGAGAACTGTGGATATTTAGGAACTTTATCTGGGAACTGTGGGTACATTTCAGACCTGTGAGTATGTCTGGGAGCTTTGGATATATCCGGGAACTCTGAGTATATCTGAAAATTGTGGGTATATCTGAGATCCATGGGAATATCTGGGAACTGTGGGTGTATCTGAGATATGTGAGTATATCTGGGAACTATGGGTATATCTAGGAACTGTGGGTATAACTGGGAACTGTGGGTATATCTGGGAACTGTGGGTATGTGTGGAAACTGTTGGTATATCTGAGAATTGTGGGTATATCTAGGAACTATGGGTATATCTGGGAGCTGAGGGTATATCTGGGAGCTGGAGGTACAGCTGAAAACTGGGAGCATATCTGAGAACTGGGAGTATATCTGGGAACTGGGGGTATATCTAAGAATTGTGAATATCTGGGAATTTCATCCTTGAACTGTGGGTACATCTCAGACCTGTGGGTATGTCTGGGAACTTTGGATATATCTGGGAACTCTGGGTATATTTGAAAATTGTGGGTATATCTGAGATCCATGGGGTATATCTAGGAACTGTGGGTATAACTTGGAACTGTGGGCATATCTGGAAAGGAACTGTGTGTGTATTGGGAACTGTGGGTGTATTTAGTTGTTTAACCAGGAGTAGCACACTAAGCTGAAAGCTTTTTTACAGGAGCGACCTGGGAGCACAGGGAAGTTAAGTGACTTGCTCAGGGTCATACAGTATGCAAGTGGAAGCTGTGGGATTCAAACCCAGGTCTTGTCTGCTGGATGTCACTAGATTTGCAGCTCAGAGCCTTAAACCACTGCGCTATACTGCCTCCCATGAGAACTGTGGATATATCGGGGGACTGGGGGTATATTCCTTTTGAGGCTTTGTAAGTGCGTGATTTCATTTTGGTTTTGATGCACCACACACACCCTGCTTCGCTGTAATTGATTTTCCTGAAACTCATACCATCACTATCTTGTTGATAAATATGTTATTGTTTAAATAGCAATTAACTCCATGAACAGTACTATATAAACTGTCTAATTTTAATTAAGTGGCAGTTATTTATGTAAAGTAAAAGTTACAATGATCGTCCACATTTCCCCAATTTGCAAAGTTGAACCATTTTCCAGTTACGATGTCCTGAATATTTCAGCCAAGATGTCTTCGGTCTTTAATCCTATAAATCTGAACAGTTCCAGTCATAATTAAAGAGTTGAATTTTGAGGAATTAGTTGGAAGAAAGTCTATTTCTTAAGGGCAGGAGGTCGTTACAAACAACGTCAGTCACCACATGTTGCCTCTACAGCAGCAATAAGAAGCAATTA
This sequence comes from Neoceratodus forsteri, assembly GCA_016271365.2. Lineage (NCBI taxonomy): Eukaryota > Metazoa > Chordata > Ceratodontiformes > Ceratodontidae > Neoceratodus > Neoceratodus forsteri. Next base: position 1,101,681,859 of record CM028134.1, on the reverse strand, counting down.
GCTGATGAATGTCTCTCAGATTTGCAGGACCAAGAAAAAGTCAGACATGAATTTTCTAAATTTTTTAAAGGTTTTCTCCAGTCACTTTTAAAGGGACACTGTTAACCCTTTTTGCATCATATACTGTAATTCCTAGTTCAAAACCAACATTGTGTGACAGATTTCCTTCTCTAAAATCCATTAATAATGCTGGTTGTTTTATCTGCTTTCTTAGTAGAAATGTAATGTATGCTAATGGTGTTAACAAAAATGGGCAGACGAGGTGGTCCCAGTGGCCCTTATCTGCTGTCACAATCTATGTTTTTACGTTATAACCAACCATGTTTTGTTTCAAGTACCTGAACTACTCTTATTGCATACTTCCTGAACATAATGAATGCCCCCAACAGTCTAGCAACTTATAATGCAGTAGTCTCCTCACCTCCCACTGCATCCCGAGTGTCTAGACTTTGTCGGGGGTGTTCCCAGTCCAGAAAAGATGCAGTCGAAGTGGTAGCACCCATGCTGAATGCATATTATTGAGCGCTACACTTTTGAGCGACTCAGTAATACCGCTCTCACTCAGAGCGAGTGGTAAAATAGGTCACTATATACTCACTAGTACAGGATATAAGATCCTGTGTGACCTATTCCAGCTGAGCTGCTCGCATGGCGTAGTGGTGTACACCACCGCTTGCAATGCTAGCAGACCCGGGTTTGGCTTCAGGCAGAATTTTTTTGTTGTTGTAATTTAATAACTTGCCCCTCGGTCTGTACACCCCCTTTGAGTTGATTATTTTAGTTTGGGGGATGCAAATAAATATTTTATGTCTGTGGATTGAAAGTATTGTAGCAACTGTCGCTATTTGCAATGGTTGCTACAATCTCAGGTGCTCTTTTGACCATGGGCTCTTTTGTGGTTGCTTTATGTGGTGGGCGGTCTTTCAGACTCGCCTTTATTACATAAATGCAGTGGAAGTTGATGAAGGTATGTAAACAAACATGCTTTTTTGTGGCAACGTCAATGTGGCTAACAGTCTGTTTTTCACTTTTAAAAAGGAATCATAATCAAACTATCAAACTGCTAGCTATAGTAACACATTCTATAGATGGGGAACAATCGTGAAAAGTGTTTTTTAACTAGGGACAGTTTGAGGCCCAAGGAGGGTTGACAGTGCCCCTTTAACTTAAGATTTCCCAACACAGTAATCTGACTTTTTAAGGGCAGGAATCCATGGGCTTATCACAGAGCATAGTTGAAAGACTAGTCATCTTTTGTTATTTCCAACCAAAAGTTTGCAAAATAATGATACATTCAGTTCCACTCTCAACTGCTAGTATAATCCAGTGTGAACGCCAAGCTGGCAACCAGTCCGTAGAAACATGATGTAACAGTATGTAAGCCAAAGAAAGTTTCCTTGTGCAATTCAAGGCCTCAGCACATCAGCAGACTAGACAAAAGAGCTTCAGAACATCTTCGTGAAAGACTGGCAAACCATTCCCAGTGGTGATACCATAGGCAGGGGAAAACGGGCAGACTAGGTGGACCAAGCGGCCCTTATTTGCCGGCAAATTCTGTGTTTCTATATTTTTATGTTACTACCTGGCTCTACTACCAGTGCACTGCTAGACAAAGGCAAACCATACTGCACAGCCCACCCACAGTGCCTTTGCACAACTATATGGTTGGGCACTGCTGGTGCACTACTGATATTTGTGTGTGTATCTATATATATATATATATATATATATATGTATATATATATATATATATATGTATTACATATATATATATATATTAATTATAGTTGCATGGTAGTGCCACTATAGTTAGGGTTGAGTACCCCATTTAAGGTTAAATCTGAAATTTGGCAGCTTAATAACTTTGCCACCATACCATGGCTTTGTCTGAAATTTGGCATGCAGTCTGGTATCATAGATCTCTAGACCTGCCAAGTTTTGTTACAGTTGGATGTATGGTTGCAGAGCTACAGGAGCCGAAAAACTCACAAATTACACATTTTTGCGCATTCTTTGCTCATGCCTACAGGTCGCACGGTCTGTGCGACCAGTCTGAAACCTTCAGGGAACATGCAGCCAGGGTCCCCAATGTGCCTTTCCAAGATTTCGTGAAAGAATATTAAACGGTTCAAAAGTTATTCAAAAAACAAGTTTCCCATTATAGTCAACAGGAAAAGTTAACAAAATGTTTGAAAGTGTTGCAAATGCGGTTTTTAGTGTCGCAAATTACCCTAGTAGTGTCGCAAATCTGCCATCTTGTTTTCAGTTGGTGGTCACAGAAATGCTTGGCCTTTAAATTTGGGACCCTCTAGGGACACAATTCTTGCTGTGTTCACCTAGTCGAGTCCTGAGGATGCTAGACATGTCTTTTTTGGGGGGTTAAACACCCCAGAAATATGCTTTTGAAATTTTTGTAAACAGTAGTGTTGCAAAGTAGTGTCACACATGCAACACTTTCATGATTTTTTTTTGCGAAAGTGTCGCAAATCACGATACTACTTTGCGACACTATGCCCAAAACAATAGGAAATCTTTGCCACACTGCTGCAAAAGAATGGTTTGGTCTTTTGGGCTGACATTTAGAGAGAAGAAAGCCAAGATACCACAGATGTGCCTTTTGGTGGTTTTGGTGACAAAATATTAGAAGTGTGCAAAGTTACGGCACTCTGAAGTTGACAATTTTTCCCATAGGCTAACATTACGGCGTCCGCCGCGCCTTTCGGGGCCCGTATCTCGAAAACGCTTCGAGATACGGACTTTTCATCAGTAAAATGCTTAGTCCTCCACTAGGGGGCTAAGTGCAAAACTAGCCAAGAAAGTCATAAATAATAAATAATATGAGATTTTAATTTTTTTTTCTAAGTCGTATGGTTCCTGAGGTATAAGCAATTCAGTATTCCAAGTGCTCATTTTCTGCTCTGAGGGCCATTATTACGCATACATTCTTTGTTTTCACTGTGGTTCTGAAAGCACCTTTTTAAGGAAAAAAGGGTGTGTGGTTGCATTACTGTTACAGTTAGCATTTACGCTTGTGTTTCCGTAACCGTTTGCATTAGCGTTTACGTTTACATCACCGTCTGTGTTACCCTTTGCGTTTGCACTTGCATTTGCATTACTGTTACCATTTGTGTTTCCATTACTGCTTTTTTCTGCATTTCCTTTTGCATCACCGTGTGCATTACCATTTGCGTTTGCGTACGTGCTTTCATTTGTGTTTGCGTTTCTGTTTCCTTTGGCATCATCGTTGGTGTTACCGTAAGCGTTTGCATTTCCAATTGCATTACCATGACCATGCATGCTACCATTTGTGTTTGCATGATTACTTGCACTTGCGTTTCCATTTCTGTTACTGTTCCCTTTGGCGTCATTGTTGGTGTTACCGTAGCTGTTTGCATTTCCAATTGCGTTACCAATACTGTTTGTGTGTTCATCACCGTTTGCGTTTCTGTTGGCCTTAGCGTTTGCATTTTTGGTAGTGTTTCCATTGTCGATTGTGTTACTGTTTCCTTCTGCATCGCCGTTGCCATTACCATTTGCATTTCTGTTTGCATTTGTGTTAACGTTTCCATTTTCATTACTGTTTGCATTTCCATTGGGGTTAGCATTCGCATTACTGTTTTCGTTAACATCTGCATTTCTGTTGCCGTTAGCGTTTGCGTTATCATTTACATTTGTGTCACCATGTGCGTTACCATTTTTTTTTATTGAATTCTCAGATTACTACCTATGAGCTGCAAGCTCATTTACAAAAGTTCCACGTCAGTACAAATGGCAGACATACAGTAGTTGACACAGATAATCAAAGAATAATACTTTCAACAACTGCACAACCACAATAAAGATCATTGAGAAGGGGTAAAGACATTGTAGACAGACAAGGTTAGATCAGCAGGAGAGTGGCACAGGAGAGAGGAGGGAGGGAGGAGGGTGGGAAGGAATTAAAATGTGAGGAGGTGGTGGAGGTGGTAGGCGAGCAAGGAGTATCCCCAGAATAAGGGAACACTGCGTCTGGGAGAGGGGTAGGAGTAGGGGGATCTCCAAGCGTGGAGAGGAGTGGAGCCCGGGTGACAGGAGGCAAGATCAGGGAAGGGCAGGGGTCAGATGGCCAGGGGGAGAGAGGTGGAGGGAGGGAGAGGGGAGAAGCAAGTTAGGATCTCACAAAGTGCAAGTAGTTGGGGTAGTCAGTTTATTGAAGCTGGAAGGTCAGTCAGTTAGGACAGGTATATTGCCCTTGCGAGGAAAGGTGTGACCTAAGTGCAGATTTGAACTGGTCGATTCTGCTAATTGTGGCTAGTTCTATTGGAAGAGAGGAGAACCATAGCAGGGCCTGGTATTTGAAGGAATGCTGACCTTGGGTAGTGTGATGGTAGGGGATCTTGATTGAGATTTTGTTGGATGTCCTTGTAGTCCTAGTTGGAGCAGCCTGGTGGATCAGGGAGGTGGGCCCAGGGGGCAGTAGGCCCAGGGTTGCTTTTTTGACAATGATGCAAGTTTGATAGCGGGCCCCATCAGACAGATTTAGCCAACCGGTTTCCTGGTAGAGGTGGCAGGTATGAGTCAGGCGAGGGGCACTCAGTGTGAGCTGGCAGACTTTGTTGAGCGTAGTGGCGAGTCGCCCCAGTGTGCTGTCCAAGGTAGCACAGTAGATGACAATGCTATAATCAATGGTTGAGAAGACCGAACTAGTTATGGAGAGCTGGAGGGCTTTAGGAGAGAGGCAGCTACGGTGCTCGTAAAGCAGGCCAAGCTTCCTGTTAGCTGCAGTGGTCACCTGGTCGATGTGGACAGCATATGAGAGGGAGCTGTCCAGGGTGAGGTCCAGGTATTTGAAATTGGAGACCATTTCAATGGTGTTCTTATGTAGATTCAGAATGTTGAGGGTTGCTGCCTTAAGGCGGCTGTGCGCTGAGGCAAAGAGCATGGTCTTTGTCTTTTTGTGGTTGACTATGAGTTTAGCTTTGTTAAACCAGTCTTCAGTGTTGTTGAAGTACTGTTGGAGACATTGTTCCAGAACGGTGGGGTCAGGATGACTGGAGTAAATCACTACATCATCAGCATAGAGAAGGATTTGTTGTCGGCAGGCTAGTGGTAGGTTATTTAGAAAGGGGCTAAAGAGGAGAGGGCCAAGGATGGAGCCTTGGCAGACACCAAGGGACACTTGTAGGTGGTCAGAGAGTACACTGCTTATTTTTACCTGCTAAACACACCCTGAGAGGTAGCTGCGGAACCAGCACAGGGAGTCGGAGGAGAGTCCTATAGCCTCTAGTTGTGCCAGGAGGAGGTCATGGTTGACCGTATCGAAGGCCTTGGTGAGGTCGATGAAGTTTGCTCCCTCCAAGTGCCCCTGATTGAAGGCACTATGAATATAGCCCGTGAACTCAAGAAGTGCAGTGGTTGTACTGTGGCATTGCCAGAAGCCAAGCTGCTGCTGGCATTGTAGTTGGTATTTTTTGAGGTGAGCTGTCAGCTGGTCATAGACTATTCGCTCGAGGGCTTTTGAGAGAGGTGGGAGGATTGAAATTGGGCTGTAGTTGGTGTGGTCCACTTACCACCAGTTTTGAGAACAGGGGTTACTATGGCAGCTTTCCGTAGGCTTAGGAAGGTTCCTGTGGAGAGGGAAAGATTCACGATTGAGATTAGTGGGGTTAGCAATTCGTCAAAGGTAAGAGAGACTAATTTTAGGTCAAGACTCTCGGAGTTGTGCCTGGATTTCCCAAGGACTTTGATGAGATATTTTTTTACATCTATTTTAGATAAGACTCTGAGGTAAAGGGGGCTTCGTGTGTTTTGGGGGACATTGGGGGTGGGCTGGGTGGATCCAACTTGGTCTTGGAAACAGGGGGGAGCACTGGACTGAGGTCAGTGAAGGCTTTGTTAAAGATGTCTGCGATGGATCTGGGGTCTTGTATGAGAGATCCATTGGGACTCAGCAGAGTGTGTGCCATGGTGTCACTCTTCCTGATGATAGCATTAATGTTATCCCAGAAACGGGGGCTGTCACCCCAGGAGGAATTAAGTTTGCATCTGTGGTAGTTAGCTTTAGCCAGGCGGATTGCCACTGTATATTTATTCCGTGCAGCCTTGTAGTTTTGCAGGTCCTGGCCAGAGAGAGTATGTTTGTACTTGTGCCATAGGTTGTCCCTGGAATGCATCTGGGCACGGAGGGGAGGGGTTATCCAAGTTTTGTGCGAGCCACTAATTTTCCTTTTGGTTAAGGGTGCAAATAGATCACAGTGAGAGCTGAAGATTTCTGTGAATTTGCTCAGTGCAATGTTGACATCCTTAGCTGTTTGGATAGGTGCCCAGTTCAGTTGCAGGAGGTACTGCTTGAAAGGTCCTAGCGTGCCCTTCTTTAATAGGCGGGACGTTATCAGCTTTGGGCATTTTTTTTGGCCTTGTTGGAACAGGCAAGAATGATGGGTGGATGGTCACTTAGGGAGTCAGGGAGCACTTTCAGCCCAGAGATGCAATCCGGGTGGTTAGTTAGAACCCAGTCCAACAAAGTACTGGTACCTGTCCTGTAGTTGGCATGGGTAGGTAGTTCCAGTAGTTGGAGGAAGTTGCTAGAGAAGACTGCATCCTTGAAGGTGGCGGAGTCCTGAGACAGCCAGTTGATGTTAAAGTCCCCAAGTACTATGACTTCATGGCTAGAGTGGATTTCTGCCAGATGCTCATGTAATACCCTAAAACCCTCAGTCACTTCCTTAGGGGGTAGGTAGGCTGTAATTAGAGTGAGGCCCTTGCCCTGGGAACCAACTGTTAGGTGCACAGAGATTATCTGAGCGTTTTTGCCCGTACTTAGATGTGGTAGAACAACCCCCTGCAGGTGATCTTTTATATAGATTATACAGCCCCCACCTCTCTTCCCTAGCCGATCATGGTGGAAGATGGTGTACCCTTGACGTTGGACTTGGCTGTCCTTGGTTCTGCGGGTAAGCCAGGTTTTGGTTAAGGCCAATATATCTGGGTCGTGTTGTGAGACGCAAGCTTGTAGAAGGTCAAGTTTAGGCAGCAGACTGCAGATATTGATGGAGGCTATGGTAATGAAGCTACTTTTCCTGGGTTGCTCAGAGGCAGAAATGCGCTTGCATTTGCGTTACTGTTAGCATTACTATTTTATTTTACCTCACTCTTTCCATCACTGTTTGCGTTAACATTACCGTTTCTGTTTTTGCATTTGCATAGTGCACTGCAAAACATTGTGTTTGCTGTTTTTCTGCACTGTCTTCCATGATGCATAGCACAGCCACTGTGCGGTTGATTGCTCTTGCAAGTAGAAAGACCTTTGTTCAACGATATGCCAATTTTTGTTTGGTGAAAAAATGTTGCTCATTTCCAGAGTTATGGCCATTTGAAGTTGGCTCACTTCGCAGTTACTGACTTTCTGGCCACCAGGACCACCATTTTAGTGCATTTTCGGCCACGAATTACGCCATTTTGTGGTGGAAGACTTCTTAAAGGTACAGAAACATGGTGGGAGCATTCATTTACTATTTATAGTGCACATTCTCAAAAAGAAGGGAAATTCGTGGCAAAAAAATCCATTTAATGCATCAGTTAGGGTTGTTCCACAGTGACAAAAGCGAGGAACTTGGTGTCAGGGTTGCCACCCCTTGCACCCCATGCCCAACCCGTCCCCACCAACAGGCATCGGGGTGTGTGTTGTGGTCGTTGATCCTAACTCTCACCCCATTCTCCTATACTGCACAGCCTCAGCTTATTTACACAAGGAATGGAGTGAGAGTTAAGGCCGATGACCCCAACGCACACCCCGATGCCTGTTGGTGGGGACAGAGTGGGTGTGGGTTGCAAGGGGTGGCAACCCTTAAACCGAATTTCCTCACTTGTTGCTGTGGAACAACTAACTTACAGATGCATTATAAATGGATTTTTATATATATATTAGAGGCAAAATCTCATTTAATGCAACAAAAACGAGGGAGTCGGTGTTAGGGGTGGAAAGCCCCCTTAGACCCCTCTGCCCACCCCCAACTGGCATTGGGTGCAGCGTTGGGGTTGCTGGCCCTAAATCTCACCCCATCAGATGTGTGAAGAAGCAGAGGTATAGCAGAATGGATGAGACTTAGGACCGACATCTAATGCGCGCGATGCCCGGTTGAGAGTAATGTGAGGCTAATGAGACTTTCAGCCCTAACACTGAATTCCTCACTTTCTCATGTGGAACAACCTAACTAATGCATTAAATTGAGTTTTTGCCTCTAATTCACATCTCTTTTGAGAATGATAATGAGAACTAGTGAATGTAATGCGGCAGCTGGGGCCCGCGCCTCCGCCACGTGATGTCTTGTCACATAGTAACACGGTGCCCACAAACACAAATGGTAATGCACATGGTGACTCAAAGCAAAACCGAAAGAGAAACAGTACTGTAGACAGAAATGTTAAAAACAACACAAAAGCAAGCGTAAATGAAAACACAAAGGGTAACGCACATGGTGGCATAGACGTGAATGGCAAGTGAAACGGGAACGGAACTGCAAGCGGAAACGGTAATGGTAACAGTAATGTTAGCGCACAGGCTGGTTTGCCCCAAAAGCTGCATAGAGAAAGACAGTGAGTACAAAGAATGTATGCATAATAATGTTTCTCGGAGCAGAAAATGAGGAGTTGGAATACTAAATTGCTTATATCTCAGGAACCGTACAACGTAGAAAAAAAATGTAAAAGTCATATGATTTATGACTGTCCTGGCTAGTTTTATGCTTAGCCCCTAGCAGAGAGCTAAGCATTTTTCTAACGAAAAGTCCGTATCTCACACCGTTTCCGAGATACGGGCCCTGAAAGTTGCAGCAAATGCCGTAACGTTATCCTATGGGAAAAAAAGAGAAGTTTGGAGTGCCATAACTTTGGCTCCCTGTAATATTTTTTCACCAAACCACAAAAAAGCACATCTGTTGGATGTTGGCTGTGTACCCTCCAAATTTCAGCCCAAAAGACCAAACCGTTATTTTGCAGCAGGGCGCCAAAGCATTCCTGCGTCGGACACCGTAATGTTATCCTATGGGAAAAAGCGTGAATTTTGGAGTGCTGTAACTTTGCCACTGTGTAATATTTTTTCAACAAAACACTGAAAGGCACATCTGTGAGATGTCAGCTGCGTTCCCTTCAAATTGCAAGCCAAAACACCAAACCGTTCTTTTGCAGTAGGGTGCCAAAGAATTGCTGTCATTTTCCCACAGCCTAGAAAAGTACTGTCGAAGTTTGCAAAAGCTTTCACAAATTCATTCGACAGTGTCGCAAGTGCGAAAGTACTTTGCAAAAGTACTTTTTCCAGAAGTTTGAAAAACATATTTGTGGGGTGTTTTATCCAAAATAAAGATATGGCTAGCATCCTCAGGGTCCGACTTAGTGAATACAAAAAGAATTAGGTTGCTAGAGGGTCCCAAATTTAAATGGCAAGCATTTTTCAGTTCACCAACTGAAAACAAAATGGCAGATTTGCGACAGTAAAAGGGCCATTTGCGAAAGTAAAAACTGCATTTGCGACACTGTCGAACTTTTTAACTTTTCCCATTGACTTATAATGGGAACTTGTTTTTTGAATAACTTTTGAACCGTTTAATATTTTTTCATGGAATCTTCAAAAGGCACATCAGGGACCCTGGCCGCACGTTCCCTGAAGATTTCGGACCAGTCACGCAAACTGTGCGACCAGTAGAGACAACTGTAGAATTCCCAAAAAGTGTAAACGCGTGCACAGATCATGCTTAATAACTCTGCAGCCATATATCCAACCAGTACAAAACTTGGCAGATCCCAAGGCATATGGGTCTTGATCATGTATTCCAAATTTCAGGCAAATCTGTCAAACAGTTGCAAAGTTATTAAGGTGCAAAATTTTAGGGTTAACATGTAAATGGCTCCTCAACCCTAACTATGGTAGCACTACTGTGCTACCATAATATATATATATATATATATATATATATATATATATAGATAGATAGATAAGAATAGATATAGATATAGATATAGATATAGATATAGATATAGATATAGATATAAACACACATATTTCAACATCTTCATCAGTGACATTGCACAGGATATAGAAGGCAGAATTTCACTGTTCGCTGATGACACAAAGCTCTGTAACAGAGTAGACACACCAGAGGGTGTAGACAGAATGAGAAGGGACCTGCAGAAACTTGAAGAATGGTCAAGGGTTTGGCAGTTGAGGTTCAATGCAAAGAAGTGCAAGATAATGCATATGGGGCACAAAAACCCTGGCACAATATATCAGTTGGGGGGTGAGGATATAGCATGCACCAAGCAGGAAAGGGATCTTGGGGTTGTCATCTCTGATGACCTCAAGGTAGGGGAAACAGTGTGACAAGGCAGCAGGTAAAGCAAATAGGATGCTGGGATGTATAGGCAGGGGCATCACCAGCAGGAAAAGGGAGGTCATAATTCCGCTATACAAGACACTAGTGAGGCCCCACCTGGAGTACAGTGTACAGTTCTGGAGACCATACCTACGTAAGGACATAGACAGGGTAGAGAAGGTTCAGAGGAGGGCAACAAAGATGGTGCATGGGTTGCATCACAAGTCCTATAAAGACAGGTTGAAGGAACTGAACATGACTCCCTGGAGGAGAGGAGGGAGAGAGGGGATATGATAGAGACATACAAGTATCTTACAGGGAGGAACAGGGTGCAGGAAAACACTATTTTTAAGCGAAAAAGATGTTCCAGGACTAGAGGGCATGGGATGAAGTTGGAGGGAGGACGATTCAGAGGAAACATGAGAAAGAATTTCTTCACAGAAGCGGGTGGTGGACAAGTGGAACACCCTGCCAGAGGAAGTGGTGGGGGCTGAAACAATCAGGATTTAAGAATGCATGGGATAGACATAAAGGAATTCTAGAGGTCAGGGGTAAGGGGAAATAGACTTCTAGGAAAACAAACTGAACTTACAAGCTCAAATGGGCAGACTAGGTGGGCCATAGGCCCTTATCTGCCGACACTGTCTATGTATCTATGTATCTATGTATATATATATATAACCCCTAGTTCTTAGGGAACTCCCCACTGGGTACCCAGCCATTTCAATTAAGCATACATAGGAGACAAACAAAAAAGGAAAATAAACTATTTTGTTTTGCAGTCTGTATACTAATTGTTACATGCATCTGTTATATAGTGTATTTAATTTTTTTGCAAGGGTACTTACAATGTGGCTAATAAATATTAATAAAAAGCTCTCAGAAATGCTGCAACGTGATTGGTTGACAGCGTTCTAGGAGCCCTGTGTTAATCTATTCATTAATGTATGTGTACAGACTAATCACAGGAGTATTAGTTTGCCTGGTACTCATTTTTTTTAAATTCCTTTATCAGAATTCAGAGCCGCCATTATGTTTACTGATAGTGTAAATCATAATATTAAATAAACTCACAATAAACCACTTATTAAATAAAGAGACCCATTTCTTTTATTTGTGTCTGTGCCCCTCAATAATAAAATTCCACTCCTTGTTCCTAATTTCGTAATCTTCTAACGTTGACGGAGTGATTAAAAACACACATGGCAGCGGTAAGCTGAAGAAGTAAACTGACAATTTTTTGAAGCTACCATTGTTTCCAGACTTTCATTTCAAAATCTCCAACCAGTAGTGTGGGGTTCATAGTAGTTTTGTAGTGTGTAACTTGTTTTAAAGCACATTTCTCTCACTGACTGTTGCCCCAGCAACACAGTGATCACCTTGACAACCGCATTCAAAACCACTGGGACAGCATGACCCACGGGTGTTTGGTGCTACCATTTTGTTATTTTGGCTGTTTAAAAAAAAAGGAAAAAGCGACTAATACTACAGTACTGGAAAAACAATATTGCTCTTACTGTAACTGAATGGTATGCACAAATGGTGCTTTTATTTAAGATTGAAAGAATCTGCTACTCCATAACAGACAGAACAGAAATGTTACATAAAATATGGTCACCCTTTTGGAATTTGAAGTAAGCAACACTTTACTGAACAGTTTTTTTCTTATAATTATATTTAAAAAATATTTTCATTCACATTTATTGCTATGTAACCCATTTAGACTTAAAGTTAATATCTAATTCTATAAGTTATTTATTAAGTTCTGCATTACTTGCTTTCATTCTTTATTTTATTCTTGTATTATTCTGATAAATGAAATGTGTGTACACAGTTGTTGAACAAATTTACTACTTTTTGTAAGATGCTTGATGTTTTAATGAAAAACATTTTCAATAAAATTTATTATGGAAAAAAAAGGAAATAAATGCTGTAAGCCTGTCTTTGGCTTGTGCTGCTTTCTGAATGGGAATGTACACTGGAAGTAAGAAGTTGCAGCAGATGGTAGCCAAACCTGCTTGTGAGTTATTATTTATTTGTTCATTACAAATCGGGTTTACAACCTTTGAGTCAGAGACTCATTTACAAAGGCACCTCGTCATGGGGGGCAGACATCAAGACAGTTATTACATTGCAGATTAAAACAGAGGATAACATTACAGGTGCAGTAAAAGGAACGTTTAACATAGATACACTCAGGTGACATAATGTAGTCGTTTGTATGTTACTTACGTTACATAATGTTACAAAATTCTGAGTTACACTCATGGATATACTAGGTCCTCAGAGAAAACAGTGGGTTACATCCCTGTTTGGACCTAGTAGGGAAGGGGTAGGTCTGGGGGAGGGAGGCTGTCAGTGGACTTTGTCGAGCCAGGGGCAAGAAGCGGAGAAACCACAGGTTACAACAGGGGTTGGTTGCACCTACAACAGCGAGTATTAAAGATATGGTCTTGAAGGGCTGTTTTGAAGGAGCCAATTTTGGCAAGTTGGAGATGCAGCTAGGGAGGGAGTTGAACCAGGTGGGGGCTAGATAGAGGAAGGATCTCTGGGCAAGAGAGGTCTTGGTTCTGGGCACCTTGAAAGTGGCCTTAACAGAGCTACGGGTGGTGATGGACGAAGATGTAGAGAGGTGGAGACCCCCGGGGGGGTGTCCTAGCAGAGATTTCTTAGCGAGAAGGTAAGTCTGATAGAGCAGTTGCTCCTCAAAGTTGAGAAGATTGGTGGCAGTATAGAGAAGGCAGGTGTGAGTTTGGCTGGGGGCACCGGTCAGGAACCTACAGGCCTTATTGATGGAAAGTTGGATTTTGTAGAGGGCAGTGTTGTCAGCTGTAATGTAGATGGGCAAGCCATAGTCCATGAGGGACAGACGGAGGAGGTGATGGCCAGCCTGAGGGCAACCCCCTGTGCTGGTATAGCAGGCCAATCTGAGAGTTAATGGCAGCTGACAGGGTATTAATGTGGGTGTGGAAGGGGAGGGCAGTATCGAACGTGATGCCTAGGTACTTGTAAGTGGTCACTTGTTCTAGCAGGTGCAGAGTGCTGGGGATAATCAAGAGGGGGGTATTTTTAGCTTTATTTTGGTGGTGGGAGAAGAGCATTGGTTTGGTTTTCTTTAGGTTAATGACCAGTCTGCGGTCTCCGAACCACCTTTCGGCTTAGTTGTAAGTTTGCTGGCGGGATAATTGGAGGGAGGTGGGATTGGGATGTGAGGCAACGAGGACTGCATCATCGGCGTAGAGGAGCATTTTATTGGTACATGAGCTGGGGAGGGTGTTGAGGAAGAGACTAAAAAGTATTGGACCCAGGATGGAGCCCTGAGGGACCCAAGAGCAAATGGGAAGAGTACAGGTGAGGGAGCCGCTGATCTTGACACGCTGGGATCTAGCAGAGAGGCAGCTAGAGAACCAGGAAATGGGACCACCAGAGAAGCCAAGTTGGTGGAGAGAGTCGAGTAGAAGGGGATGACAGACAGTGTCAAACGCCTTGGAGAAGTCAATGAACACTGCTCCTGCAAGGCTGCAGAGTCAAGAGCAGCATGCAGGTGTTGGGAGAATTCCAGGAGAGCCATGGTTGTACTGTGTCCTGGGTGGAAACCATGCTGCTCTGGACACATAATGTCATACTTGGTTAGGTATTCAGAGAGCTGGATCAACACCACTTTTTCAAGGGCTTTAGAGTGTAGAGAGTGGGGGGAGGATGGAGATGGGCCGGTAATTGTTGGGGGTGGACCGGTCCCCACTCTAATGTATGGGTGTGAGTTCAGCAGTCTTCCAAGCACATGGGAACTGACCCAGGCATACAGACTGGTTTAGAAGGTCAGTCAGGGGGACTAGGACTTCGTCCAAGACCATACGGAGGATCCTGGAGTTGAGGGGGTCACTGCTGGGGTTATTGCTGCCTAAGGCTTTTAGCAGGTGCGGCCTGGCTTCTTGGGGGGATAGGATGTGCAGGTGGAATGGTGGGTGATGCAGGACCAGATGGAGAGCAGTGGGGATTGGGTCAAAGAAGCTGCTGGGAAGACCAAGCTTAGGTCAGAGAAAGCAGTGTTGAGGCAATCATGAGGAGTGGATCTGGGGTGGGGGCCATTGATGGAGAGCTGAGATGGTGGGGGGAGTGGGACTTCCCATTTAGCCCTTTCATATTATCCCAGAAGGTCCGGGCTGAACCCCAAGTGGAAGCGAGGGTGGTCTGGTAGTGCTCTGCCTTGGCCCACCTAATGGCCCAAGTGCACTTATTGCATTCTGCGTTGTAGACCTATCTGTCAGACACCTTTTCAGATTCTACAGCAATGTGCCAGAGATTATCTCTGTTTTTGAGTCTCTGGAGGAGGGATGGGGTGATCCATGGGGCATTGCATTTTTTGGAGCGGATCCTGGTGAGGGGGGCCAAAAGGTCACAAGCCTTACAGAAGGCATTTGTGAAGTGGTCAAGAGCTGAGTCAATGTCAGGGGTGCACTGGATAGGGGACCAGTCTAGCTGGGCTAGGTATTGTTTTAATTTTCTGAGGCCACCGGGGCATAAACGGTGGCATAGAGTGGCCTGGGACACTGTCTTCAGAGTGGAGGATGACCAGAGACAGAGGACTGGGGAGTGATCACTAAGAGAGTTGGGGAGGACAGTGACATCCAGGATTTTGTAGGGGCGGTTAGATATAACAACATCTAGGAGAGTGCTGGTGTCAGTAGAGTGGATGAATCTGGTGGGATGGGTGACTAACTGGGACATATCCAGGGCAGCAAAGGAGTCCTTTATATGGGAGGCAGTGGAGGCAAGCCAGTTAACATTGAGATCACCTAGGATGACTTGCTCCACTTTGTGAGGGAAGAATGTGAGATAGTCAATGAGGGACTGGACCGCTTGGTTTTGATTCCTCTGGAGTACTTAGGAGACCATGAGGAAGAGAGGGTCTCAGGTGGGGTCAGGTGTGAATTTTAAGGTGAGGGCTTGGGCTCCATAATCAAGTTTAGGAGCTGGGAGTGCCTGACCTATAAGGGAGTCCCGTACGATAGTGTGCAACCACCACCACATTTGCCTACTCGGTCTTCCCTGTAGATGGTATATCCAGGGAGAGTGATAGCGGAGTCAGGGGTGGATTTGGAGAGCCAAGTCTCTACCGGTGCAATTATGTCAGGTTGATGTTGAACGACCCAGCACTGGAGGGCAGCTGATTTCTTTAGGAGACTGCAAATGTTGAAGGATGCAAAGCGGAGGCCAGTTGCAGTACAGGGTTTAGAAGGGCTGGAAGCAATCTGTCCTGGGTTTGGGTGTACATTACCAGATAATAATAATAGTAGTGTAATTATTCTGGTTGGTGTCGGTGTGATGAGACCCTTGGTGCGACCTCAGTGAGAGCTTTAGAATCCAGGGTGCATGGGATAGATAAAGTGCAAAGGGTGGGAATGGCAGGAGAGAGCTGGGTCCAGGTCAGGCCTTGGAGGGCGGAGGGATTGGGGGTGTTGGCAGGGTGGGGGTGTTGGGGGGTCATGGGTGTGTCGAGGGTGGGGGAGGGCCGAGTCACTGTGGGGTTGTCTGGGGATGAGGTGCCTAGTGTGGAGGAAAGGTGCCCCAGTCTGTGTGAGGTCTGTACCAAGACGTTGAAGGACAGCAGACTTAGTAATGGAGTGTAGGTACCCATAGCAGCTGAGCAGTAAAGGAAGAGCACCAGAAGTAGTAGACAGTAAGGAGATGTAGAGCAGCTTTGGAATGGTTGGGGGAAAACCCCTTTAGTGGGCAAAAAGACTAAAAGCTGCAAATGGAAAAATCAGTATCAATCAGTAGAAGAGGCAGGGGCAAAGACAGATGAATAGTGATGCACTGACCACACAATAAGTGAAATGAGACAGGAACTATATTGTGTTGGATTGGGTCAGTGGGTTTATAACTGGGCCCTCTAGTGGCTAAAAGATATAATCTGCTAATGGAAAAGGCAGGGAGGTTCTGAAGCAAGTTTTTTTTTGGGAGGGGGGCACTGCAGCAGCCTCAATGGGACACCGAGGTCAAGGGTGCAGCCCACAGACTTACAGCTCTAAGAGAAGCGGCACAGCGCTCAGGGCAGATAGCAAAATCACAGTACCTTAAGACCGCTCTCAAAACTTAAATCAACTCTTAAGAAATCTCTACATCAGACTAAACATTATTTAAAGGGAGAAATCGAGAACATGTCAAGCAGAGGTCAGTCCTAGCATTAATTTCTTGGCAGCAGTTCCTAGAAGACTTCTGGATTGCTGCACAAAGTGTGAGAAACACTGGCAAACAGGGGCAAGAGATATTCCTCCAGGGGTAGATGCCAAAATTCAGGGTTCCAACCCGTACCTTGCTTGGAGGGTGAGCGTCTGGCAGCTTCTCTTTGTTCTGCTTACCAGACTGCAGAATGCAGTTTGTTTGAGAGGAGAGAGGACAAAAGGGCAGAGTTGTTCCCAGTTATTAGTCATGTTGCTGCTTGTGTTTGCCAAGCATTGACTTTGTTTGGATGCACAAAATAAAAGCTTTCTGCACTTTCTTAAATTCAGTGGCTACAGTCCGTTTCCTGATTTTGTGTTGGTGCTGAGCCGAATTGTGGAGTTCTTATACTTTTCTTATGTTATCTACACGCCAGGGTATGTGCATAACAAACTGACTTTTTTAAACAAGAAAGTGTGAGTCCCCTTTTTGTGCCTTTTGTTTTGCACCTTGACAATGTGCGTACTTGCTCTGTAAGTCTTGAGCACATGCCTTGTATGACCTTAAGTGTTTGAATTTGTTAGAGAAATCATTGCCATGGACACCATAGTGACGCTGCTCCAAGAACTTGTACTGTAAGGCAGATGGAATGTTTTAATTTAAATCCTCTTTCTTAATAAATGAAATACAGTAAAAAGTATGTTACATAGAGACATAGAAACATAGAATTTGATGGCAGATAAGGACTGCTTGGCCAACCCAGTCTGCCCATTTCCCTACCTAATGGATAAGCTGCAGATCCTAGTTAACCAACAGCCTACTTCTTCCTACCCCCAACCCCTAGAATTGCCTTATGACTGTCCCATGCATGCTTGAATTCCACCACTATTTTTGACTCCACAACCTCCTCCAGAAGGCCGTTCCATGCATCCACAACCCTCTCTGTGAAAAAATACTTCCTTAAATTACCTCTGAGCCTCGCCCCTCTATCTTCAAGTTGTGCTCCCTTGTTCTTGCACACCTCTTTTTCTGAAAGATGCTACCTTCTTGGACTTTGTTGATTCCCTTGAGGTACTTAAACGTTTTTATCATGTTCCCCCCTTCCTCCTTTCCTCGAGGCTATACATATTAAGCTCCTTAAGTCTCTCTTCATATGTCTTCTGGTGCAGACCCTGCACCATTTTAGTTGCCCTCCTCTGGACTGCCTCCATCCTGTTTATGTCTTTGCGGAGATTGGGTCTCCAGAACTGCACGCAGCACTCCAGATGGGGTCTCACCAGCTGTCTGTATAGAGGGATAATAACTTCCTGTTTTCTACTGGTGATGCCTCTCCCTATGCATTCCAGTATCCCACCAGTCCTCCTTACTACCCTCTCACATTGCTTGCCCACCTTTAGGTCATCTGTTATGACTACCCCCAGGTCTCTTTCCATTTTTGTTGTTGTCAGTATCTCACCCCCCACTGTGTACTCTTCCCCTGGGTTTTTGTTTCCCAGGTGCATTACCTTGCACTTCTTAGCATTGAATCTAAGCTGCCATACATTTGACCATTCCTCCAACCTTGCCAAGTCCCTTCTTATCCTTTCCTCCCCACCTCTGTGTATCAGCTCTGTTGCAGATCTTTGTGTCGTCTGCAAAGAGACATACTTTTTCTTCCAGTCCCTCTGCAATGTCACTTATAAAGACATAGAAGAGGACCAGTCTTAGTATTGAATCCTGTGGTACCCCACTAGTAACCCCCCTTTCTTCAGAGTGGACTCCATTTACTATTACCCTCTGTGTCCTGTTCTCTGGCCAATTCTTTACCCAGGCTACCATCTTGGGACCCACTCCCAGGCTGGCCAACTTGTATATTAATCTTTTGTGTGGGACTGTGTCAAATGCCTTGCTAAAGTCTAGGTAGGCCATGTCCAGAGTTAAGTATGAGGACTATAATGAACAGGCAGGAAATATGCCCCAGATGCATGTATCCCGCCTGCGTAGCTCAGCACCTGTGGACAGGTGTGCCAACCGGCATTCACCATCGACTGCCACCTGTCCATGGCTCTGCCCCCCCCCAGCACACAGTACTCCTCTGGGTGGCCAGGGGCAGAGTTGTGGACCCAGTTGGGCATCCAATGGGATGCCCAGAATGGGTCCCACAGTGGATCCCTTACGTGGGCAGGCCGGGTCTGGGTGCATGAATTGCACCAGAGGACACCTGGACACAAGTGGCTATGCCCCAGCTGGAGGTGGACCCTATGGCTGAGCCCCTGGTGCACAGGATCCAACTGCTACACCACCGCACCTCCCCCCAACACAGGGCAATCTGGTACCTGTGCAGCAAGGCCACTGCCCCACATGCCACCCCATCCCTGTGGCAGTAGAAGCACCCCTCCATCCCACTCATGGCCATCCTCATCCCCAGTGTCCTACATAATGCCTCCCTCCACCCACAGCTGCCCAGTCCCCGGTGAAAGCGCCCCCCAATGCACACAAGTGCCCCAATCCCACACACCTGACCCCTGATCCTGTCCCCCCAACTCTCATTGGTAGTCAGTGATTCCCTCCACCCCTGCAGCACTGACCCCCCATACCTGCATAGTTGGTGTCATGGCCAGACAGCCAGGGGCACAGCCCTCCACACACCTCCTCAGTCGCCATCTGTCCGAGTGATGCTGGGGATGCACCCCTGTTAACAGACTGCATATTCACAGCATCACTTGTATGGCCAGCAGCTGAGGAGGTGTGCGGAGGGTTGTGCACTGGCCATCCAGCTGCGACACTGACTATAGAAACATAGAAACATAGAATTTGACGGCAGATAAGGACTGCTTGGCCCACCTAGTCTGCCCATTTTCCTACCTAACGGATAAGCTGCAAATCGTAGTTAACTATGCAGGTACAGGAGGAGTGGGGGGAGCCAATGACTACAAATAAGGGTCGGGGGTAGGATTGGGGGTCAGGGGACTACTGAGCTTTCCTGGCAAGTCCTCTTCACATGTGTGCCAGGGTGACGGTGCCTGGGTGGGTGGGGGGACCACTGGCCACTGGTCACAGTGCCTCATGGGGGTACTGGGTTTGGGAGTCTGGGAGTGTATCGCAAGGCACTTGTCTGTGCATGGGGGTTGTCTATGTCCTCACTAGATCAGCACAGCCATATGTGTGTGTGGGGGGGTTGCATGGCATTCACTGGGCAGGGTAGGCATCAGTTGGGGTGGAGTTGGATGGCACTAGGTGGGATTCGAGGGCATGTATGGGTGCTCACCCATTCCACTGCCCCAGCCCTCCCCATCAACCTAGTGGGCTGGGGCAGTTTGGATTGTCAGGTCTCTCTGCCACCGTGACTGGGGGAGCCCAATGAGATATGGCAGGGTTCCACCTGGCATAGCCATTGCCTTCCTACGTCCCAGAGTGCAGCACTCTATGCCATACTGCATGGTGCGGACACGCCTCCCCGCCCACCCCCCATGCATTACTGTCTGCGTGGTCAGGGGATCAGGTGCATAGGGGCTGCATGCCCACTTTGTGCATTGCCCATGGTGGGCATGCTAGCCACAGAGTGGCTACACACGCACAGACTCACGATGGCAGAGCCACTCCACTCTTTCATGCATAGGCTCCAATTAGCAATAGCACTCCTAGGCGTTAATAAATTAGGCATATCACCCCTTGGGGCAATATGCCTTGTGCCACATTACACCCCCAGGGAGTGATTAAGTAGAACATTAGCATGACCCCTGGTCATACCTTGTTGCTTAAAAATTAGAATTCAGCACGCCTCATAAAGTCACTGCTGACCAAAATGGCTACTGCCCAGCCCTACAGTTTATAGTAGACTGTGTATTACAGGGCTATATTTTGTATATCAAGGTTCTGATGACATTGGGCCCAATTCTACAAGAGATACACCTAATGTAACAGCACTTGTGCCAAACAGAATGGCGTAAGTAGTAACTTACGCCAGCAGTTGCGACGTGCGGGATTCTACAATGTGGCCTGTGACATGCCGCAGGCCACTTATGCCAAAGAACAGTTACGCCAGCAGGTGCGCCATAAACCCCCAGTGACATGGCACTAGGGGGTTTATGGCAGCAGTTGTGCCCTATTCTAGTAGGGCAGCAACAAAGTCCCCAATGTCGGGATTCTACAAACACCCCCAGAGGAGAACTGTCAACGTACTTTACACCAGCATTTAGCTGGTGTAACTGTACATACATCCTCCGGGGGTTCTGTAGACCCACTGCACCCACTCCAGGATGTGCACCCCCATGCCCAGAACACCCCCATCAGCATCCCACAGGACAGCCCACAACCCCCACAGCCCCTGATCCCCCATAGCAGAGGTTCCCAGCTGGGCATCTCACACCCCCAGCCCCCAGAACCCCCAAACCCTAAATGCCCTGCAGGGCAGCCCACACACAACATGCCCCCAAACCCCACACCACTATCAGCCTGCAGGGCAGCAGTATCCCCCATCCATGCCCATTTGATGTTTTGCCACAAATGGTAAATAGATAAAACAGAGAGATCCCTGGTAGTCTAGTGGCTCTCACCACCCCACCCAGCAGTGCCAGTTCACCCACATCCCCCACCCCATCCCAGTTAGCGACTGGCACAACCCACTCTCACCACCACGGCAGCTGCTGACTGAGTCCGAGAGCGCCTTCTTATACGTAGCAGCTCAGAAATGAATGAATACTCATTCATTTCTGAGTGCGCTATACAGGTGCCGCCATGTGGCGCTCAGTCGGCAACTGGCTGTGGAGGTGAGAGGTGGTTGTGCCAGTTGCCGGCTGGGGATGGGTGGAGAGAACTGCACCACTGGGTGGGGTGGCTGGTGGGTGGGGCCACCAGACTACCAGGGATTTTGGGGTTTTAAGTGTTTAAACACGCATGCAAATTATCAGGTCGGGAATGGATCGAGAGACACAGCTGCTCAGGGGCTATGGGGCAATTTACACTTGCTGGGGTGCGTGAAGTTGTGACATGTCCCTCAGGTACATCCTTAGGTTGGCATACCTGTCCGCATGTCGCAAGTCACAGGACTTAGCCAGGTAGACCCTGCCCCTTCTAGAATAGGGTGCAGGGTCCAAGTCGCAACAGCATTTGGCGCAAGTCACATTTGGTGGCGACTTGCGCCAAGCTTCTAGAATTGGAGCTGTTGTGCAAATCCCTAGAGCTTTACTCTGAGAGTTTATGCACATCACCAGAACCCCTTGATAAAAAACATTGCCCTATAATGCACTGTTCACTAAGCATTATCCTCAATGTAATAACTGGGTGTCTATTTTTCCCACAGGGGAACCGTGGCGTTATTTGTCATAGTAAAGGAGTGTTTATTACAGCAAACACATGCATGGTCTCCCTGACTTTGCACATGCACCTGCCACACTTTTCTGTATTCCTGACCGCCTGGGCCAACCGCAAACCTGAAGTTTACGTTCTCCCGCTGAAACAGCCGCCATTCCAAAAGCGACCTAAGTGAGAGAAATTACCAAATCACAATGTCGAATGAACTGTGCTCACGGTTTGATATTTTTCAAGGACTTATGCCTGAAAACTGAATCAGAACAAAGATATGTATCAGTGAGCATCAATCCTCAAAAAAATTCAAACTTAATATAATCGAGGAACCAGAGCCAAATACAGACAGTACACAGTTGTAATTTTGGCACTTGTAATATCTGGTGTGTTGGCATTATCGGCATTCTTAAATTACTCATTTTGTACTAAAATAAACGTAGGGCGGGATGGTTTAAGTTCCTCGTTTGCAGAGGTTGCTTCAGTTTCAGTACCAGGTGTACTGTCTGTGTTTGGCTCCGGTTCCTTTTTTTGGTGATAGATGCTCACCGATACAGATCTGTGTTCTGTTCCAGCTTTCAGGTGTAAGTTCTTGAAAAATATCAAACTGTGAGCACAGTTTGTTCGACATTGTGATTTGGTAAAAAAGGAAAAAAGCTGTTTACATTTGTAGTGAATGAAGCGTCGCAGACAGTTTTTTTCTAACAAGTGCAACAGTCTGCTCCTTGAAGAGTTAAAGCATTTAAATTAAAAGAAAAATGTTTCTAAGTTGTAAAACTCACCAGGGCTCCCATATCTACAGGGATTCCTGTATTTTACAGGGATTTGGAGGCATCTACAGGGAAACTCTTCCCATAGATTTGCATTGGTTATACAGGAAAACAGGGCAATTCTGCTTCCATAGGAAATAATGTAAT
Source organism: Neoceratodus forsteri (assembly GCA_016271365.2). Lineage (NCBI taxonomy): Eukaryota > Metazoa > Chordata > Ceratodontiformes > Ceratodontidae > Neoceratodus > Neoceratodus forsteri. The sequence continues at coordinate 1,101,659,151 of CM028134.1, read as the reverse complement.
CTACAGGAAAACACAGGAATATCACCCTGGAGTTACAGGGAAAATGCCAAATCAATATGGGAGCACTGAACTCACTGACATTTGTACTTGACTGTGACTTCTTTAATGGTGGAAAAAATGCCATTCACATTTATACTGAGCGATGTGTGATGTCACTATTTATTTACGATATCTATTTACAGTTTTTGAACACAAAAAAAATATTTTACAATAAAAAACACCACAATTGAACTTGTAAACAGGTATACTTTATTTAGATGTTAAAAATGTTTAAAATATCCGTTGTCTGAAAATGAACTACTTTCTTCTGAGGAGGTATGCATTCAAAATAAAAGACATGTTTATAAATTTAAGAAGCTTCTGATTTTTTTTAATAATATGATGGTCCAGTTTATAAGTGAAATAATCCACTCCAGACCATGGGTGTATCAGGCATTAATGCACTTCCCAGCTGGTTGAAGGCACTCTGGCTTTTTCCTCATGCCTCACAATGTACCCGGGACGTGCATTAATGCCCCGGTACACCCATGGTCTGTCGTGGATTATAGCTTACATAGAACATGACTACAGTTCTGTAATTGTTTAAAAATGTTTGTGGATAGCATCCTTTGCAATGCTGTGAATTGTAACTTTGTCAATAAAAAAATAAAGAAAAAACGGAATGATGCATTTACACAGATTTTACCATAATTTCGGTGTATGATGTAGGGGCGAAAAAATAGCACCCAGCAGGTATAGAAAAGAAACATGGGGAGGTGTGCTCAAACTCAAATTTTATACACGCCCTCAGTGTGTGATGCTCTAATCAACTCATCAAACTTTGCTGTCAGACTTTATGCAACATCATACACCTCAAGTGTGTTTAACAAATAGAATAAAGTATGGGGTAGTGTGTGTAGCGAGATGTTTCTACACCCCGAGGTGTTAGATGCTACATAAACCCCGACAGCGAAGCTCGAGGAGTTTATTAAAGTATCTAACACTGAGGGATGGGTGTAAACTTCAAATTTACACACACCACCCCATATTTTATTTGATATAATTGCTGCGTTTCCCTTTTTCGCCACACCAATTATATAAAATATCAGCCTTTCTGGTGCAACTGCAATCCGGTTTCGATTTTGGATGGTCTCCAGTATTCTGTTGTGGGTGATTTAAAAATATTTAAAAATGTTTTATTACCCCCCCCCCCCATTTGCAGAAAATTAGAAAGTGTTTTTGCTTTTAAATAACTTACCGCTGAGTTCTTCTGGCGGTTGAGAAGGAAGCGACAAGTGGTAGGAAGGTATACAGTGCGGCAGGCTCATGCAGAAAGAGTGAGGGAAACCGTGCACATGTTTGCCATTATAAACGCTCCTTTATATTGGCAAATTATGGCATGGTTTCCCTATGGGAAAAAGGGGAAGCCATTAATTATGTTCACATTACATGCGTACCCCCCCCCAAAAAAAAAATGGTGGTGGCTAACCTGGACTGCCTGCAGTAATTTAAAAAGAATCTATGCAGATCAAAAAGTGGATGATTTCAACAGTCAAGTTCTGGTTGTTAAAAATGTGGTGGATGGCCTGAAAAGGGACTTTCAAGATGTCCGAAGGCAAACAGAGACTAACACTACTACTAACGCCCTTATGGTGAAAGAGAATCAGCACATGCGTGCACGCTTAGAGGCCTTGGAAAACCAAATTCATTCAGGAAATATTCAAATTCTCAGTTTCCCAGAAGGTAGTGAGGGGGAACATCCTATTATGTATATCCAAGAATGGCTGACTGAAAAATTAGTACCAGAAGGAGACGATGTCTCCTGGGACATTCAAAAAGTTTACAGAATCAATCCTAGAGGCCGACAGCAGAACACGGAGGAACCCCGTACACTTAAGGTTGTCACTTTGGGGGTCAGAGTTTGCGAGCATATCCTCAGATGCACCAGGAGAGTGAGCCCTATTATGCAAGAGGAAAACCACATCTATTTTTTCCCAGATATTAGCTACTCCACCCGACAGAGGCGAAAGTTTTTTGATGGCAAACGACGGACTCAGAGAGGCAGGGATCATATATACCATGATATTTCCAGCAAGGCTCTGGATCATGCATCAGGGGGAAGATCTTCCTTTTTTCGGATCCTGTCGAAGCAGGGAAATGGGCTACACGGATGGCTGCGGTGTCTAGGAGTCATGATGAAGTTGCCGAAAGCGACGACTCAGACGGGGACACTTGAGCGGGAGGCTGTCTTAAAAGATCGCAAGTATACTTTTTCTGGCTGATCAGCAAAGTGACTTTGAATTTCAATGTTTTCTACTGTCTACCTGTTGGTTTATGGGCATTGTCTAAGGACTGGGAGTTTTAAGCCCACCTTATCATTCCTTCAATTTACTGCGGAGGTTTATAATATTAACCTTACAATTTATTCCTGTTATGTTGTGCTCCAGGTATGCTGTAAAGGGATGGCCTATTAGGGGCTTAATATCATACGGAGGAAATATGTTTAACTATTTAGATGGCTGTGACGGGGAAAGTTTTTATTTTGTGTCTAAGTGTTTAAAATGTAGTAATTGGTGAATTCTGCTGCATAAAGTTTTATTTCTTAGTATTACTATCACAATCATGGTACCCTGAGTCCCTTATGGGACTTGTTTCCTTTAATTTTTTTTTTTTTATTTAGTTTTTGTTGACCGGGTAAGTGCACTAGACAAATCCTCCCTATTTTCAGGCACGACCCAGGGGGGAAGGGGATACAGATGAATGCCAACTGACCTTGAACCAGATTAAGCTGTTGGTGGTATTTTTAGTGAATGAGGGGAAATTTGGCCAGGACACCGGGGAAATTCCCCTACTCTTTTCGATAAGTGCCATAGGATCTTTAACATCCATCTGAACTACCACCAATCCAGGCAGATGGGACCTCGGTTTAATGTCTCATCCGAAGATGGCACCTCAGAAGTGCAGCACCCCTCTCGTGCTGCACTACGGTGTCAGTACTGGGATATTAACCCAAGTGCCAGATGTGGGAACTGAACCCACCGCCTTCTGATCTCCTGGCCTCAGAGGCGAATGTGCTACCTACTGAGCCACTGACACTGCTAAATTAGGCTGGGCAATCCTATAATTTTAAGAGAGCTATGTCACTCATGGGCTCACATACACAGCATACTGTACTTGGGACTTTTGAATTCTGCTACATAAAGTTTTATTTTTTAGTATTACTATCACATTTAGGTGAATACATGGTACCCTGGGTCCCTTATGGGACTTGTTTCCTTTAATTAGGCTGGACAGTCCTATAATTTTAAGAGACCATGTCGCTCATGGGCTCACATACACAGCATCCTGTACTTCGGACTTTTGTTTAGTGTAATTAAAAGGTACCCCCAATTGGTGTAACACTATATAGTGGATGCATAACTAGGTATATCCTGTATTTCAGGGGATTATTTTTGTATTCCCAATGGTATCAAATTCATGTATGGTCTGTTCACTATATGTAATATATATTGTAATGATATATGATAAATAATAAAAATAAAGTTAAAAAAAAAGGAATCTATGCAGGTCTGTTACTGCAGTGGAAATAAACGAAGACATAAAGTACAAGCAGTGTACCAAAGCTCTATTAAGTATGTGAAACAAGAGATGTTTAAGCCCTGCCAGCTCGGACAGCAACCTTAATGAATTATGGCACCAAGATTAGATATAAAAGGGACATGTAGTCCAAGGAAACACTGGGGAGTACTTACTATCCCACAGGAGGAATTTCACTCCAGGTGCTTTTAATTAAAAAGGGGAATGGTTTCAGTACTTGTTGTTTGAACTATGACATCATGCTCCTTGATCCTGCGCTTTTCAATGCTAGCAGAGGGTCAGGAAAGTGCAATATAAGGAGAAGTGCTTAAGCCATTGGGGAGTGGAAAAAAGGGGGTGAGACTCTGAAGGATGTGATTGTGTGTCTAGGTGTGGGCTGGTTTGTTCCTGTCTGTCCAGGTACTGCAGGCTTGGCAGACTAGACATTCTGGGATCCCAGAGTAAAGCACCTATAAAAATAAAAGACGTTTTCAGCAAAACCCCATTTTAACAGGCAAGTTGGAAATGGGCATTCCTGACCCACCACAGACTTTTCCCTTCTGGGGGAACAGCTCCTATTGAGTCTCCAAGCCACGAATGCACCCACACACCTGCATCCAGGTCCCAAGCCTCAGTGAGACGAGCCAAGAAAGGGGAGAGTAGAGAAAACCCACAGCAGTCCTGGGGAAGCAGCGTCCCAGCTGGGAGCACTGTGTCCAGTTAACCTCCTGTATCAGAGGTATTATGTGAGGCATCAGAACCGTGAATACGACCCAGGGTTTGACCCTTCAACTGGGAGAAACAAGAGTAATGATCAGGAGTTGTGGGAAAAGTACTGGTCAGGACTGAGCCTTTCATTTCATTTCATTATTATTGTTTATACTTGTAAGCCAATGAGCAGAAGTGCCCGTTTTCATCAGCAACAAGCCTATGAGAGAGCCAAGGCAGAAAACCCATTGAGTGCAGTTTGCCACAAAATCCCTTGGATTACAAATAGGGACCCCTCTTTTCAAGTGGGCACTGGTTAAAGTTGTGTTCAGCTATCGTGTGTTTAAAAGTACAGTTTTCCACAACTGTTATGTAACCCCCCAGGCCACTTTTTAACTAGTGTGCACACCTCCCCCCCCATTAAAATTTGGAAACATTGGTGCCCATATTCTAGCATACCAATTTACTTTACAAAAAGGTGGGTACCACACTTGTCGTTAGGATGTATATTTTCTAGAGAAAGAGAGGGATGAGGGTACAGAAACAAAATAACATGAACCTTGTGTAAATAACATAACCCAGGTCCTGGGTGCAGACTGCTAGGCATATGCTAGATCTAACCTGCTGAGGGGGCCCCAGTAAATCCACACAACCAGAAGCAATAATCAGAATGTCCATAACAGTGACTGGGCAGCATGGCTTTATTCAACAGATGGACAGTGAAAACTGAAGTGGACCCCCAAGGGTCAGTCCAGGCTGGACAGGTACCACTCACAAACTCTCCTTGCATGCAGTACAGTTCATGAACAACAACACAGCAATCTTCTTCCAAAATTCTCAAAAGGTGCATTAGTGGACACCTGGTCATGCACATGAACATTTTGCTTTCCAATTTCCCAAAAGGTGCATTAGTGGACACCTGGCCACTCACATGAACATAGAAACATAGAATTTGACGGCAGATAAGGACCGCTTGGCCCACCCAATCTGCCTATTTCCCTACCTAATGGATAAGCTGCAGATCCTAGTTAACCAGCAGCCTACTTCTTCCTAACCCCACCCCCTAGAATTGCCTCATGACTGAACATTTCCTTCCCATGAGTGTTATGTAGTGAATCTAAGCCACACTCACAGAACTCTTCTCAAACATAAGTGCACATTAGTGAAAACTCAGTCACACACCTTAATCTGCAGCTTGGCCTTTGCTCAGGTAAAAATTGATGCCCTTTGCGAACCAGGAAGCCCTGCCTTGTAAGCACTTAGACGGTGTTCCTCCCACCCTTGGCCCCAACTGACAGTCTCTGCCATTCTTCAAGGTTACACCATTGAAACCCCCATTCCCCACTAAAATGCTAGAGGTCCCACACTTTACTTCGTCACTCACTGGGGTGACCAAAGAACAAAACTGCTCTCACTTGGGTGAACAGTTTAACAGTACTTCACTCACTTGGGTGAAACTAGGAGCACTGACAGGTACAATCCAGCCTTATCTATGGGCACACACACCCCCAGACTATCGAATCCCCTAAGAAATGTGGAGATCTGGTCTCCTAGAACAGTACTCACAGAGGTTGTCCCATCCACAGGGCATGGAACAACAAAAGAAAAAGAAAGACACTCTCCTGGGTAGCCGATCAAACAGTCTCTTTCTGGTCCTATCCAAGGCAGCTGAAAACATCACAGAACATTCGGGGGATTGCCCCTTGAGTCCACTGAGAACAATCAGTTCCTTCCACTTCGCTGGGAGTAGAAATCAGGAAATCCTGCTGTAGCACTGGTCTCCACCACTTCACTGGAAGCTGGAAATGTCACTCCACTAGGGTAAGAAATCCTGAGCCCTGTCCTCAGAGACCACTGGCAATCCTTCTGCCACTCTTATCTCCTCACTCTAAGCTCACACTGAACTAAACTGAGCATTCTAAGCTCCCCAGAGCAGCTGTCCACGCAGTGTGGCTTACGCTGCTGCGAGAGTTCCGAATGACCTAATCATTCTTCCCTCAGGCTAGCTGAGTAAACAATGTCATTACGTAAGAAGCCCCTAATGAGCTCCCTACCAGCTGCCTGCTACTTTCCTAAAAATAATACTGATAGGATTCTAGTGACCCCAGGGGACTGGGTGGTTACTGTTAAAAGTGCACCCCCAACATCTTGCTAGCAGCATCAGCATCTCCAGTGTGTTATCCACTGCAACGTTTGAGAGGTCTCTCACCCATGGCCCTAGGGCAGAATTCAGATGGGTGTAGCCTCCCTTTGGGTTTGAGGACTTCCAGGGGATGTGCAGGGTTGTGGGGTCAAGCCTTGACTTGTTTGTTATTTAAATGTTTGTTTATTGTTGCATCTAGAGTATAGAGATAGTGCTATCCCCTTGCTTCCATTTTTCCTTTGCTACTCTTTGTTGTTTCCAGTACCCTGTCTTTTAAATAAGTTGTTTTAAACTGTATTTTATGGTTTGGATACTTTCATTGTTTGCAGCGTCATTTACTTTAGGAAAGGGACTATGTGGGCAGTTCATGCATCGTTTCCTGGCGGGTGGTAACGTGTTTCAGTCACCATGCACCCTGTATCACTATGCCAGGAGGAGGCACTGAGCCACTTTATTCCAGTATAGCACACTCCTAGTGAACCCAGGCCGGCCTCCTAGGGAGGTGTGGATAAATGAACCCCGAGGGCCCCGGTATGACAAACACTTAGACATAAAAACATAGACTATGATGACAGAAAAACAGCATTGGTCCTTTCAGTCTCCCCGTACACCAAATGATATCCCAAGACCTCATATCTATGCAGGGTTTTAGCCCACAGGCTCCCTGTTTTACTACTACTGCCCTGAGTAATAACTAACCCTTCGCTCTGTTCCAGCCATGCTTGATACTACTGCCCTGAGTAATAACTAACCCTTCGCTCTGTCTCAGCCATGCTTGATACTACTGCCCTGAGTAATAACTAACCCTTCGCTCTGTCCCAGTCATGCTTGATAATACTGCCCTGAGTAATAACTAACCCTTCACTCTGTCCCAGCCATGCTTGATACTACTGCCCTGAGTAATAACTAACCCTTTGCTCTGTCCCAGCCATGCTTGATACTACTGCCCTGAGTAATAACTAACCCTTCGCTCTGTCCCAGCCATGCTTGATACTACTGCCCTGAGTAATAACTGACCCTTCGCTCTGTCCCAGCCTTGCTTGATACTACTGCCCTGAGTAATAACTGACCCTTCGCTCTGTCCCAGCCATGCTTGATACTACTGCCCTGAGTAATAACTGACCCTTCGCTCTGTCCCAGCCATGCTTGATACTACTGCCCTGAGTAATAACTGACCCTTCACTCTGTCCAAGCCATGCTTGATTCTACTGCCCTGAGTAATAACTGACCCTTCGCTCTGTCCCAGCCATGCTTGATACTACTGCCCTGAGTAATAACTGACCCTTCACTCTGTCCAAGCCATGCTTGATACTACTGCCCTGAGTAATAACTAACCCTTCGCTCTGTCTCAGCCATGCTTGATACTACTGCCCTGAGTAATAACTAACCCTTTGCTCTGTCCCAGCCATGCTCGACACCATTAATGGTTTTGGCACCCAGCATATCAGCTGACAGGATGTTCTACCACTCAACCACCCTCTCTGAAAAAATAAATTCTCCCATCCTTCCTGAACCTTCCTCTTCCCAGTTTCCATGTGTGTCCCTGGGCTCTTGAGTTGATATTCCTACTGGATAGTTCCTCACAGTTCACTTTGTTCATTCCTTTCAGGAAGTTGACAGTCTCACTCATATCTCTCTCTCCTCTCTTATATGGCCTCCAGCATGTACATGTTCAGTGCCCTGAGCCAATTCTTATAAAATCTGCCCTGCTGGCCTTAAATCATTTTGTTGCCCTATTATGCCCACCTATGTATGCATTATTCTATATATTATCACTATGAATCATATCATCAGAAACATTGTGGGTGTTTTACTGGGCAGAGCTGGGGGAGATGCCCCATCTCCTAGAGGACAGCAACAGACAGTGTTTACATCAGTCTTGACATACATGGACATTCATGTATATTCAATAGAATACATTTACTGTATATATATATATATGTACTGGCAGTCATAGGATAAGGATCTAGCAGTGGCTTGGCAAAAAATTCCTGAGGCTGCAGGACCCAGACTATCATGAAGATTATGCCTCCTGAGAAGACCAGTGTTGGTTGAAGCTATGGGGCACACTGAGTCCTCAGGCAGTTTGTAAATTAAGGTTTGCAACATGAAAGCTTATTCTGCTTGTATCACTGGTTTATTGAGTGCAGAGTTTGTCTTCGTTCTACCATGGAGATGGCGTGTGGATTTACTCTCACACCTTTTCTCCCTGACCCTTCCACCTCCCCAGCATTAAGCAGAGCTTTACTGGCCTCCTTGGCTGCATGCAGCAACAACCTTTGGAGGGAGTGAGCTCCCTTTAACCACAAAATGGGTTACTGCAGAACTGGAGCTAAACTCCAGCCCTCCCCATTCACAGTGCACTGCCAAGCGGCAAGGAGCTCCCTTGGCACACAAAAGGACATTGTTGCAGCATCGGAGCTGGACTCCCGCCCTCCCCATCACTGTATACTGCCAAGTGGCATGGAGCTCCCTTGGTGCACAAAAGGGAGTGCTGCAGCACCGGCACTGAACTCCAGTCCTCCCCAATCACAGGGCACTGCAAAGTGACATGAGCTCCCTTGGCATACAAAAGGGATTGCTGCAGCACTGACACTGGACTTCAGCCCTCCCAAATCACAGGGCACTGACAAGTGACAGTGAGCTTAAATGACCCACAAAAGGGATTGCTGCAGCACTGACACGGGACTTCAGCCCTCCCAGATCACAGGGCACTGCTGAGTGACAGTGAGCTTCCCTGACCCATAAAATGGGTTGCTGCAGCACGGGCACTGGACTCCAGTCCTCCCAGATCATGGTGTACCCCCAAGCAGTAGTGAGCTCCCCTTGCCAACAAAAGGGGTTGCTGCAGCATCAGAGCTGTACTCTAGCCCTCCTCAATCATGGTGTACTGCCGAGCACTAACTGCCATAGTACTGGAGCTGGATTCTACCCCTAACCAATCATGGTGCACTGTCTGGCACTAACTGCCATAGTACTGGAGCTGGAGTCTACCCCTACCCAATCATAGCGCACTGCTGAGCGTCAGCTACTGCAGTATCAGAACTGGACTCCAGCTCTCCCCAGTCACAGTGCACTGCTGAGTGCCAGCTCCTGCAGGATCGGAACCGGACTCCGGCTCTCCCCAGTCACAGTGCACTGCTGAGCGCCAGCTCCTGCAGGATCGGAACCGGACTCCAGCCATCCCCAGTCACAGTGCACTGCTGAGCGCCGACTGCTGCAGGATCGGAACCGGACTCCAGCTCTCCCAGTCACAGTGCACTGCTGAGCGCCAACTGCTGCAGGATCGGAACCGGACTCCAGCTCTCCCAGTCACAGTGCACTGCTGAGCGCCAACTGCTGCAGGATCGGAACCGGACTCCAGCTCTCCCCAGTCACAGTGCACTGCTGAGCGCCACCTGCTGCAGGATCGGAACCGGACTCCAGCTCTTCCCAGTCACAGTGCACTGCTGAGCGCCACCTGCTGCAGGATCGGAACCGGACTCCAGCTCTCCCCAGTCACAGTGCACTGCTGAGCGCAAGCTGATAGTGCACTGCCAAATGCCAGCTGCTGCAGCTGGAGCTGGATTCCATTCCTCCCCAATCATGTGGGAACTGCTGAGCGGCAGCTGCTGCAGTCAGAGCTGGACTACAGCCCTCTGCCACAGTGCACTGCTGAGCAGCAGCAGCTGCAGTGCCACCTGCCTTACAGTGCAAATTTCTAAGCTTGCTACCAAACTCCCGTCACCTGAGACGGGGTGCATCCAAAGGTACTGAGAGCACGAGAGAGATAATGGCTGTACCTCCAACAATTTTATTTAACAGCCCACCGGAAATAGGAGTGGTTCTGGATTACTCGAGGAAGGTAGATGTAATCCCACTTCACGAAAGTGGTAGCAGGGAGGAGGCTGGCAATTATAGACCAGTCAACCTGACATTGGTGGTGGGAAAGTTAATGGAATCACTGCGAAAGGAAAGAATTGTGGAATATCTTGAATCCAACGGATTACAAGATCCAAGACAGCATGGATTCACATTGGTGAGATCATGTCAAATGAATCTGGTAGATTTCTTTGACTGGGTGACCAAAGAATTAGATCAGGGTGAAGCCATGGATGTGGCCTACCTAGATTTCAGTACGGCTTTTAACACTGTTCCACGCAGGAGGCTATTAAGCAAGCTGAGTAGCTTAGGGCTGGGTCCAAACGGGTAAACTGTGTAAGAAATTGGTTAGAGGATAGGCGACAGAGGGTAGTGGTAAATGGACTTCACTCAGAGAAAGGGAGGGTGACCAGCGGGGTGCCACAGTGATCAGTGCTGGGACCAGTCCTCTTTAATGTCTTTATAAGTGACATTGCCAAGGAGCTGGAGGGGCTTCCTGCCTCTTTGCAGATGCACCAAACTCTGCAATAGGGTTCACACTCCAGGTGGGGCTGTGGAAAGACCTGAGAAATCTTGAGAAGTGGTCAAGGGTACGGAAGCTGGGTTTCAACACGTAAAAGTGCAAAGTAATGCACTTGAGGCACACAAACCCAGAGGCACAGTACAAAATCCAAGGATTGGTGCAGACAACCACCAAGAAAGAAAGAGAGCTGGAGATGATTATATTGGATGACCTAAAGGTGTCCAGGCAGTGTGACAAGGCAGTTGAGAGAACTAGTGGCATACTGGGGTGCATAGGGAGGGTATCACCAGCAGGAAGAATGAGGTGGCATTGCCTCTGTATAGATCTCTAGTAAGACCCCACCTGGAGTACTGTGTCCAGTTCTGGAGACCATATTTCTGGAAGGAGAGAGACAGACTGGAGGCAGTCCAGAGGAGGGCAACTAAAATGGTGCAGGGTCTGCATCAGAAGCCCTACAAGGAGAGACTTAAGGACCTAAATATGCACACCCTGGAAGAGAGGAGGGAGAGGGGGATATGACAGATGCCTTTAAATACCTCACAGTGGTAAGTAAGGTACAGGAAGGAAGTATTTTTTTCTGAAAAAAGGTGCTCAAGGACAAGGGGGCATGATAAGAAGCTGGGGAGGTAGATTCAGGAGGGATGTGAGGAAGTACTTCTTCATGGAAAGAGTGGTAGATTCCTGGAACAGTCTTGCAGCGGAGGTGGTGGGGTCAAAAACAGTGTTGGCATTCAAGAATACATGGGATAGGATTCCCATGGGGGGGAAGGACTATAAAATAGCCTTATTTGCGGATGACATTTTATTAACTATAACTAATCCTACTCCCTCACTTGGAGCGGTTTCTAAGCTACTGGAGGAATTTGAACTGGTGATGGATTTTCGCTATAAAGCAAAAACTGAAGTAATTTCCTATTATTACTCTCCTTCTGAGGCAGTTCGTAGTCTTTTTCCCATTAGGTGGAATAGACCTAATGAACTTAGAACCCCTCACTCAGACAATACCACATGACCTTGCTCTTTGGTCCACCTTGCCCTTTTTGTTTATGTGCAGTATAGAAACCATATGCATGACAGTTCTTCCTAAAATTCTCTTTTTTTGTACAAATGCTCCATATATGCCCATCTAGGGCTTACTTGAAGGACTGGCAGAGGATCATTTTGAATTTCATTTGGAATGGGAAAAGGGCTCAGGTAAAAGCATCGATATTCTATTTCCTACCGATGGGGGGTTAGGTCTTCCTAATCTTGAGTGGTATTTTCAGGCCTCCCAATTACATATTTTGTGATATTGGACTAATTCCACTTATAGAGCTTATTGGAAGGACATTGAGAGCGCATTGAAGGATCTTTACCAGATAGGCCAAGTCTGTTATGCTTCCTCGAAGTTGTGAATTTACCTGGGGTTACCGGGGGTTGACATAAGCCGCTTGCAGCTATTGCAGAATGCGGCAGCCAGGCTATTGGCTGGTTCCTCTAGGTCCAGTCATATAACGCCTGTGCTGCGCGGACTGCACTGGCTGCCAATATGCTGGCGGATCACCTTCAAGCTCGGTTTGCTGACCTATAAGGCCCTACATGATCAGGGACCTGATTATCTGAAAGATCTCCTTCATCCCTACTGTCCCTCCCACCCTCTCTGATCCACTGATGAGGGATTACTAGAGATTCCCAGTGTTCATTTAAAGACATCTGGGGCCAGGTCCTTTAGTTTTATGGCCCCAACCCTGTGGCATTCTCTACCTCGTCAGGTGTGAGATTGCACGACCGTCCAAAGCTTTAAAGTAGCATTAAAAACATTTCTTTTTAGCATAGCATATTATGATTTTTAAATGTCGCTGTCGTGAATTTTAATTGATACATGGTTTTTAGTTATTTATTTATTGATTTATTTTATTATGTTATGTACAGGCGCCTTGGTTTTAGAAAGGTGCTTTTTATAAATAAAGGTTGATTTGATTTGATTTGATTTGAATTCCCTTAACACATTTCTTTGCCTTTACAAAGGAAGTTTTGAGAACCTGAAGCTCTTACTCGCATTTTCTCTCTAACGAGGATAGGCTCCTTGTTACCCCTCCTGTTTGGGATGATCAGAATCCCTTTCATAAATCGGATACCATCCTTCAAAAATGGGCAAGGATGGGGCTCGAATATTATCACCAGCTGTTTGATCCTCAAGGCCTTCTCAGTTTTGCCCAACTCCAGGCTGGGTATACATTGTCTAAGTCAGATCATTATAGATATTTGCAAATCACTTCATTTTTGCGGTCCCTATCTTGTGTAGCGATACTTGCTGCTCGTTTAGACTCCCCATCGGTTAAGATGATCATTGCAGCCCAGCAAGGCAACCAACAAGATCATTTGTTACCTACTCTATACTAGAATATGAGAATTTAGGTCTAAGTCAACCTGTCCAATTTACAACAAGTGGGTTCAGGATTTTGATCTTCCTTGTTCTTGGGAAGAATAGAAAGCCTCGGCTATCTATAGTTTTTCTTTGTCTTCCTCACCTTGGTTTTTCATGGAAATGTCGATCTAGGTCTTTCTTAACCCCAACGCGAATGGCTTAATATAATGATCCCCAGGAGACCAAGTGTTGGAGATTGTGTGGTGAGACCCTAGCTGACCACTCTGGGAAGGCTATGCCTGTGGTTCAATGGGTGGAGCAACAATGTTACTCCCCCATCAGGCCTTAAAAGCACTCCTCCTGGACTGTTCCAGCATCCGTTTCTTCGTTGCAGCTGGAGACCTTGTTGGCTGTGCCTCCTCCTGCTCCTTTCTCTGTTTGTTTAGCCTCCTGCTGCTCCTGCTCGCCTTGGCGGCTCATTCATCTCCCCTCCTGTGTCTCTCTCTCTCTTTCCCTTTCTATGCTGTTTCTTTCCCCCCTCCAGTCTCTCCATCTCTGCCTTCCTCGCTCTTTTCGCTCTGATTCCTGTTGCTCATGTTGCTCGCCGCTTTCTTCCCTCCACACACACCTCTCTCTCACTGTTTCCATCCATTTCCATGGTCCTCTACAGCTTCGGGTTCCTTGCTTGCCTTTCTTGTTTTCCTGCCCTTCGGTGTCCATCATTTTCGGCCTGCCCTGTCCTGGGGCCCCACTGCTGAACGCTTCCTCAGCTCACCCCAGTGCTCGTCTGCTCTTTCTCTAGTTTGTCTAGTTGCTGTCCATCATCCCCAACCACTTCACCTCTTGGCCTCGTGGACTTCCCTTGGCTACTGCCGCCTTCACTGCTGCCTTACCTTCCAGCCCACTGCTGCCTGGGGAATGTCCCATTGCTCACCCTCGCTCTGCTGGCACCGGCGCTCTGCTTGTGTCCTCTGCACAGGTTTGCCCTGCTCGATTTCTGGCTTGCTGTCCAAGGGCTGCTGGCATACTTCCATTTCTCCTGCACTGCATTTTCTGCACTAGCTCCCAGCGCTGTCTGTGCTTCGGAGCCACTTGCCCCTCATCATACAGCATCGTTTTTCAGTCTACTCCCCGTCTCTCCTTAGCGGTTTTGGTGTTTTCTTCGGGACTGACTTTATCTCCTTCATAGCTCCCAATTCTGTCACCTTTGTTCCCATTTTTACCTGCCTCCATGTTCTTTGTAGCTCGTTCATCCAGTGGTTATTTTCTCTTCTGCTCTCCACCTCATTCCTGCTTGCCTTATCCTACTGGGGGGTTTCTACTACCTCCCTGTGGCAGTTCTACTTCTTCCTTGGTTTTTGTCCTACAAGCAGGACCTCTGTTCATATCATTATTTATTCTCTCGCAGGTTGGTCAAACCCAGCTCTAGTGCTGGCACCTACTCCCTCACTATGACTTCTGATTTCCTCATTTTCCCTGCGTTGGGATGTTTCTGGTCAGGGGATCGCCTCCACCCCACTCCTATGTTCCCTCCTCTCATTTAGTGCCCTGTCCATAATGTCCACTGCATCGCCATTCGACATTGCCTTGTTATGCTGGCTGCTCCTGGCTACCCATGCTGATGGCTTTGACTTCCACATCTCCATTTCTCTGAGATGGCCTAGCATTGCAGCTCCACGGCCAGCATATGGTCTTCTTCTTTATAGTTTCGCTCCTCAGCATATCGTGTGCTTGGCCTGCTTTCCTTTGCAGGCCTTTCTTGCCATCCTGGCTTCTCCCCTGTCCCTGGTATGCCAGCCTTGGCCAGCTTGTTGTCTGAGTTTTCTATTTTGGGGAGGGGCGTTTGGGGAGGTTCCTGCCCTACCACTACTCCTTCACTACTCGCTTAAAACAAAAAACCCTCCTTCAATCATCCTCATTCTTGGTCCCTGCCAGCCTTCAAGCGTTCAGGCCTTCTAGGCTTCTCTCCATCATCGCACATCATTCATTCATTTCATACCTCACCTTAACCGTGCCAGCCTCCACGGCTTCACTCCATCATCGTACATTTCATATTTCACCTTACCGTACCGGTCTTCTAGGCCTCATTTCGTATTCGTACATCATCCATCTCATTCCCCACCTTAAACCATTCAGGCCTTAAAGGCTTCTCCCCATCATTGTATGTCGTCCATTTCATAATTCACCTTAACTGTTCCAGCCTTCAAGGCTTCTCTCCATCATCGTACATCCCACGAAGTCTGCATCTAGAGCATGTGAAGCTCGGAGCGGGGTCCTTCTCCTTGGCCCATAGTGAGAATGTCTTCGTTTCAGGTGGACCTTCATTCATCCCTCATTCTGGCAACACCTCTGGATGTAGATTTTCCAATTTCAAGCTGCAAGGGGTGGAACTGTCATCATCAGGGCCCCTTTTGGCTGCCCAAGTGGGTTCGGAGGCACTCTCTACGCCATTCTCCATCTGACCACCTCTGGTTCATCTGGTCTATTTCATAGGCTCATGTAGGCCGGCTGAGTACCTCAGCAATCTTTTCATCCCTCCTTTGCTTTTGGGTGTCTAGTTGTAGAGCCATTGCTCACGACTCTTCACAGAATTCCCGTTATGAGGACAGAGTGAGGGCTTCATCTCAATTGGAATCTTTTCCTCTTCCCCAGTATCAACTCCAGGTGCAGTAGCTGAGCCATCACTAATCAAAACATCCTTCAGCCTGGAGGGAAGGTGACCTAGCCCTTGGATCCCTAGAGGTTTCCTCCTCAAAGGGGGCTTTTCCTCTCCTCCGTGCCGATGATCATAATATTAGACAGGGTTAGTGCTTTCACAGGTTCCGTAGTTAGGTTCCGCTGATGAAGGAGTCGGATGGTGGCCTGGCTGTTCCCTCTCTCCTTAGGAAATCCACCCTTCTGCATCTTGTCAGCTTTCATTTCATTCATTGTCCTCATCACATCTTGTTCTACTCCTGTCCTTCCCATCTACGTTTATCTCCTTACTTTCTGATCTCAATATATTCTGATTTCTTGCCTCTTCGATGCTTGACACCCTTTTGGGCATTCTTTTTGGGCATCTTCTTAAGCTACCTTTAGCCAAGAAATTATTCCCATGGCATCTATGGGGGGGACCCTCTTCTAGGGTTCCTTGCATCGTAACCCTACAGGGTGGTATATCCCACGGATAGAGAGATGAACAGCCACAATGTATTGAAGTCACACAAGCATACATCTCATCCAGTTGGGTAAGCACAATTGAATGGGAAGGCTATGCCTGTGGTTCAATGGGTGGAGCAACAATGTTACTCCCCCATCAGGCCTTAAAAGGCCACTCCTCCTGGACTGTTACAGCATTCATTTTTTCATTGCCTCACCATCCACCCCTCCTCCTCCAGTGGCTCGTCTCTCTTTCCCGTGGGTTCTTCCTAAGCTACCTTTAGCCAAGGGAATTATTCTCTCGGCACCTATAGGGGGAACCCTCCTCTAGGGTTCCTTGTGTCATACCCCTGCAGAGTGGTATATCCCATGGATAGAGAGGCAAACAGCCACAATGTATCGAAGTCACACAAGCATACATCTCATCCAGTTGCATAAGCACAATTGAACCATGTTTTTTGGATTTGCCCTTCCTTGGCATTTATTTTGGCAGGCTGGTTTCCTAGACCGTAACTGGATTTTTATTGAATCCTTTCACCTTACTTCCAAAATAATTTTGCTCCATATACCCCCCAACCCCATCTGGAAATTATCCACCCATCAAGAGAAGCTGTTTTTGATTTTACTTATATGTGCGAAGAAGGCCATAACTAGATTTTGGTGTACAACTAAAATCCCGGATCTACATAACTGGTATGAGATTGTCAATTTCATTTACAATTTTGAAAAGGCATCATACAGATATTTAAATAGGGAGCCCCTTTGTTGAGAAATCTGGTGCCCATGGGTGAATTTTCAGTTGGCTGTGTCACCCTCTTTTGTTCCGTGAGGACTGGCAGGGCTTCTATTTTATTCCGTATTTCCCTATCTGAACCTCTCTTATGAGTTGTTTTAAACTTATTTGTCAGTGTCCCATTTGGCATTAGTTTCAGTTTCAGTTTATTGTTTGACAAGTTAAAATTTGTCATTACAATTATCGCAACAGATTCATTAACAAAAACATTAAAGTGTACAAAAGATATAAAAAGCCTTAGAGATATATTGATCAGGTAGCAATATAGAATATACTCAATTTAAAATCAGTTTCCATCACAAATCATTTTGCATGTCGTGCAAAAATTCACTATAAGTTAATTATAATTCATACATTCTCCTATGTGGATTCAAAACTCTTTAATTTGTAATTTGTCATTGATTATATGTTTTTGTTTTCTATCAATAATTCACAGAGCCTTGCTACTTTTTCTAACAATATCACATTATTAGTTTTTAAGAAATGATTTAGTTGGTAACCAGGTTCCATATCCAAATTTCATAATACATCAACTAATAATCTATCTCTCTCTCTCATATTTGTACAAGGGACAACGAATAAATAGATGTACTAGATTAAAGTGATGAAAGTGAACAGGAACGCACAGAACTCAGTTCCTGTACCTTTCTTGCAGCAGGAACGGAGTTCCTGTACTTCTTCCCACTGGTATTGGAACTAAACATTCTTAAACCAGCAACATAATGACAGTTTCTTACCCTGTGACCTGAAATCAGGGTTTCTATAACATTTGACATGTACAACAGTGCTATTTTGCTATAAATACTTCAATATCTCTAACTGAATCTACTAGTGCCTAAACAGATAGACGAGTCTTTACACAGCTATCCTTCAGATTGAAGATCTTCATTCTGCATTTCATATTTGCCAGTGCCTGAGTTCCTGTACTTTTTGTTTACCACTTGCACCACTTGTCATCGCCGAGGCTGCAGGCACAGGCACTTATTTTTGATTTCTTGTAAAATGTTCAGAATGATTGGCTATCTATGTATCCGAATCTAAATTTAGAGAATGCTTTCCTGGTTTTTGGATTTTTTATTTTGTTGAGATAGTGTCCATTGCAAAATTTATTTTCATATTCTTAGCTAACCAGTAACTTAATATGCAATTTTTGGCCAGACTTATTTCCCTTTGTATATGAATGTCCCGAATTCTGACCCTGATCTGGTCTTCAATCATTTGTAAGGGTGTTCTGCAACTTTCAGTGAGGCGTTCCAGTAGTCCATATGGTTTGATCAAGTTATCAACAGTATTCATATTGGGGAATGGAAAGCCCCTTTGATTGTAATCTAAAGCTTCCTCTCGACTTATTCTGGGTAATCTTTCACTCTGCATGTTATACACCTTGATCCAGTATAGACAAAGTCTTTGTTCAATATTCCGTATAACTGTTGATTGACCTAGTTCTAATCTAGTTAAACTGGAGGATGCTCACATTGGTAACCTTAGTAATCTCTTGTAAAATCTGTTCATAGTTACTTCTAAGCCCTGTGTTTTACCGAATCCCCCTATTTCGGCCCCATATAAGAGTTGAGTCTTTATTTTTGCATTTAATGCTCCTAGAGATCCTTTGACCGATTGTCTTCCGTACTTATGAGCAAATCTTTCAACAGATAGAATAAATGTTTTAATTCTTTGTGTTCTAGATTTAATGTGTTTCTGCCAACTTAAGCTATATACAAACGTTGTCCCTAAGTAACAAAATTTTTTCAGGTACTCTATTTTAAATTTATTACACTTCAAAGAGCATAGTTTCCCCCCAATTGTCTTTTGGGCGTTGTATACCATATACTTCGGGCCAGATATTCAAAACTTTGCCCCAGGGCTAAATTAGCGCTGCCAGTGGGCAAACTTAGTCTGGAGCACAAAGCAAGCCAGATTCAAAAGGAATAGCCCGGGGCAAACAGCTTCTGAATATAGCATGGGAATGAGGCTGGGCAGACTGGGCTGGGAGTGTAGGGCAATCTTAGCCCTGGAATAAGACAGCTCAGAATATGGCAACCAGGAAGTGCAAACCACAGCAGCAACACAGTGCACAGCGATGTGAAGGTAGGTAGAGGTGAACTATGTTGCCAATGTGTGTGCCAGCAAATGCGTGGACCCAGTACAGCTGCAGGCAGCAGTGTATCTGAAAGTACAGTGTACAAAACTGTAAAATATTCCCCGAACTGTTTGCGCAGCGCTGACACGTTTGCATGGGTTTAGCGCAGGGCTAAACCGTTAGCCCGGTGCAAACACGTTTACCCAGTGCTAAACTTTGCCATATTCAAAAGTGACATGCAAATTAGCCTACTTAGGTAGTCTGTGGGCAAACATCCAGATTAGCATCTCATTATGCCCTGATTTGCATGCAGTTTGCGCCGGGCTAACTGTTTAGCCTCCTGCACTAAACCCGTGCAAACGTGTAGCAGCCTGCAAACAGCTTGGAGAATATTATACAGTTTTGAACACTACTTCCACATGTGCTGCTGCCTGCAGCTATACTGGGACAACACAGCATAGGCACAGATTGTGGTGGCACTGCATGCAACTGTCACACTGTAGGTCATGCTACAGTGCACAGCAGACACTACAGTAGCAAGAGGGCCAGTAGTGTGTGGACACAGCAGTGCCTATGGTGTGTAGAGCAGTGATGATGACTGCAATATACGCAGTGAGAGGCCCAACCTGCAGGTGTTTACTGACAGTGGACATTACTGTTGCGCTGTTGTGTGAACCACAAATGCTGCACCTCTGGAATGGGATGCTCACAGTGACATATACATGTCCGGCTTTGTGTGCTGTGGCAGTTGTACAGCTGTGCGGTATGTGGTCAAGGGGGCATATATTATCCAAAAGGCACACTGGTGTTGGGGTATTCCCAGTACTGGCCCATGTACACTGCATAATGTGTCCCAGTCTTGTGGCCACACCTGGTCTGTGGCACAGTCTGGCCACCCATACACTCTCCTCACTTAACATCCTCCATGCCCACAGTGCTGCATGTGTGTGCTGGCATCTGTTGGTGTCCACAGAAGTGTGGTCCACAGGTGTGTGCTGTATGGCCACACTGCCATGCTGTCCACTGGCTGCAGGGTCACCACTTACTGCTTGGCATGGCTGGGACTGGTGGCAGATGACGGCATCATTGTGATGCCATCAGTGAGCAGCATGTTTCCTCTATGTCTGGCTTTGTCTATGTGTCATATATATTTGTTAGGGTCGCACAAAACCTGCGCAAACATCACGCAAAGCCATAGTGTCACACAAAGCTGATTGCCCAAGGTTAAGACAAGCTTTTCCTGGGTGGCAATGTGTACCACGCTAAGTGTCGCGTTAATTCATGCAAAACCACTTTGCGTGGAGCTAGTCGCTGAATATAGCATTGCGCCTGTATTCATGTCAGTTTGCCCCTTGCAGACATTATGATTTTTCCCAGCACTAATGCAGTTTGCCCATGCTATTTGGCCTTTTGAATATAGCTGACCTGTGCTAATCCCGCGCTAAACCTGTGCAAACGGTTTTTGTCTGGCACAAAGTTTTGAATATCTGGCCCTTTATCTCTTCAAAATTTATCTCTAGAAATGCCTTTTCACATTTTTCATAAAATGTATTTATACTTCTTTGTATTCCTTAACAGCTAGTTGAAATGAGGACCACGTCATCTGTGTATGCCACGTATGGGCACCGCCTGGAGTCCATTTGCCGTTAGCCCAGCTCTCCTTATTTCTTAGTTTTTGTTTGTTTTTTTCTTTTTCCATTTAGACTAGCTTTCTTAGACAACTGGTTGATTCCCTATACCTATGAAATATGTTTTGTGCATATTTCTTTACTTTGTTGGTTCTTAATGTTTTTCTTCTTTTATGCGTCATGGTTTGAAATGACAATTGCTTAATTCTATTAGGTTTTTATTACAGATTTCAGCTCATCGCTTTAAGTTTTTTTTGTGCTTGCAACTGCTTGTTTCTGATGGATGTCACTGTCACGGAGCAGCCTCTTTGTTAAAATTTCAGGAAAGTTTAATTATAAAAAAATACATGGGATAGGAATAAGGGAATCTTAGGGAAAGAGAAGGGGGGGGTGGATGGGCTGGAGATCAAGTAGGATCTACGCTGATACCATAGGCAGGGAAAATGGGCAGACTAGGTGACAAAGCAGTCCTTATCTGCCGGCAGATTCTGTGTTTCCATGCTGCTGGCCCACCACCACCAGTCACCCTTGTATTGAGGCTCTTGTCTTTTGAATGGTACAGCTGTGGAACCCACCCCAACCAGTACTCTATTATAATTCCCCCTATCCCCCATGGTTGTCCCTGTCCCCAAGCCAACAATTAGGTCTCTGTAGTTGCACCCTTCCCCAAATTGGGAGGGTGGGTTAAGGGTTGCCTTTCAGCCTACATCAGTGTGGCTGGTCGCTTGGTCAATAGATGTACGAATTCCAGGCAGCTGGTGCTCCAGCCTCCCCAGAGCTCAAACAATTCTCTTTGGCAATGTCCCCTTCCTTGGCCCCTGCTGGCCATGGCATCATAAACTAGCAACGTAGCACTGTGATGTCAGAAAGGAGTTCAGGCACATCCTGTCAACTCTTCCCGTGCATTGCAGTGACTACACCTGCTGTACTTTAAGGATGGACACACATCCAAGCTTATCAGCTGGACTGTTACCCTTCTCATGCTATGTAACCCTCAACATCATTCTTCCAAAGGAATCAGTCTAGTCCTTCTTTGAAAACCTCCACATCCTTACTGACTAGGCTGTTCTACATGTTAACCACCCTCTGTGTGAAGTAATGCTTTATAATGTTTCCCTTATCCCCTGCTTCCTCAGTTCTCTATCTGCCCCATATTATGAACCTTTAGCCACCTTATTTTTCCACCCCATCAAAATTATAAGAATTCAACAGTCAACCCCCACCCTATTCACCCTCTACTTCTACAAATTTACATCCTTGGTTCATCTAAGCCCCCCAAAATATTAAGCATACCTAAAAATCTATAAAAACAAAAACCTTCCCATGACTGAGTTATTCTGCTCAGTCTTCAGTGTCCTGCATAGAATGAATGAATGAATGCTAACATACCTTTATAGTAGTAACACCTGACTGGGTGACAAGCGGCTGAAATTTAAGCCTGTCCAATCTCTCGCTTCATAGCCCTCAGCTGAATAATTTGAGCCTTTCTAATGTCTCACGTGATAGCCCTTGTCTGAATAATTTAAATTTGTCTAATCTCTCACCTCATAGCCCTTGGCTGAATAATTTAAGTCTGTCTAATGTCTCACCTCATAGCCCTTGGCTGAATAATTTGAGCCTGTCTAATCTCTCACTTCATAGTCCTTGGCTGAATAAATTAAATCTGTCTAATGTATCACCTCATAGCCCTTGGCTGAATAATTTGAGCCTGTCTAATCTCTTGCTTCATACCTCTTGGCTGTCAAACCACCAACAAGCTTGGTGACCCTGTGATGGACTTTTGGTCTCTTCAATGTGCTTTCTGCACTGCAATGACTTGAACCGGATACTGTGGTTGAATGAAGGCCTTGTACAGAGAGAGGATCACCTCTCTTGGCCTTCTTTGTACCCCGTCCTAATGCACCCTGGTATTTCATTTATTTTTCTTGACTGTGGCACCACATTGTCTGTCTGGCTTCAGTTTACTGTACTGTCCACAATTACCCTGGATCCTTTTCCTTGGCTGTGCAGTCAAAACTGGGCAGTTGGGATGTGCGTGTGCCAGTGCAGAACTGGGTGCAGCAGTGAGGCAGCCAGCCTCAGAGATGAAAAACAAAAAGCAAAGCACAACTGCAGGCACAGAGAGTCCCTACAAGTCTCCACCACTCAATGACACAAATGACATGCTGAAACAGAAGGGCGAATGCTAGCAAGTGAAGTGCTGGGCATAGCTTGGATTAGCTGGCAATCCTTCATTGTCTCCACTTAAAGAGCTTGTGTAGACAAAACAGACAGACAGGAAAATAATACACATTTTAAGTAGTGGTCAGTTGTAACTTTTTATTTCGGAAGTATTTTCCTTTTTCTTTTTGCTCATTAAAAAGTTTTCTATGTGATAATATTGTGCTGGGTATGTGGAACAGCTCTTAGCCTGGCAACTGACATATCTCCCCGTCATTAGCATTGTGATTTCAAGGACAGCGGCATCACCGGCGACGGATCTGGCAGCTACTGAGTGGTTGTTCTAAGCAGCAGTGAGGTCACAGTCAGTGAGGTCACAATGCTGATGATGCAGTAGGGGGCCACAGAGATAGATACGTCAGTTGCCAGGCAGAGTGCTGTCCCACACATCACACCTACCAACATCTGGTAAACAACCTTCTAATTAATCAAAGGTAAAAGAAAAAGGACCTCGGATGTAAAAGGTAATGGTCTATTGCTTTTAGAAAATATTAGTTTTACGCAGTACACTGGCTCTTTAATAAATGTGGCATTTGCAGTTCAGTTTCAGACTATTTGTGTTATTGAGTGGCGGAGACTTGGGATTCTCTGTGAGTGCAGTTGTACTTTGCTTTTCATCTTGGTTGCACAGTCCACTGTTGCGTCACACAGGTGCATGTCAAATCCCAAATCCTCACCCCTAGATGTACTACATTGCACTACCACACATTAAATCTAAGCCTCCATTTTTCAACCCAGGCCTCTAATATATGCTGGCCCCACTGTAGTACTGTACATCTCCCTCCTCTGGTATGTCCATTCGTCTTACCAAATTAGTGTCATCAGCAATGTCTGGCAGCGTGCTGCTGACCCCTCCTTCTGGGCATCGAAAAATATGTCCAAGAGACAAGACAGATGCCCTTTCTTGAGCTATGATCCAAGAGGGTCTTTTTTTTAAATTAAATATTAGTTTTCAGTGAGCCTTTGTGTAACCCCCACTGCCAATCTGGGGGCTTACTTTGCCAGCAGTCCCTATCTCCAGCTGCTGTTCCAAGCACTTCCCGTTTGGGCCTGCATTTTTTTTTCTGTCCCCCTTGGTCCTGTTTCTGCCTTCTGGTGCCCCATGCAGTCTAGCCCCAAAGAAGAAATCCAGCCCTCCGGGGCTCGAGCAGCAACCAAACCATGATCTCCCGCTTGAAGCATGCCCTCGGGGTAGCAGGGGATTGTGCAGGTGTAAGCAGCACCTTTGATCTTTGACCGCTTGAGATTGCTGTCATTCTAAAGAGTGTTCCGTCGGTCCCAGGATCCCTGTTAGCTAAATGGGACCCAGTGGCCATGGACAGGGCCCTGAGTGGCCGCTTTCATTAAAATAAAGAGAGATCCATGAGGGAGTTTTGATTGGGGCTCACGAATATTAATGGCCGGAGCCCTGATCGTATGAATATTCATGAGGGTCTGTGTCTGCTCTCCCAGGAAGCTGTGTATCGTGGCTATGGCCAAGAAAGAGAGAAAGAGAGAAAGAAAGAGAAATGTTGAAATAAATATTGTAACTGCTGTATATTTATGGGAGAAATGCTGACGGGGGAAAACGTGTTTAAATTACTGAATACTTTAACCTCTTGTTGTACCAGGCAAATGATTAGGACTCAGCTACAAAAACAAAAAAAAGGCCTGTCTGCTGCTGCATGTCAGGGAGCTAAAATATTGGCAGCTGCGACAGGAAAACGGACTGAGCAATTTTCTGTATCTGTGCAGTAACAGCAAGTACACCATCAGGGCTAATGGACTGTGGGGCATTGGGGCAAATATTTAATTATTTCTGGCTGCACCAGGACATGGCTTGAGACTGTACCTATTCTGCTTTAGAGATAGTGGGTTTAGCAGCCATTGCAAAAGCAGCCTCAGCCAACTGGAAATTCCAGCCAGGATAACAAAGCCAGGACCTGTGGGACATTAATCAAAGCTCATGGGTAAATGCCAATTGCTTATGGGAAATTGCAGGGACCTAATTCTAGGTCCCAAAACAGCTAACCAACTGTGCATCGAGTGAGGTTCATGCATAATTCATTTTTGTGACTGACAGGCCTTCCAGCCAATCGGAGGCCATGCAACCAAAAGCTTCAGCCAATCATGAGCCTCAGGAGATCCATATAAGAGACAGTGTTTTCCAGCATTTTTTCCAGATTCAAGAGAGGGAGATCGAGAGAGATTCGAGTGGGAACCCCCAACTGGGGTGGGGGCTCAGGCCCCCAGCAGAGTAAATGGGTCTGGCAGTCCAGCTAAGCCCCTCCATCCAGGAGGGTTTTTTTTTGTTTTCTTGCAGTTAAAGTTTAAAGTAATTTGGCTGATGTTGAATCTGCTAGCCTGGGGGTTGCCAGAATGTCCCCTAGGTGCTAGCCCTCCCTTACACATTAGGGAAAGATGTGGACCTGTACCAGATGACATCAAGCAGCTGTGAGAGAGCTGAACAACCTCAGCTGTGAGAGAGCTGAACAACCTCAGCTGTGAGTAAGTATTCTTGTACCCCCTGGTGCAGGAAAGAAAGCAAGCTTAGTAAATCTGGGCTATTTTGCCCAAGTGACTGTTTGAGTGACCACATTCTAGGGTCTGCACCCTACAGCTGAGCATAACCGTAGCCCAGAGTGGGTGGACCGCTATTGAGTATGTTTCTGTTGAATTGAGACTGTCCATTGAGTCGGCACCCTACTGCTGCGTATACACTAATGGACTGAGACCCCAAAGTTAAGTCAGACAGGCCGATACAATCTGGAAATTACAATTTTCCACCCATCTTAATTATGTCTTAAGATATAAACGTACTGGATGTGACAAACATAAGAATGTGCTGAATATTCAGGATTGCCAATCCATGTTCCAACCATTGTAACCAGGCTGGTTACCTCCACCTGAATTGTTCAGTCTGCGACAAGCAGGGCAATCCCTGCTCCACTGTCAAAAGCAGGGCAACCCCTGCACTTCTGACAAAGGTCTAAAATTGTTAATTTGTCTTTGAAGTTAATCCTTTTCTCCTTAAAATTAACACCAGCCAACACCACCAGCTACAACTTCCACCAGGCCTGCAAATATCCCAGACTTTGGTAACTGGGTACCTGGGGTATAGTGTGAGATATCAGGGTTTCATACATGTCTGGGAACTGGTACCAGTGGTGGGGAAATGAAAGGTGTAACATCTGATTAGTCAGCAGCTACGTGTAGATAGCCAGGGCTCTGGGTATCATTTCTGGTTGGTAAAATGTAATTTATTTCTGCTTAATCTGGTACTTACTCAACTGGAAGGTTTTCACCAGCATAAACCAAATCAATTGTACATTTTGTAAATAATAGAATCAATGCATAATCTCTAATCCTCCTGCTTTCCCCATCCTAACGCCTATGTCCCCCCAAAGAAGTATTATTGTTACCATTTTTTCAAATGGTTGTCATGAACATGTTATTAGAGAGAGTCTTTAATTACCAAATGTCTGAAATGTGGGAACTGTATTATGGGTCATGTGCTGGGGTGGCAAACGGTAATTGTGAGTGGTGTAACATCTCAGGGGGTTGTACCAGGTAACAACTAGCCCATTTTAAAGTTAGACTCTGAGTGGAGGCACTGCAAATTATAGAGCCTTATGGAAAAGCAACCATCTAATGTAAGTTTGGGACCCCAGACCCCTCAACCTACATCTTAGGTAGTAGGCAAGGGTGTAACTCTAGGAGTAGCGCAACCTGGGGTTACATTTGCTTATTATTTCAATATAATTTGATAGTTAAATGTGAGCAGCCACAGTATACTGACTTTGGCAACATGGGAAGACTGAAAACGCCTCTAAAAGGTGAAACGGCTCAGCCAAGACCATCAAAGCCTCCTGTAACCACTCAGCTGCTGGTGGCATGCTGGGACTCTCCAGCTACTCTGGACACTCTGCAACTGGTAGTTAATTCACTTACCAGAATGGTGAGCAATATGGACAAAAACAATGGATGGCTATGTGGAGTGATTGGCTACCATGGCGCAGACAATGGAAGCAATTACCAAAAATACAGATGAATTCAAAAAGTTAGCTGGGAAGTTCCTGGTGGTGGCCACAACATGAGTAAAGGAACAGTGCATGGTAAAATCAAGGCCTGAGCAACAGGAAAATCTAGTTCGAGCCACTAACATGAGATGACTTGGGATGCCTGAAATGACGGAGTGGGATTTTATTTATCTATTTTATTTTTTATTTATTTTAGTCTTTGGTAACCGGGTAAGGCCCACTAGGCACAAGTGTCGGTTTCTAGGGGTGGCCTGACACTGGAGAGGTTAAGTGACTTACTCAGAATCACACAGTATGCAAGTGAAAGTTGTGGGAATTAATCCCAGGTCTGCTGGATGTACCAAGTTCATACACAGCTCATTACTCTTACCCCTAGACTACACTGCCAGGACATTAGGATGACCTGGGAACTTTTCCTCAAAGATGGCTACCTGAGACGCTGAGCCTTGGATTTGTACCACACATCATACGGTCTTACCAACTCACCCCACGGAGTGCAATGAGTGTATTGAAAGGTCCTTGGACCATTATCATGGTGACAGATTCCTCTGCAACGAGAATCAAGATCTTGCTGGTGGCCCAAGAGCAAGGTCCAATTTTGCTTGAAGAGCACAGACTCCTGTTTTTTCTAGATTACTCCTTTGTGATCAGGACACGCCATAAGGCTTTTGAAGGAGCTACCTCCTGGCTGAAAACTCTGGACATTCCCTTCTGACTCAGCTTTCCCGCTTGCCTACAATTCATGATTCAGAGGAAAATGAAGCAGCTGGGATTCGTATTGAGAAACTGCTGACTACTTCCAAAGAAGCTACACTTGAAATAACGTAACTTTCTGATAAAAATGACTTAAACACACTGACTCTTGCCAAATTTTGAACTATAAAATGAACTGGCATTAAGAAGGGGTTAAATGGGGAGCAAGATTATCTCATTTTACCCTGGGCTGCCATTTTGTATCAGGAGAATCAGTGGATGGTTCGGACTTCATACAGAGCTATTGGGTACAATGTTTATAAGGGCCCTGGATTTAAAGTCATTATATTTTTTCTACTATATAGTAGACACTCTTACTCTGGGACTTCAGTGATGGATTTTATAACATGCCATTAACTTACTAAAGTTCTGCTTGCTTGTTTTCACTAACAGCTGTGTTTTCCATACCAGTAACTAATCAGTTTTAATTCCTCAATGCAGTGTGTACTGTGTAACCCCTAGGTGGTGCTTTTCCTATAGTTATTACCTCTGCCTTGCCTGGCCAGACCAAGGTTGAGGGGCCTGGGTTCCCAAACTTACATTAAAGCAGATCCTTTCCTAGATATTACATTTGTGTAGTGCCTCCACCCAGAGCTTAGCATTTAAGTGGGCTAGCTGTTCTCTGGTACAACCCCTTGGGATGTCGTACCACCCACTATAACCATTAGCCACCCCAACACATGACCTGAAAGACATTTCCCCACAAATCAAACATTTTGCATTCAATGACTCACTCTAATAATATACTCACAACACTATAATTTGCAAACAACAATAACAATTTATTTAAAGGGGCATAGGGATTAGGAATGGGGAACCAGGAGGAGCAGAGGTTACGCAGTATTCTTTTTATTATTTACATTATTTACAGTGGACTTTGGTTTAGTTTGGTGCTTGTGAAAACCTTCCAGCTGGGTAGGTACAATGAGCTCTATGTACTATTGGGGTACAGTAGCTGCACGCGTGTGTCTGGGGCACGTAGCCACTCCGCACCCACTGTGCCCCCCCCGTGTAGCATGCTCAAAGGGTGGGCACGCAGAACCACCACACCCAATCCCCCATGTCCATGGACAACTCTGTGGTGAGGGTGTTCCGGGGGCGTGACAGTGCTCCGTGGTATTTACTAACCCACGTAGTGCTGGCCGCATGGGTGCAGAGGGTGGCGTAGGGTACACCAGGGTAAACCTTGCCATAACCGACTGCGCACCCCCACTGACACAGACCATCAGTTGCTGGGGAACCAGGACAGGGCACACCATTCTACCCCTGACCACAAGGCAGCAGGAGGAGGCAGGGGCAGCTGGAAGGGCCAGCGCCCGGTGTGTTCAGGAGTGGCAGCACTGGTATGGAATGGTGCTGCGTGGGTCCGGGTGCCTGCAACTGGCATGCACAGCCCTGGACCTGCATCACTCTGTGCTGTGGGATCCACTCAGGGTACCAGGGGACATCCCATTGGATGCCCGCCTGGGATGACGACTCCTCTTCCAGCCACCCTACAGAGTCCTATGAGCCAGAGAGAAGGAGCTATGGATAAGTGGCCGACATTGGTGATTGCCAGTCTGGGCTCACCTGTCTGTGGGGTGCAGGGTTGTGGGCAGAGTACGCAACATTTCTGCATAC
The DNA here is from genome assembly GCA_016271365.2 of Neoceratodus forsteri. Taxonomy (NCBI): domain Eukaryota; kingdom Metazoa; phylum Chordata; order Ceratodontiformes; family Ceratodontidae; genus Neoceratodus; species Neoceratodus forsteri. Next base: position 1,101,629,763 of record CM028134.1, on the reverse strand, counting down.
TCCCGCTCGCTAAGTGCATAGTGCCCATTGTTTGTAAATCAGAAACAATCAACATTATACCCACACTGATATCCAGAGCCCTGGCTATCTGAACTGCATAGAATCAGATGACACACCACATTATTTCCCACAACTGGTGCCAGTTCCCCAAGATTTAGTATGAGACCCCCATTCCCACATAGTTAAACCTGGGTACCCAGTACTTTAAAGTACTCACAGGTTGCAGGCCTAGTAGACATTGCAGCTGTATGTTGGCCAGTTTGATTAAAGAAAGAATTAGTGTTTGAACTTGAAAATAATCAGGCAGATAAAACTATTTACAGCCACGTGCAGGGATTGTCCTGCATGTTGCAGTTGGAACATTTAGTAAGTGTAGCCAGCTGGGTACACTGGGTTTGTAAATCAATTATTTCTTTCTAAACATCCATCACATTTATATGTTGGTACATTCAGCACATTTATATGTTGGTACATTCAGCACATTTATATGTCAGACACATCTGGTATGATCAATGAATGGATAGTGCCTTCAACCAGGGCCAAGATGGCCATCATGGTCTGTTTGTATAAGAAGAGTCATTTCCAAGTATCTGCAGTCAAATTCAAAAGACTTGGGGTCTCAGTCCTATTCATGGTACATGGTTGTAGACTGCAGCTCCACTGGACGTCTTGACCGGATTAGTTAGCAATTGCTGGACCTTCCAGGCAAAGTCAGGATGAGCCCCGGTACTGAGTGCTCTCCTTCCAGTCCTATAGGCTCCATTGCAGACAACACATATCAGCACAGTTATTCAATACTCTGGGCTCACTTGGGACCCCCAGAACAGTTACATCTACCTGTGCTGGGCAAGACAGGTGCAGCAGATGCAAGGTGCAGACCAGGATTAGACAGTCTCAAAACAGCACAAGATCCATAAGCGGTCCACACACGCTGGGCTAAGGTTAGGTGCAGCAGGATTCAGGGTGCAGATCAAATGGGCAATACAAATTAGCATAGTCACTAAGGGCATTGGCAGTCCCAGTTAAGCACTTTCTTTTGTTTTTGAACTGGGAGGTACAAGAGTACTCACTCAGGCTCCTCACAGTAGAATCTCCGCAATCAAGGTTCTTGATGTCTTCAGTTCCCTCACAACTGAGGTGAAATCAGCTGTCTCACAGCTGGCTTAATGTCAAGTTGCAGGTCCACGTCTTTTCCCCAGCGTGGAAGGGAGGACTAGCACTTGAGGACATTCTGGCAACCCCCAAGCTAGCAGGTTTTACACAAACTAAATTACTTTAACTTTTACTGCTAAAGAAGGCAAACACCCCCTCCTGAATGGAGAGGATTAACTGGGTCATTAAGCCCAGTTGTATGGCTGGAGGACTGAGCCCCCACCCATGTGTGGGGCTTCCACTCAAATCTGAAATCTGCTGGAAAACACAGTCTTTTATGGGGCTCTCCTGAGGCTCCTGATTGGCTGAAATTATTGGGTGCTTGGGCTGTGATTGGCTGGAGGGCCTGTTAATCAAGAAAATAAATTATGCATGAACCTCACTCAATGGACAGTTGGTTTACTGTTTTGGCACCTGAAATAGGGTCCCTACAATTTCCCATGAACACTAGTAGTTTCCTATGAGCTTTGGCTAATCTCCCACAAGTCCTGGCTTTAATATTCTAGCTTTCCGATTGGCCATGCTGCTTTGTAATAATTGCTTAAACATACAGTCCCTTAGGCAGAAATACAGCAGTCCCAAAACAAGTCCTGGTGCAGCCAGAATATTCAAATAATTTCCCAAATGCCCCACAGCCTAATAGCCACTGATGTGACCTCTTGATCACTGCACAGATTAAACATTTTGTTTCAGTCCCAAGACTGTCCATGCTGCCAGTATTTAAGGATGCCTTGCAGCAGCAGGCAAGCTTTCACTCTGAGTCCCAATATTGTACTGGTTCGGCCAGGAATAAGGCATTTATTTGTTTCCAACACTGCCCCTGCAAACACTTTCCCTCAATCACGTGAAGCAGTTACATTTATTTATTTTACATTTAAGCACATTTCTTTTCTTTTCAGTAGCAGTCAAAACACAGCTTCCCTGAGGGCAGAAGCATCCTTATGAATATTCATTAGATCAGGGCTCTGGACTCATTAATATTCATGATCCCCAACCTGGACACCTTGTGGATCTTTTTATTTACTTTAATACATGGGCTCTCAGGGCCCTCCTTGTGGTCACCAGGTCCCATTTAGCAGGTGGTGACACCAGGACTGCCAAATCTCTCTCGATTGACCTTAAGTTGAGCAGTCAGAAGATCAAAGGCACCACCGGCACTTACGCGATCCCCGCTGCACTAGAGTGCATGGATTTTAGCAGGTGATTGCAGTTTAACTTGGGGAGTCCCACAGGGCTGGAATCACTTTGCCGCTGTTTTCTTAGGGCACCTGGGACATAGAAAGGACTCAGGCAAGGACCGGGAACAAAAAAAAATTGCAGGCATTTCCTGGAGGCGTCAGGCAGGGGAGCAGAAACAGGAGCTATGGGCTACAGGTAAGCCGCCAAATTGGTAGGGGGGTTACAAATGTTTCCACTGTAAACCTTATCTAGGTTTTCTCGTTCAGCCTATGTGCACAATTGTGGAGGAGAGTCCTGTTTTTGCTAAACCTGTGAGAGGGCTAGCTGTTATGTTTGTCAGTAAAGGACACAGTGACATTTTCAGCATATTTGAACTGGCAGTGTACTTCCAAAATGGCAACTGGGTTTCTGCCCGATTTTCCTTTTTGGTGTGAAGTCCTAGCCTGTGGAATCCGAGGAAGTTCGGTCAGTTAGGGCAGCACATTGCACAGACAGAATCTCGAGCAGCATGCCCCCAAAAAGCATGGCTGCTTTGTCCCCAAAGTGGCAGGTTCCCCTTCCCTAAAGGCCATCAGGTAGTGTTGCTCAGATAGTGCTGCCGTGGAGCCACCAGTGAGCCGGTGGATGGTGGCACTGTTCAAGTTGGATCTATCCTGGGATCCTGCCGAATACGGAGGTCAGATCCCAGGTCAGTTCCCACTTTATCTGGCGCTGGATCCAGGGATCCAATGCTAGATCCCTGGATCGGGCATCGGATCCTGGTGCCAGATCCCTGGATCTAGCTGTCTGATAATGCAGGATCCGACCAGTGATCTGACAGCTGGATCTAAAGGCAGATAGTGTAAGCACCTGGCAAATCCACTATCCTGCTGCAAAAGGACAGATACCTGAGGATCCAGATTTGGCCGGATCCATCTGAGCAACACTATTATCAGGGAAAGTTTCAATATTGTATAGCCCCCAATTTGCGGGCTTACCTTAGGTGTCTCCCTGGGCTCCATCAATGCCACCTGCCAGACAGACATCCTGCAGCAGTAGTCAGTTCATGGTCATTTGTTTGATCCTGTTGTTTTACGTGAGAGTGCCAAGCTGTGCCTCTGCAACTGTCACTTTAAGACTTTAGCCAGTATGTGTATAGTAAATGGTCTGGGCTGGGTCCGAGAGCATCAAAGTTCACAACTGGCCAGACACTGCTTTAATTTGCTCCACTCTGCTATTGATAAAAGAGCAGCGGGAGCCTGAGCTAGTACTGTAATTATTTACTGATAACTTTATATTCTTTTTTAACCGGGTAAGGCCCACTAGGCACAAGTGCTTGTTTTCAGGGGTGACCCGGGAGCACTGGATGGTTAAGTGACTTGCTCAGAGACACACAGTATGCAAGTGGAGGTTGTGGGAATCAAACCCAGGCCTGCTGGATGTACCAAGCTCATTCACAGCTTGTTGTTCTACCCTCTAGGCTATACCTGCTGTTATATTTGAAATAGAGAGTTTGTTCTAACTTGCCTTCTTGCAGCCTTGTTTATCTGCATGGGAGCCGCCACCATGTTAGGCCCGGGACTCCCAGCATTTGGACCAATGGGACACAGGGGGCCTTTAAGGGTCCTTAGCTCAAGTGCATCATGGGAAGGAAAATCTGCAGTTTTTGTAGTTTTTAGGTTGGCGCCTAAACTGAACAGAAGGGGGCATCCAAACTGTTACTGACAGCTCCCCCAGCCAACCAGAACTCTGGAAATGAAGGGAAATCCCCAGAACTGTTAGAGACAGTAGTTCATTTGGAGTTAGAACGTGAAGAACGAGCAGCTTGAGCATTCGAACAGCTGCTCCCTGGAAGGGGCAGTAGGAAATTGGCAGGTGAGGCCTGACGTGCCTCTCTGCTACTGTTCCCCTATGTTGGACAGCATGATTGCAATAATCTAAATAATCCAAATTGTGACTTTGAACTGTGGCAGAAAGCTCCAAGATATTTGAAGGTACAGCCTGAGATTTGGACTGAGAAGAAGCTCCTGTGAAGCGACTGGTTCAGAGGTTGTGAAAGACTGATTTAATGACCGAGAGGTTTGCTCCATGAATTTGCTGCAATAGCAACTGGCCTGAATATCAAAATTGAGATTTAGAGAAGTTGATGCTATTCTTGTTAAATGTGCTGAATGTTTATCGTGGACTGTGTTCTGTTTTGTCAATGACTTAACTGTGTTGCCAGCTGGAGGCCTTTACCAGCGAACCAACTGAACTTTTCCAAAATTGCCTATTCATCCTTGGGCATATGCCAGTCTCGGCTCAAGCCATTTATTCCTGCACCAGAGGCTGTTCTTTGGTGAGAGACTGGCTTTGGGGATCCAGCCCTGCGCAGATACAACTCACAGGTTGCAGCCACCTGGAGGGAAAAGCCATGAAGTGGAGGTGTGTCATGTCAGCCCTGCTCCCCCATGCTCATCGATGAACTCCGTGAGGTCTCCATATTGCCTGATCCATCCCAGACCACTGGTAGCGTGAGTAAATCCAGGGTAGCTCCTTGCAACACATTCTTTAATTATCTGTGTTACCTTCTGATTGTTACAGTCATTTTCCAGGTTACAAGAGACTAGACCAACCGGCCAGGATTACAAATAACCAAAGCTCTGTTGTGCATGCCATCTTTTTCTTTCCATCAAGGGCCCCAGCAATAGCTGCAACGCCGGCCACACCCGAGCAACGCCTCTGGCTAGCCAGTATACCATCCTGGGTACCCAGTGTTGTGGAACTGATTATTTGGGACTAAAAGTGCATGCCAAATAACCTGAATTCAATCAGTATAGTAATCATTCAACTAAATTCACACTCCTTCCTAGTTCACAACCCCTTAATAAATCTGCTTATTGTTTACGTTATCCTGCCTCATGCGCATATTATTAGTTAGATCACAGAACTAAAAGTGTGTACTTGCTTTGCTAACCTTGTTTTTGCAGGGGGTTCCAGGGAAGTTGCTGATGGCCAGACCCTGGTGGTAAGTGTAAAGGGCGTGTGCATATTATTAATGTTACTTGCTGACTGTGTGTTAACTGCTGTTAAAGGTACAAAGCCACTAGGAAGGTTGTTGGGTGGTTATAGCTTCCTAGAGGGCTATAACAGTTTAGATAGATATCCCACTATTGTTTCTCTGGGTGGAGGCACCTTAATACCGAATCCAGGCCCCTCAACCAGTGGTCAGAAATACAGGCAGGGTTAGTAACCTTAGTGGTAGAGTCGCCTAGGGGTTACATCTGGAGGTACACTCTTAGTAAATAGAGTGCATATGTTCAATTTACTATCTTACTAATGTTGATCGATGGTTTTGTCATTGGGTTTTCCCCCATTAGCAATATAGAGAATAATATATGGGCAACCATACACAACAAGGCTGTGTTTCTATCAGGGGTGAGATGACAGTATATCAACCTCAAGAGCAAAGCTTCAGTAATGTACAGAATAATGTATGGCTAACCGTATATAACAAGGCTGTGTTTCTATCAGGGGGTAAGATGACAGCATATAAACCTCAAGAGTGAAGCTCAAATAATGTACCGAATAATGTACGGGCAACCATACACAAGAAGGCTGTGTTTCTATTGAGAGGTTGAGATAACAACATACGAACCTAGAGGATAAAGCTCGAGTAATGTACAGAATAATGTATGATCATCCATATACAACAAGGCTGTGTTTCCTTCGAGGGATTCAGATGACAGCATGTAAACCTCGAGAAATTCATGCTGTCATCTGAACACTGAGATGGAAACATATGCAGAGTTGAGTGGTGGTGCCCATATTTTACTATAACCCTCCACACACACACACACACACACACACACACACACACACACACAGCACGCGCACATACACCCACACACACACACATCTAGGGGTATTTTAGATGGTGAGTTTGTGGGGAAGAGGCACATCACATCCAGAATATAACAGTCCAGAAACCATACTGATGGATAATAAAATTGTACCTGAGAACAGGATTCACTCATAGATGGATGGGTTCCGTTGACGTGCTTAGATGGTCACTGGGGGTGCAGCCAAGAAGTCCTTGGGGAGGGCAAAACTTTGTTAGACACTTTTCAAGCAGGATAACTGTTACACTCTGACTCTACCCAATAGTAAGGCAACTTCAACACTGGATAACACTTTAAAACAGTCAGGGTTTATTTTTTTTTAGTCCCAACCAACACTTCATAAAGGCTCAAGCCACATTCAAAGACAGCTCCAGGGAGCTTGGGGGCACAATTGATTTTGCACTTCAGAACGATGTCCACAGCTGTGGTACGTACTTGGGGCACACAGTCCCGAACCTGGATACCACTACAATGTGGAGCCTAAGCAAGCTTCAGGTGGAAGATGTGGTGGCAGCAGCTTTAGTAAATTGCTTCTACATATGACTTACTGTGCTCACTCCCTCTTTCAACTCAGCTGCAGGGTTGAACCAACTGACTTTACTCTCTGCAGTTCACTTTAAAACACAGCTCCCTATTCTTGTAACTGCAGCTTCAAACTTTTTACACCCCCAAAATGCCAGAGACTGCACACCTGATATAGTAGCCGACCCCACAGACCCAACTAGGGAACCTCTGCAGGCATGGCTCACACCACATTCTGCAGCTCTAAGGGGGCTGATCTGGGCTCTGACCAATTTCTCTGAGATGACATTTTTTTAACATGGTGGATATGAACTCTGGCATGGGATCCTCAAGCTGCCACCTCCAGGTCCCCATGGCCCGGCCTCTCACTTTCCAGACCATGGCCCCCCATGGCAGCCACCACTCTCTTTGGAATGAACAGGACTATTTCTGCCTGGTCGATCCCAGTGCCAAGGATCATGGCATGGACCCCCCCTTCCTCCAGGCCTCGGCTCCTCTCCTCATGGCAGATATAATGACCCAACCTCCACAGGGGGTAGAAAACACCCTGGTACCACAGACCATTTCCAATGCATTTTCCTCTGGGATCCAAACTTCAAGGGGGCTGGGGTGGCTATCGCCCCACCCTGGACCCAAGTCCCATGGTTCTAGCCCTTCATCTCTTCCCGACTCCGACTCCGCAGAACAGCAGACCCCCCTTTCCCACCACATAGTGGCTTTTATACCAAGATGCTAGGGCCCCACCCATACTATGGGTCCTGGCACCCAAACTAACACTACTGCTTTCTGAGCAAATGTAGAAAGCCCCACAATGGGGGGGGGGGGCTTACATTACTTTATATAGTATATATTATTTTTTAACATAGTAGTCAGACACTCCCAGACGTGAAAACGATAAAAACCTTGCCATTTCTGTGTTCGGTTTTATGATCAAAATCAAATCTACAGATTTTTACAAGATAAAAGGTACAACTTTGAGCACTAGGTGGCTAGTAAGCAGCTTGATGTGGGATGAATAAGGAATTTAAAATGTTATGATCTTTGATCTGTGCTGAGCAACTGTTTGGAATGCACACAACAACACTTTGGAATGCACCTCCCTAGTCACCCAGTCAAAGAAATCTATCAGATTTGTTTAACAAGATCTTCCCATTGTGAATCCATGCTGCCTTGGATCCTGTGCTTCACTGGATTGGAGATATATCACAAACCTTCCTTTAAGTAGTGATTCCATTAATTTCCCCACCACCAAGGTCAGGCTGACTGGTCTGTAATTTCCAGTCTCCTCCCTGCTCCCACTTTTGTGGAGAGAAACTACATTCAGCATCCTCCAGTCCTTTTGTACCCCATCTGTTTCCAGTGAACTGTTGAACAGGACTGTCAGTGGTGCTGCCAGCCCCTCTCTGAGTTCTCTTGGTACTCTGGGATGTATCCCGTCCGGCTCCACTGCCTTGTCCACTTTCAGATTAGCGAGTTATTTTAAGACTCTCTTCTCCTTAAATGGAATGGTGTCCACCTTCCTCCCAGTGCTGCTTCTGTCATCTAACTTTGGTCTCTCCCCTTCCCCTTCTTCTGTGAATACTGAACATAATTACTTGTTCAGGATTTCTGCTTCTTCTTGGTTCCCCTCTGCACTCTTCCCTCCTTCCCTTTTTAGTCTCACAATCCCACCCTTAGCCTTTTTTCTTTCACTAACATACCTGAAAAAGTTATTGTCCCTTTTGTTATTGCCTGGGCTATTTTTTCTTCTGTTTGAGCCTTTGCACTCCCGATTGCCTTCCCTGCTGCCTCTAAATTTAAAGATGCAGTTCCTTGTCTTCCATCGGTGTTTCCTTGTACCTCCTGAATGCCGCCCTTTTTGCCCTTACCTTCTCGGCCACTTCCTTTGAGAACCCTAGTGTTTTTTTTTCTCTTTGTTTTGCTTACTTGCCTAATGCAATGGCTGGTTGCCTTCACTATGGTTCCCTTAATATTCTCCCATTGCTCCTCTGACCACCTCACCCCTTTTCTCCTTCTCTACAGGGATTTCCTAAGACATTCCCCCATCTTTGTGTAACACCCCTACAAATAGGGGTTCCTATAAATGTCTTCCCGGACTGCCTAATGTCCATCGTCAGAATGACATTCTGTGTCTACAGTGGCTGTAAGTGTCTGCATGAGAGTGCACTACTAAGCCTCCATGCCTCTCTGTTTAAGAGAGCTGTGTTCTGTGTGAGGTGATTGATCTGGACTGGGTCTGAGTGAATTAAGGCTCACAACCAGCTCAACTGTCTATATTTCAGCTCCATTCTGCAGTCACTAATTGCGCAGATGGAGCTCTGCTAGGATCTGTGATTATTTGCTGTTTATCTGTTTTAGTAATTATAATATAGGAGTTTTTCTAATCTGCCTTCCCTTGCAGCTTGAACTTTTGCATAAGAGCCATCATCTTGGTTCTAGACTGTCAGAGTTGGACCAATCGAACCTCAGGGGACCTAAAATGGAGACTGTCCCCAGAGGTTTTGTGGGATTGAATTTCCGTAGGAATTGTAGTTTTTATGATTTGGTGCCTAAACGGACCTGGAGAGGGAGCCCTTGCTGTGACGGACAGTTCCCTCAGCCAACCAAACCTTTTGGATCACTGGTAAAGCCCTGAGCTGCCTGCAGCAAGGAGTTAGTTGTGACTAGGTGCTTGGAGAGTGAACAGCTCAAACCATCGAGCAGCTGCTCCTGCATAGAAGAGCAGGAGAATTAGCGGGAAGGCTGTGCTGGCCTGCCTGTCACATCTTCCAGTGTGAGAAACTGCCTTGAGAGTGAAAGTCGGATTTATCCTATAACTGAATCGAGACCTGAACCTGAAGTGAAAAGCATGTAATTGTTGCCTGCAAGTGGACAGAAGACTTGCTCCAGAAGTGATCCGCCTGTCAGGTGCCGAAGTGAGCCTCAGACTGAAAGATTTGCGCAAAAACCTGTGTTATTGCAAACGGACTTTTATCCGAACTGTGGCAAATATTCTGTATGCTTATAAATGTGATGAATGTGTGGCGTGGGTTGCGATTTGGTTCCCCACCACAGGTTCTGCTGCGCTAGTTGAAAGCTGCTCCAGCATTTTTCACGGACTTTATCCAAACTGCTCTCTCTGCCTGGGTCCTGCTACCTTGACCTAGGCTGCCACTCCCGATTCAGAGCTGTTTCATGTGAAAGACCCACTCGGGGATTCTGTCCCCTGCTCAACACCACCGAACAGGTAGCAACTACCACGGTGAGTTGTGTAGGCCCTGCTTCCCCTGGCAATCCAGTACAACATCCAGAGGTCTTCATTTCATCTGTCCTGCATCCTGGTCTGAGTAATGTGAAAACACATTGGGTAGCTCCCTGCAACATAAGCTATAATCATTGTGTGTGTGTCACCTGATTTGCTTGTTTGGGTTTTATTTTATCGGACTGAGCCATCCGACTTCAGATTAAAATTATTTGGGTTGAGTGCATGCTGATTGTTTTCTTTCCTAAGGGCCCCAACAACAGCTGCAATGCCAGCCTACCCTGGGCAATGCTATAGTCTAGCCTGTAATTCCATACTGGGTACCCAGGGTTGCGAGGACTGTGTTAAAGGGACTCACTGTGCATGCTTGTTCAGCCTGAATTTAATCAGGTCTATTAATTATTTGCTAGATTCATGCCCCACCCTAGTTCACATCACCCTGAATAAATCAGATTGCGGTTGTTCCCATTTAACCTGCCTAGTGTGTAACTTATTGGTGGGGATATTGTACTGCCATTGTATTGCTGCAACACTGGTCTTATTTTCCAGGGGGTCTCCAAGGCAATTGCAGCAGCTCCAGCCCTGGTGGTAAGTGCAAGGAGTGTGAGCATATCATTACTGTCATATGGTACATGTGAATGTGTTGTTGCTGAACTGTTTAGGCCACTAGAAGGGTTGGTGGGTGGTTGGTTACTATCTGTTTCGCTCACATAGGATCAAAACAGTCAGTGTTTTACCAGATTGTATTAGTGACCACTCTCCTACCTACTGTGTGTGATGTAATCATTTTGATGCCCCACCACCCATAATACATGAATTCAGGAAAATGTCTCAGTTTAACGTAGACCATTTCTCAATGCCTATTAGTAATGCTGATTGGACACCCGTTACTCGCCTCCCTTCAATAGACCAGGCACTCAATTATTTTATCTTTACCTTTAAAAACATCATCAACAGACATGCTCCACTTACTAGATGTAGATCTAAGGGTATTATGGCACCCTGGCTCTCTACTGAAATCAGGACCTTCATGAAGAGTTGTGATGCAGCCTGGAAGACCTATAAACACAGTCTCCTTCATTCTGATTGGCTGTATTATTGACAGTTGAGAAATAAGTGTAAAAATAGGATACAGGGTGCTAAACGTACCTATCTCCGTTCACTTCAGACTGAGAATCTCAGCAAGCCCAAAGAATTCTGGAAACATATCAATTCTTTGATCAAAGGTAAATCAACCCAATGTCCAAGCTCCATATCGTCTGTCAGCCACCTCCTTCAAGATCCCCCGTCCACTGAAGAAGGAATTAATCAGTTCCTCACTGACCCTGATAGGTACACAGCTCACCTGCCGCCAGTCTCGGATTTCTCTATCCCTACTTAGCATCACATGCTCTTGGCTCCCGACACCCTTTCCACCCAAAAATAGCCACTAAAAGAGAAGTCCTCAGGCTGTCATCAAATCTCAAGTCAGAGAGCTCCCCTGGCCATGACACATTAGAACCTAGGTTTCTCAAACTAGGGACAGCAGCACTCGCTGCACCTGTTTGTGATCTTCTAAATTTTTTTTTTTATTTTAGTCTTTGGTAACCGGGTTAGGCCCACTAGGCACAAGTGCCTATTTTCAGGGGTGATCTGGGAGCATTGGGCGGTTAAGTGACTTGCTCAGAGTCACACAGTATGCAAGTGGAGGTTGTGAGAATCAAACTCAGGTCTGGTCTGCTGGATGTATCAAGCTCGTTCACACCTCGTTCTTCTAACCTCTAGGCTATACTGCCAGCCCAAATAGATCCATCCTCTCTGGTGAAGTGCCAAGTCTTTGGAAAGTGGCTGTGGTGGTCCCCCTCTATAAGGGGGGGGACCCACGCTGTGGAAAATCATAGGCCTATTTCAATTCTCTGCCCACTGGCTAAGATCCTGGAGTGGATCCTGCACATTCAGCTACAATCCTACCTAGACTTACATCATCTTCTCACAGACTGCCTGCATGGCTTCAGGAAGGGCCATAGTACTACCACAGCCCTTGTCAAAGTCTCGACTGACATTCTTAATGCAAGTGATGCTGGTCTTCTAACCGGTGGAGTATTCGCTGAGTTAACTAAGGCCTTCAATCTAGTCAGCCATGACCTTCTCATTGGTAAAATGCATCAATTAGGTCTAGATAGCTTAGCACTCACATGGTTCTATGACTACCTCACTGGAAGATCGCGACGAGTAAAATGGTCTGGTTCACTCTCCTCTTCAAGGCCTATCTCACACGGAGTACCCCAAGGTTCTATTCTTGGCCCGATACTATTCTCACTTTTTATCAACGAGCTCCCCAACTTCTGTGGCGGTGCATCCGTACAATTATATGCTGATGATGCAATCTTATACTGCTCATCTAACAGCATAGACTGGCTTAACCAAAGTCTTAATTCTGATTTCATTGTGCTCAAGACCTGGTTCTCACAATCACCTAATTCTAAATACGAAAAAAACAAAAGCTATGCTTTTCCATTACTCGTCCCCCAAACCTACCAAACAGCTCCAGATCAGTACACAGTCAGGAGACCCATTGAGGTGGTTAGTACTTTTAAATACCTTGGGGTTCACTTAGATGCCTCCTTCTCACTGGAGCATCATGCAACTCAGCTTACCAAAATGGTAAACCAGAAGCTTGGGTTATTATACCGCCTCCACCCTCTTTTATCCAATGCCACCTGTAAAAAGATTGCATCAACATCCCTTCTCCCTATTTTGTTCTATGGTGCCCCTCTACTACTCTCCACCCAATCATCTTCCCTTGCACAGGTTCATCAACTCTATCATAGGATTGGACATTTTGCCCTTGGAGTGGACTCCAGAAAACACCACTGTGAGGCCCTGTATTCTCTTCAATGGCCTACCTATGACTCAAGGTTACAGTTTCACACCTTATGCCTTGTATTCAAACTTACCAAGCTCTTTAATCTCCCTTGCCTAAGGGGAATCATTTACAAAAAGCACCCACACGCACACTTAGATCTACTTCCTTACCCTTATTAGCAATCCAGAAGACGCAACGCCTATTGGGTAAGCGCTTTCGCCTTCTCAGTTCCCTCTGCTTGGAATTCCATCCCCCTCAACTTACTCTCCTGCTCCACCCTATCCTCCTTCAAAACAGAGCTTAACTCTTCCCTACTAACTCCCCTCCTCTGCAATTGCTTTAAGTAACCCTTATAGCATCGTTAATGCCTAGTATATGTTACTCTGATAGATGTATCTTGTAATCTACCTGCTCTCGTGTTTCTGCTGTGTATATATTGTATTATATTATTTATCCTGTTTATTTATATATGCCTTATGACTGATCTGTTTTAAGTTACTTACCAGGCTTTCCACTGTAATAATTTTTGCAACATTGTTAAATCTCTCTGTAGCCTGTATATTATTTTTGTATTTATCTATTGTACTGTGTTCACCATTGACACCCGGGTCGTCACTGAAAAAGGAACTGCATGGTCTCAGTGGACTTGCCCGGTTACCAAAATTCTAATAAAATAAAAATAAAATAAATAGCATCCTGGAGAGCTATACCAAAAGCACAATGACACAAAGCTCTGTAACAGAGTAGACACACCAGAGGGTGTAGACAGAATGAGAAGCGACTTGCAGAAACTTGAAGAATGGTCAGGGGTTTGGCAGTTGAAATTCAATGCAAGGAAGTGCAAGATAATGCATATGAGGCACAAAACCCTGGCACAATATATCAGTTGGGGGGTGAGGATATAGCATGCACCAAGCAGGAAAGGGATCTTGGGGTTATCATCTCTGATGACCTCAAGGTAGGGAAACAGTGTGACAAGGCAGCAGGTAAAGCAAATAGGATGCTGGGATGTATAGGCAGGGCATCACCAGCAAGAAAAGGAGGTCATAATTCCGCTATACAAGGCACTAGTGAGGCCCACCTGAGTACAGTGTACAGTTCTGGAGACCATACTACGTAAGGACATAGACAGGGTAGAGAAGGTTCAGAGGAGGGAACAAAGACGGTGCATGGATTGCATCACAAGTCCTATGAAGACAGGTTGAAGGAACTGAACATGTACTCCTGGAGGAGAGGAGGAGAGGGATATGATAGAGACATACAAGTATCTTACAGGAGGAACAGGGTGCAGGAAAACACTATTTTTAAGCGAAAAAGATGTTCCAGGACTAGAGGGCATGGATGAAGTTGGAGGGAGGACGATTCAGAGGAAACATGAGAAAGAATTTCTTCATAGAATGGGTGGTGGACAAGTGGAACACCCTGCCAGAGGAAGTGGTGGGGTCTGAAACAATTACGGGATTTAAGAATGCATAGGATAGACAGAAAGGAATTCTAGAGGTCAGGGGTAAGGGGCAACAGACTTCTAGGAAAACAAACTGAACTTACAAGCTCAAATGGGCAGACTGGGTGGGCCATAGGCCCTTATCTGCCGACACTGTCTATGTATCTATGTATCTATGTAGCAGCTATGCTACCCAAAAACCATTTCTCTGGGTGGAAGCACCTGATCACCGAGCTCAGGCCCCTCAACCTGTACATAGTCGTGCAGGCAGGGGTAGTAGCCCATAGGATAATGCCATCTAGGGGTTACATTTGCATAGTTGGCCCGCCTGAAATCCAGAAACCTTTCTTTCATGTAATCTGACTCTTCTGCTGTTCTCACATTGAACCACACTGTACTGTGATGGTTTGATCGCTTTAGAATGTGCACAACAAAGATTTTAAGCAGACTGCTTTTTATAGAGAACAAAGGCAAACCATATACTATAAACTCACTTCAGAGTTCACAGAAGGACCCAAAATACACATTTACGTTTTTTTAAGGTGTTTGTTAGATAAGCCAGAGGGCTTGCTAAAATACTCCTAGTAATGCTGAACTAAACTGCATGCTATCTCAGGCACTGGCTGCAGTTGTTAGCTCAAATGAGTTGAAAATATTGAATTAATATAGTTTATAGGTAGCCCCCACTGTGGTACCACTAAGACTTGAATCACATGAGTTCCTTCTGTAATATTGTGGTTTTTCTCTAACCTAGTATTGATGACCAAATTCTTGAAAAATGCTTTCATGCTGTATTGAACTTTAACAATGCAATAAAAACAAATTAAAACAAATAGAACTGGATCAAGCACTGAGCCCTGGGATACTCCACGCAAAACATCCCTGCACTCTGAAGGGTAATTATTCACCACAACTTTCTGCTTCCTACCAGTCAGACATGTTTCTATTCACCTTTTGTACACTTTGTGGACTCCATATTGTGCTAGTTCCTCCATGAGTTTTCCATGTGATTCAGTCTCTGCGGCCTTGCTAAAGTCCAGATAGACTAAAGCCACCACCTGGCCCCTATCTACTGCCCTAGTTACAGCTTCAAAGAAGTCAGTCATGTTGGTTTGGCAGCAGATCCCTTTTGTGCAGCCACATTGTGTGCTAGAAAACTGACTAGGCCTTCACATGCATGTGGTGCACCACGACCTCATCTTTAACACTGTCAAGCACTGACGTAAGGCTCATAGGTCTGTATTAGTTACCTGGGTAGGACCGTGGCTCTCTTTTTTGAATAGGGGATGTCAGTTGGCTGTTTTCCAGTGCTCTGGCACTGTCCCTGTCTCTAAGGGCTTTTTTTTTTTTACTTTCTTCTTCTTCTCCCCACACACCTGCTGGCCCTCTCAGTGCCGACGGCCCCCTCAACCCCCATCACCCGCTATCTCCGGCATTTACCTCTGACCTTGGCTCGAATCCCCACAGTATTCCCCCTGTCACAGGGCTGGAGGGGGTACCCCAATTCCTCCTCTGGAAACCTTGCTAGAGCAAGCCTACCATGAGCCCCGTAGGCAGTTGAGGATCTGCAGAAGGCAGTCTGCTTCATCCTGTCACAACCGGTGTCTTTTTTCCTTGTTTTCTCCCCCCCAGGATGATCCATGGAAGGGACGGCGTGATGCTGCATGTAGAGCATGCCGGCATCTCCACAGGGGGCGTCCTCCCACCCCTTAGCCACTCAGCTTGCACCGTGATCTATGGCCCCCTAGGTGGAGGTGTTGAGGCAGAACTTTCTGCCAACTCACCCTGAAGGAGGAGAGCATCTTCTGGGATGCTTAATCCTCCTTTCCCAAGCTGACTCCCAATGACTTGAGCTCGCTACTGATCCCGGGCCACCAATGTCATGAGCGGTAGCACTACTGCTGTGGCTATGGACTGGCCATCTCTAAAGAGTGTTGAAAGACATCAGTGAGGGGCCCAACCAGAATCCTTTTATCTCCGCTATTATCCTTGGGTAGATACCATTGGGACCCTGAAGTGGGGATATTAGGCTCACAAATGAGTCCCTGTCTCACAGGAGATAGCCCAATTAGGGATGCTCAGAACTGGCCACTTCCGATCTGATTGGGCTTTATTGGAATTTAGAAATTTACAATTCCAAATCCAGTTTTTATCCAGTTCCAAAAAGGACCTCAAAATCAGACTCAGAATAGGTTTTGAAATCCTAATTCCTTAACACTAAATCCTGAATTCCTGTGTAAATACATGTGTTAGCCTCAAATTTTGGAACCAGGTTTTTCTAACTGCAATTCCAAAAACTGGGACAGAATATGACACATCTGATTGCATGGTTCAGAAGCTGAGCACTGCCCCTGCACCAGCCAACACCCACTTTTGATGAAGGTTGGGAGATGGCAGTTCTAGGGCCACGTACTGGCTAAGATCCACATCACTCCTTTTTTCCTTTAATCCTCCAGCTGCCACAGGACCGAACTGGCTGTCAAATGCAGAGCACATAGATAACTCCGTCTTTGTCATTTCCCACATGGGCATGCACCTTTCTGCTGATATAAGTGGAGCAAAGTAAGTAGGGCCAGTTTCTACCCAATGGGACAAGTCCCTCCCTACCCTTGTACTTTATACGGGGCAGTTTGACTGTGTCTAGTGGTAACTACTTTTAAAGAGAAAGTGTTCTGGGAGTTTTTCCATGTCAAATGTGAACTTTTATACAGTATATTCCCAGGTGCATGACTTTCCATTCAGCCCGAATGTCAAGTTTGATGATTACTGCATATAAGGGTCCTTGTTTTCATGGAAACAATGGCCCACAGTTTAATGCTGCGTACTAGTTATTGAGTAGGATTTGCATCAAGGACAGGCAAGTCAGAGCTGGTCACACCAGGGGATGAAAAACATCCTGAGAAATGTGTTCGAACTCTCCAGTGCCACATACACCCACACAGGATCATACTTTTACTTGTCTTTTTTGACATCTGAACTTTTTTTTGCATAAGAATTTATTACACGTACATTAAAAATACAGAGAAAACAAATAAATATAAAAGCAAAGAAAAAGAACACCAAGGGAGGGACAGTGAGGCTTAATAAAGGGGAAGGGGATGGGCAGAGGGTGACTGTGAAAAGGCAGAGATACTAAACAAACATTTTTGCTCAGTATTTACAAATGAAGAAGGGGAGGTACCTAAAACAAACAGTAGGAACACTCTGGATACAGAAGTTGATACCAGCCCATTCACAGAAGAAAGGGTTCTGAAAGAACTCTTAAAACTGAAAGTGGAAAAAGCAATGGGGCCTGAAGGGATTCATCCCAGAATTCTGAAAGAGCTAAGGGTAGAACTAGTGACACCACTGACTACCCTCTTTAACAAATCATGGAAGGATGAGGTGGTACCTGAGGACTGGAAGAGGGCAGATGTTATTCCACTTCACAAAAAGTGGGAACAGGGCAGAAGCAGGAATCTACAGACCTGTTAGTTTAACCTCAGTGATTGGGAAAATGATGGAATCATTTCTGAAGGAAAGAATTGTTGAGTATCTAGAGGCCAGAGGGGCACAGGACCCAAGGCAGCATGGATTCACAGCAGGAAGGTCATGTCAGATGAATCTAATAGATTTCTTTGACTGGGTGACCATTCTGTGAATGGGCTGGTATCAACTTCTGTATCCAGAGTGTTAAGGAGGGGCTGTGGACATGGCCTTCCTAGACATTAGCAAGGCATTTGACACAGCCCTACAGAAAAGATTATTATACAAGCTGGCCAGCCTGGGAGTGGGTCCCAAGATGGTAGCCTGGGTAAAGAATTGGCTCGAGAACAGGACACAGAGGGTAATAGTAAACAGAGTCCACTCTGAAGAAAGAAGGGTTACTAGTGGAGTACCACAGTGTTCAGTACTAGGACCAGTCCTCTTTAATGTCTTTATAGGCGACATTGCAGAGGGATTGGAAGGAAAAGTATGTCTCTTTGCAGATGACACAAAGATCTGCAACAAAGTTGATACACAAGGTGGGGTGGAAAGGATGAGAAGGGACTTGGCAAGGCTGGAGGAATGGTCAAAAATATGGTAGCTTAGATTCAATGCTAAGAAGTGCAAAATAAAGCACCTGGGAAATAAAAACACAGGGGAAGAGTACACAATAGGGGGTGAAATACTAACAACAACAAAAATGGAAAGGAACCTGGGGGTAGTCATATCAGATGACCTGAAGGTGGGCAAACAATGTGAGAGGGCAGTAAGGAGGGCTGGGGAGATACTGGGATGCATAGAGAGAGGCATCACCAGTAGAAAACAGGAAGTTGTTATCCCTCTGTACAGACAACTGGTGAGACCCCATCTGGAGTACTGCGTGCAGTTCTGGAGACCCAGTCTCTGCAAAGACATAGACAGGATGGAGGCAGTCCAGAGGAGGGCAACTAAAATGTTGCAGGTTCTGCACCAGAAGACATATGAAGGGAGACTTAAGCAGCTTAATATGTATAGCCTCGAAGAAATGAGGGAGAGGGGAGACATGATAGAAACTTTAAAGTACCTCAAGAGAATCAACAAAGTCCAAGAAGATAGCATCTTTCAGAAAAACAGATGTGCAAGAACATGGGATACAATTTGAAGATTGAGGGGGGATGGCTCAGAGGTAATGTGAGGAAGTATTTCCTTCATGGAAAGGGTTGTGGATGCATGGAACAGCCTTCCTGAGGAGGTTGTGGAGTCAAAAACAGTGGTGGATTTCAAGAATACATGGGTCAGTCATAAGACAATTCTAGGGGGTGGGAGACAGGAAGAAGTTGGCTGTTGGTTAACTAGGATGTGCAGCTTATCCATTAGGTAGAGAAATGGGCAGACTGGGTGGGCCAAGCAGTCTTTATCTGCCATCAAAGTCTGTGTTTCTGTGTTTCTATGTAAATGAACCATTGAAGACAATGTGCACGTCTGTGAAAGAATGATTTACTTCAAATAGAAAAACATTTGTAACTCTTTAAGCTTACATTACCTACAGTTCATTCAACAGTTCTTAGCTTACAGTTCCTTTTTTAATATGTCTAATTTTCCTTAGTATATAATATACAAAATTAATCAGGTGTACTGTCTAGGACAAATATACTGTGCAATTTATACTTCTAATACAACAAGGAGGAGCGTCTTGTATATAAAAAAACGAAGTTGTTATGTACTTAAAAAAATATATAAATATATATATTGGTCATAATATTTACTTTATAAATAAAAAAAATACAAGAAAAGAATTAAAGTAGAAAAAAGACATAAGTCTAGAAAAAAAATGAGCTTTCAACATAACAGATATTTTGCTTGAAACTAGGTTGGAGGGGGTTTAAGCCCAACAACGTATACAAATTCTGTATCACATTACTTAATCTACTTTCAGTGCAGTCAGTAAAAGGTGAACTACCACTTTCCACATAATATCCATAGGATCAGTAGAGTTTGTTGCATAATCAGTCAGTTTTCCTATCTGTAATGTCTCCAAAAACGGCACAAGGTCATTATGTTGCTGGGCAGAATGCCGTGTGGCACAATTGCGTTGCGTGATTTCTGGAAGGTTTTTGTTCTGAGGGGGGCTCTGCCCCCCCACACACCCCATTATCAGGGGCTTCACCCCACAGACCCTCCCACTAAAGATTCCAACTGCGGGTGGGGTCCAACTCGGAGAGTGCAGAGGTCTGGGTTTCGCCATAATGCCGTACGCTATTAAACGTATGACATTATGACCCAGTGCATCCAAAAACATGTTTTACCACTTTTTATATTCACCTTTGTGCTTGCACAAAGCAAACAAGTTGGTGTGATAGTGGGCTTTGAGAGGTATGTCACTGTCTGTCCAATGCAGAGCATTCTGAAAGGGGCTCAACAGTGTCAGACGAATCATCAGTCAGGCTGATCATGACACTCTTCTGGTCTTGCTGGGTGGAAGCTTTGTGTAGTTCAAAGAAAACAGCCACCTGAATCATAAGGCAGGTCTTTCCTTTGATCTACATAAAGCCACCCAGCAAGCAGAGCTGATCAGCATCATAATCAACCTGCTGTGGTTCCCCCACATGAAAACAATCCCTCCCACCCCATGCCAGGTATCCCTCCCACCTCCCAATGCATCTTCCCCCTTCCTACTTAATTTTCCAGCACCACGGTGCCCAGTCTCCAGTGATGGCTAGTACCCCCCACCTCGACCATTAATATGTTTTAAATGACAAGGTGTACCAAATTCAGAAAACCACAAACTGCACCGGAGTATGCGTGACCAAAAAGGTAAGCATCCCAATATAATTACTAGTGTCGGTGCTGTGCCTACAAACACTGCTATGGTAAAAAGAGGCGGTGTCAGTGTGCCAGAGGACAGAGAGTGTAAATGTTGTGCTAAATAACGGCAGACGGATTCTGTTAAAATGCATTAATGGTTACCAATTAGTTGTATTCTGAAAAACAATTTTTTGAGTATCACCAATGTTTCTCTAGCAGCTGGAAAGCTAGTGTGAGCATGACTGAGGCTGTGGTAGCTAAATACTTGGCATAAGAGTGGATCCCATTATTAGTTTATACTACTGGTTGTTCTGAGGCCATATTATTGGTGCTGGTATCAGATATACAAAAGTTATTTGAACAGCACTGATGTATTAAAACTCTATTGGTAACAGTCTGCTTTGATACTTTCAGAGTGTCCCATTATGTGAACATTTTATGTTGCATTTCTGGCTACTACAACATTTCTTACTTCCTTTGGAGCCTGGAATGGTGCTAATTATGACACATACATGATTGTAAAATAAAGTAACCTGGAACAATTAAACCAAATGTCAGCAGGAGGGGTTGTGGGATAACAGATGGACCAGACTCCGAACTTCAAGTTCAACATGCAATCTCTGTGTGATGTTTATTCACAATGGCATTTCCTTTCTTCAGTACATCAGTTTGTAGCAACAGACTTTCCTCTATACTTAGCCAGCACCTACTGATCTCTGATCTAACTTATCTGTTGAGATTTAGCCTTCCCCATGTGGGTCTTGTTTGCTTGGTTGGTGGGGGCTCAAATAAAAAATAAAACAAAAAAAATAACAAGCTAAAGACAAAGAACCTCAGTGCAAAAGCACTGAAACAAGGGTTACCCCAAAGGGCATTGACAATAAGCCAAGTTTCAAAGAAACACAACATCACATATATTTCCATAATGCAAAGCATCATGGGATACATGCAAATCACCATGAAATTTCAGGCTTGTTCAGTTTACAGCAATTTACATGCATTTTAAATAGCACAACTAACAATTTTTATCATACAGTCCCCTAGTAACTTTTTACCTTTATCAAAAACAACTAGTGCCATGGTATGTTCAACACTTACAGGTTTTATACACATATGGTATATAAGGTTGTAGGAATGGTCAGACATATGGCAACTTAGAGTCAATGTAAAGAAGTGCAAAGTAATGCACCTAGGAAACAAAAACCCAGGAGAATAGTACACAATAGCAGGGGAGGTACTAACAACAACAATAATGGAAAGGGATCTGGGTGTAGTCATATCAGATGACCTAAAGGTGGGTAATCAGTGTGAGAAGTCAGTAAGTAGAGCCAGGGGTATACTGGGATGCATAGGGAGGGGCATCACAAGTAGAACAAGCATTTGTCAATGCCGAACGTTTGCTTGCAGGTATTTGCAGTGGTATTTGGCACTTGGACATGGCTTAAAAAGATCAGTGACAAAGAAGTACAAGCATTTGTCAATGCTGAATGTTGCTTGCTTCTACGTGCTGTTTAGGTATTTGGAAGTAATTGGAGTGCAAATATTGAAAATTCACGAACTTACGAGCTTGCGTAGGAACTGTGCAATGCACGCTTATAAAACAGTCATTTTTAGGAATTTTTTCACCAAATTTTCAACATAGCCATTTTAAGACCTCTGCTCATGAACAGTGTCACTGTGATTTTCTTAATGTGTTCCATACATTGATTTTCGCGACCAACTGGCGCCATTGTGCGCTATATGGGCGAAACACGTTTTGAATGGATGTGAAAATGACAGCTGTACTGCTCCATGAGGAGGTGTGGTAAAATGGCAGTGTGAAAATCTGGAGGAAATATTGAAAATTCAAAACCCACGAAAGGCAGCATAGGAACTGCGCAATCTAAGTTCAGAAACAGTCATTTTAGAATTTTTCACCAAATTTTCAACATAGCCATTTTAAGACCTCTGCTAATGAACAGTGTCATGGTGATTTTCTTAATGTGTCCATACATTGATTTTGCACACTGACTGCACCATTGTGTGCTACATGGGCGGAAACACGTTTTTGGCAGGATGTGAAAAATGACAGCTGCACTGCTCATAAGGAGGTGTGGTAAAATGGCAGTGTTGTGTGAGCAATGTGGACATGGCCTACCTAGACTTTAGCAAGGCATTTGACACAGTCCCACACAAAAGATTAATATACAAGTTAGCCAGCCTGGGAGTGGGTCCCAAGATGACAGCCTGGGTAAAGAATTGGCTGGAGAATAGGACACAGAGAGTAATAGTAAACGGAGTCCACTCAGAAGAAAGGAGGGTTACTAGTGGGGTACTGCAGGGTTCAGTATTAGGACCGGTCCTCTTCAATGTCTTTATAAGCGACATTGCAGAAGGACTGGAAGGAAAAGTATGTCTCTTTGCAGATGACACTAAGATCTGCAACAGAGTTGATGCACAGGGTGGCATGGAAAGGATGAGAAGGGACTTGGCAAGGTTAGAGGAATGGTCAAATGTATGGTAGCTTAGATTCAATGCTAAGAAGTGCAAGATAATGCACATGGGAAACAAAAACCCAGGGGAAGAGTACACAATGGAGGGTGAGATACTAACAACAACAAAAATGGAAAGGGACCTGGGGGTAGTCATATCAGATGACCTAAAGGTGGGCAAGCAATGTGAGAGGGCAGCAAGGAGGGCTGGGGGGATACTGGGATGCATAGGGAGAGGCATCACCAGTAGAAAACAATAAGTTATCATCCCTCTGTACAGACAGCTGGTGAGACCCCATCTGGAGTACTGTGTGCAGTTCTGGAGACCTCATCTCCGCAAAGACATAGACAGGATGGAAGCTGTCCAGAGGAGGGCAACTAAAATGGTGCAGGGTCTGCACCGGAAGACATATATAGAGACTTAAGGAGTTTAATATGTATATCCTCAAGGAAAGGAGGGAGAGGGGGGACATGATAGAAACTTTCAAGTACCTCAAGGGAATCAATAAAGTCCAAGAGAGTAGCATCTTTCAAAAAAGAGGTGTGCAAGAACAAGAGGGCACAATTTGAAGATAGAGGGGGGGCAGCTCAGAGGTAATTTAAAGAAGTATTTTTTCACAGAGAGGGTTGTGGATGCATGGAACGGCCTTCCGGAGGAGGTTGTGGGAGTCAAAATCAGTGGTGGAATTCAAGCATGCATGGGACAGTCATAAGGTACCCTAGGGGGTTGGGGTAAGAAGAAGTAGGCTGCTGGTTAACTAGGATCTGCAGCTTATCCAGTAGGTAGGGAAATGGGCAGACTGGGTGGGCCAAGCGGTCCTTATCTGCTGTCAAATTCTATGTTTCTATGTTTCAATGTTGAAAATCTGGAGTGAAAATATTGAACATTCGTGAACTTACGAGCATGCGTAGGAACTGCGCAATGCATGCTAGTAAAACAGTCATTTTTTGGAATTTTTGCACCAAATTTTCAACATGCGGTTTTTGGGACCCCTTCTCATGAATGTTGTCACTGTCATGGTGTTATTCGGGCCAGAAGGGTGATTTAGTGCAGTGACTGTGCAATCACCCTTTGGGCCTGAATAACGCCATGACAGTGACATCATTCATGAGAAGGGGTCCCAAAAACCCCATGTTGAATATTTGGTGCAAAAATTCCAAAAAATGCCTGAGATATGCAATAAAGTTGAAAAACCCCATCTAGCCCATTATACAGCTTACCGGCATTTCCTCAGTTCGTGGTCGACTTTGAAGAGTGCAGACGTGTTCCCGGTCCATCAAGATTGTTGCACCGAGCTCCAGAGGTAAGTATGGGGTGAGGGGTGTGGGAGGCAAGGTGCAGTGGTGGGTGCGGGTTGTGGGGGCGGGAGACTCATGTGGGAATCAAGTTTACTTTACAGGTTTTTTTTTATAATTGACGACATGGATGTTTGCTATGTTGGGGTGGGCTCCCAGCATGGCAGAAGGATGGCTGGGGGCCATTGAGCTGACAGGATTGGGCACCCCCGTCGGCAGATGACGTGGGATGTTTGCCATGCTGGGGTGGGCTCCCAGCGAGGCAGAAGAATGGCTGTGGGGGGGCCGTGGAGCTGACAGGGGATTGGGTGCCCCCGTCGGCAGATGACGTGGGACATTTGCCACACTGGAGTGGGTTCCCAGTGTGGCAGCAAAGATTTGGGGGGGCGGCGTGACATGGTGCAAGCAGACAGCGGTGGTTTTGTTTGAAGAGAAGACCACCATTGTCATACACAGCACGGCCTCCGATTGGTGCAGGACTGCCACGCCTGCTCAATGGAGCAGGGGATTGCAGAAGAGAGGCACACCTCCAAAGTGTCCCACTCTCCCAAGATGTTCCTTGTGCATGCACACAAGAGAACGTAAAAAGGGAAGTGGTTATCTCTCTGTACAGACAGTTAGTGAGACCCTATCTGGAGTACTGCGTGCAGTTTTGGAGACCTCATCTATGCAAGGACATAGACAGGATGAAAGCAGTCCAGAGGAGGGCAACTAAAATGGTGCAGGGTCTACATCAGAAACCATATGAAGAGAGACTGAGAGAGCTTAATATGTATACCCTTGATGAAAGGAGGGACGGGGGAACATGTTAGGAAACTTTTAGCACCTCAAGGAATCAACAAAGTCCAGGAGGGTAGCATCTTTCAGAAAAGAGATGTGTAAGAACAAGGGCGTACAATTTAAAGTTGGGGGGGGGACGGCTCAGGGGTAATGTGAGGAAATTCTTTTTCATGGAGAGAGTGGTGGACACATGGAATTGCCTTCCTGGAGAGATTGTGGGGTCTAAAACAGTAGGGGAATTCAAACATGCATGGGACAGACATAAGGCAATTATAGTGGGGGGTTGCAGGAAGTAGACTGTTGGTTAACTAGAATCTGCAGCTTATCCAATAGGTAGGGAAATGGGCAGACTAGGTGGGCCAAGTGGTCCTTATCTGCTGTCAAAGTCTATGTTTCTATGTTTCTACATTAAAGTATTTTACTACATAGTGCCATTGCATACTAAATCCAGCAACGAGGAACACAGCCTGTTGTTTTATATCAGCTTGGAGGTCACAACAATAACCTCCCTGTACGAGGACCTGAGAGGGAAAAGGAAAATTAAAGAGGACACTGTAGCATAGTCAAGAAAGGGGAGGGGAGTGCCCATAGGTGGACAACGTTATGGACTAGAAATTATAAAGGATAGATTAGGCTAAGAAATAGAAGAACTGTTGCAGCAGATTTAAGAAAAGGTCAGTCCTCAAGAGTGGCAGGAGTGCCCTCTCAAAGCCACCTTCTACAGAAAATTTATAGATAGAATGTCAGTTTAAGTTTTAATTAAGCAGGATTTACTGACAAAGAAAACTGTCCATCAATGTCTGTTGCCACTGAAGGTTTACTGCTGCCTTTACCCTTCCCCCACCCTTCCCTCCCACTCAGCTTCCCCCACCCCTACCCCTTACTTATCTACTGAAGAGCCAATGCTGTAATCATCTCTGGACTTGAGACACTTCTTCACTCATCAACATCAGACTGGGGACTGAGGAAATCAAGTAAGTGGGTCAATGTATTTTCAAAGCATTTGAGCGTGTCCTCATAACTTGATCGTCTTTAAATATTTTTTCCCAAATTTTCAACATTGCCTTTCTGGGACCCCACCTCATGAACAAATGCAGTGAAATTATTCAGACCAGTCCTGATATGTGATTTTGCAGTTGCTGTGCGAGATCACCTTTTGGGCAGGATTTGAACATTATTTCTGCCCTTGTTTATGAGGTGCGGTTATGCGCAAGCAATGCTGTAAATCTGGGGTAAAAGGATTAAAAAACAACAAAGTTATAAATGTACATTGAAATGTTAAATGTACACCTATACCTTTGTTGTTTTTTTTAAATTTTTAACACAGAATTTCAACCTAGCCATTTTTTTCACACCACCTCATGAATGTGACAGCTGTTGTTTTGTTTTTTAAATCCCGGCCAAAACGTGTTTTTGCACGTGTGGCATCAAATCACTTTTCAGGCAGAATTTGAACATTTTCTCCACCTTGTTCATGAGATGGTGTCAAAAGAAGGCTATGTTGAAAATTTGGGATAAAATATTAAAAAACAAAGTTATGAGCGTACATTGAAATTGTTCTATGCATGCTCGTAATGTTGGTAATTTTCAATATTTTGACCCCAAATTTTCAACATAGCCGATTTTTACACCACCCCATGAATGCGACAGCCAAAATGTGTTTTTGCACTTGTTGCATGAACGGATGTTTTGGCCACTATTTTATAAATGACATCTGTCATGTTCAGGATGAGGGGCCTGAAAAAGACTATGTTGAAAATTTGGGGTCAAAATGTGAAAAAAACAAGTAAGTTTTGAAAAAAACACTGAATTATTCCAACATTTACTTGTAACTTTATTTTTGCAGATTTGAGCCCCTAATGTTCAACACATCCCTTGTGTTATCCCACCTTCTGAACATGACAAGTGCCATTTTTTGAATCCCTTCTGAAACTTGTTTTCACAGTCACAGTGCAAAATCACCTTTCAGATGGGATTTTGAAAATTCCACGTCATGGACATAACATCAGGTCATATAAAGACTTTTGGAAATTTGGGGTCAAAATGTGGGAACCTACAGAAAACAATATATTCTGGATATACTGTAGACTCTGCCGTGGAGTTCTTCATCCAGTCCTATAACTTAGCCTGTGACCTTTTTGCTCTCCTTAGCAGACATGTCGTCAAAGGTACTGGCACACCATAAACCTCTCAATCCCGTCTAGACCAAATGTGTGACACGGATATTCTCTGGCACACTGCCCAGGAAACTGCAGAGCCAGCTGATAGGCAGTGCTATCATGAGGCCAGGAACAAATGCACCTACAGCATTCACAAGGCTAAAGCTGATTACTACCGGACTGTGCTCACCTTCTCCTGGGTCCCAGGGAGCAAGTTCTGGGACAACCCAAAAGAGCTTACTGACAAAACTGTAACTGCCCTGCCCTCCCCCTCCCAAATGTGCAGAAATGGGTGCATCTCCACTGGCCCTAAACTCACTGTGAACACACTAAACTCCTCGTTCTCCGATCTCAGCAGTGTGCTCCCATCTAACTTCTTTGCCCCCATCCCCCCGCCCCTTCCCATGCACCTCCCGTCCGCTTCAGAACTATCTCTCAGCAGGATGCCCTTCCCTACCTGCAAAAAGCGCTAAGCAAGTCCATATTTAGAAGTGACTTCCTGGAACTTAAACTACTGAGATTAAAGCTCAATGAGGTACTCTACCCCCCTCACAACTCTCCTGAACCGCTCCCTCTCCTTGGGTCAGTTCCCAACAAAGTGGAAAACCACACTCATCACATCTATCCACAAGAGTGGGTATCATACCATTCCAAGAAATTACCATCCCATATCAATACTCCCACCGCTCTCAAAAGCCCTAGAAAAAAATAATCGCCACCCAACTCTCTGACCACCTCACCAAGTACAACCCGCTATGTCGTGAACAACATAGAGGATTGTATATGAGCAGTCATACATAACAAGGATATTCTTGTATCGAGAGGTTTCCTTGGTAACAGATGACCGCGAGAGCTCAGCTTGAGAGGTACTCTGTTACCAAGGGAACCTCAGGATACAAGAATTTCATTGTTTGTTGTATGACTGCTCATACACAATCTTTTATAGTGTATGGGCAGTCACAGCATAGAAAATCATAAAAAACAGTGAAGAAGACAACAGAGAATAGAAATGTTAACATTATCTCTTTTTTTTTAACTGACACAGGGTGCTGCAGATGTTTCTGCAAGTTCAAGTTTAAATAAAACGCAACTTCCAGCTTAACTGGATTGAGGAAAGCCACTATGTGGCAGCATTCCAAGTTGTTCTGCTGCAGTAGTGACATAGCTAGAGCAGCATAACAGCTGTGATGACACATAGCTACTGCAGCATAACAACTCCATTCTAGTGATGGATCTCTATCCATAACAACATTCTACCATACACTATATGGCTTTTGCAAAAGCCACAGTACCACCACTGCCCTATTAGAATTTACTAATGCCATACACATGTCTCTAGATGTGGGGCACCTCGCTGGGGCAGTATTTGTAGACCTGTCAAAAGCTTTTGACACCATTCACCACTCTCTGCTACTATCCTCCCTTACCCAACTGGGTCTCTCACAGGACACTATAGGCTGGTTCGCTGATTACCTATCTGGCAGATTATAGCAAGTACGGATAACCCATATCCTGTCCTCCCCCCTCCCAGTCACCTCAGGGATCCCTCAGGGGTCGATTCTGGGACCCATACTATTCAGTTTATTTCTCAACACCCTTCCCAGTGCCTGCTCTGGTAAATTCCTTCTCTATGCGGACCACGCAGTACTTTTCAGCACCCACCCTGACCCTCCCATTCTCCAACAGGCCTGCCAAAAATCTTTCAATGAGGCTGAGTCCTGGTTCTCTAGCCATAGACTTGTTCTAAACTATAAAAAAACAAAATCAGTGTTGTTTGCCCACACCCAGAATAAATACAGTGGCCACCCCCTGCTCATAGTTAACTCCCACCATGAAACTCTTGAGTGAGTCAGCTCTTTCAAATACTTTGGGGTCACTCTGGACTCAGGGCTCACCTACCATGAACACGTCTGCCTCCTAAGCACAGCAGTCAATATACGCATTGGTCTACTGCACCGCTATAAACACTGTCTCCCTCCGGATGCTTTGCAAGTAGCAATCTCCTCTTCTATCTTGTCCCTAATCAACTATGTAATACCGATCTATGGTGCAGCAGACAACACTGCTCTCCACAGGATTAGGATGTCCCTGAATAAGGCCTGTCATCTGGTCTCTGGCAGTGACCAACTGACCCACACCTGCACCCACTATACCCTTACCAATTGGCTCAATTTTGACAGGAGACTGAAATACCAGACCTGCCTTCAGGCCCCCAAAAAATCTCAGCCTGCATTACCTCCCCCAACCGGGCTCACACTGCTACTTCTGCCTGCCCAAACCAGCAAGCACACTCGCAGCTCCGAGAAATCATCCTACCATGTCCCACTCTGCAAGACAACATTGGGACAAAGAACCTTTCACTACAGGGCATCTCTGGTCGAACACCCTTCCCAAAACCTTACTTTTGGAACCCAAACTTAGCCATTTCAAATCCTATCTTTGGGATCATATCTAGCAAGAAGCTGCCTGTGACTGTTACTGATCGCCCACCCACTACTCAGTAAGGCCCCTCAAGACAAAGAACTTCTGCACATATGCTAGCCCTTTGCTGTTTACCTGTAAGTGCCGTATTTCTAAACTAGAAGCATAGGCCATGCTTTTTTCCTACTGTGGCCTTTGTCCACACCGCTCTGTTAATGTTTACCTGTTTATGTATCGTAATCTCAGTGTATGCCTACTGATTGCTTTGCTTGCCACTACTTGCTATGTTACCTTCCTTATGCTTAGCTTTGACCCAACTATTCAGTCTTTTTGTTTAACTTTGTCTGTATTTCTGTATCACTCTGACGTGGAGCCTTTGTAAAGGAGCCTTTGACTCAAAGGGTTTAATTCCGATATGTTCAATAAATAAATATTACCTCTTACCTGGCCTATTCTGGGTAAATAAAATCTAAATGTGTAAATGCAGAACATCACTGAAAATGACATATCGTATCTTATCTGGTCTATCCTGGGCATATGTTTAGCAAAAATATGTAAAAGCAGGATCCCAGTACAGCAGAGCTTCCACTGTTCATCTATGCTGCTTTATCCTGGGAAAAATACACTGTAAAAGCTGGACCCCACTGGAACTGGAACTTGCTTTTCAGCTAGGCTATCCTGGGTAATTACATTACAGAAATGGGTAAAAGAAAGACCCAATCAAAAACAAGATATTGCATCTCAGCTGTGCTATCCTGGGTAAACACAGAGTAAACTTTGGGAAAAGCAGGATCCCACTGAAAACAAAATAGCATCAGAGCCATGCTATCCTGGGTAAGTAAAGTACAAAGATGTGTTAAAGCAGGGTGCACCCATGCTGAGGTGACATACATCTTGCTGATGCCAATTACAGTGTGGGAAAAATACTGCCTTGCATGATAGTACCAGGAATTTCATTTCCCAGGAGTTACAGCTCCAAAGCACCCTCCTGGGAAACAATCACTTTTAAGGAAGGCTTAGCCCCCACACCCCCCAACTAAATATAACCTCCTCCAGGGTGGGCATGCCCCAGCAGGGTAGAAACTATGGGGGTGCAAAGGGCAACATGCATGAGGGGTGATCTAAAATCAAGATCATCCCTTTATCTGTTGCCCTTTTTGTGGCACCGTAATTGCGATGGCCAAATTTACTCATTAACATAACGGGATACATTAAAGCAGGATCCCACTGAAAATTAGATATTGCATGTCACCTGGGTTATCCCGTGTAAATATAAAAAGATATTGCATCTCTCCTCTACTATCCTGGGTAAATGCAGTCTAAAGCTATACCCCATTGCAAATGACATATTACATCTCATCTGGTCTACCTTGGGTGAACAGTAAAAATGTGTACAAGCAAGACCCAGTACAACAGCAATGCAAGCGGTAAACATTCAGCATCGACAAATGCCTGTCGGCTTGGATGATCTTTTTAGCATTCTAGTTGGCTAGGAATAATGCTTTTAGTTGCCATTGTTGCCAGTCTAAATGCTCTCTCCTGTACCTTATTCATAGCGCATCCACATGTGTCATTAAATATAGAATAAAGTATGGGGTGATATGTGTAGCGAGAAGTTTACACACACCCGAGGGGTTAGATGCTACATAAACCCCGAGAGTGAAGCTCGAGGGGTTTATGCAAGCATCTAACCCCAATGTGTGCGTAAACTTAGAGTTTACACACACAACACCATATTTTATTTTATGTAATTGCTGGGTCGTGTTTTTTCACCACAGCAATTATGTAAAATATGTGTAAACCAGACTTGAATAGGAAGCCAGTGGAAGACATAATCTTACCTCATTGTGGTGGTCAAATTTTATTGTTGCTGAAATGGAACTTGTGACAAGTAACTGTGAAATTTGTATATTTAAACATTAAGTAGATAAACAGTTGAAAAAACTCGATGAAAAAGTAGAAGGGTACAGTTCTGGGTTGCTAGGAAGGAAAATGCGTTGCTAGGCTGTTACAGTTGCTAAGTGCTGATGGTTGCTTGGGGAACAGTAGCACGTGATCTGCAGAGGGAAGGGAAAGTGGGGAGAGGTTAGGGATCATGGGATATCAGGATCTCTGCAGTAGGTAAATACTTTCCCAAAAAAGAGACATTTTTCAGACTTTGGAGCAGTTTCACTGTTTTGGAAATGGTGATGGTGGTTTCTGAATGTAGAGTGATGCCTGTTTATTTAAAAATATTTGAGGCTTCAGTCTGTTGTGTGACTGTGCGAAAGGGAGTGTTTTCTGACAGGTAGAGACAGCCTGAGTGGTCATGAGGAAACTGCTGGCTCATGCATTTTTTCTCATAGGAAAGTGGCGCATGTTTGCCATTATAAGCACTCCTTTATAACGACAAATTACACCACAGTTTCCCTATGGGAAAAAACAAAACCCAGTTATTATATAGAAATAATTGTGGGGACTGTACTTCTGCTTTCTTGCTAGTGTAAACAGGGCTTTTCTAAGAGTAAGGATTGCATATTTAAAAACAAACTCCTTTGGGCAATCTTCAGAAGGACCTGGCCTCCTAAAATGGTAATGTGGGTACTGTTACTTTTTACCGTGCTAATTATAACGGAAAATACACTGCAAGTGTAAGTAGCCGCACATTACCATGGTGATGGCATCACACAACCGTTGCAAACAAATACATATTGCCACAAGAATTGTTGTATCGCAACAGGAAATGTTCAATAACAGGAGGCTACAACAGTACTTACAGGGCAACCATTGTATATAAATGCATGCTACGGTGGTAACTGTTTTGAACCCTGTGCATGCAACTGCCTGTTTCCCTGGTAACTGCATTGAAATCAAAATGTGCAACTGCATGTTGCCATGGTTATTACACGATCAGTGTAAGTGACTGCTTGTTTGTAGCGGAATCCCTGATGTTGGGTACTATGGAGGTCTCTCCCTATTTGTAGGGGGCCAGCAAGGGTTCTTATAGTCACTGGGGGACATTGGGGCAACTGCGAGGAAATGGGAGTATTTTTAACTTTAAACATTATTTCAGCAGAAATGCAGAACGGTACAATCCACCTAATCAGGATTCTGGTAATAGGCAAGGCAAGGCAACTTTTATATATATTGCACTCAATCCATAAAGGGTTCTGAGTGCTTTAGAATCACAACCAACACAATAGGCTATATATACCACTGGATTCCATTGCTCCAGTCCACATACACTCCTCTCTCCTTTCACCCTCGGTCTCTGTGGTTTGGTGGGACCTTGAGGGAGTTGCAGCGACTAGGACGAAGGTTAGAGCGGTGCTGGCGGGAAATCCAACTTAGAAGCCGACCATCTTAGACTGCTAGAGCATTATTGAGACTATCAGTCAGTAATCTCCTATAAGAAGGCAGAGTTCCTGTCCAGGGAAATTGCTGCCGTTCAGAACCGACCAGTTCAGCTCTTTCAAACTGTGGACAGGTTGTGCAACCCAGCCTGTCTGCAAGTATGAAGAGCATTTTCAAAATTGCAGTGTGAAGAGCATGCTCGGTTCTTTGCTGGTAAGGTGGCTGACATCAGGTTGGAGACCCATTCAGCACACTCTATGGGAGTTGCTGATGATCGATGCTTGGCCACTATCCCTCCTTTTTCCTGGAGTTCCTTCGACCGGCCGAAAATCATGGATGTTATGCAGATTGTCCAGGCTATGCACCCTACATGCTGTATTTTAGATCCGGGCCCTACAGTCCTGATTATGGGCTGTTGTGCTGCTATCGCCCCAGTTCTGACGCAGATAGTCTGGTGCTCCCTTGACTCTGGTGAGTTCCCCTGCTTCCTGAAGGAGGCAGTGATGACACCTTTGTTGAAGAAAGCTTCATTGGACCCAGACTCTCTCGCAAACTTCAGACCCATCTCTAACCTTCCCTTTGTGGGGAAGGTGTTTGAGAAAGTAGTGGCTGTATAGCTGGAGAACCATTTGACCATCCATAGCATCTATGAACCTCTCCAGCTCGGTTTCTGAAAGAGGCACAGTACCAGGACTGGGCTGGTTCGGGTACTCAATGATCTCCTGATGGTGAGAGATCAGAAAAAATTATTCATTTCGGTACTTCTTGATCTATCATCAGCTTTTGACACTGTGGACCATGGAGTACTGCTTGAACACCTGAAATCCATTTGTGGGCTTTCTGCTTTGGTCCACAAATGGTTTACATCATTTCACACTGGCAGAACTCAGAGGGTGGTGTCAGTGGTCTTTTCCTCTGAGCCTATCTCTCTGTCACGTGGGGTCCCTCAGGGCTCGGTGCTGTCCACCATGTTGTTTGCAGTGTACATGCTGCCCTTCGGAGATATTGTAAGACAGTATGTGCTGAGGTTTCATTGCTATGCTGATGATACCCAGCCTTACCTGTCTTTTGCACCCAACCAGGATGGAGCACTCTCAGTATTTAATGATGGCCTCGCTGAAATCCAGGATTGGATGAAGTCCAGCTGGCTGAAGTTGAACCCTGGGAAGACTGAGGTGATGGTTGTGGCTCCAGGTCACCGGATGGGGGGGTTGGGGGCAGGTCAACCCACGGGATTATTCCTGGGAGATCCCGAGCTCCCTACCTTTGTATGGGTGCGAGACCTAGGGGTGATACTTGATGAAGGGTTGACACTTCGATCTCAGGTGTTGGCTGTCATTAAGTTATCCTTTTATCATCTGAGGAACTTCGCTAGGATCAAGCACCTTGTTCCATCTGGTGACCTTCCTACATTGATCCATGCCTTTGTGACCTTGTGTCTGGATTATTGCAGCTCCCTTTACTTTGGGCTGCCGGGGGCTGATATCCACCACCTGCAGCTGGTGCAGAATTCTGCAGCCCAGTTGTTGATGGGGACTCCCCGGTCCTCCCACATCATGCCAGTGCTGCGGGAACTGCACTGGCTGCCAGTTCAGTGGTGGATCACCTTCAGAGTCGGATTACTGACGTACAAAGCCCTACACGGACTGGGCCCAGACTACCTGAAAGAGCTTCTGGTCCCTTACCACCCTGAGTGACCGCTCCACTTGGCCAACAAGGGGTTGCTAGAGATTCTGAGGGTGTCTTTAAAATCTTCAGGGGCACGGGCATTTATGTTCATGGCCTCAACCCTCTGGAATTCTCTACCTCGTCGGATTAGGGAGTGTGCAATGGTGGGGTGATTTAAACAGGTGTTAAAGACACATCTATGGAGCAGGACATTAGGCGATTAGGAAGACAGATTTTAACTGTATAGTATATTTATTACTGTGATTGCAGCATTGGTTTTAAATTGTTTAAATTTGTACTGTGCCTTGATACCTGAAAGGCGCACTAAAAAAAGATTAATATACATACAGTACGCTCCTGTTTATCCGACTGCACTTGGAGGCATCCGAAATGGTCGGATAATTGGGAGATCGGATAAACGAGAAGACAGTAAAAATGCTCAGTAAATAATCTTTAATCAAAAATCATAAATACAGTACAAGATTTAAAAAGAAATCTGTAATAAAATGTATTTAATTAGTGCATTTTCTATTAGGAAATGTAGTAAACTACTTGAAGTAGTCTGTGACAGACTTTTGTTTTTTGCTGACAAGTGACTTTCCCCATGCTTGTTGCTTCGTTGCATGTAGAAGCATACCCTGTACAGGACCCAAGTCAGGCTGACTCTCCAAGTACAGGATGCACTGAGTGAAATGCTCCACAGCCTCCTAATGATTGGGCACAGCAGGGGGGTCACTACTATCCTCCTCCTCGTCCTCCTCCTCCTGGTCCTCCTCAGTAGAATCAGCTTCGGCTTCCTCCTTCTGGACAAGCTCGATGATCACATCATCTGTCAAGATCTCCTGTCCTCTCTCACCAGCACCACAGTTTTGCCACTCCTCTATGTCTTCATCTGGGATAGGGTCAGGCATCAATGCTGCCAGTCTTCAGATTCCTTCTGCCTCCGAACTCAGTGCTTGATTAGCTGAGGCTGTTGATTCATGGTTGGGTGGAATTTCATCTCTGGAGGTTCGAATCCCTCCCTTTTGCCCATGACTTTTTAATCATTTCAGGCAGTACATCATCCCAAGCCTCCGCGCACATGTAGACAATGTACTTCAATGTAACAGACTTGATGATTTCACTGAAGGACAGTTGTTGATTAGATTCTGTAAGAATGGTCTGCAGCCGTTTTTTGCAGTACCCCTGTTTGAAAACTTCTAAAATGCCCTGGTCACGGGGCTGCACCATGCTGGTTGTGTTTGCCGGTAAGAACATGCATCTAAAGTGCCCATCCCAAGTCCTGACATCTGCAATCTCAGGATGTGCTGGTGAATTGTCCACCAGCAATAAGGCACGGAGGGGGAGACATTTACTCCTTAGATGTGCTTTTACCTATGGGGCAAACTGATCAGTGAACCATCTTTTAAAAAACAGAACTGTCCATCCAGGCATTGTGTTGTGCTTCACAGTGCACGGGCAGGGCATTAAGATTCACATGCTTAAAGCACCGAGGCTGCCTGGATTTGCCCACAAGAACAGGTTTCAGTTTATGAGTTACAGTTATTGCTTTCTGTGTTCGGAGTTACTTGGGTGCCCCTGTGCAGAGTAGCCAAACCTAACCTTTGTGCCGAGTGACCTATTCCTTCCCGAACCCAGCCCACGTGGTATTGCTGTCAGATGGCAATGGCAGACCGGGTAGGGGTTACACTTATGCACATTCAGAACACAATCAAATACTGCTCTCAGTGTAACCTAGAGGTTAGAGTATTGAGCTTTAAATAAGCTTAGTACATCCAGCACACCAGATCTAGGTTTGATTCTCACCACATCTACACTGTGTGACTCTGAACAAGTCACCTCTAAAAACTTACCCAGTTACCACACAATAAAAGAACACACAGCAAGCAGGAAAATGACACAGGAAAAACATAACTATACTTTGGAAACTCTCACCCCTGTTGTATAAATAGCACATGTAATGGACAGATTGTGTGCTATGGATAATATTGTCACTCCTGCATCAAGAGCTCAGGATACTCTCATTCGTGCGTTCGGCACTCGTAAATATCCGGAGCTCACTCTGCAGGAGTGACAATATTATCCATATCACACTCCTGCCCATTATATATCCCCTCTTTCTCTCTCTTTCTCTATATATAGTATCTACCTCTGTATTCACTGTTACTTTGTATCTCAGCTTTTGTGTGAATGTGTATGTTTTATATTATGTTCTCTTAGCTGATCCCTCTCCCCTCTGCCCAGAATGCATCAGAAAACGAGCTATTTTGGCTCAGTATGTCTTTCCTGGTGAAACGCTTTAATAAATAAATAAAGTAATAATGTAGTTCTTACTACCTTTGCATTGAGGATTGATAGTGATGAGGGAATAGAAGAAATGCAGACAGACTCGCAAAAGCTAGAGGGGTGATCTAGGATTTGGTAGTTAAAATTCAACACCAAAAAGTGCAAGGTAATGCACCTGGGGAACAAGAACCCCAGGACAGAGTACTGGATGGGAGGGGTGAGACTTAGCAATACGGCTGAGGAACGAGACCTTGGGGTTATCATCAGTGACTCACTAAATCAATCAAGTCAGTGAGACAAGGCATATAGTGAGGCAAGTAGGATGGTGGGATGTATTGGGAGGGCTGTTGATAGCAGAAAAGGAGAGGTATTACTTCTCTTATATAGATCCTTAGTGAGGCCACACCTGCAGTACTGCACCCAGTTTTGGAGTCCTCAGCTCAGGAAGGATAGGGATAGGCTGGTGACAGTACAGCACAGGATAACAAAAATGTTTCGGGGCTAACAGGGCAGGTCCTATGAGGAGTGTCTGAAGGCACTGAACATTTCTTTGCTGGAGACCAGAAGGGAGAGATAGATATGATAGAGACATTTAAATTACTAAAAGTACTTAACAAGGTGAACTGTGGGGGAACTATTTAGCTCGAATACAAGCTTGCAGTCACATGGTTACGAGTGGAACTGACAGGAGGGAGACTCAGGAAAGAGCCCAGGGCATGATTACAGAAAGGGTGGTGGAACCATTGAACAGTGTGCCAGCTCAGGTGGTGGGTGAGAAGACCGTTGGTGGTTTCAGCCATGGTTGGGATAGAATGATGGGTAAATAGTTGCTCTGGGCCACAGAATCAGAGAAGAGATTGGGGGTGGAGGATGGAGAGGGCTCAGACTCTGGAGGGACAGTAGATCCCAGGGCTAAATGAGGAACTAGGGTAGACTGGATGGACCATTAGTCTTTTTCTGTCATCATTGTCTATGTCTCTATGTAATTCAGTTCCCCATTTTACAGATGTTAGCAGGCACAACTGGGGAACTAATGCCCTCAGTGGATCCTCAAGCAACTACAGGAGACTCCCTTGAGGGGAGACCCCCACTTCTCCACTACCTCCTCTTTCTCCTACCAGCGAGACCGTAGTGCCACACAACTCTTGTTTATTGCTACTCTGATCTCAGTTATCATCTTTCTCTACTCTGATTTCTGTTATCATCTCTTTCTCTACTCTACTTTGATCTCTGTTATCATCTCTCTCTACTCTACTCTGGTCTCTTTCTCCAGCATCTGCCTCTCTCTGTCTGTAAGGGGGGAGTCTCTCTGTCATGCTCACCCAGCACCCCTTCACAAACATCGACCCACCTTGGGGCTGGCCTGAGTTATTTTAGGTGCTGACACAAACTGAATACCAGGAATAAGTTTTGGTGCCTCCTACTTGGGCAGGGATCTATACAGGCTACCCAACGTGGCCCTAATCTCTCCCCAGGAACAAATATTATTTTCCCTTCCACACACAGGTAGTGTTTACCTCCACAAGACACAGCCACACAAGGCAATAACCATGAACCAGTATTATAAAGTAAATTAAGTTCAGATTTATTATAGGGGAGGGGTAAAGGCAAATAAAACAGCAAAAAAGCAAACAGTATTGTTTTTCAACAGTTGTCTCCCAAACAGTCCCCATACGACCCCATGGGTGCACCCAATTCCCCTCAACAGCTGTATGGATACATACAAACATATGAAATTGCCAGCAGAAACAGGCCTCATGGTCTATCAAGTCTGCTCAAATGTGCAGCTAGTCCCTCATCACGCAGCTGCCCCTCCACCCCCCTTCCCAGTATCCTTCCCCTTCCCCTGTCCCAACCCTCTTGAAACTGCCCACCGTGTTACAGGACACCATCTTGTCTGGTAAGGTGTTCCATTTGTCCTCCACTCTCTCACTGAAAAAATGTCTCCTCATCTTCCTCTTGAATCTTCCCTCTTCCAATCTCATTCCATGCCCTCTCATGTCCCTCCACCTTCTCATCTGAAAAATCCCTTCTGTAGTGGTCTTGTTTATCCCCTTGAGATACTTAAAGGTCTCAATCATATTCCCCCTATCCCTCCTCTTCTCCAGCGAATACATATTTAACTCTCCCAACCTGTCCTCTTGGGGCTTGCTCTCCAATCCCTGGATCATCTTTGTGGCTTTTTGCTGCACCCCCTCCAACAATCCGATGTTCTTCTTCAGGAATGGGCACCAGTACTGAATGCAGTACTCCAGTTTGGGCCTGACCAGTGACCTATACAGGGTCAGGATAACCTCCCTTCTTCTGGAGGGGATCCCTCTTGCAATACACCCCGGCATTTTGTTGGCTTTTTCTGCCACCTTCCTGCACTGAGCAGAGTTGTTCATACTCCCCGCAATGCTCACTCCTAGAATAATCAATGTCTGTTGTGGAGGCTACCTCAAGAGGTTGCTGGTGGCCAACCTGATGACATAAGGTTGAAGGCCATTTGTGATCCAGAGGGAACCACTTTTGAACCTTGAAGTAGGAGAACTTTGAAAGGGGCCTAAATGGTTTTCAGAACAGGATGCAGCAAACAGATTATGGAAGTCTTCTGCCTGGGCGCTTTCTGATAGTTACCAAAGTCCTGCCCAGGACTTCACCCCCTCTGAATATCTAGCTAACTAACTAACTAATGAACAGAAGTCCTTGGGGCCACAGCCCAGAGGTACTCACAGTTTCTTGACAGCCTCAGAGGGTGCTGAGGAATGTCTTGAATTGGCAGTACTGCTCAGATTACAGCAGGCATTCTCTACAGAAGCAGAAGATGCTGTGTGGAAGTTTGAAGCAGGTGCTGGCCCATTCATTCGTGGCAGACCTTTATCTTCTTCACCCCTTGGGCCTGTTATCATCTTTGCCTGTCACAGGTCTTTCGTCATCTTCTCCTTTCAGGCCTTTCGTCATCTTCCAAGGGGGACCACCCAGGCTTGGGGTCACTCAGAACATCCAGGGCACACAACTTCCCTGTAACTCAAACACAAGCAGGCTTTTAACAGTCTCAAATCCAGCCAATTATCTTTTCTTCTTGGCTGGCAAATTGATCAACAGTTCAAATCAGGTTACAGGCTTGAAATTTAGTAGAACAGCAGTTCAAATTAATCCCAACCAGGAAACATAGGTGAGCAGTCCGGATAATTCTCTGCTGAAACAAGCTAGCAGACACTCTGCCAAAGGGATTTTTCTGGGCTTAAAGGGGCCTTTCTGCACCACAGATAGCCTGCAGTCTCGTGCAGCCCTCCCTTACAGTCCCTCTCCCTCCAGTTCTCCACTGGACTCCTCCCAGACCTCAGGACATAGCCCATTATGTAGCAGCCCTTTTCTCCCCACCCTATTGGCCATTTTTTTCCCGGGCTCTGCAGGGTGCCCTCTGACCCTTCCCATAACCCTCGATGGCAGGGAGAATCTCTGAGGGCACCATATTTGTTTCCCAAATTTCTGCATTGGTTTTGAAGCCTACCATTTTAATTACAAGTCCACACAGGGGTTATTAACATTATGCTCTGGCCCTGCTTTCACAGCTGTGGCCGGAGGAACCCTTGTTTTGTTTGGAGGGAGCCCTGTTTACTTGTCAGGGCTCCCAAAAGAGAATGTGCCCTTTCTGTGTCAATTAGAGCTGCGGGTGCACATGCACACCTCACTCATACACTGTTCCCGGTCCCACTGCCTGTTTGGGGACCGAGAAACCTCCAGAAGGCACCCACTGGCACAGAACCCACATACCCCAGCTCTACTGCTTGCCCTGGAGCCTGGGAAGCCTGTTTCATTGCGGCCACATGGCCAGCTACATTTAAAGGGGCAGTGGCTCCTTTAAGGATGTGGCCGCACATGCACAGCATCCGCATGTGTGACCATTACTGATTACATTCTCAGTCCAGCTTCAGCTAATACTAGACCAGGCAAGGTCTTCTTTAGGAGCCTAGAGGCTCTACAGTACATTGGACCTCGACCCCCTTTCCTTTAGGGGCTGAAGAACAGGAGGATGCAGCGGCAGCAGTCACGGAGCTCAAGGAGGGAGTCCTTGCCCAGCTCCCACCATGGGCTCCTGAAGGAAGCCCTCCAGTCCCGTTTCCCACAACATGGGGGACTGGAGGTAGAAATCAGGACCACAGGGATGCAAACGGGCTGTAGCCCGCTCAGGCAAGCCCCCACACAGAGGTGGAGGGCTTACATGTCTCTCTGTCTCTGTCCTCTCTCTGTACTACCTCTAGCCATACATGCCTCTCCCCTCAAGAGGAGAGAAGTGACTAACCTCTCTATCTGGTACAGTTTCTAATCTCGTGCTAGCATCTACACTCATCTAAGTTAAGGCTCAGAGCTCAGCTCGGGCAAGACTGAGCTGGTGCATGCACCCTTCGCTTTATCAGGGATGGGAGGGGCATATAGCAACCCCAAGCAGCTCCGCTACTGAGAACATGCACAGAGCATGCACAAAGACATAGCAGCAGCACTGCTGGTGGAAGTGAGGCCGGAATATGTCAGGACATGGGCCTCTATACACTTTAACCTTTTGGTAACCACGCTGGAACAGGCAGGGATGAAAGCCTGGTTACATGGTGGTTAATATGTTCAAGGTGACCACTCTTACGGTTACTGCACATTGTTAGGGTACGAGAACCACAAACTAAAGCTGGAGCAGCTCTGACACACTAAGAATATATTGAAAATGAGACCTCTTATAATTGTAACAGTGGTAGTCTCCTGGAATGTATTAATATATTATTGACCAAGGGTGATCCATAAAATGATAAAAATCTAAAAATCCTCCATCTGAATTGGCATGCTTCCAGGGCACCTGTGGGTGAGACACTCTTTACAAAATAAGAATGTTTTACATGCAGAAAAAATTGTACTCCAGTTAGTCAAGGGTGGTCCCTCAATCTATAATGTTTATAAGAGGGTCTAGAATGTTTAGAAATAATCTTACTTGCTAAAAAATGATGCAATGATTTATAATATTTGTAATATTGTAAATAAAGATCTAAGTTCTAGAGTTTCTAATTTGCTAGAAACATAGAAGCACAGAACCTGACAACATAAAGTAACCAAAGGTTAATCAAGTCTGCCCATGCTATGCTACCTTGTTGGACCTTTTGGAGAATTTTCAGAACTTTAACTAGAACTCGGACATTTCCCTCCCCAAACAAAGTGTTGTATACTACAAGCAGCAGAAGTTGAAAGTGCTTTTCTGATTGTCAGTAAAAGACAATTAACGGCTGGTATGTGCAGATATTAGTTACATAAATTTCCTCAAAAATTAGAATTTCATTTTTTTTTTTATTTCTGAAGACATTTGCATGTAAGCAGACCCTGTGCCTTTAGACATTATATGTTCCTACTGCTTTTCCTCTGAGGTCATAATCCTCTGTCTTGTGACAGCAGGAGAATTTTAATGAAACAGGACTGATATCACAGCAGAGGATTATGATTTTCTGACAGGAAAACAAGAACAGATAATGTCTAAGCTGGCAAAAAGCCTGATTTCCTGCACATGGCTTTAATAACAAACAAAAAAACTCAGAATTGTGAAATTCAAATTTAATTTCTATATTTTGAAATGTTAGCCCTGCTGATTCTGTCAGTGTTTTGCAGAAAACTGGAAA
This sequence comes from Neoceratodus forsteri, assembly GCA_016271365.2. Classification (NCBI taxonomy): domain Eukaryota; kingdom Metazoa; phylum Chordata; order Ceratodontiformes; family Ceratodontidae; genus Neoceratodus; species Neoceratodus forsteri. The sequence continues at coordinate 1,101,587,218 of CM028134.1, read as the reverse complement.
TCACTTTAAAAGGCAGCTGATGCCTCTGAAAGAACTTTGAAACACATACACACAACTGTAGTACGAATATGTTTTGCATGTTTCTGTATTCATCCCTCTGTTTTTCATTAATGGAGCAATTTATGATGAAAGCAGGAACACTGACTCTTGGACTTCATCTGTTGTTTCTGTTTCGCATTATGTCTGCCTTGGGCTCCCTGGCACCCTGCCCTGTCCATTCCTTGACATTGCAATAAAGCTGACCATGGTATTGGGATGAGCTGAGGCAGCTGAAGACTAAGGGATAGAGGTTGGACTGCTGGGGAGTATCAGTTGGTCATCACCACCAGAAAGACAAAGTTCCTCTCAAGGATGACTGCTGCAGGGAAAAATTGTCTGGCTCAACTCCCACACAGTGACAAGTTGCAAACCCCCCCATGTCTCCAATCTGAATGTGTGCTTTCTGCAGAAAAGTGCAAGGAGTTCAATCAATTCTTTTATTGATAAGGTGTCCATTACTCAGACTGGGATCACCTGAAGATTCCTGCCAACGGCAGGTAGTACCCAGTCTTAGATAGGCTCAGTCAGTCTGCCATCCTGGGAGGAATTTCTCCCAGTTTTAGGTGAGGAGCTGTTCCAGGTGACCTCAGGGCTGCGCCCCACCTACTGCAGGTTGGATCCAGGGTCTATCTGGTTGCTTGTTGGCTGCCGGGAGACTCTGGGAGGGATTTTCAAAGGGTGGCGCAGAGTTTGTGTCAAGCCTTGCATCAAATACTTCCATTGGCACAGCTCTGCCTCCATGATTGCCTCGACTGTGCACGATTTTACAACATCAGGCTTAATTTCGATATTTTACCCGCTTTACGACAGCTTGCACCAAATTTCAAGTGCAAGCTCCATTAAAATGGTCCCTTCTATTGATGCAAGTTAGACCATTAAAACATGATCTATTGAGTGTCGCTTGCCGCAATGGATAGAAAATCCCTTTAAACTGCCGCAAGCTTGGTGTTCCATATCTCTGGCACACCTGTGGCTTGTGACAATCTCAATCTCTTGAAATTCTGGCCGCCTGAGTCCAATCATCACACAGGTTGTTAGGAGCTCCTTGAAGGAGTAGGTTTTCCCCAAGGAAGAATCCATGGAACTTGAAGCACTGAGGCTGGTTTGTCCATTTTTGCTTCATATCTTAATAAAACAGCTTTACAATATATCCTGTGGGTAAGCACTGCATGTTTGTCACTGTCCTATATTGAACCTTCCTTTCTGATGAAGGCTTTTGAGAAGGTAGTGGGGCTGTAGCTTGAAGTTCACCTGGAAAAGTTTCACATCTACCATCCTTTTAGTTGGGGATCAAACCTGCCCACAGCACAGAGACCACCCTCATGCAAAACCCTCTTCACTGTGATGGATAGAGGGTGCTGATCCATCTTGGTCCTCCTTGACCTCTCATTGGTGTCAGATATGGTGAATCATAAGGTGCTATTGGATCACCTGTGGCCCTATGTGGGACTCATCAGTATGATATTGCGCTGGTTTGAGTCCTACCTCATGGATAGGGTACAGCAGGTAGTATTAGGTAATTCCATCTCTGGAACAGCTTTGGAGTGCCTCAGGGCTCAATTCTTGCACCCATGTTGTTTCCTGAGTACATTCTTCTGCTGGGTGAGATCATCAGATAGTATGTGTTAGAGTTTAATTGCACTGCTGATGATACCCAGCTATACCTGTCTTGCATACCCAATGGGGTTAATGCGAACTCCGTGCTTTCTCATCTTTATGAAATCAATGACTGGATGGCCTGCCACTGGCTGATCCTCCACCAGGTAAGACGGAGATGATTGTTGAACCAGGTTCCCTTGGGTCAGCTATGAAAGGTAGCAATGTGATTTTGGCATCTGTAAATGGCATTGCCCTTGGATCTGTGAATACGGTTAGAAATCTGGGAAATGTTATGGACTGCAAGCTGAAACTGGAACATTAGGTGTCTACTGTATAGTGAAGTGGCTTTTTCTAACCTCATAACACCACCTGGATTAAACCATATCAGGTGCAAGAAGACCTGGTAATGCTAGTGCATGCACCTGTTACATCAAGGCTGCTATACTGCAATGCCACATGAACATACAGAGCATCAGGAAGAAAATGACTGTGTACAATACATGGGTCTAGCACTATAAGCCAGACATCCTCTACATTACTGAAACCTGGCTGAAGCCCTTCATTTTGTCACATGAAATAGCCTTCCTTGGCTTCTCCTCATTTAGGAAAGATCAACTCTCTAAAAGGGGAAGGGGAGTATTGATTTACACCAGGGCAGAGTTGGCAGCCTGTGAACTACCAGAATTTGAATTCTCAACAGCAATAGAGCACCTTTTTCTCTCAGTTACCCTAGGGCAAGTCAAGAAGTTATTAACAGAGTGTGTCTATCTACCTACCTCCCTGCATCGCTTCCTCCTCCTACTCTGAACTCTTCTCAAGTTTATACAGGCTACCTTATAGGGACATTATCCTCTGTGGTGACTTCAGTCTCAATTGGATAGGAGCAAGCAAAACCCAGTACCTAGCTGCACTCTCGGATACCAGCTTGGAGCAAATCCTCGACCAACCCAGGTGACTCAATATGAAGATGGGTATGTATAGCTTACCTGATTGGTTGATAACCAGCAACAAACACTACATCAAATCAGCAGAAATCTTCCCTGATGCTATAAGTGACTTCTCCCCCACGTACTGCATCTGGAGGAACAACCACCCACACTCCCCCAGAACTATTAAGTCTCAAGACCTCACTAAATTCAACATTACAACATTCCTGAGAAGTCTGTACTCCATCAACTGGGATCCTATCAATTCCCTCCCTGATATAAACCAAGCCCTGGATTTCTTCATTAACACCTTCTCCTCCATCCTTGACTCTTATGCCCCAATCAAACTAAGAATAGTCAAAGGGATTCACTCCCCCTTGCTTACCCAGGACCTGAGGCATTTAATGCACTCTCATGATAGAGCCTGGAAAATATTTAAAAAATCTGTCTGCAGCTCTGACTGGCTGACCTATTATCAACTGTGGAATGGTTGTAAAGCAAAAATCACCAAGTCCAAGCAAGACTATTTCCAATCTTTACAAATCAACCATCTCACTAACCCTAAAAACTTCTGGTCACAAGTTAATGCCCTCATAAAGGGTAAAGAGTGTACCATCCCCAGACCATGATCAACAATGGTACAGTTCAGACCACCCCCTTGGAAATCACGTCTGGTATAAATCACTTTTTCGCTGACCTAGACAGATGTAAACAAGACTAACCAAATGCGCCACTCCACCCCGTCAATGCCAGTCCTGACCACCTTCCCACTACTTTCCATCTGAAACTCACCTCACGCACAGGTGTTCTCAAACTCCTAAACAAACTTGACTCTTATAGCTCATCAGGTTTTGACTCCCTTCCTCCCAAGTTTCTTAAGACTGGTGCTTCTGCTATTGCTCACCCAGTTATGCAGTTAATCAACAGGTCCTTCCTCTCACACTCCATACCGGATAAATGGAAAATAGCAATAATGGCCCCTGTACACAAAAGCAGCCCATCTAACCTTACTGAAAACTATAGACCCATATCCATATTGTGTCCCCTAGCAAAAATTCAAGAAAGAATAATGTATAATCAACCATACTGCTTCTTTGAACTAACAAATCCATTACAGTCTCATAACATAGTTTCCGGAAGTTGCATGGGATAGAATCTGCTCTCCTACGGGTCACTGCAGGCATCTTTCAAGCCATGGATCAAAGGTGTGCTACTGGGGCCATCTTTGTTGATCTCAAGGATGCGTTTGATCTTGTTAACCACCGACTACTCCTAGCAAAACTAAGCAAACTCAGTCTCGGCTCTAATTCACTTTCATGGTTTTCTAATTACCTGTCTAATGGGCTACAGTGTGTCAAATGGGCTGGAGTTACTTCTCCCCTTGCACACATCAAGGACGGGGTTCCCCAGGGTTCTATCCTGGGTCCTGTTATTTTCCATGTTTATTAATGAGCTATCCCACAATTGTGGAGGCACGCTGGTACAACATTAAGCAGATGACGCTATTCTTTATAGATCTGATAGAAGTATCACCTCCATCAAATCGGCTTTGAGAATGATTTCTGGCTACTTGAAGCATAGTTTAGGCAAAACCTACTGGTGCTCAATACCAAGAAAACTAAAACACTGCTGTTCCTTCACTCTTCCTTTGACTTATCCAGTGAACAACCCTTCGTAATCAACACCTTTAATGACATGGCTCTCGAAGGAGTGGACTCCTTTAAATAATTAGGAGTAATCCTGGATGAAATTCTATCCCTTGAAGATCATGCTCATAAAATTATCAAGTCTACACATCAAAAACTGGGCATACTTTATCAAATTGTCCCTTACCTGACCCCCCAATCCTGGAGAACTCTTGCCTCAGCAATTATGCTCCCCAGTATTTTTTATGGGGCCCCTCTACTTCTTTCAGCTAAGTCATCTATCTTGTCCAAATTAAAGCAAACCTATCACAGAATCGCACACTTCACCATGATAGCACCTGCTCAAACGCACCACTGCGACATCCTCAAAACCTTAGGATAGCCATCCATCAAGGCAAATATTGACTTCACCCTACTCTGTACAACGTTCAAACCTTTCCACCTTCCCTTCCTTCCTATCCTCACTAACTTGCTCACCTTGAAACCCATCCCTAGGTCCCTGTGCTCCTCTCACTTCCCTTTGCTGAGTCTTCCCAAGACACGGTTAGCCACAGGCACAAAATCTTTTGCCTACATAGCACCCCAAAAATGGAACAACCTCCCACATGGACTACTTTCCTGCACGCCCCTCTCCCGATTCAAAAAATGTTTTAAAGAATTCTTCTTCTTCTCACCACCCATCAGCTCCTGCTACTAAGTCCTCTCGCCCCCCCCACCTAAATCTGTACTCCCTTATCCCTCTACTCCACTTCCCCTGTTACCTCAATTACTCTATTTACCACAGTACCTCTATTATATATTGCTGATCAGTTCGAATATCTCATTGTAAATAATATTTCTGCAATGTATATACCCTTACCCCATTATCTAAACTTGTCTCATACTAATCTGAATGTTTATACGATTGTTTCGTCAATTATGTTGAAATCCCTATCCTTGACATGTTTGCAATTTAATTGACCATGGCACGTGTAGACTGACTGTTAGCAAACATTATTCTATAGTCTGTATTCTTTGTAACTCTCATTCTGTTTAACAAATTACTCTAACTTACTGGAATGTATTTCCACGGGTCGCCCCTGAAAAAGGGATATGTTTATCTCAGTGTGCCTACCTGGTCATCAAAATTCAAATTAATAAATAAATGCTTTTTACCTAGGGTTCTCTGTAGCCCTGATGCACCCCCTACTGCTGGTCCACAATATGGTGGCCCAGCTGATAGCTCTGTAACGTCTAAACCAGATATTGTGGGGTCCTGCATCCCACTCTGCTACTTTGACTTTCTGTTATCTGAGGCTGACTCTATCTTGATGCCAGTGGGGGCTGGGCATAGCCCAAGGATACCCTCCATATCTAGACTTGTCGCAACATCTGAAATCACACTCTGTACTCCTCTTCCCTCACAAGTACCATAATCATCACTCTTTTCTGCTAGAGCAGAAAATTGCCACAGTACACAATGCTGAAGAAGTTGTCACTCTTTAATAAACAGTCAGTTTGATTATAATTATTTCCTGGGAACCCAGTCCCTAAAAGTTCTACCTGTTGGTGCTGTGCAAACAGATTCAATCCTAACTCGAGACTTGAGTCAAAACCTTAGAATTGCTTTGTATAGGTTGTATCCTCTCTCGTCATATCCAGGGCCCCAAGGCCCTTCATATTCCTTGAATTCATCAGTGGGTGAGGTTATACCTGGGGACAGAGCTTTTCTTATTCTGCACTGAATTTATCTGAACTCCCACATACTTTTACACACTTTCACACATCACACTCTAACACCATAGCTTCTGATTAGCTGGTGTGTACAAGGCAGTATCACTGTAAGGACTTCACATAGACCCCTGGCTGACCGCCACTCTGGCTCTGGGTGCCTCACATTAACCCCTATCTTCTCTCACCTGATGAGGGATAAGCACCATGCAGCAGCTCGCACTTCACACTGCAGCATGCCCTGAGGCAGCGTTTGGCAGTCTTCTCGACCCCTCTGCCTGTGGCAGCATCTCCTATCTACATCCTGATGTGGGATTCCCCTTTACAAATACTACAAACATAGAAACAGAATCTGACAGCAGATAAGGGCTGCTTGTCCCACCTAGTCTGCTCAGTGTTGTTTTTGTAGTAGAGACAGCCAGCCTGCCAGTGCAGTGGTAGTGCTACTACTTCAGGAATGAGCCAGGGCCATCGAAGGGTCAGCTGGGAGACAGGAGGATTAAGCATCCCAATGGGTGCCTGTGAGGTGTGGGATTTGGAAAGAGGAATCTCACCAGATGCTTAAGCCGATAAAAATACTATTTTATTGTAGCAGAATAACTTCTCTGCAAACTTATACAATCAAACAAAAACAAAAGAACAATAACAAAAGCAAATGAACACTAGGAGGAACTAGTGTACCATCCTTCTGAGGACAGAATACGTCTGCACCTCACCAAGCTATCTGGCTAAATGAGAAGGAGCATGCCTTATATACCTGTAGTATCATGTGACAAACATAACCCCTCCCCTTTTACGTTAAGTTTTATCTTTTTGATAGAAATAGCCAATTCTTTAAACAGTATATTCAAAAATCCTTTTGCACATTATTTAAATGCAATATACATTTTAATTAGGAAATAATGCAAAAGAAACAAAATATTTAAAAGGTTTACAGAATAGGCTCCGCCCCCTCTGGGCTGTCCCTTTAAATATAGCAGAGAAACTGGCTGGCCAGTACTATAGTAATAGCACAGGGAAATATGAGCCAAGCTGCAGTTCTGATAACTTAATACAAACAGGTATGGTTAAAAAAAAAAAAGTCCTTTGATATGGTCTCTAATGTTTTAATTATTACTCCAATCTTTATTTAACAACAAAAAGCCAAAACATAAGTCTGGCTTTGTTGAAAATTCAGGGGTTTTACCCTGTATCATGCTTAACTTGGCGTTTCTTGTATTTTAGCCAGGTTACACAATTTGGTTGCAGAAAAAACGCTAAAGCAGAATAAGTGGCACTAAAGATAATATTTAGCCAAGTAAGCGCTATATAACAAGCATAGTTTGTTTGAAACCTCAAAATGCTAACAGCATAGCATTAAAATGCTTAAAAGATGCCTCTGTGACTTGGGGGAATGAGCGAGGGAATCAGTGATACGAGTGTGCTGCTCAAAGGAGTCTCTGTCTTTTTATTTATCTTTCTTTCAGGGAAACAAAACATTTTAGGGGGGTATAATTCTTTTTAGAAGCATTCTTTTTATATTTGGAGACAAAGTTGGGAGAACGTGCAAACCCGGAAGTGTTCGGTCATTTGTTGTGACCTTCAGCCGCACAGGCAACTCACACAATCGAGGAGCTTGTCTTAAAGTTGAAGCCGAACAGTCGGCTCACATTACTAAACCATTAGCTGAAGAAACAGGACCATACAGACAGCCAGAACTATCGGGGAAGGGAAAATTAAAGGGAGCAGCTTGCTTTGCGTTTTAAGCATTCAGAACAAAAATGCCTGCATATTACAACACCATCTTAGCGCAGAACAAATGCTAACATAATTATTCAAATATAAGGGCAACAGGATACAACTTTAGAAACCACTTCTTTCTTACATAACATATTTAATAACTGGAACGAAGCATACCTTCTTACATGGAACACATTAAAGAAAGGGGAGGGGGGGGACATAGATATAGAGGCCCAGATTATAAAACTGCACAAGGCTGTGGCGCAAGCCTGGGCGCAGCTCAACTTGGCTTCGTAGGGGCGTGGACTGGGCGATATTCAACTGAGTTGTGCCATGGCTCAGCATCGTTGAATATCGCACCCTGGCCACCTGAAGTGGCACTGCGCCAGCGGCCAGATTGGAGCATGGGGATGCGCTAGCGCAAGTTCCATTGCGCAAGGCACAGCAATTGTGATATTCAAAAGTTGATATGCAAATGGAGCCATTTGCATGTCATTATGGCCCCATTTGCATACAGGTGCGCCAATCCCCGATGACTTGCACCTGGTGCCCTGCCAGGCAGCAGCCATTGGGGACCGACACCCCCTGCAGCACAGCAATGTGCCCCACAACCTGATTGTGGGCATTAGTAAATGAAATAAACTCCCCCTATATCCCTGGTGGTCCAGTGGACTGCTTCCTACCCGATCACGGGATTACATATAAAATTATCGATGAAGCCTATAACCCTGGTGGTCCAGTGGACCACTTCCTGCCCGATCGCGGGCTTGAGTAAAAGAATTAGGTGACCCATATCCCTGGTGGTCCAGTGGACTGGTCTGCCTGATCGCGGGCTTGAGAAAAAGAATAAGGTGACCCATATCCCTGGTGGTCCAGTGGACCGGTCTGCCCGATCGCAGGCTTGAGTAAAAGAATAAGGTAATCCATATCCCTGGTGGTCCAGTGGACCCCCCTCCACCCTGCCCACTGATCCCCACCGCTCCGTTCCGCTCCCCTCAGCAGTGGGCGGCAGCACCCCACACTCCTGCTGGCCCGCCGCCCGCCGACTGACACTGTAGGTAGAGCTGTATGCCCATTGGTCCACAGTGTGGGCCAATGGGCGTGCAGCCCATACCGTACTACACATCCAGATATGTGAATGGATCCACTTGCTTTGGTTCTCTGCAGGAACACAATGTGCTTTTCTAGGGCTAGCAGGTGAGTTGCAGGTGGAACTGATATACTGATTAGTTTCCTAGACTACTGAAGGTTTGGTGGAGTTCCTTCCTGATTGCTGTATTAGGGAAACCTGCCTAGAGTGATGATATCTACATCAGTTGAGCTGAGGTCTGACATCAGGATGTCATTAAGAGATCAGGATGGTGATTGTATCAGGCTGTGAGGTAAGCACAATGGCCCAGATATTCAAACTGCACCTAAAAAGTGCGCAATAGCAGGAGCAAGCACAAGTCCATTGCGCCCATGCACAAGAGGTGCGATATTCAAAAAACTGAGCCAGCCAAACTGCGCCTACAGCCGATGACTGAATATCGCACCACCTGTGCCATAGCACAACTAGGGAGGGGAAGCTGAGCAGATCTGATGCGCCATAGCGCAACAAGGGATGTTCAGCTGAGCAATCCAGAGGTGCCATAGTGCAACCAGGGATGCCCCCAGCAGCAGGCAGCAATGCAACTGCACAACCAGGGAGGTAGGGGCCCACCACCCATGCCACAGATGGGCACAGGAACACACAGCAGAACAGACATCGTCCCCCCCACACGCCATGCACTGCACAACTGGGGGAGGGATGGAATAACCATTGGCCCATGGAGACAAGCAACCAACCCACAGCTGGGCCATGGTGCCCCATCACACCCCCCCAACAAGCTGTGACTGGCACACAAGGAGGGCCGACCACCCCATGCCACACCATCTCCCCAATGCAGAGCACACCCTGCACCATGACCCCTAGACACCCTGCCCAGGAGCAGCGACCACCACTGCAGGAAATCCCATGCATGCCACCACCCCACTGTGACATGCAACCGTGTGCACCACAGAACCATGCAAGGCAGCCCCACCATGAGCACCCATCAGCAGGTGGCAGCACACATCGATGCAACGACGGCATACACAGTGCCACCACGCACAGCCCCCCCGAGGTACTGCTGAGAGACCAACCATGTGTCGGCACACCAGGTACCCCACATGGTACCAGTAGTACAGCACCCTGCACTCTCTCTCAATGACACACCCTGACCCAGCACTGGCCACAACAGCCAGCACAGACACCCACAGTGGTGCATGGAAGCATGCACCACACTGGATGCCACACAGTGCATGGATAGACACCCACCCATACCCAAGGGCACAACAACACAGGGACGCAGTAGCAGGGCAACCAAACCCCCAGCGTGGGCCCATGTAAACTGTGTACACACAAACTGCAGTCCTCCATGGCACAGGAGTGCCAGCCACCCTGTGCAGGCACTGTGGACCTGTACGCCACCATCATTTGCCCGGAGCACAAGTAACAGACAGTGGTGCACATCCCCTGCAACACACACAAGCCACAACATGAAGGTGGGCCAACAACTGTGGCGGCCACAGTGTCACCCGAGGCAGACATGCACCACACCAGTGACAGGAGGTAACCCAGCATTGTGAAGGGTACAGTGGCTGCCCTGCATGGACAGCCACCACTGACATGCCAGCAGACCGTGCAGGTCACAGACATGCATGGGTGTCAGCTGCACAGTCCATGGATGGGCTGACAGGAGCGCCATGGACACAGAGCATGCACCATGGACCACTGCACACAGTCATCCAGTGCACAGGGCACAACACACACACACCACAGACACTGACTGATAGCTACCCCCACACCATAGTCACCTCCCCATGGACACACACACATACCCATGACTGCACCACCCCTGACACCATGCACACCACTGCAGCTGAGCACCTATAGCCTGCTGCAAATCAGAGACCACCACAGTATTCATATCAAAACATCTGTATTCAAATAAAATAACAAAATGAACTATATACAATACTATATACAAAGTTGGAGGGGCCATAAACAAGGTGGGGGTGGGTAAAGGGCAGGGGTGAACAAATGGGACAGAAAAGGAGGGGTGTGAGGGTGGGTCCAGGGGGGTAGGGGATGTCAGGGGCAGAGGGACTGTTAACAGGAGACCCACTCCCCGCTCTGGCTGCTCCTCCGCCGGTGCCTCCTGCGGACCCCAATCTGGTCAATCCGTTGAAGGATTTCTAAGGATGCCCTTGCCACAGTCAATATCTCCCTCAATGCCTCCCTGATCTCCATCAGCTGGCGGACACCTAGGACAAGGGAGCACAGTCAATAGGTGTGAATGCACAGCCCCATACAGCCCACCCACTGTGCATGGCATACGGCTGTGGGACATGCCTCTGTGATGGTGTGTGACCACCCACAGTGATCACATCCACAAGACCTGCCCACCCAGGTGCATACAGTCATGCGGAGCGCTGCACACACCCACCGGCCAAATCATGCACAGCACCAAAATGGCCGTTTAGTGACATGGCTATGTGGTGCAAAGGCAGTGGCACAGCCATGCACCTGGTGAATGCATGGACCACCATCGATGTACTCCCAGACATGCAGTGCCACTGGACAGTGCTGACTGTAACAAGTTGCGTGCATGGCAGTGGTGTCAATGGATGGTGGCCATGCCCCGCTGCCCACCCTGTTACACAGCACGCAATAGTAATCATGGAGGTATGGCACTCACCATCATCAGACCGGTCCTTCGGGCGCTGTGGACCGTCACCCCTCTGTGCGTCCCTGTCCTCTTGGTGGTGCCGCATTTCACGGGCTAGATGCCGCTCCTCCAGCCCTGTGGTGCAAACATGGAGAGAGGAACATCAGTACAATCCTGTAGCAAAGCCCCTTGCCCCCAATTGTGTGCCCTCCCACCCAGCCAGACCTACCCACCCCACACCCTGATAACACCACCACAGCCAACACTGGACGGTCCCTCCCCCATGTGCTGGACACATACAACCGTGATACCCATATGGAAGATAAAAGTGTGTTGACGTAACACCTACCTGGCCGTAGCACCGTACCCCTCCTGGCACGTGCCTGCAGGCAGGCAAGCAGGTCTGGCTCCCTCCGCCGCAGGTCGCCATACCTGTGGCGGCACTGCTATGCTGTCCACCCCCTTCCTGTGGCCCCCTCTAGTGCAGTGGCCACCTCCTCCCACACCTGGCTCCTGGACCTGTCAAGTGGTGCCTCCCCAAACAGTGGTCCATGGAGTGGCTCCACTATGGCCACTCGGTTGGCCAGTTCTACCTGGCTCCACTGTGCAGCCCTCCTCCGTGCCATTCTTCTAGCTCAGTCTGCAAAAATGGTGCTCTGCAGTGTGGCTCCCCACATGCAGATGCTGCGCGGTACAGCACTGCCATTCCCTATCGCGCTGTCACCGAACAGCGCAATAGTGGTGCACACATGCCTGACGCATGGTGCCTAGGGGGCAAAGGTCGGGCACAGGGTCAAGGGGCTCTGGCACACGGACAGGCACAGCGCCATTGGAATACAATGCATGTAGTGCAATTGGATGCCTCTGTGCTACCTCCAATAGCAGCCTACCGTGCTGTTGCCCCAGTGCGCCTATGATGGCCCAGTGCCACAGCGCCATGTAGGTGAACATCGCTGTAGCACCACTGGCACAATGGTGGCCGTGCCCTGCATTGCTTCCTGCGCAAAGCACGTCAGCAGTGCAGCAGATGCCTGTGTCAGCAACCCGGGCATGTGCAGTGAGGTGTGTACTGCGCATGTCACAGAACTGCACCCTTGGCTCAGTACGTTCAACACAATTGCACAAAACGCAACAGCGCGATATTCAGTCATCATATGCAAAACAGCTGATCAGCCATTCAATAGCGCAGCACTGCAATTTGCATCCACTTAAAGTTGCACCTCGCCTCATTTACATGGGTTGCACTATAAAAGTGTGACATTGGGCTGCACTGGCCATAGTCAGTTACTGCAGTCTATTGGTGAGTTGCATGCTGTTTGGGAGTGTGCACTGTGGATTTAGGGACATGCATGGGACTGCACAGTCACAGGTAACAACTGTCATTCTTACAGGCTAAATAATGACCAAGCGAGTTGTGGGAGAGGAGGAACACCGTGGTGGGAGGAGGAGGAGGCCTAATTTTACCAAGGCCGAGACCGATGCCCTGTTTGAGGCCTACCTGGATCAGGAGCCGCTTCTCAGCGGACGGCAGGGAACACCTCAAGCCAGTGCTGCTGCATGGGAGGAGGTGGCACATGCAGTGAACCTGCATGGCACCCACCAGAGCTCCGTGCAGGAGTGCAAGAAGAAGATGGGCACAGACAGGAGGAGGAGAATAAAGGAGAAGGTGGCTGTCATCAGGGCAGCATGAGCTGCAACAGGTGGGGGACAGCCGGAGGTGGTGCACCTGACCCCACAGGAAGAGAGGGTTGCTGGAAGCATGCAGCGTTGTGCCATTGAGGGTGTTCCGGGTGTTGGCTTCCAGACGGGTGGTAGCCCATCACTGCATGGTAGGTCATGGTCTGTCTATGGGGGAGGCAGGATAGGTCACATGCAGTAACGCGACTTTGTTTTCCCTTACAAGATCATCAGCGTCTGCATGGGTCAGCGGTGGTGGGTCTGTCCACTGAGGACAGTCAGCTGGAGATGGAGGAGGGCCTATCCACCTCTACAGGTATACGTGGCTCAGTGAGGCAGTGGGCCTGCCTGGCTATCCACACTGATGTTGTTGGAACAGGTGCAGAGGAGGCCCTGCCTAGGTCCCAGTGTACCAGCGTCCATGGATGCGAGCATGCTGTGACTCGGGCCGGTACCGGGTCTGTCACCGATGATGATGTCGCTAACGTCATGGGCAGTGACACGTGTGCCACGGGATGGCCACACAGCAGGTAACATCGCGGCCATGGCTGTGGGTGGTGCTGCCGTGGAGGCCTGTGTGTCAGCACAGTCCCAGCCTGTGCCTGTCAGCACCAGTGAGGCAGCGCTGGTGTGTGTACAGGACAGTGGGACTGTTGCAGACACTGCGGTGGCACCAGTGAGCCCTGGGGAGTGGCAGCCGGAGGGGCAGCATCAGCAGTCAGCCAATGGGCTTGGGGGTACAGGGTCAAGGGGTGGCGTCTGTGCACCGCCTGTGGACATGCCCAGACCTGGTCCTGGTGGGCAGCACCCACCCTCAAGGGGTGCTGAGCATCAGGGCCGCACACACCCTGAGGGATAGGATGCCGAGGAGGCAGATGACCTCTTGGATGAGCACACCCGCCTACTGCAAGCATCAGTCCAGCAGCAGATGCGGCTTGCGACGTTGGTGGATGCACTGCGTGCGGCTCTGGAGTGGGCAGAGGAGCGTCACAGCAGAGACACTGCTCTGATCCTGGCAGGGATGGACCGGTTGCTGGAGCATGTGACCGCTGCCATTGACAGGCAGACACAGGCATTTACTGCTGTCATGGCCACAATGGGCACACAGTCATGTGCCCATGCGTACAGACACCACGCAGTGCACTGTCCACCCCCCAGTTCCCGGCGGCGTGCGACACCCTCCCTGTCAACACTGGGTTCAGCTGTGGGCATCCCTAGCACGCCTGGCGCAGGCATGTTTGGTGTGCTGCAGACACCTGCACGAGCACGGTCGTGTTCACGCAGTGGAACCCCTGGGAGACCATCGGTGCCACCCCATGAGGCCAGTGGTCAGCCTGTCAGTGCTGGCAGGTCTTGGCAGGGCCACCCATGCATCCGTGGTGGCCGGGGCACTGTGTCGCATGACTGACCTGAATCCCAACACGGCTACTGTCTGGTGCTGCTCTGTGTGCATTGTGTTTTTCAGTGGGCATTGCACGGGTGGGTACCCGGCCCTGCACGCGGGACACACAGTCCATCTGCACACCCTCCTGGCTGCTGTCCGCAGTTGCATGTGCATGATGATGCCTGCATTGCGCTGTACACCAATGTGCAATGGTGCTCAGCATCTGACACATGCACATGGACAGGCAGTGGGCATGGTGGTCTTTGGACATGTGTGTGGCTAGGGGTGGTGTTCTGGGTTGGTGTGCCTCCTACCCTTTGTGCATGTTTGGGGCATTGTGTGTGTGTGTGCGTGTGTGTGTGTGTGTCCGTCCACGTGGCATGTTAGACCTCACCCATCCCTGGTTGTGAGTGTGGTTCCATGCCCTGCCACTTCCCTTGACAGCATGCACCCCTGGTGTGTGTCCATGTGTGTTTGTGGGTTGTGCCTTAGCCACTGTTGGCTGCACATGGCCCCATGACTTACCTGGGTTGGCTGAAGTGCTCCTACGTGATGGTGTCCCAGTGCAGCTGTGCCAGCTGGAGCAGTCAGGGGGCCCATCATCCAAGGGGGGGCTGCCTATCACCATCATCACCAGTGACCTCATTGTCCCCATCACTGTCCCCCTCTTTGACCTGTATGGCTATCCCACATTCGTTGGCCATGTTGTGCAGAATGCAACAGGCTAGGAATAGCCCACAGACCTTTGAGGGGCTGTACTGTAGGGCACCGCCAGAGGTGTCCAGGCAACGGAAATGTGCCTTCAGCATCCTGAACACCCACTCGATGACATTACATGTGGTGGCGTGTGCCTGATTGTAGCATTGCTGCGATGGGGTCACGGGCCACCGGTAGGGTGTGAGCAGCCAGGGACAGAGTGGGTACCCACTGTCACCTGTGTGTAGAGGGTGGAGGTTAGTTTGGTGATCAGCACTGCCCTGCCCCAGGCCATGTAGGCCACTACCCATGTCACCTCTGACCATGCCCTCCCAGGCCCTATGACTGTCCATGTGGTTTGCATACTCACCCACTAGGTGGCCAGTGGGGATATCCCCACTCTTGAATCTGTGGCACAGTGCCAACTGGTGCCAGATTAAGGCATCATGTGCTCCCCCAGGGTGCGTGGCACAGACATTGATTATGTGCCCCCTGGCATCGCACACCACCTGGCAGTTGATGCTGGCATAGCCCTTGCGATTGATGTATGTGGCCCCCTCGGGGCCAGGTGGTGTGCAGATGGCCACATGGGTGCAGTCTATTGCCCTTAGCACGCCAGGCATACGTGATACCCTGTGGAACTCCTGTATGTTTGCTGTGCGCCTCCGCCGGTGTGCTGGGAAATGGATGTACTCCAGCAAGCATGTGGCAGCAGTGCGCTTGAGGAATTGGGTGAGGTGGCGTGACGTGGCCAACTGGGTTATGCCTATGGTGTCCCCAGTTGGTCTCTGGAAGATACCCGTGGCAAGCAAGCACATGCAAGCTGTCACTTTCGTCTCCACTGACAGGGCATGGCTCCGTCATGTGGGTGCCTGCATCACATCACTGCACAGCTCACAGAGCCACCTCAGAATTGCCCAATTCAGGCGGTACCGGCCCACAATCTCGGTATCACTGTACAGCTCAAAGCTGGTGTGGGCGCGGTACTGCCTGTTGGGGGCATACCGCCGATGGGCCCTTCCATGGCCACACACCCCTGCTGCCCACCTTCACACCCCCCTGATTATGGCCTCCATCTGGAAGGTGGCACTGGCCATGTCCCTGGCTTGTGTTCACCCCCCCGGCAGCTGTTACTGTATTCCCCCCCATCCTGACTGCTACTTCCCCTGCACCGGGAACACCTGCCTGTGCTTGCCTCACTGCTGTGTGGTGTACTTCTTCCTTCTGCACTGTCTCCCCACACCTTCCCCTGTGGCTGTTGCTTCCAGGTGCCCTTTCCTGCCTGGCCCTGTGTGTCCCTGCTGCCCAGTTTTCCCTGCTATCTTTGGCTCTCATGTGGCTTCCCTGTAGCTTTCTTGTGCCTCACCCTTGCTCCCTTTTATTTTGGCTCATTTCTGCTATGGCGCAACTTCCGCTTGCTCCCCTATTGCGCATGGCACAAGTTGTTGAATATCGCACTGTGCCATTTATGCATGGTTCCTCCCCCTTCAGTTGCGCATGCATTCATTATCATTGCACTGTTGCTCAGCATGATTTGGAGGGCGCAACTGCCTCCTGCTGAATATCGCAGAATGGCACATTTTTGGACTTGCACAGGCGCAACCCTATTGTGCATGGCTCAACTCTTTTGAATATCTGGGCCATTGTGTATAAATATAAAATATCACACTGTGATTTTTTACCAGGAATATTATCACAGTGTGATTTTTTACCGGGATTTACATCACTGTGTGTAAGATACATGGATTTATCCACGACTCTTTTGTCTCACTCCTATTGTATAAATGTATATATCCATAGATTTTGAAGAGAAAGAAATCCACTCATTGATGTATTGTCATTGGACAACACAGGCATTTGAAAATTCCTGTGTGAAGTCTGAATAAAAGAGGTTTGGGTCTACGTACCTACACTCCTCACATTTCATAGTGTAATCTCCTAAGAAACTAGGGAGTACTACTTTATGCAAAACATGACTGGCGTCAATAAGTGGCCTTCACCAACGTTTAAATGATTTTAAAATCCCAGTACAGCAGAAAGAACCTGTATATTAGTGGCATTAAGGAGGTGGAATATAATATTTTCTGCTGAAAGGTATATAGTTTCTGAAATGGATGACAAAGAACCTCTGTGCGCAAACACTGAGGCAAGGGTTACCCCAAAGGGTATTTGGCTGGGAAGCCAAGTTTCAAGAAAATACAAAATCACACATGCCCACACAATGCAAAGCATCATGGGTTGCATATGCAAATCACCACAGAATATTATGCTGGTTCAACTTTACGCAGAATTGTATGGTGCCAAAAGGCCTCTCACACAGTTTGCAAAGGGTGCCAACAGATGACATAGACACGTGTTTCATCCTACCAGGACTCATCAGTATGCCTCATCTGTTTAACTCCCCAGTGGAATGAATAAGCTACCCTAAGACAGTCTGTCTGGGTTATGTTGAGGTGAACCCATTAAAATAAAAAATTATTTGAAAGACAAAGAACCTCTGTGCGCAAACACTGAGGCAAGGGTTTCTGAAATGCGTGTCAGCCATTTTTGCCTGGTAAGATTGTATAGGGGACATACCAGCAAAATGTGACTAAGATCATCCGGGGTTCACATACCACACTTGCAGTTCAGGGAAAATACTCCTGGGTGCATTTGTTGAAAAAAAAAATAAAAGGAGCATTTTGAAATAAACTTGCATAATTTACCAGCAAAACACAGTTCTAAAAAATGCTTTATTTAAGTGGTGTCAATTTTCATGTGAATGTCTAAACAATGTATGGTAAGTAGCTCATGTATTGTAGTTGCTAAATCTGTACCAACATTCTATTTGAATGCATTATATGGTTATTTTTAAATTGTATCAATGGTATAGGATGATCTTGAAAGCAAGCTACGCCTATCTTATTCTGGTGAAATATAAATAAATTCAGTTCGATACTTCCAATCTAAGGTGTAAATAAGCCTTTGATTGTTTTTTTTTTTTTTTATATAGATGTTAAATAGAGTTTTTTTCTCAAAGTTGGGCTTCAGTGTTCTGTGCTACAAGAATGCTTTAAATTTACCTATAGTAGCCAAATCCTCCTGCTTGACAGTATCTCTATATCTAGTTTTTATTTTCAGTCTCTTTTCCAGTCTAGGTCTTTTAAACAGTTTCAGTTAATAGGCTGCCTACGCCCAAGGAAAATATCTTGTCCTCTATGTATTTTGTATGAGGGAATATAAAATCTATGTTTGTGTATTTCGGTCCCTCCATGGACTGCTGTATCCCCTTTGATAACTGTTGAAATTGCTCACCAGTGTCAGTGACACTCCTAGCCACATACCTCTGCTCCTGCGGCTAAGGGGGGTGGTGGTGCAATGGTCATTCTGGCCCTGTCAGTGCTGGGATGGCCTGGAGGAGGGGGGTGCATAGTTGTTACAGCAGCCCCTATGTTCATGTACATGAACCCTTTCCATCAGCAGTACCAAGGATTGCCCCTCCTCCTTGGAGGCAGTATAGCACTGTGGTTTAGGGCTCTGAACTGCAAATTTGGAGACCTGGGTTTGAATCCCACAACACCTACTTGCATACTGTGTGACCCTGAGCAAGTCACTTAATGTCCTTGTGCTCCCAGGTCGCACCTAGAAACAAACTTCGGCTTAGCGTGCCTTTCCTGGTTACACAATTTCTCCTTTCCTTGTCTGCCTCCAACCTGGCTCAGCATGAAGATGGTCTCGCAGCCAGGAGTCAGACATGGAGTAGGCACTCAGTCATGGTGTGGATGCTGCAGGGTGCCCCAAAGGTGTGCGCCCTGCATGTAGGGGGCACTTTGAGGCTGTCCATGGCCCTCTGTGGGTGCAGAGGGACTGCATGCCTTTTGTGGATCCAGCCCCTAATTAATTACTATCTATATTTGTATTAGATTATTGATTAACCATGTGTTTTTTTTTGCATTGTGTTGTTACATGTTTCCCTGTACTGCACCATGCACCTCCACATAAATAAGATTTGCCTTGCCTAGTTCCCCACCAGAGGCCATAAATCCACTGCTTATGACATCACAGTCATTTTCATGGAGCAGACTATGATGTCAGAAGCAAAGGATAATGGGTCTAATTCTCAAAAGTGCTGGATGTATGTGTGAGTGTTGTGTACAGAGCCCGAGCAGCTCCGCACCCTGTGACAGATGCATATTGGCCAGTATTTACCATTGCCAGCCACCTGTTCACACCCCTGCCCCCTGGCGTGCCTCTGGGGGTAGAGTGCAGGATGCAGGTGGGCATCAGATAGGATGCCCATCCTGGGTACTAAAGTTGATCCATTGCTGCGCATGTGTAGGGGATCCTGGGAAGGTGCAGACCTCAGGATTGTGGGTCCAGTGGGAGACTGCTCAAATGGCTGCCCGAGCCTTCCCCAGCAGCCCAGTGGGCTGGAGCAGCAGTGTGGAGGGGGTCCCATTGCCGATGCCCCCAGCAGGTGTCTGTTGGGTGGCACCTAAAAGTTACGGCAGGGTCCCCATCACATAACTTGTGCCCCCCCTTGCCTGACACTCCATGCCTTAGTGAATGGCGCAGAGTGCGGACATGCCCCCGGACCACTCCAGGACTGCCCATGGCGCGTAGCTGCATGGGTGACCAGGGATCTGGTGGACAAAGCACTGGTGCACCTATAGCGTATGCCACTGGGGGTCTGATAGACCCCTCTGCGTGGCATTCAGTCATAGGCATACCGACACACTGCACATATGCGTTATAAGCTTTTGTGAATAGAGCCGTATAAGCTTAAATGAAGACCATGTAGCATGTTTCACTGTAAATAACACAGATTATGTTTTCAAAAAATATATGAAGTTGGGATGACAACAGCAGAAAAATATATGAAACATAAAGAGCACTATATCTAACTATTAAGGTTCTCTAAATGTTTTTCAAGAGCTCTAAGTTACTCTTTAAGAAATGCATCATTTCTAGAAACTAATGCGGCTACAACGGTACGTACAAAGCATTCCACTTGTTTTTCTTTGCAAGACGTGACAGGGTTAACTTCAGTCTGAAATGTATTTAACTGGCAAAATGACAAAACTCTGTAAAAGTACCTGAGGAAGCACCCAGGCCTCTGTCTAAGGAATACAAACACAATTAGACTGCAGGATTATAATCTTAAACAGGAATCCAGCCGATAATTGCTACTGTGTGTTTTTATTATAGCTTGACCTAGGAGGAGGAGGTGCAGGAACACAGGGTGTTAACAAGCAGCACAAGCAGGGGGTCACCAGAGATTCCATACAGTGGCGCATGGAGCTTGAATCCAAGCCAGACTAAATATTTAGCTAGTCAGCTGCTTGGATGTCTGACCTCCAGTAATGTACTGCTAATTCAATCTCAGCTCCTTGTTCAGCATGACTAAAGACGTATTCTGGTGTTATATTTCTTCACTTTCTGATCCTTGCGAGTGTTGCCTGTCAGCAGAAAGCTGTGTTGCTGTGTGGCTTCACTAATTTTACACTGCACCACAGCACCACCACATCAGGAAGGTGGAGGTCTTTACCTCCTCCAACCCATTTTCCCCCTTTTTCCCCAGTCCCCTACCCAAACAAGTCAGTGTCAGTGTGGTGCTGTTGAAAAGACATCTGCCTCTGGGTCACAAGGTCATGGGTTCTAGCCCCTCACCAGTATTGATCTCATATCATAGATGCTGGCACCAGATTGAGGTACTCAGGGATGGTGTACTGTCAGGGTGTGCCACCCCTTCAGATGAGATGTTAAACTGAGATCACTTTTACCCATCTCTGTTGCTGTCTTGGTGGGTGTTCTGGTGGAAGTACAAGAACCCAAGGCACTTTATGCAAGAATAGAGGATTTTTCCCAGTGTTCTGGCCAGCATTCTCCTTCCTGACATTCCCCTTCCATTAATACCGGTCCATGCAATTGCCCAATGATGTGTATGGGTGTTGATGTGCAAACTGGATGCCAAACACTTTTGCAGTCACTTCATTTCCAGTCTCTCATTAAGCAATAAGTCATGACAGTGTGTGTGTTACTGTGGGATAACAGCACACCCCGGATAGAGAGGCACAAGGTAATGCCAAGTGCCGTAGGCATCTAAGAAGAGATGTTTTCCCAGATTTATGCACACCTTGGGGTGCCTTACTGTAATTATAAAATGGTTCCCTTGATTTACATACGAAAATATGAAGAAGCCAGCAGAAGAAAGTCATTTGGTTTATCAAGTTTGCACTTACAGTATTTCAGGGTCCACAGCTTGAGCTAATGTCCCTGCTCTCCCTCCTCACTTCTCCCATCCTCCCTACCCATGTAGATTTGTATTTTAAAAACTGAGTAATGAGGTTCAGAGCATTAAATATTTTTATACAATGGCAAGAAAATCCTAGAAATGTCATTGGGCGAGAGACGTCACCAGATCATGCATTAAATCTTTATAAACACATGGTCAGGTGCCAAATCTTTTTCCTTCCCCCAAAAACCTTCCTACTGACGAATATGACTACACCTCCAAAACAAAATAAAAAAAAAGCCAGTGGCCACAATATTGAAAATCTTATCCTTATTACCACAATATTTCAAAAGAATTTCTCATAAACTGTTCATAGTCATTTAACAAGCAAGCTACACTGCCAGAATCACAAGACATTATCAAATGCTTCCCCACAAGTTAAACAAACTATTTTGACTCTTGACAGCTGAAACTACACTCAGCGGCCTCTACCAAAACCAACAGTGTTTTAATTAGTTCCACTCGCTATGCACCAACACCAAAGCATTCACTGCCACACACTCAGTTGCTTTTTGCAAATTTCCAGTTCCAGCATTAATATAATTTAAAAAAATATCAAGGCAGAGGCAGAAAGCTTTGCCCTGCATGGTGTTAGAGAAGTAACTCACTACTCACTGTGTGACCAGCGTCACCTGCTGGCTAAAAATACCAGCAGCGGTACTATTTAATGAAAACTTGCATTTTTTTTAACAGTTAAAACCAGTACAATTACATGTTTTGAAATAAACACAACACAGCATTTTTTTTATTTTTATTATAATTATAGTGCAAACTAGCCATTTTACAAGTGTGATAAGCTACTTCAAGGTGTGTATTATGTGATTTTAATGTGTTTCCAGGGGCATAAGGACACTCAGCCTTTGGCTTTATGCCTCAGTTAACCACTGGAGCATGCATTAACATCCTATAATTCACACCCTGACATGGCGTTTTACTTACCTTACCTGTTCTGTTGTGCTGAAGTAGTGCATATTCATGTAATCACATCTGACCAATCACAGGTCTTAGTTTCTCTTATCAATACTGCACTTAATTATAAACCGTTTTGGGATTCTATGTGAATGAAAAAGCACTATGTAAAGGCTAATACTTCTTCTTGACATCAGTGCTACTGCATCTGCAGCTACAGCCTTCTTCAAGCCATGATGACCAGAGACTGGTTGTATTTCCCGCTGACAGCAGAGTCACTCTGTGGTCAGTCACCAGTGGATGCTTGAATGCTTTGTGGGCCATGCTCACTCCCCCCCAGCTCAGTTTGAAGTCCCTAACCTCCACAGTGTGCTCATCCCCTAGCCAGTCCTACATGAGAATGGTGCTCCCCCAGGTAGCAGCTTGATGTATGGCCACTACATCACGTATGTCCTAATAGTGTTTTGCTTGCTTTGCAGATATTTCCATTTTTTATTTTCATGTTTTCACTTGCGCAAAACAAACGTATTGCTATGTGTGACAGGGTTGAATAAGGCCCTGTCCCATTTGTTATGCAGTAAGAGTTAAATGCAAGGATCTGCTCTGTCCTCTCCTTTTCTGTCTCTTGTCTGTCTGGTTGAGCAACCAAATGTTCTTGTGAGACCTAGGAACTGATCACTCCGATGGTTTTGCAAGTCTCACTATCTCTCTGCCTTCACTTGCTGTTTCTATCTTTTCTCCTCCACTTGCATATATGTGATTATAAAAATATATGTGAGTCTTTGTGTGAAACTGTAAGTGATACTGGGATCCCCCTTTTTTAAAACTGTATATAGTTATACTGTTGAAATGATGGCAAAAATCTATTTGGAATTTAGGGGGTTAACCTGAGAAGAAATCTGTGCTCCTTTCAGGCTTTTTGCAAACTCTTTTGCAGAGCTGTCAGCAGGGGGCCAGCTTGGGACATTGAGCTATTTGTAAGCCTGCTCTGCAAATAAACTGATAAGAACATTTTCTGAAAAACAGGATGTCTCTGAACAAGTTCCCAGGCAAAGACTTATAAAAAGAGCATCAAGACTTTTGCTAGAAAGAGAGACTAAGAGACTGAAACTTGGAATTAGAGATACCCTCGGAGGAAGGGTCCTGTTTTCTCTGTTTGTACTGCCTTTGTAAATAATTCTACTGAACAATTTTTAATTTTTATGTTGCTGTTATTGATAGTAATAAAACACTCATTGCGAATTTTATAACAGCTCCTGGTTTTCCTATGCTTCCTGACCTATGCCTCGATGACACTATGACTGTGGATTTGAGAGGTGTGGCACTGTCAGTCCAATGCAGGGCAGTCTGCAGTGGCATCAACAGTGTCAGACTAATCATTATAGAGATTAACCATGACACTCTTCTGGGCTTGCTGTGTGGAAACTTCATGACATTCAAAGAAAAGAGCGACCCGCCTCACAGGGTCACTCTATCCTTTGATCTGCATGGTGCTGCCCAGGAAGCAACTCACTGGTATCATGATTAGCCTGTGCCTCATTTCCTTGCAATTCAAATGATTATACATTATCCCTGTTAAACCTCCATTTGCCCCTTTTAAACAATCCCACCCTCTGCCAAGTATCCCTCCCACCTCCCCATTTGCTTCCCATGCCCCTTTAAAGATCTCACCCTCTGCCAAGTATTCCTCCCACCACCCCATCACATCCAAAGCCCCATAAATATGAACCCATCACTGGGGAGGTCAACTGCCAGTGTCTTTACCTGAAATAAAGAAAATTTATGTCTTTTTCTTTTTTGTTACACCCTGCAAAAAAGACAAACTCTGGTCAGAGCTGACAGGGCTGCAGGAGAGGAATCTGGGTTACAAATATTGAAAATTATTTTTTTAAATATTTTTACACCAAATTTTCACACAGGCTTGTGATGACCCTGCTTCATAAAGAAGGGCAGAGAAAATGTTCAGCTCCTGGCCTAAAGGTGATGTTATGCAGGGACTTCAAAATCCACTTTGGGGCTGCAAACACACATTTTGGGCAAGAACTGAAAAATTACAGCTGTCACATTCATGAGTTGCTGTACCAAAATGGCTATGTTGAAAACTTGTGGTAAAAATATTGAATACTGCCAAAGTTATGAGCCTGCAGTTGCAGAATTCAACATTTCCTTATAACTTAATAGGTGAACATATTAGAATCTTAGAACACAAGAACGTGTAAAGTATAGTACCACCCCATATTAAATTTATTCAAGGCCAGGGAATACATTGCTAGTCTTTTTTTTTGGTTTTGAAAAAGTTTCACTTGGTCCACAGGGAGAAAATTTGGATACAGCTTTACTTAATCAAGCCCTAAATATCATGATATCAAGGCATAAAGGGGTTAGGGTGCATTTGGATGGAAGTGAAGATAAGGTCAAGAAAATTTATTGTGGTACTGCACTCTATAAAGATCCTGCTGAAAGAATGCAACACATATATCAAGCAGAGAAACACCAGCGTGGCATAGATGCTGAATTATTTCATGGGGCATTATACTGCAGCAAGTTAAAGTGTGTCAGTATTCATTTTTGAGTGGGAGATTGTGAAAAATGTCAGATAGTTGTCAATTCCGATCTACCTTTTTTTCCCTTGATGACAAAACTGCTGCTTTAAGAATATGGGCTGTGTAGGCCATTATGATCCAGCATATTTTCAATAACCTCAACTTTTTATACCCCGTGGGTCACCGTTCCACATAGGAAAACTGACCCTTTCACTTCTCTCTGAGTTCAAACCAAGCCCCTTTTTGTGTTGACAAATTTCACCCTCACCCCCATCTGCTACTTACTTAGTGGCAATGAATTTATGTAGCATTTTTTAATTCTACATATCTATGCAGGTGCATAAAATGCCTACTGACATCCTTTGTAAGTTTCCCTCTATCAGTTTCTTCATATTTCCTCCAGTGTTTACATTTACTGCAGCAATAAAGAGAATATGTTCAGTACTAAAAACAAATTTGCTGGTGGACTTTCTGTTTAGATATCACTGTTAAGGAGAAGTCACATATTTAAAACAGGAATATCTGGAATGATCTAATAGATAATATCCACATTTATGTTTACTAGTAGTTGTTACCGTCTTCTCCCTGTAGAACAGCAGGCTGAGATGGGACATGATCTCAGTCGTCCCATTCTCAGGGGTATTGACAGGATTGAACATATGGATATGTTCTCCAGCAGGACACAAGGACGTGCTCTGAAGGTCACAGATGGCAAGTTTAGGGGTAACATTAGGAAGCATATTTTGTCCCAGAAGGTTTTGGCCTTCTAAAATGACCCGCCAATAGAGACTGTGGACATGAAGACAGTAGAATGGTCCCCAGTGTTGCCCATTTCTTAGCTATTGCCAGCACTGAAACCATCAGTGTCAGAACCCTGCACTGTCCCTACCCATGCTGTACCTACCCATGTGGATAAACAGAAGGCTTCAGCCTCTAGTGCTGTCAGTCTGCCATCTTTCATCAACACTGTATCTATCACAGTGCAGAAACCTTGGACTGTCTGTTCTACACTGCATCTGCCCCTGTTGATTTATAGAGGGCTTCAGTCTCCAGTGGTACCAGTCCTATACTGTTTACCAGTCACACTCTGTACCTGTCACTGTAGACAAACAAAAGGCTTTAGTCCCCAGTTCTGGAAGTCCCTCACCATTCACCAGGACTACATGCAGACAGTATGGAAAACAAGCACTATCCCTTCCTCCATACTGTAGCTGTCTCCATGGATTACCAGAGGGTTTAAAGCTCAAATGGTGTCAGTCTTTCACTTCCACCTTTTACCAGCACTAAATCTATCACAGTGTGGGTAAGTTTGCACTGAGCCTGCCCCACATGGTACCTGTGGATAAACCGAGGGCTGTATCCGCTTTTTACCAGCATTAAATTCATCACAGTGAGTGAGTGGGTGGAGGGAAGCCTGCACTGTACCTGTCCCTGTGGATAAACAAAGAGTTTTAGTTTACTGTCCAGTGCAGTCTGAGCTGTACCTTTTATGAGCATTAAATGCATCAGAGTGGAAAAGTCAGCACTAGCACTGGATAGCAAATATACAAAGGTTGAATAGAAATTATAAAAAACAGAAGACAATGGTCTCAGATCCCAATAAATGCCCATAGGAACAAGAGTTAAAACTTAGTTTGTCTGTAAGGGGGCGGGGGAGTGGTTGAGCAAAGCTGGAGCCGGAATGTATGTAATGTGACACTGTAGTCTGCTTAATGAGACCCTGACTGCTTTAGTGCTTCAATAAGGGAAAATCCAGTATGGTTTGAGATAATGAGTTAACCCCTAGGCTGCTAAAAGAACTAGAATTAATCTATTTGCTTGAGCTGGACAGATGCTTAGTCTGCAGCCCTGTAAGAGATAAATTGGGAGGCAGTACAGTGCAGTGGTTTAAGGCTCTGAGCTGCAAATCTGGTGACATCAAGCAGACCAGAGCTGGGTTTGAATCCCACAGCTTCTACTTACATACTGCATGACCCGGAGCAAGTCACTTAACTTCCCTGTGCTCCCATGTCGTGCCTGTAAAAAAGCTTTCAGCTTAATGTGCTACTCCTGGTTAAACAACTAAAAAAGAAATTGAGGGGCTACATAACACAGCAGCTTCAAATGTTTTTTGGTTTTGTTTGCTTATATCCTGAGAAGTTGGGAGGCACAGTAGCATCCCCCTCCCTCCCTTCAGATGCCTTTAAGACAGAGCAACAAATAGCAAAAATCAGAGGGGGAGCGCACTGTTTTGCAGTTGTGGATGGATACTTCCAAAAGTCCAAAAAGGAAGTTCCATGGTAAGTTAATTTTTAGAGCTAATGCAAGAGGGCTACAGGCTCTGCCTTCCTGCAGCCCTAAAAATGGACCATTGTTGTCTGTTGCTGCTACTGTTACCCTTTCACCACTTAACCCCTGCACTCAACACCCATCATCCCTCACCCCCACACCTCTTACTCACCTACTAGGGGTCCAATGCCATAATCCTCTCTGGACCAGAGACACGTCTTCAGTCATAAAACACCAGACCATGAACTGAGGAAATGAGGTAAGCTGTGGTATATGTATTTCAATGTGTTTTGAATTTGTACTCTTACCTTGGTTATTTTTTAATATTATTCCCCCAGATTTTCAATACAGCTTTTATGGACCCCACCTCGTAGTCAAGGTAGGTAAAATTTTTCAAATCGGGCCAGAAAGGTGATTTTGCAGTCACTTCACAAAATCACCTTTTGGGTAGGATTTGAAAATGTTTAGACACTGAGTTCATTAGGTGGGGTCCTAGGAAAACTATATTGAAAATTTAGGGGCCGGCCCCTGGCACAATGGTAGAGCTGCCACTTGTGATGCCGATGACCCAGGTTCGGGAAGAAAAAAATACTTACCATAGTAATCTTATTTCTTCCCAGTGATGCTCAGATATTCATAACTTTATGCAGTAAGCCTGAAGGGTTGGATGGCCCGGAGAGACAGAACACATGCAAATGATGGAACACTTTGCATGTGAGCATCTTTCAAACATTGCCTCTACTAACTGCCTGTGTTCTAACCTCTTCAGAATTTATAAAGGAGCCTGGAAAGTAGGCCCAGAGTAATATAGTACTATAATTTTATTATTAAAATTGGGATTTCCCAACCATATAAATTTGTAAAAACCAAAAACTCCAGCTGGAAAGTTCAGCAATTCAACAAGTTAGAACAACATGCCAGAGGAAAAAGCAAAAAAGGTAGAAACGCAATTAACCCTGTTCACATTAACTACTGACAGGTGCAGGGTAAAAATGCTCCAAGGGTGTAAGTAATAAGGATGGCATCAACATGCAGAGTGCAGAGGCTGAAATTCTGGAAGGGGAGGTAGGGAGGGAAGTTATGAATATCTGAGCATCACTGGGAAGAAAGAAGATTACTATAGTAAGTAATTTTTTCTTCTAACCCCAGTAATGCTCAGAATTTTCCTAACTTTATGGAGACTACCAAGCAGTACCACTGGAGGTGGGTACAGAACTTATTTTGGAAACTGACTTTGCAGGACTGCTGTGCCAAATCTAGCATCACTCCTGGAGAGAATATCCAGGTTGTAGTGTTTTGTAAAAGTGTGTACTGTTTTCCAGGTAGCTGCTTTACAGACATCCACTAGTGGAACATCCCTGGCAGCTGTTCCTCTTGTGGAATGGGCCCTTAATCCTGATGGGGGCTCCTGACCAGCCTTTGTGTAGCAGAACTGGATACACTGGACTATCCACCAAGAAATGGACCTTTTAGAGACTGGATTACCTTTTCCCACATCACCATAGGTCAGGAATAGCTGTTTTCTGTCCTGTCTATGGCCTTTTGTGGCTGTCATGTAGTTACCAAGAGCCCTTTTTACATCCAAACTGTGGAGTCTTCTTTCACCAGAGGTAGCATGATCAGTGAAAAAGACAGGGAGAGTGATGGACTGATTTAAGTGGAAGTCCGAGACCACCTTGGGAAGAAATTTTCTGTTTGTCCTAAGGACTACCTTATCTCTATGAAAGGAGATATAGTCCTGATCTATACAGAGAGCCTGAAGCTCACTAATCCTTCTTGCCGAAGTCATTGCCACGAGAAAAACTGTTTTCCAAATGACATGTTTTAGATGAGCTGTAGCCATGGGTTCAAAGGGGGAGCCCATGAGTTTAGCTATTCACACATTCAAATCCCAAGCTGGCACTGGTGCTCTGTGAGGGGGATGTACTGTAGATGATTCAGACCTTTGAAGAATCTTTTAAAAATAGGATCTGAAGCTAAGGTTACCCTTGACCCGGCAGAAAGGTAAGCAGACACAGCTGCCAAATGAACCTTCAAAGAGCTGGAATGCAAACCAGAGGAATGTAAGTGGGAGAGATAATCCAGGACAACTGGAATTCCAGTTTGACCTGGCATCAGTGATCTGCACGAGCACCAAAGTGAAAACCTTTTCCATTTAGAAGGATAGTTTTTCATAGTAGAAGGTTTTCTGTAAGCTCTTAAAATGCTTAAGACTGATTGAGAGAGTTTCAATTTAATATATTCTACGTCCTCAAGAGCCAGGTCTTGAGGTTGAGGGACTTGAAATTCGAATACAACACAGTTCCCTGGTTGGAAGTCAGTAGGTTGTGCTTCTGAGGGAGGTGTCTTGGTTTGGTGACAGACATGGAGAGCAGAAGAGAGTACCATGGCTGCCTTGGCCAATCTGGAGCTGTCAAGATCAGTGATGCTACATGGGATCTCAGCTTGAGCAGTACCCTGTGAACCAGAGGAAAAAGAGGGAAAGCATATAGGAGTTTCCCTGACAAACCAAGGTCAGGGCATCCAGGGGGAGTGTGCTCTGATCTGGTGGTCTGCAACAATACTGAAGCAAGTGGTGGTCCTGGTGGGATGCGAACAAGTCTACTTGTGGAGTACCCCACCTCCTGAAAATAACCTGTACCACCTGTCTGTTCAGGGTCCATTTGTGATGGGCCTGATTTATTCAACTCAAGGCATCTGCCAGGATATTGTCTTTCTCTGGCAAGTGGATTGCCTGCAGGGATATTCCCAGAAAATAAGCTAGAGTGCAAATAAGTATGGCTTCTGTGCAAAGGAGGCCTGACCTGGTGCCTCCCTGCTTGTTTATGTAATACATTGTGGTGGTATTGTCTGTTCTGATCTGTACCACCTTGCCCTGTACTAGAGGAGAGAAGGCTCGTAGAGCTAGCAAAACTGCTCTGAGTTCCAGCAAGTTTATGTGCTGAAGGGACTCTTTAGCTGACCAGGTACTCTGGGTGGTGTGCTACCCTAGATGGGCACCCCAGCCCAATAGGGATGCATCTGCTGTGAGAACTATTGAGGGATTCTCCTTCTGAAAGAGGATTCCCTGTCTTAAGTTTGATTCCTCTTTCCACCACAAGAGGGCCTGTAACAGTGCCCTTGTTACTGGAATGAGTTTTGAAAAAGGGGTCTTTTGTCTGGCACCAGTGAGCCCTGAGGGGGAACTGGATGTGCCTCATGTGGAATCTGGAACCCAGCACTGTGCCTATGTGAGCAGCCATGTGGCCCAGTAGCTGGAAAAACTGTCTTGCAGTTTTTGGTTTGTGTAACCTGAAGAAATTTGCCACTGACTGAAGGCTTTATACTCTCTCCAGAGGCAGATGGGCTCTGGCCTGTAAGGTATTTATTTCTGCTCCTATGAATTGCAACACGTGTGTAGGGGTGAAGGCAGACTTTTTGTGATTGATTAAAAACCCCAGGGACTCTAAGAGGTCCTGGGTGACTTAAATCCTGCTGTACCTACAGTGGGGATTTTCCCACCACTGAAACCGGGGATTGCCAGAGCCTGGAAGAGGCCCTGAAGCAGCCCGCTCCCCTCAGAACTCAGCCCAGCAGCAGAGACTGAAACCGGGGATTGCCAGAGCCTGGAAGAGGTAAAGTGTCCTGCACTACAGCCTGACTGTTGGAGAAGATTACTCATCTGGAGTCTTTTTTCTGTCCCCACACAGTGACTGATTGACTGTGCTTCTGGATATCTGGACTGCTCTGAACGGGGATTGTGGGGCTATCTCTGTGTTACTTTAAGGGCTAGGTTTAGAGCATCTAGCACTAGTATCCTGTGATATTTTAGCTGTTTAAATGCTGTATTAGAGTGCTTACCTTGGTAGGATTGCATAGAATGTGTGCGGGTGTCCGCCATCTTGCGCATGCGCAGTAGCCACCTGTATCGGGATACAGTTCCAATAGTTGGCGCATGCGCAGTAGGGTCCTATTCTAGCCCGCTGCATACTAATGGGATTCCTTTGTTTGTCCTCCCTATATAGGCCCTGAAGCAGCCTCCCCTCAGAACTCAGCCCAGCAGCAGAGACTGAAACCCGGGATTGCCAGAGCCTGGAAGAGGTAAAGTGTCCTGCACTACAGCCTGACTGTTGGAGAAGATTACTCATCTGGAGTCTTTTTTCTGTCCCCACACAGTGACTGATTGACTGTGCTTCTGGATATCTGGACTGCTCTGAACGGGGATTGTGGGGCTATCTCTGTGTTACTTTAAGGGCTAGGTTTAGAGCATCTAGCACTAGTATCCTGTGATATTTTAGCTGTTTAAATGCTGTATTAGAGTGCTTACCTTGGTAGGATTGCATAGAATGTGTAGCGTGGGTGTCCGCCATCTTGAGCATGCGCAGTAGCCACCTGTATCGGGATACAGTTCCAATAGTTGGCTTACGCGCAGGGTCCTGTACTAGCCCGCTGCATACTAATGGGATTCCTTTGTTTGTCCTCCGTATATAGGCCCTGAAGCAGCCCGCTCCCCTCAGAACTCAGCCCAGCAGCAGAGACTGAAACCGGAATTGCCAGAGCCTGGAAGAGGTAAAGTGTCCTGCACTACAGCCTGACTGTTGGAGAAGATTACTCATCTGGAGTCTTTTTTCTGTCCCCACACAGTGACTGATTGACTGTGCTTCTGGATATCTGGACTGCTCTGAACGGGGATTGTGGGGCTATCTCTGTGTTACTTTAAGGGCTAGGTTTAGAGCATCTAGCACTAGTATCCTGTGATATTTTAGCTGTTTAAATGCTGTATTGGAGTGCTTACCTTGGTAGGATTGCATAGAATGTGTAGCGTGGGTGTCCGCCATCTTGCGCATGCGCAGTAGCCATCTGTATCGGGATACAGTTCCAATAGTTGGCGCATGCGCAGTAGGGTCCTGTACTAGCCCGCTGCATACTAATGGGATTCCTTTGTTTGTCCTCCCTATATAGGCCCTGAAGCAGCCCGCTCCCCTCAGAACTCAGCCCAGCAGCAGAGACTGAAACCGGGGATTGCCAGAGCCTGGAAGAGGTAAAGTGTCCTGCACTACAGCCTGACTGTTGGAGAAGATTACTCATCTGGAGTCTTTTTTCTGTCCCCACACAGTGACTGATTGACTGTGCTTCTGGATATCTGGACTGCTCTGAACGGGGATTGTGGGGCTATCTCTGTGTTACTTTAAGGGCTAGGTTTAGAGCATCTAGCACTAGTATCCTGTGATATTTTAGCTGTTTAAATGCTGTATTAGAGTGCTTACCTTGGTAGGATTGCATAGAATGTGTAGCGTGGGTGTCCGCCATCTTGCGCATGCGCAGTAGCCACCTGTATCGGGATACAGTTCCAATAGTTGGCGCATGCGCAGTAGGGTCCTGTACTAGCCCGCTGCATACTAATGGGATTCCTTTGTTTGTCCTCCCTATATAGGCCCTGAAGCAGCCCGCTGCCCTCAGAACTCAGCCCAGCAGCAGAGACTGAAACCGGGGATTGCCAGAGCCTGGAAGAGGTAAAGTGTCCTGCACTACAGCCTGACTGTTGGAGAAGATTACTCATCTGGAGTCTTTTTTCTGTCCCCACACAGTGACTGATTGACTGTGCTTCTGGATATCTGGACTGCTCTGAACGGGGATTGTGGGGCTATCTCTGTGTTACTTTAAGGGCTAGGTTTAGAGCATCTAGCACTAGTATCCTGTGATATTTTAGCTGTTTAAATGCTGTATTAGAGTGCTTACCTTGGTAGGATTGCATAGAATGTGTAGCGTGGGTGTCCGCCATCTTGCGCATGCGCAGTAGCCACCTGTATCGGGATACAGTTCCAATAGTTGGCGCATGCGCAGTAGGGTCCTGTACTAGCCCGCTGCATACTAATGGGATTCCTTTGTTTGTCCTCCCTATATAGGCCCTGAAGCAGCCCGCTCCCCTCAGAACTCAGCCCAGCAGCAGAGACTGAAACCGGGGATTGCCAGAGCCTGGAAGAGGTAAAGTGTCCTGCACTACAGCCTGACTGTTGGAGAAGATTACTCATCTGGAGTCTTTTTTCTGTCCCCACACAGTGACTGATTGACTGTGCTTCTGGATATCTGGACTGCTCTGAACAGGGATTGTGGGGCTATCTCTGTGTTACTTTAAGGGCTAGGTTTAGAGCATCTAGCACTAGTATCCTGTGATATTTTAGCTGTTTAAATGCTGTATTAGAGTGCTTACCTTGGTAGGATTGCATAGAATGTGTAGCGTGGGTGTCCGCCATCTTGCGCAAGCGCAGTAGCCACCTGTATCGGGATACAGTTCCAATAGTTGGCGCATGCGCAGTGGGGTCCTGTACTAGCCCGCTGCATACTAATGGGATTCCTTTGTTTGTCCTCCCTATATAGGCCCTGAAGCAGCCCGCTCCCCTCAGAACTCAGCCCAGCAGCAGAGACTGAAACCGGGGATTGCCAGAGCCTGGAAGAGGTAAAGTGTCCTGCACTACAGCCTGACTGTTGGAGAAGATTACTCATCTGGAGTCTTTTTTCTGTCCCCACACAGTGACTGATTGACTGTGCTTCTGGATATCTGGACTGCTCTGAACGGGATTGTGGGGCTATCTCTGTGTTACTTTAAGGGCTAGGTTTAGAGCATCTAGCACTAGTATCCTGTGATATTTTAGCTGTTTAAATGCTGTATTAGAGTGCTTACCTTGGTAGGATTGCATAGAATGTGTAGCGTGGGTGTCCGCCATCTTGCGCATGCGCAGTAGCCACCTGTATCGGGATACAGTTCCAATAGTTGGCGCATGCGCAGTAGGGTCCTGTACTAGCCCGCTGCATACTAATGGGATTCCTTTGTTTGTCCTCCCTATATAGGCCCTGAAGCAGCCCGCTCCCCTCAGAACTCAGCCCAGCAGCAGAGACTGAAACCGGGGATTGCCAGAGCCTGGAAGAGGTAAAGTGTCCTGCACTACAGCCTGACTGTTGGAGAAGATTACTCATCTGGAGTCTTTTTTCTGTCCCCACACAGTGACTGATTGACTGTGCTTCTGGATATCTGGACTGCTCTGAACGGGGATTGTGGGGCTATCTCTGTGTTACTTTAAGGGCTAGGTTTAGAGCATCTAGCACTAGTATCCTGTGATATTTTAGCTGTTTAAATGCTGTATTAGAGTGCTTACCTTGGTAGGATTGCATAGAATGTGTAGCGTGGGTGTCCGCCATCTTGCGCATGCGCAATAGCCACCTGTATCGGGATACAGTTCCAATAGTTGGCGCATGCGCAGTAGGGTCCTGTACTAGCCCGCTGCATACTAATGGGATTCCTTTGTTTGTCCTCCCTATATAGGCCCTGAAGCAGCCCGCTCCCCTCAGAACTCAGCCCAGCAGCAGAGACTGAAACCGGGGATTGCCAGAGCCTGGAAGAGGTAAAGTGTCCTGCACTACAGCCTGACTGTTGGAGAAGATTACTCATCTGGAGTCTTTTTTCTGTCCCCACACAGTGACTGATTGACTGTGCTTCTGGATATCTGGACTGCTCTGAAAGGGGATTGTGGGGCTATCTCTGTGTTACTTTAAGGGCTAGGTTTAGAGCATCTAGCACTAGTATCCTGTGATATTTTAGCTGTTTAAATGCTGTATTAGAGTGCTTACCTTGGTAGGATTGCATAGAATGTGTAGCGTGGGTGTCCGCCATCTTGCGCATGCGCAGTAGCCACCTGTATCGGGATACAGTTCCAATAGTTGGCGCATGCGCAGTAGGGTCCTGTACTAGCCCGCTGCATACTAATGGGATTCCTTTGTTTGTCCTCCCTATATAGGCCCTGAAGCAGCCCGCTCCCCTCAGAACTCAGCCCAGCAGCAGAGACTGAAACCGGGGATTGCCAGAGCCTGGAAGAGGTAAAGTGTCCTGCACTACAGCCTGACTGTTGGAGAAGATTACTCATCTGGAGTCTTTTTTCTGTCCCCACACAGTGACTGATTGACTGTGCTTCTGGATATCTGGACTGCTCTGAACGGGATTGGGGCTATCTCAGTGTTACTTTAAGGCTAGGTTTAGAGCATCTAGAACTAGTATCCTGTGATATTTTAGCTGTTTAAATGCTGTATTAGAGTGCTTACCTTGGTAGGATTGCATAGAATGTGTTAGCGTGGGTGTCCGCCATCTTGCGCATGCGCAGTAGCCACCTGTATCGGGATACAGTTCCAATAGTTGGCGCATGCGCAGTAGGGTCCTGTACTAGCCCGCTGCATACTAATGGGATTCCTTTGTTTGTCCTCCCTATATAGGCCCTGAAGCAGCCCGCTCCCCTCAGAACTCAGCCCAGCAGCAGAGACTGAAACCGGGGATTGCCAGAGCCTGGAAGAGGTAAAGTGTCCTGCACTACAGCCTGACTGTTGGAGAAGATTACTCATCTGGAGTCTTTTTTCTGTCCCCACACAGTGACTGATTGACTGTGCTTCTGGATATCTGGACTGCTCTGAACGGGATTGTGGGCTATCTCTGTGTTACTTTAAGGGCTAGGTTTAGAGCATCTAGCACTAGTATCCTGTGATATTTTAGCTGTTTAAATGCTGTATTAGAGTGCTTACCTTGGTAGGATTGCATAGAATGTGTAGCGTGGGTGTCCGCCATCTTGCGCATGCGCAGTAGCCACCTGTATCGGGATACAGTTCCAATAGTTGGCGCATGCGCAGTAGGGTCCTGTACTAGCCCGCTGCATACTAATGGGATTCCTTTGTTTGTCCTCCCTATATAGGCCCTGAAGCAGCCCGCTCCCCTCAGAACTCAGCCCAGCAGCAGAGACTGAAACCGGGGATTGCCAGAGCCTGGAAGAGGTAAAGTGTCCTGCACTACAGCCTGACTGTTGGAGAAGATTACTCATCAGGAGTCTTTTTTCTGTCCCCACACAGTGACTGATTGACTGTGCTTCTGGATATCTGGACTGCTCTGAGCGGGGATTGTGGGGCTATCTCTGTGTTACTTTAAGGGCTAGGTTTAGAGCATCTAGCACTAGTATCCTGTGATATTTTAGCTGTTTAAATGCTGTATTAGAGTGCTTACCTTGATAGGATTGCATAGAATGTGTAGCGTGGGTGTCCGCCATCTTGCGCATGCGCAGTAGCCACCTGTATCGGGATACAGTTCCAATAGTTGGCGCATGCGCAGTAGGGTCCTGTACTAGCCCGCTGCATACTAATGGGATTCCTTTGTTTGTCCTCCCTATATAGGCCCTGAAGCAGCCCGCTCCCCTCAGAACTCAGCCCAGCAGCAGAGACTGAAACCGGGGATTGCCAGAGCCTGGAAGAGGTAAAGTGTCCTGCACTACAGCCTGACTGTTGGAGAAGATTACTCATCTGGAGTCTTTTTTCTGTCCCCACACAGTGACTGATTGACTGTGCTTCTGGATATCTGGACTGCTCTGAACGGGGATTGTGGGGCTATCTCTGTGTTACTTTAAGGGCTAGGTTTAGAGCATCTAGCACTAGTATCCTGTGATATTTTAGCTGTTTAAATGCTGTATTAGAGTGCTTACCTTGGTAGGATTGCATAGAATGTGTAGCGTGGGTGTCCGCCATCTTGCGCATGCGCAGTAGCCACCTGTATCGGGATACAGTTCCAATAGTTGGCGCATGCGTAGTAGGGTCCTGTACTAGCCCGCTGCATACTAATGGGATTCCTTGTTTGTCCTCCCTATATAGGCCCTGAAGCAGCCCGGCTCCCTCAGAACTCAGCCCAGGAGCAGAGACTGAACCGGGATTGCCAGAGCCTGGAAGAGGTAAAGTGTCCTGCACTACAGCCTGACTGTTGGAGAAGATTACTCATCTGGAGTCTTTTTTCTGTCCCCACACAGTGACTGATTGACTGTGCTTCTGGATATCTGGACTGCTCTGAACGGGGATTGTGGGCTATCTCTGTGTTACTTTAAGGGCTAGGTTTAGAGCATCTAGCACTAGTATCCTGTGATATTTTAGCTGTTTAAATGCTGTATTAGAGTGCTTACCTTGGTAGGATTGCATAGAATGTGTAGCGTGGGTGTCCGCCATCTTGCGCATGCGCAGTAGCCACCTGTATCGGGATACAGTTCCAATAGTTGGCGCATGCGCAGTAGGGTCCTGTACTAGCCCGCTGCATACTAATGGGATTCCTTTGTTTGTCCTCCCTATATAGGCCCTGAAGCAGCCCGCTCCCCTCAGAACTCAGCCCAGCAGCAGAGACTGAAACCGGGGATTGCCAGAGCCTGGAAGAGGTAAAGTGTCCTGCACTACAGCCTGACTGTTGGAGAAGATTACTCATCTGGAGTCTTTTTTCTGTCCCCACACAGTGACTGATTGACTGTGCTTCTGGATATCTGGACTGCTCTGAACGGGGATTGTGGGGATATCTCTGTGTTACTTTAAGGGCTAGGTTTAGAGCATCTAGCACTAGTATCCTGTGATATTTTAGCTGTTTAAATGCTGTATTAGAGTGCTTACCTTGGTAGGATTGCATAGAATGTGTAGTGTGGGTGTCCGCCATCTTGCGCATGCGCAGTAGCCACCTGTATCGGGATACAGTTCCAATAGTTGGCGCATGCGCAGTAGGGTCCTGTACTAGCCCGCTGCATACTAATGGGATTCCTTTGTTTGTCCTCCCCTATATAGGCCCTGAAGCAGCCCGCTCCCCTCAGAACTCAGCCCAGCAGCAGAGACTGAAACCGGGGATTGCCAGAGCCTGGAAGAGGTAAAGTGTCCTGCACTACAGCCTGACTGTTGGAGAAGATTACTCATCTGGAGTCTTTTTTTCTGTCCCCACACAGTGACTGATTGACTGTGCTTCTGGATATCTGGACTGCTCTGAACGGGGATTGTGGGGCTATCTCTGTGTTACTTTAAGGGCTAGGTTTAGAGCATCTAGCACTAGTATCCTGTGATATTTTAGCGTTTAAATGCTGTATTAGAGTGCTTACCTTGGTAGGATTGCATAGAATGTGTAGCGTGGGTGTCCGCCATCTTGCGCATGCGCAGTAGCCACCTGTATCGGGATACAGTTCCAATAGTTGGCGCATGCGCAGTAGGGTCCTGTACTAGCCCGCTGCATACTAATGGGATTCCTTTGTTTGTCCTCCCTATATAGGCCCTGAAGCAGCCCGCTCCCCTCAGAACTCAGCCCAGCAGCAGAGACTGAAACCGGGGATTGCCAGAGCCTGGAAGAGGTAAAGTGTCCTGCACTACAGCCTGACTGTTGGAGAAGATTACTCATCTGGAGTCTTTTTTCTGTCCCCACACAGTGACTGATTGACTGTGCTTCTGGATATCTGGACTGCTCTGAACGGGGATTGTGGGGCTATCTCTGTGTTACTTTAAGGGCTAGGTTTAGAGCATCTAGCACTAGTATCCTGTGATATTTTAGCTGTTTAAATGCTGTATTAGAGTGCTTACCTTGGTAGGATTGCATAGAATGTGTAGCGTGGGTGTCCGCCATCTTGCGCATGCGCAGTAGCCACCTGTATCGGGATACAGTTCCAATAGTTGGCGCATGCGCAGTAGGGTCCTGTACTAGCCCGCTGCATACTAATGGGATTCCTTTGTTTGTCCTCCCTATATAGGCCCTGAAGCAGCCCGCTCCCCTCAGAACTCAGCCCAGCAGCAGAGACTGAAACCGGGGATTGCCAGAGCCTGGAAGAGGTAAAGTGTCCTGCACTACAGCCTGACTGTTGGAGAAGATTACTCATCTGGAGTCTTTTTTCTGTCCCCACACAGTGACTGATTGACTGTGCTTCTGGATATCTGGACTGCTCTGAACGGGGATTGTGGGGCTATCTCTGTGTTACTTTAAGGGCTAGGTTTAGAGCATCTAGCACTAGTGTCCTGTGATATTTTAGCTGTTTAAATGCTGTATTAGAGTGCTTACCTTGGTAGGATTGCATAGAATGTAGCGGGGTGTCCGCCATTCTTGCCATGCTCGATAGCCACCTGTCTCGGGATACAGTTCCAATAGTTGCCCATGACGAGTAGGGTCCTGTACTAGCCCGCTGCATACTAATGGGATTCCTTTGTTTGTCCTCCCTATATAGGCCCTGAAGCAGCCCGCTCCCCTCAGAACTCAGCCCAGCAGCAGAGACTGAAACCGGGGATTGCCAGAGCCTGGAAGAGGTAAAGTGTCCTGCACTACAGCCTGACTGTTGGAGAAGATTACTCATCTGGAGTCTTTTTTCTGTCCCCACACAGTGACTGATTGACTGTGCTTCTGGATATCTGGACTGCTCTGAACGGGGATTGTGGGGCTATCTCTGTGTTACTTTAAGGGCTAGGTTTAGAGCATCTAGCACTAGTATCCTGTGATATTTTAGCTGTTTAAATGCTGT
Organism: Neoceratodus forsteri; assembly: GCA_016271365.2. Classification (NCBI taxonomy): domain Eukaryota; kingdom Metazoa; phylum Chordata; order Ceratodontiformes; family Ceratodontidae; genus Neoceratodus; species Neoceratodus forsteri. The sequence goes on along the minus strand of CM028134.1, from coordinate 1,101,547,798 downwards.
ATTAGAGTGCTTACCTTGGTAGGATTGCATAGAATGTGTAGCGTGGGTGTCCGCCATCTTGCGCATGCGCAGTAGCCACCTGTATCGGGATACAGTTCCAATAGTTGGCGCATGCGCAGTAGGGTCCTGTACTAGCCCGCTGCATACTAATGGGATTCCTTTGTTTGTCCCTCCCTATATAGGGTTCTGAAGCAGCTCGCCCTCAGAACTCAGCCCAGCAGAGACTGAAACAGGGATTGCCAGAGCCTGGAAGAGGTAAAGTGTCCTGCACTACAGCCTGACTGTTGGAGAAGATTACTCATCTGGAGTCTTTTTTCTGTCCCCACACAGTGACTGATTGACTGTGCTTCTGGATATCTGGACTGCTCTGAACGGGGATTAGGGCTATCTCTGTGTTACTTTAAGGGCTAGGTTTAGAGCATCTAGCACTAGTATTCTGTGATATTTTAGCTGTTTAAATGCTGTATTAGAGTGCTTACCTTGGTAGGATTGCATAGAATGTGTAGCGTGGGTGTCCGCCATCTTGCGCATGCGCAGTAGCCACCTGTATCGGGATACAGTTCCAATAGTTGGCGCATGCGCAGTAGGGTCCTGTACTAGCCCGCTGCATACTAATGGGATTCCTTTGTTTGTCCTCCCTATATAGGCCCTGAAGCAGCCCGCTCCCCTCAGAACTCAGCCCAGCAGCAGAGACTGAAACCGGGGATTGCCAGAGCCTGGAAGAGGTAAAGTGTCCTGCACTACAGCCTGACTGTTGGAGAAGATTACTCATCTGGAGTCTTTTTTCTGTCCCCACACAGTGACTGATTGACTGTGCTTCTGGATATCTGGACGGGGATTGTGGGCTATCTCTGTGTTACTTTAAGGCTAGGTTTAGAGCATCTAGCACTAGTATCCTGTGATATTTTAGCTGTTTAAATGCTGCATGAGTGCTACTTTTGGTAGGATTGCATAGAATGTAGCGCAGTGTCTCCATCTTGCGCATGCTAGTAGCCACCTGTCGGGATACAGTTCCAATAGCTGGCGTATGCTAGTAGGGTCCTGTACTAGCCCGCTGCATACTAATGGGATTCCTTTGTTTGTCTCTCCCTATAGGTCCTGAAGCAGCCCGGCTTCAGGAACTCAGCCCAGCAGCAGAGACTGAAACCGGGATTGCCAGAGCCTGGAAGAGGTAAAGTGTCCCCACTACAGCCTGACTGTTGGAGAAGATTACTCATCTGAGTCTTTTTCTGTCCCACACAGTGACTGATTGACTGTGCTTCTGGATATCTGACCGCTCTGAACGGGATTGTGGGGCTATCTCTGTGTTACTTTAAGGGCTAGGTTTAGAGCATCTAGCACTAGTATCCTGTGATATTTTAGCTGTTTTAAATGCTGTATTAGAGTGCTTTCCTTGGTAGGATTGACGTAGAATGTGTAGCGTGGTGTCCGCTTATCTTGCGACAAGAGTAGCCACTGTATCGGGATACAGTTCAATAGTTACGCATGCGCAGTAGGGTCCTGTACTAGCCGCTGCATACTAATGGGATTCTTTGTTTGTCCTCTCCTATAGGCTCTGAAGCAGCCCGTCCTCAGAACTCAGCCCAGCAGCAGAGACTGAAACCGGGATTGCCAGAGTCTGAAGAGGTAAAGTGTCTGCACTACAGCCTGACTGTTGGAGAAGATTACTCATCTGGAGTCTTTTTCTGTCCCACACAGTGACTGATTGACTGTGCTTCTGGATATCTGACTGCTCTGAACGGGATTGTGGGCTATCTCTGTGTTACTTTAAGGGCTAGGTTTATATCTAGCACTAGTATCCTGTGATATTTTAGCTGTTTAAATGTTGTATTAGAGTGCTTACCTTGGTAGGATTGCATATAGAATGTGTAGCGTGGTGTCCGCCATCTCATGCGATGCACAGTAGCCACTGTATCGATACAGTTCCAATAGTTGGCGCACGCGCAGTAGGGTCCTGTACTAGCCCGCTGCATACTAATGGGATTCCTTTGTTTGTCCTCCCTATATGGGCCCTGAAGCAGCCCGCTCCCCTCAGAACTCAGCCCAGCAGCAGAGACTGAAACCGGGGATTGCCAGAGCCTGGAAGAGGTAAAGTGTCCTGCACTACAGCCTGACTGTTGGAGAAGATTACTCATCTGGAGTCTTTTTTCTGTCCCCACACAGTGACTGATTGACTGTGCTTCTGGATATCTGGACTGCTCTGAACGGGGATTGGCTATCTCTGTGTTACTTTAAGGGCTAGGTTTAGAGCATCTAGCACTAGTATCCTGTGATATTTTAGCTGTTTAAATGCTGTATAGAGTGCTTACTTTGGTAGGATTGCATAGAATGTGTAGCGTGGTGTCCGTCATCTTGCTGACAAGTGAGTAGCCATCGTATCGGATACAGTTCCAATAGTTAGGCGCATGCAGTAGGGTCCTGTACTAGCTCACTGCATACTAATGGGATTCCTTTGTTTGTCCTCCCTATATAGGCCCTGAAGCAGCCCGCTCCCCTCAGAACTCAGCCCAGCAGCAGAGACTGAAACCGGGGATTGCCAGAGCCTGGAAGAGGTAAAGTGTCCTGTACTACAGCCTGACTGTTGGAGAAGATTACTCATCTGGAGTCTTTTTTCTGTCCCCACACAGTGACTGATTGACTGTGCTTCTGGATATCTGGACTGCTCTGAACGGGGATTGGGGCTACCTCTGTGTTACTTTATGGGCTAGGGTTTAGTATCCAGCACTAGTATCCTGTGATATTTTAGCTGTTTAAATGCTGTATTAGAGTGCTTACCTTGGTAGGATTGCATAGAATGTGTGCTGGGTGTCCGCCATCTTGCATGTTATGCAGCCACCTGTATCGATACAGTTCAATAGTTGGCGACAAGCAGTAGGGTCCTGTACTAGCCCGCTGCATACTAATGGGATTCCTTTGTTTGTCCTCCCTATATAGGCCCTGAAGCAGCCCGCTCCCCTCAGAACTCAGCCCAGCAGCAGAGACTGAAACCGGGGATTGCCAGAGCCTGGAAGAGGTAAAGTGTCCTGCACTACAGCCTGACTGTTGGAGAAGATTACTCATCTGGAGTCTTTTTTCTGTCCCCACACAGTGACTGATTGACTGTGCTTCTGGATATCTGGACTGCTCTGAACGGGGATTGTGGGGCTATCTCTGTGTTACTTTAAGGGCTAGGTTTAGAGCATATCTAGCACTAGTATCCCGTGATATTTTAGTTGTTTAGAATGCTGTAATAGAGTGCTTACCTTGGTAGGATTGCATGAATGTGTATGGGTGTCCGCCATCTGCTGGCGACAAGAGTAGCCACCTGTGGTATCGGGATACAGTTCCAATAGTTGCTTGATGTTAGTAGGGTCCTGTACTAGCCCGCTGCATACTAATGGGATTCCTTTGTTTGTCCTCCCTATATAGGCCCTGAAGCAGCCCGCTTCCCTCAGAACTCAGCCCAGCAGCAGAGACTGAACCGGGATTGCCAGAGCCTGGAAGAGGTAAAGTGTCCTGCACTACAGCCTGACTGTTGGAGAAGATTACTCATCTGGAGTCTTTTTTCTGTCCCCACACAGTGACTGATTGACTGTGCTTCTGGATATCTGGACTGCTCTGAACGGGGATTGTGGGGCTATCTCTGTGTTACTTTAAGGGCTAGGTTTAGAGCATCTAGCACTAGTATCCTGTGATATTTTAGCTGTTTAAATGTTGTATTAGAGTGCTTACCTTGGTAGGATTGCATAGAATGTGTAGCGTGGGTGTCCGCCATCTTGCGCATGCGCAGTAGCCACCTGTATCGGGATACAGTTCCAATAGTTGGCGCATGCGCAGTAGGGTCCTGTACTAGCCCGCTGCATACTAATGGGATTCCTTTGTTTGTCCTCCCTATATAGGCCCTGAAGCAGCCCGCGCCCCTCAGAACTCAGCCCAGCAGCAGAGACTGAAACCGGGGATTGCCAGAGCCTGGAAGAGGTAAAGTGTCCTGCACTACAGCCTGACTGTTGGAGAAGATTACTCATCTGGAGTCTTTTTTCTGTCCCCACACAGTGACTGATTGACTGTGCTTCTGGATATCTGGACTGCTCTGAACGGGGATTGTGGGGCTATCTCTGTGTTACTTTAAGGGCTAGGTTTAGAGCATCTAGCACTAGTATCCTGTGATATTTTAGCTGTTTAAATGCTGTATTAGAGTGCTTACCTTGGTAGGATTGCATAGAATGTGTAGCGTGGTGTTCCATGTCTTATCGCATGTGTTAGTAGCCACCTGTATGTCGATACAGTTCCAATAGTTGGGCTGATGCGAGTAGGGTCCTGTACTAGCCCGCTGCATACTAATGGGATTCCTTTGTTTGTCCTCCCTATATAGGCCCTGAAGCAGACCCGCTCTTCAGAACTCAGCCCAGCAGCAGAGACTGAAACCGGGATTGCCAGAGCCTGAAGAGGTAAGTGTCCTGCACTACAGCCTGACTGTTGAGAAGATTACTCATCTGGGTCTCTTTTTCTGTCCCCACACAGTGACTGATTGACTGTGCTTCTGGATATCTGGACTGCTCTGAACGGGATTGGGGCTATCTCTGTGTTACTTAAGGGCTAGGTTTAGAGCATCTAGCACTAGTATCCTGTGATATTTTAGCTGTTTAAATGCTGTTTAGAGTGCTTACTCTTGTAGGATTGCATAGAATGTAGCGTGGGTTGTCCGCTTATCTTGCGCATGCGCAGTAGCCACCTGTATCGGGATACAGTTCCAATAGTTGGCGCATGCGCAGTAGGGTCCTGTACTAGCCCGCTGCATACTAATGGGATTCCTTTGTTTGTCCTCCCTATATAGGCCCTGAAGCAGCCCGCTCCCCTCAGAACTCAGCCCAGCAGCAGAGACTGAAACCGGGGATTGCCAGAGCCTGGAAGAGGTAAAGTGTCCTGCACTACAGCCTGACTGTTGGAGAAGATTACTCATCTGGAGTCTTTTTTCTGTCCCCACACAGTGACTGATTGACTGTGCTTCTGGATATCTGGACTGCTCTGAACGGGGATTGTGGGGCTATCTCTGTGTTACTTTAAGGGCTAGGTTTAGAGCATCTAGCACTAGTATCCTGTGATATTTTAGCTGTTTAAATGTTGTATTAGAGTGCTTACCTTGGTAGGATTGCATAGAATGTGTAGCGTGGGTGTCCGCCATCTTGCACATGCGCAGTAGCCACCTGTATCGGGATACAGTTCCAATAGTTGGCGCATGCGCAGTAGGGTCCTGTACTAGCCCGCTGCATACTAATGGGATTCCTTTGTTTGTCCTCCCTATATAGGCCCTGAAGCAGCCCGCTCCCCTCAGAACTCAGCCCAGCAGCAGAGACTGAAACCGGGGATTGCCAGAGCCTGGAAGAGGTAAAGTGTCCTGCACTACAGCCTGACTGTTGGAGAAGATTACTCATCTGGAGTCTTTTTTCTGTCCCCACACAGTGACTGATTGACTGTGCTTCTGGATATCTGGAACGGGATTGTGGGGCTATCTCTGTGTTACTTTAAGGGCTAGGTTTAGCATCTATAATTAGTATCCTGTGATATTTTAGCTGTTTAAATGTTGTATTAGAGTGCTACCTTGGTAGGATTGTATAGAATGTGTGCGTGGTGTCCACATCTTGCGATGTGCAGTAGCCACCTGTATCGACACAGTTCCAATAGTTAGCGTATGCGTAGGGTCCTACTAGCCCGCTGCATACTAATGGATTCCTTTGTTTGTCCTCCCTATAGGCTCTGAGCAGCCCGCCTCTAGAACTCCAGCCCAGCAGCAGAGACTGAAACCGGGGATTGCCAGAGCCTGGAAGAGGTAAAGTGTCCTGCACTACAGCCTGACTGTTGGAGAAGATTACTCATCTGGAGTCTTTTTTCTGTCCCCACACAGTGACTGATTGACTGTGCTTCTGGATATCTGGACGGGGATTGTGGGGCTATCTCTGTGTTACTTTAAGGGCTAGGTTTAGAGCATCTAGCACTAGTATCCTGTGATATTTTAGCTGTTTAAATGCTGTATTAGAGTGCTTACCTTGGTAGGATTGTATAGAATGTAGCTGGCAGTCTACCATATTGAGCATGCGCAGTAGCCACCTGTATCGGGATACAGTTCCAATAGTTGGCGCATGCGCAGTAGGGTCCTGTACTAGCCCGCTGCATACTAATGGGATTCCTTTGTTTGTCCTCCCTATATAGGCCCTGAAGCAGCCCGCTCCCCTCAGAACTCAGCCCAGCAGCAGAGACTGAAACCGGGGATTGCCAGAGCCTGGAAGAGGTAAAGTGTCCTGCACTACAGCCTGACTGTTGGAGAAGATTACTCATCTGGAGTCTTTTTTCTGTCCCCACACAGTGACTGATTGACTGTGCTTCTGGATATCTGGACTGCTCTGAACGGGGATTGGGGCTATCTCTGTGTTACTTTAAGGGCTAGGTTTAGAGCATCTAGCACTAGTATCCTGTTATATTTTAGCTGTTTAAATGCTGTATTAGAGTGCTTACCTTGGTAGGATTGCATAGAATGTGTAGCGTGAGTGTCCGCCATCTTTCGCATGCGCAGTAGCCACCTGTATCAGGATACAGTTCCAATAGTTGGCGCATGCGCAGTAGGGTCCTGTACCAGCCCGCTGCATACTAATGGGATTCCTTTGTTTGTCCTCCCTATATAGGCCCTGAAGCAGCCCGCTCCCCTCAGAACTCAGCCCAGCAGCAGAGACTGAAACCGGGGATTGCCAGAGCCTGGAAGAGGTAAGTGTCCTGCACACAGCCTGACTGTTGGAGAAGATTACCATCTGAGTCTTTTTTCTGTCCCCACACAGTGACTGATTGACTGTGCTTCTGGATATCTGGACTGCTCTGAATTGTGATTGTGGGGCTATCTCTGTGTTACTTTAAGGGCTAGGTTTAGAGGTATCTAGCACTAGTATCCTGTGATATTTTAGCTGTTTAAATGCTGTATTAGAGTGCTTACCTTGGTAGGATTGCATAGAATGTGTAGCTGCAGTGTCCGCATCTTTGCGCATGTGCAAGAGTAGCCACCTGTATCGGGATACAGTTCCAATAGTTGGCGATTGCAGTAGGGTCCTGTACTCAGCCTGCTGCATACTAATGGGATTCCTTTGTTTGTCCTCCCTATATAGGCCCTGAAGCAGCCCGCCTCTGTAGAACTCAGCCCAGCAGCAGAGACTGAAACCGGGATTGCTAGAGCCTGAAGAGGTAAAGTGTCCTGCACTACAGCCTGACTGTTGGAGAAGATTATCATCTGAGTCTTTTTCTGTCCCCACACAGTGACTGATTGACTGTGCTTCTGGATATTCTGGACTGCTCTGAACGGGATTGTGGGGCTATCTCTGTGTTACTTTAAGGGCTAGGTTTAGAGCATCTAGCACTAGTATCCTGTGATATTTAGCTGTTTAAATGTTGTATTAGAGTGCTTACCTTGTAGGATTGCAGAATGTGTAGCGGTGTCCGGTTATTTGCGGCGTGCAGCGCCACCTGTATCGATACAGTTCCAATAGTTGGTGATGCTAGTAGGGTCCTGTACTGGCCCGCTGCATACTACTGGGATTCTTTGTTTGTCCTCCCTATAGGCCCTGAAGCAGCCGGCCCTTGTGAACTCCAGCCCAGCAGCAGAGATGAACCGGATTGCCAGAGCCTGAAGAGGTAAAGGTCCTGCACTACAGCCTGACTGTTGAGAAGATTATCATCTGAGTCTTTTTCGTCCTCACACAGTGACTGATTGACTGTGCTTCTGGATATCTGGACCGTTTGAACGGGATTGTGGGCTATCTCTGTGTTACTAAGGGCGTTATATATCTAGCACTAGTATCCTGTGATATTTTAGCTGTTTAATGCTATTAGAGTGCTTACCTTGTAGGATTGCATAGAATGTAGCGTAGTTCGCCATCTTGGCAAGACAAAGTAGTAGCCACCTGTATCGATACAGTTCCAATAGTTGGCGACGCGCAGGAAGGTCCTGTACTAGCCCGCTGCATACTAATGAGATTCCTTTGTTTGTCCCTCCCTATATAGGCTCCTAAGGCCTGCCTCAGAACTCAGCCCGGCAGCAGAGACTAAACCGGATGCTGGCCTGGAGGAGGTAGTGTCCCGTACCATGGTGCCTGAATTTGGCGAAGATTACTCATCTGAGTCTTTTTTCGTCCCCACACAGTGACTGATTGATGTGCTTCTGATGTCTGACTGTTTGAACGGGATTGTGGGCTATCTCGTTACTTTAAGGGCTAGGTTTAGAGCATCTAGCATAGTATCCTGTGATATTTATTGTTTAAATGCTGTAGTGTGGCCAATCACGTTCCTGAAGAGACCACTGCCTGGGTCAGCCTGTCAATGGCAGCGGTCACATCCGTCCAGCACAAGGACCAGCCAAAGCGGTCGACACACTCCTATGCGGCTCCACGGTTACAGACAGTGCCTCCACAGACGCATGCCCCTGCGGCCGCCTTGCTGACTCCTGCAGGCGGGTGTGCATGTCAATGGGTACTGTGCCCCAATATGCATCTACGTCACCCCCCAATTGTGGACAATCTGGTGCACAGCACCCCGCGAGGTGGGCGCTGTTCACGGGACAGGTATGGGCAGATCAAAGGAGTGATGGACATGTGCCACTGCTTGACATCCCCCCAGACCTGGTGTGCAACTGCTGCTGCCGCCCTCAACTACTGAGCCCCCAGGTCCACCTGTTCACCTCCGTGCTGTCAGCAGTGCCAGACACCTGCACAGCCACCCGATGCTGCCCCACCGGTGCTGACAGGGCAACTGGGACTATCCAACGTCATGCTGGTACACAGTGTGAACCAGGAAGGCCAGGGACACGTGCTGGCTGCCATGTGTCCGTCGTGGGACACAACACCTATCAACTGGCCATTGCAGGCCTGCTATCATCAATGGTGCAGTGCGTTGCCATTGCCATAGCTGGCATGCTGGCATACCTGCATGCCAGACTGCTGTGACACAGGCTGTGCACCCCCTGCACCCGTATCCTGGCGGCGAGTTGTTGGCCCAGCCTGCATGCTGCTGCAGTGCCTGCAGGCTGGTGGTGAGGTGGATGGTCCCTCCTCCCGTCCAGCAGGTCTGCCTCACTGTCTGGACCCACCACCACCACCGTCTCCTGCAGGACGAACAGGATCTGTAACAGAAAAGAGAGTACGTGAGTGCATGTGAACAACAGCCCCAACAATATCACCATGTACACGGTACGGTATTGGGCGCTACACCTGTCTGGAATCCTCCCGCCTGGAGCGCCCCGCCATGGCACTTTCGGCTGCATAAGCGCGACCAGTGTCTCCTCCCCAGGGGTCAGCTGCAACACCACTTTTGGGCCCCCACCAGTGCAGCACATGGCACCACCCTGAAGGCTGCCACCTTCTCCTTCAGCCTCCCGCAGTCAGTCCCTGCTTCTTCCGCATTCCCGTGGCGGAGCGCTGGTGGCTTCCGCAGGTTGACGCCCGAGCTACCCCTCCATGCAGCTGCACGCATCCTGAGGGTGCCCCTCCGTCCACTCAATACTGGCTCATCCTCCAGGTAGGCCTGGAAGAGGGCCCCTCAGACACTGTCGTGGTGAAATTCGCCTCCTCCACACCCGCCATCCACCCCTCAGCTAGCTCTGGTCAGTCATGGTGATCTGTGGGTGGAAGTAGACACCTGTCACTGTGCAGTCCACAGCATCCCCCCATGAGCACCAGCTGCCGCCCGGGGCAAGCCCCCGTTTCCTCTCCGCAGATGCCAGATACGGAAAGAAAAGCCTTGTCCCTTCTAAACCATTTTCATGCTCAGCCCCTCAACCTCCTATCATCCTCCAGCACCCCTGCCGCATGAGCATTGTCCTGAGCATCACACAGCATGTAACTCACCTCTACCTGCAGCAACCAAATCTGGCAAACCCCCACTGTCGCACTTTTATAGCGAACACAGCAAATGAGGTGTGGGCGCAACTTTAATAACATGCTAATCGCGACCAGCGCCTTTGAAATGGCTGATCGAATGATTTGCATATGTCGGCTGAATATCGGCGTATTCGGCTTAGCACAACATCTGGAAGAATCCAACTGAAACCGATGGCGCATGTTTGTGGCTGCGTGCTACACTGCATGCGCATGCCCAGACAGGTTACGCGTAAATAGATCATGCTGCAGACCTGCTGGTAGCGAATAAGCGATTCAGGCCATAGCCACCATTGTGCCAGTGGCGCTACAGCACTGGGCACTATATGCGCTGTGGCGCTTCTGCGCGATAGTCCACTGTGGCACTGGTGCTGTGCTTGGCAGTCGCGTAGGATGCCTACGCCCGTCCTGGCGCTGTCGTAGCCTTAGCGTCATGACCGTGACCTTGTGTATGCCCTCGGACCCCTGGCGCTGTTGGCATGCCGTATTATGCGTCCTATTCTGCGCTGTCTGGTGACAGCGCCATGTAAGAAAATGACGGTATTCGAACAGCGCAATTAGAACCTGTGCTGGTCTATTGTGCAACATCCCGTGGGGAGATTCTGGCGCAGCGGGCGCCATATTGCCTGCTGTAAGTTGGTGCCATGTGGCTGGGAAGGAGGGCGGTGTCCTGGAGCCAGCTTAAGTGGCCAACACAGGTGGCCTGGTGGGCACCCACTGGGTGAGGCACTGTATGGTGCGGCCCCCTCACCATGCCTAGGACCCATGTGTGCGAAAGTGACCACTGACCTGGTGGAGGTCACTGGCCGGGGCAGGTCTGCTGAGCAGTGCCGGCACCGAATACAGTGACCTCCGCGGAGGGAGCCGAACTGTTGACGCGGCTGCGTTCACGTGCCAGGTGGGACGTGGTGCCTGAGGCCAGTGAGTGTACCATCTATGCACCTATATTCTCTGTAGTGTGTGTGTGCTTGGGTGGCTGTGCATAGGTGTTCAGTGTGCAGCTGTGCGATGGATGGTTATGGCTGTGTGGGCAGGCACTCTCACACTGGGGCAGGGGCACTCTGCTTTTTGAGTCACACTGATGTTTGTCTCCACATATGTCTCCCACAGGCGGATTGTGAGGACACAGGACCAGGGGTGATGTGGGCCATGCCAGGGCCCTGGGTGCCAGGGGTGTTGTGCCACAGCAGCAGCAAGCAGCAGCAGCAGCAGCGTCAGACCCAGCTGCTGGAGGAGTGAGTATCATTACTTCATGGATGCTATTGCATGCTGGAGGCAAGACCACCAGCCATGTGGGACACAACCAAAGGGGAGGTCATAATTCCACTACAAAACACTAGTGAGTCCCCACTGGAGTACAGTGTACAGTTCTGGAGACCATACCTGCATATGGACATGGACTGGGTGGAGAGGGTTCAGGAGGAGGGCAACATGGATGGTGCATGGATTGCATCACAAGTCCTATGCAGACAGGTTGACAGAACTGAACATGTACTCCCGGAGGAGGAGGAGGTGAGGGATATGATGGGGACATACAAGTATCCTACAGGGGAGACTAGAGTGCAGGAAAACAATATTTGTAAAGCGTAAAGGATGTTCCAGGACTAGAGGCATGGGATGCAGTTGAGGGGGGTCGTTAAGAGGAAACATGAGAAAGTATTCTTCACAGGTTGGGTGGTGGACAAGTGAACACCTGCCAGAGGAAGTGGTGGGGCTGACTTGGTCACAGGATTTATGAAATCGCATGGGTTAGCCATAAAGGAGTTCTGGAGGTCAGGGGTGAGGGGAAACGGACTTATAGGACAAATAGAGTGAACGCAACGGTCAAATGGACAGACTGGTGTCCCATAGGCCCTTATCTGCCGACACCGTCTATGTATCCATGGATGTAGGCATGACACAGGTGACCTGCATCACAGTGCAGCATCACGGCACGCCTGTGTATGCATCACAGGTGGTCCAGGCATGCACTGGGCACATAGCTGTGTAACTGGCATCGACTATGTTGCCACATCACGCAGCCTGGTTGTACCTGGTGATTGACGTGGGCAGTGTGTGTGGACGTGGTGCGCATAGCTGGTGCCGCCTGTTTGTGATGGCCATGTGCATGTCACTGTGGGGGTGCATGCCATCACAGTGCGGGACATTGGGTTATGTGGCTTGCAGGTTGGGCGGTGTTCAGGTTGTGGTCAGTCTCAGCCATTGACTGTGTTCCCATTTTCCTAGGCCTCAAGGTACTCAGGAGGGATTGAGAGGGTATTGGCACTCACCCAGGTGTCACAGGAGAACCAGGCGATACTGCAGGCCACACTGGCACCATGGTTCCAGGAGGCTGAGGCACAGGATGGGACACCAGCAGGGGAAGACCGGCAGCCAGCTGGAGCCATAGGCCACATTCCTTCCCACTTCTCCCATCCCTATCACCCTGCCTTCCCTCCCAGGTTTTTATTCCTCCCCTGAACACCCCTGCCTTTACCGTCCCCCCCACTTGTACATAGTTTCACCTGTTTATGTTTATATGTTGATCTTTTAAATATACATTTCTATTTTGATACGACTGCTGTGTTGGTCTCTGATTGGCAACTGGCTGCGGTGCTTCATTGCAGAGTGTACATGCCATCTGGGCTGGTATGGTCCTGGGTATATGTGTGTGTGTGTGTGTGTGTGTGTGTCCATGGGGAGGTATCACCAGCATGGCATTGACTTTCTGTTGGTCTTGCGTCTGCTGCCACCACTGCCGAGTCACAGGGTGGGTCTGGCTGGTGTCTTCTCTGCAGCATGGGGCTGCCATGTGGCAGGGGGATGCATGGTGTTCCTGCAGTGCCAGTCACTGCACATGAGCGGTATCCAGTCACGGCAGTAACGGTATGCTGTGCGCATGGGGCTGATGTGCACTGTGGTTGTCAATCCTGTGTGCGGCACTCTTGTCTGCCAGTGGTTGTGCTGGGGTGTCATGGCTCTGCTATGCATTGTTGGCTTGTCCCCATGGGCACAGGATCATCCGTCCCACCCCCAGCGTGCTGTGCTTGGGGTGTGCCGGTGTGGTGTGGGTTCTGCAGTGTGTTCCTGTGCCCATGTGTGGCATGCTGGACGATGGGCCCCAGCCTGCCTCCTGGATGTGCAGTTCCATTGCTCTGAGGCTGTGCTTGCGCATATGGCAGCTCTGGGAATGCTCAGCTGAGCTTCCACGGTTGCGCCATAGCGCAGCATTTTGGCTCAGCTTCTCCCTTCCTGGTTGCGCCGATGGCGCCCAGTATATGCGATATTGAGACGCTGATTGCTTACTGCACAATTTGCTCTGTCCATGTTTGAATATCGCACTGTTGCACATTTGCGCAACTGGTTTGCTCTCCTCCTACTGTTGCCCAGTTTTCAGCGCGCGAGTTTGAATATCCAGGCCTGAGTAAGTGGCATGAAAGTCTTCTAAATACTGGTACCTTATCCGGCTGTGTTCTGCTTTGGGTGTGTGTGTGTGTGTGTGTGTGTGTGTGTGTGTGTGTGTGTGTGTTTAAACATGTAACTTTCTATAGTATATTGTATAGTACTGTGAATCCTGTCTGCAGTGTTTTTTATCTCCTGTAGCAAGACATTGTAACAAGACACTGGCCTGCTGTAGGGGCTATTAAACATCAAACCAAAGAGTAAGCTGTGAAGACTAACTTAGAGAAGATGCAATAAAACAAACTTGAATGACAGCCCTCAGAAGTCATAAAACACTGAGGGAAAATTAGAAAAACTCCTCTAACAGCCTAGGCAGAAACAAAACACTGGATTGAAGTGAGAACTCAAAACTGGAAATAATACATATATTCCTGATTTTAACTTGCAGTTTTCCTTTGAGAAGATTCAGTATAATATAAAAAAGTAGCCCAGAACTGTCTGCCTGAGAATGAAGATGGTATATTATTTGGAAAAAGGGAAGGCTAGTCTCTTGTTATGCAATGTCCTCCAAAGTAACACACTGACTGCTCTTTGGATCCTAGTGTCAAATGCTTTGAGGTGCCATGGGGAACTTGTTATGCAGAAAGTTTCAGGAAGTGTTTAATCCATTCAACTTCTCATAGCTTTCTCTTCTCAAACTTAAAAGGAAAAATACACTTCATCACAGACTGTGTTTACCAAGCACTGTGCCCATGATTAAAATAATTTGAACCCCATTCCCCAAACAAATGTGCCCTCACATGAACAGGCATGATTTATCTGTAAAGACAATTAAAAAAATGTATTTTTAAATACATTAGTAACAGCAATGCTTTCAAGATTTTGAAAGTACTAAAAATACAGACTATATATATAGATAGATGGAATATGGTAAACAAATATTGTTAATCCAAAAAGCTGAACTTTGTTTTTAGTATATAAATGTTTAAGAAATACCTGAAAGCTGTCTATTTTCCTTACTTTTTAGACACTTCTTAGTCTTTCCTTTTGAGACACCAGGTCAGTCTGATAATCATTTGTTTCAAGGGTTTTTAAGTCAGTCTGAAGGCATTTGAAGTATCTTCTGCAGGTGACTCTGCTAATCATTTGTTTCAAGGGTTTTTAAGCCAGTTTGAAGACATTTTAAGTATCTTCTGTTCTAGTCCTTAACAAAATGCAGGGACTCCACATACATCTGTTTCTTGGTCCATATTCCACACATGTGAGTCTTCTTTCAGGATGATAGATGCATCTCATGCCCCTCCCACATGAATAAAAGAAATGTGGGATGGACCTTTTGGAGCTTCTTGGGTGGAGGTGGGGTGGACCTTACTTCCTCCCAAAAAACAATGCTGCCTCCCACTACTCAGGTTCCAGTTCTTGTACCACCCATTTAAGAAACAAAATAGTACCCTGCAACCATTAACTAACATGAAAGCGTATTTATTTGAGGGTGGAAAACATTTCTTGTAGGAGGGTAAGGTGAAGGAGACTATTTACATTCAATCAGTTCCATGGACAGAAAACATGACATCAGTCCTTTTATATACATCCACTCAGGCTCTGCCCACAGTCGTAAAAGAGGAACCTCTATCCTAATAAGAAAAGGAATCCATTTCCTTAAACAAACACACATTGTAGATAAGGAAGGAGAGATTTCAGTTATTGGTGGGTGCATTAGATGGGAAGAAAACAATTCTTTGCAATAGTTATGCTCCAATGAACTACAAGATAGTCTCCTACATTCTGTAGGAGCAGCTTTGTATGACTATTCTGATTATGATATCATTATTGGTGGAGACTTTAATATTATATTAGATCCTGTACTTGATAGATCTTCTAATAAAGCTATTCAGTTTGTAACAAAAGCAAGAACTGCTTTTAACAAACCTATTACTGACCTGAATCTTACAGACATTTGGTGTCTGGTACATCTACAGGATAGGGACTTTACTTTTTTTCACACAGACATAGATTCTGTAGTAGGCTTGACTACATTTTAGTCTCCAGAAACATAACCAATACTGTTTCAAAAGCAGACATAGGGGCTATAGCAATCTCATATCATGCGCCAGTAACCATTAATCTGGAACTGAATGATAGAAATAACAAATAACACAGATGGCGCCTTAACACTACTCTACTTACAGATAAAAAAATTCATTGAACAGCTTAAACAACAGACCAAAGATTATTTTGAGTCAGATGACACAGGAGAGGTATCACAAAATACTGTATGGGATGCTTATAAAAGCATTATAAGGGAATAATAATTTCATATGCTTCTAGGGAAAAAAGAATTGATCTCAAAGGAAAAAACATAGATCTCGAAAAACTTTGTAAGTCCAAAAAAACTCCAGATGGGGAAGCACTTAAAATAATTTTCCTAATTAAATATGAGATTAATAAAATGTTAACAGCTAAAGCTGAGTATGCTCTCTTTAGAACTAAGCAGCAATATTGGGAATCTGGGGATAGATGTGGCAAGCTGCTGGCTGCTAGACTTAGGAGTATTCAACAACAAAGCATTATACCAGACTTCAAAAATAGGCAGGGAAAAGTGGTTACTGATAATAAGGGCATTAATGAAGAATGTTTGGCCTTCTATAAAAAAATCTATAAAAACTCAGACATATGTTCTTCACAGAACATTGAGGCCTTTCTATGGAATGTTAATTTACCAACTCTAAGTGAATCTGACTGTGAACATTTGGAGAGGGAAATAACATTACAGTAAATAGAAGAAACTATTAAGAATGTACCCATTGGCAAAACACCTGGGCCTGATGGATTGCCTGGAGAATTTTATAAATTGCTATCTGACATTTTAGCACCCAAATTACATACATTGTCACAATTTAATGAAGACTTGAGGGCTTTACCTGCTTCTATACAAAATGCCTTCTTTACTCTTATTCCAAAGAAAGACAAGGACCCTCTTGACTGCACTAGCTACCATCCCATTTCCTTACTGAACTCAGATTATAAATTATTTGCATCTATACTAACTATGAGAACCAAAACAGTGTTAACCAAACTGATAGGTAGGGAGCAAGTGGGATTTGTTCAAAATAGAGCTAGTGTGGGATGCTTACATAGATTATTAAATTTAATTTAGTGGAGTATTAATAAAAAAGAACCTTACATGCTCCTTTCTCTAGACATATTTAAGGCATTTGACTCACTTCAATTGGGGTTATTTATTCAGGGTCTTAAGTGAGTATGGTTTTGGTGATAATTTTTTAGCCATGATATCACTAATATATAATAAGCCCTCAGCACAAATTATTACAAATGGTTCACTATCATCTTGCTTTCAACTGCATTGTGGTACCAGACAAGGTTGCCCTCTATCACCACATCTATTTATACTAGCTTTTGAGTCGCTGATACAAACAATTAACTGCCATCAAGAAATACAAGGGATTAAGACAGGGAAACAACATCATAAAGTACCTGCCTTTGCAGATGATCTTTTACTCACCATCACAAATCCAAGGAATACATATAAATATCTGAAAATACTTTTAAACAGTTTTGTCACTATCTCTGGACTGGTCATAAATTGGGAAAAAATACAACTAATAAATGGATACTTCATGACAACTATTCAGCAAGAATTAGACCAAATGTTGAATAAAACATGGGTCAAATACTCTATCACATATTTAGGAATTAAAATCTCTCTGAACCTTAAAGATATGTTCCAAAATAATTACCACGCCTTACTGAATAGCTGGAAAGATGACTTTAAATGCTGGGCCAAATTAAATCTTTCCTTAGTAGGTAGAATTAATGCAATCAAAATGATAGAAGCTTCAAAACTATTTTATTTGTTTCAAAATCTTCCAATACCACTAGAGTCAAGCTTTTTCAAAAAAATAGATACTATTGTCAGAAAATTCATTTGGGATAATAAAAAACCTAGACATAGCATCATGAAACTTAGAGTCCCAAAAGAGGCTGGGGGTTTTGCCCTTCCCTGGTGGGAAAGATATTATCTTGCTTTCATTCTCAAACAAACACTGGTACGTATTTCAGGACAGGCCTAGACAGTGATAGAAACCCCTTTATGGTTGGACATAGAAAAACAGATCATTAGACCCAGAAATATATGTGATTATTTACTAATTAAAAGGGATCAAAATGTTCAAGATAATCCATGCTTATTAGCATCTATTAAAACAATAAAAAGACTGATATCATAATCAATCCTAATTAATGCTTTCCTGACTTCTTGACCCTGTGGGATAATCCTGTCTTGGGCTTCGAATGAAAACCTTTAAGAAACACTTCCTGGGTAAAATCACGTATACTAATGCTTAAGGATGTAATGAATTCTGAAACAAATACTCTCCTATCCTTTGCTGACTTAAAACAGAGATTTCCGATACACAAATTGCATTTTTAGTTTTATTTACAACTAAGGGAATGTTTAGCTAAGGAGGTTCTATCAACTGAACTTCAACTGACTAGGAACGATCAATGGGCACACATTATTAAATTACATAGATTAGGATGCAAAGCAGGAACCCTATACAAGTGGTTAACAGATTATCTCTCATCTGTAGCCTTGACAGACAAAACTGGAGAACATTGGGGGACAGAACTGGGCATCGACATTCCTATTTCAGATTGGGAAGATACTTGGAAACAAGCTTGCTGCAGTTTCAAGGAACTACAAGGTAGGCTGATGCAATTCAAAATTCTGCATGGCTATTACATGTCACCTAAGAAACTATACAATATAGGGAGAAGAGTAGACTCCAAATGGTGCTGTCATCAGCCAGAAGCTGACCTTACACATATGCTGTGGTCCTGTAAGATAATTCAACCAGAGTGGATGAAAATTCATGAGATATGTTGCAAGATCACCAAAATAGATATTCCCTTTGAGCCTGCCATTTATATCCTAGGTATTATGTCAGAATGCCCATCTTTAAGTTACTACCAATGTATATGGTTATGCCAGGCCTCCCTTTGCTATAAAAGGATTCTCTTAAGAAACTGGCAAGATAAGCTAAGTCCTACTTTGAGTGAATGGCACAAACAAATGTCCTTACAGGCGAATAATGAGAGAATCAGCTATAACATTTTAGATAGGAATGAAACCTTTATAAAGATATGGGCCCCCTTTATGACCCGGACATGTTAGTACATAGGAATATGTTTATTCTATTATAATAACTGGCTTAGCCTTTTTCCCATAGGGAAACCATGGCGTAATTTTCTGTTATAAAGGAGCGTTTATAACAGCAAACACGTGCATGGTTGCCCTTGCTCTGAGTATGCCCCACTGCTGCTTTTCCTTTCAGAACGCACATGGTCGCTTTCCCTCAGAAGACTAAAGCGCCACTTACAATCAGACTTGGCGGTAAGTTTAACTTTAAAAAAAAAATAAAAATTTTAAAAAGAACCTGTTTCTACTGCTCAGCCCTCCAAAAAGTTTTAAATTTATTGAAAAGGGCACCGTGAGTCACTGTCACAGACCGGATGGTCAAATCGAACAGGGCAGCCTGCATTCATTTTATATAATTGCTGAGGCGAAAAAGACAAACCCAGCAATTATATAAAATAAAATATGGGTCTGGGTGTGTGAAAACTCAAATTTACATACACCCTCGGGGTTTGATGCTATGCATAAACCCCTCAAGCTTTGTTCTCGGGATTTATGTAGCATCAAACCCCTCAGGTGTGTGTAAATTCTCATTACACACCCAGACCCATACTTTATTCTCTATGTTATCTTTTTATTTTGTGTGTGCCTCACAGTATAAATCTTTTTTTCATATACTCTAGACAAATTTATAGATAGGGGTCTGCGGTCTTCATTTGATTCTTGATTCTAGATTCTAGGTATACTGTACAAAACTGATGCAGGATGAACTTCTCCTCGAGTATAGAATAATCCAGATTATATTTCATGTTTACAACCTTACTTTATTGTCCTTGGTCTTTGATATATATTTAGATAAGAAAACAACGTTATGACAAACACTGACTGGTTTATAATTGTGTATTCTGTATGTTATTATTTAGAAATCTAATAAAAATATTATGGCAAAAAAAAAACATGTCTAAGGTGCTGCAGTGTCTCCTGAGTCTTAGAAATTGACCTTTGGGTATGTTGTTTACCACGTGACGTGGGTGACAACTTGATGCTTCGAGAAGTGTATTCCTATCTGTATTTTTCCTAAAGATGTTAGCTGTCACCCCTTCCTCTGCATTCTCACAGATTTCAAGATACAGAAAACATATTTTTTGTTTGTCTGCTACATATTTGAATTTTAAGTTTTTATTGGTCGAATGCAGGTATTCCACAAATGCATCTTCTTCATCTAAAGTGCCATTCCAAATTATAATGATATCATCCAGGTACTTTCTTTACAAATCAATTTTGTCCAAAAATTGATTATTAGTATGTAATAGTATACTTCTAGTATTCCAGGTGGGACCTCACCAGGGACCTGTATAGGGGCAATATCACCTCACTAATCCTGATATCGAATCCCCTCGCTGTATATCACATAATCCAAGTTGCTGTTCTGTATGTCTTGTTCCACTAGCCTTTGATTTTGAGTTTGTTGCTTATGATAACCCCAGATCCTTCTCTTCTGCTATTGTGGCTAACTGAACCCATCTCATCCAGTACTCCATGGGTTAGTTATTTTTACCATCGTGCACCACTTTGTACTTTTTGGCATTGAACCTCAACTGCCGCACTTTGGATTACCTTTCCAGTTTCTCCAGGTTCTACCTTAAATTCTCGACCCCTTATTTACTGTTCACCCTGCTGCAGAGTTTTTGTGTCATCTGCAAAGAGACACATTTTGCTCGGGGTACCCTCCCTGATGTCACTGATGCACCTGCTGAACAGGACAGGACCCAGGACTGACCCCTGCGGCAACCCACTTGTGACCTCCCTCTCCACTGATATAATCACATTTACTACCACCCTCTGCTTCCTTCCCCCATACCAGTTCTAAAGCCACCTCTTAAGCCCCTCCCCTGTCATCTTGTGATTTGAGAACACAATTGTGAGCCAAAAGATCCCGGGTCTGGCACTAGCTCACTATGTGACCTTGAGAAAGTCACTTTACTGCCTTGTGCTTCAGTTCTTCTTAGCTTTGAAATTAGGCAGATGCAGGAGTCAACACACTGAAAACAAGGTACTAAATCCTTCCTCCCTTGCTGGGGTATCCTGAGTAAATGAATGATATACAGTACATTTAAAATTAAATAAATACAAGCTATGTGCTAAATCTGGATCTTGTCCTAGTGTAACACAACACTGTGGTCCATACTTAGTGTACCCAGATCTGGAGGTGTGAGCCACCCTTCGTACACGATGGTGACCAGATGAAAAGCTCCGCCAATGGCTCATTACTTGCTGCTTTTAAAACTATACATTTTATAGCCACATGTATGGGCGCACATGCATCAGTGGACCGTCAGCACAAAGGTTCTTTTTATTTAAAATTAGTCCCTGGTCATGACAAAGTCATGTATAATTGCACACCCACTCTTGAGCTAATCCTACCTTCTCATTGTGGTATATCAAGGAAAAGACTGCAAAATGCATTTGGAGTAAACAAGGGATTGTCTGAATGTCAAAGTATTTGTAACCAGCCCCCCCAATGGTTAGTGTAATACCCTTTTATTGAACCAGAGATTTTGCACAAAGATGGTTTATTACACTAGCTTTCATGGCCACACAGGTCCCATCTACTGTATCAAGCATTTGGTCTACAAGTGGACTGTGTGGCCCCAAAGGTTTTATAACACATATATGTGATAATTCCTTTGTCCATTGGGTGACAGTGAGAGCATGGCAGCTTGGGGGGAGTTCCTTTTTCATCTGCAGAGGGTATGGATACATTGGTTGAGCAAAAAGGGAAATGAAATGGGAGGAGTTTCTCCTCTGGATTACCACTGAAGCTCAACACCATGGCACACTGGGTGCGGTGATCTGCCACCTCAGTTGAAACAACTTGGGTTTGGTTAAGTCTGTTGAGTTATGGAATAGGATGGCAGAAGACATGGGTCAGGTGCACAGAGCATGGCCTATGACACAGATAGTGTAGTCCCACATGATTCATACACAGCAGTGGTGACATGCTTGGAATCCCAGTGCCATAGTGAACATGCATAGTTTGACTAACATAGCCATGCAGCACATTATGGACTGCATTGGGGTTGGGTGTTGAAGCATGATGATATTGTGGAGAATGTTACACAGCTATATGCTAAAGATGGGGTCACCTATGAGATTTAGGAAATTAAAGATTTCTAACTGGCCTACAGCATGGCTTGGAGGAAGTCCTGGCATAATGTGCTTAGTGGAGATGAACATCCAAGACATTTGGACACCTATCAGGTGGCATCATTGTAATGATGCAGTATCATATGGGGGGTTAATAGAGTTGTCGCTCCTTTTCATGGTGGGCCCTGAGGCTAGGGAGAGGTGAGGCCTTGGCAGCTGATACCAGAGGGGTGCCAGCCATAGGCAAAGGATAACTCTCTGATGTAGGTCACCAGTCATCAATGTCCTTGGCAGGGATGGTGCTCTAGAGACTGACTCATTCAAAGCCACCCCTCATGCATCAGCAGATTGGGGCCATGCAACGTGGTAAACAGTATGATGGCCCTTTCCAAAGGGAGGGAGGGTCTAGATATTCTTTGTAAAGAAATTGATTAATTCATTGTCCCGGATTCCCCCTTTTCCCTCACAAAAAACACAGAGACCATTGTTTGTTGTTGTGCTCAGATTGGCAATTAATTTATTTATATTCATAAATCCATATTCCATTTTCCATTTCTTTATTGTCATATTTCCATAATTTTCATTTATTTCCATCCATATATCACTCTCTGATTATCCATCTCCCAGGCGAAAACCTGGGTGCCTTCTTCTTCTTCTTCTCCTTTTCTGTTAGGTAACGGTGAAAACCGAGACCGCTTTCTCCTTCATCTTCTTCTTCCTCTTGTGTTATTCCTTTTTTCTTCCCCCCTCCCATCCTCTCCCCCTTTCCCCCCTGCCATCCTCCTTGGCAGTCTATAGCCATATTATTATCTGCCATCCATTTCTTTGGCAGTCCCCAAGAATTTTCCACCTGCCATCCACCTTTGGCAGTCCATAACCATATTATCATCACCTGCCATTCACCTTTGGCAGATCACTGTCCTACCAGACGCGTCTGTCCTTCACCTTGACAGACCCACCATACAGCCCCAAATTGACTGTCTTTCCCTCGTACTTTGTCTAGCAGGGTGGGTGGGAGGAATCAAGGCTCCAGCAAAAAGTGGCTGAGGCCCCCCTTGTGCTGTCCCTTATGTACCTCCCTTCCCCCCCCCTTCCTGCTGCCTGCCCATTGTTCTGGCTCTTGGCCCCTCCCCTTCCTTATCCCCTCCTCTTCTGAGCACAACCATTCCCTATAGGAGGGAAGGGGTGCACCAGGACAACATGGTCTGCCCCTTAAGGGGCAAACTCCATTGTCCCGGATTCCCTCCTTTTCCATCACAAAAAACACAGAGACCATTGTTTGCTGTTGTGCTCAGATTGGCAATTAATTTATTTATATTCATAAATCCATATTCCATTTTCCATTTCTTTATTGCCATATTTCCATAATTTTCATTTATTTCCATCCCTATATCACTCTCTGATTATCCATCCCCCAGGCGAAAACCTGGGTGCCTTCTTCTTCTCCTTTTTTTTCAGGTAACGGTGAAAACCGAGACTGCTTTCTCCATCATATTCTTCCTCTTGTGTTATTCCTTTTTCTTCCCCTCCGTCCCCCCTTTTCCCCACTAGCCGGTCTCTAGCTTGCATTGGATGACTGGCTTCCCCAACTTAGGATCTCTCTCTCTCCTTACCTCAGGGATGAAACTTCCTTCCTCTTTTTTTTTCATATACCACCTACTGGCTGTTTCCTCCATTCCTCTATGAAACTCATTGTTTCCGTATTAAACATATCAATTGCTATGTCAGACAAGTGTACCTCATCTGACCTGTAGAACTCATCCACCCATTCTTCTACTCCCCGCAGTATCACCTGTCCTCCTATCTGTCTTATCAATGTCCCAACCCATCTATTCATATTCCTCCTGGCCCTCTCCACTGCCCTGTGGCTGTGTTCCCATCTCCATACCCTTCGAGGTATCATATCAGACCAGGCAAGGCATACTTGAGGCCACCACTGTCTTATTGCCACCAGTCCCTCTTTATCTGTAAATATGTGTGCACCCATGGTCTGTCTGCCAGGTCGTTGCCCCCTAGGTGTTTAATGATTAGGTCTGGACTGGGCCGATGTCCCTTGAGTTCTTTCAATGCAGGCAGGAGCTGCGCCCATCTCATCTCCCGGAGGCCGTGCCATACCAACCTACACTGCCTTGCATCCTAGTGCAATTGTTTCCCCCCAGCTTTTTTCTCTGCTCTCTTACCAGCCCAGTAAATATAGGAATGGCCGCAGATCCAGTCTTCTGTGCTCCTCCCTCTACCTATGGGGTGCAAAGAAAATTAATTAATTTATACATACTCTCAGTGTCCTCATTGTATTATTCCCCCCACCTTCTTTTTTTTTTTGCTCCTCATATGAGTACCATACTTCCGTCTTCTTTTGCTGTTCTTCTGTTTTCTTTTTTTTTTTTGAAAAACCACACTGCTCCCTCCTCTTCTCCCCCTTTTATTTTAATTTTTTTATTTTAGTGCTCTGATGTTTCTTTCATAACTGGCTGACCGCCAGCGCCCTTTTTCAAAAATGTCCTTCACAGGTTCCCCCATTGCTGCCCACTGTGAGGCAGCCCCAATCCGTAGGGAATGGGAAGAGTAATTACCTGGGTCCTCCCCCAGAAAACGCATGCCCATTTTCTGCACTGCTGTAATTTGGTAGCAGGTGACCCTTTTTCCGTCCCCATGCACAAATAACTTCCCCGTTCTGGTCACCTGCTCTGCGGCGAAAACCCACATGGCCTGCACTGGGCATATCGCACTCTCCGACCGCCCTTTAAGTGTTATCATGCACCCTTTCCCTTTCTGGTCCGCCTTTGACCTTTTTAGGTTGATTTGCATTTCTCTTATCCTCCAACTCACATCTTCCCATTCCACACCTCCTTCCTTGTCATCTTTCCCGTGGCCTACCACTTCACTCACTCTCATAGCCCCTGCAAACATTATCACATAAATAGTATGAAATAGCTGGGCCTCCCCTTTTGATCTGCATATTCGTGGGAGCACCTCTTTTAGCTTTGTTAGCCACTGCTCCCCTATTGGCCTCCTATTATCCCCTGGCCCTCGTTTTGCCTGCCCCATCCCTGCATTATTCTCCTAATGAGCATTGATCTTGTTGGATCATTCCATCGTTTTAGGCTGCAGATCACACTGATCCCTGCAAGATAAACCCCCATTGTGGCGTGGGCGGTCTCTTTTTGCCATTGTTCCACTGTGAACATTCCCAACTGTTCCTCAGAGAGTGGTTCACTTACCTCCATCTGGTGTTCTGCCCTGAATGTTTGAACCCCCCCCCAGGCCCCATCGTAGGCCCTCAGAGTCCGAGGCGCCCATGAGCTGCGAAACAGCATTTCTGCTCCTTCTTGCCAATGTCCCAGATGTTTGTTGGTATGGGCGTTTTTTGTTCTTCCGCTGCTGGTGCCAGCTTCCAGAAACAGTCCAGCTGCAGACAGGAAAGGCTGTCAGCCAGGGTATTGTGTACCCCTTATATGTGTTTTGCTCTGAAGGACATGTTCAGCTGCAAAGCCCTTAAAACTAACAGTCGTACCACCTGCATGACTGTATCCGACCTGGCTCCCTTGTTGTTTAGTACATCAACCACCGCTCTATTGTCACACCAAAATGTCACCTTTTAGTCACGTAATTCTTCCCCCCAAACCAAAGTGCATGCCCATATGGGCATGATCTCCAGTAGTGTTATATCTCTCGCTTTTCCATCCCTCACCCAACCAGCCGGCCATGGTTCTGCAAACCACCTGCTCCTCAGGTAACCCCCCATGCCCAACCCTCCAGCCGCATCTGTGTAGAGGTCTAGGTCTGTGTTGTACAGCCACTCCTCTTGCCAAAAGGAACACCCATTGTAATCCTTCAAGAATTCTTCCCATATACTAAAATCCTCCCTGACACCCTGCATCAGATCCTCCCAGTGATGTGGTCTGGTGACCCCTGCTGTAGCTCTGGCTAACCTCCTTGTGAATGCCCTTCCTGGTCCTATGGCTCTGCATGCGAAGTTCAGGTGCCCCAGTACCTGCTGGACCACTTTTAGTTGTACCCATCTCCTGCTGGTATGTACCCGGATTAGCTCCTTCTACCTCCTTACTTTTTTGTCCGGTAACCTGAACACTCCGTTCGTGGCATCTATTTCTATCCTGAGGAATTCCATAACCTTGCTGGGCCCTTCTGTTTTCTCTGGTGCCAATGGGACTCCCAGATCCTGGCACAACTCTTGAAACTTATCCAGCATCCTCTGTGTCTCCCTTTTTCCCTTCCCAATGAGGAGAAAATCATCCAAGTAATGGATGACTGACCTATAACCTGTTTTTTCCTGGAATACCCACTGCAAACATGTGCTGAACGCCTCAAATGTGGAACATGCTGTGGAACACCCCATTGTCATTGCTTTGTCAAAATAATACTGTCCCTCAGTTTTAAAACCCAACAGATCCCAGTCTTCCCTCCTGACTGGAAGCAGTCTGAAGGTGGACTCAATGTCTGTTTTTGCCATCCATGCATCTCCTGTGGCCCGTATTATCCGGACTGCAGCCTCTAGTGTCGCGTATGTCACCCTACTATGTTCTTCACTGATAAAATCATTCACCGACTCACCTTCCGGATATGATAGGTGCTGGATCACCCTGTATTCCCCCTCTTGCTTCTTGGGTACCAGACCCAAAGGCGATATCCTCATGTTCTCCAATGGGGGTGTGTGAAATGGGCCCTCCACCCTGCCTGCTGCTTTTCCTTTCTCAATCTTCCTCTTTACCATTTCCTCTTTCCCTTTTACTGACCCCAGATTGCATGCCGCCCTTGCTTACCTGGGTCCACTAAACTGCAATGAAAACCCTGTGTTAAAACCACTTAATATCATATCCTGCACCCTTGTGTCTGGATATCCACTCAGGCAAACTGACCATGCTGCTAGGTTGATGGGGGTTCTGGCCATACCAAATTGTTCTTTGTAGTGCCCCCTGTCCCCCCTCCCATACCCCTCCCTTTCCTCCTGTCTGGCCTTCCTTGTCTCAGTGGGTCTGGCCCCCTCTATTCCCATTCCCCCTGTCCCTCCCTCCTTTGTTCCATGTTTGCCCTTCGAACCCCTGGCCATCTCGAAAGAACTGCTGGCTCGATCCTTGCCCCACATGCCCTTGTGCACCCTGTGGCCAAATTGTTCTGCACTTGCTTGCTGGGTGCCCCCCCCGCATTTTGCACAGGCATGTTGAAAATGACACTGAGGCCACGAGCAGAAGGCCAGCAACATCTCTGTGGCGTAGCCCCCTTTTTGCCCCACCCACCCTTGGGTGTGGACTGGTCTGTTACGTACTCCATCCATAAATCTATTTGCTTGGTGTCCCATCTTACATCCCCAAATGTTGCCATTCTCTCTGAAAACATTCATCATAGTATATCCATCCTACCCCGCCTTTTGCTTTTGCTCTCCGTATTATCAATGAATAGGTAATGAGTGGGATGCCCAGCTCCGGCCTCTTTTCCAGAGTGATGGCTGAAAAGATGGCAAAACCTAGAAACCGCCCATCCCAGGTCTTCCCTTTTGTGAACTTGTCGCCCTCTTTCTTTCCTAAGAACAATATGGCAGCTGCCATCTCACTCTTACCTATGCTGTCTGTCTCTTCATATTTGGCCGCCGCCTCTCGGCTCACCAAAGCAAATATATCCACATATTCCTCTCTCCATATTTTTTCTTTTGTGGCGATGGGCACATGTTCGCCTATTCTCATCACCGGCACACCCACCTCTCTTGTACCTTTTCCCTCTCTTTCCTCTCTGTTTACTGTATCTCCTGTCACCTCTTTTCATGCCTTAATCTCTGCCAGAGCCGATTCCATCTGCCCCAGCCCTCCTGTCCCCAGTGCTGCTACAATTTGCCCTATATATTCTTTTATACTATCACCCACTGTGTTGGAAGTGTTACCTGTAACCTTGTCCTGGCCAGGCTGCCTGGAGGCCTCCAAAGGTCCCCTTGCTTCTTCCTGTGGTTCAGGTGGAGGTGGAGGGTGAGCTACTGGGATCTGCGGGCCGGACCCCCCGTTCTGGGCTTTGTGTCCAGGTTCCGCCGGGGAGGTTCCCCTTTGATCTGGGGTGGGTGCTGGCTTCACTGGGTCAACCGGCCGTGTGGGTACTGGCTCGACTGCCTTGGTGGGCCCTGCTGTTACCAGTGCTACCCTAGTGGGACTGTGTAGCCCTTCGGCTGGCCTCTTCCTCTTGCCACCTTTTTCCATACTCGCTTTTCTCTTCTCCCCTGGCCTCCCCGGGTCCTCCCCCTCCACCAGTTCCCACATTTTGTTTGCTTTTTCAGCCAGTTTGATTATAGCCTTGTAGGCATCTTCCCTCGATGGCCTGCTCTTCTTGGGTGCCATGTCCGTCTTATCCTGTGCTCTGTGAAAACAACTATAGGAAACGAAAAAACCCTGCGCCATGGGTTCCAAGGATCGCGCCCTCTCCCATTCCTGTAGGGGCCTCTAAAGGCCTACAATTTTTACAGCAAATAAGAAACAAGTCCCAAAATGTTGCATGCCACACGAACAAGGTGAAAGCTTCATGTGACTATCAGCATGTGACGACCTGCCCGGGTCTCCGCTCACTCCCTCACTTACTAAACTCAAAACCTGAATCAGGTCCACTGATCCTAATAGAAAAAAATACCTATCCAGCCCTAAAGGCAGCAAATATCCCAAAAAAGGGGGGGCAACCCACCTCGCAAGCTCCACATGGTGTGTGACGTCCGCGCGGCCTCGGTAACACACCACATGGCATGCTGCCCACGTGCCTCTCATTCACTTTCACCAGGGCCTCAACAGAAATAGAATCACAGGCTCGCACCATTGTCATCTGCAACAAAACAAATGGGGAAAGCTTCATCGCCACATGTGATGTCACGCCATGGGTCTTGGGTCAATCCTTCAATCGCTAACCTCTGGGCCTAAAACCAGGCATACCACTTTATTAGAACACACTCCAAAAACAGCCCTAAAGGCAGCAAGCAGTCTAAACAGAGAGGGCCACCTTCCTCGCAAGCACCACGCAGCGTGTGACGACACCACGTGGCCTTGGGTCTGGCTGTCACACGCTTATTTCAGGGCCTCTTCCAGGCCTGCTAAATTAACCAGTAACCACAAACATTTTCACCCTTTTTCCTAGCTTCCAACAAACTGGCTCTTCTTTAAAACAATTGCAAGATAAACCCTCAAGAAAACTAGTCTACCACTCTGTGCTGCCCAAAGCACTTCTCCCCTTACCCTCTCCACCATGCAAGGAGCTTCCATCAAAACCCTTGCTTCATCTTGTCTTCTAACAGATCACCTCATTCTCTACTAAATGCTACAATGATTTTCTTTTCTCACTCTTTTTTTTAAAACAACTTTGCATATCTATCCAAATCAATTGTTGCATTCTTACCTCTTTTGGCTTGTCAACAAACCTTAAAATTAATGCCAGATCTGACGTGCTGCAGCTGATCAAATCAAAACTCCAGCAAAAAGTGGCTGAGGCCCCCTTGTGCTGTCCCTTATGTACCTCCCTTCCCCTCTCCCCTTCCTGCTGCCTGCCCATTGTTCTGGCTCTTGGCCCCTCCCCTTCTGAGCACAACCATTCCCTAAAGGAGGGAAGGGGTGCACCAGGACAACATGGTCTGCCCCTTAAGGGGCAAACTCCATTAGCTGTGACTACCCTGCTGTGCACCATCATGCTAATATGTTCATATTATATATGTGTGTATATATATATATATATATATATATACACACATATATGATGGTATTAATTATTGGTTGACAACTCAGTTTTAACTGGCTAATAAATGCATGACTGAGGTCATTTTCTCCAAGCACCCTGTTTGTCTCATTTAACTAGGTGAAAGAAGGGGTTGTGATCTAGAAGATAAATACCTATTTATTGTACTAAGCAGAGATATTGCATATAGATGGTTTGTTACACAAGCTTGCAGTGCCACACAGGTTCCATCTACCAGGCATTTGATGTACAAGTGGATGGTGTGGTCCCAAAGGTGTTATGACACATACGCATAATATCTATGTTTGGTCCAATAAAAGGCATCCATTACCCAATGAGTTCAGTTACCCGAGGAACTATATAACTACAAACTTTCTGACACAGCATGTATGCTAACTGTCCAGAACACGTCTTACAGAAACAGGCCACTGTGTTGACTATGTGGGCTCCCCATCAAAGAGATATCTAATATCAAAGAGCTTGTCTTACAAAGTACCCAGTTTAGCAGAAGTAACATTTCTCTTCCCTTGATCTAAAGGAAAAATAAGAGAGGTAGGCTGGAGAGATTGGGAGCTAATTTTGAATGCTATTATATTATTATGGTCCCTATGTTATTCTCACTCTTATTTTATGGACTTTAATAAAGCTGTGCCTACCAAAATCATAATCATAATTTAGTGTTTGTACATTGACTGTCTGGTTTATTTCTTGCAGTAACTCAATGCATTTGCATTACGGTCCCATTCTACACAGTACAAATTATTTCAAACTGTCCCACCCTTTCTAAAATCTTATCTCACAAATGCCTCTAGTGGCATCTTTTTATACTGGAAGCAAAAAAATCATTGACTTCAAAATTTACAAGTAAAGCCTAACAAAACTGACTCTTTTTCTAACAAATCAGACCTGCTATTATTAAGCTAGCCATCCTTATACTATAAAGAAATGAGATGATGACTTCAACCAAACTACGGATACTCTACTCTACTCTCAGTAGCAATTTAGAAAACCATGTGCTTCAAATAATAGAACTGAAACACAAACTAGTCATTTGGGAACCCAGGAGAAGCTGTGTACTAGCCTTTGTTCATGGCTTTGAGGTTATAGAAAAGTAACAATTAAAGTATGAAAGAAATTATGATGGTTCTTTAAAGGTACAATTTTGTTTTTCAAAATACAACTGACATTTTGCAAATTATGTTCACTCTGGATTTTCAGTGACAGCATTATTGTTAGGTTTTGCTTTTGGAAAATCAAGTAATGAATAAATGAAGAAATGATCATGCTTAGACAATGAGATCATTACTAAATGTATAAATACAGTATGGTACTGCTGCCTTTGCTTGCATCATAACACTTTTAAAATGTCTGTTTATTTAAAACGTTTTCTCTAGAAGAACATGCTAAGCTGATATCGTTTTTCAGATGTGTCCTAGGGAAATGACAATGGCCTGGCTCAAAATATGGAATTTATTTTCATAAATGAGGGAGCAGGACCAGAAATCACAAGTGGTGACACCACACTTGAGTTATAAAAGTCCTGCCCACCACAAGTGGAGGAAAAATGTACATTTCCACTTGGGCTATGGTTTATTCAATTTATGCACCAGCAGTTGAAAACTGATAAACTAAATCAGCTATTTATGTGAAAATGTAACTGTTTCTCTTTGAGTTCAGTAGCTGTATTCAGGGCATCACAGGGCCACTCGGATGTCATCAGCATTGTGAAAGCTGCAGTTTGATTGATTCTTAGGTTGAGGGTAGTCACTGTGACATAGCTAAGATCAAGATAAAGGTAAAGGTAGAGTGGGCAGAGTGTATAGGCCACTGGGGTGTTTCCTGACATCATATTATATGTTTCCATGTTTTCAAAACTGTTTATAATGTTTATAAAATGGGTAATGAAATTCTAGTGATCTGATTGGCTAAGAGCATCACCTGACCATCCAGTTATTAGAGCACGTCTGGACAGTTCAGAACGAAATGACTGTTTTTACTTCAAAACTCAGTTTTGGACCTATTTTATATGAAGAACAACAATACAAATAAAGAATTATTATTATTAATACTTTGTGGTGTCTAAGCATACTCGTCAGCACATGTCTCATGCCTAACAACGCACCCGAGGTATCTGTATATCAGAGCAGGCTTGGACACTTTGGCGGGTGTTATTCCTTACTTACCAGAGGGTTATATGGTATGATAAACACATTTATTTATTTTTTCCAAAAATATTTTATTACATTTATACACAGCATATCACTGCGTGTGTTGTAACAGCAATTTAAAAAAGTATTCTTGGAAAAACATAAACAGAATAATGGCTAGAACAGACATGTCTAACAAAGCTGTGGTGCTATCATGGGGTTCTGTTGACATTAAATACCATGGAAGTGAAGTTTGAGGGGCTTATGATGTCACAAGAGCTCCTAAATGGAATCCCATGCTTTCTTACACATGTTTTGCATTTCTTTTTTTTTTAGTATATGGACACTTGAGGCTAACTTCTGAATTTCATTCAAAACTGTGGACAAAGTATGTTGCTCTTGTTTTTGCTAGGGGACAGAATCTTACAGGCTCCAAGTCATTGTGTTTGCTTGCACGCATGTGTAAGAAAGACATTGCATCAGCTTCCTTCACAAGCGGGTTGTGGAGGCGCGGCAGTGTTGTGGAGAATGGCAGCAGTCCGTTCTGGAACTGGTCTCTGCCTCAGTGAATAGAGGAGCATGCTGTCAATGATGGCAGTTAATGAGCATGCCATTATGCTCAAAGAAATTGAGAGCAGCAATCATGGAGTTCCCCATCACTACGCAATCAACTGTGTTTGTGGGGCGGTCACTGACTGTAGCAGCCAATTACAGCTGCATTGTCTGGTGTGTCCCCTTTCAATAAACATGGTGAAGGGCCAAGGCTTCTCAGTCGGCCTCTTCACAGTCCCATGAAGCTGATGGACAGACACCACCTGCGACTCCCTGTCCGTTAAAGCTGACAGGGGTACCCAATTCCCTTGTCAGCATGCCCCCTTCCCAGTTAATTTGCCGAGAGGGTAGCCCAATCCCTGTCAGCATGATGCACCGCCCACCATTTGTTGTGTGCTGAGGGGGGGTCCAGTCTCCATGCACACTCACCCCCAAGCACACTGTATGGCTGATGGGAGTGCCCAATCCCCATTGGCTCCAGTCTCCCCCAACAAACACCCAGGTAGCATGATGGGAGCCCACCCCAGCGTGCTTATGTGCTCCCACCGCACACTATATGACAGACAGGGGTGCCCAATCCCCGTCGGTTCCAGCCCCCCCAAAGAAACACCCAGGTGTGCCAGCACACTGGGAGACCACCCCAGCATGCCCAATGCATCCCACATTGCTGTATTATTCTTTCTAAACCTGTAAAAACAGAAAAAGGTCCCTTGCGATCTCTCGTGCTCCCTCCCCCAACCCGCACCCACCCTCTGTGCACTCCACCTCCCACACCCTCCTCACCCCATACTTACCTCTGGAGCCAGGTGCTATGATCTTCAGTGGACCGGGAACACGTCTGCACTCTTTAAAGCCAACCGCGAACTGAAGAAATACCGGTAAGCTGTATAATGGCATAAATAGGGTTTTCTCAACTTAGGTGGATATCTCAGCCATTTTGGGGAATTTTTTCACCAACTTTTCAACATAGGGTTCTTGGGATCCCACCTCATGAACTCAGTCACTGTCATTTTGTATTCAGCCCTGAAAGGTGATTTCGTAGCCACTGCATGGAATCAGCTTTTGGGACTGATTAATGAAACAACAGTGTCACAGTTCATGAGGTAGGCCCCCAAAAACTCTATGTTGAAAATTTGGTGAAAAAATTCCCAAAAATGGCTGTTTTATGAGTGTGCATTGTGCAGTTCCTATGCACACTCATAACTTGGAGAATTTTTAATATTTTCTCTCCAGATCTTCAACATTGCCATTTTACCACACCTTCTTATGAACAGTATTGATGTCATTTTTCACATCTTGCCCAAAATGTGTTTTCGCACATGTAGTGCATCATGGTACAGTCGGTGTGCGAAATCAATGTATGGGACAGATTAAGAAAATTACAGTGACACTGTTCATGAACAGAGGTCTTAAAATGCCTATGTTGAAAATTTGGTGATGAAAGTCCATAAAATGACTGTGTTACAAGCGTGCATTGCACAATTTCCATGCACCCTCATAACTTCACAAATTTGCAATATTTTCACTCCAGATTTTCAACATTGGCATTTTTCCACACCTCCTTATGAACAGTACAGCTGTCATTTTTCACATCCTGGCTGAAATGTGTTTTCGCACTTCCGGCTCAGAGTAGTGCTGTCGCTGTGGGAAATCAGTGTTTGGGACAGATTAAGAAAATCACAGTGACACTGTTCATGAGTGGAGGTCCCAAAATGCCTATGTTGAAAATCTGGTGTAAAAAATTCCCAAAATAATTACATTACAGGTCTGTGTTGCGCAGTTTCTATGCACGTTCTTGACTTCACCAGTTTTTTCATGTTTTTACTCCAGATTTTCAGCATTACCATTTTTTTATACCTCCTCATGAACAGTACAGCTTTCATTTTCCCCATCCTGTTCAAAATGCATTTTCACACCTGTGGCACCAAATGGAACAGTCACCGTGCAAAATCACCTTTCGGCTAACAAACTGATAGTGTCACTGTTCATGCAGTGGGGTCACAAAAAGCCCATGTTAAAAACATCGAGTAAAAATACCAAGAAATGCCCAAGGCATTAGGGTTTCCAACCATAATGCCCTACACTGTAGGGACTGACAGACATCAGGAGGGTGACTTGGGATTGTCGACAGTAATGCTCAGGCCATTCCACCCCCACCCTGCAGACACTGACAGGCATCAAGGTATGCCTTGTGTTCTTTGGCCCCAGAGATCACCTCATTCTCCTGTACTACACCCATTTCAGCATATTTCCTTATGGAATGAGGTGAGTGTAAAGCCCGAACACCCCAAAGCATACCTCAACAATTGTCAGTGTCTGCAGGGCAGGGTGAAGTGAAATGTCAGTGCCGGTCCATCTCTGCAGGGTGGGGGTGGAGTTGGCATCAGTTCAATACTTAACTGCCATTCCTATACTGCATCTGTCTAACTCCTGCACTTCCACTACTAGTGCCAGCAAGCAAACATTTGGCATTGACAAATGCTTGTTTCACACCACAACATGAACGTGATAGCTCTAATTTTTCTAATTCTGGCCAAAATGTGTTTTCACTGTTGTGGCGTGAAATTATGTTTCTGCCACTATTTTATAAATAACACCTATCAAGTTTAGAAGGAGTGGTCATAAAAAGACAATGTTGAAAATGTGGGGTCAAAATGAGAAAAAAAAAATTTATGAAGAAAAGTTGACATGTTCCAATGTTTACTCATAACTTTATTTATGATATTGGTAAGTGGTTAAGTGCACTGATCCAAAGGATCGTTTTCAGGCACGACCCGGGCCATAGGAATGGCACAGAAAGCATAGAAAATACAAGCATGATAAACAGCAGTACAAAAATTAAGAACACACAAAATCAAACAACAGTTACAACGAGAATTGCAGGCATACAAGTGGTACTGGCAACATCCTTGTATATAAAGAATGTCAAGTAAATCCTTCCCCCCCCAATAAATAGACAGGATAACTATATACATCACTGCTTAAAGAAAAACTAAGAGCAGGAGGTGAGCAGAATTGGGAAGTGCACACCCAGTTTGTGGGCTGTTAAACGGAGGAGGGAAGGGCATGAAGACATGAAGGGGCTACCCAGGCAAGCAGGAGCAACTGGCTTCCACCAGAAGCCAGGCTTTGAAGTGGGATTTGAAGGTGAGATGCATGTTAGATGAACAGAGGGGGGCAGGAATAATATTACACAGAGAGGAGGCTGCTACTAACAGGGCTTTCCCGCCCATGTTTGTAGAGACTCTGGGAACCTCAAGGGGTGGGACCGGGGATGCACAAAAGTTCCTAGGTACGGTTCTTTTCTTGAGGAGGGATAAGTACAGAGACACATTCCTGCCCCAAAGGTGTTATCCATAATGCAGCCAATGGTGAAATCAAAGCAGCCTTGGAGTGGAAGTCAACCAAGCGACCGATAAAGGTCACAGTGATGGGTGGTGCATACAGCCAGAAAAGCAAACCAGCAAGCACTATTGTAGATTGACGTTAATCTAGCATGTAGGGTGGAGGCCACACGTGAGCAGATGAAGGAACAATAATTGATGATGGGGAGCAGATTTTCTTGGACGATGGCTATGTGAGCCTCCGGGGTCGGGTAATGTTTTAGATGATAGGCAGACCCAAGTTTTTGATTGATTCTGTGAATTACGAGCTTGATGTGTTCAATGAAGGAGAGGGACGGGTCAAGTCATACCCCCAGGTATTTAAAGATAGCAACGTTCTCTAGGGCAAGACCATCTGGAGAGTGTACCGAGAGGGAAGAGTTAGATTTCAGATTGTTGGCAAGGTATGACATGGTACCAAACAGCATGGCCTTGTTTTGTTTTTCATAACCAAGAGCAGGTTAGATATGAACCAGCTGTGGGCAGAGCCGTAGTTCTGGGAGAGAACAGAGGATATGTGAGATAGGGACTTGTCACACTGAAAGAGGACAAGATCATCTGCATACAGTAGGGCATCCCAGTTGATTCTGTTAGTGGGAAGGGAACTGATAAAGATAGAAAAAAGTAAGGGGCCTAGCAAAGAGCCCTGGGGATGCCAGTAGAGACAGGCAGGGCAGGGGAGATAGCAGAACCTATGCACATGGTTTGGGAGCAGTCCAAGAGACAGCTCCAAAATCAGTTTGAAGTCTCCAAAGAGCAGCCTAGCAGGTGGAGTTTGGAGTATAGGAGAGCATGGTTGACCAGGTCAAAGGCCTTGGTCAGGTCCACAAATACAGCACCAGTGGCTCTTCCCCGGCCCATATTTTTCAGTACGTGGTTGGTAAATTGTGCCAGGGCCATTGTGGGGCAGTGGTTTTTGCAGAAACCATGCTGCTGACTGCACATTCGGTTGTGCTTCTGCTGTGTTCTGACAGCTGGCATGGACAACTTTCTCAAGGAGATTGATTAGGTGGTTGAGGATGGAAAATGGCCTATAATTGTCGAAGGAGTGGGGGTCCCCAGCTTTGAATATGGGTACCACCTTAACAGTTTTCCAAAAGTCAGGCATGGAGGAGGTGGACAGAGCCAGATTAAAAATAAAGGTGAGGGGTATGGAGATAGCAGGGGAGATGAGTTTAAGCAGAACAGGCAGAGGGCCATCTAACCCAGGGCTGCCCCAGTTAAGGTGACACTTAGGTTTGGTGGTATCCTTAAGGAAGACAGCCCTGAAATAGAAAGGTGGGGGTGGAGGAGGGGTAACAGCATGAGAAGAGGAAGAAGGCGGACCACTTGGGCCGTGCCCAGAGCTCGCATGTTGACTGACAGGTAGCTTGTTGAGATGAGCTGAGAGGTCCATGAATTTCAGGTTGAAAGCCTGGGCAATCTCAGATGGCTCAGAGTGCCAGTAGGGGAGCTCAGCTGTATAACAGGGATTGAGTAGGGAGATAATGGAGCCCCACAATTTCCTAGGGTTACCAAGGCTTTCCCTCTGAGGGTTATGGTAAACATTCCATTTCTGGGACTTGGCCATTTGTTTACAGTGATTACGCAAATGCCTGTAATCATTCCAGAGGGCAGGGAAGGGGGGACAATTTATAGGCAGCCCACTTTCTGTCCCTGATTTTCATGAGGCCAGAAGTTCTTTAGTTATCCAGTGAGTACAACCACGGCTCACTCTCCTAGTAGTGAGTGGGAAGTGGTGGTCCTGAATAAGCAGAATGGCATTTATGAAAAAAGTCACGGCCGATGTCACATCAGTTAGCGTGTAGAGTTCTGATCAGTTCACAAACCTAGCATCCTCCAGAAGGTGAGAGGTGTCGAAACAGTTAAAGTTATGAAAAGATAGATACTTGGAGAAGGGCACCTAATCTTTGAGAACCAGATAATGTACATGAGAGAGTTATCATTGATAGAGTCAGCCAGGGTCCCAGCCAAGAAGAAGAAGAAGAATCAGCATTTATAAAGCGCTTTTCATACATCCAAAGTGCTTTACAAGCAATGCTAGACTGGTAGTGAAGTGACTGAATGTGTGGTGGCGGCCATATCGCACATCATCACCCACACACAGCCTGGATAATTCCATGAACCAGTTTATGGGAAGGGGAATGTTGGCCAGGACACCCGGGAATGTTCCCTACTCTTTGCCAAGAGTTCCCTGGGTTCTTTTACTTTCACCTGGACACCCAACAGGACAACACCAGGATGGGCGGAAGGGACCTCAGTTTAACGTCTCATCCGAAGGACGGCACACCCCAGCAGTACAGCACATCCTAATACTGCACTCAGATGCCAGCGATTTTTAGGTGCAAGTCCAATCCCATTGTGGGATGAGAACCCACGACCTTCTGGTCCAGAGGCGGATGTGCTACCAACTGAGCCATGCTGACACCAAGAGTACCCTGTCTTCTCTGTTCGTGACCAACCAGTCCAGCAGGGTATGGGTTAATGTATATGGATTGTGTCTAGTGGGGATGTTGATGGTCTGCACCAGGTTGTGTTGCTTTGACAGGTTAGCATAGTGAAGTTCCTGGGCGCTTAACCAATTAAGGTTGTAATCACCTAGAAGAATGGTGTCCTGTGCAGAGAAAGTGCACCAATACCAGGCATGGGGTTCTTTAGGCCATCTATGCCCCCTGTCGGAGGGCTATAACAGCACCCCAGGAGGAGTTTCTTAGTACAGCCCAGGGTCAGCGCAGAGATGAACTATTCACATATCCTCCTGAACACAACAGGTGTCATTTTTCACATCCCCTCCAAAAGTTGCTTTTGCAGTTGCACTGTAAAATTACCTTTCGGATGGGATTTAAAAAATTCACCTGTCTTGATCATAACGTAAGTTCATAAAAAGACTTAGAAATTTGGCATCAAACTGTTGGAGCCCACTGAAAATGAGATACCACCTCTCAGCTGCCCTGTCCTGGGTAAATACAGTATAAAAATGTGTAAAAGCAGGACACCACTGAAAATTAGATATTGCATCTCATCTGGTCTATCCTTGGTAAATATATGGTAAAATGGGGTACAAGTAAGACCGAATAAAATAGTAATGCAAGCAGGGAACATTTGACATTGCCAAATGCTTGTTTGGGTTTGCTTAAGTGTGTAAGAAGGGTATTGTGAGAAGAAAGAATGTTTAATTATTTATCTTTTTTTTTATTTAATCTTGTTTTACTTTTTAGGGCATTGTTGAAGGTTTTTAGTGAGTAAAGGTAGTAGCCATGTTTGTAATGGCAGTCAGGGATGAGTAAAGTGGCTCATGAATTCTGTATGTGATTGGTCAAATTCCAAATCCCCCTGCCTGAACTTATTCCAACCTATGCATTTCTAGGGAGTTAACATAGTGGTCTCAGAACTTATTTAGTCAGAAAGTAGGACAGTTCCAAATAATTTTAAAAGTAACAGTAACTGTGTCCCCCTAAGGGAACACTGTGGAGCTAGATACACTACATATATACATTAAGATTCTTTCTATAGGCTCCCTGAATAGCAGGGAACCCTCCACACCAATTTGTTCTATCCACTACACATACCTCTGGGTATACAGTTCCACATTTCCTCTTTCTACGGCATACTCTTCAGTCGTAGGTGGGCATATTGCTATAATTTTACAGCCCCCATAGAAACATAGACTTTGACAGCAGATAAGGACCGCTTGGCCCACCTAGTCTGCCTATTTCCCTACCTAGAGGATAAGTTGCAGATCCTATTTAACCAACAGCCTATTTCTTCCTACCCCCCCCCCAAAATTGTCTCTGGGATACACTGAAGCTATTACACTCACCTTGGAGGCCTGACATAAATGCAAACATCTTCTCCTTACATCCTACCCTCAGCTTCAGCTCACAAAGGGCAAACATTCTTGAGCCTCCCAGAGCACAGACACATACTTGACAGACTATGCTCAGGATGCACATGTGGCCTCCTTCTAGCGCTTATGGCACCTACAGGAGGACGATGGACATCCCTTTGACTCCCACATAATTGTACCTTTTGGTCTAGGATGCTTTTCTACTCTGCTTTGAAACCTGAACCCTGGTTGGCTCCCTTAATGGATACCCCCACTTCTCCTCTGTTGATCTCACTCTCTCTCTGCTGAAGAGACTGTGTGGTCGCAGGATTCTCTCTCTCTCTCTCTGTCTCTCTCTCCATTACACTGTCTTTCTATATCTTTTCTCTTTTCAGTGATTGCTGGTACAGGCTTGCTGCCTCAAGTCAGGAGCACCTATCGCCTCTACACAGGGGGCGCAGAAGTTGTTGGTAACTCTGCTGTTGCTCCTCTGTCCTGCTGCTAAATCTGAGTTCCTCTGAGATAAGGGCTCAAAACAACTAACCAAGAACATAGCAGGATGCTTAAAATTTGTCTGACAGATTCAGAGTCATCAGATTCCAGGCATTTTTTTAGAAATTCAGAATTTCAGTATTGCAGCTCAAAGCTCTGAATTCCAAACAAAGGCATAAAAACCCGGATGCTGATGCAGAATCCAGTTTGGATTCCCCATCCGATTTCATCGGTTTGTACAACCTTCCTCCATCTGACACACAGAGAGAAGCAACTGAGATGACCTTGCTTGACCTCCCCTTCCCCCACTCATATGCAGCCCATTCTCCCTTGTCCTACCTTAGTTGGCTGCTTCTGAATAAACCCTCGGATCCCTCCTACAGTCTGTGTGGCATGGTGGGTATCAGTCTGTCTGTCTGGTGCTGTCCAAACTTCCATCCTCTGTATAGACTCTGACACTCCTCCATTCTGTCTCTGTTATGGTTTGTGGTATGGTGGTGACTGAGGTAATCCACAGCCCCCCAACCCACCACCTTACCAGTTATTTTCTGTCCCAGCCTCAAGCCCCACTACCCACTCTAGGCTGTCCTCTCCCCAGCCAAGCCATTAAAAGAAAAAACAAACACATGGGAGAAATTTAAATTAAGAAAACCAAAGCCTTGCCCTTGCTGTGCCATCATAGTCTTGACTCCTCTAAGACCCATATGACCCTCCCTGAGTGGTCTACCAGCACAAAATGCTCTGGAATAGATCCCTTCCTCCTTTAACAGCAAGCATGGGCCTGATGAAGGGACTCTGGGTGTCTCAAAATATTGTGTAAAGGTGGCGCTATCCCTAGAGTTACCACCCCTGCCTGTATTTCTTGCCACAGGTTGAGGGGCTTGGGCTCGATATTAAGGTGCCTCCACTCAGAGTAACAATAGTGCGGGTATCTAACTAGCCTGTAATAGCCCTCTGGGAAGCTATGACCACCCACAAACCCACCTAGTCACCTTGTTCCCTGTAGTAGCAGTTAACACAAAATCAGCAATTAGCATTAGTAATATGCACACATCCTTTACACTTCCCACCAGACTCTGGCCTTCAGCAAATTCCCTGGAACCCCTGTAAAAGCAAGGTTAGCCAAGCAGGTGTACATTTATAATACAGTAACCCAACTAATAATATGCTCATGAGCCAGATTAAACGTGAACAGAAAATCAGATTTATTTAGGGGGTCGTGAACAAGGAAGGGGCATGAATCTAGATGAATGATTACTATACTGATCAAATTCAGATTGTGTTGCATGCACTTTTAGTCCCAAATAATCAGTCTTACACCACTGGGTACCCAGGATGTTATATTGGCTAGCCAGAGGCATTGCCCAGGGGTGGCAGGCATTGCAGCTGTTGTTGGGGCCCTTGATGGAAAGAAAAGGCAGTTATCATGCACAAACAGATCTTTGATTATTTGTAATCCTGGCCGGTTGGCCCAGTCTCTTGTAACCCAGAACATCACTGAAGCAATTAGATGGTGCCACAGACAATTAAATTATTTGTTGCAGGGAGCTACCCTGGATTTACTCACACTGCCAGATGACTGTGATGGGTCTGGCAATATGGAGACCTCAGGTAGTTCACCAAAGAGCACGGAGAAGCAGGGCTGACATGACACACCTTCACTTCATGGCTTTTCCCTCCAGGTGGCTGCAATTTGCAAGTCATTTTTGTGCAGGGGCTGGATCCCCAAAACCGGTTTCTCGCTGAAAAACAGTCTCTGGTGCAGGAATGGTCAGCTTGGGCAGAGACTGGCATAGGCCCATGGCTGAATAAACAATTCTGGCAAAGTTCCGTTTGTTTGCTGGAGAATGCCTCCAGCTGGCAACACAGTTTAGTCACTGGCAAAAAAAGCTGCAATCCACGATAAACATTCAGCACATTTAACAGGAAAAACATTAACTTCTCCACTCTCAATATAGTATTCAGGCCGGTTGCTATTGCATTAGATTCACTGAGCAAAGTCTTGACCATTATATCAGTCTCTCACAACCTCTGGGCTGAACACTTCATAGGAGCTTTCTCTTGGTCCAAATCCCAGGCTGCACCTTCAGATACCGTGGAGCTTTCTGCCGCAAGTAGAGGTTCCTTGTTGGATTATTCTGATTACTGCGATCATGCGGTCCAATGCAGGAGAACTGTAGTAGGGAAGCAAGTCAGGCCTCCCCTGCTGATTTCTTTCAGCTCCTTACAGGGAGCAGCTGCTTGAAAGCTTGAGCTGCTCACTCTTCAAGCTCTAACTCCAACTGAACAACTGTCTCACACAGTTCTGGGGATTTCCCTTGGTTTCCAGAGTTCTGGTTGGCTGGTGAAGCTGTCAGTCACAGTTTGGATGCCCCCTTCAGTTTGGTTTAGGTGCTAACCTAAAAACTACAAAAACTACAGATTTCCTTCCCACGAGGCACTTGGGGTAAGGACCCTTCAAGGGCCCCTGTGTCCCATTGGTCCAAATGCTGGAAGTCCCAGACCTAACATGGTGGCTCCCATTCAGATAGGCAAAGCTGCAAGAAGGCAGGTTAGAACAAACACTTTATTTCAAATATAACAACAAGCTAGCAGTAAATAACCACAGTACTAGTTCAGGCTCCCTCTGCTCTTTTATCGACAGCAGAGTGGAGCAAATTAAAGCAGCGTCTGGCCAGTCGTGAGCTTTGATGCACTCGTACCCAGCCCAGACCATTTACTATACTCATATTGGCTGAATTCTTAATGGGACAGGTGCGGAGGCACTACATGGCACTCTCACGCAAATCAACAGAAGCAAACCAATACCCTTGGATTCATTACCTATGAAGAATCTTTGCCTGGCAGTGGGCATGGAAGGAGCCTAGGAAGACCTTAAAGTAAACCCCAAATTGGTACATGGGCTACATAAAAATTCTTCAGTTAGTCTAATAAAAAGTATTACCATGAAATAATGTGTACCAAAATTTCCAGTGACTGACACAGCACCACAGACCTGCAAGTAATTATGGAGTGGCTGAAAACCCCAGGATTTTGATGCTGGCAGGCTATCACCATAGGTCTCTGTCAAGGTCAGATCCAGAAGCAAATTATTTGATACCTTTTAATGGACCAATATAGATGTAACAACAAGAACAAAGTGCTCTAACTTTCGGACCAACCGGTCCTTCTTCAGAAGCTTCTGAAGAAGGACTGGTTGGTCCGAAAGCTAGAGCACTTTGTTCTTGTTGTTACATCTATGTTGGTCCATTAATATGTATCAAATCATTTGCTTCTGGATCTATTCTTGCAAGGACCAATACAGCAACTACTAAATCTAGATTTCTGTCAAGGTCAGTGATAGCAGGACACAGGAGAGGGTAGGGCTTCAGTCAGAGTTGGTCTATTTTTCTTTACTTGTATGCAAATATTTTTGACAGTAGAGACAGAGACTGGAGAGGGAGATGACAGAGGCTAGTAGGGCTTGGGTCTGCACTACGTCCTGGACAAAGGCAAGGTGTCAAGTTTGAGGGGATCTCAGTAGTTGAGTGATCTCTACCTCACTCACTGCTGCACAGACAACACAGCACATTGGCCTCTCCCTTATATAGACAGTAGGAGGAGCCGGCACCAACTCAGCATCTGCATAGACACTCAGATGTGCAAATGACAGTAATCAGCTATCCTGCAATGCAGGCATAAGGACAACATGGAATGTTGCAGGACTCAGGGCTTCTAACTCACACCATTAACTCTTTAGTAACTGGACACAATGCAGGAGGGGGTGAGAGGCTAGTTATAGAGTATTCTGCTTCGCAGCCCACCTCCTACTGTGTTTGGGAGACATGCACTGAAGTAGCAGTCATGTTTGTTTCATCATATTTATTCCTAAAGCGGCAAATTATGATGTCACAAATACAGGTTAATGCAAGCTTGTAAACAGTAACACTATCCTGAATGTCATCCGTAGTGCGTACGTGCCTGTACAATACTGTATTATTAACACCGATATCATTTTGAGTACTATCCACAATGTGCATCACCAACACTGACATTCAGAACACTGCCTGTACCATTATCACAGACAATAACATCATATATGTATTATGTATGTGTGTATGTATGTATGTGTGTATGTATGTATGTATGCGTATGTATGTACTGTATGTATGTACGTATGTATGTATGTATGTATGTATTTATTTATTTATGTTAATTTGTTTACTGGGTAAGAAGCATTGGACCAAGGTAATTTTTGTGACCTGACCCAGCTAAAAGGCATAAAATCATAAGATAAAAAAAACTGTACACATTATTGCCAAAAAGTGCCATGTCATGCATATAAACCAATATAAAAACTAATTCTCATTTTTTTCCTTAAGGAAACCTGTGGCATAATTTGCCATTATAAAGAAGTGTTTATAATGGAAAACATGTGCTGGGTTTCCCCTCTTCTGCGCATGCGCCCGCTGCTGCCACTGTCCCCTCTCACAGCCGATGCCACAGATTAATAAACATTTCACCACCACTCCAACTCAGTGGTAAGTAATTTTAAAATAACAAAAGGATCTCCTGCATAAAATACTTAAACTGGGCTAATAATTAAAAAAAAAAAAAGCAATATGGGAAACTTCTTTGATCATTGACCCCGAGGAAACCTGATTGGACCACAGCTAAACCGAGATGCATTATTTTATATAATTGCTGAGGTGAAAAAATGAGAGCCAGCAATTATATAAAATAAAATATAAGGTAGTGAGCTTAAACTCGAGGTTTACTCACACCCTCGGTGTTAGATACTTTCACAAACCTCTCAAGCTTTGCTCTCGGGGTTTATCTAGCATCTAATACCTCAGGAGTGTATAAACGTCTCGTTATACACACCACCCCATACTTTATTCACTATATAATAATGAGTGACCCCATAATGGCTGGAAAAGCATTCCTAATAAAATGCTGTAATAACCCACAGAATTCCACAATAACTCTATAGCGTGTCATAGCATTTTCCTCCTCGCACTTTCACTTCACTGTATTTGTGCAAGTATGACAGCTGCTCTGGTATATGCTCACTTGCTCAAATACAACTTAGTTTTTCTCTCTCTTGAAACCTTGCACTACTTATTATAAAAAATAACACCTATGCAAAGTTTGTTTTGTGAGGATTTTTTCACACACTTTCATATCACACACCTGCACATTAGTGCCCTTATTTTTAGGACTGAGTCAGCAGTTCAATGTTAAACCCAAGTTCTTGCACCTTAATAACTTTGCCATCGTTTAATGAATTAGTGCAACATTTGGATTGTGTAGTCAGGCTGTCAAAGTCTCAAGCTG
This sequence comes from Neoceratodus forsteri, assembly GCA_016271365.2. Classification (NCBI taxonomy): domain Eukaryota; kingdom Metazoa; phylum Chordata; order Ceratodontiformes; family Ceratodontidae; genus Neoceratodus; species Neoceratodus forsteri. The sequence goes on along the minus strand of CM028134.1, from coordinate 1,101,502,802 downwards.
TGGAAAGTTTTGTGATGGCATCTTGTATGGTTTTTGAGCTATGAGGGTCAAAATAGTGAAAAAAAGTCTTACTTTTTTTCCTATACTTAACATTGAGGATTTTTGCTCTCCCCTATTTATTTAGTTTTTGTTTACCTGGTGGGTGCCTTAGCCACAAATGTGACTATTTTCAGACACAACCTGGGAGAATTACAGAACAGTTTCACAAAAATAGACAAATCACAAATAGTGTACATGATTCAGCAAAACCAAAAAATGGATATGCAACAAATTACAGGAAAAACAGTTAGTGATAAGTACTGACCAAAAGAGTAATGCAAAAACAGTTATCTGGAAACAATTACACATACAAATTAGTAGGTATTAGAGCCATGTTTACAAAATTATAGTAAGTGCTCTACACTATCTTTGACCGGTTCAAGAGAAAGGTGAGGACACAGTATGGAAGATAACTACCTTAATGAGCTAGGCAAAGGAGTGCGAGCTGCCTAAGGTGGATTGAAGCAGGTGCATTGGCCATGTTTGACAAGAAGGGTGTGGTGCATCTTTTTGAAAGTAGCATGACAAGGTGCTGAGTGGACACCCAGTGGTAAGGAGTTCCAATATTTTGGGGCCAGGTTTGAAAATGCTGTTGTACCTTTCAGAGTTCTACACCTAGGGGTGAGCAGCAAAGAGAGTGCAGTAGATCTGAAGCAATAGGAGGGGGACTGTGGCACCAGCATGGCAGCAAGAGAAAGATGCTGACATGACCATAGGATATGATCCAGCAGAGTTCCAAGGGCAAGCAGTCAATGGGCAGAGGGAGAAGACCAGTTTAGGTCCAAATATAGCAAGCAGTGGTGCTTCAGATGAGGTATAGCAGAGGCAAAGCTACAGATACTATTATATGTAGTGTCCCATTTGATAAGGGTACTCTTAGTAGCATTTATGTAGGTGACAGCCCCATATGCACAAGATGGTAGTAGGATGTCCTTAGCAATAGCCAGTCTAGCTGAAGAAGTAAGGCTCCTACTTGCTCTGTAGGCAATACTCAATTTAGTGTTAACTGACTTGCAGGTAGCCATGATGTGCTGCTAAAAGCTAAGTGTTTCATCAAGCAGGACACCTAGGTACCTGAACGAGCTTACCATCATAAGAGAGGAGCCATCCAAACAGGAGATGTTATATAGGCTGCGGTTTGTATTAAGTTTGGCAGGGGATCCAAAGAGCATGCCCTGTGTTTTGCTTATGTGTTTTTTTTTTTGCATATTTCCCAATTGGACAGTTAGTCACTTCAGGGAGTTGTTGCCCATCATCATTTTTCAGAAAGAAAGGTGCCAGGGAGGTACAGACAGAGGATCCTCCTAGTAAACGTTAATTTGATCATTTTGATATATAAATAAATATCTTAAAGAAAAAATATGCAGATAGGCAACGGGCTTGTGGGAAATGACTAATTTTCTTTAGCTAGATTAACAAAGGGTCCCAAATCTCTTTGAATCTGGCAAAGTTGGATTCCTGTGTGTAAAATATTCTCTCTAAATTCCCACAGTTTATAACTAGATTAAACCAATTAGCAATAGTTGGGTGGTCTTTAAGTTTCCAGTTCTGCAAGATTATTTTTTTTGCATTAATCAGAAGTATGTCTATTAACTTCCCTTTTTTTCTTATCTTCCCCACAATGGACTGAGGGCAGGAAATAGCTACTTCCAAATATTATTATTCTGGGGTCAAAAGGCACATCCAGCCCTAGTGCCTTCGATGCAGTGGCTATAATCTCTTTCCAATATTTGGATAATTGGGAACATGTTACAAACATATGTCAAAGTGAACCCATTTGATTTTGACATCTTGGACACTTATCCATTATTTGTGCATTAAATTTATGAAGTCTTTTGGGGGGTTAAATACACCCTATGGAAAATATTGTATTGTATTTATTTAAGTCTGCTGTTTTTAGAAACCTGAAGAATTTTAAGTACAAGTTGTTGCCACTTTTCTTTTGAAAGACTGGAGCCTATATCCTTTACTCCAGTTCTCAAACAAGTTGTTAAGAAGTGGTAAATTCTTTTCCTGACAAATTCTGTAGATATGTCCAATTAATTTTTTTCCTAAGTTGCAACTTAAGGTCTGTTCAATAGGGGGAACTAGGTAGTTCCTCTAGAGAACCTCTTTCCACCTTTATTAAATGCCTGACCTGAAGATAAGTGAGAAAGTAGCCCTCTTCCAGATTGAATTTCTTCTTAAGTAAATGGAAATCCATATATTCACTTTGCTGATAAAAATGACTGATTTGATATATTCCTTTGTCCTCCAAGCCGTAAAAAAGTCTATTCTTCTTGAAACTAGATATAAGTTTTAAATAAGAAAATGGAGACAATATTTCCTTCCATCCTATAATTTTATGGACTTCCATCCAAATTTTTATTGAGAGTTTGGTTGCTTGTAAGAGTGGGCTTTTGTCCAGATTATTCACATGCCTGACAAGCAGCCTAGTTAATGCTTTACAGCCTGATTTGAATTCTTCCAGCAGAAGCCAACTAGGTTTTTTCTAGACAGAAAAAATAGTGTTTAATCTGGTCTAACTGTGCTGCAAAAAGTGCCATCGAAAGTTTGGCAGACCCACACCTCCTTTATCAGTGAGGCGTATAATCTGTCAAACCCTATTCGTTGGGGGGTTATTCTGCCAAATGAAGTTTCTTACTTCTTTTTCTAATTTTTTAAAGGTGTTATTTATTATTAAAATAGGTAGTGCTTGAAAGAAAAATAGTAATCTGAGAAGTAGATTCATTTTAACAACATTTATTCTTCCTATTAAAGTCAAGGGAAGTAAGGTCCATCTTTGTAAATCACTAGAAATATTTTTGGATTAGGGGATTGTAATTTTTATTATATAAGTCTTCCTTTTTCTGAGTAATCCATACTCCCATGTATTTAAGTTTCTTGGTAATATCTAGGTTACTCTGGCTTTTAAAATGTATACTAGGGAAATCTAGACTAAATGGAAGAACTTCTGTTTTATTACAATTAATTTTATAACCAGATATTTCTGTGAAATTTTCTATTAGCTGCATTACAGAGGGAAATGAGTGTAGGGCATTATCCAGCTAAAGAACAATATTGTTTTCATATAGTTAAATTACCTGTTTTTGCCCATTTATATTAATACCTTTAATTCTGTTGTCTTGTCTTATTGCTTGTGCAAGAGGCTCAATATCTAGATTGAAAAGTAGTGGGGAGAGTGGGCATCCTTGTCTCATACCTTTACTTAAGAGCACAGGAGATGATATCTGATTGTTTGTTTTAATAAATGCTAAAGGAGCTTTATACATCAGTTTAATGACATTAATGAATCTTTGTCCACAACTGAATTTTTGTAATGTTGAATAAAGATAATCCCATCCCACCCTATCAAGCTTTCTCCGCATCTAGTGTCACCAATGCGGCATTGTAAGAATCTGTGCTCTCAGCAATATTTAAGGTGCAACAGATATTATCTGTTAATTTTCTCCACAAGATAAATCCTGTCTGAGCTGGGTGAATAATTTTATTAATGACTTTCGCAAGCCTTTATGCTAATATTCTTGTAAATAGTTTGGAATCAGTGTTTAGAAGTGATATGGGTCTGTATGAACCACATTTCTGAGGGGGCTTATCCTGTTTAAGAATAAAAGTGATATGAGCTTGTGAAAAAGAAGGTGGTGGATTATTCCCATCCATAATACTGTTGAATACCTGAAACAATATATGAGATAAACAGTCTGTAAACTGCTTATAAAACTCATTTACAAAGCCATCTGGGTCTGGAAGTTTATTATTAGGTAATTCTGAACTAGCTTTCAAGATTTCTTGAATAGTAATTTGGCATCCTAGATATTACTGGTCCTGTTCCTCTAATTTATTAAGAGCTAAGCTTGAAAAAAATTCTTCTAGTTTTTACTTATTTATATTATTTTCTTGAGTATACAATTTAGCAAAGAAAAGTGCAGAAGTTTCGCTTAACTTCGAGGGGTCTGTTACCTCTTGTCCCATCTCATTCTCTACTGAATCTATTATATTCTGTGTTTTTTTGGTTTGGAGTTGAAAAGCTAATAATCTATCTGGTTTTTCACCCATAAACTAGTATTTCACCTTTGCTCTTGCTAAGGCCCCTCCCCACTTTGTTTAATAGTATATCTTTTATTTTATCCCTTAAAAGAAGGACCCTATGAAGGCCAGTGCCAGATCAGATAAGGTGTGCTTCTGCTTCAACTAATTATTTTTCTAAAGAACATAAAATGCTTTGATCAGCTTTATTTTTAAAAGAGTGATACAAAATATGCATGCCTCTTAGGTAAGCTTTTAGGGCATCCCTCATAATTCCTATGTCAACTTCAGTTGAGCTGTTATCTTTTAGGAAATTATTAATTTCAGCTTTCATCAGTGTAATAAAGGGGGTTGCAGCAAGGAAATTAGTGTTAAACTTCCAGTGTTTCTGTGTTGCCACATATCCTTGTTGTTCGATAAAAAGATGTACTGGACCATGGTCTGAGATGTTTATTGTACCATATTTTACATTTTCAATATCCCTCATTAACTGTCTGGATATCAAAAAGAAGTCTATTCTTTAGTGAGAGTTATACATAGTAGAATGAAAGGATCATACTTCCTTTTCTGGATATAATACTCTCAATGGATCTAGCAGTCCCAGACATTGCATGTCATTTTTAATTAATGGTATTAACTTAAGTTTTCTTTCTTTAGCACTGAAACTTCTATCTAAGTGACCCAAAGAGATATTAAAATCCCCAGCCATTATACATGGTGTTGGATATGCTGATATCTCCTTACAAAATGATTAAAGAAGTTTGGCTCTTCTTCATTTGGAGCATAAACAGATGCCAAAGTAAAATAAAGATTTTTTTAATAATTCTCAGTATTGTGAACCTTCCCTCCTGGTCACTATACTGTGATTTAATGGTGAAGCCTATTGTTTTGGTAATGAAAATTGCAGTTCCTCTAGCTGTGTTATTATATATCCTTTCATTTATTGTTTCATGTTCTTTTTCATGTAACCCTGTAAGTAATCTCATTGGTGTAATTATTGTATTCTAACTCTTGTATATCTTACTTGTATTACTGCCTCCTGTCTCATATTTCTGACATGGAGCCTTTGCAAATGACTCTCTGACTCAAAGGGTTGTAATTCCTAAACTTTAAATAAATAATAAATTAATAATAAAATAATATTGAGAAAATGCTCCAACCACTTTAAAAAGATTTTTAAAATAGTTAACGTCTTTATTTTCTAAATGAGTTTCTTGTAGAAGAAGAATTTCACCCTTTTTTTGCCTACATTGACTAATGATTGTTCTAATTTTTGTCCTATCCCTTGCACCCTTAACGTTCCACGTCATTATGTTAATTGTATCCATTTTTTAATTGATGTTAAAAGTTTTATTGTAGTAAAAGATGTTTGTGAGGTCCTGTGCTGAAAATTCTCTGGCCAAGATCACTTTTTAACTCCTTTTTTACATGTGTAACATTTCTAAAACATCTAGCCTTTTTAAACCATATAAGATGGGCAGTGTCTCCTATGATAACAGTTTCCTTCAAAATTATATAAGGTCTGCAATGTGTTGAATAACAGCATTGCTTATTCCAGCCTACCCCACCCCTTATCACTCCCCCCTCCCTCTTCCTACCTAGACCAAAAGGGATAGAGATGTACCTTAATGTTAAGTCGAGGATGGTTTTCGGCCTTAACACAAAAGTAATAACTGCTGCTCGATCCACTCAAACTGTGCTATTTATTCCCCCATCCCTTATGCTGATCGCTCCCCCCCCCCAATGCATGATAGCTGGATAACATCTGGTGTACTCTTCCAGACACCAGCGGTGCTACTGCTGGACTGTCCTGAGGCATCCCAGCTGTGTTGTAGAGGGAGAGCGTTTAAACAAGAGAATCAGTCTATTCTTATTTATCAGGGTCAGTTACTAAGCTTTTGCTATCCCTTCTTTACTTTATCTAAGTAACATATCTTTGCAGATTACATATTAATCCCCTCATGTATTTATTTAAAATATTCAATTTTCAAATAAGAAAGAAAAAAAAAAGTAAGTGGCTTCTCTTGTTATCTTGTATAATGAGATAAGTACTATGTAAAAAAAAAAATATATATATATATATATATATATATTTTATCCATCTTTTTTTTATATATTTTTACTTTTTTCTTTTTTTTGTTATTGTTAAATGTCTTCTTCATTTTCCTTTCCTAATAGCTCGATTAGCCATTGTTCTGCATGTCTCCCACCAGCCATTCTTTTATTGTCCTTTCTGCTTCCATGGGTGAAAGAAAAATATGCACTCTGCCTTGGTACCACACTTTCATTTTCGTTGGGGGAATCAGAAACCTGACGTTCCTTTTCACCAACATAGCTTTAGCATTAGCAAAGGCTTTTCATTTGTTCAGGACTTCATAAGGTAAATCAGGGAACACTTGAGTGTTGACAGCAGCAGTTTTAATACCATTTTCCAACCTGGCCTTTTTTAGGATTGCCTCTTTGTCTTGGTAGTGATGAGACCTTAGAAAGACAAACTGAGGTTGAGATCCTACATAATTTGGATTTTTTGCCCCTTTGTGAGCTCTATTCAGCTCAACTTTTTTGTCTGGATAAGGCCTATCCAGAGCTTTGGAGGGGGCTTTTTCATAAAATTCAGTGGGATTTTCTCCTTCTAGACCCTCCAGAATTCCACTTAATTTTAGGTTACATCTTCTATTTCTTGTTTCCAGCTCTTCGATCTTAAGCTGTAGTGTCTCTAGTTCTTCTGAATTTAGTTCAATTTTTTTTTTGGAGTGGGCCTATTGTGTCCTCAATGGTGCATACTCTTTCCTCCAACTCTGAAGTCCTGACAGATAGAGAGCTAATCTTATGTGCCAAATCTGAAACAGAGCTTGTTAGCGCTGTAATTGAGATTTTTAGGCTGCTAAAGCCATCTCTTATCTCTTTAAATAGTAAGCTGGATTCCCTGTTCTGTGCCTGTGTCGTTAGTCCCTGCTGCTTGTCTCCTTCATCTTGTAGCTGCACCCCCATTTGATGTTCTCCTTCCTTTACCTTGATTTCTTCCTGCCCAAGTAGCAAAGAAGATTTATCTAAGGGGTGAATCAAGCAACCAGGTTGGCGGGAATAAGTAGAAGACCCCACGCTTACTATGAGATCCATCTCAGCTGTTCCCGTAGCAGGACTAGGCATTTCTGATACAAATGGTAAAAGTTTAGTCAGTAAAGAATCTGCAGTGTTCCGCTATTGTTAATGCTAAATTCAGTGTTGGAAACTTAAAAAATTTAAATAAGTTCTCTGAGGCTTGCTTGGATTCTGCAGATGCTTTTGAGCGTGTGGGATCTTTAGCGGTTCGACCATGCTTTCTCTGCTGCTCCTTTTCTGCTGGGCTGTGAGTTTCTTTTACTTCTTGCACACGCCAAGATCTATGAGACATCCCCCTCCTCGTATCGCCTATAATCACGAGCTGGAAAAATAACTTTCAAAACAGCAGTTTCCAGTTTAACAGCAATACTATTAAGGGGGAGAATCACTTATCGCAGATTAAAGATATGTGTGGTGGACAGAAACAAAATTCTAAAATGCTTCGCTCTATAACCCAGTTACCAAAACAGGCCGCCTCGTATAACCAGCCCCTTTTCTTGCAGAAAGCAACTGCACTTTGAGCTACAGAGAATTTAAAAAAAGTGGAAAAAGACCAGGGTACTCATATGAAGCAATTCCTCCATATTCTTGTCTCTATAAGTCTGCATTTCTCCAAGTGTATCACTCCTCTCTCCCCCACAGCAGCAGTGTGTCTGCTCAGCGCAACAGTGTGTCCACCATCTTGCCACCCACATTTTGTTTATGTTGAGCGCAAACCTACATTTATTAATCCAGTCTTGTATAGTGAGAAACACAGAGGAGCGACAATTGTTAATTTCTAGTATATCCACAGAGGAGGTGTATAGTACAAGATCGTCTGCGTATAGGATAGATGAGCATAAGGGTATGTTGGGTGATATGTGATTTATAAAAACAGAAAAAAAGTAGAGGTCCCAAAATGGAGCCTTATGGAACATCGACATTTATAGGTGCCAAATCAGACACTGCAGAGTTGAATTTCACCTTTTGGCTTCTATTAAATAGCTGTGAAACCATTTAACAGATTGCATAGAGAAACCGAGAGAACTGGAGGGCAACAAGCACCTGCAGCCTTGACAGAAGGAAATTTCTTTATGAAATGTTCAGGGATGATGGGACCTGTGCAAAGAGTGTGTCTTTGGATAGTTTGGTGACAAAATATTGTACAGTTTTTGAATTATAACGATTTTTGTGATAACATCAAACTTCAATTTAAAAACAAGCAAACAGTGTGACCGGTGAAAAACGTGTTTGCAAGTGATAATATATCGTACATTACTGTTTCTGTATAGAGAAACACTGATCAGAAAAGGTAAAAAAGAAACCAGAAACATAGAAACATAGAATCTGACAGCAGATAAGGACCGCTTGGCCCACCCAGTTTGCCCATTTCCCTACCTGATGGATAAACTGCAGATCCTAGTTAACTAGCAGCCTCCTTCTTTCTACCCCAACCCCCTAGAATTGCCTTATGGCTGTCCTATGCATGCTTGAATTCAACCATTGTTTTTGACTCCACAACCTCCGGCCGTTCCACAACCTCCGGCCGTTCCATGCATCCACAACCCTCTCTGTGAAAAAATACTTCCTTATATTACCTCTGAAACCCCCCCATCTTCAAATTGTGCCCCCTTGTTCTTGCACACCTCTTTTTTTGAAAGATGCTACCCTCTTGGACTTTGTTGATTCACTTGAGGTACTTGAAAGTTTCTATCATGTCCCCCCCCACTCGTTTCCTCGAGGCTATACATATTAAGCTCCTTTAGCCTCTCTTCATATGTCTTCCAGTGCAGACCCTACACCATTTTAGTTACCCTCCTCTGGACAGCTTCCATCTTGTCTATGTCCTTCTGAAGATTGGGTTTCCAGAACTGCACACAGTACTCCAGATGGGGTCTCACCAGCTGTCTGTACAGAGGGATAACAACTTCCTGTTTTCTACTGGTGATGCCTCTCCCTATGCCTCTCAGTATCCCCCCAGCCCTCCTTACTGCCCTTTCACGTTGCTTGCCCACCTTTAAGTCATCTGATATGACTACCCCTAGGTCCCTTTGCATTTTTGTTGTTGTTAGTATCTCACTCCCCATTGTGTACTCTTCCCCTGGGTTTTTGTTTCCCAGGTGCATTACCTTGCACTTCTTAGCATTAAATCTAAGCTGCCATACATTTGACTATTCCTCTAACCTTGCCAAGTCCCTTCTTATCCTTTCCACCCCACCTTGTGCATCAACTCTTTGCAAATCTTTGTGTCATCTGCAGAGACATACTTTTCCTTCCAGTCCCTCTGCAATGTCGCTTACAAAGACATTGAAGAGGACCGGTTCTAATACTGAACCTTGCGGCACCCCACTAGTAACCCCCCTTTCTTCAGAGTGGACTCCATTTACTATTACCCTCTGTGTCCTATTCTCCAGTCAATTCTTTACCCAGGCTATCATCTTGGGACCCACTCCCAGGCTGGCTAACTTGTATATTAATCTTTTGTGTGGGACTGTGTCAAATGCCTTGCTAAAGTCTAGGTAGGCCATATCCACAGCCCCTCCCTGACCTACTACTTTGGACACCCAGTCAAAGAAATCTATTAGATTCATCTGGCATGACCTTCCTGCTGTGAATCCATGCTGCCTTGGGTCCTGTGCCCCTCTGGCCTCTAGGTACTCGACAATTCTTTCCTTCAGAAGTGATTCCATCATTTTTCCTATCACTGAGGTTAAACTATCAGGTCTGTAGTTTCCTGCTTCTGCCTTGCTCCCACTTTTGTGAAGGGGAATCACATCTGCCCTCCTCCAGTCCTCAGATACCACCCATCCTCCCATGATTTGTTAAAGAGGGTAGTCAGTGGTGTCACTAGTTCTACCCTTAGTTCTTTTAGAATTCTGGGATGAATCCCATCAGGCCCCATTGCTTTGTCCACCTTCAGTTTTAAGAGTTCTTTCAGAACCCTTTCTTCTGTAAATGGGCTGGTATAAACTTCTGTATCCAGATCGTGAGTGGTTATCTCCATGATTTACTTGCCATGGCTGGATTCAAGCATGCATGGGACCGAAATAAGGGAGTCATTGCGAGGAGGATGAAAAGCTAAAGCCAGCATCCAAGTAAAGTCATGGCTGCTTTTACATATAGGATAAATGGGCAGGCTGGATGGGCCTGATGGTCCTTATCTGCCAACAACTTCTATGTTTCATGGCAAAAAAAGAAACCCTCGAGATTGCCGCCATTTCCATTTTAATGTTTTAAACTTAAAAACAGTAAATTACAATCAAAGTATGTATTTTCACAAAAACAAATACCTGAACCTAGCTAAGCGGGGCCATTTAGCTTGATTCTTGTGTTTTTTCTGTATAAATGTGCCAGAAAGACCTTTTCTGAAAACCCCAAAACCAGGGTGCCAAGCTTAGCCAGAGGATCCTTTAACCCACTTTCTCTGTATGAGAACACTGGGATTTTCTTGAATTCTGCAGCCACAGCTGGAACTCATTCTGTGGGCTGCAGTGTGAGCTGTGAGCCACTATTTCTCTGGTGTCTAATGATGCCCCTCTGACTCCATTGCCATCCCTGGCAATGTGTAATGTTGCCCTGGTGTCTAGTGGCACCCCCCACTCTTCCAATTGCTTTCCCCATAATCATATAATCTTTTCCTGGTGTCTAAAGGCAGCCCCCCCAACCATCAGTCACCACTCCCATATTAAAATAATATATTTCCCTGGTGTCTAGTGGCACCACCCCAGCCACCGATCGCTGTCCGCATAATAAAATAATTTTTCTGGTGTCTAGTGGCACCCCCACCCACCAATCACTGTAACCATAATAAAATAATATTTTTCCCTGGTGTCTAGTGGCACTTCCACCCTCTGATTGTAGTCCCCATAATAAAATAATGCATTGTCTGGTCTCTAGTGGCATCCTCCACCCTCCCATTGCTGTCCGAATCTGCAATAAAGAAAACAGTCCCTCATTTTCTTTTCCAAACCTGCAAAAAAGTGAATGGTTCCTTGCCAATCAGCCCCCCACCCCAATCTCCCCCTCAGCACACACCATCCCACACACCCCAGTACATCCCTACACACCCTCACTCATCTGAACAGGTCCCAGGTTCAAAATCCCCTCTCCAGTTGAAGACACGTCTTGCTGCTGGAACCACCGACTGCAATATAAGAAACTAAGGTAAATGTAGTTCAATGTATTTCAAATGGGTTTTCAACTCTGATGTATAACTCAACTATTTTTCCATATTTTGACACCAAATTTTCAATGTGGCCTTTTTGGAAACCCCACCTCATGAACAATGTTGGTGGAATTCCACAAATCTGTCCCAAAAGGTGATTTTATGGTTGCTTGGCAAAATCACCTTTCAGGTGGGATTTGAACATTTTCACCACCCTTGTTCATGAGGTGGGGGTCATAAGAAGGCTATGTTGAAAATTAGGATCTCAATATGTAAAAATGGCAAAGTTATATGCATGCATTGAAATTTTGCTACGCTTGCTCGTAATTTTGTTAATTGTAAATATTTTGACCCAAAATTTTCAACATAGACATTTTTTACCACCTCATGAACATGATAGCTGTCATTTTTCAAATCCTGGCCAAAAAGTGTCTTCGACCTGTGGCACAGAATGACGTTTTGGTGGGGATTTGAACATTCTCAGCATGGCATTCATGAAGTGGGGTAATAACAAGGCTGTGCTGATAATTTGGTTGCTATTTTGTCTGAAATGCAAGCACAGGGTCCTTTGGGCCCTGCACTTTCATGGCAACATACATGTACGCATCTATGGAGGAATGGCAGCGTAGGGCCCAGAGGACCCTGGGCTCCCACAGGCAAATGAGGATTCAGTTATGCTATCTAAAAAAGTAAGGAAATAATTTGCAAAACAAACACATTAATGCACCAGTTAAGGTAACGTAACACCACAAAAGTAGGAAAATGTAGCATTAGGGTTTCTTATCCTAACCCCCCAAGTAGCAAAAGGAAAAAAAAATTTGGGTTTTGGGTCTCTGGAGTCTTTTCAAATCAGTGGTGGGGTCTTGCTTGGGGAATGTCACCCCTAATGCTCACCCCCCCGTGGGTCCTGCATGAAGAAAGGAGATCATGTGTGATGTTGCTTGCTCAAGGAATGCTGTGGGCATTAGGGTTGACAACCCCCAAGGAAGTCCCCACCACTGATTCGTCAAGATTCCGGAGACCCAAAACTCTAATGTTATTCCTTTTGCTTCTGGGGGGGTGGGGTATTAGGGTGAGAAACCCTAATGCAACATTGCCCTACTTTTGTGGCATTAAGTTACCCTAACTGGTGCACTAACGCAATATAATTACTGGTGAGCAATTTTTTTCAATGCGCTCAACCAGTCGGTTATTATGGCAATCACACACTCTATCTGTCAAAAGCAAGTGCTCTTTCACTGGCTCCCATTCTCTGTGTGGGCAGGCTAAGCAATTCTTAAAACACAGCAGCTCCATATCTTTATTAGTTTTTTTACCTATCTGGTTGATCCTACCATGAAATCTGGAGTGTGAGCTGGGAGTGCTGGAAGCTGCTGCTGCTGCTGCATTTAGGGCTGCTGTGTAGGGGCTGCTTAAGTATGCCCCCAAAATCTAGACTGAAGGTGCCATGGGGGGGACTTGAAAAGGACGGAGGGAGAGAGACAGACTGTGTGTGTGTGTGTGTGTGTGTGTGTGTGTGCTGTGCATGCGTGCGTGTCTGTCTGTCTGTCTGTAGGTCACAGCACTCGGGCTTTAAAAAATTGCTCACCAGCAATTATATAAAATAAAATCATAGAATCATAGAAATCTGGTAACAGAAAAGGACCCACTGGCCCATCGAGTCTGCCCCTTACCCCTTCCCCTACACGTCCCCTTTATCTGGAGTCAGCCCCCTCCTCCCCAAAGACTCCTTAAAAGATGAGAAAGTGTGTGATATGAGAATTTAATGCACACCCTTGGTGTGGGATGCTTTAATAAACCCCTCGGGCTTTGTCCTTGAAGTTTATGTAGTGTCCCACACATCTGATGTGCATTAAATTCTCATATCGCACACTTCCCCATCCTTTATTTATATATATATATATATATATATATATATATATGTTTATGTATATGTATGTGTGTGTATATATATACAGTATATATATAGTCTGAAGCAACAGTCAGCCATAGCCACAGCAGTATGTTTCTAGTAAATGCTGACACAACAGTAACTTTAAAGATCCAGACTGAGATGTAGAATGAAGTGGAACAAGCAAAGTGTTCCGATAACTTGATGCTACTATAGAAAAAGTTTTTGAGTTCATTCTAACTTTATGAAGGTGGGGCGGAGTTCTAATCTAGTACCCTCAGACAAAGATTGATATTAAGGTTTTGGACAACCACTAAATCCTCAAGAGTAGTGGAAATGGGACAAACAGCCTTATGAATAAGGCAACTGAAAGAAATAAGTAATCCAATAATTTGGAGCCAACCAATTCAACTGGGCATAAAGCGAACAATGATGGGGTCCAGACGAGGCATGAAGTACAAAACAGATGTTATTATAAACAAGGTAGACTAGCTTGTGTAACTCAATAGACCCAATGTTAAACAGTCATTCCAAAAACCACTCCAGTATATTTCATAAATTAATGTTGTATACTACACCGAGTCCCTCCTCCCTGTCCCTGGTCACCCACCTATGTAATTTTCACCCTCTCCTCCTCACCTACCTCCTCCTCATCCTCCTCCACTCCTCCAGACCCTGTTTTGCCTTCTCCCAAGTCTCTCCTACTGACACTGTCAAGGCCTGCTTGCCCTTGACTCTGATGTGATCTGCCCCTCTCATTCTCACTTCCAGCTGACCCTTTCATTTTTGCCCTTGTCTTTGGTCACATAAACATCTTCTCCCTTCCATCCTAGAAGTTGGGGAAACCTCATCCTCTTTCTCAGGCAATTACTGCCCAGTGTTCCTCCTCCCTGCCCTTGCTAAAGCACAGTACAAGAAACATTTGTTCATACCCAGCTTTCTGCCTTCCTATGTGACTCCTCTTTCCTCAACCCTTTCTAGTGTGCTCTAGTCCAGTCCTTCTAACATTACCTTCCTGCTAAGGCTCATTGACCCCATCCTTGCTGGTACAGACCAGTGCATCCTTTAATCAGAAAAGGTTATTAATCTTCTCAATACTTTTAACACAGTATCTCACCCCCTCCTGCTGAACAAGCTAACCGGTGTAGGACTATCAGAGCAGACAACCTCCTACTTCAGCTTCTACATGTCAAATAATGCATGATTCTTACACATAGGGTCCCCACCCTGGATAGAGGAGCCACCCCAAGTTCAGTTCTTAGTCCCATATTATTCAGCATCTTTCCTTATGAGTCTTGACCTGCCCGAACCAGTATCTCATCCCATATCCACATGTATATAGACAATACAGTGCTCTTTGCAGGGGTCTAGACATCGTGTTCCTTGAATACCACATCTGACCTGATCTTACTGCCATTCAGAGGTGTTTCTGCTCAAACAAACTGAAACTGAATAAGAAAAAAATCATGTCCCAGACTTTCGGCTCTAAGTCTGAATGGGCTAAGCTTACCTCCTTCTCGACCCAAAATAGAAATGATAGCTTCATACTGGAAGGCATCCCATTCATTAGGTATCTTGGGGTCAGGATGGACCAGTCCATTGACTTCTCCACATACAGCACATTGACTCCGTCACATCCAAGGTCCTTTGTAGATGTGTTGCCCTCTACAACCGCATATTCTCTATTTCATTTGTACTGCCTGACGGGAGATCATTCACAAAATGCTTCTCACATTCATTGATTATATTTATTTGGACTATGGTAGCACAGTACTCAAATCCTCCCTTACCAGCCTAGACTCCCTTTTAAATGCTGTCTGCCCCATCACCCTTAACTGTCCCCCTGTACCCACCACAATGATCTCTACAACATCCTGAGCAGGCCTTCACTTAACAGGAAGGGCAGCAACTCATGCCTGGAACATTATTGACCTCTAAATCCTGGTTCAGCACTAGAAATAGTGCAAAGTGGCTTGGGCCCTGGCTACCTGACTGACCTCCTTACACTTGCCATCCTGGTCCACTCCCTCTGCTCCTCCACCGGGGGCCTCCTATTGGTTCCGAGGGTTGGGCTGAAAAATTCAAGTGACTTGGCATTTGAGTTGGCCGTCCTGGTTCTCTGGAACTTGCTACCCAGATCTCTGAGGTAGGCTCCACCAGTGGAGGCATTTAAGAGGAGTCTAAAAACGTATCTTTTTAAAGAGGCATTTCCAGATTAAGTGCAGCTGATTTTAATCATGTATTTATTTCTACTATGTATTTATTTATTTATTGAGATCTTGGATAATACCTTTGAGAACAAGCTCATTAAATAGGTTCCGCGTCTAGACAAAGCTATAAGCAACATAAAACATAAGTAAATTACAACACAATTGTGCTTTAGTGTCAAAGTAGAGCAGGCACGGCATGTGCGAGGTCATTGGCTGATCACAGTAGCCAGAGTCTTTTAAGTTACAGTAGGTAACTATTTATTAATGCTTATTCGTTATGTAAGTTTAGATTTTGTAGTTATTTGTATAACCCTTGTGCAGCTTTGATTTTGTATGTTGTTGTGGTTTACCCTGCCTGCTTGACCTTCTGTAATGTGCCCAGAGCCCCTGGGATTGTGAGCCATATAAATAAAGTTTACCTTACCTTACCTTTACCAAAGTTTTACATCGCCGGTGAATTATCAGTTAAATTGCACAATTTACCTTCACAAAACACTTCCTGAAGTTACCACTTCGCCATGGGTTGTATTTGAAAAGTGTGACACTTTTTCAGGTGCAGATCAGGTGAAACCAGGTGAAGCTGCAACTTCCCTGGGGAATTTGCATACCTTTGCATGAAAAAACTGCCACTGCACCTACCAGAAACTTCACAAAGTCAGCGCTTCACAAATTTGGCAAACTGCCCAAATTAATTTGCAAAGCAAAATTTAACTTCACACATTGCTAGTAACACTCTAACTGCTTATCCCTCCTCACACCTCTCCCTCCCTCCCTCCCTCTCCCCTTCTGCCTACCCCATTATCTGCTAATCCCTAGTCTTTTCCAATGACCCAATCCTGCCAGTGGGACAGTCTGCATTTCTCTCGAGACATTTCTCCCTCTGAAAGTCCCTTCGGAATCAGCTGTAGTACTCCCCTTCATAGCCAACCCTCATGAGACAGAAGCTGACTAGGACCCATTATGAATGAAACCAGGCTAGATCTATTTTGTAAATTGCTGCAAATGGTACACTCTGTTGCTCATCACAGCCCTTTGAATTGCATTCTTCTTCACTTTGCCTATGTACTGTACTGAAGCATCCTTGTAAGGCCCCCTGTCCACTGGTTTTATAGGTAAATCTTCATTACTCTCAAGTTCTTATAACACATTCCTTTTGCATGGAAGATGCTTATAAACTCTTATATTAAGCTTTTATTGAGTTTGTCACTATCCCGCTAGGATGCCCAGTATTGGCATCACGAAAGGAACTCACAAGAGAAGGAGTTAGATGCATTTGCCAGATGGGATATGCCCTTGGTGGGCCCATCAGCACAACAGTACTGCTACTACTTGTAATGCCAATGACCTGGCTTCAGAAGCTAATCCAGGCTGTCACAGGGCCAGCTAGGAGGAGATAGAGTAGGATTAAGCATCTGTAGGACTGCACTCCTCCTTTGGGGGGCACTGTGGGCAGAGTCTGAAGCTTGCCTGGCCTTTGGCAGAAGCTGGGAGAAAGGCAACATGGGCCAGGAAAGGTCAGAAGGCATGGCAGTCAGCAGTGCATGTCATGCGGGAGCATGTAGCACGTACCACGATGTCATTGCACATCATGTCTCCCGGAAGTGAAAACCAGAGGGAAAATGTCAGTGGCAGGTTGAGATGTTGTGAAATTAAATTTCACCATTGAAATTGCTGTGAAACTGGCAATTTCACCACTCAAAATATTTCATGACATTCTGCCATTCTGCAAAATTGTTTGCCAGGCGTGAAATTTCACCCGTGAAATGTAGAATTTCAATACAAAATGCACAATTTCACTTGAAACAGCAAAATTTCACCTGTCATGGGTGGAATTTTGCTGTCCGTGGATGAAATTTCAAATTTTGTGGATGAAAGTTCACGTTCAATGGGTGCAATTTTGCATTTTGTACCAATATTTCACGAACTGCGCAAATTTCACAAAATATTTCAAGTAATGAAATTTCAGAATTTTGCACATCTCTTGTGGTGCAATGATGATGATGAGTGCCCACAGTCTCCACGCCCAACCAGCTGGTCACACCAACCAAAACCGGATTCGCTCTGCAGTGGGGCTTGGGGAACTTCACCAACCCTGCTGGGGGGGGCAAGCCCTGGGGGAAGATGACCAGCAGGTAAGTTCTGGCAGAAATTGGAGTGATGAGGCTGGGCTATTATACTAGATGAATAATAATATATGGAAGCACAACTGAATAGCAGCTGAAAGGAATGCGCTACAAGAACTTGAGAGTAATGAAGATTTACTCATAAAAGCAGTGGAAAGGGGGGATGTAATTGTGCTCTGGGACAAAGAAAATTAAATGATGTGTCAGTTAAATAATGAAAACTTTTACATCAAACTTATGAAGGATGCAACTAAAGAAGTACTGAATAACGTGCATAATCTTCTTGACGGCTCAATGAACAACAAATGGATAACAAAGAAAAAATATTCATTCATGAAAGTTACTAACCCCCAAAAAACCCACCTGTTCCCCAAAGTTCATAAAAACATAATTTCCCCACCCAGCAGGTCCATAGTGGCAGGCATAGTTTCAGTAACTGAATCTATGTTACAGTACAATACATTGACTACTTCTTACATGCTCATAAAACTAGCCTTAGATCTTATTTAAAAGACACTGCAGATATTCTGAAAAAGTTACAATCCATAAGTACCACTGCTTATACCATCATGGTAGCATTCGATATCGAGAATCTATACAATAACATACTTCATGAGGGTTTGTACAAGCAGTGACATACTATTTAAGAAACAGAGACAGCAATGTGTTCCATCAAACTACACTACTGGTGGAAATGACTGTGTTCTTAGTTTCAACTACTTCAGCTTTGACAACGTCTTTTGTTCCCAATGCAAAGGGGTTGCTATGGGTAACATATGTGCACCCAGTGTGGCCAGTCTGTGCACTGGATTGTGGGAGGAGAATTTTATGTGTGATTATGGTAAAAATAAATGGCTCCAATATTTACCAGTGTGGACACACCTTATAGATAATGTTCATCATTTGGCATGGAACTGAAATAGAATTAGAGAATTTTGTACAGCACATCAATCAGTGCAACACTCACCTAAGGTTTACCATGACAAAGAATAAGGAATAAATCCCATGTCTTGGCATACTGTTGATGAATGAGGAAGGCCATTTGCAAACAATGCTATATAGCAAAAAGACAGACCAGAATACTACAAGTCTCAATGGCTGAGATGGACCTGGGGGTGGTGGTGGATGTCAAGATGAACAACTCTGAGACTTGTAGGAGGGCAGCAGCCAAGGCCAACAGGATGCTGGGATGCATCGCTAGGGGGATCACCTCCATAAGGAGGGAAGTGATACTCCCGCTGTATAACTGCTTGGTGAGGCCGCACCTGGAGTACTGCGTGCAGTTTTGGAGGCCGCACTTAAAGAGGGATATTAACCTCCTGGAGAGGGTCCAGAGGAGGGCAACCAAAATGATTTGGGGCTTGGGGACAGGACCTATGAGGGAGAGGCTGAAGAGCTAAACATGTACACTTTGGAAGACAGAAGGGACTGGGGGACATAGAGGTCTTCAGGTACATGAAGAGGGTAAATAGGGGAGGAACAGTGAGGGTGCTTCGAAGGAAGGAGGAGGGGCACTAGAGGACATGGGTGGAAGCTGGAGGGAGAAGATTCAGGGAGAAAGGAGGAGGTGCTACTTCACTGAGGAGGGTGGTAGAGCCATGGAATGCACTACCTAGGGGGCTGGTGGAGGCAGAGACAGTGGAGGGGTTCAAGAGGGGGTGGGACAGGTACAGGGGAAGGGTTCAGGAAGCAAAATCCAATGCAGCAAGAATATCCGGAACTGGGAAGGGAGAAGCCAGAGAAGGCGAGGGGGACAGCAAGGTCAGCACCCAATAAACATTGGTATGTGCTGAGTGCAGAAAAAGTGCTACGTGAGTGGACCAGTAATAAAAAGAAACCACTCGTGAGTTATAGGAGGGAAAACAATATGACATACACATGTCCACAATTCAGACACTGAGAATAAAGCTCAATCTATATGGCTAGAACTGCAATCTAAAGGAAAATATAGATATGGTAACTGTCCACACTGTGGCAACAGGGTGGACACATCCAACTTTAGACATCCAAGGACCGGAAAAAAATGAGATCAAACCATTTGGGATGTGTAATGCCATGGTGGTCATTTAATTACTGACTTGCTCATGTGGGATGAGTTACATGGGGTAAAGAGACTTTTTAAAACAAGAATTGGGGAACATAAAACTGCCACCAGGACAAAAAACAGGAATTGTGCCCTGACCAGACATTTGGAGGATGCAGGTCATGGTTAGAGATGCAGTGAAATTCCAGCGAAATCGTGAATTTCGCTGCATGAAATTAGTGCATTCTGCAAAATATTTTGTGGGTGCAAAATGTGGAATTTCGTCCGCCAATGATGGGATTTCACCCGCAAACAGTGGAATTTCACCCACAAGTGGTGAAATTCCACCATTCAAGGGTGAAATTCTGCATTTTGGTGGTAGAATTTCACATTTCACACCCTCAAAATATTTTGCAAAATGCGTGAATTTTGCTAAATATTTTGCATTAAAAAATTTGTGGATTTGTATATTTTTGTATATTTTTGCTCAGTATTTACAAAGGAAGGGGGGGGTACCTAGAACAAACAGTAGAAACACACTGGATACAGAAGTTGATACCAGCCCATTTACAGAAGAAAGGGTTCTGAAAGAACTCTTAAAACTGAAGGTGGACAAAGCAATGGGGCCTGATGGGATTCATCCCAGAATTCTAAAAGAACTAAGGGTAGAATTAGTGACACCACTGACTACCCTGTTTAACAAATCATGGGAGGATGGGGTGGTACCAGAGGACTGGAGGAGGGCAGATGTGATTCCCTTCACAAAAGTGGGAGCAAGGCAGAAGCAGGAAACTACAGACCTGTTAGTTTAACCTCAGTGGTAGGAAAATGATGGAATCACTTCTGAAGGAAAGAATTGTCGAGTATCTAGAGGCCAGAGGGCAGGACCCAAGGCAGCATGGATTCACAGCAGGAAGGTCATGCCAGACAAATCTGATAGATTTCTTTGACTGGGTGACCAAAGTAGTAGATCAGGGAGGGGCTGTGGACATGGCCTACCTAGACTTTAGCAAGGCATTTGACACAGTCCCACACAAAGATTAATATACAAGTTAGCTAGCCTGGGAGTGGGTCCCAAGATGACAGCCTGGGTAAAAAATTGGCTGGAAAATAGGACACAGAGAGTAATAGTAAATGGAGTCCACTCTGATGAAAGGGGGGTTACTAGTGGAGTACCGCAGGGTTCAGTATTAGGACCAGTCCTCTTCAATGTCTTTATAAGCGACATTGCAGAGGGACTGGAAGGAAAAGTATGTCTCTTTGCAGATGACACAAAGATCTGCAACAGAGTTGATGCACAAGGTGGGGTGGAAAGGATGAAAAGGGACTTAGCAAGGTTAGAGGAATGGTCAAATGTATGGCAGCTTAGATTCAATGCTAAGAAGTGCAAGGTAATGCACCTGGGAAACAAAAACCAAGGGGAAGAGTACACAATGGGGGGGTGAGATACTAACAACAACAAAAATGGAAAGGGACCTGGGGGTAGTCATATCAGATGACCTAAAGGTGGGCAAGCAATGTGAGAGGGCAGCAATGAGAGCTGGGGGATATTGGGATGCATAGGGAGAGGCATCACCAGTAGAAAACAGGAAGTTATTATCCCTCTGTACAGACAGCTGGTCAGACCCCATCTGGAGTACTGCGTGCAGTTCTGGAGACCCAGTCTTGCAAAGACATAGACAGGATGGAAGCTGTCCAGAGGAGGGCAACTAAAATGGTGCAGGGTCTGCACTGGAAGACATATGAAGAGAGACTAAAGGAGCTTAATATGTATAGCCTCGAGGAAAGGAGGGAGAGGGGGACATGATAGAAACTTTCAAGTACCTCAAGGGAATCAACAAAGTCCAAGAGGGTAGCATCTTTCAAAAAAAGAGGTGTGCAAGAACAAGGGGGCACAATTTGAAGATAGAGGGCAGCTCAGAGGTAATTTAAGGAAGTATTTTTTCACAGAGAGGGTTGTGGATGCATGGAAGCGGCCTTCCGTAGGAGGTCGTGGAGTCAAAAACAGTGGTGGAATTCAAGCATGCATGGGACAGTCATAAGGCAATTCTAGGGGATGGGGGTAGGAAAAAGTAGGCTGCTGGTTAACTAGGATCTGCAGCTTATCCAGTAGGCAGGGAAATGAGCAGACTGGGTGGGCCAAGCGGTCCTTATCTGCAGTCAAATTCTATGTTTCTATGTTTCTATGATTTCGCCCATCTCTAGTCATGGTTCAGTGGCGGGGCTAAGGTTTGTGGTAATTCCTTTAGGTACAGCAGCATCTGTGCCAATGTAGTCTTAGGTACCATCTAAAATGTTCCTTGTGTGTATTAATATTTGCTTTCCAATTTTAGGTGGTGGCTATTTTTCATTCTCAGGTTGTAAACCTTTATCTTCACAGGTTTGGTGTTACTGTGTGTACATGCATTTTAATATATGTGGTTTTATGTGGGTAGGTGGGTGGGATTATTCATATTTTCAAATTGGATTTTTTAATGTAGGTTTGTACATGCATTTTGTATGTAATATTGAAATGTGGGAGGTGCTGCCGTGTACCCAAGAAATGTATGTTTACAGGTATTTTGTATGAACTATTGTAATGTGGGAGGTGCCACCGTGCATTCATGAAATGTGTTTTTATAGGTAGTTTGTATGTATTATTGTAATGTGGGAGGTGCCGCTGTGCACTCAGGAAATGTATGTTTATAGGTATTTTGTATGAACTATTGTAATGTGGGAGGTGCCGCTGTGCACTCAGGAAATGTATGTTTATAGGTATTTTGTATGAACTATTGTAATGTGGAAGGTGCCGCCATGCGCCCTTGAAGTTTATTTGATCTTGAGATATGCATTTGGTAGTGCTGCCCTGCACTGTCAGTTCAATGGTAAGTTTTTGTATTAATGGGGTTTATAATAATAAGTGCCGCCATGCACAGTTCTGATAAGTCTAAAGTTTGTTAATGGTGTTACTTTAATCAGGACTCCAGGAGTTTGAGTGTCCAGTACCTTTCAAAACAACCCCCCTCACACACACACAAGCTATCTCTGATGGTGGTGGGTACCAATGAGGCCGGGATGGGACTTTGTGCACAATGATCCTTGAGTATAAAGGTGGCCCATCTAGTGCATGACTGTAGGTCTGATGAAGCTGAGTGAGTTAGTAATATGTAAGCTCGTACATGCACGTGTCATAGACGCACATCCTTGCATCCCCCTCTCAGCCATGAATCCAAGACGGATTGAGTTAGGAACAGTGAGCCTGATATTTTATTTTTTTTAAATGGGCACGAAAATATAGCAATACAAGCAGCTGTTTCTAAGTACAATATTAATTTGGATATGTCTTTATTCTGCAGCTGGTGATAAATTACTGCAGAGACTTAGTAACTTACTTTGAATGTTTCTATGGTCAGTGTTTGGACTGTGGTATGAGGCAACACTATTTAAGAATATTAAAAATACATTTTGCACATCAACCTGTTCTATGTTAAGTTTATTGCCTGAAGGAGTGACAGTAAAAGTGGTGTTTTATATCACTTGCTTTACAGTTGTGATCCCCATACTGGGCACCCTAGTGGGACAGTTAGTAGCGGGGTAGTGACAAACTTAATAAAAGCTTAATATAAGAGTTTGGGATTGTTGGCACATCTACTTTCTGGTTTTAACTTTTAATGGGGTCATCATTAGGAAACAAAGCCATGAATCTGATGCTGGCTCAAAGTGGGTAGACTGGTCTGCAAAAACTAAAATTTACCAAGCTCGTGTTGCAAAAAAATGCTGTATCGATCCTTTTAAGAACAGATCCAGAAACAAATGATTTGATACCTTTTATTGGACCAACATGGATGTTACAGAAAAGAACAAAGTGCTCTAGCTTTCGAACCAACCAGGTCCTTCTTCAGAAGCTTTGTGGCAATTTTTTCAAATATCCCATACTATTAACACCAGATTATATTGAAAAAACAGAAATAATTCTCATTGGTTTAACATAAACATTTAAAACATAACAGAAGATTATGTCAGAGAAGCTAATTAACACCAGTATGCCTTTAACTGAGGAGCCTCAGAAGGGCAAAGGTTATCAAGAATTCTCTACAGTCAAAGAGTTCTTGTCACATAAATTTTAAAATGTCTCAGTATGCCAAGAAAGCATTCTAGTGATAAAAAAAAACTTGGAGTGGCATTCTCTCTAATACATGTAAGATGAGCTTACAACTTACATTCCAATTGTCCTGGTATATTAAAGAACAGATAATGAGAGACAAAATCCTGAAAATTAGGTATAACTGCAAGTTGAAAACAAGCCTCAAATTAACCTACACATATATACATGATGCATGAAAGTATCACTTGTAAGTGTAAGTGCCAAGTAAAACAAGCATTTGTCAATGCCGAATGTTTGCTTGCTGGCATTGGCAGTGGTAGTGTAGAAGTTACAGAGCTGCGTAATAGGAATGGCAGTGAAGTATTGAACTGAAGCCAACCCCACCACCACCCTTCAGAGAGTGACAGGCATTGGGGTGTGCCTTTGGGTTGTCAGGCATAACGGCCACGCCATTTCACCACTCCCCACCCTGCAGACACTGACAAGTGTCACGGTGTTCCTTGGGGTCTTTGGCCCTTATGCGCACCCCATTCCATTAGAAAATATCAATCAATCAATCAATCAATTTTTATTTATAAAAGGCACTTTTCTTCAATCCAAAGCGCCTGTACAATAACATAAAACAATAAATAAACAGAGTTTAAAACTATTATAAATCATTAAAAGCTAGACTAAAAAGGTGGGTTTTCAAGGCTCCTTTAAAGATCAGGACAGTTGGACTATTTCGCACCTGACGAGGTAGAGAATTCCACAGGGTGGAATATGGTGAGATGGGTGCGATATAGGAGAATGGGGTGAACTTTGGGGCCAAAGAGTCCAAGGCATACCTCGATGCCTCTCACTGGCTGCAGGGTGTGGAATGGTATAAGCATTACAGGCAAGAATTCCAAGTCACACCCCTGATGCCTGTCATTCTCTACAGGGTTGGGCGTTATGGTTGGAAACCCTAATACCTCAGGCATTATTGGTATTTTCACTCAAATTTTTCAACATGCTTTTGTGACCCCACTTCATGAACAGAGGGAATATCAGTTTGTTAGCCGAAAGCCGCTTATGCACAGCGACTACGGCATTTA
The DNA here is from genome assembly GCA_016271365.2 of Neoceratodus forsteri. Lineage (NCBI taxonomy): Eukaryota > Metazoa > Chordata > Ceratodontiformes > Ceratodontidae > Neoceratodus > Neoceratodus forsteri. The sequence goes on along the minus strand of CM028134.1, from coordinate 1,101,478,084 downwards.
GCACCACAGGTGCAAAAACATTCCGAACAGGATGTAAAAAATGACAGCTGTAATGTTCATGGGGAGGTGTAAAAAATGGCAATATTGCAAATCTGCAGTAAAAATATTTAAAAAAATGGTGAAGTGACGAGCGTACATAGAATCTGTGCAATGCACACCCATAATATAATTAGGTTGGGGACTTTTTACAGCAGATTGTCAACTCAGGCATTTTGGTGCCTCGATCATGAACAGTGTCACTGTGATTTTCTTTATCTGTCCCGAACAATGATTTCCCACAGCGACCACATCTCTGCGCTGAAAGTGTGGAAACACACTTGGCCATGTTCTTGAAAAAATGACAGCTGTACTGTTCATAAGGAAGTGTGGAAAAATGCCACTGGTGAAAATCTGGACTGAAAACATTACAAAGTCATGAACTTACAGGGTGCGTGGAAACTGCATAATGCTCACTCGTAACACAGTCATTTATGGACTTTGTCACCAAATTTTCAACATAGCCATTTTAAGACCTCTGCTCATGAACAGTGTAACTGTGATTTTCTTAATCTGTCCCAAACATGCTTTCTCACACCAACAGCACCATTGTGCACTACATGTGCGAAAACACATTTTGGACGACATATGAAAAATGGCAGCTGTACTGTTCATAAGGAAGTGTAATAAAATGGCAATGCTGAAAATCTGGAGTGAAAATATTAAATTCGGAAACTTACGAGCATGCATAGGAACTGTACAACCCACGCTCGTAAAACAGTCATTTTTAGTAATTGTTTCACCAAATTTTCAACATAGCCATTTTAAGACCTCTGCTCATGAACAGTGTCTCTGTGATTTTCTTAATGTGTCCCATACATTGATTTCGCACATCAACTGCGCCATTGTGCGCTACATGGGCGGAAACATGTTTTGGGTGAGATGTGAAAAATGACAGCTGTACTACTCATAAGAAGGTGTGGTAAAATGGCAATGTTGAAAATCTGGCTGAAAATATTGAAAATTGCGAACTTACGAGCATGCGTAGGAACTGTACAACACACGCTCGTAAAACAGTCATTTTTTGGAATTTTGTCACCAAATTTTCAACATAGCCATTTTAAGACCTCTGCTCATGAACAGTATCTCTGTGATTTTCTTAATGTGTCCCATACATTGATTTTGCACATCAACTGCGCCATTGTGCGCTACATGGGCGGAAACATGTTTTGGGTGAGATGTGAAAAATGACAGCTGTACTACTCATAAGAAGGTGTGGTAAAATGGCAATGTTGAAAATCTGGAGTGAAAATATTGAAATTTCACAAACTTACAAGCGTGCGTAGGAACTGCGCAACGCACACTCATAAAACAGTCATTTTTAGGAATTTTTCCACCAAATTTTCAAAATAGTCTTTTTGAGAGCCCACCTTATGAACACTGGCAGTGTCATTTTGTTAATCATTCTAGAAAGGTGATTTCGCGCAGTGGCTGAGAAATCACCCTTCTGGCCCGAGTAACACCATGACAGTGCAAGAATTCATGAGGAGGGGTCCCAAGAACCCCATGTTGAAAATTTGGTGCAAAAATTCCAAAAACTGCCTGTGATTTGCAACAAAGTTGAAAAAACCCCATCTAGCCCATTATACAGCTTACTGGCATTTCCTCAGTTCGCAGTCGGCTTTGAAGAATTGCAGACGTGTTCCTGGTCTAAGCGAAGACCATGTCGCTGAGCTCTGGAGGTAAGTATGGGGTGAGGGGTGTGTGGGGAGGCAGGGTGCGGTGGGTGGAGTGCGGGTTGTGGGAGGGGCTGGGAGAAGCACCGTGGGACCGTTTTATTTTGCAGGTAAAAAAAAAGACAACACGGGACATTTGCCACACTGGGGTGGGCTCCCAGCATGGCACAAGGATGGTTGGGGGATCGTGGAGCCTACAGGGTTGGGCACCCTGTCGGCCATAGGATCAGATTGCCATGCTGGGGTGGGCTCCCAAGCGTGGCACCCAGTACTCGGGGGGGGAGAAGACAGTGAAGCCGATGGGGGATTGGGCACCCCCGTCGGCTGTACCATTGGAGTTGCCATGCTGGGGTGGGCACCCAGCATGGCATTTGGAAGGCTTTGGGGAGGAAGCGCAGCACAGCCGACGGGAGATTGGGCACCCCTAGTTGGCTATAGAGTGTGTGCGTGGGGGGGCAGTACGCAGTATGCGTGCGTGTGTGTGTGTGTAGGGGGAGCTGCGCATGAGCAGGCGATATCTTATCGCTGCTCACTGAAGCGTAGCTCCCCCTTTCAACTGTATGCCACTGCATTTTGGAGCTTGTCATAGACAGCTCCAGCATGCATTGGCTTACAAGGGCCGCGCCTGCCAACACACTGACTGAATTGGAAGAGGGGGTGACACTCCTCCGAAATCTCGGATGATGGCACTATGTTTCTTGCACATGCGTGCAAGCAGACATAAAAATACTTGTCAAGGACCCCCAAGAAAACGAGACCATGAGCCTGATAAGTGCAGATTTCAACACAGAGTCCGTGTATAACAAAAATGCGCAGAATCAGTCTAAGGAATCAAAATGAAAACCCAAAGGAATTACACCTTTTATGAACTCCCAAGTAAATGAGATCTGCATCTTAATATGAGCAGTTAAAAATGTGACAGTGTGTAATCCAACCACTGACAACTAGTAGAAAGAAGTAAATGTACACTATATGTGAAAACTAAGTGTCCTAGCCATATAACAATTGCCCCATGCCACGCTCCCCCCACACATATATGATAGTAGTGGTATCCTTAATAATCTTTTGTAGGAGTTCAAGGTCAGGATGGTATGTGTCTACTAAGGGTATTCTGTTGGTAGTCATCCGTTCCTTATATTGCAGTAGCTGTTCTCTTGGGACCTGTGTTGCACGTTCCACTGCTCTATCAATTTCTCTGGACGAGTGTCCCTGCTCAATAAAGGTGTTTTTCAACATCGCCAGATGTGTGTCTCTGTCTTCCTCATTTGAACAGAGGCGGTGATACTGAAGTGCTTGACTATATATGACAGATTTCTTTGTGTGGCTCGGATGATTACTTTCCTCATGTAAGTATCTCTGTCTACCAACAGAATACCCGTAGTAGTCACATACCATCCTGACCTTGAACTCCTATGTAAGATTATTAAGGATCTCCATCCAATAATTAGTGAGGATGAAATCCTTAACTGTATTTTTCAAGAACTACCACTACTATCTTTTAAACAACCGCCTAATTTAGCCAACCTGATTATTAGGAGTCAACTAGAACCGAAACAGAATACCATGACATCATATGGTACACGACCCTGTCATCAACGCACATGTAAGACATGTAACCTCATTTCCACTTCAGACTGAGTGGTTACATCACAAAACAGACTATTCAGGATACAGGGGACTTATACATGTACATCAAGTAATGTGGTCTATTTTATCCAATGCAAGAAATGTCCTCGTTTGGGTTATGTGGGGAGACAAGCCAACAACTCCGCACTAGAATGAATTCACACAGACATTCTATTAATCACAAGATGATTGAGAAACCAGTAGCCAGCACTTCACCCAGGATGACCACTCAATCTCAGATATGTCTGTGATGGTCTTAAAGGACATTTCAACAGTACACAACAGAGGCGAGCTTCTGAAATTAAACTTATTTTACTTCTCAATATGGTGGCGGATGGACTGAACATTGATGTTGGTTATATGACACATTATTCCACTTAAACTTACACAGACCTTTACTTTAAAAGATGAACATAAACACTTTAGTTCTTCAGCAGGCCTTTGATTTTGTAAGTTTATGGTTATCTACATGTTGACTCCTTACCTTAACACTGTGGTGAGTGCGTTTGAGTTTGTGTGTATATACTGATGTATGTATGTATGTGTGTGTTTTGTGTGTGTTTGGTGTGTGTTGTGTTTTTATGTGTTGTGGGTATGGTGTGTGTGTGTGTTTTGTTTGTTGTGCGTGGTGTGATGTGGTGTGTGTGGATTGTGTTTGTTATATTTGTTGTATGTTGTGGTTGTGTAGGGTGTGCAGGTGTGTGTGTGTGTGTGTGTGTGTGTGGTGTGGTGTGGTGTATGTACACACATATGTGTGGGGGGAGCGTGGCATGGGGCAATTGTTATATGGCTAGGACACTTAGTTTTCACATGTAGTGTACATTTACTTCCTTCTATTAGTTGTCAGTGGTTGGATTACATACTGTCACATTTTTAACTGCTCATATTAAGATGCAGATCTCATTTACTTGGGAGTTCATAAAAGGTGTAATTCCTTTGGGTTTTCATTTAGATTCCTTAGACTGATTCTGCGCATTTTTGTTATACATGGACTCTGTGTTGAAATCTGCACTTATCAGGCTCGGTCTCGTTTTCTTGGGGGTCCTTGACAAGTATTTTTTTATTTGGCACTTACACTTACAAGTGATACTTTCATGCATCATGTATATATGTGTAGGTTAATTTGAGGCTTGTTTTCAACTTGCAGTTACACCTAATTTCAGGATTTTGTCTCTCATTATCTGTTCTTTAATATACCAGGACAATTGGAATGTAAGTTGTAAGCTCATCTTACATGTATTAGAAATGCCACTCAAGGTTTTTATCACTAGAATGCTTTCTTGGCATACTGAGACATTTTAAAATTTATGTGACAAGAACTCTCTGGCTGTAGAGAATTCTTGATAACCTTTGCCCTTCTGAGGCTCCTCAGTTAAAGGCATACTGGTGTTAATTAGCTTCTCTGACGTAGTCTTCTGTTATGTTTTAAATGTATATGTTAAACCAATGAGAATTATTTCTGTTTTTTCAATATAATCTGGTGTTAATAGTATGGGATATTTGAAAAAATTGCCACAAAGCTTCTGAAGAAGGACCTGGTTGGTTCGAAATCTAGAGCACTTTGTTCTTTTCTGTAACATCCATGTTGGTCCAATAAAAGGTATCAAATCATTTGTTTCTGGATCCAAGCTCGTGTTGTAACACTAACTGTCAGATTAACTGTATTTAGAGGCCTGTCATTTATCAAAAAGCCAGATAGCAATGAGAGATACTATCTTCCACAAGGGAAGGGGAAACACCTCTGAGGTCAGATCACCTAACCTCTTGTATAACGAGGAGGGGAGTGGTACCCAGCAAGAGAGGTTTTGTAAACCCTGTTGAACTGTGGAAAGAAAATGCTTTAATCTGAAATGTCTGGGTGCTTGAGAGTCAGGTCTCGCATACAGACAGTGCTATGTGAACTCTGCTTGATTCTGAAACCAAGCAGCTCCTGACACTATCCCTGAATGAGAGAGGAGCTGTGGAAAAGATTGTTTCTAAGATTGGAAAGAACTTACACTTCAGTTTAATCTTTTTTGTTGTTGTTTTTACATTTCCTATCATTTACAAGCCTGTTTAATGTGATTTTCTTAGAGTGTTCTCGATTTCCCAATTTGTAATTTAATATCTTATACATTTTGTAGATTTTAAATATTTTGTCTGCGTCATACTATGTTTTTAAAAGGTACAGGTAATTGATTTTACTAGTAAATTCTGTTCTAGCATGTACTGAAATTAAAGTGAGTCTGCTTCTACTACCAGAGTGTCTTCAGGAGTACCTAAAGTAAATAGTCTGCTGGTGTCAACAGGCCTGCTTCTGATTTCCAGGGTCCAGGTTCTGTGTGAGTAAAATCCTGATCCTCAGAACTCTGCACCCACATTTGCACCTGAAGAGGGGTGAATACTTGTGCTTGTGGTACACAAAGGAGAAAGAACACACATGAAGGGATCTCTGCATATCCACAGTCCTGGCTGCGGCCCCCCCCCAACTACCACAACCACCACTTGATCCCGAGCCACATGCATGTCTGTATGGGTGGGCAGAATGGAGTCAGGCCAGGGGTGGGTTTGCATTGCATCTCCGAAGCAATCTCAACTCTAATGTACAATATAATAAGCACTAATTTCATTCTGAATACCACTCATTGTAGATTACAAATCTTGAACCCCTACAGAATACTACTCACTGTACATACAAACATACGAATCTGCCAGCAGATAAAGGTCATACGATCTATCGAGTCTGCTCGAATGTGCAGCTGGCAGAATACCACTAATTCTACATGACTAATATTGATCCCTTACTGAATACTACTCATTGTACATCAGTAATAGCGACAACCCACTAAATACTATTCATTGTACATCACTAATAGTGACCCCCTACTGACTACCAGTTGTTGTACATTATTAATATTGAGCCGTAAAGAATACCACTGATTATATATCACTAATATTGACTCCCTATTGAATACCACTCATTGCACATCATTAATTAATTCCCCTACTGAATACCGCTCATTGTGTAGCACTAATATTGACCCCCTACCTAATAGAAACATAGAAACATAGAAAGTGATGGCAGAAGGGGACTGCCAGGTCCATCTAGTCTGCCCAAGAACCTACCTGGTGCTATTCCACCTCCCCTCCTTTACCTTTCTGGATGCTACCATTATGTCTATCCCATTTGCTCTTGAACTTGCTTACCATTTTGGCCCCCACTACCTCCTTGGGCAGGCTATTCCATGGGTCCACCACCCTCTCTATAAAGAAGAACTTCCTTGTATTACTCCTGAACCTCCCTCCCTTAAGTGGAGCTGGAGATGTCATGCCCTTTTGTTCTTCCACTCTCTTTCAATTGGAAAAGCTCCTGAACGCTAACCTTATTTATATCCCTCATATATTGAAAAGTCTCAATTATGTCGCCCCTCTCCCGTTTCTGGTTCAGGTTTCTGTTGAGTTCCCTCAGACTGTTCTGGTATGCCGTATGGTGCAGTCCTAAATAATTTTTGTGGCCCTCCTCTGCACCGTTTCGATTTTGTCTGTGTCCCTTTTGAAATGTGGTCTCCACTACTGTACTGAGTACTCCAAGTGGGGGTGCACCAGCACCCTGTAGAGTGGTAACACCACTTCATTCCTGCAACTCGTGATTCCCCTCCTGATGCAGCCCAGGATGCCACTTGCCTTTAGTGCTGCATTTTTGCACTGTTTACCCACTTTCAAATATTCTGATATGATGGCCCCTAGGTCCCTCTCCTGGCTGGTGGAGGCTAGCTCTAGCTTCTCTCCTCCCAGGTAGTAAGCCTCTTTGGGATTGTTTCCTGCCCAAGTGCATGAATTTGCACTTTTTGGCATTGCATTTCAGCTGCCATGTTTCCGGCCAGTTTCTTCAAGTCTAAATACACTAATTGTATATTACTAATATTGACTTAATTGAATACCACTCATTGTACATGACTAATATTGTACATTGTACATTGTACATTGTACATGACTAATATACCCCCTACTGAATATCACTCATTGTACATCACTAATAATGACCCCCACTGAATATCACTCATTGTACATCACTAATAATGACCCTCTACTGAATATCACTCATTGTATATCATTAATAATGACCCCCTACTGAATACCACTTGTTGTACATCACTGATATTGACCCCATACTGAATAACACTCATTGAAAGCTTGTTTACAGGTGCAACCTGCGAACACAAGGAAGTTAAGTGACTTGCTCAGGGTCACACAGTATACAAGTGGGGGCTGTGAGATTTAAACCCAGGTCTCCAGGTTTGCAGCTCAGAGCCTTAAACCACTGCGCTCTGCTGCCTCCTAACTGACCCACTCCACTTAATACTACTCATTATGCATCATCAACATTGGCCTTACTAAATGCCACTCATAGTGCATCATTAATATTTACCTCCTACTGCATTTTACACCTTGTAAATCATTAATATTGACCCCCTACTGAGTACTACTCACTGTACAACACTAATACTGACCTCCTACTGAATATTACTCATTGTAAATGACTAATATTGACCCCCTACTAAATACTACCCACTGTATATCATTAATATTGACCCCTACAGAATGCCATTTGTTGTACTGTACATCATTAATATTGACACCCCACTAAATACCACTCATTGTACATCACTAATATTCACACCCTACTGAATACTACTCATTGGACATCACAAATAGTGACCCCCTTGTTGAATGTCACTTATTGTACATAGGTTATATTCATCCCCTACTGAATACCATTCACTCTACATCAGTAATATTGACCCCCCTACTAAATACCACTCATTGTACAGTACATCACTAATAGTGACACTTTACTGAATACCACTTGTTGAACACCAGTAATATTGACCACTACTAAATACCACTCGTGGTACATCACTAATAGTGACACCCTACTGAATACCACTTGTTGAACATCAGTTACATTGACCCTCTACTGAATACTACTCATTGTACATTTACTAACATTGACCTCCCTACTGAATGCCACTCATCGTATAGTACTAATACTGACGACATACTGAATAATACAAGTCTTTGTACATCACTAATAATTACCCCTACTGAATACCACTCATTGCACATCTCTAATAATGATCCCTTACTGAATACTACTCATTATACATCACTAATATTGAAAACCTATTGAATACCACTCATTGTACATCATTAATATTGCTCCCCTACTGAATTCCACTCATTGTACTTCACAAATATTGACCCCCTAATAATACTACTCATAGTACATCACTAATAGTGACCCTCTATACAACACAATGCATCGTACATAGGAACATAGGAATGTGACAGCAGAAAAGGACTGACAGGCCCACCTAGTCTGCCCAGTGAGCCCATAATTCTACTGGGCATTTGCTGTAGCCCTCCCCCTGCCCCAACCGCCCCTTGTGTTTATCCCAGGCCCTTTTGACCTCCCCACTGTCCTCTCCCACACCACTTCCCTTGGCAGTCCATTCCAGTTGTCCACCACCCTCTCAGTAATGAAAAACTTCCTAAGGTTAGCCTTAAATTTCCCTCCCTTGATCTGATATTCATGTCCCCTCACACTAGGTCTCTCTTTCAATTGGAAAAGTTTCTTCACTGGCACCTTGTTTATACCTTTGAAGTATTTAAACATCTCTATCATATCTGCCCTCTCCCTCCTCTGTTCCAGAGAGTACATGCCCAAGCCACTTAATCTCCCCACGTACAGCAAGTGCTGTAATCCCCTCACCTTCCTTGTTGCCTTTCTCTGCACACTTTCCACCCTCTCCACATCCTTTCTGAGCTAGGACCTCCAGAACTGAACCTCATACTCAAGGTGTGACCTGACCAGCTGTGTGTATAGAGGTACTATGACCTCTCTCTTCCTACTGACGAACCCCCTCCCTATGCAATTCAACATTCTGTTTGCTCTTGCCACTGCCCCTTCACATTGCCTTCTCACCTTCAGGTCTAATATTGACCCCCAACTAAATACCACTTAATCTATATCAGTAATATAGATCCCCAATTGAATACTACTCATTGTACAACACTAATAGTGACTCCCTATTGAATGCCACTCTTTTTGTTTAATTTTTTTACTTTCTATTTTTCCTCTTATGCCCCCAGTCTCTGACTCTTTGGGGGCCCCTGGCAGTCATCCCTCTGCCAATCACCCAACCCACGAGCCACCCTGCACCCCATGGAGCCATGGCTATACCCCCGGGTGGGTAACGAGGTGGGGCCCATACAACCTGTATTTTTTTTTATTTAGTTGTTTAACCAGGAGTAGCACACTAAGCTGAAAGTTTTTTTTACAGGAGTGACCTGGGAGCACAGGGAAGTTAAGTGACTTGCTCAGGGTCACACTGTATGCAAGTGGAAGCTGTAGGATTCAAACCCCGGTCTGGGCTGCTGGATGTCACCAGATTTGCAGCTCAGAACCTTAAGCCACTGCGCTGTACTGCCTCCCAATGTATGCTTACTTGTCTCGTCGGGCAAGGTGGTCGGGGTGGGTGAAGGCATATCGAGGGCACGCTCCTGGTGCCTCATCTTCCCAGAGATGGAGGGTTGTTATCCTCCTCCTGATTTTCTCCCCACTTGTGGTGCATGCCCTGACATCCAGGCGAAATGCACCGACATCCACCACACATCATGGCCAGCCTCCCCTGCAATCAGGGCTTGCTGTACCTCAAACCTCTGCTCAGGGTCATGCAAGTAGCAGGCTTTGGCCACCTCCCTCCCCCCGAAGAAGGCGAGCTGTCGTGGGACGCTCAAGCCTTCTCCCCAGGACAGCCCTCCAGCGACTCTAGTCCACTCCCGAACCCAGGTCCCCGGTGTCGCAACAGAAATCCAACTGCTGCACCGATGAGCTGGCTGAACGCCACTCTTTGTACATCACTAATATTGGCCCCCTACTGAAGACCACTCATTGTTTATCACTAATATTGATCCCCTACTAAATACCACTTAATATATATCAGTAATATAGATCCCCTACTAAACACCATGCATTGTACATCACTAATATTGACCCCCTATTAAATACCACTCATTGTATATCAATAATATAGATTACCTAATGAACACCATGCATTGTACATCACTAATAGGGACCCTGTCCTGAATGCCACTCCTTGTACATCACCAATATTGATCCCCTACTAAATACCACTCATTGTACTTCACTGATATTGACCCCTACTGAATAACACACATTGTACATCACTAATACTGACACCCTACTGAATATCACTCTTTGTACATCACTAATAATTATCCCTACTGAATACCACTCATTGTACTGTTGAGAGGTCTAAACCTCACTTTCAGATTCTTGACGATATTGGGAATGCAAGTAATCACAGACACATTGCATTAGAGTAATAAACAAGTTTATTACTACCAAGGAATAAATCACAGTTGCCTTAAGCAGTTCTTACCAATATGAACCAGGAGCCAGTGCTAAGCGTTCCCTACACCTCAAGGTTTCTCTGTAGTCTCTTGGGGTCTCTCGGGTCTCCGAGGTGTAAAGCTTGTGCATTACATTATATACCTATGATAATTACTATGGTTACCAAAAGATAGAAACATTTCTAGTTATAGAGATGAGCCCTATTGGCTAAACTAGAGGTGGCTCCACGGTCCAAGATAACATTATACAATTCTGTAAAGTCATCAGTTTGAGAACAAAAGAGTTCTTATACAGAGTCTTACATAACTCAATGTAGTAGTACAAATCACCAAAAGATGACAATGCCGTCTTACATATTATAATTACTTCAAGGACACAGGTGTCTTGTCATCTGACTAGTAAGAAATACACAGAAAATACATGGCAGAATATATGTGTATTAGCAAGCAAAGTGTATTACAACAATATGCATTCATATCCTGACACCTACTCTTATATGGTAGATGACCTTAGCCCTAAATAGTAGTATAACCTATACCTAAGTGTTAGCTGTCTACGGTGTACCTCTGAGGGTACCAATTAGGGTGCAGGGACCTCATGTAACAGTACAATACTAATAGTGACCCCAAAATGAATACTATTCATTGTACTTCACTAACATTGAAAACCTATTTAATATCACTCATTGTACATCACTAATTTGACCCCTATTGAATTCCACTCATTGTACCTCACAAATATTGATCCCCTGCTTAATACTACTCATTGTACATCACTAATAGTGACCCTCTACTGTATGCCGCACATTGTACATCACTAATATTGACCCCCTACTAAATACCACTTAATGTATATAAATAATAAAGACCCCTTACTGAATGCCACACATTGTACATCACTGATATTGACCCCTGACTGAATACCACTCTTTGTACATCACTTCTACTGATCCCCTACTGAATACCACTGATTGTACATCACTAATAGTGACACTAATAGTGCCCCTAAAATGAATACCACTCATTGTACATCATTAATATTGACCCCCTAATGAATTCCACTCATTGTACCTCACATTTATTGACCCCTGCTTAGTAGTATGCATTGTACATCACTAATATTAACCCCTTACTAAATATCACTTACTGTATATCAGTAATATATATCCCTACCGAACACCATTCATTGTAAATCACACTATAGTGACCCCATACTAAATACCACTCATTGCATATCAGTAATATAGACCCTCTACTGAACACCACTAATTGTACATCACTAACCGTTACCGCCTACTGAATACCACTCATTGTATACCTTGAATATGGATCCCTACTAAATACCACTCATTGTGTATCAGTAATATAGACCTCCTACTGAATGCCACTCATTGTACATCACTAATAATGACCCTCTACTGAATGCCATTCATTGTACATCACTAATATTGACTCTTTACTAAATACCACTCATTGTATAGCCATAATATAAACCTCTTACTGAATACCACTCATTGTACATCACTAGTAGTGACCCCAAAATGAATATCACTTATTGTACATCATTAATGTTGACCCCCTACTGAATTCCACTTATTGTACCTCACAAATATTGGCCCCCTACTGAAGGTCACTCTTTGTACATCATTTATATCAAACACCCACTGAATACCAGTCCTTGCACACCACTAGTGACAGCCCCACTGAATACCACTAATTGTACATCACTAATAGTGATCCCCTATAGAATACCATCCATTGCACATCACTCATGTTGACCACCCAGAATATCAGTCCTTGTATATCACTACTAGTGATACCCACCTGTATACCACTCATAGTACATCACTATAATATTGACCCCCTACAGAATACCATTCATTGCACATCACACATAGTGACTCCCAACTGAATACCACTCACTGCACATCACTAATTTTGACCCCTACTGAACACCGCTCATTGTGCATCACCAGTATTAACTCCCTACTGAATCCCACTCATTGCATATCACTAGTATGAGCCCCCCACCAAATAGAACTCATTGTACATTACTAATAGTGATCCCCCAGAACACCTCTCATTGTACATCATTAATATTGACCCACTACTTAATACCACTCATAACTAATAAGGATCTCTATTAAATACTACTCATTGTACTGTACATCACTAATAGTGACCCCCTACTGAATACTGCTCATTGTACATCACAAATATTGATCCTGTACTGAATGTCACTCATTGTACATCACTACTATTGCCCCCTTCCTAAGTGCCACTCACTATACATCACTAATATTAACCACCTACAGAATTCCCCTTGTTGAACATACTGTAACTTTACTAACCACAACCAAATACCATTGTGCATCATTAACATGATCCCCTACTAAATACCACACATTGCACATTACTAATATTTACCTCCTTCTGAATACTTTATTGTACATAACTAATAGTGACCCCCCTACTGAACACAACTCTTCGTATAGCACTAATAATCCCCTACTGAGTACCATTCACTGTACATCACTAATATATACCTCCTATTGAATACCACTCATCGTACATCACTATGATTGACCCCCTACTAAACACCACTTATTTAGGTCACTAATATTGACCCCCCACTGAATACCACTTGTACATCACTAATATTGGCATCCCTCTATAGACCATTCACAGCATGCCTCACTAACACTGACAGCATAGTAGCAATCATCCATATCGTGTACTGCGTCACTGGTCCTAGCATTCCTAAATACCAATAAAATTATGCCACAGATGCTAACATCATCCTGAATACCACCTGTATTACCCAGTGGAAATGCTTATATCACCCTGAATGCCATACACATTATCTATGACAAAAGCTAATATGGTAATGATTGTCAAAAGTTCAAATTTGTTTTCCCTTCTTACTTCATGACCCCAGTTAGACAGTGTAAATCAGGCTTCAGACATGTGCCACAGTATAATACAGGCAGAACAATGGCTTTCATTAATTCCCTTGCAAATTCACAGACATTCATGTAATTTATTACATAGAATTACATGGACCTTGGAGACTGATAGCGTATTTGTACCTGCAGTAACTAGACATAGTTTTCAACACACTCTACTTCTTAACAATAATGATCTCAGCAGAAGGTGCTGGCTATATATATATATTGGGATCACTGTGAAGTAACTTAACCTTTTCCTGGAAGCACATCCAAGTGCTCAGAATTTCTGGAGATAAACAGCAGACCAGCTCTGTCTTTCATTCCATATGTAAACTAATTTGAGGCATAAGAAGAGTCATTCTTTGTGTTTCAGCCTGCATGTGCTTTTACTTTCTGATGTAATATGACAGGAGTTAGGATTGCCAATTCCTCCTTTGTCTGCTTTTATAACACAGCCACATATTTTCCTTGTTGTCCTATCCTGTGCTCATTATTAACTTAAAATACTCTCCCTTGGGGCAGAAAAATACGTTTGTATTCTCATAGGAAATGACCGACAATATTATAGGCTAGTGAGGTTCAATAAAACTTGCAGCAGTCCTCAGAGAAAGAATGCATGATGTCATTGCCAAGAATATCACAATACAAAGGTCTGCTGGTCCAGGTTTTTCAATTAACTCTTGCAGTAATACAACATATCTTTAGCAAGGAAGTGCTACACAGCACAGTGATATGACATGTTGCACATGTAGTGCCCCAGGGAAACTGGGAGTACCACAGAAAATAGGGTATCCTCAGAGATATGAGGGGTCAGAAAGTTATGGGGACCCTGGCAGCTTAATGAGGAACCCTTGAAAAGCTTTGGTGACCCTCTGAAACACAGAACGGGCCCAACTCCAGCAGACAGTCCTAGTAGTCTAAATTCAGGGTTTTAAAAGAAAACTATTTTTTTCCTTTCCTCCCCCTTCCCCCTGCTCAAGAACGACACCAGCCAGCCAAACCAGTTGGGCAAAATTCCTGTCCCCAGTGGAGAAGGAAGCCAGGTTGAGTCCTCTCAGCCAATCCCTATGGTTAGGGTAGATTCAAATCTGGAGATGTTTTTAAGCCACTGACCCAGCTTCAGGAGGCTGACCTCTGGATGGAGGAGCCAATCCCCTGGCAGGTAGCCAGGACCACCCCATCCTAGGGTAGGCTCTGCCAGGCTGGAGGGAGGGGAGAAAGAGTTTGACCAGGGAGGGTGAAGGACAGAAAGGCAATGGATGTTGGATTCTCTATTAGGAGGTTGAAGCGAATCCCCTGGGTCCCTTTGGTGTAACTCCCTTCAGAAGATCCCCAGTAGCAGCCTCATTCAGTTTTTGCAGAAATCTGCCATCTAGTTGGGTACCCCAGTGTGTCAAGTCAGTTCATTTGGCCAGGAAACAGACCCAGTGCACATTTCATGCAGCAGTCCCAAGGAGAAGATGCCTTATCACTCCTTTCTGGTTGTGCACTCCCCAGAGTACAGAAGTTTTGGTTGAACTCCAGGGGTGAGTAGGCTGTTGGCCAGCATTTCCTTTAAAAATTAGTCCTAGCTAGACCTGCTCCAGTCAGGGGAAGGATTGTTTGTTTAGCAATTGTATTGTTGCACTGTGTAATTATTGTTCAGAATTATTAAATTGCTTCCCTTGTACCCCCTAGGGTGGAGGAAAGCTGCTACCTTGTCCAAATGTATAGAGACAGAGAGAGAAATAAGAACCAAAAAGGCAGAAGCTAGAGGGGTTCAAACCAAATAATTGTTGGACCAAGATTAAAGGTGTTTGTGAACTCCTACCTTGAAAGAATCTCTACTAGTTTAACTTATTCTAGGCAGTCTGTGCTCCATATAAAGAGACTTGGGCACTCCATCTTAGCCAAGAATCAAAGAAGTGCTAGGTAAAGCCAGGTCAAAGCATTATTGGTACGAATGCGCATTTTCTGCTGAATTTCTAATTATTTAGCTGTAAGAAGCTAATTACTAAAAGCCTGTCAGAGACTTATTGCAAGCTTTGCCCAGAGTTCTAGTGTAATCTAAGCCCAAGTAATGGAAAAACTTAGTCCTTTGTCCATGTAGTAGAAGGGCGTGGCAGCCCAT
This sequence comes from Neoceratodus forsteri, assembly GCA_016271365.2. Classification (NCBI taxonomy): domain Eukaryota; kingdom Metazoa; phylum Chordata; order Ceratodontiformes; family Ceratodontidae; genus Neoceratodus; species Neoceratodus forsteri. The sequence continues at coordinate 1,101,462,272 of CM028134.1, read as the reverse complement.
AGCTGGGACAGAGACACTAGGTACCCTGGCCTCCATATTCAGAAGGGGGTAGGTCATCAAACTGTCTCAATGCCCATGAAGCAAACTGTATTTTCTTTATCTGCCTGCAATCTGCTGTTGCTTGCCTACCTCTCAGCTGTTCCTGATTTTCAGCGATGTCCCTGATTTTGCCTCGGAAGTTTCTTCTGTCCCTCTTAAGTCTGGTATTTCTGGTACTAAAGAGTAGGGATTGGGACCATAGAATAATGCCAGCCATTGATGTTACAGTCTCATTCTCATTAAGAAAATGCTATTCACACTAAGAAACATGTGGTATACAGCTTCTGGGACTAATATTACTGTTTTATCTGATGTGTTTCTGTTTTTAGTCATTTGTCCCTGCCCTGTGATGAAGGAAGTTAAGAGGTATGGTTGCTTGGACCCACTGCTTGCCGTGTCCAAACTGCTGTATTCAATCAAACTGTTTTAAATTGTTGAACTGCTTGCTATGACTGAACTGCTGTATTCAATTGAGGAGTTTAAATGACTGCACTGCCTTATTTTCTCAATTGTCCTGTGTGACTACACTGCCCTGAGGAATTGATTACTGCACTTGCCTACTGCTACTCCCTCTGAAGACATTTGGGGCCACCCCATCCCAAATGGCAGGGCTCTTGGTCATACAAGGGAGGTGGGGATTGCCTTTCAGATTTTTAATTTTTGTTCTGTTCCAGGCTTCTGCACACACCTCACACCTCATCCAGAAGTCCTCCGGTGTCTCTTCTTTGACCTAGGGAAGGTCCCCAGGAAGCCCAGTATCATCTGCACCCACTTCCAATGACCTCCAACAACTCCAAGTGTTCACCACGATGCCCGAGGTTCGAACTGTGGGTTGTAAGTGGTAGCCAGTTGGTAGCTAGAGCCCACCAAAGTGAGTCAGATTAGGGGCTGCCCCAGCTGTAGCTTGAGGGACTTAAGTCATCCGCTGAACTCAGAGTCATGTTTCCCATTCTCCTGAATAGACATTGCCCTAAGGTGGCAACAGTACCGGTGGCCTATACCAAGGCCTTGCTGAGGATTGCCAGGCTCTGTGCCCCATTCCCTGAGGTGGCATAAGTACTGGTGGCCCACACAGAGGCCACACCAAGAGCCGCCACTCTTTATTGTGCCACCCACTGGGTGGCTCGTGTTTCAGTGATGTATCAAGAGGTCACAGCGAAGACTGTCAGATTCTGAAGCTGCAGTGGTGAGGTGGTAAGGGTTCCAGGGACCTGCCCAGAGGTTGTCCAGTGGATCATCACACCCAGCATCCTTTTATCGACTGGAGATCACCTGCCGGAGGTCACCGCAGCCAACATCCCCAGAGAAGGTTCTCTTCCCCTACAACCTGGTATCAACACCCATCCTCGACCAGGTGCTGCCCTGTTGACATTGCCTCAGAGATGCCAGGAATCACCTTCTTCCAAGGGCCAGGAGGCCTACAGTGTTTTACTTGGTTTTTGGTTCACTGGGGGATGCCCCATTTTATGGCCTGTGCAGGAAGCGCTTCCTTAGGGTCACCCTCAACAGTCGGCCGACCAAAATACTAGAAACCCAAGCTTGGTGCATTGGATCGCTACACCTTTAAGACTTGAATAACCTGAACTTTTGTAGGACATTAGTGGGGCCAGTTTGTGGTCCCAGTAACCTTATTCACTCTTTCTCAAGTGTATAGTGTTAGTGAATGCTAAGTCTTTTCTGTGTGCTCCAACTGTGGCTAATAAACCTCGCATCTTGGCTCTAGAGTACGTCTCCAGCCTCTCCTTCCAGATTTATCTGGCATCACCCTAAACTATAGGGATGTGAACCACCACAAAAACTTGGCATAGTCAACAGGATCAGAGTCAACAAGGAGCCCAAAGCCAGAGCAACTCCAACCCAAGATGCCTTCAGATAGTGAAGGAGCCACAGCATCTTCCTCACCTTCAGTTCAACCACCCCCAATAATGATGCCTTATTACTTCAGGGCACCATAGCTAACAAGGTACATGGGGGACCAAAGCTCAGACACCAGCAGCCTCACCAACTTCCATGCAAAGCTGCAGACTATGTTCCGTCTCTACCAAGTGCCAGAGCAACAGAGAGTGGAAATCCTCATTGGGCAGCTGGGAGGAGCTGCCAAACGGGAAGTTGAAAGCTGGTCAGATGGACAAAAGGACACTGCTGAATGGATCCTGACCCAGCTAAGAGACATCTTCGACAAACGGAGTGTCTCACACCTCAAAATGAATTTCTTCTCTCACACACAGGGCCTCCGAGAGACACTGCTGGACTTTGCCTTGAGCCTGCAAAAGGCACACCAGGCCCTGTGAAAACAGGACCCGAGTGAGGACCATGACCCAGACCAAGTATTGATAGAGTGGTTCATCGAGGGGGCATGGGGAGAGCCTCTACATCAGAAGCTGCGGATGTTGCACCACCAAAACCCAGATGCAAAGTTTGTAGACTTCAAAGAAGAGCCATAGAAGTCCTAGGCTATGGATGACTTGAGGATGAGATGGTGGCCTTCCAGCAGATGGCTGGGTGTCACTAGAGCCATGGCCTGAGGGTCCAATGTCTGAACCCTGCTCGTCTTGCAATACCTTCACCAGATGGAGGGCAGAGAAAGAGTTCAGCCAGGAAAAAGAGTATCTACCAGATCGGCTAGAACATGACTCTTACCCCAGAGGGGATAGAGAAAAAGCATACCATTAGGTCACTCAAGCCCAGGACCGGCCAAATGACCAGAGCAAGGACAGTACCAGGGAGATGTCGCACCAGCTGGAGAGCCCATGTCACAAGACTATCAGAGTTTGCCTAGTCGTACAAGACCTCCAGGGGCTCAGGGCCTAGGGTATTCTATGGACCATCCCGACCCAACAAGACCAGACTGAAGGGATGATGGGCGGCGACCCACTGACTGGTTCAATAATCATGGACGACCTATCTGCAGGTGCTGTGGCATCAGTGGCCATGTGGAATGACAGTGTATCCAGGAAGGAGAAGTTGCTGTGTCATTAAACAGGGTGTCCCACGGCAGTGGCCAACCCTAGGAAAAGCTCCTAGGTCCAAACCCAAACCTGGAACGGTCAAAGTATGTAGGGAGGTGCCCGACTGTTCCCATCAAACTCAATGGTATCACCTTTACAGCACTTCTGGACACTGGCTCCCAAGTCACCACTATTCAAGGCTGCCATTTCCTCAAGCACTGGACCCAAGACCACTAAGATGCCCTCCAAAGACTTGACTCAACCTGGCTACAGGCAATGGAATGAGTATCCCTTACTTGGGCTACTAGGAAATTGACATTCAGCTGGGAGATAAGGTTTACCCACAACAAGGAGTCATCATTAGCAACACTGATGATGACAACCTCCCTCCAGTGATCTTGTGGATGAATGTACTGGACAACTGTCATAAAGAATTACTGGATGCCCTCCGGAAGCAAGCAGCACAATTCTCAAAAGCCAACAAGAAGGCCTGGCAGCACACAATCAATATATTGCAGTGTCCAATGGTTCACCAATGCTGAGGAGAGTGGGAAGATCCAGATTCTTGATGTCAGCCAGTCAGACTGGACCCAGGTACAGAGACCATACTGCTGTACAAAGCCAAGGTGGGACTGCAAAAGCAAGGACTATGTGACTGTAGTTGAACCACTCAATTGCCACAGGGGAGAAGCCAGTGATTGTTGCACAGAGTCTCACAACAGTTACCAGAGGGCAGGTCCCATCGCATCTTGAACTATGGCACAACTCCTGTTAAGTTATACCAGAATCAGCCTGTGGCAGATTGATAAAGATCCAAAGCAAGGACATAATTGAGCCCTCAGCGGACCACGAGAGAATGTATTTCAATTAAATGGGCTGTAGAGCCCTGAAGGAGCAGATGCAAGAGTTGGCTTGGGGAAATTGACTAGGCACAAAAGAATCCCTGAAGAAGACAGAAGCAGGGTTGCTGTTGATGCTAGAGACCAAGAGAGTCTTTTCCAAGTACCCCCTTGACTTTGGGTGTACCAAGAACGTGCAGCACTGCATAGTCACAGGACAGCACCCACCCATCAGAGAACGATTCCGCTCTATTCCACCTGCACTGTACCAACTTGTGAAAACCATGCTCCAGGAGATGAAGGATACCAATGTCATCACTGAGAGTCACAGTCCATGGGCTGCTCCAATAGTACTGGTCAAGAAAAGGATGAGCAAATTCACTTCTGTGTCGACTATCGGAAGCTGAACCAAGTGACGCACAAGGATGCTTACCCATTACCATGGATAGAGGATTCCCTGGCAGCATTGAAATCAGCATCCCTGTTTTCAACCCTAGACTTGGCTAGTGGCTACTGGCAAGTTCCCCTTGTACCAGAGGATGGGGAGAAGTCTGTGTTTGTGACCCCCATGGTCCTCTATGAATTTATTCGAATGCCATTTGGATTGTGTAATGCCCCGGGGACCCTTCAGCGACTAGTGGAACACTGCTTGGGGAACTATAATTTTGATATGGTCCTCCTCTGCTTGGATGACATCATCATTTACTCTAAAACCTATTCTGAGCACCTGCATCACCTCAAAACTGTTCTTACCTACCTAGCTGACTATGGACTCAAGGTCAAGCCATCAAAGTGTCACCTGCTCAAAGAGAAGTTCACTACCTGGGGCATGTTTTATCTAAGTGCAGGTGTCACCAGACCCAGACAAGATTCAAGCAGTGCATGGTGGCCAACTCAGTCACAGTCTGGGACGTAAGAAGATTCCTGGGGCTCGTGAGGAATTTTCTGCCCAGTTTGTCCCTAAATTTTCCCCAGGTAGCTGCCCACTGCATTAGATTACTCAGGGAACAAAGCAACTGAGCAAAGCAGCCCAGTGCAGTGGAGTTCAGCCCAGCAGGAGTCCTTCAACAGCCTAAAAGCAATGTTGATCCAAGCTCCAGTACTTGTCTATCCGGACGATCAACTTCCCTTCAAATTATATACTGATGCAATCGAGAGCTAGAGGCTGTCTTCTCCCAGGACCAGGATGGAGTTGAGAGGGTCTTTGCTTATGCAAGCAGTGGGCTGCATGGAGCTGAATGGAATGATGATTGCTACAGCTCCTTCAAGCTGGAATTCCTTCCTCTAGTGTCGGCCATCACTGAGAAATTCAAAGCTTACCTAGCCATCACACCCTTCACAGTCTACACTGACAACAACCCCCTTGCTCATCTGAACACTGCACAACTGGAAGCATTCAAGCAGAGGTGGGCCTCAAGACTTGCCAACTTCAATTTTACAATCAAGTACCATGCAGGTAAATCCAATGCAAATGTTGATGCCTTGTCGAGGTTACCCACCCAGGATGAGATGGAGGAGAATGACAACCACAGAGAAGCTCAAGAGGTGCCTCCCTTTCTCCAGATCCCTGGGGAGGTGGCACAAACCTGCTGCTATAGCTTCCCCACAGCTGTCTGCCCTGTTACAACTGTAGTAGCACTGGAAGACGACATGCCCGAGACATTAAAGGAAACCCCTGACTTATGGCAGCAGATCTAAGATCACAGTCCAGTGACCCGACAGCTAAAGGCCTTCATTAGTAACCAGCAGACCCTACCTCTGGAGGACAGAAAACATGCTGACCCAGAACTTGTGAAACTGTGGCGACATGTGGCTCGTATGACAGTTGTGGATGGAAGGCTTATCCACACCATCACTGACCCAAAGACACATGACCAAGTTTGACAAGTCGTCCTCCCTCGTGAAGCTGCAGATGTTGCCCTAAAGGTTTATCATGACAAATCTGGACACTTTGGCTGCAGAAAGACAGAGGCTCATATGAGAACCAGATTCTATTGGGTTGGGATGCGTGAGGACATCCAAGAGTGGTGTGACAAATGCCTGACATGTACCCTCACGCAAGCACTGGGGCAAGATCAAAGAGCCCCATTTCATCCGATCACTGTTCATGCACCCCTTGAGCTGGTGTCCCTGGACCATCTTAAAGTAGACCCCAGTGGGGATGGCCTAAACTACATTTTCACCATGACGGACCACTATTCAAAGTTTGTCATTGCTGTGCCTGTCCGAGATCTTTCAGCCTGAACCACTACTGAAAAGTTCTGGAGGCGGTTTGTTCAACCCTATGGTCACCCTACCAAAATCCTGACTGATCAAGGTTCAGCATTTGAGTCTCACTTATGTAAAGAACTGTGCCTTGTATGAGGGCAAAAGATCCACACCACTGCCTATCACCCTCAGGGCAATGGGCTCTGTGAGAGGGTCAACCGGACTATCCTTGACATGCTCAGAACCCTACCGGGGTCTCAGCGACTGCACTGGTCAAGACTTCTCCCAGAGCTAGTGCACCTCTACAATAACACAACTCACAGCAGCACTGGGTAATCATCATACTATTTGATGTTTGGTCATCATGGGAGACTCCCCATGGACTTGGTTCTAGATGTAAAACCAAACCCAGTGAAACCCCTCCATACCACTACTGAGTGGGTGACTGAGTACCATCAACGATTACGAGATGCTGGAAAAATAGTGGAACAGAACATGGAGAAAGTGTGGGAATGACAGAAAGCAAACCATGATGTACAAGCCCATGCAATGCCTCTGGCCATCGGTGAAACGGTACTATTAAGAAAGACTCGCTGCCACAAGCTGGCTGTCAAATGAGAGTCAGAACCATATTTGATTGTTCAGATCCCATTCCCGGACTTACCTGTTTACAAGATCCAAGAGGATTCTGGCAGGAAGCAGCCACATATTGTTCATCGCAACAGACTTAAACCCTGCACCTTCAGAGCTGCTCCACCATCTGGAAGTCACCTCCTGGACAGTAATCTGGAGGAGAGGCTGGAACTACTCCCAACTGAAGAAAACACCCCAGAGTCATTTCCCACCCTGATACTAACCCCATGGCTGTATCCAATGGTGCCACACCCTCCTGTAGCCACTGCTGCAGAGCCCCCTCAATGTAGATCCCAGAGATCAAACTTTGGGGTACCCCCTCAGAGGTATGTGACTGAAGCAGTACAAAGGGTGTCCACATACAAGTAGAAAAATGAAAGAAGAGCCAAGACCACTGCCCAGTTGTAAATATGGTTTATTGAAATGTTCTAAGATGTAAATCAGAGCTTTAAAGATGCAAGGAGTCATAAATGTTTTCTCATACACTGACAAAACCACTGCCATAATGTTTATAGTGTTAGGAAAACATGGAATTAAGGATTTAAAGTTTATAATCTGTAGGCTGTTATGAATGTTTTGTTACCATAACACGGGCGAGCAATATGTCATTGTTTCTGGATGGAACTGTCAAAGAGTTTAAGATTCAGAAGGTAAAAATTTGGGAAATACATGAGGACATGTATTGTTAGGCGGGCCTGAATCTGTAGTGCCCCAGGGAAATTGGAAGCACCACAGAAAATAGGGATCCTCAGAGATATGAGGTCAGACAGTTATGGGGACCCTGGCAGCTTAATGGGGAACCCTTGAAAAGCTTTGGTGACCCTCTGAAACACAGAACAGGCCCAACTCCAGCAGACAGTCCTAGCAGTCTAAATTCAGGGTTTTAAAAGAAAACCATTTTTTTTTCATCCCCCTTCCCCTGCTCAAGACCAACACCCAACCAGCCAATCCAGTTGGGCAACATTCCTGTCCTCAGTGGAGAAGGAAGCCAGGTTGAGCCCTCTCAGCCAATCCCTGTGGCCAAGGTAGATTCAAATCTGGAGATTTTTTTTAAGCCACTGACTCAGCTTCAGGAGGCTGACCTCTGGATGGAGGAGCCAATACCCTGGCAGGTAGCCAGAACCTCCCTAGCCTAAGGTAGGCTCTGCCAGGCTGGGGGAAGGGGAGAAAGAGTTTGACCAGGGAGGGTGAAGGACAGCAAGGCAATGGATGTTGGCTTCCCTGTTAGGAGGTTGAAGTGAATCCCCTGGGTCCCTTTGGTGTAACTCCCTCCAGAAGATCCCCAGTAGCAGCCTCAGCCAGTTTTTGCAGAAATCTACCATCTAGTCGGGTCCCCAGTGTGTTGAGTCAGTTCATTTGGCCAGGAAACAGACCCAGTTCACCATTCATGCAGCTGTCTCTAGGAGAAGACACCTTATCACTCCTTTCTGGTTGTTCACTCCCCAGAGTACAGAAGTCTTGGTTGACTCCAGGGGTGAGTAGTCTGTTGGCCAGCATTTCCTTTAAAAATTAGTCCTAGCTAGACCTGCTCCAGCCAGGGGAAGGATTGTTTGTTTAGCAATTGTATTGTTGCACTGTGTAATTATTGTTTAGAATTGTTAAATTGCTTCCATTGTAACCCCCCCCCCAGGGTGGAGGAAAGCTGCTACCTTGTCCAACTGTATAGCAACAGAGAGAGAAATAAGAACCAAAAAGGCAGAAGCTAGAGGGGTTCAAACCAAATAATTGTTGGACCAAGATTAAAGGTGTTTGTGAACTCCTACCTTGAAAGAATCTCTACTAGTTTAACTTATTCTAGGCAGTCTGTGCTCCATATAAAGAGACTTGGGCACTCCCTCTTAGCCAAGAATCAAAGAAGTGCTAGGTAAAGCCAGGTCAAAATATTATTGGTGAGGATGTTCATTTTCTGCTGAATTTCTAATTGTTTAGCTGTAAGAAGCTAATTACTAAAAGCCTGGCAGAGCCTTATAGCATGCTTTGCTCAGAGTTCTAGGGTAATCTAAGTCCAAGTAATGGAAAAACTTAGTCCTTTGTCCATGTAGTAGAAGGGCGTGGCAGCCCATAGCTGGGACAGAGACACTAGGTACCCTGGCCTCCATATTCAGAAGGGGGTGGGTCATCAAACTGTCTCAATGCCCATGAAGCAAACTGTATTTTCTTTATCTCTCTGCAATTTAATGTTGCTTGCCTACCCCTCAGCTGTTCCTGATTTTCAGGGATGTCCCTGATTTTGCCTCAGAAGTTTCTTCTGTCCCTCTTAAGTCTGGCATTTCTGGCACTAAAGAGTAGGGAATGGGATCACAGAATAATGCCAGCCATTGATGTTACAGTCTCATTCTCATTAAGAAAATGCTATTCACACTAAGAAACATGTGGTATGCAGCTTCTGGGACTAATATTACTGTTTTATCTGATGTGTTCCTGATTTTGGTCATTTGTCCCTGCCCTGTGATGAGGGAGGTTAAGAGGTATGGTTGCTTGGACCCACTGCTTGCTGTGTCTGAACTGCTGTATTCAATCAAACTGTTTTAAATTGTTGAACTGCTTGCTATGACTGAACTGCTATATTCAATTGAGGAGTTTAAATGACTGCACTGCCTTATTTTCTCAATTGTCCTGTGTGACTGCTCTGCCCTGAGGAACTGATTACTGCACTTGCCTACTGCTACTCCCTCTGAAGACATTTGGGGCCACCCCATCCCAAATGACAGGGCTCTCGGTCATACAAGGGAGGGGGGGAATGCCCCAGGTTCGAGTTGTGGGTTGTAAGTGGTAGTCAGCTGGTAGCTAGGGCCCACCAAAGTGAGTCAGATTAGGGGCCGCTCCGGCTCTAGCTTGAGGGACTTAAGTCATCCGTCGAACCAGGAGTCGCGTTGCCCGTTCTCCCGAATAGACATTGTCCTAAGGTGGCAACAGTACCGGTGGCATATACCAAGGCCTTGCCAAGGATTGCCAGGCTGTGTGCCCCATTCCCTGAGATGGCATAAGTACTGGTGGCCCATGCAAGAGGCCACATCAAGGGTCACCACACTCTTGATTGTACCACCCATAGGTGGCTCGTGTTCCAGTGATGCATCAAGAGGTCACACCAAAGATTTTTGGATTCTGAAGCTGCAGGGGTGAGGTGGTAAGGGTTCTGGGGACATGCCCAGAGGTCATCCAGTAGATCATCACACCCAGTATCCTTTCCTCAATTGGAGATCACCTGCCCAAGGTCACCGCAGCCGACATCCCCAGAGGAGGTTCTCTTCCCCTACAACCTGGTGTCAACACCCATCCTCGACCAGGGGCTGCCCTGTCAATGTTGCCTCAGTGATGCCAGGAGTCACCTTCTTCCCAGGGCCAGTAGGCCTACAGTGTTTTACTTGGTTTTTGGTTCACTGGAGGATGCCCCATTTTATGACCTGTGTAGGAAGCGCTTCCTTAGGTTCACCCTCAGCAGTCGGCCAACCAAAATACTAGAAACCCAAGCTTGGTGCATCAGATCGCTACACCTTTAAGACTTGAATAACCTGAACTTTTGTAGGACATTAGTGGGGCCAGTTTGTGGTCCCGGTAACCTTATTCACTCTTTCTCGTGTGTATAGTGTTAGTGAATGCTAAGTCTTTTCTGTGTGCTCCAACTGTTGCTAATAAACCTTGCATCTTGGCTCTAGAGTTTGTCTCCAGCCTCTCCTTCCAGATTTATTTGGCATCACCCTAAACTATAGGGATACGAACCTCCACAGCTCATCCACCACACATACATCTGTACATTGCACATTGTCAGAATATTGGGAGAGAGTTCTCTTAGGATCTTAGTCTCACATAATCTTTCTAGAACAGAAATCTGTAAAACGTCTTTGTTAGAAATGCTGAGACTGTGTGCCCACACTTGAACTCCTTGGCCACTCTGGCTGTCCAAGGACCTGCAGGGAAAGTTAAGGGAGAAAAAAATGCATTTATTTATTTATTTTAATTTTTTCTTTGCTGAACAGGTCGAAACACTGGCACCAGGTGCCTTTTTCAGGTACAACCCTGGTATCACAAGTACAATGTGAGAACAGCACAAATGTAATACAGTACATGACACAGTAACAGGACAAAGTGAATAGAATACATCAGAGGTATGAAAAAGCAATACAGTTGTAAAAAATTAACATAGTGCAAATAGACATAAGTATAGCAGCAAATATGATAAACACAAAATATAGCAAGAAGAACAGTCATGAAATTGCATTGGTTATGAGGCAAAGTAGGGGGGTGGAAGTTAAAGGGGGACATGAAAACCAAGGGCCCCACACTTAAGTGTGCGGCTGGTAGCAGTGTGCACTTTGCAAGCAAAAACATTTTAGTTTACTTACTGTTTACTCTAGTATAGTACACTGTATCATACTAATGTTGCTTGGTTGTAGGCTGACATCTTCTGTTACAGCAAATCCCCGAATCCCCTGCAGATTACATCAGAGCAATAGGCAGCAGTGAAAAGATTCAATAGGCTGCGGTGCATATTAGAGTTTATATAAGCTATGATCTTTTGTTTGCTGGTTCCACTATCCTCCAAGGGCTATGTACACTCACGGTAGTTAGCCCTGGAGAAAAGTAGCCCCAAAAAACATCTAAGATCATAAAATCTCTAGCATGCACTGCAGGATATTGAATCTCCCACTGCTGTCTACTATTCTGATGTCAACTGCAAGGGATTATGGAAGGGGGTAACCAGGGAGGTTGATAGGAGCTGTGTGGTGGATGTTGACTATTTAGATTTCAGAAAGACCCTTAGCATCTTACCATATGGCAAGATATGAAGCTTTCAAAATATACAAGAAGCAGAAGACAAAGTGGCTTACATAAGGGAAGCAGAAAGTGGTGCTAGGTTGTCACCGAGCAGAGTGGTGAGATATACTGAGTGGAGTACTGCAGTAGTCAGTTCTGGGTCTGTTGTTTTTTAACATATTCTAAAATGACCTAGAAAAGATAGCCAGAAGCAGGTGGCTAAAATCTGCTGATGGCTCTAAACAGGCCAAAACAGTGGATGCAACAGGTGGGGTGTCAGTGCTGGAGGACCTGCATACATAGGAGATATGGGCCAAGAAACAGGATATGTTTAACATTGAGAAATGTCTGGTAAATCACCTAGGGTGCAGGGGAGCCAGACTGCGCATACACCTTTGTTGTGCAACAGAGGACAACACAACTAATTAGAAGGATTGTTGTGCATACACCTTTGTGGTTCAACAGTGGACAATACAATTAAAAAGAAGGAATGGTGCCCATACAGTGCAACAGTGGACAACACAACTAAGAAAATGAATTGTGCATACACCTCTGTTGTGCTCCAGTTGACAGCACAAGTAACAAGAAGGATTGTTGTGCATACATCTTTGTGGTGCAACGGTGGACAACACTACTAACACAATGGATTGTTGTGTATACACCTTTGTAGTGCAACAGAGGACAGCACAACTAATGAGAATGATTGATGTATGTACACCTCTGTGGTGCAGGAATGGACAGCAGAATTAATGAGAAGTAATGTTGTGTGTACACCAGTGTGGAGAAACAGTGGACAGCACAACTAATGAGAAGGATTGTTGTGTGTACACCTTTATGGTGGAAAAGAGGACAACACAACTAATGAGAAGGATTATTGAATGTACACCTCTGTGGTGCAACAGTGGACAGCACAACTAATGAGAAGAATTGTTGCGTGTTAACAAGGTGCAACAGAGGACAATACAATTAATGAGAAGGATTGTTGTGTGTGTACACATTTGTGGTGCAACACAGGATGGCACAACTAACAAGAAGAATTTGAAAGTAATTGTATGCATTAGGATGTGTAAGCTATAAGGAGCTGATTGTCACCTATACAACCTCTTGGCTAGATTGCACCAGCGGTACTGCATCCAGTTCTGGACACCACAGTACAGAAAGGAGAGTGAAGATGTTCTGTGGAGCTAATACAGGGCCACCAACGCCAATTAGCTATTTAACAGGCAAGAAATGAGAAGAAAGATTGAATGTGCTGTACTCAGATAATTTTTACAGAAGAGAAGACTTAGTAGGGCATGATCACAGTTCTCTCAGTACTGAAAGGGATATGTGGATCGTATAACAATCCTTGAGCTAGCAATTGCAAGCAGAATGAAAGGTCCTGTACTCATGCTGAGGAGGAAAGACAAGAGGAAAACAACAAAAAGCATGACTTCACACAGATGGTAGTCAGCATGTGAAACATTGTTGATGTAGTGGAAAGCAACATTATTCAAGCATTCGGAGCAGAACACTTGTTGTGCGCATTGCAAAGTAAACATATTGGTGGTGTGCAGCACTGCATAGATTCAAGAGTCAAAAGTTTATTTGTTCAATTTTTACATCTTTACAAATTTAAACATACAAAGACAACAATCATTTAAAATCATGATTTAGGCATATAATAAATATAATGATAAAGTGCAGTTTCTGTATATATAAAGTGAGCTTAAAGTCTGAGACCATAGAGGTAGAAACAGAAGAACCAGACCAAATCTGGGTTAAGTTATTTCCACCTAAATCCCCAAAGATCATACTAGGAACCGTATATAGGCCACCTTCAGCTACAGCAGAAATGAATCATACACTCCTAAACAGAACTGACTCTTTAGACCCTACTGACAGACTATTAGTATTGGGTAATTTTAATCTGCCAGGTATAAGCTGAAAAATGCTTAAGGCAGCAAACAAAACAGAACATAAATTTCTGGAATCATTCAATAATATTAGATTAACACAAACAGTAGATGAACCAACTAGAGAGCAGAACATACTCGATTTAGTGTTAACTAGTATGGATGATACTATTACAGATTATAAAACAGATATTCCTCTAGGCACCAGTGATCATTTGAAAAGAGAATTTAAGATCAGAGAATCCCTATATAACAATACAGGGCTAACCACTACAATGGATTTCGGTAAAGCTGACTTTGACCTTGTAAACACAAACATTAAAAAATGGAACTGGCAACAAGATTTAGGAGACAAACCATTGAATATTATGTGGGACACATTTTGTAATATAATAAACAAGGAAATAAACAATAATATACCCTTAAAACATAAATATAACAAAATTAGATCTATACCTCAGTGGTTAACTCCAGCAATAAAGAAACTCACAAACAGGAAAGACAAGTTATACGAAAAGTGGAGGGCTAGTGACAGTTAAAAAAATGGGCTTAATTACAGACACATCCTTCAAATCTTAAAAAAATTTAATCAAAATTGCAAAAGCAAACTACGAACTTAAACTAGCATTATCAGTTAAACAAAACTACAAAATATGCTATTCATACATTAACAACAAAAAGGAAACTCACACAAAGTTGGACCACTTAAAAACCATAATGGGTAACTAATGTCTGAAGATAGCACCATGTCTAGCCTACTCAATTCATACTTTATATCTGCATTAAAAAAAAAACAACCAGTAGCACCCAGATCTTACCAGTCACAGACACAACACAACAGAAACAATTAATTTTTAATCCTAGCAATGTAGAAACCAGACTAAATAAGATAGATCCTTACAAATCACCAGGACCTGATGGCCTACATCAGAGGGTATTGAAAGAACTGATTAATCAAATTGCAGCACCCCTAACATGCATCTTTCGGGCTTCACTAGACAGAGGAGAGGTGGCAGACAATTGGGAAAAAGCTACTGTGATACCATTTTACAAAAAAGGGGCAAGATCTGACCCATCCAATTATCATCCAGTAAGTCTGACTTCCATCCCATCAAAAATATTAGTGGGCATTCTGAAGGACAACATTCTGCGATTCATTAATCAAGACAATCTAATGGATGGCACGCAGCATGGTTTCACTATGGGGAGATCTTGCCAGACTAACATATTGAATTTTTATGACGGAGTGGTAAGGGAACTTGACGAGGGGAGGTCAGTGGATGTGGCATACCCAGATTTCTCCAAGGCCTTTGATAAGCTACCACATGCTGGATGATTGTTAGCCATGCTTAACACAGGTATCCCACACTTTATAATATTGTGGGTACAGGATTGGCTAAATAACAGAAGCCAAAGAGTCTGTATCAAGGGGTATTTTTCCACATAGACAGAGGTAACAAGCGGTATCCCCCAGGGCTCAGTATTGGGCCCTTGTCTTTTCAACTTATATATATCTTCACTGCAGTATGACAGAACAGATGTTTGGCTATGTACTGTAAATTTGCAGATGACTGCAGGATGGGAGCAATAATAAACCATAACACCACTAGATCCCCACTACAAACAGCACTCAATTATGTTTCAGGATGAACCAAGAATGCTGGCCTATCACTGAATTCTGATAAATGTGCTGTCATGTACCTAGGGAGAAACAACCCAGAGCATAAATATATGTTAGACAGCAAACTATTAGGGACCACAGTAGAGGGGAGAGACTTGGGAATTATAGTTTCAAAAGACATTAAGTTTACATCACACTGCAGAAATGTAATGCAAAAAGGGAATAACATCTTAAACTGCATTTTCAAGTACACTGATACAAGAAGCAGGGAAGTTATATTGCCTCTGTATGCACAATTGGTGAGACCTACACTTGAGCATGGAGCTCAGGTCTGGTCACCTTAAAAAAAGGGACATGGCTATGTTGGAGAGGAAAAAAAAAGGGCTACTAGAGGAATAGCAAACATAAAAGGCAAATCTTACAAGGAGCGACTAGATGAATTAAATCTTTTTTCTCTGGAATACATGGGGAAAAGGGGAGACATGTGCTTAGTGCACAAAGCATGGACAGACAATGATTTATGGGACACTTTGGGCCTAGAAGCCACCAACAAGGTGTTCAACACCAGGTCCCACCCAATGCAGTTAAAGGCAAGACAAACAAAGTTGTTTAGATCCAGCAAATGGTTCAATCAAAGGGTGGTGTTTGATTGGAACAGTTTGCCCATAGAGTTAGTGGTTAGCAATACCACACAGTCTTTTAAACATAAATTGGAAACATTTTCTTAAGCTTAAAATATTGGAAGGAAGCAGATCCTGTTGGGGGACTCAATTATTAGGTGGATAGAAATGGGGGTAGCAGGGAAAACTGAAGTAAGGTGCCTGCCTGGTGCCATGGCTTGGCGGGACAGAAAGCGCATCCTTAGGATCACGAGAACAGCTGCACGGGAGTCTGAGCTGGACATCATTGTCCACCTAGGGACAAATGACTTGGCTCAACATGAGATTAGAACAGTGCAGAAGGACTTTGTAGAACTGGGGAGGGGCCTAAGACAAGTAGCACACACAGTATCCTTCTCAGAGGTGCTGCCTGTCAATGGCATGAGTGAGACAAGGGTACTTTGCACCATGCAGTTTAATGAATGGTTGAAAAAATGGTGTGGAGCACAGGGGTTTGGCTTAATTGGCAACTGGGGTTCCACCTGGAGGGACACCAGCCTATACTGGCAGGATGGTCTGCATCTGTCCAGGAAGGGAACAAGTCTTTTGAGCAATCGGTTTAAATGCTTCATTGGCAAGCTTTTAAACTAGTCAAGGGGGGAGGCACTGATAAGCAGCAGGAAAATCCCAGCCTCTCCCTACAAAACAGGGTACTAAATGGGAAAAAGACCGAGGTAGAAAGGTCAGTGGGGGATGCTGCAACAGAAAGTAAAGCCATCAAAAAATGGAAAGCAATGAGTACCAATGCACGTAGTCTGAGTAACAAGCTTCCTGAATTAGTGGCCTTGATGGAGGAGGAACATCTGGATATCGTGGCAGTCACAGAAACATGGTTCACACAAAACCATAACTGGGACGTAAACATACCAGGATACACTATCTACAGGAGGGACAGAGAGGGTAATAGAGGAGGAGGAGTAGCTCTTTACATAAGGGAAGAAATCAAAGCAGCAGAACAAAAGGGAAAACAGGGAGGAGAAGAAGCACTGTGGGTAAATTTGGAGACTGGCAATGGCACCACAATCCGCACAGGGGTTGTATACAGAGCCCCTTCTCAGGGGGAGGAAATGGACAAGGAAATGATAGAAAGTATGCTTAGTATGGCAGAAAAAGGGGAGATATTGCTAATGGGCAATCTGAATATGCTAGATGTTAACTGGAGTGCAGTTGCAGCAGCCACTTCGAAGAGTGGGATTATTCTAGATGCCCTACAAGGGGCATGCCTTAGACAACTAGTATTGAAGCCCACTCAGGAGAGAGCAATCTTAGACCTGGTTCTCTCAAATGGAGATGAAGAGAGGATCACAGATGTAGAAGTGGGTAGCCATCTGGGAACTAGCAACCATCGAACAGTATGGTTCACATAAACACAGCAATAGAGTCAAGCCACAAAAAGCAAAGGTACTGGACTTTAGGAGGGCTGACTTGCAAAATGAGTGAGTGCCTAAGGAATGCACTAGCAAATGGGCAGGAAGGAGGGTGGAAGAACAATGGGGAATAATAAAACTGCCATCACAGAGGTAACAAGCCTTGTGTGAAGCAAATAAACAAAACTAAACGATGTAAGAAACCACTATGGTCTCAAAGGAAGTGGCAGTGAAGGTTCAAGAGAAAAGAAAGGTTTCAGGAAGTACAAGGAATCACAGAAGGAGCAGGACAGAGAACTGTATCAGTTAAAGCAAAGGAAGCTGGGAGGCAGTCAGAACAGCAAAGTCCCAAACTGAGGAAAGATAGCCAACTCCAGTTAAGAAGGGGGATAAAACCTTTTATAGGTACATCAGGTAGCGAAGGAAGACCAATGGAGGGATAGTGAGGCTTAATAAAGAGGGGGAGGCTGGGCAGAGGGTGACTGTGAAAAGGCAGAGATACTAAACAAATATTTTTGCTCAGTATTTACAAAGGAAGAGGGGGAGGTACCTAAAACAAACAGTAGAAACACTCTGGATATAGAAGTTGATACCATCCCATTTACAGAAGAAAGGATTCTGAAAGAACTCTTAAAACTGAAGGTGGACAAAGCAATGGGGCCTGATGGGATTCATCCCAGAATTCTAAAAGAACTAAGGGTGGAATTAGTGACAGCACTGACTACCCTGTTTAACAAATCATGGGAGGATGGGGTGGTACTCGAGGACTGGAGGAGGGCAGATGTGATTCCCCTTCACAAAAGTGGGAGCAAGGCAGAAGCAGGAAACTACAGACCTGTTAGTTTAACCCTCAGTGGTAGGAAAATGATGGAATCACTTCTGAAGGAAAGAATTGTCGAGTATCTAGAGGCCAGAGGGCACAGAAACCCAAGGCAGCATGGATTCACAGCGGAAGGTCATGCTAGACAAATCTGATAGATTTCTTTGACTGGGTGACCAAAGTAGTAGATCAGGAGGGCGTGGACATGGCCTACCTAGACTTTAGAAAGGCATTTGACACAGTCCCACACAAAAGATTAATATACAAAGTTAGCTAGCCTAGGAGTGGGTCCCAAGATGACAGCCTGGGTAAAAATTGGCTGGAGAATAGGACACAGAGGTAATAGTAAATGGAGTCCATTCTGAAGAAAGGGGTTACTAGTGGGTACCACAGGGTTCGAGTATTAGGACCAGTCCTCTTCAATGTCTTTATAGGCATATGCAGAGGGACTGGAAGGAAAGTATGTCTCTTTGCAGATGACACAAAGATCTGCAACAGAGTTGATGCACAAGGTGGGGTGGAAAGGATAAAAGGACTTGGCAAGGTTAGAGGAATGGTCAAATGTATGGCAGCTTAGATTCAATGCTAAGAAGTGCAGGTAATGCACCTGGAAACAAAAACCCAGGGGAAGAGTACACAATAGGGTGTGAGATACTAACAACAACAAAAATGGAAAGGGACCTGGGGGTAGTCATATCAGATGACCTAAAGGTGGGCAAGCAATGTGAGAAGGCAGCAAGGAGGGCTGGGGGATACTGGTATGCATAGGGAGAGGCATCACCAATAGAAAACAGGAAGTTATTATCCCTCTGTACAGACAGCTGGTCAGACCCCATCTGGAGTACTGTGTGCAGTTCTGGAGACCCAGTCTTCGCAAAGACATAGACAGGATGGAAGCTGTCCAGAGGAGGGCACTAAAATGGTGCAGGGTCTGCACTGGAAGACATATGAAGAGAGACTTAAGGAGCTTAATATGTATAGCCTCGAGGAAAGGAGGGAGAGGGGGCATGAGTAGAAACTTTCAAGGTACCTCAAGGGAATCAACAAAGTCCAAGAGGTAGCATCTTTCAAAAAGAGGTGTGCAAGCAAGCAAGGGGCACAATTTGAAGATAGAGGAGGGAAGCTCAGAGGTAATTTAAGGAAGTATTTTTTTCACAGAGAGGGTTGTGGATGCATGGAATCGCCTCCGGAGGAGGTCGTGGAGTCAAAAACAGTGGTGGAATTCAAGCATGCATGGGACAGTCATAAGGCAATTCTAGGGGTTGGGGGTAGGAAGAAGTAGGCTGCTGGTTAACTAGGATCTGCAGCTTATCCAGTAGGCAGGGAAATGGGCAGACTGGGTGGGCCAAGCGGTCCTTATCTGCCGTCAAATTCTAAGTTTCTATGTTTCTATGTCCTCAGTGAGCAGAATGGATACAAGTCTTCTGGCTCCGTAGAATTCCTGTGTTTCCTATGTTGTGCTAGTCTGTACTTTTCTAACAATATTCTTTGTACAGAATTCATAAACCCGTGGGTTCTGTTGTATACTGAATATTGAAAATGAAATGTTATATTTTCATATTCTTTTCTTTAGAATTCATAAGGTTGTGAATCCACTGTAGAATTAGCAACATTTCTATTGGTGGAGTAATTAAAATGCGCAATATCATCTTTTGATAACATTTCTGTTTGAAAATAGTGTGCCAAGTAAATGTTTCTCATTTCCTGGTATTTTGGACAATATAAAATAATGTGTGGCAAAGTTTCCAGGGAGTCTCTATTACAATCACAATTTAAATTGTTTACTTGATTTCTTTCTATATGGGTATAATTCCAGTCTGAATACTGTGAATATATTCAATTCTTTTTCCTCTCTTATGCGTGTTAAACATGGTTCTAAATTATGGTTTAATTTGTTGTTTGCTTATCAAGAATATGCCTTCATTTAGTTATCTTATTTAGATCCTCCTCAAATGAAATTTTCTTTAATTTTTCTTTAATAAAATTGTAGTTTGATTTAGAGATCACTATACCCTTTCTGGAATCCTCCCATAATGGGATAAGTTCAGTTTATATAAAGTTTCTTCTATTTGTCCCAACCATGCATCTTTTGTTCCCTTATCCATCCATATTGTGTTTTTCCATCATACATTTTTTAAGCAATCTGTTCACAGACAAAGCAGTAGATTTTACCCAATATGTCATTTTAGTAGCTATGGCAAGATATTTTGTCTGGACCCTTCCCAGTTCAGCCCTCACTATTTGTGATGCCATTGTTTCTGGAAGTTGCAATAAGATTCTATATAATTGCGTGAACGGTTTATCCAAAATTTCAGTTTTATCTGTATACGATACTTCAACTGCAAACAGTGTTATTGGTGTTAACTTCATTTCTATTGTTCGTGATGTCGATAATATGGACGAACCACCATATTTAAAATTAAATCTGATAATTGCTTTGCTCATTTGTTGTAGTTTTTTAATGTATATTTTTTGTGTTTAGTTGTTTTATTATTAAAAGTTATGTTGTAGTCTAAGGCCCAGATATTCAGAAATGTGCCAAAGGCAGACGCAAGTCTGGCACAGTGCAAATCCTATGCGCCATGGCACAATGAGTGCCATATTCAGAGATTGCGCATACCGAAGTGCGCCAGTGCAAGATGGCTGAATATGGCACAGTTGCACCATCGGATAACCAGAGATGCACTAGCAAAACCAGAGAAGTGCAAAGCACAGACAAGAAGCACAGGGACAAAGCCAGGGAAACCCGATGATAATGTGCGCAAGACCCTACCAGCAGAGCACACTGGTGCACATGCAAGCACACAGCACGAGGGATGAATGCCCAACACATGATGGGGCACAGCCACCAACAGGGATCCCATGCACCAAAGCAACCAGAGACAGGTAACAGTGGCGGACAAGTACATGCCCCTGAACCATACCCCAGACCACAATGGTGGCATGGCCAGCTGGGGACCGGAGGGGACACTGACAATGCAAACCCACCAGTGGTGCCCCCCACTGCCCACCAGCCAACTGGCTGTGGCCACCACCACACAGCAATGGGTGACAACTCCCATGTCCCTGGTGCCACACACACACACCCATGTCCCACACGAACACAGACAGCCCACATGCTGGGCAGGAATGGGGCCAGGGCACAGCGCCCAGGCAGAGATCCAGACCCCACAGGACTGGTCACCCAACAGAGGATGCAGACACCCCACCCCAGCATGCAGACAGGTCCAGCAGAAGGATCCCGACTGTGTGCAACCTCCCGCACTCACCTGCTACCCACCCCAGATCACACCCCCACAGCAACTCTGCAGGCACACAGCACACCCACCAGACTGGGAGATGGCCCCCACCTCAACGTGGCACACCACTGCACACAACCATTAACCACAGGAGCACCACATGCCTCCTCCCGCACAGACACCACCAACCAACACTTGCCCACTGCAGCATGGCTCCACATGCCATCTGCAAAGCAGACACAGAGACAGGTATGTAGATGAAAAATGTTTTAAAAAGAGTAAAACAACAACAATACCAACAAACAAGGTAACAGGGCAGGGAAAGGGGAGGGACAATAAAGGGTGGCGATGGGTAACAGGGCTGTACAATGGGAAGGGGGACTGAGGGGGAACAGGGCCAGCAAAGGAAAGGAGGTATATGAACAGAGCCCCTCAATGGTGGCCATGGCCTGCTGCAACACCACCTCTCCACCTTCTCCAGTCTGCTGCTGACATCCACTGCAGGGAGACCACAGCCACCAGTGCCCTCTGTACAACCACCAGGATTTGCCTCAGGAGCCTGGTATGTGTCCACCTGGCACATGGAGCAGAACGTCATCCGACACCTATGGAATGGGACAAAACAGGCTATCAGTGCAATGGCCCAGTGACATATGCCCACCCACAGCGTGCAGTGGATGGTGGTACCACACACCTCTGAAGAGCCCAAAATGGATGCCTGTGGGGGGGACAATGTCAGCCAACAACATGGCACACCATGGTGGTGCAGAGAGGCGGATGCAGCTGTGCAGTGGTCAAAGAACCCACCATGACAGGCACATGGCACATAGCAACAGCAGCACTGTAGAACAACTGGTGGCATTCCTGCACATACATACCCCACCAACAGCCGGTACACCGTGGCTAAGGGATGGCATGCAGTGGCATAAGGGATGAACCATGTGACACACACACACACACACACAGCTGTAACAGTGCATGGCAGAGGTGGCCATGGCTTTGCCCAATCATCACCACTACCCCACTGTGTTACTGAGAAGGAATGTGGAAATGCATACCTGCCCTATACTGTGCAGCTGGAGCCACCTGCTGCCCACTTGGCTGTACAGCCCTGGCCCATCTATGGTATTCTGGCCCTGTGGAGGGAATGAAGATTGGTGGACATCAGTACACAGACACGTATGAGGGGCTCCCCACCACCACACAGCTCACTATGCACTGGGTGTGTTCCCATCCATCTGTAGATCCACATGCCTGCACAGCTGCCACTGGCACAGCAGCCACACCCAATGTGCAATACCACAGGCTGACTTTCTACCCCTCTGCAGGCCATGACAGACAGCCCTGCCACCACCACAGTATGATGCCTGGCCATCACAGCAACATGAACACACCTACCTGGTTGTGGCACTGAGCCTCGCAGGACGCATGCCTGCAGACACTGCAGGTGGTCCAGTGTCCTCCTCCTTAGGTCCCCATAGTGGTGCCTGCTCTGTCGAGAATCCAACACTGGTGGGCCATTCCAGTGCCTCCCCCACATGGTGTCACACTTCCACCCTGGCCTGCTGCAGTGTCACATAGCCAAAACAGCTGTCCCTCGTAAGGCTGAACTACAGCCACTAGGTTGATCAGCTCAACCACAGACAAGTTGACTGCCCTCACGCTGTGCCTCTGTGCCATGCTGAACCATTGGGTTAGAGAGGAACATGGCCATGCATCAGCACACATGCCTGCCACATGTGCAGGATGCACAATAGGGTACACAGGGCCACAATCAGGCAGCATGTGGCCACGCAGTCACCGAGCAGTGCAGGGCAATAGCACAGTCCTGGGTATGCACAGTGTACTGGGGCCTAGTGGGGTCACACAAGGACCTGTGGGTCAGAGGTCAGCACCCCCCATGCAGCATGCATGTGCACAATACAGGCAGTGCACACATGCACAATGGCATACTGGTGCAGCTTGCACCATGACATAGCATTGCTTAAGCTGCGCTGAATGCATGATAGTAGTGTGGCCAATGCCGTGCACATGTACACTGTGTGCACACACACTGCACATGTGTGAGTAGTGTGCCATAGACTTGCTCCTGTGCAGCTCCATTGCACATGGCACAATCATGTGATATTCGAACGTTGCATGCAAATCAACTCATGATCCAATGCATGGCACAGTGGGATGCATTAGCATATCATTACAGTTGTGCATAGGCTAATTTGCATGCCTTGCACCTTAAAAGCACTGCGTTACACCACAGGCCACAGATTGGTATTGCAACTGCTCAAGTATGTGATCAGCAACATGGGGGTCCAAGGCCTCATCACATTCTGCTACTGGGCACTACAATGCACGGCGCAGGCACTGACAATCACTGCTTTCCATATCCACAGGTGGAAGAATGTTGGGAGGTGAAGGAGAGGAGAGCCAGGGGCCTGATCACAAGTGCAGGCCAAACTTTACTGCTGCTGAGACCACTGCCCTCTTTGAGGCCTATGTAGATTGGGAGGGCATACTCAGCGGGGCAATGGGCATGACACAGCAGCATGCAGCGACCTGGTAGAAGGTGGCCCAGTACATGAGCACACATGGGCGTCACCACCGCACCACCCAGGAGTGCAAGAAGAAGGTTGGCATGGACAGGAGGCATATCAAGGACAAGGTTGTGGCCATCCGGGCATCCCGCAGGGTGACCGATGATGGGCCGGTGACCGTGCCTCCACTGACTGCCACAGAGGAGCTCGTAGCATCTAACATCAGCCGCATGGCAGTGGAGGGCATACCTGGTGGTGGGTTCCAGACAGGTGGCAGCCCCACACTGCATGGTGATTATGTCCAGCCGGCAGGTGTGCCTGTCGTGGGCGTGTCATGTGGGTGTGTCTGAGGCCATGCTCACCGCCCCATGCATGTGTGGATGCGGACACATAGTGTGGCATGGTGGCGGGTGGTAACAGTGGCATGGGTGGGGCTGGATGGGGGTGTGAGGTCAGGATGGGGCTGGAGGGGATTGGGTTTGGGGGTGTGGAGGTGGCCATGGGGTTGGCTGCTCCACTGACAAAGCATAAATTTATTTTTATTTTATTTAGTTTTTGTTGACCGAGTAAGTGCACTAGACAAATCCTGTCTATTTTCAGGCACGACCCGGGGGAGGGGATACAGATGAACTGACCTTGAACCAGATTAAGCTGTTGGTGGTATTTTTAGTGAATGAGGGATATTTGGCCAGGACACCGAAGAAATTTCCCTACTCTTTTCGGTAAGTGCAATGGGATCTTTAACATCCACCTGAACTGAACTACCACCAATCCAGGCAGATGGGACCTCAGTTTAATGTCTCATCCGAAAGACGGGGGAAAAAGGGAGCAGACAGCTATTCTTCCAGGGTTTCAATGGAAAAAAACACTTTGATTGGATACGATTATTGGAAAAGTAAAAAACTTTAATACATACTATTCCACAAACAGGTACACAGCAAACTGTGAAATAATAATTAGAAGCATCCCTAGCATCAACGTTTCACGACTTAACCCCATCACTACGCAATCAGCTGTTCATACGGCAGGGCTTCCCTGACTGCAGCAGCCAATTACACAGCTTCAAGGTGCTGTGTTTCCATGGCAACAGGTAACAGCTTCTCTGTCGGCCTGTCACAGTCCTCACAAAGCTGATGGAAAGCCAACGCCCACCATTCAGTGTGCCTTCCTGGTAAAACATTTCAATAAAAATAAAGCAGGCGGGGTAGCCCACTCCCCTTTCGGCGTAATGCTCTCCCCAATTTCTTGTGTGGTGAGGGGGGTGCCCAATCCCCCCATGGCTCTTGTCACCCCATACCTATGTGTGTGCCGACGGGTGCCCAACTCTGTTGGCATGCCCCTTCCTTGTCATTTTGCAGATGGGGAGCTTAATCCCATCGGCATAATGCTTCCCCCAATTTCTAGTGTGCTGAGGGGTGCCTAACTCTCAGGCTCTTGTCTCCCCTGTTAAGCACTGATATATGTGCCGTAAGGGAGTGCCCAATCTCTCATTGACACAGCCCCCAACATAGGTGGCATGCTGGAACCCACCCCAGCATGCCAAAATGAAATGTCCCTGTAAAAGAGAACAGTTTCCACAACGCTTTTTGTTTTGTTTGTTTTAAATAAACCTGTAAAGTAGAAAACAGTCCCTCATCGATTCCGGTGGTCCCTCCCCCAACCCGCGCCCACCCTCTGTGTACACCCGCCTCACCACACCTGCTTCACCCCATACTTACCTCTGGAGCCTGGATCGATGATCTTGAGTGGACTGGGAACATGGCTGCACTCTTCAAACCGACCGCGATCTGAAGAAATGCAGGTAAGTTGTATAATGGCACAAAAGGTTTTTTTTTCAACTTTATACATATGTCGGCCATTTTTAGGAATTTTTTCACCAAATTTTCAACGTGGGGTTCTTGGGACCTCACCTCATGAACTCAATCACTGTCATTTTGTTATTCAGTCCTGAAAGGTGATTTCGCGGTCACTGTGTGGAACCACCTTTTGGGACCAGTTAATGAAATGACAATGTCACAGTTCATAAGGTAGGCCCCCAAAAACCCTATGTTGAAAATGTGGTGAAAAAATTCCCAAAAATGACTGTTTTACCAGCGTACGTTGCGCAGTTCCTACGCATGCTCGTAAGTTTGAGCATTTTTAATATTTTCACTCCAGATTTTCAACATTGCCATTTTACCACACCTTCTTATGAACACTACAGTTGTCATTTTTCACATTTCATCTGAAATGTGTTTTTGCACATGTAGCGCACAATGGCGCGGTCGGTGTGCAAAATCAATGTTCAGGACAGATTAAGAATATCACAGTGACACTGTTCATGAGGTAGGCTCCCAAAAACCCTATGTTAAAAATCTGGTAAAAAATTCCCCCAAATGACTGTCTTATGAGCGTGCATTGCGCAGTTCCTATGCACACTCACAACCTCGAGCATTTTTAATATTTTCAGTCCAGATTTTCAGCACTGACATTTTACCACACCTCCTGATGAACAGTACAACTGTCATTTTTCACATATCACCCGAAATGTGTTTTCAGACATGTTGTGCACAGTGGTGTGGTTGGTGTGTGTGAAATCAATGTTCAGGACAGATTAAGAAAATCACAGTGACACTGTTCATGAGCAGAGGTCTTAAACTGGCTATGTTGAAAATTTGGTGACAAAAGTCCATAAAATGACTGTGTTATGAGCGTGCATTGTGCAATTTCCACGCACCCTTGTAAGTTCACAAGTAATCTTTTCAGTCCAGATTTTCAACATTGGCATTTTTCCACACCTCCTTATGAACAATACAGCTGTCATTTTTTTCACACCCTGGCTGAAATGTGTTTTTGCACTTCCGGTGCAGAAAAGCACGGTCGCTGTGGGAAATCAGTGTTCGGGGATAGATTAAGAAAATCACAGTGACACTGTTCATGAGCTGAGGTCCCAAAATATCTGTGTTGAAAATCTGCTGTAAAAAATCCCCAAACTAATTACATTACGGGTGTGCGTTGCACAGTTTCTTTGCACACTCGTGACTTCATCAGTTTTTTTGTTTTCATTCCAGATTTTCAACATTGCCATTTTTTACACCTCCTCATGAACAGTACAGCTGTCATTTTTCACATCCTGTTTGAAATGTGTTTTCGCCCCTGTGGCAACAAATGGCTCAGTCACTGTGCAAAATCACCTTTCAGCCAACGAATTGATAGTGCCTCTGTTCATGCGGCGGGATCACAAAAAGCCCATGTTGAAAACTTGGAGTAAAAATACCAAGAAAAGCCCAGGGTGTTAGGGTTTTGGACCATAACGCCCTACCCTGTAGGGACTGACAGGCATCAGGGATGTGAATTGGGATTATGGACAGTAATGCTCATGCCATTCTATCCCCACCCTCACCCTGCAGCCAGTGACAGGCATTGAGGTGCACCTTGGACTCTTTGGCCCCAGAATTCATCCCATTCTCCTATACTGCACCCATTTCAGCGTATTTCCTTATGGAATGAGATGAGTAAAGGCCAAACACCCAAGGCACACCTCGACACTAGCCAGTTTCTGCAGGGTAGGGTGAGATGAAATATCGTGACTGTTATGGGTGATGACCCAAAGGCACACCTCAATGCCTTTCCATCTCTGCAGGGTGGGGTTGGCATCAGTTCAGTACTTCACTGCCATTCCTATACTGCATGGGTCCTGTTCCCATAGGGACCTGCATCTGGCACAAGCTGTGACAAACAGCAGCTTGCACCAACGCCTGGTGTACCAGGGACCCTGCACCTGATTCAGGTACAGAAGGGGTCCCAGTAGGTAAGTCCCCACGCTTGTGCTGACTGAAACCCTGCTGCAAACCCCTAGCGCACCACACAGGTCCACCACAGGCCACCAGAGACTAACACAGGACCCCCGTCCCACTGGGTAATGGGCATGTGGACCCAGCTTGGTGGCCAGTGTCCCCCACCAGCTGTGGAGGTGAGTGTGGGATGTGTCGGGCACTGGGAAGCAGTCGGGACTGGTGTATGGTGGGGTTTTGGCACCACCTGCTAGGGCATGGGTGGACACTGTACCACCATTAGTTGGTGCTGCAGTAGCATCAATGGGAAAGGCATCAGGGGAGCTGCTGCCAGTATGGGTAGCATCAGGATGGGGGTACCAACATTGGTACATAGGTGGCATCAGGGAGCTATAAGGGGTGCCATTGGACCACTAGGACAGAGGCCACACATATGGGGCCACACTAGGGGTTGTACGGTGGATGGACCATCACCCATGGTGTGCTGCACACAGGCATGTCACCTAAGGGAGAATGTTTAAGTCCCCTTACGCCTGCCCTAGCTGATCTAAGGGCACTTAGAATTTCTCCCACCAGGTGATGTCTGTGAATTGCAGGATGCCGCTTGCATTGGCCACAGTGCTCCTACCACTGTGCCACAGTGCATTGCAGTTGCAAGCCCTGTTTGGGACAGGTGGACTGAGGTCAACGCAGGCCACCTCTGTGAATTGCACTGAGGGCAGTCATGGACGCAAGGTGCACCTTGCACCATATCTGATCGCTGCAGGCACCTTGCGTCCGACGCAGGGCTTTGACAATCAGGCCCCATCTGTCTAACTCCTGCACTTCCACTGCTAATGCCAGTAAGCGACTATTCAGCATTGACAAATGCTTGTGTAGTATGCTCTGGCCCATAAAAGGCTCACAGCTGACCAGTGGGAAGTTCATTAATTAGGTACAAACTGCATCTCCTTTTTAATGTCTTTACAAGTGACATTGCAGAGGGACTGGAAGGAAAAGTATGCCTCTTTGCAGATGACAGAAAGATCTGCAGCAGGGGTTATACACAAGGAGGTGTGGAAAGGATGAGAAGGGACTTGGCAAGGTTGGAGGAATGGTCAGAAGTATGCAAGCTTGTATTCAGTGCAAAAAAGCACAAAATAATGCACTTGGGAAACAAAAACCCAGGGGAAGATTACACAACGGGGGAGCGGCGGAGAGTAGTAACAACAACAAAAATGGAAAGGGACCTGGGGGTAATCATATCAGATGATCTTAAGGTTAGAAAGCAATGTGAGAAGGCAGTAAGGAGGGCTGGGGGATATCGGGATGCACAGGGAGAGGCATCACCAGCAGAAAACAGGAAGTTGTTATCCCTCTGTACAGACAGTTGGCGAGACCCCATCTGGAGTACTGCGTCAAGTTCTGGAGACCGCATCTCCGCAAGGGCATAGACAGGATGGAGAAAGTCCAGAAGAGCGCAACTATAATGGTGCAGGGTCTGCACAGAAGACATATGAGGAGAGACTAAAGAAGTTTAATATGTATACCCTTGAGGAAAGGAGGGAGCGGGGGGACATGATAGAAACTTTTAAGTACCTCAAGGGAATCAACAAAGTCTAGGAGGATAGCATCTTTCAGAAAAAGAGATGTGCAAGAACAAAAGGACAAAATTTGAAGATAGAGAGGAGAAAGCTCAGGGGCAATGTGAGGAAGTATTTTTTTCACAGAGAGGGTGGTGGAATCATGGAACTGCCTTTCTGAGGAGGTTGTGGGGTCTAAAACTGTGGGAGAATTCAAGAATGCATGGGACAGACATAAGGCAATTCTTGTGGGGGGTGTAGGAAGAAATGGACTGTTGGTTAACTAGGATCTGCAGCTTATCCTGTAGGTAGGGGAAATGGGCAGACTAAGTGGGCCAAGCGGTCCTTATTTGCTGCCAAAGTCTATGTTTCTATCTCTCCTGTCCACAAGCTCAGCCCAGGCTAATGTACAAAGACTTCATCACATTTCTCATAAGTCTTTCTTAAACATGTTTTATCTGTTTACAGCAGTGCACCTGATTTAAGGCCAAAAGCAAATAGTTATAGTAGCAGAGCCCCCCTTCCCCAACACACACACACACACATACATACTCCCCAAAAAGCTGCTTAAAATCCTGCAATTCATTCAAACTAGTTCCATTTTCTTACTTAGTTGGGGTTCATTGCCAACAAGTGGAAAATCATGTACCTAGGGCACAGGAACCCCGATGCTGAATACAGGATGGGGGGAGATACTGATACTCACTAGGCATGAAAGGGTCCTTGCGGTTATTATATCAGAGGACCTCAAGGTGGCAGTACAGTATGACAAGGCTATGGGCAGGGCAAATTAGATTCTGGGGTGCATAAGGAGTGGCATCTCCAGTAAGAGGAGGAGGGATGTTGTGCTGCCATTGTATCATTCCCCGGTATACCCCCAGCCGGAGTTCTGTGTCCAGTTTTAGAGCCCACACTTCAGAAAGGACATAAGGTGGAGGTTTTCCAGAGGAGGGCAACTAAAATGGCTCAGGATTTTCTCAGGAATCCGTACAAGGGAAGGCTGAAGAATCTTGACATGTACGTTCTGGAAGAGAGGAGGGTGAGAGGTGACATGATCAAGACCGACAAAGTACCTCACAGGGGTAAACAGGGTACAGTCAGGGAGTTTCCTTCAAATGAGGATGAGCACCCAAACCAAAGGACATGCAATGAAGCTGGGAGGGAGGAGTTCAGGATAGATGTGAAGAAATATTTCTTTACTGAAAGGGTGGTAGATGCCTTGAACAGACTGCCAGGAGAAGTGGTGGAAGCTAAAATGGTAGGGGGCATGACGCATGCATGGGATAAAAAAAGGGCTATATTAGAAAAAGGGGAAGGAGGGGGTCAACAGAGATCAATAGGACTATAGAGGTGGAGTAGGTTCAAGTTCATTGCAGGAAAAATCCATTAAGCAAGCTCATTCACAAGGAGGTCCTGATGGACACAGGCAGAATAAGACATTTATTTATTTATTTAAGAGTTTCACCAGGAAGGCATACTGAGCGGAGTACCACTCAATTCCAAATGCATCCTGGGGGAAAGGGGAGAGGACCAGTACAGCAAATGAAACAGATGCATTACAATACAGCTATTTCAGTACAGAGTAAGCAGGAATATACAATATCAAGCAAAGACTAGGCAAACAGCAGACAAGAGTACCTAACTAGTTTCAGTTCTAGTTGCAGTAACATATACAGGCAAGAGTTACAAGTATGTAGAGATCACTTGGGCAGACTGGGTGGGCTGAGTGGTCCTTTACTGCTGACAAATTCTATGTTTCTATGGCATCATGTGTTCATTCTGGTGCAGCGTTTATTTAAAGTTGGACCTACCATACATCCAGCTGTAAGGTACAGTAAATTACTGAATTAGATGCAGCCCACTTACAGTACAATAAACAGAACCCCAGTGCTTCGAGAAGCATTTACTCTTCGTAAGGCTGCTTAAACAGCTGGGGTTCTACTTGCAGTGTCCACACCAGTATGCTGATCTTAAAATTGGCACCACATCTGAATGAGTACTTGATTCTTCCTCTCTCCATTTCTTCCCCACTTTAAAACCTGCTTGTCCTGAGTTAGTTTTGGGCTGGCGGCCCCTAGCCAGTGTTAGAAGATGACCAATAAGTGGCACTGAAAGACCTCAGACTTCACAGACTGTGAAGGCAGCTGCTCACCCACCATCTTGGCAAGAAGAAGGCTGCAGCTGTGGCCACCGATGACTGTTGGGGCGTGGGGATGGGAGACCAAAGGGGACAGACATGAGATAAAATCATAATAAAAATTGTGAGGCCTTCACCATCTTTCCAAAATGCTTATGAGTGAAAGAACACTCTGAGGTTTTTCAAATGGCAACACAATCTGGTGAGCCCTGTGTCTGCCGTCTGACATCAGGCATCAACCAACATAAAATAGCCTAAAGAAGGCAGTGTGGTCATGTGATTACTGAAATACTGGAGATTACATATTTATAAGAACAAAAGAATATCACACAGAAGTTGGCACATGTGTCCATAGCAGCTGTCTCCTGCTTCTCAGTAGTTATACTTACACCCTTGAGGTACTTGAAAGTTTCTATCATATCCCCTCTTTCCCTCCTCTCTTCCAGTGAGTACATATTGAGGTCCCATAATTTCTCCTCATACATCTCGTGTTGCAAGCTCTGTACCATCTCATTCGTCCTTCTCTGGACCATCTCCAGAGTGTTAATATCCTTACGAAGGTGCGACCTCCAGAACTGCACACAGTACTCCATGTGAAGCCTGACCATGGCTTTATATAATGGCATCACTACCTCCCTCCTTATGCTGGTGATACTCCTGCCTTTGCACCCCAGCATGTCACTGGCCCTCTCAGCTGCCTTGCCATTTTGACATTTTCAGGTCATCTGAAATAAGAACCCTCAGGTCCCTTTCCTTCTTTGTGACTGTCAGCAACTCCCCCATCCTGTAGCTTTCCCAGGATTTCTGTGTCCCAGGTGCAGAATTTTGCACTTTTTTTGAATTAAACTTCAGTTGCCAGTCCTCTGACCATTTTTCAAGCTTCCCCAGGTTCCTCCTCATTTTCTTCACCCCCACTGGGGTATCCACTGTCTTACAGATCTTGGTGCCATCTGCAAACAGGCAGACCCATCCCTTCAGCCCTTTTACAATGTCACTAA
Organism: Neoceratodus forsteri; assembly: GCA_016271365.2. Classification (NCBI taxonomy): domain Eukaryota; kingdom Metazoa; phylum Chordata; order Ceratodontiformes; family Ceratodontidae; genus Neoceratodus; species Neoceratodus forsteri. The sequence goes on along the minus strand of CM028134.1, from coordinate 1,101,430,248 downwards.
TGAAGACATTGAACAGGACTGGCCCCTGGACCAATCCCTGCGGCACCCCACTGGTCACCCCCACTCCCGATACTGCACCCCATTTACCACCACTCTCTGCCTCCTGTTTCTTACCCAGTTTCTAACTCACTTTACCACCCTTTCCCCCATGCCCAGCCTACTCAGCTAGTTTATCAGCTTCCTATGTGGGACGGTGCCAAAGACTGGGCTTAAATCAAGATAAGCATAGTCCACTGCCCCACTCTGATTTACTTCCCCTGTCACCCAGTCAAAGAAATCAACCAGATTTGCCTGACATGACCTCCCCACTGTGAATCCATGTTGCCTATGATCCTGGGCTCCAATGGCTTCTAGATGCCCCACTGTCCTTTTTTTAAGCAATTCCTCCATGATCTTCCCCACTACTGAGGTGAGGCTGACTGGCCTATAGTTCCCCGCCTCCTCCCTACTGCTGGATTTGTATAGAGGGACCACATGTGCTTTCCTCCAATTCTCTGGTACCACCCCTGTGTTGAATGACTCAGTGAACATGGCTGCCAGAGGTACTGTTATTTCCCTTCACAGTTCTCTTAATATCCTTGGGTGTATGCCATCTGGTCCCATCACTTTTTCCACCTTCAATTTAGTCACCTCCTGCAGGATTCTTCTGCCTGTGAATGGACTATTGTCCGCCTCTTCATGCCTTCGCAAATGCTGTACTGCTGTAACCCTTGCCCCTCCCCCTTATCTGTGAATACTGAACAGAAAGACACAGTGGATGTCTTGGTCCCTCCCAAGACATCCACTGTCACATGACAGTTCTTAGACATGGGACTATCACTTCCAAATACCTAAACAGCACGTATAAGCAAGCAACATTCAGCATTGACAAATGCTTGTTTTAATATAGGGATTATAATGTTACCACTCCATGAGTTAGGTATATCATTTTCTGCTATCATTTTACTGAATAATTATTGCAAATATGTTGCATCTCCATTCTAGCTGTATTTTGTATAGGAAAGGGAGTAATTTATCGGGTCCTAGGGCTTTATTTGGTCTTGCTGCTTTTATTGCTTTGCTAATTTCTGTAGGTGTTATATTTCACAGATTGATTTCTCTTGTTTGAGTTAGGTATGGACAGAGCCTCTACTTTTCTGCGGCACAGTGGGACCAAGTTCTGCAGCAAGACTACCATTTGCTGCAGAACTTCTGCGGCGGTGGTTTGTGATTACTGCAGAAGTTCTGCGGCACTAACAAACTACCAAATCACAGTGTCAGCTTGTCATCCTGACTTCACTTTCATGGCAGTGGTTATAGCAATCAGGATGGTGGAAAGCACAGTAACACTAGTTCAAACAAGCATCTGTCAATGCTGAATGTTGCTTGCTTCTATGTGCTGTTTAGGTATTTGGAAGTCATTGGAGTGCAAATATTGAAAATTTGCGAACTTATGAGCATGCATAGGAACTGCACAATGCACGCTCGTAAAACAGTCATTTTTAGGATTTTCATAATTTCAACATAGCCATTTTAAGACCTCTGCTCATGAACAGTGTCACTGTGATTTTGTTAATGTCCCATACATTGAGTTTGCATACCGACTGCGCCATTGTGCGCTACATGGGCGGAAACACATTTTGGGCAGGATGTGAAAAATGACAGCTGTACTGCTCATAAGGAGGTGTGGTAAAATGGCAATGTTGAAAATCTGGAGTGGAAATATTGAAAATTCGCAAACCTACGAGCATGCATGGGAACTGTGCAACGCACACTCGTAAAACAGTCATTTTTAGGAATTCTTTCACCAAATTTTCAACATTGCCATTTTAAGATCTCTGCTCATGAAAAATGACACAGTGATTTTCTTAATGTGTCCCATATACTGAGTTCGCACACCGATTGCGCCATCGTGCGCTACATGGGCAGAAACATGTTTTGGGCAGGATGTGAAAAATGACAGCTGTACTGCTCATAAGGAGGTGTGGTAAAATGGCAATGTTGAAAATCTGGAGTGAAAATATTGAAATTTTGCGAACTTACGAGCCTGCGTAGGAACTGAGGTATTCAGGCCTGAATGGTGATTTCGCAGTCGCTGCGCAGTCACTGCGCAAAATCATCCTTTGGGCCCAAATAACGCCATGATAGTGACATCATTCATGAGAAGGGGTCCCAAAAACCCCATGTTGAAAATTTGGTGCAAAAATTCCCAAAAATGCCTGAGATATGCAACAAAGTTGAAACCCCCCATCTAGCCCATTATACAGCTTACCGGCATTTCCTCAGTTCGCAGTCGGCTTTGAAGAGTGCAGACGTGTTCCCGGTCCACCGAAGATCATCGTGCCAGAGTCCGAGGTGAAGGGGGTGGGGAGGCTGGATGCACAGTGGGTGGGTGTGGTTGTGGGAGGGGTTGGGAGACGCGCCATGATCATTTTTGTCTTACAGGTAAAAAAAAAAAAAGACTAGGGGACCGCTTGGCCATGCTGGGGTGGGCTCCCAGTGTGGCACAAGGACGTTGGGGGTTCAGCCGACGGGGATTGGGCACCCTCGTCGGCCATGGATTTATTGCCACGCTAGTGGGCCCCAGCGTGGCACAAGGACGGGCGATTCAGTCGACGGGGATTGGGCATCCCCCGCCGGCAAAGGATCAGTTTGCCATCACTGGGGTGGGCTCCCAGCATGGCACCTACTACTGGGGGACGAAGCTCAGCTGATGGGATTGGGCACCTGTCGGCTATACAGTGCGCATGGGCGCCGCGACCGCTGCTGCGGTGTCGGGAGCGCGAGCAGCCGATATCTTATCGGTGCTCACCGGGAAGCGTAGCCCCCTTTCAACTGTATGCCACTGCATTTTGGAGCATGTCATACACAGCTCCAAAATGCATTGGCTTACAGGGGCCGCGCCTGCCAGCACACTGACTGAATTGGAGGAGGAGGTGACACACCTCTGAAATCTCCAATGATGGCACTATGTTTCTTGCACATGCATGCAAGCAACATAAAAATAACAGACTTATAAAAATAATTTTATGTCTAAAAAGGCAAAACAAATGTCTCTCCCTTAAGGTCCTAGCCTGTTGCATAAATGACATATGCAGAGGGGATCTTACGTGATAAATAAGGTATTTCTGTATGCATGCTATCTATCCCACTCATGAGGTTTCCACTGTCTATCACTTATATATTTGTATGTGCTTTCTACACCACTCATGAGGTTCCCATTGTGTATCACTTATATATTTATATGCAATCTGTAACATACATACAAATGTGTGTGCGTGTGTGGTGAAAGAGACAGAGATACTGTATATGTGTGTGTATATGTGTGTGTATGTATATATATGTGTATATATATATATATATATTTATAATTTCCATGAACTTGTATCCTCATTCATACAGGTCCCATTGGAAATGGAATACAGGAGTTATTGCAAAACTCATTTTTCATGTCAACCTGCTTACCCTGACACACTGCGTAACACCATCAGGCCATGACATGCTTATGAACCGATTGTGAGATAGAGCTCTCCAGCCCATCACAATGTGTCCACCATGTGACAGAACACTGCACCATACCTTCCCAGGCTCTGAGCAGTGATGTGTTCCACCAATCCTTGTGCTGCCCAGCCAACTCCCAGAACTAAACTCTGAACCCGAGTTGCTGGCATGGAAACACAGCATGCTACCCTCTGACAAAACAGTTGTCCCTGCACACAACATTTCTCAATAACTTTTAGGTGATTCTATCAACCAATAACAATATGTAATCAATAAACCTGGCAAAAATGCTTACAGTGCAATTATTTATTTAACAGGTCTATTCTTTCAACAGGTCTACACATTATTATATTCCACTTTTCTGGACATAATTACTTTATTTTTCTTTAAAAATGACAGTTAAATTCATTTTACCAGTTATTCATTTCAGATGGCATCTCTACACCTTAAAGGCACAAATAGGTTTATACAAAATGAGGTATGGACTTAACAAGTCTGTGCTATTGACAAGGTTTTGTTTAAGTTGGCTCTAGCACAATAATGTAAGACTGAAAATTGTATTAGGCTGCAGTGCAGGTTGAGCAAATATCACCATGCATGATGTGCTGTGCTACCATCTCTGGCAGTGGGAGCTGTGGTAGATAAGTGACTGTTCATTTCTGTTGCAGAATGCAGCCATTTCGTTAGCAAATGTATGATGTTACAGCAATGATAACATCATATTCTGAGCATATGGGGGGTTGGATATAAAAAGAGGGAAGGAGCCAGATTCTAAGGATAAACAGAAATATTAATAAAAAATCACCAGGAAGAGTGAATTCTGTGGCATCGCAGACGTTCTGCGGTAGATTGCAATTTCGGCGCAAACTTCTGCGGCCACAGAATTCTAGGGGCCTTGGGTATGGATAAAGGGAATTTGTTATTGTGTCATCATAAAACAGTTGTTTTATAATGAGCTACCAATCATAAGGGTGAATAGTCGCTGTTATATTAGTTGCATAGTTTCCTGTTCCTATTGCATCAAGTTGCCAGAATTTTTTTGTGTTTCCTGATTCTATAACGTCATACATTTTGTTCCACTGCATTGTTGAAAGAGAGTTTTCTGTGTTTCCAGAAAAGCTCTATAATCTTTTCTTGTTTTATTCAGAGTTTTTATGTTTTCTGGTACATGATTTTTCCGTACATAGCATATCAGCTTGCCCACTTATTTCTGGTATCTTGTGCAATCCTTGTTGGACCATGTTTCATTAATTGGTTTCCTTTTTTGATCAGAGCAGGCAAACATTCACTTGATATCTCCTGTATAATATCATGTATCACCTTGGCAGGAGTATGGTCTGTTATTGCATTCATTTTTTATTTGAGAATGATAACTTAAGAGGGTTGTAGTTATTTGTTGGTCTACAGTCTTGGGGCCAGATATTCAAACTGCGCCCAAAATATGCACAATAGCAGGAGCAAGCACAAGTCAATTGCGCACATGTGCAACAGACGTGATATTCAAACATGGAGCAAGTCAAATTACGCAACCAGACAAAGTCTGAATATCGCACAACCTGCGCCATAGCGCAACCAGGAAGGGCAAGCTGAGCACATATGATGCGCCATAGCGCAACAAGGCCAGCCCAGCTGAGCAGTCCAGAGGCGCCATAGCACAAGCAGAAAGCCCCCTAGCAGCAGAGCAATGGAACTGCACAACCAGGGAGGTAGGCAGGGGTCCACCATCTATGCCACAGATGGGCACAGGAACACACTGCAGAACAAACAATACACCCTCACTCCCAAAGCACAGCATCACTGGTGGAGGGACGGAATATCCACCGGCCCATGGGGACAAGCCAACAAAGCACAGCTGGGCCATGGTGTCCCAGCACACCCACTGGCAAGCTGAGACTGCCACACAAAGGGGGCGGACAACCCAAGTGCACAACAGCACCCCCCTGTGCACAGCACACCCTGCATTGGTACCCCAAGACACCACCCATGAGCAGTGACTGTGACCATCTCTGCAAGAATCCTCATGCCCCCCGCCACAATGCAACCATGTGTACCACAGAACCATACAAGCCAGACCCATCAGGAGCACACAGCAGTGTGTGGCAGCACACGGCCAGACCAGCTGAAAGCCAGTACCACACCAGGGACACCTCCCCATGCACACACACATTCCCAGGACAATACCACCCCAGATGCCATGCACACCACTGCAACTGAGCACCCATAGCCAGCTGCAAATCAGAGACCACCACAGTATTCATATCAAAATAGATTTATAGAAAGAAAATATTAACAGGAACACACAACTATTTACAGCTATATACAAGAAAGGGGTGGGGGTACGGGTAAAAGGTAGGGGTGGGTAAGGGGCAGGGGTTTAGAACTGGGTAAGGGAAGGCAGGGTGTGAGGGTTGGGTAAAGGGGGTAGGTGTGGGGCAGCTACTGCCCTCCAGGCTGCACAGCATCAGGCTGCCTCTGGTCCTATGTCCTCCTCCGTCGCCTCACTCCCCTCTGGTGTATCTCTCTTAGAATGCCCAGGGACTGCAGTGAAACTTCCAGCAGGTGGTGGACAGCCTGCTCAATCCTCCGCAGGACCCGGACACCTAGGACAAGGGACAAAATCAATGGCTATGACTGTCCACAACCCTGAAGCCCACCCAACATGCATGGCATACAGCCAAGTGCCCCGCCCCTGTGATGGACTGCACCCACCCACAGTGACCGTGCACAAGACAAGCCCAACCAGACAGCAACAGCCATGTGTGCACTGCACACACACCCCACCCATGACCAGCACAGCACAACCGAGGCTGTACAGTGACATGGCTACATGGTGGGAAGTTAGTGCCACAGCCATGTGCCCAGTGCATGCATGGACCACCAGTGATGCACTCACAGACATGCAGTGCCACTGGACAGTGCTGACTGTCACACGTCGCATGCATGGCAGTGTTGTCCATGGATGCTGGCCATGCCCTGCTCCCCCCCACAGCATGCAATAGCATCCATGATGTAATGACACTCACCCTCATCAAGCCACTGCTGCTGCTGCTGCTGTGGCCCAACACCGCCACCACCTTGGCCAGCCACCGCTGCAACCCCTCTCCGAGCCTCATCCCGGGCCCACCTCCGCTCCTCCATGCCAGTGGGAAACAAAAGTTGAGAAACACATCAGTGAAATCCCAAAGCAGACAGCCCCCTGCCCCAATGAGTGTGTCTGCCCACACAGCCAGACCCATACATCACACACCTGCAAACACCGTCACAGCCAACCATAGACTAACCCTCCCCAATGTGCTGGTCACACTACACAGTGTTACCCATGCGGTCAATACAGGTGCATAGACGGCTCACCCACCTGGACTAGGCACCACGCCCCTCCTGGCACATGACCTTAGGCACGCCAGCAGTGCGGGCTCCCTCCTGCGCAGGTCACTGTACCAGTGCCTGCACTGCTCCGGTGTTCTCCACTGCCCAGTGGCCTACTCAAGATCAGTGGCCACCTGCTGCCACACATGGGTGCGGGCCACGTTCAGGGGTTCCTCCCCAAACAGTGGCCCATGGTGAGACTCCACCACAGCCACCAGGTTGGCCACCTCCAATGCACTTCACTGTGGAGCTCTCCTGCGTGCCATCCCTGCAGGTATATAGTAGGCAATATGGCGCTCCACAGTGCGGCAACCCCACGTGGAAATGTTGCGCAATACAACTCCATCAGTCCCTATCGCACTGTTCATGTAGCGCCGTCGGTCCCTATCGTGCTGTTACCGAACATCGCAATAGAGCTGCAGACATGCCATATGTACAGCGCCAAGGGGCCAAAGGTCAGGCACAAGGTCATGGGTCTCTGGCGCAAGGCCACGCACAGCGCCATCGGACGCCTACATGTCCAGTGCGATCAGTCGCCTGTGTGCCATTGCCACAGTGGGCTATTGCGCAGTTGTGCCACAGCGCCATGTGGTGACCGGCGCTGTAGCGCCACTGGCACAATGGTGGCTGTGTCCTGAATTGCCGATCGTGCACAGCATGTCATCAGTGTGGCAGACGCCTGCGTAAGCTACCTGGGCATGTGCAGTGTGGTGTACTATGCAGTCATAGAACTGCACAATTTGACTCAGCCGGCTCAACCATATTGCGCAACAGAGCAATATTCAGCCGTCATATGCAAATCATCTGATCAGCCATTCAATGGTGCAGCGGCGTGATTTGCATCTCATTAAAGTTGCTCCACTCCTAATTTAGTTTAGTTTATTGTTCTAGGAATTACTACCTTTGAGCCAGAGGCTCTTTTACAAAGGTTCCATGTCAATTAGGTACAGTACAAAAGGTTACATAGATAACACAACAATTTGTGTTGTGTCAAGAGCAAGAAAACATATACAAATACATATCAAATCACTTGTGCAAAAGGACATGAGATATCAATAATCACATTATTATTACAAGAAAGAGGTCATGCCAGATTAGGAGAAACAAATAGGGAAAAAGTCCAGAACAGAGAGGTTAAGTGAAAGGTGTGGGGAGCAGACAATAGCAGGAGAAAAGGTTTCCCAAACATGTCTTTGTCAAATAACGGAACAGGGTGGGTAGTGAGAAAATAAGAGGTTTAATCAGGGCAGTCACAGGAGCTGGAGGTGGCAAGGTGAGAGAAAAGTCTTGATTTGAAAATATCTAGAGAGGTGGAGGCAGTAATATGAGTGCTGAGGGCATTTAGCCAGCTGGGGGCACGATAGGCAAATGATCTTTGTCCCTGAGAAGTCCGGCATCGGGGGACTTGGAGAGGCTGGTGTTCTGATCTTCTGGTAAACGGGTGCTAGCGCTCGGGCATAACAGGTCTTGGATACAGGGTGGAGTGAGGCCCAGAGTGGATTTTTTTCGCCATCAGGCAGGTAAGGTACTTTATCTGGTTTGAGAGTTGCAACCAACCTGAGTCAGCATAGAGTTCACGTGTGGGTATGTCGATGTGCACCAGTGAGTAGCCGACAGGCCTTATTTAGGATGTTGTAATGCTACTCAAGTGCTGTAGCAGTGGCAGATCCATATATAATCAAGCTACAGTCAACGACTGAGATGATAGAAGATTGGATGGCAATCCTCAGTGCAGAATGGGTAAGAAGCTGTCGGTTCCGATACAGAATCCCAATTCACTGATTAATAGTTTTTGCTGTACTATCAATGTGAGTTGCAAAGGTTAGGCCTTGATCAAAGTTGATTCCAAGATATTTGAAAATTGGCACTTGTTCAAGGGTATTTCCCAGGTATGTATTAATGGTGAGTGGGACTTGCCGTTTCTTGCTTTGCGGGTTAGAGAAGAGCATGGATTTAGTTTTTTTGTGGTTTAGAACCAGCTTATGTTCAAGGAACCACATCTCAACTTTGGAAAAAGAATGCTGAAGGTTGAGGCGTAAGAGGTTCGGATCTTTATGAGTGGCAAGAATCACGGCATCATCGGCATAGAAGATTAATTGTTCAGGGCAGGATTTGGGGAGGGAATTTAGGAAAGGCTGAAAAGGAGGGGGCCCAGGATGAAGCCCTGGGGAACTCCTGAGCGAACCGGTTTTGAGTCTGAGAGAACTCCAGCTACTTTTACAGATTGAGAGTGCTGAGCAAGGTAATTTTTTACCCAGTCACCAGGACCCTGCGAGAGCCCTAGGGATAGAAGTTGTTTGATAAGTAGGCCATGGTGTACTGTATCAAATGCCTTGGTTAAGTCAATGTAGACTGCTCCAGTTAGGTTTCCTTTGTCCATGGCATTGTGGATTGCTCCTGAGAATTCAAGTAGGGCAGTCGATGTGCTGTGCTCTTTCCAAATCCATGCTGCTGAGTGCATAGGATGTTGTGCTTTTCCAGGTAGTCTGAAAGTTGGTCCGCCACCAAGCCGCTCAAGGGCCTTAGAGAGAGGTGGTAGTATTGATATCGGGCGATAGTTACCAGGCAGTGACTTATCACCACTTTTGTGCACCGGAGTGACAACTGCAGCCTTCCATTTCCTAGGGAATTGGCTGCAGAGGGAGAGATTGAAAATTTTTGTGAGGGGAGCAGTACTTCCTCCAGAGTGAGGGACAGAGTTTAAGGTCAATAGTGTCGCTGCTTGCTCGGGACTTAGAAATGGCCTTCTTTACATATTTATAGACTTCATGTGCCTTTACTAGTTTGAAATGGAAGAGTGGTTTGGTTGGAGAGGCAGTAGTAGAAGTAGAAATTGAGGGTCAGCATCAGTAAAGAAATCAGATGAGAGGACACCACTAAGGTCTGTGAAGGTATCATTTAGGGTGTTTGCAATGATCTCTGGGTCTAATGTAGTGGTTCCATCCACATTCATTATTGTAGGAGAGGATTTGGACTGCTGACCCATGATATTCTTTTATGTTGTCCCAGAAGGATTTCCCTTTGTCCCAGGAGTTGGAGAGGGCATTCTTGAAGTAGGAGCTCTTCATCAAGCGGATCTGTTTAGTACAGTGGTTGCGAGCCTGTTTATAGTTTTGAATGTCCGACAGTGTGCCAGTAGCTCTTGCAGTGGCCCAGAGGTGATCCCTAATTTTGAGTTGTGCCAATAGCTTTGCCGTGAGCCAGGGATTTGTGAGTGCTTTGATTTTGCGCTTTTTTACTGGTGCATAGGTGTCACAGGCAGTGTTGAAAGTAGTACAAAGTAATCAAGGGCTAGGTCAACATCTTGAGTTTTGTAAATCAAGGACCAGTCTATCTGCCTAAGACAGGTCTTGAGATGAGTAAGGTTGCCATAAGGTAGGACTCGGCTATAGATGGTTTTGGAGGCAGCTTCATAAACTTATTTGTCCAGGTACATATTATTGGAGAGTGATCACTGAGCGAGTCAGGAGAACACTTACATTGGTTATACGGGTAGGGTGGCTGGTAAGGATCCAGTCAATGAGGGTGCTGGTCCCTGATTTGTAGTTTTTCCTGGTAGGGGAGTTTACCACTTGTGTTAAATTTGCTGCTAGCTTTGTTTGACCCTGCATCAGGAGCAAGCCAATTTATATTAAAGTCCCCAAGGAGAAGGAGTTCGATGTCAGAAGGTTGTCTACTTACGAACTCGAGGACAGCCTGTAGGCTGGAATCAGGATCTTTTGGTGGGATATAGACAGCAGCAATCGTGAGGACTTTGTTTTGGGCACCAAGTAGTATCTTGATAGGGAGGAGTTGCACTGAGGTTTCTGTGGTGGGATAAGAACCAGGGAGACAGGTGAGGTAGTCCTTTATGTAGATTGCACATCCACCACCCCTTTTTGAGGTCCTATCCAGCCTGAATATCTTGTAGCCTTGTATAGAGATGGTATGATCCGGAGTATTAGGTGTCAGCCAAGTTTCGATGATGGCAAGGATATCCGGGTTGTGTTGGCTGGCAAAGATTTGAATGGAGGCCAGTTTTGGGAGGAGACTACAGATGTTTAAGGTAGCAATTTTGAGCCCCCCCTCCATTTTGGCAGGCTTTGTTGTACTGTAGGAGACAGGGCCAGAATTTGAGTGGACACTTCCTGATATCAAGAGGAGGAAGAGTAGGAGTTTAAGAGACAGTTGCTGTACTTTGTAGTCAATTGAATTACACTTCTGAGGCTTATGCGGCTTGGACCAGTGCAGGCGTCTAGGGACCCAGAGCAAGGATATTATTAGTAAGAGAGGATGATATGCCCATTTATCTTTGTTGTAGCTTGTCAGTTGCACCCAGTTTGCATGCATTGCGCTATAAATGTGCGACATTGATCAGCAGTGGCCATATTCAGTTACTGCAGGTGATAGGTGAGTTGCATGCTGTGTGATGTTCTGGACTATGGTCTTAGGGAGTTGCTGTATACTGCACAGTCACAGGTGTCCACTTTCACCCATACAGACTGTGACATGGCCGAGCCAGGAATGGGTGAGGAGGATGATGGTGGGCGGAAGAGGAGGCCCAACTTCACGAAAGTGGAGACAGAGGCACTCTTCGAGGCCTACCTGGAGGAAGAGCCACTACTCAGTGGACAGTGGGGCACTCCTCAGGCCCGTGCTGCTGCATGGGAGGGGTGGCTCATGCCATAAACCTGCACGGAAGCCACTAGCGCTCCATGCAGGAATGTAAAAAGAAGATGGGGACAGACAGGAGGAGGGTGAAGGAGAGGGTGGCAGCCCTCAGGGTGGCACACGCTGCTACAGGCGGGGGCCAGCTGGAGGTGGTGCATCTGACCCCGGCAGAGGACCGTCTTGCTGCATCCATGCAGCGCAGTGCCATCGAGGGCATTCCGGGAGGTGGCTTCCAGACAGGTGGTAGCCCATCGCTGCATGGTATGACATGATCGGGCAGGGAAGGTAGATCACATGCACTAACATGTTCTCACTTTCTTTTACAGATCCTGTACATCTGCAGGGGACGATGGTGGAGGGCCTGTCCACTGTGGACATCCAGCTGGAGTTGTAGGAGGGTCCATCCACCTCCGCTGGTAGCCGGCATGCTTTGCACCAGTGTGCACGCCTGGCTGCCATATCCGATGTCAGTGAGACAGGTGTGGGAGGTGCCCTTCCTGTGTCTCAGCGGTCTGGCATGCAGGCATGCCAGCATGCTGTGGCTGTGGCTCGAACCTGCACCATTGATGATGCAATGACCACTATGGGCATTGACAAGTGTGTGTCACATAATGGACACACAGCAGGACAGCTTGCGCCCATGGACCTAGCTGGTTCCAACGTGTGTGCCAGCACGTCAGCACAGTCTCAGGCTGTGCCTGTTAGCACGGTCGGGCAGCACCGGTGGCTGTACAGGTCACTGGCACTGTTGCGGCCACAGCAGTGGAATGACTGGTCCCTTGGGCACAGCAGGTGGAGGGGCAGCAGCAGCAGTCACCCACTGGGACTGGGGGTACAGGGCTCAACGGTGATGTAGGCGCACCGCCTGTGGACATGCCCATACCTGGTCCTGGTGAGCAACGCCCACTCTCAAGGGGTGCTGTACATCAGGTCCTTCCAGACCCTGAGGGACAGGTTGCTGATGTGGCAGATGACCCCTTTGATGAGAACACCAGCCTGCTGCGGGCATCGGTACAGCAGCAGATGCAGGTTGCAATGTCTGTGGAGGCACTGTGTGTGGCTGTGGAGCAGCACAGCAGGGACACAGAGAGGATCCTGTCCCGGATTGACCATTTGTGGGTGGATGTGACTGCCACCATTGACAGGCAGACTCAGGCATTGGTTACTGTCATGGCCTCATTGGGCACACAGTCAGGTGCCCCTGTGCCGCGCACACTGCGCAGTACGCTATCCACTCCCCATTCCCGGTGTCATGCAACACCCACCCTGTCGACACCGGGTTCTGCTGTGGGCATCTCGAGCACCCCTGGTGCAGGTATGTTCGGCATGCTGCAGACCCCTGTGCGGACAAGGTCGTGTTCGCACAGTGGGACCCCTGGTGGTCCATCGGTGTCACCCCATGTGGTCCATGTTCAGCCAGCCAGTGCTGCTGGGTCTCGTCGGGGCCGCCCATGCATCCGAGGTGGCCTTGGCACTGTACCACATGACTGACCTGTCTCCCAGTGCGGGCCCTGTCTGGTGCTGCCCTGTGTGCAATGTGTGTTTTGGTGGACAGTGCACCGGTGGGTCCCCTGCCCAACACGCTGACACATGGACCACCTGCACACCCTCCTGACTGCTGTCCACAGGTGCATGTGCATGATGATGCCTGCATTGCACTGTACACCAAGGTGCAAGGGTGCCCAGCATCTGACATGCATACATGGACAGTACAGGTGGTGGAGGTGGCACTGTCCATCTCCCTGGCTTGTGTCCCCCCCGGCTGTTGTTGATCTGTTCCCCCCACTGTCCTGACTCCTACCTCCACTGCACCAGGTACATCTACTGGATTCTGCACTCTGTGGCCCCACACACCTTCAGCTGCCCCTATTCTGTCCTCACCACTCCCTAGCCTGCACTGGTTTCACATGTCTGTTCCTGCTCTGCTGTGTACCTGCCCCTGTGCACTTTGTGCCTGGTATATGTGTGTGTGTGTGTGTGCGTGTCTGTCCATGTGGCATGTGACTGTTCACCCCTCCCTGGTTGTGTGTTTGTGCTCCTGTACCCTTCCACTCCCCTCGCCGTCATGCACCCCTGGTGTGTTACCCTGTGTGTATGTGGGTTGCACCCTGGACAGTGTTGGTTGCACATGGCCCCATGACTTACCTGTGCTGTGTGAAGTGCTCCTCTGTGATGGTGTCCCGGTGCAGCTGGGCCAGCCGGATCAGTTGGGGGTCATGCAGTCCAAGGGGGGGGGCTGCTCATCCCCATCATCACCGGCGTCACCAGCATCCTCATCGCTGTCCCCCTCCTCGACCTGTATGGCTATCCCACAGTCTTTGGCCATGTTGTGCAGGATACAACAGGCCAGGAATATCCCACAGGCCTTTGAGGGGCTGTACTGTAGGGCACCGCCGGAGGTGTCTAGGCATTGGAAGAGTGCCTTTAGCATCCCAAACACCCGCTTGATGATGTTGCATGTGGCGGCATGTGCCTCATTGAAGCGTTGCTGCGATGGGGTCGTGGGGCACTGGTAGGGTGTGAGCAGCCAGGGATGGAGTGGGTATCCACTGTCACCTGTGTGGAGATAGTGGAGGTTAGTGTCATGTTCAGGCCCATATTGCCCCTAGTCCTGTGTGCCACTCCCATGGCACCTGTGGCTTACCCACCCTTGCCCCCACTTTGCCAATCCTACATGCATACTCACCCACTAGATGTCCTGTAGGGATGTCCCACTCTCGAATCGATGGCACAGTGCAGACTGGTACCATATGAATGAATCGTTATTGCTCAGCCAGTGCGTGGCACAGACATTGATGATGCGCCCACTGGCATCACACACCACCTGGCAGTTGACACTGGAGAACACCTTCCGATTGCGATATGCAGCCCCATCGGGGCCAGGTGGTGTGTGAATGGCCACATGGGTGCAGTCTAGTGCCCCTAGCACGCCAGGCATACGTGCTACCCTGTGGAACTCCTGTATGTTTGCTGTACGCTCTGGCGCAGTGCTGGGGAAATGGATGTACTCCACAGCATGTGGCAGCAGTGCGCTGAGGAATTGGGTGAGGATGCATGACGTGGCCGACTGTGTTATGCCTGTGGTGTCCCCTGTTGGCCTCTGGAAGGTATCCGTGGCGAGCAAGCACATGTAAGCTGTTACCTTTGTCTCCACTGACAGAGGGTGACTCCGTCATGAGGGTGCCTGCATCACATCACTGCACAGCTTACAGAGCCGCCTCAGTATTGCCCTGTTCAGGCGGTACCGGCCCACAATCTCTACAACTGAATACAGCTCAAAGCTGATGCAGGCATGGTACTGCCTGTTGGGGGCATACCACCGATGGGCTCTTCCACGGCCACGTCCCCCTGCAGCATGCCTTCTCACCCGCCTCATTACAGCTTCCATGTGGAAGCTGGCACTGTCCATCTCCCTGGCTTGTGTCCCCCCCGGCTGTTGTTGATCTGTTCCCCCCGCTGTCCTGACTCCTACCTCCACTGCACCAGGTACATCTACTGGATTCTGCACTCTGTGGCCCCACACACCTTCAGCTGCCCCTATTCTATCCTCACCACTCCCTAGCCTGCACTGGTTGCTGCTGTGGTCTGCTCTGTCTGGCTGCCTCATGTGCATTCCCTGTCACGTTCTTGCACCTTTTTCCTTGAGCCTTTTTATTTTGGCTCATTTCTGCTGTGGCGCAACTTCCGCCTGATCCACTGTTGCGCATTGCGCAAGCCTTTGAATATCACATTGCGCACTTTATGCATGGTTCCATCCCCTTCAGTTGCGCATACCTTCATTTGCATTGTGCTGTTGCTCAGCATGTTTTCAGTGGCGCAACTGCCTCCTGCCGAATATCGCAGAATAGCGCATTTTTGGACTTGCACTGGCGCAACCCTATTGCGCATAGCGCAACCCTTTTTGAATATCCCACCCTCTGAGTATATTACTCTTTCATTATTTCTAATTTCAATTTGTGAGTCCACTTGATTTTTGTTTGAAGTCATCAAGTGTTTAATTGTTAGAGTAAGCAGGAAATGGTCATTGTCTTTTCTTAACATTATATCAAAATTTAAATTTAGATATTTAGCCCTCTTTCTTATTTTGCTCTCAGATTAGGTTTTCTCTAAACTTTTGTGCACAGATTTCTCCTCTTTTTCCCCTTCTTCCCTGTTTTCTCCCTCTCTCCTTCCCTTCTTCCTTGTTTTTTTCTCTCTTCTTTCTTTTCTTGCACACTTTTCTCTTATCTTCACCTCTCCATTACTGAACATTGTTCATATTACCACATTTATCACTTTTTGCAATCTACTGAATGCTTTGCCACAGCCTGCCCTAGCATGTATTTCGTACATGATTGCTATTTCTGATCCAATAATACCCTATTGATTGTAACCCTTCTGCTCTTCACTTAACATCCTGTCTAGGTTTGAATATTATTATCAATATATGTATATAAGGCTTCTCCAATATATTTACCCTAAATACTGTGTTTTAAGTGATATTTTATACCTTACATGGAGGATAGTCTTCTATTGTATAAGATGTGTGCTTTCTTATATACTCGAATTTCAATAAAAAGTTAAATGTACCTGCTGAGATAAGATACATACATAGTCGATCGTGCTTGCACCTTGGTTAGAGAGATATGTATCATATGAAGTATTATTCCCCTCACACATTCCATTAACTACTAGTAACCCTAGGTTTTTTAGTAATTGAAAAAACTTTCTGCCACCCCCATTGGTTTTCTTATCTTTTAATCTATTTTGTTGTATCATTGTGTCATTACTTAATTGAAGGGACTTATGACCCAGCCTGGTGTTAAAGTCACCTGTTAGAAAAATTCCTGCCTCTGGAATGTTTATCATTACTTCCTGTAATGAACTTTCAATTTCACACCAGATGTCTATGTTATTATGTCTAGAATTTTTTGATGGTACATAAACATTTGCTAAGTAGAACAAATTGCTTCCCCACTGTATTAGCACAATTTGTATTGTCGTATTGTTTTTAAGTACTGCTTTAATTTGAATACTGTTTTGGACTTTAATAAAAATTGAAAGTCCTCCCACTGGTCTGACAAGTTTCTGATTTTCTTTTCCCTAGGCTGTTACAACAGTATAGCCTGGTATATTAAGATCCTCTACTGCCCATGTCTCGTATAAAGACAAAACTGTGTGGGAAGACAGAAAGTTTAAGAATTCTGGATTCAATATATTCTAAGAGAACCCTGTAATATTCCAGGACAACACGATTTCATAAATATCTAATTGGTTTTGCATGATACTCATATTTGACTGGAGTGTTTTCCCTATAAGTCAATTCTGCATCAGATTGATCAGTATCTGATATCGATTTGACAACTGAATTGGAGAAATTTGATCCTTATAAGAATGATTCAGTGTATAGATTAATAAGTTTAGTAGTAGTGCATGGTTTTCCCCCTACAGTGCTCCATTTTGAACTTATGTTGTCCTGGTAAGTTGTTGGTTCTGTGTCTGCCGAATCGCAGAGTAATATATCCGTGTGATCTAGTTTGCTAGAAGCATTAAGGCAGAAATGGTACAGTATTTGGTCATGAACAGCAAACAGAACTTGACCTTAATTAGTGATATTAGGTTCTCTATGGGCCCAGAGAATCCCCTTTATGTTCCAGTTTTATTCCCAGAATTTCTTTAACAATATAGCAGACTCTTTTCATAAGATCTGTTTGCTTTTCATTATGTACTTCCTTGAGACCATGTAATGTTAGTATATAATGTCTTATTTCTTGAACAGCGCCTTTAAGTGTTACATGCCTTACTCTGTTGTATAACCCTATATCTGATACAAATTTCCCCTCACTGAAGTTTTTCAGTTTTTCCTGAAGAAGGTTTGAAACAGAAAGTGGTTGGGTGATTTCTTGGCCCATCTGTCTTGCAACCAGTTTTTGGATCCATATCCAATTCATTATTTCTATGTCAGATATTATTGCCATCACTTGCTGATCTGAGTGGTCTATTAGCCTTTCTTGTTTCATATCTGATCTGATTACATATATCTAATTATTCCCTCCTTTTGGGATTCCTAGTTCCTTCTCTAGATATTGTGATAATATAGCTTTTAAGTGTACTTTACTTTCCTTATGACACTGATAAAGACCTTCAATGATTATTACAACTTCATTTCCTGAGAACCAAATACCCTTTTGCTGTGTCTCCTCTTTCTCACTAATGATTAGGTTGTATTCTGTTTGTTTTGTTTTCATCATTATACACTGTTCCTTAACTTTCCTTTGATTCTTTTTTTGAGTTTTCCTTAAATTCTGCCTTTTTGTGATTTTGCCACCCTTCTCTTTTACATTTTTTACTGATAATATAGTTTCTTTTGCTTATGCTTGTTTCTTAAATTTAACCTTTCTTTTCTCATCTTATTTAGATTGAGTGGATGCATTTTTGGGTTCATAAATTATAATTGTGTTTTCTATTTTAATTTCCAGGGCTGTTTGGGGGTTTGAAATTGGTTCAACATGGGATTTGTTGGTTTCATTGTTCTTTTCCTTTTTTATTTCCTTTACCAAATTACCCCATCTAGGTAATGGTGAATCTGATTGGTCCAAGTCAGAATTATCCATAGGTGTCCTAATCATTAAATCCACCTCTGAGCCAAGCTCAAACATTACTAATTCTCTGTACACGGTTTTTAATTTACTGAGGTCATTTCCTCGCTTAATATATATAACAGCTCTAAAAATATGATGTTCTTCATATGAGGGTCTTTTAGAGCAGTTATTAATCTGGGGTGAACTGGATGGTATAGTTAGACACTAGATCAGAACTGATTTTAGCCCCTTTGGTTTGTAGTTGTGTAGTTTTGTTTTGTGATTATTCAGTCCTGTAGGAGGGAGATTACTCTAGACTACTATTTAATCTGGCCCCCACGTTATCCAATTTAGTTACCGAATTTGGGAAGGGCCCCCACTCAAGTTCTGTAGATGAGTGTAAAGAAATAACAACCATTTGGTATGCTTGAACAGGTGTTCCAAAGTCATTTAGGGTGTCAGGAATGTGGACCAATGTAGCAGAGTCTACTGTGATTCCTAGTTTGTTTATTGATAGAAACATAGAATTTGATGGCAGATAAGGACCGCTTGGCCCACCCAGTCTGCCCATTTCCCTGCCTATTGGATAAGCTGCAGATCCTAGTTAACCAGCAGCCTACTTCTTCCTACCCCCACCCCCTAGAATTGCCTTATGACTGTCCCATGCATGCTTGAATTCCACCACTGTTTTTGACTCCAACCTCCTCTGGAAGGCCGTTTCATGCATCCACAACCGTCTCTGTGAAAAAATACTTCCTTAAATTACCTCTGAGCCACCCCCCATCTTCAAATTGTGCCCCCTTGTTCTTGCACACCTCTTTTTTTGAAAGATGCTACCCTCTTGGACTTTGTTGATTCCCTTGAAGTGTACACCCTGGGGGGGGAAGTGGCTGCTGCTACTGCACTCCAGTTAACATCTGGCATATTCAGATTGCCCATCAGCAATATCTCCCCTTTTTCTGCCATTCTAAGTATACTTTCTATCAATTCCTTGTCCATTTCCTCCCCCTGAGAAGGGGGTCTGCATACAACCCCTGTGCGGATTGTGGTGCCATTGCCAGTCTCCAAATTTACCCACAGTGCTTCTTCTTCTCCCTGTTTTCTCTTTTGTTCTGCTGCTTTGATTCCTTCCCTTATGTAAAGAGCTACTCCTCCTCCTCTATTACCCTCTCTGTCCCTCCTGTAGATAGTGTATCCTGGTCTGTTTATGTCCCAGTCATGGTTTTGTGTGAACCATGTTTCTGTGACTGCCATGATATCCAGATGTTCCTCCTCCATCAAGGCCACTAATTCAGGAAGCTTGTTACTCATACTACGTAGCATTGGTACTCATTGCTTTCCATTTTTTGATGGCTTTACCTTCTGTTGCAGCATCCCCCACTGACCTTTCTACCTTGGTCTTTTTTGGTCTTGGTCTTTTTCTCATTGAGTACCCTGTTTTGTAGGGAGAGGCTGGGATTTTTCTGCTGCTTATCAGTGCCTCCCCCTTGACTGGTTTAAAGCTTACTAACATACTAAAATGCCAGCAGAATAGGCCCCTAACGGTCTTTCGTGTCTGCTCGTTTGGTCAGCCCCCACCCTGGGTGCTGACCTTGCTGTCCCCCTCACCTTCTCTGGCTTCTCCCTTCCCAGTTCTGGATATTCTTGCTGCATTGGATTTTGCTTCCAGAACCCTTCCCCTGTACCTGTCCCACCCCCTCTTGAACCCCTCCACTGTCTCTGCCTCCACCAGCCCCCTAGGCAGTGCATTCCATGGCTCTACCACCCTCTCAGTGAAGTAGCACCTCCTCCTTTCTCCCCTGAATCTTCTCCCCTCCAGCTTCCACCCATGCCCTCTAGTGGCCCTTCCTCCTTCCTTCGAAGCACCCTGACTGTTCCTCCCCTATTTACCCTCTTCCTGTACCTGAAGACCTCTATCATGTCCCCCCGGTCCCTTCTCTCTTCCAATGTGTACATATTTAGCTCTTCGAGCCTCTCCTCATAGGTCCTGTCCCCCAAGCCCCAAATCATTTTGGTTGCCCTCCTCTGGACCCTCTCCAGGAGGTTAATGTCCCTCTTTAAGTGTGGCCTCCAAAACTGCATGCAGTACTCAAGGTGCGGCCTCACCAAGCAGTTATACAGAGGGAGTATCACTTCCCTCCTTCTGGAGGTGATCCCCCTAGCGATGCATCCCAGCATCCTGTTGGCCTTGGCTGCTGCCCTCCTACAAGTCTCAGAGTTGTTCATCTTGACATCCACCACCACCCGCAGGTCCCTCTCAGCCATCGAGACTTGTAGCATTCCCCCCCAGGGTGTACACTTGGCCCGGGTTTCTGGCCCCCAGGTGGAGTACCTTGCATTTCCCTGCATTGAACCTCAGCTTCCACTTTCTAGACCATCTTTCCAGAGCCTCCAGGTCCCCCTGTAGGGCCACCCTCCCCTCCTCCCCATCCACCATCTGCAAAGAGACTCATCTCACTCCTGATTCCTGTCCTTATGTCAGATACATAGGCGTTGAACAGAAGGGGCCCAAGGACTGATCCCTGTGGGACCCCACTAATGACCCTCCTTGGGGATGAGACTATCCCACCAACTATGACCCTCTGGGTCTGGTCCTGGAGCCAATTGCCTATCCATCTGATCATCTGGTTCCCCACCCCCATTTCTCCCAGCTTATCCAACAGGCCCATGTGAGGAACAGAGTCAAATGCCTTGCTGAAGTCTAGAAAGAGGACATCCACTGGTCTACCCAGGTCCAAGGCACTTGTCACCCAGTCATAGAACTCCACCAGGTCTGTCTGACACGATTTCCCTGGGATGAATCCATGCTGTCTATCATCCAGGCACCCCGACTTATCCAGGTCCCCCCCAGCCTCTCCTTGACAATGCCCTCCATCACCTTGCCCACCACTGATGTCAGGCTGACAGGCCTGTAGTTCCCTGCCACCTCCCTTGATCCCCCCTTGTGGATAGGCACTATATGCGCCACCTTCCAGTCTTGGGGCACCCACCCTGTCCTCAGAAAGATGGTGAAAAGCTCTGCCAGGAGTTTCGCCAGGACATCTGCAAGTTCCTTCAGCACTCTGGGATGTAATTTATCTGGCCCCGGTGCTTTCTCCATCTTAAGGGAGCTGAGGGCTTCCCTCACTCTCTCTGCTGTGGGGTGGAAGGGAGGGGCAGCTGCAGAATAAGGGGTGCTAGCTGCACATTCGAGCAGACTTGATAGACCTCTAGGCCTTTATCTGCTGGCAAATTTCGTATGTTCGTATGCTGTGATTTCCACTTCCGGTGCCTCTTCTCCTGCTTAGCCCTCCCCACCTGCCAGTGATGCCTCCCTCCCCAGACCTGCCGATCGGTAAGGGTCCCCCTCCTCAGTATCTCTGTCACCTCCCATGTGTGATGCAGCACTTCATTTTCCTGGTGAAACTGAGGTGAAGTACTCATTTAGTACCTCAGCCTGCTCCCCGGGTCTTGTGCCCATCTCTCCCTGATTTAATCTTGCTAATCTGCCCCTTCACCCTTCATTTTTCCCCAATGTATCTAAAGAACCCTTGTTCCTCTCTCCTAATTTCCCTGGCCAGGTTCTGCCCTTCCTTGCCTTAGCCGCCTCACCACTCTAGTGGCCCTTCTAGCCATCAGCTCATACTCCCTCGATCCCTTTCACCCTTGAGCACTTGAATTGCTTTTAGGCTGCTTTCTTTCCCAGACCACCTCCTGGACCTCCCTGGTCCACCAACAGGGTTTTGGGCCCTACCGCATTTTCATTCACTCTTTGCACAGGTGCTGGTAGCATCCTGCACCCTCTCCTGATGATTTCCACCTACTATCAGCGTCCATGTCTGACCCAATCCCATCCAAATGCTCCTTAGGATCCTTCCCATTTCCTTAAAATCCACCCCCCTGAAGTCGGTTACTTCCGTCTTTGTGCAGCCTTCTACTCCTCCTAGGTCCAGGCAGAACCAGACCGTGGCATGGTCACTCCCCGCCAATGGGTCCCTTACCTCCAGGCCCCCAATCTGGTCACTGTCTGCCAGGACCACATCCAGTACCCATGCCTCCCTGGTCGGTTCTCCTCTGTGGGTGCATCCATAGGGGAGCTGTGCTCCCCCAGAATGATGTATGGATTGTGAAGTGGAACAACTGACTGGGTGTGCCTCTGTTCCACCACCCTCACCCTCCCTGAGCCCACTGTGGTTCAAATGCTGTGCTTTCTTTGCAATCTCTGAGGCAGTGTTGGTGGCTCTGGTGCTCCCTGCCTTGCCAATGAAGCATTTAAACCAATTGCTCAAAAGACTTGTTCCCTTCCTGGACAGATGCAGACCATCCTGCCAGTATAGGCTGGTGTCCCTCCAGGTGGAACCCCAGTCACCAATGAAGCCAACCCCCTGTGCTCCACACCATTTTTTCAACCATTCATTAAACTGCATGGTGCAAAGTACCCTCACCTCACTCATGCCATTTACAGGCAGCACCTCTGAGAAGGATGCTGTGTGCTACTTGTCTTAGGCCCCTCCCAGTTCTACAAAGTCCTTCTGCACTGCTCTAATCTCATGTTGAGCCAAGTCATTTGTCCGTAGGGTGGACAATGACGCCCAGCTCAGACTTCCAGGCAGCTGTTCTCGTGATCCTGAGGATGCGCTTCCCGTCCTCCAAGCCATGGCACCAGGCAGGTACCTTACTTCAGTTTTCTCTGCTCCCCCCAGTTCTATCCCCCTAATAATTGAGTCCCCCACCAGGAGCTGCATCCTTTCCTTGTGGTGTCCTCTGCCTCCTTCCTGTGGGCTTCCCTTGTGACAGGTGTCCTCAGCCTCCTTGATCTCCTCTGTGGGTGCATCCATAGGGGAGCTGTGCTCCCCCAGAATGATGTATGGATTGTGAAGTGGAACAACTGACCGGGTGTGCCTCTGTTCCACCATCCTCACCCTCCCTGAGCCCACTGTGGTCCAACTGCTGTGCTTTCTTTGCAATCTCTGAGACAGTGTTGGTGGCTCTGGTGCTCCCTGGATGGGGGAGGTTTCCTTCTTACCATCCAGTCTGGCCTGGGGGAAGGTTCCCTTACTGCTGTCCAGTGTGGCCTGAAGACGGGCAAATTCCTCCCTCAGGGCAGAGAGTTGTCTGCAAATAGAGCAGCATCTCAGCCTCCAGAAAGTCTCCCGGAAGACTGCTGCCCCACAGCCATTACATTGCACTACTCCCCACATGATTATGGACTTTGTTTTTTTTTTGTTTTTTTGTGTGTGTGATTGGTTTGTTATATAGAAATATATATATTATACAATGTGTATGCTTATATTTTCAGTGCTGTATGCTAGAGAGGATATGACATTGATATGCACCTTGCACTCTTTGAGGAAATGATGTCAGAACCCCAGGTATAAAGGAACTATTTCCATGGGTGGGGTGAGGGTGGGAAGGGTTGGGCCTAAACTGTGCCCTCACAAAACAATCAGCTAAGAGCTCTGACCCACCATCATGGGAGTGACTTCCTGTCAGCAAGATACCATACATAACAATTTGACAGAGCAAATCCCCTGCTAATCAAACAGAGAAAAATCCAGACATCCAAGTCAGACACAGGTAAACCTCCCCAGCCCCAAAACAGCCTGGTGGTTTGTGCTTCTGAAAGCAGTCAGCCCCAAAATAAAGTCAGCTGTGCTTTAAACTCTTCCTGCACTGAAAATCTTAAGAATTGTAACAAGTCTGTCTTTTCCTGATTAAGTTCCTTATTTCACCTTTCAGTTAGAAGTAGCCTCCACCTGCAGAATATCTGCTACAAACCAAAGACAATTGTAAGGTTCACCTCCCTCTGTTGTGAGCACAACTCGCTTTCTTGCAAATCCTAGGTTCAGTATTGTAGCTCCCAGCAAGAGGTAGCTTGCCTTAAAAAATATTAGCTGTTCTGATGAGTTTGCTATAAAACACTTGCTTATAATACTATTGTTCTCAGGTCTGTTACCAAAGCTATTGGTTGATTAAGTAGCTATGGTGTAATCACTTCATGAGAAAGTCTGGAATTTCCTTTAGGGCACACAAAAGATAAACACAAAAACAGTTTACTGTCTGGGTCAAATACACAACCTGTACCTGCACTTTTTTCAGGATTTGTGACAAATGTTTAGCCCAGGGTTTAAACTCTTCCTGCACTGAAAACCTTAAGAATTGTAACAAGACTGTCTTTTCCTGATTAAGTTCCTTATTTCACCTTTCAGTTAGAAGTAGCCTCCACCTGCAGAATATCTGCTACAAACCACTATATTCCCTACTAAGGTTTTTTTTTCTATTTTCATTAATAAAGGTCTTGTTTTTATTCATTTGTTTGTCCAATTGTGATGTGGAAGTATTAACAAATTGCTCTATTGTGACCTGTTTTATTTAGGGGCCCTTTAATTACAATAGTGGCTTTATTAGGTTGTGCTTTTTATTTACTAAAACTTTCTTTTTTTTTTACAAGATGCTTGTCTGTACATTTTTTATTCCCTTTTAGCCCTTGTATTACCTTTAGGTGTCCCAGAGTCAGTATAATGCTGACTTTCAGAGTTTTGTGATGAGTTTCTTAATTATTTTGTTTCTTTCCCCCTGTCTTTACTTCAATCTTTTGATATCAAATATGCCTTTATAGGACTCAGGAATGAGGAATTTATAAATTCCCACAAAAAAAGAGAAATGGGTAACAAGTGCAAAAGTGCAAAATAGAAACTCCACTGGGATAATACAATTATGAATACATGAATTAAAAGGGTAAGGAAGCAATTTCCAACCGGGTACCAATTAATAAATTCCAATTAATTCTACATTCACCCTTACTAAGGGCAAATCAGTTTGTACTAATATATGGTAATATGTGCAAAATATCTAATAATGCTTCAAATTACAAGAGTTGTATTACATTCAGATAATATACAGCCTATGGAAAAAATAGAATCCAATATACCAGTAGTAAGTCAATAGCAAATGACAATTAAGCAACATATACTTTGCTAAGTAAACAGGTTAAAATATTAAATATGGCACAAACATGCATAAAAAAAGAGTCATAAAAAAGAGTTATGCCAAAATGTCTGTTGGCCTAAAAAAAAGGCAGTTCTATAAGGTAGTAGCGTTTCCGGTATCTTTAAAGGAGTGTTTACTCAAATACTTTGTAGGGTTTCTATAAAGCTTTGTTCTAGACTACTTGAAATGTTTGTTTTATAAAAGCAAAGCTATTTCATGTAAGTAGTTAAACGGTGATCTTCACCAAAACTGAAGCGTTTCACTCAGGTAAATTTTGTGTCTCGGCCTTCGCCTTTTCTGGCTGTCTTTCCACCAGCAAGCTGGAGTGAGCTGTTTGAGTTATACAAACTAGGTTCTCAGACATTTTGAAGTTTAAACCAAAAGGAGATTAGGAGAAAAAGGAGGGGATAGTAAGTGCCACAGTACAAACAATAGGTCCCTTCTAATTGAATTTTGGAGTGGGCACTTAATACTAGCAGCCCTTCTTCCCACAGTGTGCTTTGTTTGTCTCTTCTTTAAAAATAATAAAAATACTCTGCAAGCCATGTGTCCTCCTGATTTTTTACCATGGTGGCTGTGCAGCTTTAATGTTAAATGCCATACCTGCTTCATCTTCTATATGCTCATTCCAAGTAACTCTCATTTCTATGCAGGGGGTCAATACACAGGTGGGTAGAAGGCTGCAGCTAGAAGTGCTGATAAACTGCAAGCTCAAAATTGCTCATACTACCATTGTTTCTCCCCATTTTGCTTGATGCTGTGGATTACTGCTTCTCAGCTTTTTAGCATCTCAGCTATTTGGGTAGGTAGGCTGCTTCCAGGCAGAATGCCATGACACCTCGGCTCCTCTGCTGTTGGTCTCTGCTCCTCCTCCTCCACAATGCTGGAGGCACTTCCAAACTTAAAAGCCTAAAAAAGAAACAAAAATAAAGAGGACTTGGACCACACTGTTTTCCCACGCACCGTATTAAAATCAGGGGGTTACCAACAGTCAGGTAATGGTGGCATACCTTTTATAATACACGTATCAGGCGTTTAGTAACCCCAGCACAGCCGGTTCCTCCAAGGTCCTCCTCAGCTCTAGACTTGCTCAGTGCAAGTCAGCAGATCTCCCACAATCCTCTCTGAAGTTGCCTACTGTATAATGTTGAAGGTGTGACCGTGTTGAGACCAGTGAAGTGGAATGTTGCAGAAGATCGGCTGTTAGCAGCATATTGGAAGGAGGTTAGTGATGATACTGTTCTGCTTGCTGATGGGTGAAAACATCTTACATATGAAAAGACAAAGCCTCTCCTGTCATATGCAGTTTCCACTCATTAGCATGCCAACAGGGCATGATCACCACTAGTTTTCCCCACTGCCCAATCCCACTTTTAAAATCTAACCAGAAGTGGTTGCTCATTCAGCCCCACCACTGATCCTCAACCCTGCTGGTGTTTTATTCCCTCCTTCTGCCCAATCCAGCTTAAATCAGTAATTGGCAGTGGGTGCTCATTCAACCAAGCTGTCAGTATCCCTCTTTCTGACTGACCTACACTTTTAATATCACTGGCAGCAGGTGCCAAACCTCAATGTCAGTATCTGCCCTCCCACAAGACCCTGCAATTTCATCCAGTCATACACAGTCCAACACCTTGGTGCCCAGCCCTGGTGCTAGCTGTGATAATTTGGCCACTGCTGTCATATCGCTGTCATATTTCTCTGTAATTTTTTATGTTTAATTTCCAAAAAGCTAGGACATAAGGTTTGTCAGAAAAGATGCCCATTTTTCTGCAAGGATACATAAAAAAAGAGCTGATGTGTATTTCAGTGTGTGAAATCTCCCCTTTGCATGTGACAAAGTTTTTTTAGAGGTAAACAGGAGTTGAATTTTAATAGAGGATTGGAATTTTCTGGTAGCTGATCAAAGGGGAAGATTCCATAAATGACAGGAGATGGAAGGGCCATCTCCTCTGTTTATAACCCTTTGAATTTTAAAAAGAAATAGCTTTAGAGCAGGGTTCTGGAGACACCCAGACTACAAAGCTATTGTTAATTTTCCTACCAACTGCCACAGTCTATTTCCATTTTAATAAGTGTCAGGTAACGCAGATTGAAAGCAAGCCCAGGAAGGCAGGGCAGTGGGAAAGCAAACTGCTGTTAATTTTGGTTCCTTTAATATTTTGGGACAGAGCATGAGAGACCTCTGCTGGCTAATCGATGAACATTTGAACTGGGAAATATTAAGTCCACTAGCCAATCACAGGCCAGTTTTGCAGACTGAAGAAATGGGCTATATAAGGCCGCTTAGACAGAGACTCTTGGCAGAAGCCAAATTTCCTGACACACTGAAGACTGCCAGACACACTGAAGACCACTGCAAGAAAAGCTGTGACCCTGAGACACAGCAGAGAGAAAGAGACTTTGCAAAACTCACTTATTTTTGGGATTCTGATTCTCTACAGAAAAGATAGAAATTATCCATTTAGTTCACTGGTTCGTTTTGTATGTATTTTCCCTTTTTTTTGTAGTTATCCTGTAGCCAAATATTTAAATCATTTGTCTGTAACTTTGTATGGTAATTATTTGAGTAATTAGTAAAAACTCTTGCTTTATTTTATAGTACTACTGCCTGGGAGTGATTTGTTGTGTGTGAGGGTTTGGGGAAGGTTTATTCAATCTGTAACACACCTCTAAGTGCTAAGGTGCCTCACGCTACCTAGACTAGGATACCAGAATGGTATCGGAGGGTACTAAAGTAGGGTAAAATTATGCAAGGTCTCCAGAGGGGGTCTGTGGGGTTTGAATCAGGCTCCTGCACCCCTATGGGAGAAGACACAATCAGGGTAAGGAGAGCAACCCCAAAAAGCTTGCAACACCTGTGTATTCCCCCAGCACAGCAACCAAAAAGGGTTCTCATCTGTCTGTGGACTCGACACTGTATTTTACCCATAGCCAGAGAGAAGAAGCCCTGGGACCTCATGGGGAGTGTTCTGTTGTGAAATCAGTGAGCACTCTAAAAAGTCACGAGAAGGGAATTTCCTGACCCCCTGTCACAGATTGCACTTAGGGAAGGGGACTGTGAACTCAGTGGACCCAGCCCCCAGAAGTGGGTTTGTAACACTATCTAACACTGCTACCCAAACACGATGAGACCTTGGGGTGCTAACCCCCAATGCCAACAGCTAAATACCTGAAAAGAAGGAAACCCTCATTGTCATCAGTCCCTCATATTTTCTCTGTAAAAAAAACACTGTCCATTGATGATATCTGCTGCCCGACCCTCTGAACCTTTACCTCAACCCCTATCTCTGCATCTGCACCCTCAAACCCCTTAACACCCCTCACTTACCAATGGTGTTCTCCTCCATGAACCAGCATTTCCTGCTTCTAATGCAGAATGAGAACTGAGTGAAACAAGGTAAGCTTGGTTAATGGTTTTTCAATTTGTTTTGAACTTTGACTCATAACTTTGTCATTGTTTTACATTCATATGCCAGACTCTGAACATAGCCTTTTATGGGACCACGCCTTATGAACAATGTAGGTTTTAGATTTCCAGCCTCCCTGAAACATGTTGTTGCTCCACTAAATCACCTTTTGAATGGTATTAAAACATTCTACCTGTCTCTTTCATAATGAGGGGTTGTCCAAAAACTATGTTGAAAATTAGGGGCTCAAAAAAAACAAAGAACTTATGAGGAAACATTGAACTTTTTCAACATTTACTCATAATTGTAGCAGATTTTGACCTCAAATTTTCAACATAGCCCTCATGTTACCTCACCTCAAGAAAATGACAGGTGTCATTTTTTAAATCCCCTTGAGTATAAACTAAACAAAAATACTTGTTTAAATGTATTAGTCATTTCCTCTTTGTCGGTTACCTGTCATCCAGATAATTGGTCCAACTATCTTACAGGCTGACTTTATAGAGCAGACATACTGGAGCTACATGTATAGAACTCCTTTTTTATGTTTGCTTGCATGCATGTGCAAGAAACATAGTGCCACCATACGAGAATTTGTAGGTGTGCCTCCCTACTTCCAATGCCCTACTGCCTTTTGCAGGCACGGCCCCACTGCGCCAATGAATGTAAGAGCTGTCTATGACAGCATTTTCAAATGCAGCAGCGTATAGTTGAAAGAAAAGCACTGCAGCATATACCTGTACATCGTACCGCAGTATGCAAAGTGCCCACACATCGCGACTGCAGTGAAAGAGCTGTCATAGATAGCCCTTCCCCAAACAAATAACATGCTGGGAGCTCACCTCAGAGTGCTCACGTGGTCCCCCCACACACAGTATGCCGACATGGTGCCTCATCCCCCCACTGGCTGCACTGCACTCCCCCCAACAGAGTTTTAGGTGCCATGCTGGGAGCCTACCCCAGCATGGCAAAAATCTGTAAGGCCGACAGGGGTGCCCACTTCCCCATCGGCTCCACTGGCTCCCCAAACAGCCTTCCAGGTGCCACACTGGGAGCCCATCCCAGCATGGCAAATGTCTGTCTGCTGCCTCCCCAACACACTTCCAGGTGCCATGCTGGGAGCCCACCCCAGTGTGGCAATCCTCTCTATGGCCAATGGGGTGCCCAATCCCCCGTTGGCTCCTCTGCCCCCCAAAAAAACTTCCAGCTGCCACGCTGGGAGCCCACCCCAGCATGGCAAATGTTCTGCGTCGTCTTCCTAAAAGAAAATAAAACCTAGAATGAAAAAACATTCCCTTGCTGACTGTCTTGACCCCCTTCCCCACCCGCACCCACCCTCTGCGCATCCTGCCTCCCCACACCCCCCTCACCCCATACTTACCTCTGGAGTCTGGCGTGATGATCTTCGGTGGACCGGGAACACATCTGCATTCTTCAAAGCCAACCACAAACTGAGGAAATGGTGATAAGCTGTATAATGGAATAAATAGGTTTTTTTTTTTTAACTTTGATGCATATCTCAGGCATTTTGGGGAATTTTTCACCAAATTTTCAACATGGGGTTTTTGGGACCCCACCTCATGAATTCTTGCAGTGTCATTTTGTTATTCAGTCCGGAAAGGTGATTTTGCGGTCACTGCGTGAAACCACCTTTCGGGACAGATGTATGAAATGACAGTGTCACAGTTCATGAGGTAGGCCCCCAAAACCCTATGTTGAAAATTTGGGGAAAATATTCCCAAAAATTTATGTTTTACAAGCGTGCATTGCGCAGTTCCTTTGCACCCTCATAAGTTCACAAATTGTTAATATTTGCACTCCAGATTTTCAACATTGCCATTTTACCATACCTCCTTATGAGCAGTATAACTGTCATTCTTCATATCGAGCCCAAAATGTGCTTCCACACATGTAGCACACAATGGTACAGTCGGTGTGCAAAATCAATGTTTGGGACATATTAAGAAAATCACAGTGACACTGTTCATGAGCAGAGGTCTTAAAATGGCTATGTTGAAAATTTGGTGAAAAAATTCCCAAAAATGACTGTTTTACAGGCGTGCGTTGCGAAGGTCCTATGCATGCTTGTAGTTCACAAATTTTTTATATTTGACTCCAGATTTTCAACACTGCCATTTTACCACACCTCCTTATGAGCAGTACAGCTGTCATTTTTCACATCTCCTCCAAAATGTTTCAGGCATGTAGTGTACAATGGCTAGCCAGTGTGCAAAATCAATGTTTAGGACAGATTAAGAAAATCACAGTGACACTGTTCATGAGCAGAGGTCTTAAAATGGCTATGTTGAAAATTTGGTGACAAAAGTCCATAAAATGACTGTGTTACGAGTGAGCATTGCGCTGTTTCCACGCAAGCTCGTAAGTTCATGAATTTGCAATATTTTCAGTCCAGATTTTCACCACTGGCATTTTTCCACACTTCCTTATGAATAGCACAGCTGAAATTTTTCACAACATGGCCAAAATGTGTTTTCACACTTTCTGAGCAGAAATGTGTGATCGCTGTGGGAAATCACTGTTGGGAACAGATTAAGAAAATGACAGAGACACTGTTCACAAGCAGAGGTCCCAAAATGCCTGTGTTGACAATCTGCTGTAAAAAATCCCCAAAGTAATTACATTAAGGGTGTGCATTGCGCAGTTTCTATGCACGCTCGTGAATTCAGTTTTTTTACTATGTTCACTGCAGATTTTCAACATTGCCATTTTTTACACATCCTGTTCGAAATGTGTTTTCGCACCTGTGGTGCCAAATGCCATAGTCACTGTGCAAAATCAGCTCTCGGCTAACAAACTGATATTACCACTGTTCATAAGGTGGGGGTCACAAAAAACCCATTTTGAAAATTTGGAGTCAAAATACCAATGAACGCCTGAGGTGTTAGGGTTTCTGACCATAACACCCCACCCTGTAGAGACTGACAGGCATCATGGTGTGACTTGGGATTGTCACCTGTAATGCTCATACCATTCCACCCCCACCCACACCCTGCAACCAGTGAGAGGCATCGAGGTGTGCCTTGGACTCGGCCCCAAAGTTCACCCCATTCTCCTATACTGCACCCATCTCACCATATTTCCTGATGGAATGGGGTGAGCATAAAGGCCAAAGACCCCAAGGCACACCGTGACACTTGTCGGTGTCTGTAGGGTAGGGTGTGGTGAAATGGCACTGCCGTTATGCCTGACAACCCAAAGACACACCCCACCAATACCAATGCCAGCAAGCAAACATTCAGCACCGACAAATGCTTGTTTCTCCCTTTGGTCATTGCCAGTTTTAATTCTAATTTCTTGCATTCGTTTCCAAATAGATTTTTGCTTCTCCTCAGTTTTACTCTATAATTATTCAAATCATTCTGTGACCTTTGGGATCTGAAACACAGAAACATAGAATTTTCTTGCAGATAAGGATCACTTGGGCCACCTAGTGTGCCCAGTGTCACCACATATCTTATTTGATCTCTAGTCCATTATCCCTCCCCGTCTTCCTTTCCCCTATGATTCCATTGTGCCTCTCCCATGCATTCTTGAATGCCACCACTGTTTTCACCCCACTATAACCACTGGAAGGCTGTTCCAGGAATCCACCACTCTTGATGTGAAGTACTTCTTCACATTGCTCCTGAATTTACCTCCCTTCAGCTTCATATCATATCCCATTGTTCTTGAGCACCTTCCTCTCTGAAAAATGCTTCCCTCCTGTGTGTGTTTACCCTCATGGAGTATTTAAAGGTCTGTATTGTATCCTTCCTCCTCTAATCTCCTCTCTTCCAGGGTGTAAATATTCAGGTCCCTAAATCTTTCCTCATAGGCCTTCTGATGTAGATTTTGTACCATTTTAGTTGCCCTCCTCTGGACCACTTCCACTCGGTCTACATCCTACCAGAGATGGGGTCTCCAGAACTGGACAAGGCACTCCAGGTGAGGTCTTACCAGTGATCTATACAGAGGCAGCCCCACCTCCCTCTTTCTGCTGGTGATACCCCTCCCTATGCACCCCAGTATCCCAGTAGCCCTCCCAACAGCCTTGTTGCACTGCCTGGCCACCTTTAGGCCATAATCACCCCCAGGAATCTTTCCTGCTTGGTGATCATCAATACCACCCAACCCATTTTGTATTCTGCCCCTGTGTTTCTGTGCCCCAAGTGAACAGATGGGAGTGTAAAGAGGGATGTTATAGGCCTGCAGAGCCAGGAAAAAAAATCAAGCAACAGCAGAGAAGTCGATATTTCCCCTGCTTTGACTGCTCCTCTACAGTGCGTGATTTTTAACTTGACAAGGCCACTTGTGTGCTGTTTCGATTGTAAAAGAGCTATTATTTATTGTAATATATCAACTGGGGATCATTTATTTTACTAAGGGAAACCAGGTTATAATTCACTGTTATAACCCATGAGTTATAACGCCGAACACATGCCCGGTTTCCCTGGTGCACATACCCCAACAGCAGCCCTTCCTTGATTCATGGCCAGCCACCAGCCCTTTGAGACAGATGCTGACACTCGGCAGTAAGTTAATTTAAAAAAAAGTAGTAAACAATGAGCACTTCAGTCCAACAATGTAACAATTTTTACAGAAATAAATGAAATAAACACAAGGAAAACCTTTCCCTTAGTAAGCCACTTCCGGACCGCATGAATGCCAAAACCTGACCAGACAGCTCTGCACAGGAAGGATTTTTTATTATTTCATGTAGTTGCTGTGGCAAAAAAAATGACCACCAGCAATTACATAAAATAAAACATGGGGTGGTGTGTTTAACTCGAGGAAGAAAGAAAGAAAGAAAAGAAAGAAAGAAAGAAAGAAAGAAAGAAAGAAAGAAAGAAAGAGAAATAGAGGTTTGGATCTGTATTTTTTACTTGCATTTCTATTTACTTTATTTGCTTTTGTAACACTTTCTAATGCTGACTATAACACTAATTCTATTTTAATTGTGTTGGTCTGTGCTGGGCTGACACTTTGTTTCCATTAACATTTGTACTATTACATTTTACCAACTCCTTTCTGTGCACCGTGCCCTTCTAGCCTTCTCCCCCTACCTCCCTCCCTTCCCCCCTACCTTCACCTCTACCTGGTGTATATTTTTATTTTTTTTCTTCTTCTGTTACTTCCTCCTGCAACCTTAGATAACCTGCTTTATCTTCCTATAGACACTTCTATGTATGTAAATACCGTGTAATCTGTACAATATCTGTATAATTCTATGTTCATATGAACTTCTTTTTCTTCCTCCCTGTAAAGAGTATTATCTGTATTGCCTTTTAAATACCTGTGCTGATCTGTATATACAATTGTTCATGCTCCACCCAGGTCCATCTTGCAAATGAGCTTCTGCTCAAAAATGAACGCCTGGTTAAATAAAGACTTGATTGATTGATTGATTGACTATTTGTTGCATCTCTATACTCATATTGCATTTGTATACACTTAATATAGTTTTGGATACAACATTTATACATTTTCATACCCTCCATACACT
This sequence comes from Neoceratodus forsteri, assembly GCA_016271365.2. Taxonomy (NCBI): domain Eukaryota; kingdom Metazoa; phylum Chordata; order Ceratodontiformes; family Ceratodontidae; genus Neoceratodus; species Neoceratodus forsteri. Next base: position 1,101,396,310 of record CM028134.1, on the reverse strand, counting down.
TATTATTAATTTTTTTGCTGGCCTGGGCTTTGTTTTTCTGTCGAGCATGTGTTAGTATTTTTTTTCAGAATTCGCCACTGAACTACAGTGGTAGGAGGGTTTGACAGTCTATGTGGTCTCTATGTTGTTGGGTTTTTCTTCAGAAAAAAGGTGCTCAAGCACAAGTGGACCTGCTATGAAATTGGAGGGGGTAGACTCAGGGGAGATGGAAGGAAGTATTTCTTCACAGAGAGAGAGAGAGAGAGAGAGTAGTGGATGCCTGGAACAGACTTCCAGTGGATGTGGTGTGGGCAAACGCTGTGGAGAGATTCAAGAAACCATGGGATAGGCATGAGGGAGCCTTAGTCATTAGAGAATGGAGGCCTAAGCCAGAGATCAAGTAGGGTCTACGATATAACAGTAGGTAGGGAAAATCAGCAGACTGGGTGGGCCAAGTGGTCTTTATCTGCCTTCAAATTCTGTTTCCATTTTTTTATGCTTCTCTCCTGGACAACCCTCCTTTAGGCAGACACCCCAGCCCCAATATCCTGACCTCAGTCATGACTTACTGCAAGCCATCTTCTTCTAGGTCTTGCCCCTTCCCCAGCAGGGTCAGTGGGGGTCCCCAGTCCCCACTGAGGTCTGGATCCAGTTTGGGCTGTTGAGCCCAGCTAGTCAGCTGTGGGACCTGTGAGCGTCCACTGGCATCCTGCTGCTGGCATTTCCCATGTTCTTGTTCTGCAGGGAGGCATGATGTGCAAAGACATCATGGTGCATGCCACGCACTCATGTCTGCCACACACCCTGACCAGGCATCCTTTCACACAACTTCTGACAGGGGCCAGGCAAACTTCGGGCTCTGCCCACCCTCCTCCCAAGAAGAGGAGAGCAGTCCCATGGGTGCTCAATCCGCCCCCCCCCCCAGCTGTCCAACACCCTGGATTTGCTTCTGAACCCAGGTCATTAGCATCACAAATGGTAGCACTATGGCTGCGTTGGTGGACTGGCTGGTCTCTATATTGTTTTTCTGCAGTCTGCAGTAGTGGAAGGAACCTGAGATTCTGGGTTAATCTCTAGTTATTTTTGAAGATGGTGGTAGTGCTGATCTTCAAAATTTCAGCAGCAGACTGAAAGATCTGAAGTTAAGAATTGATTCCCTTTTCTTTGCACTAGGTGTGCTTTATGCTAACTTCTAAGTTAGATATGTCAGTTATTTAAGTTAGTCTTCTAATGTTGCCAAATAGAAACATAGAATTTGACGGCAGATAAGGACCGCTTGGCCCACCCAGTCTGCCCATTTCCCTGCCTACTGGATAAGCTGCAGATCCTAGTTAACCAGCAGCCTACTTCTTCCTATCTCCACCCCCTAGAATGGCCTTATGACTGTCCTATGCATGCTTGAATTCCACCACTGTTTTCGACTCCACGACCTCCTCCGGAAGGCCGTTCCATGCATCCACAACCCTCTGTGAAAAAATACTTCCTTAAATTACCTCTGAGCCACTCTTCTATCTTCAAATTGTGCCCTTGTTCTTGCACACCTCTTTTTGAAAGATGCTACCTCTTGAACTTTGTTGATTCCCTTGAGGAACTTGAAAGTTTCTGTCATGTCCCCCTCTCCTCCTTTCCTCGAGGCTATACGATTAAGCTCCTTAAGTCTTTCTTCATATGTCTTCTGGTGCAGACCCTGCACCATTTTAGTTGCCCTCCTCTGGACAGCTTCCATCCTGTCTATGTCTTTATGAAACTGGATCTCCAGAACTGCACACAGTACTTCAGATGGGGTCTCACCAGCTGTCTGTACAGAGGGATAACAACTTCCTGTTTTCTACTGGTGATGCCTCCCTATGTATCCCAGTATCCCCCAGCCCTCCTTACTGCCCTCTCACATTGCTTGCCCACCTTTAGGTCATCTGATATGACTTCCCAGGTCCCTGTCCATTTTTGTTGTTGTTAGTATCTCACCCCCCATTGTGAATTCTTCCCCTGGGTTTTTGTTTCCCAGGTGCATTACCTTGTACTTCTTAGCATTGAATCTAAGCTGCCATACATTTAACCATTCCTCTAACCTTGCCAAGTCCCTTCTCATCCTTTCCACATCACCTTGTGCATTAACTCTGTTGCAGGTCTTTGTGTCATCTGCAAAGAGATATACTTTTCCTTCCAGTCCCTCTGCAATGTCGTTTATAAAGACATTGAAGAGGACCGGTCCTAATCCTGAACCCTGCTTTACCCAACTAGTAACCCCCCTTTCTTCAGAGTGGACTCCATTTACTATTACCCTCTGTGTCCTAATCTTCAGCCAATTCTTTACCCAGGCTATCATCTTGGGACCCACTCCCAGGCTGGCTAACTTGTATATTAATCTTTTGTGTGGGACTGTTAAATGCCTTGCTAAAGTCTAGGTAGACCATGTCCACAGCCCCTCCCTGATCTACTACTTTGGTTACCCAGTCAAAGGAGTCTATTAGATTCATCTGGCATGACCTTCCTGCTGTGAATCCATGCTGCCTTGGGTCTTGTGCCCCTCTGGCCTCTAGGTACTCGACAGTTCTTTCCTTCAGAAGTGATTACATCATTTTCCCTATCACTGAAGTTAAACTAACAGGTCTGAAATTTTCTGCTTCTGCCCTGCTCCCACTTTTGTGAAGAGGAATCACATCTGCCCTCCTCCAGTCCTTAGGTACCACCCAATCCTCCCATGATTTGTTAAAGATGGTAGTCAGTGGTGTTACTAGTTCTACCCTAAGTTCTTTTAGAATTCTGGGATTAATCCCATCAGGCCCCATTGCTTTGTCCACTTTCAGTTTTAATAGTTCTTTTCAGACCCCTTTCTTCTGTAAATGGGCTGGTATCAACTTCTGTATCCAGAGTGTGTCTATTGTTTGGTTTAGGTACCTCCCCCTCTTCATTTGTAAATACTGAGCAAAAACATTTGTTTAGTATCTCTGCCTTTTCACAGTCTCCCTCTGCCCCCCTCCCCTTTATTTAAGCCTCACTATCCCTCCCTTGGTCTTCCATTGCTCCCTGATGTACCTATAAAAGGTTTTATCCCCTCTTCTTAACTGAGTTGGCTATCTTTTCCTCGGTTTGGGCCTTTGCTGTTCTGACTGCCTTCCCAGCTTCCTTTTGCTTTAACTGATACAATTCTCTGTCCTGCTCCTTCTGTGATTCCTTGTACTTCCTGAATACTTTCTTTTTCTCTTGAACCTTCACTGCAACCTCCTTTGAGAACCATAGAGGTTTCTTACATCGTTTTGTTTTGTTTATTTGCTTCACATAAAGGCTTGCTACCTCTGTGATGGCAGTTTTTATTATTCCCCATTGTTCTTCCACCCCTCCTTCCTGCCCATTTGCTAGTGCATTCCTTAGGCACTCACCCATTCTGGCAAAGTCAGCCCTCCTAAAGTCCCATACTTTTGCCTTCGTATGGCTTGATTCTACAGCTGTATTTATTGTGAACCTTACTGTTCGATGGTCGCTAGTTCCCAGATGGCTACCCACCTCTACATCTGTGACACTCTGTCCATCTCCATTTGAAAGAACCAGGTCTAAGATTGCTCCCTCTTGAGTGGGTTCCAATACTAGTTGTCTAAGGCATGATCTCTGTAGGGCATCTAAAATAATCCCACTCTTAGAAATGGCTGCTGCAACTGCACTCCAGTTAACATTTGACATATTCAGATCACCCATCAGCAATATCTCCCCTTTTTCTACCACTCTAAGTATACTTTCTATCATTTCCTTGTCTATTTCCTCCCCCTGAGAGGGGTGGTCTGTATACAACCTCTGTGTGGATTGTGGTGCCATTGCCTGTCTCCAAATTAACTGACAGTGCTTCTTCTCCTCCCTGTTTAGCCTTTTGTTCTGTTGCTTTGATTACTTCCCTTATGTAAAGAGCTACTCCTCCTCCTCTTTTACCCTCCCTGTCCCTCTTGTAGATAGCGTATCCTGGTATGTTTATGCCCCAGTCATGGTTCTGTGTGTACCATGTTTCTGTGACTGCCACGATATCCAGATGTTCCTCCTCCATCAAGACCACTAATTCAGGAAGCTTGTTACCAACACTACGGGCATTGGTACTCATTGCTCTCCATTTTTTGATGGCTTTACCTTTTGTAGCAGCATCCCCCACTGTCCTTTCTACTTTGGTCTTTTTCTCATTTAGTACCCTGTTTTGTAGGAGGAAGCTGGGAATTTCCTGCTGCTTATCAGTGCCTCTCCCCCCTTGACTAATTTAAAAGCTTGCCAATGAAGCATTTAAACCAATTGCCCAAAAGACTTGTTCCCTTCTTGGACAGATGCAGACCATCCTGCCAGTATAGGCTGGTGTCCCTCCAGGTGGAACCCCAGTCCCCAATGAAGCCAAACCTCTGTGCTCCACACCATTTTTTCAACCATTCATTAAATAGCATGGTGCAAAGTACCCTCACCTCACCCATGCCATAGACAGACAGCACCTCTGAGAAGGATACTGTGTATGCTGCTTGTCTTAGGCCCCTCCCCAACTTTACAAAGTCCTCCTGCACTGCTCTGATCTCATGAAGAGCTAACTCATTTGTCCCTAGGTGGACAATGACATTCAGCTCAGACTCCCGTGCAGCTGTTCTCATGATCCTGAGGATGCGCTTCCTGTCCCTCCAAGCCATGTCATCAGGCAGGCACCTTACTTCAGTTTTCTCTGCTCCCCATGGTTCTATCCCTCTAATAATTGAGTCACCCACCAGGAGCAGCTTCCTTTCCCTGAGGTGTCCTCTGCCTCCTTCCTGTGGACATCCTTTGTGACACTTATTCACAACCTCCTTAGTCTCCTCTGCGGGTGCATCCATAGAGGAACTATGCTCCCCCGGAATGGTGTATGGATTGTGGAGTGGAACAATTGACTGGGTGTGCCTCTGTTCCACCACCCTCACCCTCCCTGAGCCCACTGCTTAGGGATGGTGAGGGTGCTGCAAGTTCTTTTATAGATGATTGAACTATAACAGAAGCTGAGTTATAACAGACAAAATTATGAAAGATATTGACTTCACACTAAATGCTGACTAAATGATAACAAAAGTTGAAGAAAGCAGAATAAAATTGTGGGATTGTATAGTACCCGGTTGTGCTTACATTGTATTTACACTTATGTTAATTTATATTTAGACATGTAGACATATACAAGGGGTTCATAAAATGACACACTCTGTTGGATTGGTTAATTAGAGGCTTCTGAAGTAAATTAGTGGAAGCCAAAGTTTAAATGTTTATTTGCTGTTTCCTCATGCACCAGGGCTGACATTTGCCTTGTCAGGACAAAACACAACCTGAGTGTCTCTTGGATGGTGTAGGTTTGATGTCACATTAAACTGACATTAAAAAATGTCCCCGTGCACAATTTCCTACATTTTCTGTGGTCAGAAAGGAAAAGGACCAGAACAAAAGAGCAGCTGTGTGTCTGTCAAGCTGAATGCACCCTAAGCTAGAATAGCAAACTTTTTATTGCAGAAAGCCAAGCCAAAAGCTAAAAACATGCTTGTTGGTCACAGAGCTTTTATAAACTGTACAAGTGTCATTATTTTGCCATAGTTGAGAACTCTTGCTTGCTGCTTTGAAATAGTCTAGTTTCGAAGCTGCTGTCGAAACTGGTATTGAAACTTGCTTAGACTGATTTATAGTGCTAAAACATAAAGCTCCAAGGCACAATCTCAGTAAATCTGAGCCTGAGTATATCTCAAACATGAGTTGATGAACTCAGACACAGAGGGAGACTTTTAAAGAGGCAGGTTGCCACATGGGACAGCGGGCAGTAGCATCCCATGAAGCATTAGTACAAGAAACGCTATTCATTTTTGCCAGCTTCTCTTTTTGTTGCAAAAAGTAGATTAATTTTGAATTTTAACATTATTTAAACAAAATACATTTTTTTTCTGCTCTAAGAGTTTTAATTAATCATACTTTGTTACCATGGAGGAGGGCTTCCTAGAAAACTGAATTTTCTGACTAAAAACATGGGAATACTTGATTTATTATTAGTCTTTAAGTAAGAAGTTATTAATAAAAGGGAACCTTGTTATAGAAACTGATTCTGAACTTTTATTTGTTTATCTTATTTATTTATTAGACCTTGGATTACAATACCTTTGAGCCAGGGCTCTTTTACAAAGGTTCCACGTCAGGGACAAAGGTTTCAAATAAATAAGAACTGGATTCTGAATTGACTAAACTGAGGAATTTAAGTAGTCCAGTAACTGAGGAGATTAAGATAAATAAAGTTAGGGACAACTGAACTTTTTTTAGACAGTTGTTACTACTTTAGCTTTGTCTTTCAGTGACGATTTCTGTGAAGATCCACATACCGCTACTTACTTCAGATCTTCAATGTAAACTGATATTGCTACAATTCAGTAAAACTAAGTCAAAAAACTGAAGGAAAAGGAACTGAAGAATAAATAAATAGAAGATGTTTAAAGATATCACAAATGGCATAAGCATCCACCATCAATTTACTTGATGAACTGCAGCAGATTGTAAGGAAAGAGCACTTTAATGCAAATACTTTTTTAGACAAATTGACTGTGAGAAGAGTCAGTAAAGTTCTTTTAACTCTTGATGTTATTGATATTATATTAAAATATTACTGAATGCTTTCATAGTATATCCAACATGGTCTGAAACACACGTAATCTGAACACTGTTCAATGTTATGTAGTCAATTTTCTCCAGGAAAATTTAATATTTTTGAATCTTTTGCTATGATAAAAGGAACTCCATTCCTCTAATAGAGTAATTATTACCTGTAGAATACTACTTATTAATAAATAAAAATGCGAATGAGAAGCAAGAAAAATATAAAAACTCCTATGCTGATATAGCACGTTGAATGAAATAGATTAATAACAGTGAAAGAAATGGATGACCATTCAAAGAAAAATAAAATAAAATTAAGATAGCTTTGAAATATAGCTCAAACAAGAAGGGTAAAAATAAAAATAATGGGAAAGGTAGGAAGAAATTAAAAGGGATAAAGATGGGTCAACCTTTAATAATTAGTCATTTAAAGCAACATAAAAAAGTTGCTATAGCAACCCAACAAGAAAGGAATATTATTACCTTGATCCCCTTGACAAATTTAAGGTCTGAAAAGATAAAAAAAAAAAAATACAAGAATTACTGATTCCAATAAATCACTTCCACAAAACATCTGATGACTGGATAAACTATGATTCATTATAATGGTCTCCTCTACTAATATTCAATAGCTCCAGTCAGGACAGTAGTTTAAAATTTAACTTAGGGGAATTTAAACAGAGAGAGAAAAACTCAATTTGTCTTCAAAATTATATCTTATAAACAGGGCAAGAAGATCTCCAGGATAGCTACTAGAATCTACCAGCAACATCTGTAGAAAAGAATGTGATTGGTGAAAAAAACTGGATTAAATGAAAAATAATTGCAATAGACCAATTTTGTTGATATGTATTTATTTTTAACCAGGAGTAGCACACTAAGCTGAAAGCTTTTTTATAGGTGCGACCTGGGAGCACAGAGAAGCTAAGTGACTTGCTCAGGGTCACACAGTATGCAAGTGGAAGCTGTGGGATTCAAACCCAGGTCTGGTCTGCTAGATATCACCAGATGAGCAGCTCAGAGCCTTAAACCACTGCACTATACTGCCTCCCACATATACCAGATATAATGCACAAGCTACAGGAAACTGTCAAAGGTATAAGGGAGCTTGCTGATAAAACTAAAGCAGAAGTAAATAATACTGAATTTAAAAGACCTATTACATGCTTTCCTCTTTTGGATAAAGACTTTGTAGAAGTCCTAAAAAATCCACATGTGGCGAGTGTAACCATACACGAACAATTTGTAATATTAAAAAATGAAGTGACTTTTCTAAGAGAGGATGCTGCAATTAATAGGGCTTGGGCAGATATTCAAAACTTTGCACTGGGCAAAAAACATTTTCGCAGGTTTAGTGCGGGATTAGCATAGGTTTGCTACATTCAAAAGGCCAAATAGTGCACGCAAACTACATTAGCACCAAGCAAAATCATAATGTATGCAAGGGCAAACTGAGGGTGTGTGTACATGAATATAGGTTCAATGCTATATTCAGTGACTAGCACCATGCAAAGTGGTTTTGTGTGACTTAGCATGACACTTAGCGCAGTGCACATTACCACCCAAGAAAAGGTAGTCTTAACCCTGGGCAATCAGCTTTGCACACCATTTTGGCTTTGCACTGTGTTTGCGCGGCTTTTGCACAGCTTTGCATGATCCTAACAAATACATATGACACATAGACAAAGCCAGACATAGAGGAAACATGCTGCTCACTGATAGCAGCATAATGATGCCATCATCTGCCACCAGTCCCAGCCATGCCAGGCAGTAAGTGATGACCCTGCTACCAGTGGACAGCATGACAGTGTGGCCATACAGCACACATCTGTGGACCACTCTTCTGTGGACACCAACAGATGCCAGCACACACAGGTAGCACTGTGGGCATGGAGGATGTTGAGGGGAGAGTGTACAGGTGACCAGGCTGTGCCACAGATCAGATGTGGCCACAAGGCTGGGACACATCATGCAGTGCACATGGGCCAGTATTGGGAATACCCCAACACCAGTGTGCCTTTCTGATAATATATGCCCCCTGGCCACATACCACACAGCTGTACAACTGCCACAGCACACAAAGCCACACATGTACAGTATATGTCACTGTGAGCATCCCATGCCAGAGGTGCAGCATCTGAGGGTCACACAACAGCGTAACAGTAATGTCCACTGTCAGTAAACACCTGCATGTTGGGCCTGTCACTGTGTATAGTGCAGTCATCAGCACTGCCCTACACACCATAGGCAATGCTTTATCCACATACTACTGGCCTCCTTGCTACTGTAGTGTCTGCTGTGCACTGTTGCATGCCCTACAGTGTGACAGTTGCATGCAGCACCACCATCATCAGTGCCTATGCTGTGTTGTCCCCTGGGGTACAATATGCTATGCTATGCTGTATTGTTTACATGTAGCCTACAGCTACCATCTTGCACTGCCAGATGGACCTACAGGAGCAGCTGCGGTCAGACCTGGCTAGCCCCTGTGCTTCCAGACTGACCTACAGATGGAGCTGTGGGACACTGCAGTAACACTGGGCAAACTGCATGCAAATCAGGCATAATGAGATGCTGATCTGGATGTTTGCCCAGAGACTACCTAAGTAGGCTCATTTGTATGTCACTTTTGAATATGGCAACATTTAGCACTGGGAAAACGTGTTTTCACCGGGCTAATGGTTTAGCCCTGCACTAAACCCACGCAAATGTGTTAGTGCTGCACAAACAGTTCAGGGAATATTATACAGTTGTGAACACTGTACTTTCACAAGCGCTGCTGCCTGCAGCTGTACTGGGTCCATGCATTTGCTGGCATACACATTGGCAACATAGTTCACCTCTACCTACCTTCACATCGCTGTGCACTGTGTTGCTGTTGTGGTTTGCACTTCCTGGTTGCCATATTCAGAGCTGTCTTATTCCAGGGATAAGTTTGCACTGCACTCCCAGTCCAGTTTGCCAGGCCTCATTCCCATGCTATATTCAAAGCTGTTTGCACTGGGCTTTTCCTTTTGAATATAGCTTGCTTTGTGCTCTGGGCTAAGTTTGCCCACCGGGCAGTGTTAATTTAGTCCCGGGGCAAAGTTTTGAATATCTGGCCCCTTGTTTAGGACTGCTTGAATATCAAAGGAAAATCAAGGAAAAAAAAGATTCTTCAATTTCCATACTTATAAGTGAGATAACTGAAGAAATCCATACTTAAAGGTGAGATAACTGAAGATTGCATAGAAAGAACTGATAAACAGAGATTAGATTTTGCAACTATAGAAATTCCTGAACTAAGTAATAAGAAGAGAGAAAGATGAAGGGCAGATAGAAAAAGAAAAAAAGCCCCGAAGAACTCATATGATGGACAAAAAAAAATGAATACAAGGGTCAGACTTACCTAGAAAGGCAGATGATGACAAAAATAAATATAGCCCAGGAGGAAGTTAATTATCATAAACAGGAAATATTACCTCTATAACCAATTGCAAACAGCACTGTCAAGAGCAATTGGTTACAGATAGTTTGCAATGGATTATAAGTAGCCTATCACAAATATAGCAATCAATACATTTTTTATACTGAAGAGTATGTGAGCAAAAATGCCTGTTTTCACAAACGTCCAATTGTACAGAAGAGTTTACAATCAAAAAAACAGAGTACATAACTAAAAGAGGTTGCACAATTACACAAGGAAGAATGATATAAATCAAATGTAATATACACAGTCAGGTAACCCTGATATACAATGGGAGGATACTACAGAAGAAACATATTTACAATGTAACATTTAACTATATACAATAGCTTACATTAAATTCTGAGGCACACAGTCTTTAGTGTAATCTAAATATCCAGTGCACCTAACAAGAGTGGGACATTGTCTTATCTGCCCTAGGGTAGGCTACGGGGGGGGGGTTAATGGGGCAGAAAGTGAGTGGAAGTGAGTGAGGGGAGAGGAGAGAGGAGGAGATGGAAGTGGAGAGAAGGATTTTTAATTTATTCAGAGGGGGGAAGCTGACTGGGACAGGTGCACGTAGTTGTTTTCAGGAGGTGGTCATTGAGGGTGTGGTTGAAGGTGCTAAAAGCGCTACATGCCTGGATTTCTGGGGGCAGTTTGTTGTAGAGAGTGGGGCCCCTGTAGGTAATGGAATTCTGGGCATGCATGATGTGATAGAAAGGGATGGCAAAGATGTGGCTTAAGGTACCTCTTGTACAGCACTTAGTGACCACTCTGGGGAACAGAGAAGTGATGCTTGTCAACAATAAGTTAATGTTTGACTTGTGTAAAAATGAGAGGATTTTAAGGCAGAACCTACCCTGCAGGGTGAGCCAGTTGAGAGGATTGTAAAGGGTACAGTGGTGAGTAGACCAGGAAAGTCCAGTAACGAAACATGCAATGTTGTTATACGTGGTCCTGAGTTTGGTGAAGAGGAGGGAGGTGGTGGGGGGAGTAGACAACTGAGCCATACTCTAGGAGGGGAAGAGCAGGAAGTTAGCCAAGCATTGTTTGAAGACAGGGATTAAAAACTTCCTGATTCAATATAGGAGACCCAACCTCATATGGATCTTCTTAATGCGGTTGGCTATATGTATGTGGTAAGTCTGGTGAGGGTCGAGAAACAGTCCCAGGTATTTCAATTTGTCCACTTTTTCCTATACTGTTACACAAGTTGTCCATAAGGTTCAGACTTAGATAAGGTTTTTTTTCTAGGGCCTGAGAAGATAACCTTGATCTTCTCTGAGTTGGGGACCATCCCTCTGGCCAAAAACCAAGTGTGTAGCTTGCTGAAATCAGCTTGCAGATTAGTGAACATTGTGTCCAAGTTATTGTTGCTGCAGTAAAGAGCTGCATCATCAACATATAGAACTATTCTGGTGGCTTGGCAAATGTCAGGGAGCTTATTTAAAAAAAAGGGAGAAAAGGAGTGGGCCCAGAATGGAGCCTTGGGGGACCCCATATTTAATTGGGCAGTCGGTGAAAAAGTGACCATTGATGGTTGTCTTCTGGGATCTAGGAAAGAGGTTGCTTCCAACCCATTTAACAACATTGTCCAAGATTTTTCAGACCCTTGAGGGTCTCGAGGAGTAGGCTGTGGTCAACCAGGTCGAAAGCTTTGGTTAAGTCCATGAAAAAAGTCAACGAAAACCAAGCCTGTTTACTGACCTTTGTCATTAGCCTTGTGGCTATCGCTGTTGAACTTAACCAGAGCTGTTTGCGTACTGTGGCCTGATCTAAAGCCATGCTGGGCTTCTGAGAGGAGGTTATGGCAGTTTAGGAAGGCATTGAACTGTGTGTGCAAAACATTTCTGATGATTCTGGAGAGGGGGCAAGGAGAGAGATAGATCGATAATTCCCAACATAATTCCTAGACCCTGATTTGAAGAGAGGTTTAACAGTGGTGGGTTTCCACATGCTTGGGAAATAGCTGGAATAGAGTGAGAGGTTGAGTATGTTTTTGATAGGGGCCACTAGCAGTTGAATGGTGAGCTTAAGGATTTTGAAGTCTATTCTGTCAGCACCTCTGCTGGGTTTGGGGTTGTTACTCCGGATGATCTTAATAGTGTCCAAGGGCTTTAGGACCCAGAAATAAACTTCAGTGGGGTCATTGGTCTGCCTATCCCCTTGAATAAGGGTGATGGGTTCTGCTTTCTTGTTTTTCCAGAGCAGGGAGTTGAGTGTCCCCCAGAGTTGATGGGCTTGACTGATTCCCCCAGTTGTTTATTTTGGAAGTAATCAATTTTGGCCTTTCTGATAGCAGATTTGCATTTGTTTCTGAGTGATTTGTAAAGGGAGAGCTGGGCGGGGTCCCTGTGCTTATGGTCTCGAGCCCATGCCTTATCCCTTCCCCTCATTAATTTAATCATTTTGAGGGAGATCCATTTGTTTACAAGTCCCCTGACCCTGACTTTTTTCAGAGGGGCGAATTTATCGCAGACACTTTAAAAATAGTGAAAAATTTGTCAGTGACAGTATCAAGGTCACCAAGAACAGGGGTAAAAGATCTGTCGACCTGGTGGAAGGCACGGGTTAAGTCCTCAATAATGTTATTGATCAGGCGTCTAGTGAAGATGAACCTGGGGGGGTTTGGTATTGGGCTGACCAGAGACAGAAAGTAATGCAGTGATCACTTAAAGAGTCTTGCAGTACTCCTGAGATGATGATACGGGAAAGGTTGGAGATAATGATCCTGTCTATTAATGTTTGGGTCCCAGTTTTGTAATTTGACCTGGTGGGGGTAGAGATCAGCTGAAGTAGGCCATGGCCAGTGATGCAGAATTTGGCAGGGTCTGCTTGGTTGGAGACCCAATTAATGTTGAAATCCCAGAGGAGTATCCACTCCCTGTTTCGGAGGAGTGAGTTTTTGAAAGCTAACAGGGTCTTGAGTTCTGAGGGGAGAGTTCCTGGGGCAGATAGGCAATAGTGAAGGTAAGAGTTTTACTATGTCTGATTAGGAGGTGGATGGTGAGGGTCTGAAGTTTAATGAAGTCAGAGTTGGGACTGTGTTGAGTAAAAAAGAGCTTGGTCAAAATAAAGAACGTGCAACCCCCCCCCCCCCTTTTCTTCTGGGTCTGTCTTTCCTGGCAGAGGTGTAGCCACTGAGTTTAATTTCTCTGTCAGAGATTTTGTGTGAGAGTCAAGTTTCAGAGATGGCTATAACGTCAAGGTCATTGCAAGTGACCCAGGCCTGGAAAGCCTCTTTTTTAGCTGGTAGGCTTTGTATGTTACGGTGGACTTTCCTAATGTTATTCCCTTTATAAGTGCGGGCCAGGCCGGGTAGGGGGTTTCTGGGGCTGGGGTTAGGATGGATAGTCCCGCAGAGGAAAAGGAGAAGAATTAAGGTCCTGATCATCCTGGTGGTGTTGGGATTAGACATGAGTTTGCAGAACTTTGACTGTTTTTTTATTAACATGTTATTTATTTCTTACAACAGCCTTGAATTACAGTATATCAGGAGAACAGTTAAAAGGACAAGCTACAAGTTAGTAAATTCAATTCAATTACATCATATCTAAGCAGAGAAAAAGCTTCAAATAGTAGATCTAAATACAATACAAGAAGGATTGATGAGTACAGTACAAACAAAGTGCAAAACACTAGGTAATACTAGTGAGTATACTGACTATCTAAATGTTCAAGGAAAGCTGATAGCAGGTACTGTATTTGTCCTGAACAGATTTGCATAGATAGGAAGTAAAAGGGGGGGGGGGAACTCAGGAAGGGGGTAAGTAAGTTGGAGGGGGAGAGAGAAGTAAAAAGAACACTGATCATGCCTTGACAGGTGATGAGAGTGAGAGGGATGTGTCTCTGAGTAGTAAGGGACCAAGAGACTGGAAGAGAATCAGGATCAGCCGTATGCCTATTTGTGAGCTGTAAAGGGCTGGCATCCTAGTGTCATGTAGTACCCCTGAGGTATTCTGCAACAGGAGGAGGGCAGAAAGGGTTGCCAAATTATGTCGCAGACAGCTAGTTTGTGTGTAATGGCATAATGGATAGGGCTGTGCGAACCCCTAAAAGTTCTACCTCACGAACTTTCTGAGTAGAACCCAAAGAAGTTTTTCCAGGTAGAACTAGGTTTTATTTGGTTCTACCAGGTAGAACCAAGTTGTACTAAATGTAATCAGGTTCTACCAAGTAAAGCCAGGTTCTGCCAGGTATGACCAGGTTCTGCAAAAATACATTCAAGTTCTACCTGGTTCTACTTGATTATGATTATTGAGTGAGCTCAGAAAGATGCTAGTTGCACCTCTTACAGTCCTCTTCAACCACTCACTGGAAATGGAAATGGGACTGGTCCTGGATGACTGGAGGAGGGCAGATGTAGTACCACTTCACAAACGTGGAAGCAGGGAGGAGGCTGGCAATTACAAGCCAATCAGCCCGACTTCAGTGGTGGGACATCACTACTGAAAGAACAGATTGTGGAATGTATTGAATCCATTGGCTTACTACAGGATCAGAGGTGGCATGGGTTCACTAGGGGTAGGTTATGCCAAACTAATCTTATAGAATTCTTTGACTGGGTGACCAGGGAATTAGATCAGGGTAGAGCAGTTGATGTAGCCTACCTAGATTTCAGTAAGTTGTTTAACACTGTTCTATGTAGGAGACTTTAAACAAGAAATAGGATAGATGACAGAGGGTGGTGGTAAATGAAGTTCACTCCAAGGAAGGAAGGATGACTAGTTGGGTGCCACAAGGATCAGTACCAGAGGGACTAGATGAGAAAGTATGTCTTTTTGCAGATGACATAAAAATCTTCAATACAGTGGACACTCCATGTGTGTGTATGTGTGTGTGCGTGTATGCATGCATGCGTATGTGTCAGTGTGTAAAAAATTAATAGAGAGGTACACAAGTCTAAGGAGAGGTCAAGAATGTGGCAACTTAGCTTCAATGTGAAAAAGTGCAAAATCATACACTTGTGGCATAGAAACCCAGAGTCATAGTACAAAATGAGGAGTGGTACTGGTGGCCACCAAACAGGAAAAAGACTTGGGTGTTGTCATATCTGATGACCTAAAAGTCACCAGATAGTCTGACAAGGCAGTGGGGAGATCCAGTGGGAAGCTAAGGTGCATATGGAGGGGTATCACCATTCACCAGCAGAAAGAGGAAGGTGGTGATACCTCTTTGTAAATAAATCTCTGGTGAGACTCTACATAGAGTACTGTGTCCAGTTTTGGAGTACTACTCTCCAGAAGGACATATACAGAGTAGAGGAGGTCCAGAGGAGGGCTACTAAAATGGTGTGGGATCTGCATCATTCAAAAACCCAATGAGGAGACTAAAGGACCTCAATATATACACTCTGGAGGAAAGGAAGGAAGGAGAGAGGGGGGTATATGATAGAGACCTTCAAATACCTCAAGGGTATAAATAAGGTTAAAGAGGGAAGCCTTTTTCATAGAAAAGGATGCACCAGAACAAGGGGTCATGCTATGAAGCTGGAGAGGGGTAGACTCAGGAGAAATGTAAGAAAGCACTTTTTCACAGAAAGGGTGGTGGATGCCTGGAACAGCCTCCCTGTTGAGGAGATGGGAGCAAAAACTGTAATGGTATTTAAGAAGGCATGGGATAGGTATTAAGGGGCTTTAGATGTAAGGAAAGGAGTGAGGGTAAAGCCGGAAATTAAATAGGGTCTGCAGTGTGACTGTAGGTAGGGAAAATGGGCACACTAGGTGGGTCAAGAGGTCCTTATCTGCTGTTAAATTGTTTGTAAAAGCCACACAGTTATTTCGCATGTGTAGAAAAGTGCTTGTAATACAAAGAAGGATATGTTTTATAAAGTTTTGTACCTCATTCACAGCCTCAGTTGCCCCCCCCCCCCATTTTTTTCTTGCCTATACTGTCACCCTACCATACCATGTCTACTGGTCAGTCAAACTGCGCTATGTTCCCTTTTCCTCTTCTCACCCAGTGCAATTCCTGAATCAGTTAAATTCCATATAGATATATATAATATATATATATACTCTGTTACACCAGTACCTGCCTACCTAAACAAGCCACAAACCACAATGTCTCAGTCTCTCTGGTTGCATGACAATGGGTCAGAGAAGCCATCTGAAGAGCAGACCACGTACCTGACCCAGCTTTAGTTTGCTCTGTTTTGTTTCCCTCCCAGGTCCCAGTCCCAAACAATTTTATATTTTTTTTTGCTCAGGTGCCAGTACCTGCCTAATAATAATCCCTCCCTAGTATCGAGTGAGCAGAATATAATGAATTGGCCACAAAAAGTATGAGGAAAACCATTTGTGCCGATCATAAGGAGCTAAATGCTCCTGTTACTTTCACTGCTGTCTCCAACACACTGACAAAACAGCTTAGTGTGCACAGCGAGAGTGTTGCAAGTGAGTGCAGACAGACCACATGGATCTTTTGCAGCCCAGACCAATAGCCAACCCTCTTGCTAGAGGATAGAAGAGGTGATGGATCCTCCATCCAATCCACTGTATCCTTCCTGAACTCAACTCCTCCATGATCAGCTGATAGAGGCAGGTAGTGGAATGCATAACAGCACTATCTGCCAGAATGAGCATGCGTGAAGGACCGGTAAGGAAAGATTTTTTTAATATCTGTTATGCGAACTAAAGTTTGCAGAGTTCGCCTGTTTTACTGAAAAGTTCTTACACTGGCAGACTAGCACAAATTGTGGCGGTTCAACCTTTTTGCAGCTTTGTTCCAACCGAACTTGCAGCTCTAATAATGGACCCTTTCACAACAGGTGATCTTACCCAGTTCGGAAAGCCATTCTGCCAGTGTGTGTGTGTGTGGGGCAGTAGTTCTCCAGTGTCGAAGAATTATTCTCTTGGCTGTGACCAAAGCACTTAGAATCCATTGTTTAAAGTGGACTGATTTAAGGGGGAGGTTGGTCTTGATGGGCAGAAGGCCTAGTATAACTGTAATAGGAGTAAGGGTGATGGGGGAACCTACAGCCTTCACAACTGCCTCTTGAACACCAGGCCAATAAGATTGTAGTAAGGGGGCAGTTCCGCATTACATGCGAGTGATTACCTGTCCTGGAGAGGCATCTCCAGCATTTGTCAGGTGACATGATTCCCCACGCATGTAATTTCTCTGGGGCTCTATACCACTGATGCAGAATTTAGAATTGGGTAAATTGGCTATGTGTATCCTTTCATGGACCATGTAGATGCTTCCAACAGGATTCCCATATACTGTAGATGGTCCATCTGAATGCCAAGCACTGTGTTCCATTTATCTCTGAGAGATGCTAGGGGGGAGCTGTCAAAAAGGTTCAGTTGTTTGTATATCCAGCTGGCCCTGGGTGGTGTACTACTTTTTGGGAAACCTATATCATCAATGCTGGGGTTGGGATTAGGAAACATTTGAAATTTAGGGCCTAGGAGAGATGCCAGGGCAGAACGAAGCTGGAGATATTGCCAGTGATGGTGTTTCTCAAGACCGAATTCAGTCTGCAATTGAGCGAAGGATTTCAAGAATCTCGTGTTGCTATCTATTAAGTGAGAGAGCAGCGAGATGCCTCTAGAGGCCCAGGCAACTCAGTGTATTGGTGACCCTCGTATTTTTAGGGTTAGGTTTCCACAGAGTGGAAAGGAAGGTGAAGCCGTGAGGTCCAGTTGGATTTGACAGCTAGCTTTCTCCAGACTTTAGTAGTATGTGTGATGGTGGGATGGGAGGGTAAAGTTATTGGAGGGTTGCCACAAAGTTCCATCATACATAGATCCTCACCTGTGAGGTGGAATTAGCAGGCAGCCAACTTTGGCTGATTAGCTATGGATAGTAAAGGCAAGGTTTGTGACATTTGAGACAGTGGCCGGGATATTCAGACTGCGCCAGGTTGTGGCGCAAGCCTGGGCGCAGCGCAACCTGGCTGCGGAGGGGCATTGACAGTGCTGAATTTCGCACCCTGGCCACCTGCAGTGCACATGGCGCAGTGGCACTGCACCAGCGCAAGTGGCCAGAGTGGAGCAGGGGGATGCGCTAGCACAAGTTCCATTGCACTAGGTGCAACAACCGCGATATTCAAAAGTGCACATGCAAATGGGGCCATAATGCATGCAAGGTGCAAATGGGGCCATTTGCATGTCATTATGGCCCCATTTGCATGCAGGTGCGCCTATACCCGGCGACTTGCACATGGTGCCCTGCCAGGCTGCAGCCGTCGGGGACCGACGCCCCCTGCACATCGCGGAAAAATGCCCCACTGCCCTATCGCAGGCATATGTAGAATACATTGAACGTCCAATATCCCTGGTGGTCCAGTGGACCGCTTCACACCCGATCGCAGGCTTAAGTATTGAAATATACCATCCATTATCCCTGGTGGTCCAGTGGACCGCTCGCAGCCCAATCGCGGGTGTCAGTAGAAAATAATGCCACCCCAAAACAACCATGGTGGACTAGCGGTACCCCCCTCCTTAGCCGACCACTGAGCCCCACCACCCGCCTCCCCCGGTCAGTGGCTGGCGGCAGCTCCCCATCCGCTTGCCGCCCCACCGCCCGCTGACTGACACTGTACAGTAGGGCTGTACATCCATTGGTCCACAGCGTGAGCCAATGGGCTTGCAGCCTGTACCATACTACACAGTCCAGATATGTGAATAGATCCACCAGGGATAATGGATGGTATATTTTAATACTTAAGCCCGCGATCGGGCGTGAAGCAGTCCACTGGACCACCAGGGATATAGGACGATTAAGATATTCTACATATGGCTGCGATCAGGCTGCGAGCGGTCCACTGGACCACCAGGCATTTCGGACTATTATTTGTATACGTATGCCCTCGATCGGGCATGGGGGGGCACCACCAGAAGGTGCAGCCAGAGCTCAGATGGCCACCCACAGGTGGCAGCTGCCATGTTTCACCCTGCAATATGGTAGCTCACCTGTGGGTGGCCAGCTGTTGCTCCTTTTTCTTTGGCTCACCTGTGTGTAGCGCAAGTAGGGGTTGCACATGCATGGGCTCAGCACATCCCAGGCTGAAAATTGGGATGTGCAGAGTATGCATGGGCACGCCCCCCCCACCTGCGCCACATACATTACTGATGCACTCCAGCGCATCGGGATTTGTGCCAGGCTCAATCTCCATTTGAATATCGTGCTGGGGCGCATCAGTGGGTTGCGCATGGCCCAGCAGTGTTGCGCCATGCGCAACCCTTCTGAATATCCGGGCCAGTGTGTGTGTAACATCCCTAAACTCAGTCTGGGAGATCCATGCCACCCTTTTCAAGGGGTAGTGTTAACTTTTCATGACTGATGTGCCTAGGGTTGTCCCCCCAAACAAAATCCAACATCTGTTTGTGTATCTTTTGGAAGAAGATGGAAGTAATTTTAAGGGGTAGATTATCTAAAACATACTGCAATAGCCGGCCCAGTGGTGCTGAGGGCTGAGGCGCTGGATGCCTTACCTCCCACTACACCGGCGACCTGTGTTCAGGAATGAGCATGGGTCACCACGGGTTGGCAGGGTTGGAGAAGGATTGAGCATCCGAGGGACTGTTCTCCTTTTCCTGGGAGGGGGGGTCGACCAGTGGTCGGTGCTCGACTGGCCCCTAGCATTGGCTGGGGGGCAGTGTGCCGATGCTGCAAAAATAGGGGGGCAGAGATGGGGCCGAAGTCTGGAGGAGCGTGTGTGGATGTGTGTGCACTCTCTCCGCTGACGTCCTGCACACCCCTCTCCGCAGGGGAGAAAAAATGCAGGAAAATGGAGCCCTTGTCATGATGATGATGGTCCCCCTTTACAGCACCACTGGAAGGGCACCTCTCCCGAACTGGATCCAGACTGGTGGGTGAGGGTCTCCCCACCCCCCGCCACAAGGGGTAAGTCATGGGTGCCGAAGTGGAGAGGGGTCTAATACCCATTCGGCGCGGGGGGGGGGGATGTCAGATAACTAGGTGAGGGCTCCCAAGAAAAACAACACCAACAAAAAAATAAATAAATAAAATATACTGCAATAGCAGTAGCAGAGTCTTACAAGTAGCTACAGTTCCTGGGTGCTGAATATAACCTGCACACTTTACAAGTTTGTAAATGGCACTGAGCACCAGGATTGGAGGAGATGGCTACTTTTCGGTCTGATGTGCGGAGCTGTCCAGTCTGGGGAATGAGGGCAGTCTGCATAAGCCCTGAGGTGTCCAACTTGGACCCTTTCAGTCCAATGTGTGGAGCCGCCAGGTCTGAGGGATGGGACATCCTGCGTGAGCCCTGAGGTGTCCAACATTGGACCCTTTCAACCCAATGTGTGGAGCCGCCGGGTCTAGGGGATGGGGGCAGCCTGTGTGAGCCCTGAGGTGTCTGACTTGGACCCTTTTGGTCTGATATGTGGAGCCACTGGGTCTGTGGGAAGGAGGCAGCCTGTGTGAGCCCCGAATTGTTCAATTTGGACTCTTTCGGTCCAATGTGTGGAGCCGCCAGGTCTGGGAGATGGGGGCAAGCTAGAATTAAGCTGAAAGGGGTTCACAGAGCTGACTATGGGAATCTAGAATTATTATAAACTTTATTCGTAATGATTTGTATGAAAGTGTTGGGGCTGGACCTTGTGTATAAAGACATTTGCGATGTAATAAGGAATGACAATTTTACATTGAGAAATAATCTTATGGTGTTGATTAAATATGTGAACATATGAATATTCTAGCAGATAAAGGCCTTATGGTCTATTTAGTCAGCTTGAGTGTGCAGGACCCTCCTGTGTCTACAGAGGGACTTGCCCCTCCTCCAGAAATCCACCCTGAGTAGGCTACCGCAGCAAATATGCCATGGTGACCTACTGCCTTTGGATAGATGCAGTGAAGTTAAGTTACAAGAACTGAACTTGACAAAGGATTATCCTGTACTTCTGATGCTAAAATTAGACACAAAAAATTAAAGAACTAACTAAATCCAAACAAGTCAAAGAATTGACTAACTACTCTTATTTAGAGTGATATGAACACAGAAAAAAATGTATTTCTTCAAATTTAGGGTTGTCACTTTTTGGGATCATACACATTGGCTAATAATATAATATAAATCAAGACTAAAAGATATGATCTGTCACCTGATGGGAAACTTCTTAGATCTTGAACTTTCCAAAGATGACACAGTAGATATCCAAACAATTGTTGAAAGCTGGACACAGGGCAGAATCAAATCTTAGCAGATAAGATTCTTAGGGCTGGAGTCAAATTAGACAATGTGGGCATTCTGACTGATAATTTTGAACAACTGTGAGAAGAAAACAAGGAAAAGCTAGCCATGAAAAAAGATGGCAATACACAGAGTGATAAAATACAACTTGAATTAAGCAATAACGATCAAGAAGCCATTAATTTCTGAAGGATTAATGACCGGTTGGGGGGGGATGGGTAGCCCGAGGTGCAGCCAAGGGCCACCTCCCCCCAGCCGGTTGTTAAGCCAAGGAAATGATTTGCTTCGAGGTTGTTATTGTGACTGTAAGTCTAATTGCAATAACAACTTTCTTTTTTCCTGTTTATTTTTACCGCAATTGAGCTTTAAAGTAGAATGGTGAAAGCCATGCGTGTTGCACAGCATCAGCTGACAGCTTGATCAGTCATTTCTAAGACACTAATGACTGATCCAGTAGCCAATCAGGAGCCTCATTAGACTCATGAATAATTAATTAGACTTATAATATATCATAAAAGTTAGTAGTCAGTTTCAGGTTTTAGCAGATATGGATAAGTGACTACTGGAAAAACAAAATTAAAATAAAATACAAGATAAACATTAACACACAGGATAATCCACATCTAAGTAATTCAAAAAATCAAGATTTGTAGAAGACAGTAGAGCAAATCTTGGTATAATAACATGAAATTTAGCTGGGCACATTTAAAAATGATTGGATCCACAGTGCCATAAATTCACAACGGGCCCTATGCATGAAGCCTATGTGCCGTGTATGTGTGGTGTGTAGGCATCACTACTTGGGAATGTCACACAGTGCAGGTCCAGTAGAGCCTCAGTGGCATGCATGACAGGTACATATGCTCCTTGCACACGCAATTCCACAGCCGACAATGCCGCTTCGCACCAGGGGCAGGCCGGGGTGGGTGTAGGGGGTGTGGCCCACACACTATGTGATTCACAAAGGCACTGAGCACCATGTAACAGGGGGAATGAGTTAAATCTATGGAGGTTCTTCCATACGTGTTATGCACCCCTCCAATGAACATCTGCTGGTGGTGGCACCCAGACCACTGCCACACTGCTGCCCTAGCCCACTGGGCAGACGGGGGACTGTGGGCAGCTATTTGGGTACTCACCCATAGTTTACCAAAGGATGGGGTTTGTACCTTCCCATAATTCCCTGCATGACTGTAGCAGGAGATCCCTGGTCAGGCATTTGATTGGATGCCCACCTGCATCCCACTCCCCACACTTGTGCAGCCCACATCCAGAACCACGCAGCTGTGTGATGGGGGGTGGGGCTGTAGACAGGTGCCCTATGGGTGCTTGTGGTCATGAAGCAACACACCCTGCACTTGTCCAGGGCCACGTGAGGTGCACATAGTGGGTTTGACTGTCTGCTTTGCATATTCTGCACTTTTGTGCATAGCACCCAATGACAGTAGACACAGTGAATCTACAAAAGTCAATTAATCAATCAATCACTTTTATTTTTAAAAAGCACAATTCCAGTTTATCAAAGCACTTGTACAAAATAAACAATACTTAGAAGCAGTAATATAAATATAAAGCAAACTAGAATTAAAATGTGGTGATTTTTAAAACCAAACAGTCCATTAGACAGGGTCAGGAAAAGCTAACCCAAACAAATATGTCTTGAAAGCAGATTTAAAGTTCTCAATGGTCAGGCACTCTGTAACCCGATGAGGTAGAGAATTCCACAGTCTAGGGGCCAAAAAAGCAAAGGAACGAACACCCAAGGTCTTAAGGCAAACCCTGGGAACCTCTAACAATCCATCACTGGCAGAGCAGAGTAGGCGGAGGGGGTAGTAGGGACAAAGGAGATCTTAAAAGTACTGTGGTCCCTGCCCATGTAGGGCATTATAGGTCAGTAAACTGACCTTGAAGGTGCTCTGCCACTGTACTGGCAGCCAGTGCGGGCTGCAGAGCACAAGCATGACATGGCAAGATCTTGGTAAGCCAGTCAACAGCCCGGCCATCGCATTTTGCACCAGCTGCAGGTGGCGGATATCAACCTCCGGTAGCCCTAGGTACAGGGCATTGCAGTAGTCAAGGAGGGAGGTCACAAAGGCATGGACCAAAGTTGGAAGGTCATCGGGTGGGACCAGGTGTTTGATCCAGGTGATATTCCTCAGATGGTAAAAAGAGGTCTTGACTACTGCCAACACCTGAGACTTAAGTGTCAGGCCATCATCAAAAACTATGCCCAGATTCCGCACCCGGTCAGAGGTCAACAGCTGTCATAGTGAGCAACAGCTAGAAATAGTAAATATGAATGGCTTCCAAACATATAATTTCTGCACAAAAAAATACAGTAAAGATGGGTAGACATGGAAGCATAATAACATAAAATAGAGTAACAGATTACCTGGAAATCAAGGTGGCGATAGCTATTATGATTAATATCTGTAATCCACCGAAAAAAAAGCACCAATACAGTATTGCCAAAATAAACAACATTTTTGTAGAGGGAGCTGAACCAGAACTGCGATACTCCTATATCTTGAAACGTTATACACCCATGAAAGAAACATATGAAAAGGGAGGAGAACTAAATATGATGCAATATGAAGGTTGGTTTACTGAACCATGTAAAACGGAGAAAAATGTTTTGGAAAAATTCATGAAATATACAATGAAGAAAAATCCGAACAAAGTCAATATACACAAATTAAACAGACGCAGGAAAAAATACAAGTTGCATATCAAAATACAAAGAGAGATTCATCAGAAATTATTATGGGATAAGATGCTAGAAGTAATAATGGGAAGAGATAGCTAATAGTTCTGGAAGTTGGTTGCTATAGGAACTGTGAAATACAGAAATCAAATAGATTCTAATATTCACCCTGAAAAGTGGATGGCCCACTATAAAAGTATTTATTTTGATTCATTGCAACTCTCTGAAAATGAGTTAAATTTACATAAAAGGCACAAAATGGCTGATTCTTTTTTTATAACCTTTTTACATACCATAGGTTTTTCATTTGGCTCTTTTTTTCCCCAAGTACAGACAGTACAGCTAACAACAAAAGGTTGTATGGGATGTGGGCAATCAGATCCAAATTGTAGAGGGTCCAGCTTAAACTTTTGAAAATGTATTCTTCTGAGAGTTATCTAAAACTTAGGCAAATTTTGTACCCTTTTTCCCATCCCTTTAAAATATTATGTTATGATATTGAAGTAATATATGAGAAAAAAATTGAACTGATATATAACTGTATTAAACAAAACTTTTAGGACATTCTGCACCCTTGAAGGAAAATTTGCCCTGAATCTATGTTCCATATCAACTTAAGTCTTTATCTAGCAGTATTGTTGAAATGTTTTAAGAATATACTATTTAGTAGGAGACAAGCTGAATAGTAGGTTTCTATCTAATTGAATAACTTATTTAAACTGTAAGATTTGTAATAACATACTTGATAATTAAGAGCCATCTTAAAGAAAGAATGATTTTGTCTCTAAGAAAATAAAATTAAATGTGAATAGGAACTGAACTTTGTAACAGAATGGAACTTTACTTTTTACTTTTATGTATGCAATTAATCCACTGTTCTAAAAGCAACTGTTTTAACTAAATGTTCATTCCTACTGTTTTTATGTATCTTATGCTGCTGTTGTAATGCTGTCTCCTTTTTATTTAATGACCAAATGGTCGAACAATAAATAAACTGAACTGAATTAAATCCTGCAAACCGGTGACTGTATATCTTCTGAATGCTTTTGTTGTGTTATTGATCTACCTACTTTATTTGTTAGCCATTGTGGTATTCTGCTTCTATTTTTATATTCGTAGGACTCATAGGACGTTTCAAGTCAAGAAACGTAAGCCATGTAGACTTGCCTTTTAAATTCTGCTAAAGCCTACCAACCCTCTTTCTTCCATGGTATCCCATCAAGAGGGCAACTGAGATTGAACGACTCAAATATGAGCAACTCAATCTCAGTTCCTGTGTTTTGAGCTGGTAGTGACGGGCGGAAAGGAAAGTGACTGGTGGGCAAAGATGAAGCGACCGGAACCAGTGGGTAATAGAAGAGGAGGGAAGGTATGTGGGGGGCAGTGCAGCAGAGGGATGCTGAGCTGGCTGTGTGGCATGGTGGTGAGGGTTGCTGGCTTTGCTGGGGAGGGTGCAGGGTTCTTGTCTGGGAGGTGCTAGTAATTTTGAGGTCGGATGTATTTATTTATTTATTTTTTTACAAGTTTCACCCCCTCCCCAACATGCACGCCCCCTGAAGTTAGGATTATTTAGTTAAGGGGGTGTGGGGGACAAAGCCCCCCATGGGGTGTGTGTGGGGGCACAACCTCCACATATATAGAGATGTGTGTGTGCCCCATTGTGTTCGCCATGCAGTGTACATCACTGTTTTATTTTCGACTTGTACACTTCTCGCCCCTAACAGCGATCACTGTTTACATCGCTTACTATCATATAGAACCTTCTTCCATGACTGAGTCAAAAGCTCTTTTAAAAAGTGCTATAGTACTATTATGTACTACTGTTGCCAGTATACCATTCCATACGGATACAAGTCTCTGACTTGAACCACAGTCCACTTACTTTCTTCTTATAATGGTCCCCTTTTGTCAGTCATGGCCTCTTGTGTCCCTTACTTGTGTCCTTGCTTCTATGCCCAAGCAATTCCACAGGTCTCTGTCCTCATGCACCTTGTAAACAAGGCACATATCACTCCTCAGACTTCTATATTGGACACTCTTGGTGCATATGTGTCATATAATTTGAAGATCTTGTCCTTAAATTTCCTCCAAATATTGTCTGCTGTACCCTCTCCTTGATCTCTTTCTCTCTTCTCTCTCTCTGTTCCAAGCATTTAGTTTTGACTTGTATTACTAATATTAGCCATATCATAGAGATAGTACATCATTGTCCACTTCCCATTAACCTTTCCAAAGCTGACTGAGAATTGGACCAGACTATGACCACTGCTACCCAGTGGTTCCCAGGTGTGATAGACATTTTTTGGTATGAATGGACTAGTGTCTGGACAAAAAATTCTAGATGGCCTTTGCTGGATATCTATCATGCTGCAAAAGGCAGTTTTCCCTAATTGTGTTAAAAAATGTTATTGCCACCCTCCTTCCTCCAGCAGTTAGATTCCCCAATCAATTTCAAGGAAATTAAAATCACCCAAAATTACACCGTCATAACTCTCAGTCAAGGTTCCTGAATAAACCTCAGCAATAGATGAACTTAAAGGATGCAAAGCTTCTGTTTTCATATAAACACCCTCAGTAACGAGGAACAGCATGGCCCAAATTCTGGATTTCAGGAATGTGGTACTACAGTGCTGAGTTCTCCTGATGCCAAATCAGATTTTTTTATGTCAATTGGACCCCCTTTTTTTGATCAAGATGAATTAGATTGGGTTTAAATCAAATAATAGAGGAGATAAAAGTAAGCTAGGCTAACTACCTAACAACTGATCAGTCTCATACCTATTCACAGAAAAGGTTCCCTTTCAAGATTTCCTTGTTAAACACATTTTATGGTCACTGTGCCCTGACATTATTTAATTATTTATCTTTTAATGTTTCATGCTGTGCAAAACTTACAAGTTTCGAGGCAAGTTGACTAACTTTTTTTAAAAGATTATGGCATTTGTCAACGTTCTGGATAAGCTTTTACAGTTGTTGTAGCTTGTGAGACTGTAAAGTGTACGTAAAATGTTGTCTTAGTGTATTTGCTCAGTTGTATTCATTTTGCTGGTCATTGTGAAAACAAGCTTTTGTTCATTACCTACCCAGGGTAAAAACTAAACACAAGGCTGCAAGGAATCTGCACCCTGCTAACTAATAACAGACCAGCACAGGCACTCCGTTAGCTGTATCAAGTTGAGCTTTTATTAAAGTTCATAATGTGCTTAAAACTGCACCTCGCCCAGCAGATAATCCCATAAAACAAAAATAGAAAACTGGCATGAAATAACTAGGGTTGGACAGAACTGGTTCTGAGGGGAAAAAAAACTACAAGGTGGCCTGTATATCTAAAATACCTCCTCAGCAGAACAAACATTTGTTTGAGAGGTTCAGAATACAAATGATTAATGAGCCTGTGACTGGTGTGCAACTCTAGGTGCACTGCAAGGTTCAGAAAGAGTCTCGGAAACAAAAACCTTTTAGAACTTATTCTATCTTCAAGCAGAAATGTTTTGCCCATCCCAAAGTGTTTCGTCTGTAGTCTATATTGAAAGAAAGACTTGGCACCGACAACCATAAAATGCCATAGCACAACAGCATTTTTGTGCAAAAGTACATTATTGAGGTGCCGGCATGTAAGAAAAACCGTTAAAAGGCAATCACATCTTTCATCTGCAGCTACTTTACAAAACTAAAATGTTTGCCATATGGTGGAGCATAGAAAGTACCAATATTAGCAACTACAAAATGTCAGCACTAGGCCCACCGGTGTCAAGAAGAAGGCTCATGTAGCCAACCAATTTATAATGCAAAATTATTACTGTTTACATTTTTTTCAAAGGACTCATTTGGTATTAAACATCAGGGTGTCAGTCATGATGTACTTCTTGAAAGTGTATTTTTTTTGCACTATATGTACTGTATGAATTTATTATACAATTTAAAATAATAAATTGGATGGCTATATGAGCTTTCTATCTTCCTAGAGCTGGAATTTTATACTGTAGCTGCTGCTCTCATCTGAAGTGTACTTTTCTGCCTTTCATTGGAGGTGCTCATTCTTCCATTTCTGGAGCTTCGAGGTAATGTTTTCCAACACCACAGTGTGCAACATTTAGTGGTTATGGGTGTAACAGTGGGTGTAACACTGTGGAATACAAATATATAAGGATTCTGTAAATGGCATTTTTCTGTAATTATATGACTGCTCACCTGTGACCTTGGATCCCACCTGAGTTAATGACTTGCTATTCTGATCAGAGGCTGAGTTAGCCCATGTTCCTGTGCCATATTGTTACCGAATTTTTGCAGGATGCAGGTTAAAGAAAATAAAGATCACTGCACTACATTTCTTCTTCATTTACCATTCTTTTTCCAAGGCCTTCATGGCAATAGAAATGAGGATGGGGTGCCTCCATTATCAAAAGAAACTGGGGGGGGTTGTGTCCTTCATCATCAATAGAAATGAAGGAGGGGCATGCCCATCTTCATCAGTAGAAACTTGGGGGCATGATCACCATCATCTGTAGAAACTGAGGGGTGAGGCCTCCATCAGCAATATAAACTGGGGGGGCATGACCTTTATCATCAATAGAAACTGGGAAGGGAACCAACATCATCATTAGAATCTGGGAGGACATGACCTATATCATCAATAGAAATGGAGGGGGGGGACATGACCTGTATCATCAGTGGAAACCGTGTGTGTGTATGCCCACCATCATCAGTAGAGACTGGGAGAGCAACACATATATCACCATTAGAAACTGTGGGGGGGTGCACATCATCAACAATAAAACCGGGATGTTCCCTTCATCATCAGTAGAAATTGGGAAGGCATGATCAATATCATTAATTTAAACTGGGTGGGTGAGCCCTCCATCATTAATAGAAACTGGAAGACAAGCCCTCCATCATAAATATTTTATTTTAATGTGTTAACTGGTGTAACACTGTGGAATAGAAATATATAAGGATTCTGTAAATGGCATTTTTCTGTAATTATATGACTGCTCACCTGTGACTTTGGATGCTACTTGGGTTAATGACTTGTTATTCTGAACAGAGGCTGAGTTAGCCCATGTTCCTGTGCTGTATCTTTACTGTATTGTTACGAACATATGAAATTTGCCAGCAGAAAAAGGCAATTTGGTCTATTGATTCTGCTCAATCATGCAGCTAGCTTGCAAGATGCAGGTTAAAGAAAATCAAGGTCTCTGCACTAAACTGCTTCTTTATTTACTACATTTTTTCCAGGGCCTTTATGGCAATAGAAATGGGGGTGGGGTGCCTCCAATTTCAAAAGAAATTGGGGGGTGGTTGTGTCCTTCATCATCAATAGAAACTGGGGTGTGTACCCTCTATCATCAATATAAACTTGGGTTCTTTATAGGCTTGACCTGGACCAAAGGCATACAAGAGATAAGATTACATAATAAGTAGTATTATGGCAACAATTACACAAACTTTAAGAGAAAAGAGGTAATCATGTGTATTGCAACTGGTAAAGCATTCCAAAAACCAGGGATGACATTAAAAAGGTCTGAGAGCCCATTTTTGTCCTGCACAAAGGAGTAACCAACCAAGGACACTCAGATGATTGTGAAACAGTATACAAATGTGTAATTTTGACCAACTCCTCATGGGAGGTCAATGCAGTTGGATAAATTGTTTTGTGAATTAGACAACCAAAAAAATATTTGATATGAAAATCCAGGGAAACCCAATTTAGTTGAGAATAAAGAAGACAATGATGAGTGCATGAAGGAACACAAAGGACAAAACGGCACATATTATTGTAACCAACTTGAAGTTTGTGAAGCTCGGCTCTGCTTGTCCAGTATTACATAGATACATAGATACTGTTGGCAGATAATGGCCTATGGCCCACCCAGTCTGCCCATCTGAGCTCATAAGATCACTTTAAGTTTTTCTAGAAGTCTGTTGCCCCTTACCCCTGACCTCCAGGATTCCCTTATGTCTATCTCGTGCATTCTTAAATCTTGTGATTGGTTCAGCCCCCCACCACTTCCTCTGGCAGGGTGTTCCACTTGTCCACCACCCTTTCTGTGAAGAAATTCTTCCTCACATTTCCTCTGAATTGTCCTCCCTCTAACTTCATTGCATGCCCTCTAGTACTGGAACATCTTTTTCTTTGGAAAATACTGTTTTCCTGCACCCTGTTCCTCCCTTTAAGGTACTTGTATGTCTCTATCATACCCCCCTCTCCCTCCTCTACTCCAGGGAGTACATATTCAGGTCCTTCAGCCTGCCCTCATAAGACTTGTGATGCAATCCCTGTACCATCTTTGTTGCCCTCCTCTGAACCTTTTCCACCCTGTCTATGTCCTTACATAGGTAAGATCTCCAGAACTCGACACTGTACTCCAGGTGGGCCTCACTAGTGTCTTGTGGCACCCAGCCAGCCACCGACCAAGACCAGGACACCCGCCTGCAGCTCTTTGGAAGGTACGGGACAGCGCAGCCAATCAGAACATGGGTGCTTCCAGCAGACGCACTCTGATTGGCAGGAGTTTTCCCCTGCTATAGACACCTGGCACTTTGTTAGACTTTCCATAGAACTAAGCACATTTCTACTGTGTTATTAGGAGTTTTTCTACTGTATTAGCTGGATTGTAATTTCTACTACTGTTTTAAATTGCTTACACCTCTTCTGTCTGACTGCTATTCCTGCAGCGCCCCCCTTCAGCACTCTGCCTTGGCTCCGATAGAGTCTAACTACCTTTTTTTTTTTTTTTAAGTGGCTAGTTTTCCATTAGCAGGTTATACAGACCTGCCACTAGAGATTCTTGGTCTTCTACATAAATCACCGTATTCTTTACGTGGGCAATATGGCCTGCATTATCATTCTACTTCTTTCCGGTTCTGCTACAAGGGGACTTGAGTCTGAAGGGTGGATGGCCACTAACTAAGCTGCTCCTGATCTCCTTGTTCCCCTTTCTGCTGTATTTTCTCATCTAGGTTTTAAATGGGTACCTAGGTGGGCAAATTTCTTGCCTAGAAAATATTGCACTAATACAAATCACGAGACCACTCAATCTGGGACCATGGCTCTCCTTATTGTCTTTTTATTGCTCCTAAGGTGCAGAGTTTTCAGCAATACAGTGCAATTCGAAGTACCTCAATGCAATTCAGTTCTCCAGTGTACCTTATCAATACCTAATGTTATAACAGTCTACCGTGCAGACACTCTGTCATTCTCCTCTCCCCTTTTAGCCTATTCCCCCCGGTTAGCCTACACCCCTTTGCTACTGTCCTCACCTATGTCTACCCAAGCACTTACATTGATCACAATCAACTGTCATTACAGTGGCGCCACCTCTTCTTGTAGCACGATATGGGTTGTCATAAAGAAATAAAAAGCAGTCTCCATTCTTATAAGCTCCTTAAAGCAAGTTATCGTCTGCTTCTTCTCTGCTCAGGAAATGTGGAGCTCAACCCTGCCCCCACAACTTACTTCGCCTATCGATTTTGCTGAGGCCACAGGTCTCAAAATGATGATGGTCAACATTTTAAGCCTGCCTAAAAAACTTGTACAGCTGCAAGCCTGGGCTGCACACATTAACCCAGACCTTATCATAATTACTGAGTCGTGGTTAAAAAAGACGAACACTGATCAACAAATATCACTGCAGGGCTACAATTTATTTAGAGCAGATAGAGAGTCTAGAGGCGGGGGTGTGGTTATCTATGCCAAATCTAAGTACTTGGGTCACCAATATTAGTTGCAAATCTCTAGCCAAGGAATTTGAGTTAGTTTCTTGAGCCTTCATCTCCTCCTCGAATGTATCACTATCCTAGGTGGCTATAGACCCCCGTCTGGTGGTGATGAAGTCCTTAATCTTTTGAAATCCATGTTCAGTAGATGCAAAAACTGAAACAAATATTTCTAGGAGATCTAAATATGGACTGGCTGTCACCTAAATCACATGGTCTCAAATCCCTTTGTGACGAGCTAGGACTTGGGCAATTAGTCAGAGAATCTACTAGGAACAACACTCTAAATACTGCCAACAGTTCCATTCCAGATGTGGTACTAACCACCCATCCACACAAAATATCTAATTTGGCAGTGTTTCACAATGACATGAGCGATCATGGAATTGTTGCTTGCATAAGATCTCAAATTAAGGCCCGGATGCAACCCATCTTTATAACAAAAAGATCCTTTCGCAAATTCAGTGCAGTAAACTTCCTATCTGACCTGAGCATGATCAGATGGCAAGATCTTTACCTAGCCAAAGATGTCAACAAGGCAGCTTGCATCCTTAATGACAAACTCACTACAATAATAAATAAGCATGCCCCTTTCATCAAAGTAAGGGTACGGAACAATTCCAATCACTGGTTCACCTCGGATCTCAAGGCAGCCCTTATAGCTCGAAATAAGCTCTGGGCTAAAGCTAGATATTCCAAAGAATCTTCGGATTGGCAGGCCTTTAGAACAGCCAGGAATAACTGTGTGAAAAAACTTCGCTCTGCTAAAGCTAACTATTATATTTCTACTCTCGAACAAGCTAAAGGTAACCCTCATAAAATATGGAAGACTATCAAAGCTATAGAAGGACTGCCCATGGCCCCTCTGTCCCAACAAAGATAGTCGCAGTGGCAAGATTGTGGAAAACAAGTCCCTAATCCTGGAGGAACTTAACTCCCACTTTGCCACAGCTGGATTAGCTTTGACCTCTGTCACCTTATGCTGGTGCTGCGGTGAGCCAGCATACCCTCCCGCCACATCTAGTCCTGCACCCAGTCCCTTCCAACTGTGCGAGATAACTTATAAAGAAGTAGAAGATTCTCTTCTTAACTTAGACACCAAAAAAAGCGCAGGGGATGATGGCTTGGAACCCTTTTTCCTAAGGTCAGGCTATGCCCATCTTACTGCCCCAATTCTCCACATCTTCAATCTTTCCATTACATCTGCTGCTGTGACGTCCTGCTGGAAATCAGCACATATCCTCCCTCTATTTAAATCTGGTGACCCATGTGATGTAAACAACTATAGGCCTATCTCCATATTGTCTATCCTTTATAAAGTTCTCGAAAAACTGATCCATATTCAGTTAAAATCTCACTTGGAAACCTTCTCTCTCATTAACCCAGCTCAATCTGGCTTCCGGGCTAATCATAGCACAATCACTGCACTAGCAAAAGTAACCAATGATTGGATCTCTGCTATAGATGCTAAGAAGGTAACTGGTGCAGTCTTTTTGGACCTCAGCAAAGCTTTTGATACTGTTGATCACAAACTATTAGTCAATTGCCTTGCAAAGTTGGGTGCCACATACCATACCACCCAGTGGTTCTCTAGCTACCTAACTGGAAGATTCCAAAAAGTAAAGGCGGAAGGCTTTTTTTCTGCTGCCTTGCCAGTTGCAAGATGAGTCCCCCAAGGATCCATCTTAGGCCCTATCTTGTTTTCTCTGTACATCAATGACTTAGATGCTAACATATCTACGTCCAATCTGCACTTTTGCAGATGATACTGTGTATACTTCTGGCTCATTGTTATCTGAAGTCAAGGAGTGCTTAGCGGACTTCACACAACTTGAGCATAATTTAATAAAGGCAAAGCTTCTGCTCAATGCCAAGAAGACTAGAGCCATGATATTCTCCTCAAGAGCTGTCTCAGGCCCCCAATACTCTTGCCCAAGACTTCACTGTCACCACGCTTAAACGAGCCTCTGGAAGTTGTAACCAAATTTAAATATCTAGGTATCTGGATTGACAATAAATTATCTTTCAGTGACCACATCGAAGATGTCTCTAGAAGGTTAAAAGCAAGGTTAGGTTTCTTCTACAGAAATAGGCCCCTTTTCCCATCAGAAACTTCGAAACAAGCTTAGCACAGGCCACTTTTCTCCCCTACTCACTATGTAGTGTAATCTATTCCTCCACCACTCTTGCAAATCTAAGTAAACTGGACATCCTTTATCACCGTGCGTTACGGTTCATTACCAACTCCCTTACCGTTCGCACCACTGTGACTTATATGCAGCTGTTGGTTGGACATCCCTTACTACTAGGCAGCCTGCTCCATGCTGGGCTATGGACTCTTAAACTGCTCCTGCAGAAATTGCCAACTATCTCTCTTCCTTATTAGTATCTCACATAGTGCATACTCGTTAAGAAAATCTGACTTTATTATGCTTGACATACCAAGGACGTAGACTTCCTTTGGTAAACGTGTGTTGCATATGCCCTTCCTCCATTTGGAACCAATTACAAACCGTGATTGAAACTAATTAGCACAGTTTCAATAAACTTCTACAAATCGCTAAGTTCAGCCAAAATAAAAGACACCTGTAACTGTCATTAAGTCTCTTCCTTCCCCATGTGTGCCATATTTATCCACTGGTAAGGTATAATTAATTTGTCATATTAACTGCTTTCCCTTCCCCTTCTACTCCTGGCTTTATCTTTGCTTACGCTCCACTGCTACTCTATCAAATCTCTCCTCCCTCCCATATCAGTTGTAGACTGTTGTTTGTTCTAGCTGCCAAAATACTGTATATTTGATTTGATTTGATTTGATTAAATAAAATCACACCAGTCATCATGTTTCATTTATCAGTATGCGACCTGTAAGTCGCTTCCCTGTCTCATATCAATGTTTACCACCTGCGGTCACCCTATGTGGTACCCTTGTATGTATATCCAGCCTGTATCATGTAACGTGTATTTCATGTATATACTGTTATTACCTATCTGTGTTTGTACTTTAAGTGTTTATGTCACAGGACCTCCTTGTGAATGAGCTTGCTCAATGGAGTTTTCCTGCAATAAACTTGAACTTGAACTTGTATAGTGGAATTATGACCTCCCTCTTCCTGCTGGTGATGCCCCTGCCTATGCACCCCAGCATCCTGTTTGCTTTACCTGCCACTTTGTCACACTGTTTTCCTACCTTGAGGTCATCAGAGATGATAACCCCAAGGTCCCTTTCCCGCTTGGTGCATGCTATATCCTCACCCTCCAACTGATATGTTCCAGAGTTTTTTTGCCCCATATGCATTATGTTACACTTTTTTGCATTAAATTTCAACTGCCAATCCCTTGACCATTCTTCAAGCTTCTGCAGGTTCCTCCTCATTCTGTCTACACCCTCTGATGTGTCCACTCTGTTATACAGCTTAATGTCATCAGTAAACTGGGAAATTCTGCCTTCTAGGTCCTGCGTAACGTCACCAATGAAGATGTTGAATAGGACCGGTTCCAGCACTGATATCTGTGGCATCCCACTGGTCACTCTTCCCTCTGTGGAGTAACAGTCATTTACCACCACCCTCTGTGTCCTGCCACCAAGCCAATTACCCACCCACCATGCCACTGTCCTGCCCACTTCCATATTCCTCAGTTTTTTTAATAGCCTTCTATTTGGCACAGTGTCAAAGGTCTTGCTAATGTCCAGATAGGCCATATCCACTGTCCTCCCCTGAACCACCCCCCTTGTCACCCAGTTGAAAAATTAAATGAGGCTGGTCTGGCATGACCTCCCCCAGTGAAACCATGCTGCCTTGGGTCCTGTAGTCTGTTGACAACCAGATGTTCCACCAATCTCTCCTTCAGTAGTGCTTCCATGATCTTCCCCACTTCTAAGGTCAGGCTGACTGGTCTGTAGTTCCATGCTTCCTCTTTGTTCCCGCTCTTGTATAAGGGGACTACATCTGCTGTCCTCCAGTCTTTGGGTACCTCCCATTTCCAGTGATTAGCTAAACATGATTGCCAGAAGTTTAGCAACCACCTCCCTTAGTTCCTTTAGGACCCTGGGGTGCACCCCATCCAGCCCCATTGCTTTATCGACTCTTATTCCTTCCAGTTCCTTTAGGACCCTTTCCCATGTAAAGGGACTTGTGTCCATTTCTGTGCCTTTCTCAACCCCTTGCACTCTCTTCAAGCCCATTACCCTCCTCTTCCTCAGTAAAGACTGAGCAGAAATATCTGTTCAGTATATGTCAGCTTTACTGTTGTCATCCTCCATGCTACCCCATCTTCTCCTTCAGTCTCACTATCCCTCCCTCTTTCCTTCTTTTTTTGCTTATATAGCTGTAAAAGGTTTTGTCCCCTCTAACCACTGATTTTACGATGCACCCTTCTGTCTGAGCTTTGGCTTCCCTTACTGACCTCCCTGTCTCCCTTTGCTTCCCCATCCCATTCTGCCTATGTCTTTTTGTATTGCCTAAATGCGATCTTTTTGGCTTTCACTTTCTCTGCTACCTCTTTGGAAAACCATAATGGTCTCCTCTTCCTTTTCCCCTTGCTAGCCTGCTTAATGCATAATTCTGTTGCTCTTATAATCCTTGTTTTAAATATTGCCCACCGTTTCTCCACCCCCAGTTCCCTCCCCATTCCTATTAGTGCCTCTTTCAAGCATGTCCCTGTCAGGAGGTCTAAACCTCACTCTCAGGTTCTTGGCAATAATGGGCATGTAAGGAATCACAGTCACGTTACATAAGAGTAATAAAGCTTGTTTATTACTACCAAAAGGATAATCACAGTTGCCCTAAGCAGTTCTTACCAATAGGAACTGGGAGCCAATGCTAAGTGTTCCCTATACCTCGAGGAATCTCTATGTCTCTTGGGGTCTCTGGGGTAAAAGATGTAATGTCTTACATTATATACCTATGATAATTACCATGGTTACTGTAAGAAAAAAACATTTTTAGTTACAGAGATGAGCTCTGTGGGCTAAATTAGAGGTGGCTCCTCAGTCCAAGATAACATTATTCAATTTTGTTGTAGTCATCACTTTGTAGAAACAAAGAGGTACAGTTTGTACATAGCCGTGTAATAATACAAGTCATCAGAAGATGGCAATGCTGACTCATATATCATAATCATTACAAGGACACAAATGTCCTAACATCTTTTAAGCAAGAAATACATGTGTATATTAGAAAGTAAAGTGTATAGCAATAATGTGCATACATATCCTGACATCTACTCTTATACGGTAGATGCCCTTAGCCCTATATGTTAGTATAAGTTATTCCTAAATGCTAGCTGTCTGCGGTGCACCTCTGGGGGTACCAATTAAGGTGCAGTGACCTCATGTAACATTCCCTCTTGTTGCCTCACAAGGGGCAAGACATGTAACAGTAAGGAAGTGGATAGGGAGCAGGGGTCGTTTACAGACCAGACGCGCGAGCCTTGTAAAGGAACTCCAGCTGCTCACAGTGTTGGCGTAATGTGCACCGTAGGCAGCAAAGCATAATAATAAGAAAAAATATCAAAAATGCTTGAATAATAACAAAACCTTTACAGGTAATCTTTAACCAAGTTTTAGTAAGTGCACTATTCATGTCACCATCGTTAATAAGTGTAAGGAAAGCTTCATTAGCTTTGGAGATGTTATTGCCGATGTGGATGAGATGGGTGTCTTTTCTCTCTAAAAGTGATTTTAATGTCAAAGTCAAAGGGTCAATGTGTACATTAAAGTAAGGTAAATACTCTGAAAGAGTAAGCAGATAATCAGGGTTACCATCAATAATGTCAGCGTCCATGATAGGGATGGGGGTGATAACTGTGTGCCCAAAAACTGTTTTCTGGTGGGGAATGAAGCAAAAGTTAGAACTATCAATAGAACATGTCTTTAAACTTTAAGTGAATGTCTTATAGTTTGTAATGACACAATATTTACCATCTGAATTATATTGCATTTTCATTGTAGGCAGTCTCCATTTTTGCAACTGTACTGGGCAAGTATAAGTCTGTTTGGAAATCCGTATTGACAGGTGGTGAACCTCCTCCCAGTAAGATTGGTATAACTTGGAATCATCTGGAACAGATGTTGAGTCCTGGTATTCGGTGCCATTGATGGTGATGTCATCGTCCATGGAAAAGGACCAATCGATACTGTCTAGGGAATAGCCACATACAAGTTTAATAACATCAAATACCTCACATCGACACAAATAAATATACCCTTTCTTCACACAACAGTCCGTGTGCGGCACGACCCACTCATCCAGAAGAGGATGGAAGACCAGTAGGAGAGGCAACTCAAGGTGTTCTCTGTAGATATCTTCGTCAAGGTGCCCAGTGACATGTACAGATGTGAGTTTATCAAATATAGCTGTAGTAGGATCACAACCTGGTAAAGAAACAGTAAAAGACACAAACATGGTATCCTTAATGAAACATTTCTTAGCAGTGAAACAAGGACCAGTATAAGGGTGTCTGGTTACAAAACCTAAATTACTAGCAGTAGAAATTGGAATAGTTAGAGTCTGTAGCATACACATGGCAACACAGTTAGAGGATTTACAATGAGGACAATACCATTTGGAGATGGGCTGGCAGTATAGCTTAGAGGTTAGAGGTTAGAGTAATGAGCTGTGAATGAGCTTGGCACATCCAGGAGACCAGACCTGGGTTTGATTCTCACAACCTCCACTTGCATAGTGTGTGACTCTGAGCAAGCCACTTAACTGCCCAGTGCTCCCAGGTCACCCCTGAAAACAGGCACTTGTGCCTAGTGAGCCTCACCCAGTTACTAAAGATTAAAATAAGTAAAAAGATACATCTATCATGTAAGACATCAGGGATTCTACCACGGAAGAGATTGTTGATGGTAGTGATAATGTAAGAGCCATGGGCGGAGAATAATAT
Source organism: Neoceratodus forsteri (assembly GCA_016271365.2). Taxonomy (NCBI): domain Eukaryota; kingdom Metazoa; phylum Chordata; order Ceratodontiformes; family Ceratodontidae; genus Neoceratodus; species Neoceratodus forsteri. The sequence continues at coordinate 1,101,357,799 of CM028134.1, read as the reverse complement.
TTCATGGGCAAAATATTGTTTATCTGCTTCTTTATTGTTTTGTGCAATAAGTGCATTAATCTTATCTTTGGAATCTGAAAATGCCTTAGCAATGTCATGCATATTGTATACAGTGAATCTTTCTTCCTGACTAAGGCCAACCACACCATGCAATAATGGAGGTATAATATCATTCACCAAACCAGTTTGGAACTTCTGTGAATGTGATTTGATAGCAGCAGTGTTGGCTTTATTCCATACGGACATGGCTGTACCAAAAACAGCAGTGACAGTGCCTGTGGATCCAGTGACATCAGATGTGTCACGGGTATTACGTTTATGACTTTGATCATCTGTATTAGGTTTTCTTCTAAAATTGCGTCTATGCTCGGTGGTATGTACCCCGGCAATAGGGTCTTGGTTCCGGATCTGAAAAGCTGCTAAACTATCAAGTAACAAGGTACTATAAAACAATGATGTATTTGTAGTATGACACATACCAAATTCTTTCATATTCCAGTAAGTCAAGTTAAACAAAACAGGTATATGCATAAAGTGTAGGTTGTTAATTAGTGTGCCAGGTAAAGCAGTGGCTGTGGGACCACTGTGAGGACCAGGGGTTTGTTTTGGACATTCCAAAAGCTGTTTCTCAGTAGAGGGTAACACAGATAAATACATGGCAGCTGAGACCATGTTGTGTACAGCACAAAATTTCCTGGTGGAGTCATTAGACAAAGAATTACAACATGAGGGATCAATTAAGGCAGTGATATTGTATAAACCAGAATGTCTACGAGAGGTTTGGAGCAGGGACAAAGAACCATTTTGGTATAATTTTGCATTGGGCCAACCATGGAAAGTTCCCTTGGAGAGCTTAGCCATGGGGAGTATTTGTCCTTGAGATGTGGTTTACCACTCAATTTGTAGGGTTGATTTGTCAGGAGCAACAACCGAGGCAGTGAGGTAGGCATCTGAACCTTCCTGGACAGTAATCAAATTGTTGGGAATATTGATGGAGACTCCCTCTGGGATAGTTGCAGGTGGATCAAGGTGAGCAAGGAGAGCTGGTCTGGTGGCACTGAGGGTTGAGGCACTGGACGCCACACCTCATGCCACACTGGCGGCCCGGGTTCGGGAATGGACTCGGGTGCCAGGTGTTGGCAGGGGAAGGGTTGAGAATTGAGTGCCTGTGTGGTGCTCTCCTCCCTGGATCGAGGGGATGGGATGGCCCGGCAAACCAGAGACCCTCGGTGGAGACCAGGGGTACTGCAGCAAGCTGGGCAGGGACATAATAACATGGCCAACGCAGGCAGGGTTGCTGTGCACCAGAAGCATCAGGACATTCCCATGCATGGGGAAAAGGGACAGAACATGGAAAAATCTGGTCCTAGGGGTAGGTGATGGCATCAACCCCCATGCCCACGGCCAGGTCCGACCCAACCGGTCTTCATAGATCCTCCGCCTGGGGCCCACGTCTGCAGCTGGACTCTATGGTTTGAAGTGCACTCAAGGTAGGAGGGGCAGCCCCACCCAAGAGGGGTTAAGCTGGGGGTGCCAGCTGTGAGGCAGGGTGGGGGTGAGGAAGGTATGGATGGGTGGACTTCAGGCAGGGCAGGACCTAAGTTGGATGCCTGAGAGAGGCTCCTAGGACCACGACCGGAGTGAAAAATACTCAGGGGGGGAAGGTGAACAAGGAGGTGCTTTACCATGCCTTGGATGCAGGGGATAACTCCTGAGATGAGGAGAAAATGGAACAAGATAGCCATCTTGTCAGTTTATCTGAAAAGGAAAACCAAACATTAGTAAATTAGTACTATTCCACCCAATGGGGTGAGAAAAAGTAATCATACTCCTTTATATAGTTTCAGCTGGTTTGCATGTAACCATTTGTTAGTTAATTTGTTGTTTTGCATGAGTCTAACCTGATAGACTGCTGGACTGAGCTTGTTGACAACGGGATAGGGACCTTCCCACTTATTGGAGAAGGAATGTGTGGGATGTGCAAATCTGAGAACCATTACCTGATCCCCAACATGCCAATCCACTTCTTGTGCGTGTTTGTCAAACTGGATTTTGGACTGTTGCTGAGCCTTGCCCATGCAATTAGCAGCATACAAATCAGTGTGCATGAGGTCTTGTCTGAGTTTTTCCACATATTGGTCCACGGAGACATGGTCTACAGTGGGGGTGTGCAGGTCAAACAACAGATGTTCAGGTAATCTCATTTGTCTACCAGTCATCACCTCAAAGGGTGTCAACTGTGTGGTGGCTGAGGGTGTACCCCTAATTACCATAAGGAGTAATGGTAGTAGGGAATCCCAATCCCTGGAATTGTCCTCAATGAATTTGGAAAGCATTTGCTTAATCCATCTGTTGGCTGTCTCTACTTGACCTGAGGATTGTGGGTGGTAAGGTATGTGGAACTTCTGATGAACTCAAAGGAGTTCAAGTGCTTCTTTCATCAACTCACCTGTAAAACTTGTTCCTTTGTCTGAGTCTACCATGAGAGGTAGGCCCCACCTGGAGAAAATCTGTTCCACCAGGATTTTGGCAGTGATTTTAGCAGTGCATGTCTTAGTGGGGAAAGCTTCGACCCACTTAGGGAAGAGATCAGTGACCATAAGGGCGTCTTTGTTGTTTCTGCTTGTATTGGTCAGGGGACCAATAAAATCGATCTGTATGGCATGCCAAGGGCCAGAATGCCTTTGTGGTAATAGCTTGGCATTATTTTTGGTAGGAATGGGGTTATTTTGTGCACAAACAAGGCAGTTGTCTATGTACTGTTTGACATCCTTGGTGACACCAGGCCACCAGGTGGTGGTCTTGAGCCTTTGGAGTGTGTTTTCCACTCCCTGGTGTCCACCAGTAGAGGTGTCATGCACCTGGTACAGAAATTTGGGCCTAAGATAATGAGGCACCACTCACAATTTGGTGGGGGTGTCATCTGGTTGGTACCAGATGAGCTTGTCATCAGGGGACTGGTGTAACTTACCTTCATACCTTCAGTGAGGGTTGTGGGTAGGTAGATTCTTCTCAGTACCTTTGTCAAGGAATCCGAACACATCTTTGAGTTCAGGGTCAGCATGCTGGGCTTCTGACAAATCCAAGGGGGAGAAGGGTTCGGGTCTCTTCCTAACTGCTGCAATGTGTACGGCCGCTCTGGCCTCTGGATGTTCCATCATCCAGGTGTCCCCCCTCGGGCCCCTTCCTTTGCAAGGGTGTCAGCAGGGTCATTGAAGACATGATAGAGATCATGTATGGAGTGGGCCTTAACTTTATGTACATAGAGTTTGTGTGCAAACTTTTGTGCCAGTGAGTATATATATATATAACCAGTTCTTTGTGTTTCACTGAACTGCCATCAGAGGAGGTAAAGGAGTTCTTCTTCCAAAAGGGAAGGAATTCTGTAAGGGAACAACAAACCCAGTTAGAGTCTGTAAAAATGATTGTATTCTCAATTCCATGCTGGATGAACTCGAGGGCGCAGGCCACTGCTGCCATCTCAGCATACTGTGATGATGCCACACTGCAACTCTTAGAAATCTTGACAGTGTTACCATAAGGGTAAATAACTAGTATACCCATCCCTGCTATCTGTTCTCCCTGGTAGTAGGAAGCTGAGCCATCCATAAAGACACGGCACAGTGAAGTGTTCTCAAGTAGTTGTGATGTAGCAGGAAGGAAAGATCCTGGATCTAGTAGATCAGGTGGCTGCAGTGTACAGTCATGGGATTTCTCCCTGAAAGAGGAGACCATGCGTCAGCATGGATGGCATTTTGGTTGGGTGGACCTTCATGTCTCTATCCTGGAGAAGAAGGGACCAGTGTGTCAGTCTGGTATTGGAGACTGACCCATCCTTTACTCTGTCTGATAGCAAAAAGGTTGTTGGGGTCGGTTTGTGTGGCTCCTCAGTCCAAGATAACATTATACAATTTTGTAGTAGTCATCACTTTGTAGAAACAAAGAGGTACAGTTTGTACATAGCTGTGTAATAATACAAATCCTCAGAAGATGGCAATGCCAACTCATATATCATAATCATTACAAGGACACAGATGTCCTAACATCTTAAAAGCAAGAAATACATGAGTATATTAAAAAGTAAAGTGTATAGCAATAATGTGCATACATATCCTGACATCTACTCTTATACAGTAGATACCCTTATCCCTATATGTTAGAATAACATATACCTAAATGCTAGCTGTCTGTGGTGTACCTCTGGGGGTACCAGTTAGGGTGCAGGGACCTCATGTAACATCCCCATTTTCACAAAGTCTGCCCTCCTAAAATCCAGGATACATGTTTTTGTGCAGTTTGGTTCTGATCCTTCTATGATTTCAAACCACAGTGACCGGTGATCATTGTTCCCCAGGTGCTCCCCCACTGTTATCCCTATCACACTGTCCCTGTTTGTGAGCATGAGGTCAAGTATTGCCTTCTGCCGAGTTGGGTCCATAACCAGTTGCTTAAGGAAGGCACCCTGAAGGAAGTCCAAGATAAATCTGCTCCTTGTTGATATTGCTGCTGGGAGGCTCCAGTCCACATCTGGAATACTGAAGTCTCCAACCAGCAACCCTCATGTCCACCATCCTTTGGATGGCTAGCATTAACTCCCTAGCTGTCTCTTCCTTCTGGGCTGATGGCTTGTAGACCACCCCTATGTGGATGGCTGACCCCATATTCCTTTCCAGCTTAACCCACAGTATCTCTCCCCTGTTTTGTTCCTCCTGGATCTCTGTGGCCTTTATGCCATCTTTCACATAAAGTGTCACTTCTTCTCCCTTCCTGCCTGCCCGGTCTCTTCTGAATATGTTGTAGCCAGATATGGCTATCTCCCAGTTGCAGTTATCATTACACCAGGTCTGTTAAAAACAAAGCAGACACAAAACCAAAAAGAGGAAGAAGGGAACCCATGACAATAGCTTTACAAGTTTCCTACAAAAAGTAACTTTTTAACTTATATACTGTACTGCTCCAAGCCTTTGATTTACGCCCTTACAAAGCTTCCCTATGTGTTCTGAATAAGTAAGAGAGGGTCCAACAGGGCACCCAGATACTTAAATAGAGTAACCTGCTCAATCAGTGAACAACCCAGATCAAAAACTAGTAACGGGAAACTCTTTTTCAATAATATTGGAGAGCCAAACATCATAGACTTAGTTTTGGAGGAATTTAAGACCAAACTGTTTCTTTTAAACTATCTATTTACTACGCAAAAATCAGGATTCAAAAATTTAGTAATCCCTGAGAACACCTGGAATTCTTGAAGGTAATCTAGTCATCAGCACACAACATACTGTAGTTAAACAATCTGAGTATACCTCCACCACTGAGTTCATAACCAAACAAGATAATAGAGGTCCTAAAATAGACCCCCAAGGAACCTTCTGCATAACTGATTTTTTGGGATGACATTGTTGGACCTACTCCAACAGACTGTACATGATTATTAAGATAATCCAGAATCCAAGAGACAACATTTTTCGAAATCCCCATGGATTCTAATTTGCAACAAAGCAGTTTTTTTTTTATCATATCCCATTTTTCTCGCCTTGCTGTGGCACACTCCGGCTTGGGGCATCCAGCCACTGGCTCTGCCCACCCAGAGAGCTGGGTAGCCTGAATTGCACCCAGAAGGATCTGGAATGGCTGTCATGCCATCCTGCTGTAGGGCTCCCCTCTGCCTCTGCCTCTGCCAGCCAGGGCAGCCCCGGACCCTCCTCAACAGGACTCTGCCAAAGTCCTCCGGGCAGTTTGGAGTGCAGCCATCAAGCTGCATGGTCGCGCCCAGCCATTTTCCTCCAATTGGCCCCTGGAGTGCTGACATGCAATGATGTCCAGGCATTATGTGCCAACGTCCACAGCGCTCCCCCCTCTAATGTCACCAACACCAGTAGTGCCCCTGGGCATCCCAAGGGCCCGCTACAGTGTGGTGAACCTCCCCAGGACTAGAAGAGCAGTCTACAGATGTTTGATCCCAGTCCTCCCCTGCTGACCCCCGACGTCCCGGGCTCACTCCCGAACCCAGGTCACCGGCGTGGTGTGAAGTGTGGCATCCAGCACCTCAACCCTCAGTGCCACTGGGCCAGCTGCAACAAAGCAGTTTTTGATCAATGAGATCAAACACCTTGGTCAGGTCCATAAACACAGCCCCCATTAAAAGTCCCTCCTCCATACTATGCAGAACCGTGTTCGTGAACCTGACCAACGTGGTATTTAATCATGCCCTCCTCTTTCTAAATCCATGTTGTTGTGTGTGGCTCAAATTCATTTTCTTGAGGTGGGGATTTACTGCATTTGTTCTTATTCAAGCTTTTTTAAACTTTTGCTCAGTAGGTTCAAAATGGCAATAGGCCCAAAATCATTTAAACTATTGGCAGTCTCCTTTTTTGGTACGGGATAATTCATGCAGTTTTCCAGCTATAAGGAAATTGTTCAGACAAGAGAGACAAACTGAAAGTTGAACACAGAGGAGCTGTGATTTGTAGAGCTATCGTCTTAGGAAACTTAGAGTGTAAGTCAGCAGCATTGTCCTCACTCTTACTAGGAAGTACATAAAACGATTTAAGTATGTCTTGGACAGTTATTTTTTTAAAGTACAATTTAGGGTGCTCAAAAGAAAATTAGGTATTTGAAGATCTTTCAACAGATTTAGCAGATTTATATACATCATATGCTGAAAGATGAGTGAATTTAGTGTTCAATAAGTTTGAAATTTCACAAGGGCCATTAATCTCTAGACCCTCAACTGCTAGTTTATTAAGAGTCCCTTTATGCTTAGGATTAGTCAGTGCAGAAATATTATTCCATGATGTCTGGGAGGAGGGCTTTCCAATTTTCATCCAACTGATTTTTAACAAACTTAGCTTTTGAAGATCTAATTAAATATTATACCTATTTCAAATTCAGCAATATTCATTTAACAATGCAGCTGAGGGAGAATTCACATATTTGTTCCAAATACCATCACGCTGGCCAGTCATGCTTTTAATTTCACCAGTAAACAATTTAGTATTCTTTCCTCTTTGACTTCTTTTCTAATAGGGAAAAATTTGTCCAGTATCAAGTGTATTTAGACATAGAAGAAATCAAGAGCACAGTCCGCCATCGGGATTGCATTTTAAATAGTCTAATGATTTAACCCGAGATGCAACTTCCTTTGGATCAGCTCTGTCAAAACAGCTAGACATTACAAACCTAGGAGGAATTTTAGGAGGGTGAAAATTTAAGACATATTACATTGCAAAATGATCACTCCTAGCCAGTTCTACAGTTCCTGAAAATGAGATTCGATTAACAATGTTGGTTCATAACCAATCCAGGAGAGGGTGTTAGTCATGCTAACTAAATTTAATCTTGTAGGTGAAGAAATAGGGAAAGGGGGAGAAGGGTAAATTATTTAACTAGGAAAGGCACACTAAGCCAGTGCTTGTTTCCAGGTGCGACCTGGGAGCACAAGGATGTTAAACGACTTGCTCAGGGTCACACAGTATGCAAGTGGGGGCTGATGCAATTCAAACCCAGGTCTCCAGGTTTGCAGATCAGTACCCTTAACCACTATGCTATACTGTCTCTTGAACTGGAGTCAATTGAACTTTTTGGACTACAGACTTATAATGAATTCCCTTGTCCACCAACCAATTCAAATTCTTGTTGCCAACTATAATAAAATTGCGGCTTTGAACAACTTTCTCCAAACTTTCCAAATAATCTGTCAAACCTATCAAACCTATCCAAGGGGGATTATAAAGGTAACTAAGGTAAACCCAGTTTTTTCCCTCCTAAAACCATTTTAACTAAAACCTACTCATTTTTTCGGTCAAACTGAGCACTGTCAGAGATCAAGGCTGAATCTAAATGTTCCTTAAAATAGATAGCTATATCACCACCTTTCTTTTTGCCCCCTTTGTCTAACATAATCAAGCTGTAGCCAGGTAATAAGCATTAAGTCGTAGGAATACGAAGATTCATGCAAGTTGCAGTCAGTCCTATGATATCAGGAGTATTTTAATGTATTTGTTTGTTTATTTATTTAAAAGTTTCACCAGGATAGGCATGTTGAGTAGTGCTGCTCATTTCCAGATGCATCCTGGGGGAGAGGGAGGGGGACAAGCCCCCCAAAACACAGGACATTGCAAACTGATAGCAGTTATATGCAAGCATGACATACAGTACACATGTATGCAGATGATACAGTCCTGTATGCCTCCGGCCCCTCTACTGATGATGTGACATCCAGATTTCAGCTTGACTTTGCTAGAGTCGAGCTCTGGCTATGCTCCAACCAGCATTTCCTGAATGCCAGGAAGACTGTCACCATGTCTTTTGGCACAAGACAGAAGCTCTCTAGGCTCCTATCCTTCTCCACTTTCCACACCTTGGATGGATTCCCACTGGAGGATGTCACCTCTTTCAGGTACCTTGGGGTTTGGCTTGACCAACACCTCACTTTTTCTGGCCATGTGGATGCCATAATCAAAATATTGCACCCCAAGTCCAGTGCCTTGTGCAGAAACCATGACTGCATCCCCCTGCTGGAGTGCCGTCTATCATCCAGAGAATGATCCTTCCAGTATTTGACTACAGTGAAGTGGTCTACAGTGCTGTCCCTGGTACTTCCTTAACCAGATTAGACACACTTTTCCATTCTTTCTGCCACTTTGCCCTTAACTGTCCCCCTTGCACTCACCACTGTTCTTTGTATCAGTCTCTGTCCCTTTCCTGTCTTGAGGACAATTGTCAAGCCAACTGTGTCAACCTCATAAGTAAATTTTGGTTTGGCTCCCTTCCCCCCCCACCTCTCAGCCTTTCTCTCCCTACCACCTTCCTCCTCCCACTCCTGAGGATCTCTGACCCTTGCACTTTGGCTGTTCCCTCGATGACTACCACTGCCAGCCAAACTGCTTTCTGCCATTGATTCCCTAAACTCTAGAACACAATCCCCCTCCCATCGCAATGCCTCCTCCCCTCAATCCCTCTTCACATTACTTCATGACTTCACCTCCCCTTTCTATATCTGCCCTTAGTGTACCCTCCTCACCCCTCATTTACCCCCCTCTCCAAGTTCCTGAATTTTAACTCTGGCGTTATTGAATTTTGTACATTCAGCATGAATGCCTCTTGTCAAATTGCACTTACAACCTGGTAAAGCTCTTGCCATGTTTGAATTGTCTATGTTACACTAAAATTGTACTCTTGTCATATATTGAGTTGCGTATGTAACAATGGAACTATAATCTTATGTGACACCTTGTGTTTTCTCCCTTGTGCTCATGATATGTTCTGCTATTGTTATTGTTATCCCTCTGTCTCTCCCCACCAGAATGCATCTGGAAATGAGCATTACCTCAGTATGCCTTTCCTGGTGAAAAATTTGTTTAAATAAATAAATAATTAGAATACAGGATTATACATGAATTACTGTATGTGCTGATTTGGTAAGAGAACAGCAGTAACAACTGAGGATTGATATTAATATATTTTACACTGTTGAACATATTGTGGATATAGGATGCCCTGGGACAAGGCCCAGAGAATGCAATTGGGAAGGGACTGAGCAGCAGGGTAACAACTATACGCACATGAAGTTTAGGTAATGGGGGGACAGTGAGCAGGAGGGAGGAGATGGGAAAATAAGGAAAGAGGAGGAGAGTTAGTTGCAATTGCAGAAAGGAGAGATAAGGAGTCTTAGGAGGGGTAAACTGGTCAGAATCTCTAATTCAGTGACTTTAGGTACTAAACTCTTAGCATTAAAATGAATGATCTTAAGTCCATGAGACTGACACCAGACCAAACCAGCACTGGCTGTACAATCAGAAGGCCCAGCATTGTTATCAATATCACCAACCATTAAAAATAAAAATAGGTTTTACGTTAACAACAGTCAAACCTTGAAAACAGGTCATCTCAAGCTTAGCATGTTTTTTTGGACAAAATAGATTAAAACCTACAAATTTCAATTCACCTTTCTCTCATCACCCAAGTAGATAGGATAGACCAGATTCTGGGTAAGATTTTAAAGTTAAATCCCTAGACATGGAATAATCAATTATATTTAACTGTCCTCTCTCATTTGTTACTAATAATACATTTGCAGTTCCTTACAAAACTCCCAATTAACAATAAAATCCATACAGAAACCATTTTAAAAACATGTTTACCTAATATTGATTGAGATGGAGTTTGCCACCCTCCTCTGCTTACAGATACTGTATATTATCCCACCCAGCCTTCCATGATAATAAAGACATCTGGGATTATTAGTTAAGCTTCAAAAACCACCTTAAAATGACCCTGCCATATTTACACAGTGGGGAGTGAGCAGCCAATAACCCAGATGCCAGGAAATGAAAATATTAGTAGGCAGCACATTAAATTAACTGGGGCACTACTGATAAAAAAAATATCCAGTGGGAGATTGGCACCCACCACTGATCTGGAAAATGCACCCAATCACTCTTTGTTGAATGCTACTAACCCAAATCTAGAAGAAATGGAATTAGAGCTTTATTCCTCCTACAGAACTTTGCAACAGACTGCGGGAAGAAAAGCGCCAGCCAATCCCTTCCACCCTTCACAACGTAGAAGGTATATAACTAAAGAAAATTAAAAAATTAATTTAAGGAAATGCATAACTAAGTGTGATGTTATAATAATAAAAATGTCCAGTAAAAGACTGCCACACTCCACCTTCTAAAATATTCACCCGGCCACTCTCAGTTCCACACTATCCTTCCCCACATCTGTAAGTTCAAGGACTAAAGCAATCATTCTCATCCACAGCTCTGCCGCAGACTATAGGGTAGAAGATAACTTAAAGTCACAAACTGTCAACAATAAAATTATAAACAAAAATAATGGATCAATGAAAATAATAAACAGTTTAGTAAAGTTAGAAACAAACAATTTTCAATAAATACCTAGAGTCAGAAATTAACAATATGCAATAAATACCAATGGTGGGATATTCAGACTGCGCCAGGCTGTAGCGCAAGCCTGGGTGCAGCGTAACTTGGATGCACAGGGGTGTGGACAGGGTGATATTCAACGGAGCTGCACCATGGCACAGCATAGTTGAAAATCGCTCCATGGCCACCCACAGTGCACATGGCGCAGTGGCACTGTGCCAGCACAAGTGGCCAGAATGGAGCAGGGGGATGTGCTAGTGCAAGTGCCGTTACGATAAGCGCAACCACTGAGATATTCAAAAGTGCACATGCAAATGGGGCCATAATGTATGCAAGGCACAAATGGGGCCATTTGCATGACATTATGGCCCCATTTGCATGCAGGTGCCTTGATCCCCATTGACTTGCACCTGGTGCCCTGCCTGGCTGCAGCCGTCGTGGACCAATGCCCCCTGTACGAGCGGCAACACATTTGCAGCCCGGTCGCAGGCATATGTTGTATTATAATTGTCCCATATCCCTGGGGGTCCAATGGATCGCTCGCAGCCTGATCATGGGTGTCAGTAATAAATATGTCACATCAATCTAACCCTGGTGGTCCAGCGGCACTCCTCTCCCCACCCGCCCACTGAGCCCCACTGCCCTGCTGCCCCCCCAGTCAGCGGTGGTCGGCATCTCCCCACCCACATGCCACCCCGCTGCCTGCTGACTGACTCCATATGGTAGGGCTGTACTACACAGTCCAGAAATGTGAATGGATCCATTAAGACCATTGAACCAGAGTGGCGCTTGATAAGCAAAAGAGCATTGTCCCTGTGAAGTGTGACAGTGGGGGACTTTCAGTAGCTGTAGCGTGGATCTTCTAAGGCACCATTTGTTAATTTGGTGTTGTAACAGAGTTGAGACCCCAGAAGGTGCAAGGCCAAGGTAGACTTTTTTCACCATGGAGCAGATGAGAAACTTTATGCGGTTTGATAGTTGGAGCCAGCCAGTCTGAGTGTACACGTCACATGTGTGGGTGAGACGGTGAGCACCAATGATGAGCCAACATGCCTTATTTAAGGCAGTTGAGAGGCACCTAAGGGTTGTGGTTGTGGCCAAGCCATAAATGATGAGACCATAGTCTATTACAGAGATCACAGAGCTCAGGACTGCAACCTTCAAAGCTTCTGGCGTGAGGTGTGGTCTGTGTTTGTAGAGGAGACCAAGCCATGTATTAGCAGCTCTAGCTACATTATCTACATGAAGTCCATAGGAGAAATTAGGGTCAAGCTGTATCCCTAAGTATTTGAAGGATCCCACCTGATCTAGAGTGTTCCCCTGGGTGGTGGAGATAGCCAAGTGGTGTAGCTTGTGTGGGTTATGAGAGCTGCAGAAGAGCATAGATTTGGTTTTCTTGTCATTGAGGACCAGTTTATAATTAAGAAACCATGTCTCTACAGAACTAAAACCAAGTTGAAGGTTGTGTTGAAGAGTTGCAGAATCTTTGTAAGTGGAGAATACAACAGCATCGTCAGCATATAGTGTGATCTGCTCAGAGCAGTGGTAAGGAAGGGAGTTTAAGAAAAGGCTAAAAAGGAGGGGGCCCATTATGGATCCCTGTGGGACACCAGAGCGAACAGGCAGGGTATCAGAAAGAGCGTCTGCAATTTTTACTCTCTGCGACCGGTTTTCTAAGTAGCTTTTAAACCAGAGAGAAGAGTCAGGTGATAGTCCAGCATTCAGTAGTTGGTGTATTAGTAGTCCATGGTGTACTGTATCGAAGACCTAGGAGAGGTCGACGAAAACGGCCCCTGTGAGAAGGCCGTTGTCAAGGAATTTGTGCAAAGCACCAGTGAACTCAAGAAGGGCTGTGGTGGTGCTGTGACCTTTCTGGAAGCCGTGTTGTTGTGGACAAGGTATATTGTATTTATCCAAGTGTTCGGTAAGTTGATCAGCCACGATGCGTTCAAGTGCCTTAGAGAGTGGGGGCAGTATCGAGATAATTTGAGTGATTCGTCTTATCCCCACTTTTATGGACGGGTGTCACAGTAGCTGTTTTCCATAGGTCTGAGAATTTTCCACAGCTGAGAGAGAGGTTTAGGATTTTTGTTATTGGATGAATTACCTCATCGAGGGTGAGCAACAGAAGCTTAAGGTCCAGGGTGTCGCTACTAGATCTAGATTTAGAGATAGCTGCAGTAATATAGCAGTGAGCTTCACTCAGCCTTACCTCCCTGAAGTAGAAGAGGGGATGGTTAGACTGAGGGGCTGAGGTATTTGGGGAGTAGGCCATGTTATCGAAAAAGTCATAGGGTAGAACAGCACTAAGGTCTGAAAAAGCCGTGTTAAAGATGTTTGCGATCAGCTTGGGGTCGAGGGTTGAGGATCCATCAACCATTAATATGACCAGAGAGTTTTTTGTCTGCTTCCCTGTGACATCCTTGATATTGTCCCAGAAAGCACGACCATTTCCCCATGTATTGGTGAGAGCGTCTTTGTAATTTGTGGATTCCATTAGCCTTATGGCTTTTGTGCAGGCATTTTGTGCTTGTTTGTAATTTTGGATGTCCAGTTGTTTGCCAGTGGCCCTGACAACTGCCCAGAGGTGATCCTGTAGTTTCAGCTGTGACAGAAGAGCCACAGTGACCCATGGGTTAGAAAGAGATTTTGTTTTGTGCCTTTTAGCAGGGGCAAAGAGGTCGCAGGCTTTGTTGAAAATTGAGATGAAGTGATCAAGAGCCAAGTTAACATCTGTTGCTTCATAGATGGGTAGCCAGTCTTGTAGAAGCAGGTGTTGTTTGAGATTTGGAAGTTTTCCATGAGGAAGGACTCTGCTAGCGACAATTTTGGGAGGGGGCTTAAGGAATTTGTTAGACCATGCACACATGACTGGGGAGTGGTCACTGAGAGAGTCTGGGAGAATGGTCGTATGAGAAATCCTTGTGGGGTGAGTGGTGAGGACCCAATCCAAGAGGGTACTGGTGCCAGTCTTGTAGTTAATCCTAGTAGGGGAGTTTACCATTTGCGTGAGGTTAGCAGCTGAGATTGAGTCTTTATAGGCACTGGCGCTCGATGCTAACCAGTTTATGTTGAAATCCCCTAGTAGAATAAGTTCAGCTTTGTGAGGATGAGAGTTGATAAAGTTTAGGATGTCGTTGAATCCATGTTTAGGGTCCCTGGGTGGGATGTATACGGAGACAATAGTCAGGGCTTTATGGTTGGGACCTAGGACGATTTCTATTGGCAGAATCTGGGCCGAGGCAGAAAGTGATGGAGTTGCTACAGGGTGCCAAGACAGGGAGTCTTTGATATAGATTGTGCAACCACCGCCTTTTTTGGATATCCAGTCCAGCCTGTGGACATTGTAGCCCTTTACTGTTACTGCTGAGTCAGGAACTTTAGGTGTCAGCCAAGTTTCCACCACTGCAAGGATGTCAGGGTTGTGTTGGCATATGAAGGCTTGGAGTGCATCCAGCTTGGTAGTAGGCTGCAGATATTAATGGTTGCAAGGATAAGGGCACCTGGAGTTTATGTGTGGCCTGAGCTTCTAGGGCCAGGATTGGGATGGATGCTGCCTGAGATGAGAAGGAGGAGGATTAGGAGTTTAATTTACAATTAGCCAGCCTGGGAGTGGGTCCCAGGGTGGTAGCCTAGGTAAAACACTGGCTGGACAACAGGACACAGCAGGTAATAGTAAATGAAGTCCACAGTGAAGAAAGGGGGGTAACTAGTGGGGTACTGCAGGGTTCGGTACTGGGGTCAATCCTTTTTAATGTCTTTATGTGTGACATTGCAGAGGGACTGGAAGGAAAAGTATGTCTCTTTGTAGATGACACAAAGATCTACAACAGGGTTGATATGCAAGGTGTGGTGGAAAGGATGAAAAGGGACTTGGCAAGGTTGGAGGAATGGTCAAATGTATGGCAGCCTAGATTCAATGCAAAGAAGTGCAAAGTAATGCACCTGGGAAACAAAAACCCAGGGAAAGAGTATACAGTGGGGGTGAGATACTGACAACAACCAAAATGGAAAGGGACCTGGGGGTAGTCACATCAGATGACCTAAAGGTGGGCCAGCAATGTGAGTATGCAGTAAGGAGAGCTAGGGGAATACTGGGATGCACAGAGAGCGGCATCATCAGTAGAAAACAGGAAGTTTTTGGCCCTCTGTACAGACAGTTGGTAAGACCACATCTGGAGTACTATGTGCAATTCTGGAGACCCCATCTCTGGAAAGACATAGACAAGGTGGAGGCTGTCCAGAGGAGGGAAACCAAAATGGTGCAGGGTTTGCACCAGAAGACATATGAAGAAAGACTAAATGAGCTTAAGATGTATAGCCTCGAGGAAAGGAGGGAGAAGGGGGACATAACAGAAACTTTCAAATACCTCAAGGGAATCAACCAAGTCCAAGAGGGTAGCATCTTTCAGAAAAAGAGATGTGCAAGAACAAGGGGGCACAATTTGAAGATAGAGGGGGGATGGCTCAGAGGTAATGTGAGGAAGTATTTCTTCACAGAGAGGGTTGTAGATGCATGGAACAGCCTTCCTGAGGAGGTCATAGAGTCAAAAACAGTGGGGGATTCAAGAATGCATGGGACAGAAATAAGGCAATTATAGTGGGGGGTTAGGAGGAAGAGGCTGTTGGTAAACTAGGATCTGCAGTTTATCCGTTAGGTAGGAAAATGGGCAGACTAGGTGGGCCAAGTGGTCCTTAACTGCCATCAGTTTCTTGTTTCTAAGACACCTGGCCTCATCATGCCACTATGAAGATGAGACCCCAACACCATCCTAGTCCATGTGCTCAATGGCTTACCCCCGTGGTGTGGACACCTTACCTTGTCCCATCAAGATGTAGTCAGAGCCACCTGCTCAGGCAGATTGGATAGGGCCAAGGTCTGTGAAGGAACTTGGGTCTCAGCATTTGCAGCTTTTGAGTCATTTTTCTTGTTCTAGATTCACCTCTATTGGCTCCTATGATTCTAGCATGCATGCATCCAATAATTGGCATGCATGCACTCTCAGCTCTCCTCCCTGTCTGATTGACTCCTGACCTACCAGCATTGTACAGGTAGAAGACTGACACAAATTGTATCAGCATCTTTCACTCTTCCCAGAGAGGTCACTGCTGCTCTCTCAGACAGAAGCCATGCTTCTGGGCAGCACTTCCCTTTGAATACATTGCTCAGCTCTGGGGCTCAGCTGCTGAGTCACTGCCAACACTGATGTAAATGTCATGACCAGAAGTTGGGTTACTATTAGTTAATTTATCCCTACAGGGAGATCAGGAGGCATGAGGTAAAGCTGAGAATGGGGCACCCAACTCTCCATAAAGTTTACAAAGCCCCCTATCAGTGCCAATGTAAGCTGCACTGGAGAAGGGCTGTGAGTGCAGGAACCTGGCAGGAGGATGCAGGGACCATAGACTGTATGCCAGAGTGTGTGGTGCAGCCTGTGTACATGGCCACTTACAGTACATCGCTCACTCCAGAATGCTTCCCTAACTCAGCAGCAGTTTGGTAAGAGGAGCAGAGAACAGCTCACCATGATTGGGTAAGTGTTCACATGGCCGGGTTTGCATTACAGCAACCTGAGCGGTCGGGTTGTTGCGGTGCAGTTGTAGCCGTGTAAACATACCTTATGATAGAAGTGATGGCAGCAAGCATACCAGCTGTGCCAATTCAGGCCCAGGTAACTCGGTCTGCAGTACACGGACTACCACAGGGAGTCTATGGGCACACCATGAGTAGCAGGGTCATTCTACCTGACATGGACATTGTACATCTCATGAGCAAGAAGAAAATTAACCTGAGGTGTTGGTGTCATATATACCTTAGAGGAAAGGAGGAAGAGGGGGACATGATAGAAACTTTCAAGTACCTCAAGGGAATCAACAAAGTCCAAGAGGGTAGCATCTTTCAGAAAAAGAGATGTGCAAGAATAAGGAGGCACAATTTGAAGATGATGGGGGGACAGCTCAGGAGCAACGTGAGGAAGTATTTTTTCAAGGAGAGGGTGGTGGACACATGGAACGACCTTCCAGGGGAGGTCATGGGGTCAAAAATAGTGGGGGAATTTAAGGCTGCATGGGACAGACATAAGGCAATTCTAGTGGGGGTAGGAGGAAGTAGGCTATTGGTTAACTAGGATCTGTGGCTTATCCAATAGATAAGGGAAATGGGAAGACTGGGTGGGCCAAGTGGTCCTTACCTGCCATCAAAGTCTATGGGCCTAATTCCAAGATAGCGGGGAGAGCATGGCGCAAAGTACACCAGTGCGTAAAGTTACGCCAAAACCCCTGCGACATGCGAGCTGCACCATATTCCAAGACAATCACCAGATATGACGTAGAATGCTGAATTACACATGTCGCAAGTTACACCTGCAGGACATGGTGGAACCAGCAATATTGGGCATACCACTTATGCATGTCGCAACCCAACGACCATTTAAAAGTGCGCAAGTCGCAGACATGGTGTAGGAGCTATGCCACCGGGAAAGATGGCAGGTAGCTGTGCAGAGGCAGCAAGCGCAGCAAAAAACAAGAAGCGCAACTTCACCTATGAGGAGACAGACATACTGCTCTATGAACTGGAGGCCCAGGCAGACCTCCTAATGTAGAAGGAAGGGGAATGGGAGCAGCGTCACAAGCATACGGAGGCATGGGAAGAGGTGGCCAAGAAGGTGAACGCAGTGATCAATGCAAAGTGCACTCTGCACAACCTCCAAAAGTGGGTCAGTGACCTCAAGTGCCACACCAAGGCCAAGGAGGCCCAGAACAGGCGGCAGGCGGTGGCCACGGGAGGTGGGCCACAGGAGGTGAGAACCCTCAGTGGACATAAGGAGAGGGTACTGGCATTCTTGAGCCAGCACAGCATCCATGGGGATACAGACCTAGATACATCATGGATGGACACAGGGAGAGGTAAGTGGATGGCCGGCACTGCCCGCAGTGCATGGGACAGCGATGCAGGGGTGAAAATGGAAGCATGCATGGTAGGCGTGACATGGTGTAGTAGCACTGATGCACTGTTGATCCCCACAGGTGCAGCAGCAGTGGACACAGGGGCAGGTAAGCCGATGGCCAGCGCTGTCCCCAGTGTGTGGGACAGCAATGCAGAGGTGCGAATGGAGGCATGCATAGTAGTTATGACATGGTGTGGTAGCACTGATGCACTGTCGTTCCCCCACAGGTGCAGCAGCAGTGGATACAGGGGCAGTGGACAGTGGTGACACAGACACAGAGCAGGAACCCATGCAGCCAACCACCCAACAGGCCACTGCGACGTACTCCTCTGGTGGTGCCGATGCGGACAGCCGGACACATCCCTGACACCAGTGGTGGGGGAGTGTGAGGCAGCGGAGGAGCAACAGTGGGAGGAGGAGGAGGAGGGACTGGACCTGAGAGATCTGTTCAGCTGTGGCAGCATTGTGGATAACATAGCACAGCATCTAAGCCCCGCATCATATCGCAGGCTGGAGGAGGCCCTGGATGGGACCACGCCATCCCGGCTGGATGACCACACAGATGCACCCACGGACTATGCTGGGTTCTGCTGGGCACTCGTGACCGCACATGTGGAACAGTCTGAGATGCTGGGCTGTATCCAGCTTAGCATGGATGCACACTACACGTCGACAGAGGAGCACATGGGCACCCTGATAGGAGTGCTGGAGGCAGGGTCACACACCACAGCCATAGATCACCTCATGGACACCATGGTCACCTCTCAGGCCTATGTGCAGGTGCAGACAAGAGCCATGGCTTTGGAGGGGTCAGTGACCCAGCAGACCAGGCAGACAGACACACTGTTCACAGTGCTACAGGGTGCACACACAGGCCAGCCACTGTGAGGCACAACATGGAGGGATGCCACCACACAGGCACCACAGGTGGTGCAACCATGACCAACACTGCCACAACAGCCACCAACAGCTGCGGCAACAACACCACCACCGCTAGGGGCAGTGGCGCCAGCAGCAGCACCTTCCCCTCCCCACCACACCCACCACCGCCACCACCAGCAACACTGGAGCAGCAGCACCCACCACCACCACCATCAGTGCCTGCGCAAGGGACCTCGCCACTGCCACTACCTGCACCACCATCAACACCAGCACCACAGGCACCAAAGACCCCATCTCTGACAACACCCACAGCACTGGTGCAACTGTAACCAACGCCACCCCCAACAACACCACCGGTGGCACCACAGGCGGCCAGACCGCCAAGGCAAAGGGCCGTAACAACACCTGCTGCCATGGCCATGGGGCATGAGGCAGTGGGCGCAGGGTGCAGGACCAGTGCCAGATGGGGCAGGCTAGCACCAGATGGCACATCAGGACAGGGTACAGCTTAGGTGGCAGTGCAATCGCAGGCCATAGGAGCCAGTGGGCCACACAACATGGAACTGGAAACCATGCCAGCACATGCACCAACAGCCCCTGGGAGGAGTGGAAGTCGTCGGCGGTTGGCAGTGCAGACCATGCCATTGGACATTGGTAGACCAGCAGGCAAGCCACAGGGCCAGGTGGTGACACAAGGGTGGCTGGGCATGCAACAGACAGTGCCGGAAAGGGAGTGCCTGCCCCCAAGTAGAGGAGACCTGGGTGGCAGCACATGGCAAAGGACTGTCTATGACATTATGCCACAGTGCCGCAACGGGTGGTGAGCAGTGTGCAGGGTGGCATGATGGGAGGGCACTGTGTGAGGATGTGTGGTGTGCATAGGGAGTGCGTGTGTGTGTGTGTGTGTGTGTGTGTGTGTGTGTGTGTGTGTGTGCAGGCAGGTGTGGGGGCAATGGTGATCATCAGGAGTTGGGTGTGTGTGCTGTGAACTGTCACAGGGTGTAGGTATGTGTAATCAGGTAGTTGACACAATTGTTATGTAGCACTGTACCATGTCACGAGTTAGCTGAATATACACACTGTGCACTATACATCTGTGTGGCCTCACTCATTTCCACTGCTGTATGGGCAGAGGTCGCATGTAGCATTGACCTGGTGTCTGTGATGGGTGCATTGCCAATGGTGCACAGGCACATCCAGACTGTAGATGCAGTAGCGAGTAACACTTCTTACATGGCTGCCACTGACGCAGCTGGGTGCATGTGGACCATACATGCTGCACGTATCATTGTTGTACACATATGCGGCCTGCACTCGTGGACCGCATGTGTCGCACAGACGTGTGCCATGTGCAGGGTGTGCCCATAACTGCACAGCATGCACAACACAGGCTGCAACCACTTTGAAGGCTGGGAGGCACTAGCAGATGGCTACAGGGAGGCACTCTACTGAGCAGGAGGGGCCACCACACCAGCAACAATGGCAGACAGGGGTAAATAGAGACTACACCTGCTGACACATACACATGCTGTTGTTTGCACACTACATGATACCAGCCCTGCACAAGTGTACAGGTATGCCTACCAATGCTACCACTACAACTGGACCCACAAACACCTAGGGTAGTGACCTAAGGTAACAGTAACATGCCATTACAAAACCTACTTGGGTCCCACTGTATGTAGCCATAGCTGAGTGTAATGTGATAGGTGCTGCACAACCTGGCCAGCCACTGTGATGTTGAAGGCCACCACTATGGCCATAACGCTGAGTGGTCAAGGGGTATGGGGGGATGGTGTGTGCTGGGCAATGCCTCCAGCCATGCAACAGGCCTGTGGTACTGCAGTGCAGTGCCCATGGGGCAGGTGGGCCACACTGTGTACAGCAGGTGGCGACAGTCAGGGACATGCCCTGCCTGCACCATTACACTGCATATGTGGCTGCACTGCCTGACAGTGACAGAGCATATGAGATGTACTACCCATGTGTACCCCGAAACACCTGGGGCAGTGCTGCATGATGCGTCTACAGGGCATAACAACAGCCGACATGCCTTGTAGGGTGGCATTGCCAGGATGCCTTATGTAGCTGCAGCATGCAGCAGGGGCAGAAGCAGGCATACCCCATGGACAGCATGGCCCATGGGGATACAGGGATTGAGGGGGCAGAGGGTCCCTGGACCACAGCCATAGTCCATGCCACCAGACCGGTGGGGCTGCGGCACCCAACCCACATACCAGAGCACCGTAGGTACATGTGGGAGGGCTGGCCACAGAACATGGCCATGACACCCCCGGGATGTATGACCTATGGGGCCATGGGCTGTCATCATGGTGTCCTCTGGGAGATGCAGGTGTCCCATCTGCACACATGCATGGGGGGGTTGGGTGGTGACTGAGGCCATGTGCCCCCGGGGTGCAGTACATGGTCCCGGTGCCCGAGGTACCTGGGTCTGGCTATGCCATGCAATGTAGCGGTGACACGGACCATGCGGGGAGTGGGGCACTGACAGGTCATGACATGTTGTCCATTTGTGTTTGCAGGTCACAGCCTCATGGTGCACGACAGGATTACGGGCCGCAGGACAGGGGTGTACACATCACAGGCCATGATGCACAGGGACCTACCACAGCTGAGTGGGCATGCGCCCAACTTCATGGCCGCTGAAATGGCACAGATGGTAAACCTGGTGCAGCAGTGGCTCACCACACTGCTGTCCCCATCCTGCAGGAACCACACCCCCCACCAAACAGGACAGGGCATAGCCATCGGGGCATGACTCAGTGAGCTGAGTGAGGTGACCTGCACAACCAGGCAGATTCAGCAGAGGTGGCAGGATCTTGCACGCCGTGAACCTGTCATCCTACATTGCCTGATGGGCATGGTGGAGAGGCATGACAGGGAGATGCGCACTGGCCATGCAGGTGGGTCCCACTACATGGTGCATGTATCCAGTCATACAGGCAACACATGCCATGGCCAGAGGTGGCGTGTAGGATTAACTGTGTCCCCTTTCCCCATAGGTGCAGGGCCCAGCGGAGCTGGACAGCGGAGGCAGCCAGCGGTGGTGCACAGCCATGGCCACCCACAGCGGTAATCGCAAGGCCAGCAGACATTAGGTAGGTGCATTCATGATCCACATGGTGTGCCGGCCATGCCATGGTGGCGGGGGGGGGGACATGTGCCACCCAGCCATGCACATGTGTTCAGCAGCATACTGGCATGCCCAGCCCTGCAGCCCAGGTGTCACCATGTGCACCTGTGGTGCCTGTGGTTGCTGCGCACCTCCGATGTGCCTCTCACAGTGCACCCTGGGCATGTGCCATATATGTGTGTGTGTGTGTGTGTGTGTGTGTGTGTGTGTGACACCCATTGCATGGTGTGGCATGGCACACATTCATGTGTGCCCATGTGTGTGGTGTGTCCCGGTCTGGCAGTGTTCACCACCTGTCTTGCCTTGCAGGTGGGAGGAGCTGCCTTGCCCCGAGGCACCATGCCCTGCTGAGGGCAATGGCAGAGCAGAAGGACCGTGATGCAGAGCACCATCACTGCACCCACTGCCGCTGACATGTAGCATGGCCTTTGCCAGAGGCCACATCCAAGGAGAAGGAGGACAGGGAGGATGCAGCCCTAGTCGACCCAGAGGTGGGGGGGTTGGATGTTGCAGGGCATGCTGGCCACACCACTGGTGCAGCACCCTGTGTGGCAACACCACCTACGGATGGCCTCTTGGCGGAGGAGACACTGGGCCATGGGTGCAAACAGGGTCTGTCAGCAGCCACGCCACAGGATGGGAAGGCGGAGGAGGACGTGCCACTAGCGGGACCAGCTGAGAAGGACATGCCACCAGTGGGGCCGGCAGAGGAGGACATGCCACCAGCGGGGCTGGCAGAAGAGGACACACCAGCAACGGGGCCAGCAGTGGAGGACATGCCACAAGCGAAGGGGCCTGACAATGGGGCCTGTACCATTGCTGTGCCCCCACCAGGCCAGGGCGGGCCTGCAGCTGTGGAACACCCACCTGCAGGACATCAGGGGACGCAGGATGCTGCAGGGCTGTAGGGGGTGATTCCACTGTTCCCAGGGCAGCTAGCAGACAGGGACCCAGAGTTGATTTGGTTGGTCACAGCCATGATGGAGGATGCTAGCCGGCTGCATAGGTCCCTCAGCATGCTTCTGGGGCCTGGGGTGGATTTGTATATAGAGGTGGTTCCTTGGGTGGGGGGAGGGGCCTGTGTAGTGTGCTGTTGCATGTTTGCTGTTGTACCCGTTTGCTGTTTTTACTGTACCTCTGTTGTGGTATTAAACAGTTTTTGTGCATCCCTGGCTCAGCGTCTCCATCCTTGGCAGCATGTGCCTGTGGTTCACTGTGCACTTGTGAGCCCACCTGTTGCAGTGCAGCCCTGTACCAGGCGCATCCCCGCATGGCACATCATCCATGTGTGCCAGCCATCCATCGCATGGCATGGGGAACATGCAGGTGAGCATGCCCGCATGGCAGTCTGGATGGGCAGTGCGCCATGTGCTTGGTCCTGTTCACATGCCATCGCACCATGTGTGTCATGTCTGTGTGGTGTCCCTGTGCCAGTATGGCACCCTTCTACTTGGGGGCATGGTTGGCCCTGTGGGTGGCACCGGAGGCACAGCGCAGTGGCGTGACATACTGCCATATGTCTGGAGGCCTGTGCTGCCCGGTGCTGCATCCCCATTATGATTGCACTGTTAACATGCATCAGTGGCCATGGTGGGTGTATTGTGCCTGGCGGTGCCATCATCGGCACTGCATGCCTCTGTCCTGTGTGTGTCCGTATCCACCTGTGTCTGCCTGTCCATGGGCCATGTGTGCTGTGGTCCTCCGTTGTTGTGGTGCACTGTATGGTAGCCACAGGGGACTTCCTTGGCTGTTTGGCCACTGCTGGCTGGGTAGTTCCCATTGTGTCCCCTGTGGGCATTTGGACATTGCCGGTGGTGTGTCGGCACAGCGCTGCTGTCATGTGCACCTCCGTTGGTGGTGGGTGGTCCTATTGCTGGTGTCGCGTCAGTCACCACTGGGGTTCTGGCATTGTTCCTGTTGCAGCACATGCTGTGCCTATGTTGCGCTTGGCACTGCTGCTCAGTCAGGTCCTCACTGGTTCTGTGGGGGCATCTTGCTCTCTGCACCGGTGGCCTTGGTACCATTGTTGGACGCTGTGGCTCTATCCCCTGGGTCCTGCCTCTGCGCCTGGCTTGCCTGAGCTCACAGTGCTCTGCTTTCATTTCTCCCAGTGGGGCTCCTCTCGCTGGCATTGCTGTGTGTCTCACTGCACTGCTGTCTGCTGCCTGCTGTCTCGCTATGTTGGGGGGCAGGTGTTCTGTGGCCTGTGCTCTGGTTAGGACAGCTTTTCCTTGTTCTAACTTACATGGGCTTCATCTGGCATATTTACTTACACCACCTATTCTGGAATAGCAGCTTCATGGTACTGGTGTGTTACGCATGTCACAAGCTGCATTATGCAGTGGTGCAGGCTTGTTTTGCTGTAACTGCATCGCAACTTGCATTTGTCATAGCGGTTGCAGGTTGCGGCGTAAGTGTTCTTTTGGAATCGTGCATGTCACAAGATTTCATGTTGAAATATACAGACCACGTGATCTGTAAAAACAGGAAGGAATATACTACGGTGTCTGCCTTGCCTGGGGCCAATATCAGTGATACATGAAAATTACTTCCTGGGTTACTTGAGAATACACTGACACCACTGACAGTATTACACGTTGGTGTAAATGATGTGGGCAAAAGAAATCTCACTGAGATACAGCAGGATTTTGAGTTGGTAGGGGAGGAACTCAAAGATAGAGGTTGTGATCTGATTGCTTCAGGAATTTTACCAGTTCCCTGGGCAGGAAGGAAGCAAATAGAGAACATCAGAAGTCTAAATGGATGACTCAAAAGATGGTGCTTTAGAGAGGGGCAAATATTTATGGATCACTGGGAGGATTTCCAGGCACCCCGTTGTTTCTCACAAGATGGTTTACACCTGAATAGACAAGGAAAAAGAGCCATTTCCTCTAAAATAAAACAGGTTATTGATCATGTTTTAAACTAGATGCAGGGGGGCTGCCAGGTCCATTAACAAGAGCATGTTATGTAATCAAATGCCCAAATGGAACTGCTTAGTTCTAAATGCAAGAAGCCTCATAAATACAATGGACGAATTAAGACTGAAATTACACAATGCCAATATACATATAAGCGCCATTATGGAGACATGGTGGAGGGCTGAGGATACCTGGGATAAACAAATCCCAGGATATACCTTTTAAAATATAGACAGGCTACATGCAAAAGGAGGGGGAGTGGCACTATGTGTACAAGATGGTATAACATCGGAGAATATAGACTGCACAGTTTGGGAAAACTCTGGGATTCTGCGGGTTAAAATAACCCCCCCCCCCACGATCACCAAAGATTACTAGACAGTAGCTGTGGTTCATATACCACCAGCCAACACAGCGATAAATGATAGCCTTATTCTGGGCTTTATTAAAAGCATAACCCAAGAAGTTAGTGTCAGGAACACATTACAGACCAACTCCCAAGTTGAGGCTAGTGTTTTGGAAGCATTCCTGGTAGCAGGAATTGGAACAGCTGGTGAAGGATAATATAAGAACAATCATATTTTGGACCCGGTATTAAGCAACATGGTAGATAATATCCAAAATTGCAACGTGGAGGTTCCCTTGACTAACAGTGACCATTCTATGGTTGGTTTTGAATATAACGGGGGTGGTCACATTATCAGTGATAGTACAGTATTGTATGACTATAACAGGGTTGATTATTGTACTTTAAGAAAGGAACTGGACAAATGGAACTGGGTGCATGAGTTAAAAAACCTCACAGTTCATGAAATGTGGGACATACTTAGTGCTGAACTGAATGGGCTAATCCATAGGTATGTCCTAGCCAGGAATAAATATCATAGGTCCAGTAGAGCCCTTCCCCCTTGCTTGACACCTGCGGTTAAAAAGATAATTAAAAAGAATAGGGTATACACCAGGGCTAAACTAGTGGAGAGGCTGGATCTTGGGAAGTATATAAATACAATCTAAAAAGAGCAAAACTAGCTATTGCTAAGGCTAAAAGGAAATCTGAGTTTAATCTGGCCACAAAAGCTCAGGATAATTATAAAAGCTTTTATGCCTACATCAGTAATAAAAGGTGTCAAGGCAGATCAATTGGACCATTAAAGGATAACAGTGACAAATTAATAACAGGAAACAAGGACATGGCTGACAAGTTTAATACATACTTCTCTCCTGTGTTTAATGTAGGACAAAAATCAGCGACCACTGGTAAAATTTTATGGGAAACACCTGATTTAATAATAGAGCTTGAAGATGTGAGATCAAGGTTAAAAAATCTGAACCAAAATAAGGTTCAGGGACCAGATGGCTTACATCCTAGAATGCTCAAGAAATTGGCAGATGGTTTGGCAGGGCCTGTTACACTAATATTCCAGCAATCCTTAGAGACAGGCCAGATTATTGAGGCATGGAGGCAGGCAGTGGTGATCCCTATACATAAAAAGGGATCAAAGCAGGTGGTGCGCAACTATAGGCCAATCAGCCCGACCTCTGCCCTTGGAAAAGTACTGGAGGGCATAATAAAAGATCTGATTATGATTAATGTGGAACTTGAGGGGGTTAAGGATGAGATGCAGCATGGATTCACAAAAGGTCATTCATGCCAAACCAATCTAATAGAATTTTATGGTAGAGTTAGTAAAACACTTGATGAAGGCAGCTCTGTTGATGTGATATTTTTAGACTTTGCTAAAGCATTTGATAAAGTCCCTCATGAACAACTAATAAATACCCTTCTTAAGTTAGGGATACATCAGAAAATAGTAAATTGGATGAGAGACTGGTTGTTCGAAAGGAAGCAAAGAGTATGTGTTTTGGCAGAATTGTCTGACTGGGCTGCAGTCACAAGCGGGGTTCCTCAAGGATCTGTTTTGGGACCATGCTTGTTTAATCTTTATATCTCTACCATGAAATCAAAAACTGGCATTTGGTTGTCTAAATTTGCTGACATAGGTTTTCCAGTCAATAGCCATACTGATGCCTTGATACTGCAGGATGCTCTTGGTGATTTGGAGACCTGGGAAATGGAAAACATGGCTTCATTCAACATCAAAAAATGTTCGGTAATGCACTTGGGTAAAAAAAACCTGAAGTGGATTATATTCTGGCTGGTCAAGTACTCAGAGTAGTATGTGAGGAACAAGATCTGTGGATCAGGGTTAGTAATAACCTTAAATTCCACTCGCACTGTAACCAGGTGGTTAAGAGGACCAGTGGCATCCTGAGCTGCACGCATAGGCACATCAAAAGTAGGAGTAAAGAGGTTCTGCTCCCTCTCTTTACCTCTCTGGTGCGGCCTCACACTGACTATTGTGCACAGTTCTGGACCCCAGGAAACAAGGGCCATATTAATGCCTTGGAGAGGGTACAGCAAAGGGCAACAAAAAGATTTAGAGAAGTCCAGGGCATGAATTATGAGGAGAGGCTAAAGAGTCTTGAACTTTATTCCCTGGAGTATCGTAGGTTAAGAGGGGACATGTGACTTATTTTTCGGGCACTGTCTGATCATTAACTTTGAGAGCAATTGGTGCTAAATCTTAGGGAACAGATTTATAATACGCTTGCCCACCTTCTACAGCTTAGGGCAGATAGGTTTAACACACGGACTAGTATGCATTGGTTCTCAGTAAGGGTGGTAAAAATTTGGAATGCACTGCCAATTGAGGTTGTGGGTAGCAAAACAATGTTAGCCTTCAAGCACGCCCTTGATTGCTATCTAAAATAGTAATAATATCAAGGGGTATTAGTTGATTGTTATGGCAAGCCAAATGGACTTCGGTCTTTATAGAGCTCAGGATCACCTATGAAACCTATGAAAGTCACTGGGGTAACTTGCGATTTGCACCATCAGGACTGGCATACTGCGTTTATGCCTGGCATTGCTGTCTTGGAATCAAGCCCTATGTTTCTATGTTTCTAAGCCAAAAAGATTTGCAGCTCTGATATTTTGTGTCTTGTACCATTCTACCTATATGTACAATGGGCAAATAATGAACATTATGATGGAACAAGGGGCAAAAAAAAGAGGTTGATCATGAACTTGATAAATGTAATTCTGATGCATGCAAGCTGGCACGTTGACTTGAACTCTCCTGTTATGAGAAAAGTAAGGGACGGGATAACTCAGCAGCTAAAATGATGAGCAAACTGAAGGACCCTGATATAAAATGCACACACTGTATGTGTGTCTGGTATTTGTATATGCACAGGTTCAGTTGCATTTTCCAGCCTGCAAACTATTTTATTTTAATGTTCTGACTTGTAGTCTTTGTGTGTTTTTGTCACAATTAGTATTTATTTTACTCGACTCCATAGAAACATTGTGGCATGCTGTGTTTGTTGTTGCAAAATGTAGCCTATTGAAAGAATTCGACTTCTATCACTCTGTTGTTTTTGAAAACTGCAGTATAGAAAATGTATACATGAATGCCATCCCTACCATGGTAACAATAAATACAAACAAATAAATACCACTTATTACCATGGAAATACATGATACTGATGTATGGTACTACAGTAAATGTGTGAGAGGGAGGGTGGGATGGGATGTGATAGCAAGAGAAAAATGCTGCATGTGATCTGTTTTCTAGTTGGCATGTTTGCTAGATACATGGGGGATGGTTACAAAACTTGGTTGCTATCAGACACAGAAGTGTGTGGGGTGTTTCTTGTAATGTGTATTCCATGAGAGCAACAGATCAAAAGCCACCTAGAGGCAGATGGAAGTATTACAATAGGATTTATTGCTGTGACATTGGAGGTCCCATCCATAGCCTTATATCACACCATAGCGCGCTGTGTAGTCCGATATCGTTCCCTGTGGTCATGACTACCACTGTAGTAATAATAACAATAACCTTTACTTGTTCCACTCCATTTTGAAAACATAAAGAGCGGCTCACAATACAAAATCACGGAACTAAACTGACACTGCAGATGAGCTAGAAGGAAAGGTATGCCTCTTTGAGGATGACACCAAAATCTGCAATAAGGGGGACACTCCAGAGGGGATGGAAAGAATATGCAGAGACCTGAGAAAACTTGGGGAGTGATCAAGGGCATGGCCACTGGGGTTCAATGCAAAAAAGCACAAAATCATGCACTTAGGTCACAGAAACCCAGAGGCAAGCACAAAATAGGAGAAGAGGTATTGAGGATCACCAAACAGGAAAGGGACCTGGGAGTAAACATATTTGATAACCTCAAGCTGTCAAGACAGTGCAAAAAGGCAGTGGGTAGGACCTCATGATATTGGTTAGCATAGGGAGGAGTATCAACAGCAGAAGGAGGGAGGAGGTGTTGCCTCTGTATAGATAGCTGGTGAGATCCCCCACCTTGAGTACTCTGTCCCATTCTGGAGACCACATCTCAGGAAGAACATAGACAGAATGGAGGCTGTCCAGAGGATGGCAACTAAAATGATGCAGGGTCTGCATCAGAAGGCAACTAAAATGGTGCAGAGTCTGCATCAGAAGGCAACTAAAATGGTGCAGGGTCTGTATCAGAAGATGTCCAAGATGTAAGTATCATGCCCCTCTCTCCCTCTTCGCTTCTCCCCTTCTTTCCCCCTGCATAAACTTAGATGTTGGTCTAGACAGGTTCTATCTGTGCCAGCCTGCCAGAGCAAACCCCACTACTTTTCAGCCATGGACTGGGACTGGCACTGCTGGGGGCTTGACTACCCACAGACTGTACCTGCTGTACCGTTCTTTGGCTGACACTCCAGGACTAACTTCCTCTCTGAGCTGCAAATGTAGAACAGATGGTTTGATGCCTTTTATTGGACCAACAAGGATGCTACAAAAAGAACAAATAGCTTTAGCTTTCAGACAAACGAGTCCTTCTTCAGAAGTTTAATGACAGTTATTTAGAAAATCCCATATTATTAACATTTAGAACATGCAGAAAAAAACATGAATAATACTTATTGGTTTAAAACAGGCATTCAAAACATAATCAAAGTGACGTCAGAGAGCTTGAATATCTTAAGTGTGCTTTCAGCTGAACCAAACTTAAAGGTCAAAGGTTGTCCAGAGATAACAGCAGGCAGAGAGTTCAACCCACATATATTATACCATGTATCATTCTAATGAATAACAAACACTAGGATTCTCTACTTACTAAATTATATGTCTCTGGACTGTGGGGTACCAGCGATTGCAGACAACATGATGAGCACACCGGACACAGGGCAGGGGCTACCCATACAAGATGCTGCTCACAGAGACTTATGACCAGGATCCTGGCACAATCTGCCCATTCCCAATCCACTCCATGATTGTCTTTTTCTGCTACTGTCTTACAATCACAGGGCGGGAACGGGGCAGGCTCTCACACTACCTTGCCACCTGTTTTCTCACTGTGGCATGGATTAAGCTTCCACCAGCAAACTTCTCTACTTCAGCCATTCTCTCTCTCTCTCCCTCTCTCCTGGAACACTCCACAATCTAGCTCCCCAGTGCTGCCACACTGTGGATAGCAGGAGGACCGGGGTGGCAATCACTCCACCCTGGCCCTGAGCCATCACCCCTCTTCCAGAATGAATGCCCCTCTTTCGTGCCAATCCCCCCAATTTATATCTCCCACTCCCAACCAGGCCACCCAGCTGCAGGAGGTCCCAGATGACTCTGGGAGTTAACCCTTTTGTTACTCATAAGCTCCCAGGGGGCATAGAGTCTCCTCCCAAACTAACGCTTACCTTCTGGTGAGCACTTACCCCAGTTACATGAAAAGGCCCACTAGGAGGAGATATGTGCACACCCACCCCCCAGGAACCATTCGGCACTGCTGGGGTCACTGCCATAATGGTGGAAACCTCTCAGCCCAAACCACTGCACTACCCCTACTAGCTACTGCTATCCAGAGCCTACGTTACCCAGAGAACTTGGCAACCCACCCACCATACCCTCTGATGGCTTGCCTAAACCACAGTGGTGGTGGCCCAACCCCTGCTTCCTCATTGCCCAAAAGCCACATCATCTTTCCCTGCACTGCTACCACCAGGTTAGCTAATCAGATGCCTAAGCCAACCCCACATATCCCAGTAAATATTATTAAAGCATCTAAACAACATTCTGCAGCTCGAACAGAGGTACAGGTAACCTTTTTGAAGTAATAGAAACAGAAAATGCAAGCTGCAGGACTGATAAACACCCAATACTACTTGCATCCACACACTCACGCACTCACACACTCCCTCCTTCTTTTGTTTTTACCAGCATCATGGTGCTCAGTCTCTGATATCAAAAGTCTGTGATTTATTTTTTTTTTTTGCAGAGGCACAGTCTCTTGGCTGCTGTTCCACTAAACTATAACTTCCCCTTAAGTCCATCTTTGCAGACTCAACCTTATTAACTAGTAGCAGGCAACAAGAACATTAGAACAATAACTAAGAACAAAAGGGATTGGTCTCACCAGATTTCCAGTGGGCTCAACAGTCCATATTTAATGTCCAAACAAGGGGCCTTTCAAGATCTCACACAGTAACAGTCCTGCAGATCTGGTGGGTCTCAATGGGAGCTGGACCTATGACTTGCAGCTTCCATGAGCGCAGTAAAACTGGGGGTCTGGCTTGGACACCTACGCTCTGAAAGAGTCCTGGCTGATCGCATAATATTTCATGCACTTCCCTTCAATGTCCTGGATGACAGTAAATGTTTTAAACAAGGTGATTCCTATGTAGGTGTGCATATTAAATATAGCATGTGCATGGCATTGGGCTTCTTGAAGTTGTAGTCCAGTACCCGAGGGGCTAAGATGGCTCTTGGTGTACACTTTATCCAACATGACATGCAAAACCCAGTTGGCACAGTTTTCCTCTATTATATCCCAAAGACACTCGGGGAGATAAGGATAGCAATGTCTAGGATACTCCTCATGGAATTGGCACCTAACAAATCTCTTGGCTTGGGACCAGTCTGGGATGCTGTGTACACTGTCCAGGGATCCTGTCCATCTGGGAGCCACACTCCAATCTGGCAAGCAAGGATCCTAGGGTCAGTGGACCTGAACTGATCCATTTTTTCCCTTAGCCTGTGGCATATCTCTGTCAGGATGGAGAACCAAAACATAGGTGACTCGTATGGTTTAGGTATGTCTCTTTCTAAAATCTAGTCATCAAAGTTCAGCTTGTTACACACACTGGCTATGACAATCCCCACTGCCTTTTCTTCCTCCAAGTGATCTGACTCCCAGCTGCTCCCCTCTTCTTCCACCACCTCCTCTACATAGACATCTGGCCGCTCCTTGCCATTAGGGGAAAGCCCCTTAGATTACTCATGAGATGCAGTACCAGGGTCCATGGGTAGCAGCTTCTGTGATAACTTGGCTCCATGGCCAAGACCTCTCACTCTGCCAACAGGAGTTATAGAACCCAGGGCTTGAGAAGGACTGGGCAGACAGCTAGCACCCTTCTCCAGTGAGACTATAGTGCTGGGCTCCAGCTATACTTCTTCCTAGACCTCTATGATGGTGGTGTCAGAATTGTGTGGCGTGAACAGTCTAGGCCAACCCCATGAAGGCATGTGGACCGGCAAAGCTTCAGGGGCTTTAGCAGCTCCATGGAAGCATGTTGGGCATATCAGTAGCTCCATAATGTCTGGGTCTTTTTAACTGCAGGTGATGCACTGGTCTTTGGTAGTCAGTTTCTCCACTGTCTCCCAGAGCCACCAGAACATAGTAGTGGGGACAGTCACCTTTTTGGACGATGGTACTGGTGCTTATGCCATTTTCTCAATGTAGATAAAGCTGTTGCTCCCCCTCTGTCATTCTTTATTGCACCTCTAGCTTCTGTCTCAGTCATCTTCCCAGCAACCAGTCTCCACGGCCAATCACAGATGCACCAGGGGCATTAGCATATCCTCACATGCTGTTGCTAAACTTCCCATAGGCCCAGCTCCTAGGCACCTCTCCCCAAAAGGCATGAAATTCCACAAGTCAATAATAGTGAGCTCAAAGTACAGAAGTCCAGTCCCATTCTGGCATCCAGTATCCCCCTGCTACAGAAACCAAATACAGTCCAGGCAAAAGCAGGCACCCCAAAACAGCATCCCAGATGAGCCCCCACATTGTAGCCCTCTCCCTGATTTTTAGGGGTATGATGGGATGTCCAAGGGAAGGGGGCGACCACATAGCAGACACTACCCCAGAATTTCTGCATTTGCCTGGTTCACTGATCTTCTCAGGGTGCCCCAAACTTCACAGGGCACTACCGCTAAAGGGATGAAAGGGGTTACTCCCAAAAGCAGATCAATAAATAAGTCCATTGTCCACACAAGGAATAAAAGTTCATAAAGTCTATTTAATTTAAAGGACGGGGGTGGATCACAAAGCCACTCTGTGGATCATGGGGTAACATGGGGCTGAAACTGATTCCAAGGCACACAAGTACCTCACACAGTGTTACACTCTTGATCATGAAGATATCCCACTAGCTTCTCTTTGGAACTGAATCAGGCTTCCATTATTCTGGTGGCAGCAGCATAGTCACAGGCCAGATCAGGCCTTGGTTCAACTTTTAGTAACATTGTGTCTTCCCTTTTGTCCTCCTGCACAAACTTAGATGCTGATCAAGTTAACCAAAATTCTTTTAAGACATAGTTGAACTCCTGTGTCTATACGTGTAATTGCAGATAACCTTATCAAGGCCCCCACTGGTGCCTTACCTGTTTTTGACTTAAATAGTCCATATCTTAAAATGTTCTGTTATCTACATTTGAAAGGGTAAGGGATTGTAATTCACAGCTCAGAGGAGCCAGCCACAGGTCCCATCTGTGCCAGCCTGCCAGAGCAAAACTCACTACTTTTCAGTCCTGGATTGGGACGGACACTACTGGGGCTCAAACCCCCATGGACTGCACCTGCTATACCGTTCCTTGGCTAACAATCCAGGACTGACTCCCTCACTCAGTTGTGGGGCACCAACAATTGTGGATGATATGATGGGCACATCAGACACACTGCAGGGAGTACTCATACAAGGAGCTGCTTGCATAGACTTATGCCTGGGCCCCCAGTGCTATCTACCCATTCCCACCTACTCTACAATCGACTCTCTCGGGGTGCTGTCTTACAATCACAGGGCAGGAACGGAGCAGGCTCTCACCACTGCCCTGCCACCTCTTCTCCCCCTGCGGCATGGATTAGCTTCCATGAGCAAACTTCTCTGCTTCAGTCGTTTTCTCTCCTGGAATGCTCCACACTCTCACTCCCCGATGCTGCCACACTGTGGATAGTGGGGGGGGGGTTGTGGGGTAGCCATCGATCCAACCCAACCCTGAACCATGGTCCCTCTCCCAGACCAAATCCCCCCCTTTACGCCAGTCCCTTCAATTTATATCTCCCACACCCAACCAGGCTGACTGCCTGCTAGAGGTCCCAGATGACACCAGGAGTTAACCCTTTTGTTACTCGTAAGCTCCCATGGGGGGGCTTACAATAATAACTTGCCTCTTGGCAAAACTACAGCACAGGACAAAGCATTGCACTTTAGTTAATCAAAATGCTTTTAAAACATAGTTGGACTCCCACTGTGTCTATGTGTGTAACTGCATATAACCTTACCAAGGCCCCCACTGGTGCCTTACCTGTTTTTGACTTAAACAGTCCTTACCTCAAAATGTTGTGTTATCTGCATTTGAAAGGGTAAGGGAATTGTAATTCACAGCTCAAAGGAGCCAGCCACTGGATCCCTTCCCCTTCCTGGTACCACAAAATGAAAGCACCACTGCCCTGCCATCCCTGGGCGCTTACATTTTGTGACATGCTAGTTTGTAGAATGTGGGGGTGTGCTCCATTGATGTAAATGGGGGCAGGTTTGAAATTTATTTTTATATGTCTTTTGGACCCACTGGAGTCAAATCAAAGCCAATGGTCAACCAACACGTGCCTAAGCTGCAGTCCCAATGCAGGGTAAATCCAGACTTTAAAAACATGAGCTAGAATAAAACATGAAGCTACCTTGATTACCTGCAGTTATAACAGACCTTGTCTTTGCTACCCATCCTCCAACTTTAGATTTATGATTTATTTCTTTATCTTATTAATTTGAAGTTTTGTGCACCAGAACAGCTGTATTTAGGTGTAACACCTGTTTTTCAAGAGGGTTCTGGGGGGCCTAGAAGTAGCAGCAAAATTAGAACATTTCAATTGTAGAGCCAAAGATAGCACTGTTGAGCAGACAAGGATGATGGCTGCCTAATCCAGAGCTCTAACAGATCGGGACCATGATCGTAAGCAATCCTGTGTCTGTAGCAATCCCAAGACCCCAGAACCAACCTCTATGATCCATTAATGTGCGCAGACTGAGTATCTTGCTTTATTCAACGACTTTAACATCTGAAGAGCTATTTGTCACCTACTGGGAAACAGAGGCCTGCAGGGTTCAGCTTATAAGCTCCAGTCCACAATGGCAGCCTCACACTAGCCACATCTGCAGACACTGAGTTCCAGAAGAAGCAGATGTGCACCCAGATAGCGGATATGGCTACTGTCAAAATCCCCCTTGGAACTATGCAGCAGGACCTAGTGGCTCAGAAGCAGGGTAGCCTGGTGGAAGAAACAACAAGAAAGCTAAAGGCTCTGACAGTGACCCATACAAGCCAGCTCCAAGAACTGTCAAAAGGGCTGAGGAACAAGAGAACTGGGACCACCACAATAATTTGTGAACTGCAGGTTTCCATGAGGAAGTAGAGGGCACAGATATGCTCAGATACTGTACCTCAAAGACTTTCTCCCTCGGCTGCTCACCCTACACTGAGATCAAGCCCTGCAAATAAAGCAATTCCACAAGATGGGGAGATGGCTGCCAGGACAGGGAGAATTGCACAGAACAATCACTGCAAACTTTTAAAAACTGACAGTAAAGGAGAGGATCATAATAACTGCTAGGGAACTGGAAGAGCACATGAATCTCAATATATCCACTCTACATGCGAGAAGTTGTAACAAAATGGAAAGCCTTTGACTACATTAGACACACATTAAGAATGAACAAGTCTGCCCCACTGTTTGGCATGCTAGTTTAATAAATCAAACTGCTAATATGGAAAAGCAGCACCACCCCCGCCCAAAGGACATTTTTTGTTCCATGGATGTAATATGAAATGTATGTGCAACCATATGTATGCATTGTCACTTTAAGACTGTAAGTTCGATGTGCTTACGCAATCGGATGAGATATGAGATGCTAGTGTAACTTGATTTACTTTGTGGCTTTCCTCTTCTCTATCCGTGGGATATACCACCCTGTAGGGGTACGACGCAAGGAACTCTAGAGGAGGGTTCCCCACCTACAGGTGCCGCGGGAATGATTGCATCGGCTAAAGGAAGGTTAGGAAGAAGCCCACAGGTAAGAGAGACATGCCGCTGGAGGAGGAGGGGTGGATGGTGGGCAACAAGAAAACGAATCCTGGATGGCTCCAGGATGCATGACCTTTTAAGCCTGATGGGGGGAGTAACATTGTTGCTCTGCCCATTGAACCTCAGGCTTAAAGCCCTCCTATTTGATGTGCTTACACAACCGGATGAGATATGAGATGCTTGTGTAACTTGATTTACTTTGTGGCTTTCCGCTTCTCTATCCGTGGGATGTACCACCCTGTAGGGGTATGACGCAAGGAATCCTAGAGGAGTGTTCCCCCACTATAGGTGCCATGGGAATGATTGCGACGGCTAAAGGTAGGTTAGGAAGAAGCCCAAAAAGAATACCCAAAGATGTCGAGCGTTGAAGAGGGGAGGATGATGAATGAATTCTGAAAAGATGATAAGGGCTGACTTCCCAAGGAGAGAGGGGAATGCCGGGGCCACCATCCACCTCCATCCAACAGCAGAACCCAACTAACTAACCTGAAGAAAGCACTAACTTAACTAATATTATGACCATTGGCACAGAGGAGAGGAAAGCCCCCCTTTAAGGTGGCAGTATAGTGCAGTGGTTTAAGGCTTTGAGCTGCAAATCTGGTGACATCCAGCAGACCAGACCTGGGTTTGAATCCCACAGCTTCCACTTACATACTGTGTGACCCTGAGCAAGTCACTTAACTTCCCTGCGCTCCCAGGATGCTCCTGTAAAAAAGCTTTCAGCTTAGTGTGCTACTCCTGGTTAAACAAAAAAAAAAAAAAAGAAAAAGAAACCTCTGGGGAACCAAGACCTAGGTCACCTTCCTTCCAGGCTGACGACGTTTGATTTGAGGATGTATGTCGGTCAAGAGAATGGTTCATTAACGAGGGATACAAGTAGGGAGGATGATGACAGAGGAACATGAGGCAGCAGAGACCCAAGAAGGGTATGCTCGAGTATTCGATGGGAAGGAGTAGATCCATGTAGAAGTCAGAGGAGCAAGGGGTATCCAGATGTTATGATTTTAAGGATGTATGATGCTAAAGAAGGATATGAGTAGGGAAGATGATGGCAGGAGAGGTAAAAAAACCCAAAAGAAAGCACAAATCAAAGAAGGAACATGAGGTAGCATCGACCCAACAGGGGCATGCTCAAGTGGTCATGGGGAAGGAGGAGACCCATGTGGGGGTCGGATGAGTGAGGGTTATCCAAAGGCATTAAGAATATGGAAAATGATGAAGAAAAATGATGATGATCGCAGTAGGAGTGCAGCAGTGCAATGAAAATATCGAAAGCAAGCCACGAGTGGAGGGAATCCAGGATGCCACGGAATATTGATTGAGCAAATGAAAGAGAGCAGTCCAAGGCGAGGAATCATGGGCCCGAGAGGCGGAAAGGCCACGGATGCTGGATTGCTTCAGAGGAGAAAGGAGACCCTGAGGCCAAGTAGGCAGGCTAGAGAATGCTACTCAAAAGGAGCAGATCCAGAGGTTGGATACGAGGAGGTGGGCATGCAGTGCGAATGAAGGCAATAAGGTAGGGAAGCATATGGGATAGCATAGGACCCAGGGAGATCAGGAGGAGGCATGGAGGTCAAAGGGAACAGCAGAGGCATACTGAGATAGTGAAGGAAATAGACAAGCAGGCAATGCGAGGTATCCTAGAGGCATCCGGACGCAGTAATTTTTTTTTTTTTATAGGCATGGTGGCATACCTGAATAGAGAGAGAGAGAGAGAGAGAGATAAGAAGTAAGTTGAGGAAGAACAAAGATCACTGGAAGACAGAAAAAGAAAGTCCACCCATAGAAATCAATAGCTCACGGTGTTGGGCAAAGGCACAGGATTTCAAATAGTGAAGTGAACAACAGGGAAGACTGCAGTACCCCTGAAGCAGAAGGAAGGAATGAGAAATTAAGATAGCAAGTATTAATAAACCATAGGAAAAGCAATGGTTGCAGGTGGACCAACATCACAGAAGATGCATGGAAATACAGTGGAAGCAGAAGGGACAAGCACATCCTAATTCAGGAGAGCGCTCTAAAAATGCCGGAAGCAGGGTTGGTGACAGGGGGTCCCAGAGCCAGCCAACAGAGAGCTTGGGCAGTCCCAGCAAGCAGGAGAAAAACAGGGGAGGTAATGCATCGGAGAGAACAGCAGCAGCGATGGAGGGAGAACCCATCAGGGAATGATGCACCCAGAGTGCCTAGCAAAGTGGAACAGTAGAGGGGTCAGGAGTGCTCGGTGCAGACGTTCGAGGTCGCTGAAAATGAAACGAGCCACCCTGAGGTGAGCTGAGGTACCGCTAAGTGGTGGAACGCCAGCACTACAGATAGCTGAGAAGAAGTGGTCCAAACAGGGAAGGGGGGCAGCTGCGAAAGCTGGTCGGGCAATAGAGGAAGCAAGAATGGAACGTGCGGTTCCACCAAATCTACAGAGTAGATCAAATGGGAAGAATGGCAAACGCGTTTAAATGAGGTCCCAGGAAACGGAGCATGCAGCAAGAATGGAATAGTAACAAAACACCACCCGGTAGAAAGGTAAGAGGTAGCAGGCATCCGAACATGGAAAACAGCACCAATATGGTACAAGCGGACTTGAGGAGAGGCAGAAAAAGCATCAGTAACAGAAACCTCCCGGGTCCAGAACACCAGCCGGGCAGCCAAAAAAATGAAGTACCTGAAAGGGCATTGTGCACGATGATGTGAGTGTGGAGACAAGCAAAATTGCCATGAATGAGTGTGAGGAGGAGCAAGCCGGTGGCCGGAGGCAACTGTAGGAACAGACAGAAGCAGGGAATGAGGAAGTGCAGCGCCTCCAGCAGCAACGAGAAAACGAATCCTGGATGGCTCCAGAATGCATGACCTTTTAAGCCCGATGGGGGAGTGACATTATTGCTCTGCCCATCAAACCTCGGGCTTAAAGCCCTCCCATTAAATATGGATCCTTGGGAGCTTGTCTTTCACTCCCTGATGATGTCTTAGCAAAACCAGTTGGAGATTTTTCTTCGTCCTGTCAGGTGTTTCCAGCTGAGAGGCTGACCACTTTTACATCATGTAAGTCAGTAAATGTAATATTTTTGCAGTGTATTATTGCCTTATCAGTCTTTTTTCAGGTGCTCACTGTTTGGGCAGGGCGGGGCTGTTTTTTTCTGCGTTAGCATTACATTAGACAAGTCCTACATAAAGCAAGGATCTGCTACTTCCTCTCCTTCCGGGCACATCTCTGGATATTTGTTTGTTTATTCAAACTTATTTTACCAGGTAAACAAACAGACTCCAGAGGGCTTGTTTCCAGTTGCAACTGGGAGGGGGGGGAGGGTTATGGTGAAGAATACATATCCTCAACAAGGATCTTTAGAGTAATGAAGTGCAATAATAAAACTACATAGATACAGGAATGCATTTTACCACACATGGCCTTATAAGACAGCAGCAGAACATAATATAAGATATAATGCAGTTGCGTACAATATGCACTAATTGGCAGGTACAGCTGGAGTCTGTACAGTTGAGACCCACTGTATCAATGTAGTGTGTTACCAATGTAACATACATCAGGCAGTGTGCCAGGGAGTCTTGGGTTGCAGAAGGGGAAGTTTGATGCCCAGCAGTCCCACTAAGTGGTATTGGACCTCTGGTGGGTACTACCAGAGTAAAGGATACCAGGGCAGCTGGAGCATGACGCTGGAGAGGCATGATGAGTTGTGATTTGCCGCTTGCATAAAATAAAGCAAGTAGTTGTGGTTATTTCAGCAGGCAAACTGTTTCAAACAGAGGAACCTTATGGGTGATTGAGGCTGCCCAAGGTGTCTCCTGCAGTGTGTGATCTGGAAGTGTCAACCATCCTTGAACTTGAGAGAGTAAGAGTGGAAGTGGAAGACTAGGGTTGCTGACAAAGGCACCTAGCTTCACCTAAGCTCTTTTCTTCTAGGTTTGCCTGTTAGGACAGAGCAAGGATCAACATTATCAGAGCAAGAAAAAAGATTCAGGTGTCTTTTGGCTAGGCAGATTTACTGTGTGTTATTATTTTCTTTTGTGCTCACAGGTTTTGTTACTGTGTTTTGCTTTCATTTTACTGCTTTATTGTTCTCTGACTCAAATTGTTGTTGCAGGGTATACTTTCTGCTGCATTATTACAGAGTGTGCCTACAGGTTTGCTACTGTTTTCTTCTTACAGATTACTGCTGTAATCTTCTCTGAATCAAATAGTTTTTTGCAAGGTATATCTTCTGTTAAAGTGTTCTGCAGGTTGTGCTTACAGGTTTTTTTTACTTTTTTATTGCTTTATTTTTCTCTGTAGCAAAGTGTTTTTGGCAGGGTATATCTTTTGTGAAATTGTTGCAGGTGGTGCTTACAGGTTTTACAGTTTTATCTATCATTAGGCTAAGCTTTCAGGGGTAATTACAGGAGCACATACGAGATACAGACTAAGGAACAGTGACTGCTTTTTTTGTTGTTTGATTGTTTCTGCTCTTACATCCTTGTTTCTTTCATCCGTGGTTCTTCTTTTTTGGCAGGGGAAAGGCCCAACTACCCACCCACCCCCATCCTCAACCACCCCATGCTACACTCCATTTATAGAGTAGCACAGTCGTGACATTTCCTGTAGCAAAGCAAGAAGGGGAGGATCAGAGGAGCATCCACACAGTGACCTCATTTACAGGGGAACAATTAGTTTAACTTTTTATAAAAAGTTATCAAAAACAAACAAAACAAAAAGAAAATATAAAAAAAAAAATCTAACTTTTGCTTTCATTTCCCTTCTAATTACTCAGACCAGGTTATAAACTCAGCAACTCAACTGGAATGTATATTATTTACTGCAGGTACTGTGGGACACTTTTCAAAAGGGCAGCTATACAGAATTTAGGATGCTGTCCTACATGCTGGACTATCGGAGATCTAAGGGCTCAGCTCCAGACAGCATGGGCAGAGATTGCGTGCCTCAAATCACATATTCAGGAGGAAATATATTACAAGAACCGGCCGCCATTTCCCTAACATCCAACTGAAGCACCTCGACCACAGAAGGTAGTTGTCCTGGGAGGTTGGTAGGTGCTTAGGAGGGGCAAATCTGGTGCCCCATCACTCAATGCTCATCAACGTATCACCTCCACAAACCGTATAAAAACTACAAACGGGTGTCTGCCTCTATCTCTGAAATCAAGTAAGGCGGCAGAGGACACTGCAGAGCAGGACACTGCAGCACTGGAGCTAGCACTACAAAAGTCGCCCAAAACTGGGACCAAATCAAAAAAAGCAAAAATGAAATCCAAAACACTTCTGATCATAGGAGACTTCATGATTCGGGGAGTTGATACCTACCTCCGGCCTGGGGTAATGATCAGATGTCTCCCAGGTACCTCAGCGTGGAAAGACACTGACCACATTGCTAAAATCATGCAGGAAGCAGGTGAAAACATTGACATCCTGGTACACATAGGGA
The DNA here is from genome assembly GCA_016271365.2 of Neoceratodus forsteri. Lineage (NCBI taxonomy): Eukaryota > Metazoa > Chordata > Ceratodontiformes > Ceratodontidae > Neoceratodus > Neoceratodus forsteri. The sequence goes on along the minus strand of CM028134.1, from coordinate 1,101,316,175 downwards.
CTAATGATCTTGCCAGCTGGTCAGTTGTGGAGACTAAAGAACACTTGACCAGGCTAGAAGACAAACTGTCATCCATTTCATCCAGCATCTCCTCCTCTGAGATTGTGCCAGTCTGAGAGAGGGGGGCAGATGGATGGAAAGTCAGAGAAGGGAAGATAGAGGAGCTAAACATGTGGCTCAAGGGTTGGTGCCAGGAAATATTTCACAAATTTGTTGGTAACTGGCACCAGTTTTCGGAGCAAAAGTTCTTTAAATTCGATGGACTGCATCTGACTTAGGAGGGAGTCAGTGCATTGGGGCAGAAGTTTGATGTCTTTGCAGAATATTTAAAATAGGAAATAGGGAGAGGGGTGTAGCACCCGATACATCGAAAGGGAAGATCACCCTTCCCCCCTCAGCTAGTGATCAAACAGGAGTTCAGCATGTTTGTAGTTCATTTGCACCACCAGTTAAGGAAAAAGGTCCAGCTCCCCATACGACACGCAGGGGAAAAGCCAGACCTCACCTCACAACTAATGCACCGAAATCTCGACAATGGAAAATCATGTACACAAATACCCACAAGTCTGGGAAACAAGATCCTAGACCTGGTGGCAACAACGACAGAGGCTAAACTGGACATAGTCACCATTAGCGAGACATGGTTCACCAGTAACCACACTTGGGAGACTTCAGTACCCAGCTATATATTGTTCAGAAGAGACCGAGATACAAAGGGGGGTGGCCCTTTATGTCAAGGAAAATAGCAAAGCTACAGAAATTCAGAATACACATAAGAAGCCAGAAGAACTGTGGATCACCCTGGAAACAGGAAATGGGACAGCCATACAAACTAGGGTTGTCTACAGGCCTCCAGACCAGGGAGAGGACATAGACACATTACTGAAGGAAGATATACAAAACATGACAGCTAAAGGGGAGGTTCTGATAATGGAAGACTTCAACATGCCAGATACAGATTGGTCAATACCAGCAGGAACATCTGCTAGAAACCTTACCCGGTTACCAAAGACTAAAACAAAAATAATAAATAAAAATAAAAGAACTACACATATAGTGGATTCCCTGCAGAGGGATGGCCTCAAACAACTGGTAGAACAACCCACAAGAGACATGGCTATCCTGGATCTAGTACTGACTAACGGGGAAAGAGTCACAGATCTCCAGGTAGAAGGTCACCTGGGGGCCAGTGACCATCACATGATATGGTTCGATTTGGCCACTAGAACTAAATCATCCTATTCCAAGGCAAAAATATGGGACTTCAGAGGAGCTGACACTGATAAGGTGGCCAACTGAGTTAAGCTAGCCCTGGCAAGGAGAAAAATACAGGTGAGGGGGTATAGGCAAAGTGGGCAAGCATTAAGGATGGGATGCAGTATAGCGCAGTGGTTTAAGGCTCTGAGCTGCAAATCTGGAGACCTGAGTTTGAATCCCACAGCCCCCACTTGCATACTGTGTGACCATGAGCAAGTCACTTAACTTCCCTGTGCTCCCAGTTCACATCTGTAAAAAAGCCTTCAGCTTAGTGTGCCACTCCTGGTTAAACAATTAAAAAGAAATATGCAACTTCACATTGTGTTAGGGAGAAAAGCAAGAGCAAAAGAAGGAGGAAACCACTGTGGTTCTCAAAAACAGTAGCAGAAAAGATCAGCGCCAAAAGGCTGGCCTTCAGGAAATATAAGGGAATGCAGCAGGACTAAGATAGGGAGGCATACCAAACTTCCCTAAGGGAAGAAGGGAAGGCAGTGAGGCAGGCAAAGGCCCAAACTGAGGAAACACTAGCATGAACAGTAAAAGAAGGGGGCAAGACTTTCAATAAATACATTAGTGAAATGAGGAAGTCCAGAGGGTAGTATTGCTAAGAACAAAGGGGATAAGGGGGAGTGTGTGGAGGAGGACCAAGGAAAGGCATCTGTCCTAAACAGATACTTCTGCTCAATATTCACTGAGGAGAAGGCAGGGCAGGGCCACAGCTCAGCACCATTAACACAGTGGGGAGGGAGGTGTGCACTAGTCCCTCCATAAAAGAAAGGGTCCTATAAGAGCTCAATAAGCTCAGGGAGGACAAGGCATTAAGACCTGATGGCATACATCCCAGGGTCCTAAAGGAGCTAAGGGAGGAACTAGCAGAGCCATTATCAGAACTGTTTAGTGAGTCTCTGAGCACTGGAAAAGTCCCAAAAGACTGGAGAAGGGTTGATGTGATCCCACTCCACAAGAGTTGGCAACAGGGAGGAGGCAGGGAACTACAGACCGGTCAGTCTCACCTCAGTGGTGGGCAAGATTATGGAGGCACTCCTTAAGGAAAGGATAGCGCAACACTTGGAATCCATAGGAGCACAGGATCCAAGACAGCATGGGTTTACAACAGGTAGGTCCTGTCAAACTACTCTCATAGATTTCTTTGACTGGGTAACCAGAGTGGTGGACCAAGGGGCTGCAGTTGATGTTTCCTACCTTGACTTCAGCAAAGCTTGTGATACTGTTCCATATAGAAGATTGATTAATAAGCTGGGTAGGGTTGGGGTGGGTCAGAGTTTGGTCAACTGGGTGGCAAACTGGTTGGTGGGCAGAAAACAGAGAGTGGTGGTAAACGGTATACAGTCAGAAGAAATGCAAGTCACAAGTGGGGTACCTCAGGGATCAGTCCTGGGGCCAGTCCTCTTCAATATCTTCATCAGTGACATTTCAGATGGACTGGAGGGTAAGGTTTGCCTGTTTGCAGATGACACCAAGATCTGCAACAGAGTAGATGATCCAGATGGGGTGGGTAGAATGAGAAAAGATCTGGAAAAACTGGCAAAATGATCAGAAGAGTGCCAACCGGGCTTTAATGCAAAGAAGTACAAGATCATGCACATAGGAAAGAGAAACCCTGAAGCTACCTATAGGTTGGGAGGGGAGTTGTTGGCAATCACAAGGGAAGGAAGAGACTTGGACATCATCATCACAGATGACCTGACATCATCCAAGCAGACCGCTAAAGCAGTAGGTAAGCCTAGAGGGACATTGGGGTGTATTAGTAGGGGTATCACAAGTCATAAGAGGGAGCTAATAATCCCTCTTTACAAGACACTGCTTAGGCCCCATCTGGAGTACTGTGTGCAGTACTGGAGGCCGCACCTGCACAAGGACATTAACAAAATGGATGCAGTCCAGAGAAGGGCAACCAGAATGGCGCAGGGACTGCATCAGAAAACTTATGAGGACAGATTAATGGAGCTCAATATGTATACCCTAGAGCAAAGGAGGAAGAGAGGTGATATGATTGAAACATTCAAACATCTTAATGGCATTGACAAGGTGAAAGAGTCTAACATGTTTCAATGTAAGAAAAATAGCAGGACAACAGGACACAGCATGAGATTAGAGGGAGGCCAATTAAGGGGTAACGTGAGGAAGTTCTTTTTCACAGAAAGGGTGGTGGATGCATGGACTGGCCTACCTCAGAAAGTGGTGGATATGAATACAGTGTATGGCTTCAAACAGGCATGGGTTAGGCATAAGGGAACAATATAGATGAGTGTTCATAGATAGGCCATTAACAGAGTAAAGGTCTATGGCACATTCATAAGGAAGAAAAAATGGGCAGATTGGATGGGCCTTGCAGTCCTTATCTGCCATCAACTTCTATGTTTCTATGATTGTAGCCAGTGTGAAGAGGCCAAGGAGGTAAATAGGGAGTTTTCCTGGGTACTGGGTCAATACCACGCATGTAAGACAATCACACTGTATAGACCACACCTGGGATTACAGCGACAGAGGTAGAACAGCGGTATTGGAATACCGCTACTGCTGTCGCTGTATGCTGAATGTGAGAGTGGACAAGTTGCCATGTGCTAGCTGCCTGGCCAAGCTGCTGCCATGGAGGAGTGGCTAGGGCACGGCACATGGTGCAGTTGGGAGACCTGGGACCATGGTTAGTTCCCCAAGGTCTCCCTGCTACAACTTTTGCTGGTGATTTAAAAAAAGTCCCCCCTAGAGTTTCTCCCCCATCCCTGAGTCCCCCTTGAGTTAGTTATTTAAGTTCTTGGGGGCTAAGCCTCCCACAAAAGAACATAAGGCCCATTGTTCTCAATGAGCACATTGTTCTGAACAGGTGAGTGTTTTTCCTGACTCTGTTTTTGTTCGGCACTGTTTGGCTAATGGCATTTTTAGCCATGCTATTTTGTCCTATCATGGAATGGCCCCGTGCCATTTTCCTGTCCACACCCAGCCCCCACTAGAGCAGTGGGTAAAGATTGCTCTTTGAAGCGGTAGCCACCCAAGTTCGCTTGTACATTGTACACGGCATATTTTGGGGAGACAGGCCAGAAATGAATCTTCACAGGGCATTGAATAGTGTGGATAGTTTGGATAGAGTGGTGGTGATGGGGACTGCAAAGACAGTGTCCCCATAGTCCAGCAGTGGGAATATGGAGCACTCAACCACAAACTTTTTAATGCAAGGCTATGGGCAACTTTTCACCCTGTAGAGGACACCAAGCTTGGCATAGCACTTGGCTGTTACATGGGATATGTGGCCAGAACAGTCGAGATGCTGGTCCTAGTGCATGTCTACAGTAAGTATTTGTAAGAGGTCACCAAGTCAAGGTGTGCCCCTCATGAGGTGCTGTAGGTTAAGTGGGTCATAAGCTGTACTTAATCAGCAGTTAGAGCTGAACAAAATGGGTACCATTTTTTTTCTGGTTCAAAACTAGTTGGTTTTCCTAAAACCAGTTTTGAACAGCATAGAAATCCTTTTGCAGGGGCTCTTCAGTGGAGGTGGTATTAGGGCCAGAAGCATAGACAACTGTGTTGTCGGCATACTTGTGTATGTCACAGGAGGAGAGGGCTTGGTGGAGGTCATTTCTAAAGGCAGTCAACAAGAAAAGGCCCAGAACAGAGCCTTGGGGAACCCCAAGAATGACCATGAGTTGGAGGTGGGGAATGTGGTTCCCGCTAGATTGACTGACTGAACTCAGTTGGTTAGGTAGGTGTGGAACCACACTAGAGAAGGGGGAGAGATGCTGGAGGCCACCAATTTTGCTAGGAGTAGATTGTGATCTACGGTGTTGAATATGTCATTATGGAGTGGAGTATTTATACTACCACCTGGCAGAGCCCTCACAGCAATCAAAAAGTTCTGGACTGATGTACACAGCTCTTATGTACCACACAAAGCCAAGCAAACTGGGCCCAGCCACCTCTCCAGCAACATGGATACAGACCCCCTCCCAACCCACAGTATCACCCAAATAAAGACTAACCCAGGCAGGAAGATGAGCCCCAGACATTGTGCAAACTGTTTGCCACTCCAATAAAAATGGTCATGAGGGCACAGTCATGGAGGTGCCTAGTCACAACGAGCATGGGAATACAGCAGAAGTCTGGGAAGTTGGGAATCCATGGAGCCTCCTAGCCCATCACCATCCAGAGCACAAGCATGAAAGTGGTAGCGGCAGCAAAAACAGCTGCAAATCTCACTGTTCAGACTGTAGGAGAAGCCTCACCAACAGCCAGGTGACAAGAGACCATTGCTGCCACAGATCCTCACCATGAATCAGAAGGATCACCAAAGCAGGAGAGAACAGGCCCAGGAGCAATGGTTCAGCACAAATCCCTAGGGCCTCATCACAGATAGCTACAGTTGAGTGAATTCTATATACGGAATTGGCAGCAGACCAGACAGCACAGGGACATGAACACCAGTAATTAACTGTACCCTTGACTTGCTATGAGGGTGGTTTCAGACCCAAACAAAGTACACTCATAGCACGGCAAGACAAATGTCCAGGCTCTTGGTTCTCATCGCTCTCTCTCTCTCTCTCTCTCTCTCTCACTCACTCTCCCCCTGGGCCCTCAAAAGTGGTGCTGGGTGTCATTTTGAATCCCTCAGATAACCAGTGAATATGGTCATTGAGGGGTGGTTGGCTAATGTTGAGGGCTAGTGCTGTTGGGCTAAGACCTGCATACCCATGGTATGGCATAGAGCAGTTTCTCCCCAGAGGAGGCCTGCCCAGGTCTGCCACTTGGGCCTCAGAGCTTGCACAGCCTCAGTGACCCACTGCTGGGCCCCCATCCCCATGTAGTTACTCTACAAACAGCACTGGAAGCAAGGCAATGTTGGAACCACAGCTATAAGGACCGTACACCTCTTTAGATAAACTTACAAGCACTCAGTTGCATCGGGATGGCCCAGGGGGTATGGAAAAAAAAGGTACCAACCGCATAGTCATGAATCATCTAATGGGTAAAAGGTCTGTCTGCATACATGTAAGCAGAAAAATCACTGGAGGTAAAGTGCATACCTTCATCCTCACTTTTATTTGTATGCCAAAGTAGTGCGTTCACAGCGTAAAGTAGAGGCTTCAAACCTGTTGCTTCAGGGCTATAGTACCAAAACCATAACTTCCTGTTTTACAGAGGTTAAACACTTACTTTCCAAACTCTTGTAAGAGGAGCAGCAGTTACAACACATTGCAATGATGCCAAAACCCAAAACATAAGCCAGTGTGGCCACGTGCATGAGGTACGTAGGGGTGTTGCTACACCTGGAGCTAATGGGCATGAGTCCCAGATGTTTTACATGCACTTGACCTTTACTGAACGGAACTGTTGAAATCAGTTCTTGTTCTAACATTATACAGCTTAACCCAGCTCGCTGTCCTGCATTTTTGTCACCCTAACAACACCTGTGCATCATGTGGGGCAAAATCAAAACTGGGAAGAGAAAGGAACATTTCAGTAATAACATATTACAAAGAAAACCAGGTAGATCATAATGAAACAAACATTTGTCAATGCCGAACGCTCACTTGCAGGTATTTGAAGTGGTGTTTGGCACTTGGACACGGCTTAAAAAAATCAATGGCAAGGAAGTAAAATGAGGGACACAGTTTAACAATTGGTTCTATCCCCTGAAGCAGGCAGCATAAGAGTACTGGTGTAAAATACTGTACTTTGTCTGCAGAAGAGCACGTCTGTAACTCTGTTTGACAATATTGTGAGCATACAGTATATCCACTGTCACAGAAACACAAATTTTAGGAGGGAAAGGAACATTTTGAGGCAAAATTAGGGACGTCCCTGAAAATCAGGGACAGCTGAGCGGTATGGTCCTTCTTTCCCCTCTCTCTATCTTCCCCCCACTGTCTCTCTCTCTCTCTCTCTCTCTCTCTCTCTTTCTCCCCATTCTCTCTCTCTTTATCTCCCTCTGCCTCTCCCTCTGCCTCTCTCTCCCCCACTGTCTGTCTCTCTTTTAACCCCCTCTGACTGCTCTCTTCTAGCCCTCTGTCTCTCTCTCTTTCTCTCTCTCAATCTCTCTTCTCCCCCTCTTCTCTCCCTCCTCTCATCCTCTGTCTCTCTCAGAAAACAAATATTTGTCAATGCCGAATGTTGACTTGCTGGCATTGGCATTGGTAGTGCAGGAGTTAGAGAGATGCACAATAGGACTGGCAGTGAAGTAGTGAACTGACACTGACCCCAGCCCCACCCTACAGACAGGCATTGGGGTGTGCCTTTGGGTCATCGGCCATAATGGCCACGCCATTTCACCTCACCCTACCCCGCAGTCACTGACAAGTGCCGTGGTGTGCCATGGGGTCTTTGGGCCTTGCGCTCACCCCAATCCATAATGAAATACGCTGAGATGGGTGCAGTATAGGAGAATGGGGTGAACTTTGGGTCCGAAGAGTGTCCAAGGCACACCTCAATGCCTGTCACTGGCTGCATGGTGGGGGTGGAATGGCTTGACAATGCCAAGTCACACCTCTGATGCCTGTCAGTCTCTACAGGGTGGGGTGTTAAGGTTGGAAACCCTAATACCTGGGCATTTTTTGGAATTTTCACTCCAAATTGTCAACGTGGGCCGTTTGTGACCCCACCTCATGAACAATTGCACTATGAGTTTGTTGGCTGAAAGGTGATTTTGCACAATGACTGTGCGAAAACACATTTCAGGCAGAATGTGAAAAATGACAGCTGCACTGTTCATGAGGAGGTATAAAAAAATGGAATTGCTGAAAATCTGGAGTGAAAATATGAAAAATTGGTGAACTCACAAGCGTGTGTAGAAACTGCGCAACAAATGCCCGTAACTCCAATTATTTTGGGTTTTGTTTAACAAATTTTCAACATAGGCATTTTTAGAACTCTCGGTCATGAACAGTATCACTGTGATTTTGTAATAATCTGCCCCAAACATTGATTTCCCACAGCGACCGCGCCATTTATGCGCCACAAGTGTGAAAACACATTTTGGGCCAGATGTGAAAATGACAGCTGTACTGTTCATAAGAGGTGTGAAAAATGGCAATGTTGAAAATCTGGAGTAAAAATATTAAAAATTATTGAAGTTATAAGCAGTGTATTGAAACTGCACAATGCACGCTCATAACAATCATTTTTGAATTTATCCACCAAATTTGCAAGATAGGCTTTTGGACCCACCTCACATGAAAGTGGCACTGTCGTTTCATTAATCAGTCCCGAAAGGCATTCCACGCAGTGACCGCAAAATTACCTTCAGGACCGAGTAACGAGATGACAGTGCATGTGTTTCATGAGGTGGGGTCCCAAGCACCGCGTTGAAAATTTGGAGACAAAATGACACAAATGACTGAGAGATACCTACTCAAAGTTAAGCCCCCATTTATGCCATTATACAGGTTACTGGCATTTCTTCAGTTCACAAGTTGGCTTTGAAGAGTGCAGACATGTTCCTGCTCCATCGAAAATCATGGTGCTGACCTCCAGAGGTAAGTATGGAGTGAGGGGAGATGGGGTGTGCAGAGGTGAGTGCAGGTTGGGGGAGGGGACCCGACAGCAAGGGACCGTTTTCTTTGTTTCAGGTAATAAAAAATAAAATGAACACCGCGGATGGTTTTCTTTCTTTACAGGTGTAAGAAAAATGCTGGGCACACTGGAGTGGGCTCTTAGTGTGTCCCATGACTTGAGGGATGTTGGCCACACTGGGGTGGGCTCCCAGTGTGGCACACAATGAGGGTGGGGCAGGGCAGGAACATGCTGATGGTGATCGGCTTCTGAACAGAGGGAGGCACACTGGTGGGCTCCCAGTGTGCGCCACACAATCTTGTAGGGGTATTAAACATGCCGAAGGGGTTTGAGCACCCAAGTTGACTTTCTGGGAGTGGTGTGGCAGACGCAGCAGCCACCACCATGTTTATTTTAAATGTTTCACCAGGAAAGGCACATCGTGAGGCATGTCATCGTGCTGCGCTGCATGACGAGCTTGTCTCTGAATGCAGCGTCACTTTCTTAGAGTTGTGTCCACTTTTTCATAATGTTGGTGTCAGAAAGCTAGCGTGCTGGCTTATTGGAGAAATGAGGACACACTACTATAGCATGCCCTGCATTCACCAACACAGACACACCTCTGAAATGTGCTACTAGCACAAGACATTCCTTGTGCAAGCGAACACAAAAAGGAAGCAAAAAATATTGCAAAGAGCTTTATCCAGAAGGTCATTGTACCACATGGAAAGTTTCAACATTATACAAGCTAGAATAGAGCAGTTATTATAGAACTGGGGGCTCATAACCATCTGCAGTTGTCTAGGTAAGTTGATAAAATAAAAACCCCAGCTAGGGATGAAATCACCCTGCTAGTATGAGTAACAAGTGCAGCTGTGGGCATAGTGGGATTTGAGCAGTTTCTTTAGGGCAATGGTAAAATAGCTGATACATTAGTCATTCAAAGCAAGGCAATTTTATTTATCTTGAGCCTATCCAGAGTACCTACAGCATTAAAACAATAGAAAACAACTCATTAAGACATGTAAATGTAATAAATAAAACAATAAATAGCATTAATAAATAAATCTGGGAAGGCTGTGCAAAGAGATATGGTTTTAATTTGCTGAAGGCCCCCACCATGCAAACAGCTCTAATTCCCTTCAGTAAAAATTTCAGAGGTCGGGGCAGCAACCCCAAAGGCTCTGCCCACCTATTGCTTTAAGCGAGATCAAGGGACCTGGCACAAGCCCCCCACTGGTGGATTGTAAAGAATGAATGGGTGTGTAAGACGTCAAGAGATCTTTCAGGTAGCTTGGGCCCAAAATGTGTAGGGCCATGGATCTTAACAAGAATATCTTGAAGGGGATGAGCCACCGCTCAGGCAGTCCGTGCAGATCATGCAGTGCCAGCGTAATATGGTCTCTTCAAGAAGTTCCCATCACTAGTCAGACCATAGTGTTCTGGACCAACTGCAGACATCACATCAATCCTCTGGATAACCCTAAGTAAAGAGGGTTGAAATAATCCAGTCTGGAGGTGACAAAGACCTGGCTATCATCTCCAAGTCGACTGGCACAAGATGTGACTTGATCCGGGTGATATTACAAAGACAATAAAACATTTTCCTGACTACTGCCAAGCAAACAAGGTAAGCTGCGAAGTGTTTTGAGCTGAGGTACAGAGATGTAGCAATAGGGGTGTGTAGTCAGGTCAGAGTGTAGGTAGTTAGAAAAGCCAACACAGCTAGGTGGCCTCCAGTGGTTAGTTTAGGTGTGGAGCCTTCAGGGCCCTGGTTAGATGTTTGTGCACTGTCTTCATGAAGGTGCATAATGATTTCTAAAGCTTGAATCCTCTGTATCTATGTAGGTCAACTGTGTAAAAATATTATGGCACTGTTGAGTCTGAGAAGAAAATCCTTCTGTCTCAATGTTCACCTACCCTTTCCAGTTCCCCCACCCACCCGCTGGACACACAAGTTTCAGGGAAAAGTGCCCATCTATTTAAACTCAAACAAATGGAGAAGCATGCATTTCACTGCCCCAAAGCAGACATTTTGTCATTCTGCACAGCATTAAAAATAAAGGGTTGTGTCCCTTGCTGCACAATGAATGTTGCAGGTCATATTTCCTGAAGGCATACCAAAAGCAGTGAGTAGCGGTTATGTGAGACAGACCTTCAGTCTCGTTCACCTGAGAAAAGAACTCTCCTCCAGGGAGCCAAATGGCATGTCTGATACCAAACAGTGAAACTGCTGACTTGTTCTACTGCTTCAATAGCTGCCGCACTACAATGTCCTATTGATAGCAAACGTTCCCAGCCCCTTGTCTCTCAGGTGCTGGAAGAATCTAGGGCATTCCACTGCTGCATTTTTAACATTCAGTCAAATTGTGTAATAAGAGCTTTGCTAATTCCTAGCTGGGCTAGAGGTGTGTATTAATCACTGATGCAGCTGCTTCAGTTGTCTGGAAATTCCATGAAACTCAAAACGTCACATTGACTATTTCACTTCACAGAGGAAGTGGCAAGCAAATAATCAGATTAAGGATACCTGAGGCTCTCTAGGCCCAGCATAGGTTTCCTCCCCAGGTTTAGACTTGTGTTAACCCACAGATCTGTACTCATTACACACTTGAGCCTCCTCATCATAATCCACTTTTCACTCTCCCAAGCAAGTTATGCCACTCTCGGCTGCAGTCTCTGACAGTGCCTCCTTTGCTAAGAGTAAAGTGCCCTTTCTCTTGTTTTAAGTTACTTACTCTCTTAGTCTCAGGGAGGCTCATCTGACTGTTTTCCAGTGGTTCCTACACAGAGTCCTGCCCTGTGATGACTATCCATCTCTCCCACAAAATTATGTGCCAGCGTTGACACTGGACTATTTTTGTGTGGAAAGCAAACATCTAATTTTTAGAATCTAAACCAAAACATTGTATTGTGGGTCTAAAATTAGAGGATAAGTCATAGAAACATAGACTTTGACGGCAGATAAGGACCACTTGGCCCACCCAGTCTGCCCATTTCCCTACCTACTGGATAAGCTGCAGATTCTAGTTAACCAATAGCCAACTTCCTGCAACCCCCAACTATAATTACCTTGTGTCTGTCCCATGCATGTTTGAATTCCCCCACTGTTTTAGACCTAACAACCTCCTCAGGAAGGCTATTCCATGTATCCACCACTCTCTCCGAGAAAAAAAAATTCCTCACATTACTCCTGAGCCGTCCCTCCTCTATCTTTAAATTGTGCCCCCTTGTTCTTACACATCTCTTTTTCTGAAAGATGCTACCCTCCTGGACTTTGTTAATTCCCTTGAGGTACTTGCAAGTTTCTATCATGTCCCCCGTCCCTCCTTTCATCAAAGGGTATACATATTAAGCTCTCTCAGTCTCTCTTCATATGGTTTCTGCTGTAGACCCTGCACCATTTTAGTTGCCCTCCTCTGGACTGCTTCCATCCTGTCTACGTCCTTGCATAGATGAGGTCTCCAAAACTGCACACAGTACTCCAGATGGGGTCTCACCAACTGTCTGTATAGAGGGATAACCACTTCCCTTTTTCTACTTGTGATGTCCCTTTCTATGCATCCCAGTATCCCCCTGGCTTTCCTTACTGACTTTTCACATTGCTTATCCACCTTTAGGTCATCTGATATGACTACCCCCAGGTCCCTTTCCATTTTTGTTGTTGTTAGTACCTCCGCTACCTGTGTACTCTTCCCTGGGTTTTGTTTCCCAGGTGCATTACTTGCACTTCTTTTCATTGAATCTAAGTTGCCGTGATGTCTGACCATTCCTCCAACCTTGCCAAGTCCATTCTCATCTTTTCTACCCCTCTTGTGTATCAACTCTGTTACAGATCTTTGTGTCATCTGCAAGAGGCATAGCTTTCCCTCCAGACCCTCTGCAATGTCACCTATAAAGATGTTAAAGAGGACTGGACCCAGTACTGAGCTCTGAGGTACTCAACTAGTAACCCCCCTTTCCTCGGAATGTGTTCCATTCTCTATTACCTTCTGTGTCCTGTTGTGCAGCCAGTTTGCTACCCAGGCTACCACCCTGGGACCCACTCCCAGGCTGGCTAACTTGATTATTAATCTTTTGTGTGGGACTGTGTCAAATGCCTTGCTAAAGTCTAGGTAGGCCATATTCAGTGCCCCTCCCTGGTCTATTACTTTGGTCACCCAGTCAAAGAAATCTATTAGATTCTTCTGACATGACCTTCCTGCTGTAAATCCATGCTGCTTTGGGTCCTGTGCCCCGCTGGCCTCTAGGTACTCAACAATTCTTTCTTTGAGAAGTGATTCCATCATTTTCCCTACCACTGAGGTCAAACTTACAGGTCTGTAGTTTCCTGCTTCCTGCCCTGCTCCCACTTTTGTGAAGGGGAATCACATCTGTCCTCCTCCAGTCCTTAGGTACCACCCCATCCTCCCATGATTTGTTAAAAAGTGTGGTCAGTGGTGTCACTGGGTCCTCCTTAGTTCTTTTAGGATTCTGGGGTGAATCCGTCAGTCAGTTACTAAAAAGAATCCTTTCCTCCTTGCCCCCACCAATCTGATTTTCTGAGGGCCTTCCCATTTCTTTATTAAAATGTTTTCAATGAATCAGGGTCTTGTCCCCTTAGACTTCTTTTTATTCAGATGCAGACAACCTAACTTCACTAGCAAGCTCAAGAATCTGTGTCAGTAAGAACACAGGATGGCAGCAGCTTCACTTCACAGTGAACTGTGTTTAATGATGGCTGGCGTCAGACTACTGTGCCACACTGATACCTTTAGAGGGCCACATGAGCTTTCACCCTCTGAAGAACATTGCAGCATGTAGCCAAGGTCACCAGGAAGGCTCTATCCAATGCCAAGGAAATGGAAGGGCCAGGGGGAACACATGGGAGGAAAACCCACACGTTTTCTCCATGAAGGCCTCAGTCCTGCAGCTTCAGGGATTTTATGCAAACACCAATGGATCATCCCTAACAGGACTGCCTCCAGAAGAGCCCCTGCCTTAGAGATGATGCTGCCTCTGTAGGGACCCTGAAATAAATGCAGACACTGGTCTGAGCAGGGTATTGCCCTGGGCTGAGATTATATCTCTGCAATGATGGTGGCTGGGCAAGAAAAAGCTGTATGGAGATCCTTCCTCTGATCCCATTGCTTATACCATCTGTGAAATTAGAATTCTGTTTTGAGGCTCAGTGATCCACACTGGGTCTGAGTGGGCTATGCAGCTGCTTAGTGAAGGTGCATAGGTACTTGTGCAGGGCAGCATAATTGATTGACTGCATGCAAATCTACAATGCACACTATGAGAGTAGAGAGGCAAGAGAAGAGGAACAGGGAGAGACCAGCATGAATAGTAGTAGTGGTAGTAGTAGTAGTGGCAGTAGCAGGGATAGTGGTAAGTGGTCGTCATAGTGGTAGTAGTGGTAGTACTAGTGTTAGTAGTGGTTGTAGTAGTGGGAGCGGTAGTGGTAGTAGTAGTAGTGGTAGTGGTGGTGGTAAAAGTAGTACTTCTTGTAGTGATAGTGTTCATATTGGTAGTGGTAGCTGTAGTAATGGCAATAGTAGTGATAGTGGTAGAAGTAGTGATGGTGGTAGTGGTAGGTGGTGGTAATGGTGTAGTGGTAATGGTAGTTGTAGTAATAGTGGTGAGTGGTAGTAGCAGAGTAGTAGTTGTACTGGTGGCAGTGGTAGTGGTGGTAGTAGTTGTAGTGGTAGTGGTAGTTGTGTATAGTAGTGGTAGTGTGTGGCGGTAGTGGCAGGATAGTAGTAGTGGTGGCAGTAGTGGTAGTGGTGGTAGTAGTAGTGGTAGTGGTTGTATAATGGGTAGTGGCAGTGGTGGTAAAGGTGAAGCAGTGGTAGTGGTGATGAAATTGTATGGTGGTAGTAATAGTTGCAGTGATAGCTATAGTGGTAGTAGTAGTGGTAGTAGTAATTGGTAGTGGCAGAGAGTAGTAATTGTAGTGGTGGTGGTGGTAGTAATGGCGGTGGTGGTAGAAAGTCGTGGTGGTGGTAGTATGGATCGTGGTAGTAGTAGTAGTGGTAGTTGTAATGGTGAGTGGTAGTAGTTATGGTGGTGGTGGTAGTAGTGGTACTGGTAGTTGTAGTAGTGATAGTAGTTGTGATAGTGGTAGTGGTGGTAGTGGCAGGGTAGTAGTGGTAGTCATAGTAGTAGTGGTGGTAGTAGTAGTAGTTATAGTGATGGTAGTGATAGTAGTGGTGCTGGTATTTGTTGTTGTGGTAGTTGTAGTAGTGGTAGTAGTAGTTGTGGTCATGGTGGTAGTAGTAGTGGTCATGCTGGTAGTAGTAATGATAGTGGAAGTAATAGTGATAGTAGTAGTGGTAGTGGTTGTAGTGGTGGTAGTAATGGTAGAAGTATTACTGGTAGTGGTGATAGTAGTATTAATGTTAGTTATGGTAGTTGCTGCATTAGTGGTGGTAGTATTAGTGGCAGTGGTAGTAGTGTTAGCGGTTGTAGTGGTAGTAGTGGCAGTGGTAGTGATAGTAGTAGTGGCATTAGTAGTAGTGGTGTCGGTAGTGTGGTAGTGGTAGTAGTAGTGATAATGGTAGTGGTGGTAGTGGTATTAGCAGTAGTAGTGATAATGGGTTCCATGTCACTGCAGTGACAGGAAATTCACTGACTGTCACTACACTGATGGCACAATGCCACCAGTTGGCATTGTGCCATCGCTGTACAAAAGTGTTCTGGGCAGGGAATTTTGCCCCCGCTCACCCCATATTGGGGGCTCTGCCCTCCATAACACCACACTTTAGATAATCAACTCCGAGTCGAAGTTGCTTCTGTGGAGGGGGTGGACTCCCCAGAGACAGCAGCAGATCATTACAACGAACTGTCATTTTGTCACTGTGATGGTCTTCACTGTGTTTCCGTTGCTGTGGGAGTGGTATACTGTGGTAGTGGTAGCAGTCGTATTAGTAGTAGTAGTGGTAGTAGTATTAGTATTAGTAGTGGTAATGGTAGTAGTGGTAGTAGAAGTAGTAGTGGTGGTTGTGGTAGTAGTAATGGTAGTAGTAGTAGTAGTGGTGATAGTGGTATTAGTAGTAGTGGTAGTAGTAGTATTAGTAGTAGTGGTGGTTGTGGTAGTAGTGGTATTGGTGGTAGCTGTAGTGGTAGTAGTATTGATAGTGGTGGTAGTGGTAGTAGTAGTGGTAGTAGCAACAGTAGTAGTAGTGGTAATAGTAGTGGTATTAGTATTGGTGATAGTTGTAGCGGTAGTAGTAGTAGTAGTAGTGGTGGTATTACTAGAAGTTGCACTGGTACTGGTGTTGGTGGTAGTGGTAGCAGTGGTATTTGTGGTAGTTGTAGTGGTAGTATTAGTGATAGTGGTGGTGGTGGTAGTGGTAGTGGTAGTAGCAGCAGTGGTGGTAGTAGTAGTAGTAGTGGTAGTTGTAGTGGTAGTCCATAATCTAGCACTGAAATTAAAAGTTGGCACACAGTTAAGCTTGTTCATTTTGTACTCAGCATTTGCAAATTTCTATGCTATGCCCCACAGATGAGCATTTACCTCCTCAACTACACTTATAGGGCAGGATTCACAAAGCAGATGCACTGGGCTCATCTGAGATACACAGGTGCATCTCTGAAATACGCAATGGCACCATTCACATAGGGTAGAGATGCCCAAAAGCATCCCAGATGTGTTACGCTGCACAGGATGCACCAGAGGGTGAAAATAATGATATGCAGCACATCTGGAGTGGGCGTGTAGCTGTATACACAGCACAGAGCTACTCACAAAGCAAAATGAATGCGCAAACACAGCGCAGTCACAGCGCATCCACCAAATGTGCCATAAGGAGATAAGTATAAAAGAAGTAGACTTAAGTGCAAGCCCCCAGAAGGCAGACTGCAAGACAGCAGCAGCAGCAAGCAGAATACAAGCAGCACAACTGAGAACACAGAGATGGATGGTGCACCATTCCTGATGGTGAGCATGATAATGGGGATGAGGAGACAGGCAAACCAACAACGTGGTGGCAGAAGGCACCGTAGGTGGCCTGCGCCGCAGTGGTATTGTGCCAGACTAACATTTAAACAACTGACAGACACAGAAACAGTCAGCCGATACTGCCTGAACAGGGCCATTCTGAGGTAGCTGTGAGCTGTGCCATGAGGAAATGCAGGCACCCACTGGAAGAGGTCATGCCATATTAGTGGAGACCAAGGTGACAACAGCAATGTGCCTGCTCACCACGGGAAACTTCCAGAGGCCAACAGGAGACACCACTGGCATATCCCAGCTGTCCACATCCCGTCTTCTCACACAGTTCCTCACTGCACTGCACTGCTCCCACATGCTTTGGAAATCATCCAATTCCCAAGCACACAGGCAGAGCGGCCAGAAACTATGCAGCAGTTCCACAGAGTGGCACGCACGCCAGGCGTCATAGGGGCCATTGACTGCACCGATGTGGCAATCCATTCACCACCTGGCAATGAGCCCATGCCGTACATGAACCACAAGGGGTTCTACTCCATCAACTGCAGGGTGGTATGCAATGTCACAGGGTGCATCAGCAATGTACCCTGGGAGTACACAAGATACCTTCATATGGCGCCAATCCGCCCTGTGCCACCAGTTTGATACCAGAGACATACCCAGCGGCCACCCAGTGGGAGAGTGGGGCATGCATACATGCCCACAAGCAGGACACCATGGCACAACAAACAACGGAAGGTAGTGCAGGTGTGCGTGAGCCTCATCAGGGCCTGCATAGGGGGCGGTACCCATGTGGGACATTGGAGGTGGGCACGTCAACGGGATGGCACATGCATCATGGGAGACAGTGCAACAGCACAGTGCAGCATGGGAGGCAAGGTGATGTGGAACAGCAGACACATGTGGCAGGGCAGAATGCACCACACACACCCAAGCATGGGTGAACACTGGGCAATGGAGAGCAGGCAATGCCAGACTGGACAGGTGCGGGTAGCCATGGTAGCATGCACATGCAGGTACAGGGCAGCTGAGGCAGACAGGGCAAGCAGTCACTGGTGAGTACACGAATGCACTGACCCACCATGGAGGAGGGAGGCACACTGGGTGGTGGGCCACAGGGATAGGGGTGGAGAGGTAGTAGTCACACTAGTGTGCCACAGTGGATTGGGGGGGCTAAGGTACACAATGCACATGTATGCGGGGTAGTAATAGACTACATTTTCCCCCCAACAGTTGATGCTGTGTATCCCCTCCTACTCTGGCTCCTCACACCTTTCTGCCGACCTGGCATAGGGAACTCTACAATGAGGCACACATCGCTAAACGCACACTCATCAAGCGTGTCTTTGGCATGCTGAAGATGTGCTTTAGGTAGCTGGATAGGTCAGGTAGTGCCCTACAATATAGCTCAGAGAATGTCCGTGGCATATTCCTGGCCTGTTGTATGCTGTACAACATGGCCATTGACCGTGGAATAGCTGTCCTGCCTAAGGAGGGCAACAGTACTGGGGAGGAGGAGGATACAGTGGAGCAGGGGCCCTGTGGTGTAGGTGGCGGACCACCACTGACCCGCAGGGACCCACACCTGTTGCCAGGTCCTGGCAGCACAGGGACACCATTGTGGAAGAGCACTTCAGGTACCACTGGTGAGTAATCCTGGCAGGAGAAACCCAGCAGTCCCCTCTTCACCCACACACACACCTCCACACACACTCACACACAGACCCACACCCACCCATACACCCACACCACAGGTGAAACAACAGCAACACAGCCGTTGTGTGCTGGCACTCGTGAGTGGTGACAGCGATGCACAGACACATGCACAGCAGGACACACATGGACAAGGGGGACACCGTGTCTGTGCTGGGGATGGCATAGATCAGTGTACATCCACTGGCACATGTGCACAGCAGACACTGGGCTGCACTCATCATGCCCATGCCACACAGCACAACAATGGTGCCCCTGGCCATGCATGGTGCAACACACAGGTGACCCACACAGGTGTTGTATTGGGACAGACACGTGCCACCCATGCCACCCCAGGCACTGTCAGCCTGGTGTGTGGGCTACTACGGGTGAAAGTGACAGGGGCCATGGTGGTTGTCAACCCAGGCATCAGTGGGATCCACCACAGCCACCATGGACACTTGGGTGGCCATGCCCATGCCTGGTGGTCACTGAGTCAGTGCCACTGGTAGCAGAGGGGTGTCCACCACCCCGAAGGGGTACTGAAGCGAGACCATGAATGGGTGCTGACTGGTGTGACGTCCCCGAGACCCAGGTTAGATCTGGGGGTGTTGGGGATGGCCATGTGTGGTGATGGCATCAGCAGCAATAGGTTCACCTGACACTGTGACCTGGGTGTGTGTAAAGCACTCCTTTGAGATCCTGTTGGCAGCCTGGTGGCCACATGGCACACTGTTTGCTCTCACCACCTCAGCAGCAAGCGCAATACACTCCAGAGCAGTGGTCGTGCCCACCCACAGTAGGCAAGCGTCTGACAACATCTGGCTATGCCAAGCAGTTGACGACTCATGTTCCATGGTCAGCTGCATCCAAATGGCCCTCAGCTGTACCCTGAGGGATGCCTGCCCTCCACGGTGTCCCACAGAAGGCGTGCATAGCCCTCAACCTCGAGTCATTAGCAGGGATGCATCACAGGGAAGGCGCAGATGGGCAGGTGGGGTCCACCCTGTCCTCTGGGTCATCATCAGCCAAACCCAGTATGCTGACCGGTCATGAGTGAGCATGGCCACCAGCTGTGGCACCGGTTGCAGAGGGGTTCGATGGTCCTGCAACAACCTGCACTATATCTGGGGCTATAGTGGCATTTGAAGGGTGCAGCATTGGCCACAGCCCCAGTTGTGGTCCAGTGCGATTGCCCAGCCTCCTCCCCTGCCAGGTCATCGTGGGGTCCACTGGCCATGGCAGCACTCATGAGGTGTGATGGAGCTGTAAGAAAGAAGGGAAACATGGTTACTGACATGTTTGAATGGTGTGTTCAGACAGGAATGTTCAGGGGGGCATGCGCATGTGTCATAGGTGCAGCTGAAATGCCATATAGGGGACTGACAGCCATGGGGCCACTGATGCGGCATGCACTGCAGCGCAATGCAGGTGCTCGTGGACCTGCGTGTGACCAGCCCAATCCACTGGCCACCACCCACTGGTATATCATCCCAGACGACCATCTCCACCACCCCCCAATTGCCCCCGGGCTGCATGGGGGTGGCATGTCGTGCATCTGCAGCACACAGTAGAAGTACAGGGCATACAGTTACAAGATCAGTGCACACCAACACATGGGCACTTAGCGTCTCACGGTAGGGCTAGTCAGGGCACCCATGGCAGACACACATGGACAGGCACAGATCTTGGGACTTGTATACTTACAGTGCAGCGATGGACTGCCACCTGTCTGGAAGCCCCCACCTGGAACTCCCAGCACAGCCGTCTGGCCCATGCTGGCCACCAGCAACTCCTCATTGGGTGTGAGGCCACACCAGTCTGCATCCCACCCAGGGAGGCCTTGTTGTTGGCCATCTTCTCCTTGGCCCTCCTCTTCTCATCATTGAAGTGTTTCCTGCACTCCTGTGGTGTTCTATTATACTTTCCATGGGCATTCACATGCCTGGCCACCGCCTCCCAGCCCTGATCCCTCTGTTGATGGCTGCCACCCCTGCCAGCCAGGATGTCCTGCCTCAGGAGGTAGGCCTCCAGCAGTACCCTGTCCTCATCCTCTGTAAAATTTGGATGTGTCCGTCCAACTGCTCCATCCTGTCTGGACATTGTGGTTCCTGTGGGGGACATTATGCAGGCTTCAGCACAGTACAGGCAAATGTGGATGTGTGCCAGCACAGTGTCTGGATGCTGCACAGACACAGCACCCTGTATGCCACAAAACCCACACTGTTATATTGTGCTGACAAGCTGAAAATACAGTAGTAGAATGTGAACAGATCTACCTTCAAGGATGCAATTTCTGTCGCTTATCTCAGGTGTTTGGAGGTGCATTCAGGAGCATTTATAGCTCAGGGTATGCAAATGAGATTGGGAGTATCTGTAATGAGATGCTAAACAGGTGAGATGCCCCTGAATCTGGCAATGAGCTGATTTGGGAGCATTGTCTGTGAATTGCATAATTGCCCCCCGTTCATCTCAATCAGCAATGGCAACTGATTGACACATCCCCCACAGAGCATTCCCACATGCGCTGTAGTATCAAGTACTCACAGCACACCCCGCCAGGTGTGATGTAGACTCAGTGACATGCCAGGCATAGTCAAACTATCGAGAGTTTCCTGTAGCACGAACAATGACTGCAATGCATCCAGGTCCCCATGCGCCATTGGTGCAGTGCTGCATGACTCATTGAGCATGTGTATGGTGCATCGGTATGACATAGCATCAATGAGCACCTGAAGTGCACTGCGCAACACTGGCAGTTTGTGCAGCCCCAGTGCACTGTGTGTGGCATTGTTTGCCATTCACAGTATGGCGGATACACACAGAATGTGCATGGGTGACCTAGTCATGACTCTTGACCATGGTCACCTGCCCATGCGGTGCACACTGCACATGCACGATGATGCTCAATGGGTGGCAATCGCACATTGCCATGCCACAACACCATGATGCGTGGTCCAGCGCATGACAGCCTATCGCGCATGTAGCACGAATAGGCCATTGCACACCAACAGCCTGATCAGTGTACACCTGCTCAGGAGACCCATTTAAAAACCATGCCACATGCTCAGGTAGCAGGACCCAGGGCCATGAACTGGGGAGAAGGGGAGCTGGTGAACCTTGTGGCACTGGTTATGCCTCTGGCAGGCCAGTTGTTTGGAGCACAGGACCTCACTGAACCATGCTCAGCAAGTGTGGGCGAGGATGGCGGAATGCCTGGTGTGCAGGACCGGGGTGGAGTGCATGGCGGAGCAATGTAGGCACCACTATGGGGATCTGCAGCACCAGGAACCTGACAGACTCCAGAGCCTCCGTGATCAGACATGCAGGGGTGCAGTGCCACGCCCAGGTAAATTACAACACCATACAGCAACATAGGCAGGCAGAGGTTTGTTTCTGGGGGGAGGCAGTGTGCACTGACACAAGGCCCCCCACCCCAAACACACACACACACACATGTGGCATGCCATGCCCCTGCAACATGTGGGGTGCAGACATGGCCACCGTGCGTAGCCATGTGTGGCATGGTGCACGATTAGGGGGAGTGCATTGGTACTGTGGCAGCCACATTGTGGTTCAGCCATTGGCATGGAACATGTCCATCCACACACAACCATGGTGGGCATGGGCTGAGGTGATGTGTGTTACTGCATGCTGACCGGGGTGCCTTCATTGGGGCACTGTGAGGGTGGGTCCATCACTGCACGGTGGCACCAGTGTTGTTGCTGTGGGACACAGTGGGGTGGTACACACCTACCATCACCTCACAGTGCTCTTTGCTTGTGTTTCCCTCACAGGGCCAGCAGACAGGTGGAGGGCTGCAGAGCTGGTGCAGGCCAGGCTCACTAGGGCCAGTGGTGGAGGCCAGGGATCAAGCCATGCAGGTATAGGTGAGTGTTCTTCTTGTGCATCCTCTGTGTGTTCATGGGGGGGTGCTGCCCACTGCAGGCCATTGTCGGCCACATGTGCATGTCTGAGTACTGCACATTGTGCACACGCATGGGGTGTAGCCATGATGGCGTGTGTTAGGGCCACAGTGCACATGGCTCCTGTGTGTCCATCCACTTTGTGCACATCTGCTGCGGACCATGGGCACACTGTGGTGCTCCATTGGTGTTTGGATGGAGCCTGCATGGTTGTGCACCCTGTTGGCATCTGCACATGCTGTGTGGGACATGGCTGCATGCCCCTCTGTGCTACCTCTACATGCACATGTGGGCCTTGTGCTGTCTGAGTACCATTGCACGGTCACAGTGTGGAACTGTGTGCCAGCCTGTTGCTGTTGTGTGGTGTGCCTGGTGGGCTGTCAGCCTGTGCCACCTGATAGTGTCTCCCAATGGTAGCATAAACACCGTGAACAACAAGTGTGACAAAACCAAACCCTGCAGAACACCACAGCACAGAGGTTTCAGGTTAGATGAGGTATGACCGGAACCAGTTGATAAGATTACCAGACAGGCCACACCAGAACCGCAGGCGGTCAAGTAGCACCTCATGATCCACTGTGTCAAATGCCACAGAGAGGTCCAGGAGGAACAGGATGGTACGGTCTCTCCAGTCCCTCACCATCAGGAGATCATTTAATACCCTGACCATGGCAGTCTCTGTACTATGCCCCAGAGAGAACTCAGACTGGAAGGACTCATAGGTGGAAGAAGAGGCAAGATGCATCTCAAGCTAAATGGCTACAACCTTTTCTGCAACCTTCCCTAAAATGGGAGGTTTGAGACCAGCCTGTAGTTGTTGAGGCAGTCCGGTACCATGTAATAAGAGCTAAAGAATAACGGCGACATCAATCAATCAATCAATCAAAATCTTTATTTATTCAGGCGAACATCATTGAGCACAGCTCATTTACAAGATGGACCTGAGTGGTCATAACAAAATAAGGTTACAAATTTTACACAAAAGCATGGTACTGAATGAACACAAATACAAAGATTTATGAATGAGACAGATATACAAATATTTACATATATACAAGGCAGAATGACATTGGACCTAGATCATATTAAAGGAAAGAAACAAACAGTATTGTAGGGATAAAGCTAGGGTAATGGGACTTGGGGGGCATTTTTGTACAAGTAGGTTGGAGAACAAGCTGAAGAACAATAAAGAAATAGGGGTAGTATAAAAGGGGTAGGGGAAGGAGGGGTGGAGAGGACTAGGGCCTTTATGGAAGCAGTTGCATGATTCTGGGAAAAGACTAGTGTACAGTTTTTGAAGGCCTAAGGAATGAGGGTATCCAATTCTAAGTCTTTTGAAGAGAATCCAGATAAGTGCTAGGAATAGATGATTGCAGCCCTTCCATACAGGGTGCAGGTGATAGGAATCTTCAGCATGATGAGTTTATTGATCCTTAGGGTGTAAGGCCTGGATGTGATCCGTTGAAACAATCTGAGATGTAGGAAGGAGTTTGTTTGTCAGAGCTTTGTAGATCCAGACAGCAGCATTTTGTTTCTTCTATGTTGTAGGGATGTCCAACTGACTGCATTGTAGAGAGCAATGATGGGTGCTGGAGGAAGATCTGTAATGAATCTAATAGCTCTATGATACAAGGTGTCTAATTTATTTAAATGGGAGAGGAGCAGTGGCCACAGAGGAAGTCCAGCATAGTCAATGAGGGATAGGAATGATGCCAGGATTAGCCTTTGTTTGGAATCTCTGGTCAGGTAGTGTTTGATCCTATAGAATAGGCCAAGTCTTTGTCTAAGCTTTTTCAGGAGCTCTTCAATGTGGCTAGTATAGTCAAGTTTATTGTCAATCCAGACTCCAAGATATTTGAATTTATCCACAAATTCCAGATTTTCACCAAGGATGGTAGATAATTGTGGGAGGGTGAATGATGGGACAGTGGAAGAGCAGCTCTTGGTGGCAAAGAACATAGCTTTCGTTTTCTTGGCATTTAGTAGTAATTTCTTTTCTAGTAAGTTGTGCTGCAGGAGGGAGAACTCAGACTGTAAAAGCTCACAGGCTTTTGATGGTGAGGGATTACTGACATATAGTACAGTATCATCTGCAAAGAGGTGAATATTTGATTGTGAGAGATTGGAGTCAATATTGTTGATGTAAATGGCAAAAGGATGGGGCCCAGGATGGAACCTTGTGGTACACCTCTTAGGAGTGGTTTAGAGGTAGATAGGTCCACCTTCATTTTTACCAGTTGTATTCTTCCGGGAGATAGCATCTGAACCATTTAAGAGAGAGAGTCAAGGCCTATGGAGTTCAGAGAGGAGATTAGTAGTTCATGGTCCACAGTGTCAAAGGCTTTGCTTAGATCCAGGAACACAGCACAGGTGTTATTCTTTTGTCTAAGGCAGTCTGCCAGTCATTTGTAACTTTTGCTAAGGCAGAGATGGTGCTGTGCATAGATCTAAACCCAGATTGAGCTGGGTTAAGGAGATTATTGGTATCAAGTAGGCACTTAACTGAAAGTTCACTAACTTTTCAAGCATTTTGGACAGTACTGGTAAGATGGAAATGGGCCTATAGTTGTTGAGGTCCATGGGATCACCTGCCTTAAGTAGTGGAAACACTTGAGCTGTCTTCCATATTGAGGGATAGAACCAGTGGCTAGGGACAGATTGAAGAGGTGAGTGAGGGGCAGCTAAGGCATGCAATGCTACTTTTAGAAAGTAGGGATCCAGGAGTCTGCACCTGCGCTTTTAGTTGTATCTAGTTGGAATAGTAGGTCTTCTACTTCTTTTAAGAGTATTGATTTGAAGGAGAATGTGGAAGCAGCCTTTGTCCCTCAGTAGAATGTAAGTTTAGTGATGACCTCATTAGGTTTGCAGGTGAGGGAATCAAGCTAGGCCAGCTGTAGTGAAATGATCGTTGAAGGCATTTAAGATTTCTTGCTTGTCAGTGATTTCAACACTATTTAGGTGCACTTTGGGTGGTAAGACAGGGTAGAAGCTTGACCTAGGATCCCTTATGGTACCCCAGAACCTGGAAGGGTTGTGATAGGAGGCATCCAATTCAGCTGTGTAGAAGGCAGCCTTGGCATTTCTCACTTGTTTTGTGCAGGAGTTTCTGGCCTTTCTGAATTGAAGCCAGTCATTTGGATCCTTGGTCTTTCTTGCCCTTTCCAGAGTTTATCTCTGGCAAAGCAGTCTGGATTTAAGGTCAGCAGAGAACCAGCGACAAGATTTGAGTTTGGTTCTGACACTGGTGAGGGGTGCATGTATATTGAGGGCACTTATGACAATATCACTTAAAACCTGAAGAGCTGTCTCTATTGAAGCTGTGAGATAGAATTCTTGCCAACGTGTGGTGTGGCACAAATCATGGAGATATCCTGAGATATCACAATATGGCAAACACAAAATAACATTCGGCACTACAGTGACCAGCACTACAGCTACTAAACAAATGGCAAAGTGCTTTATCTTATTTTTGCAGAGAGCTACACCCTCAACACCCCCATTGTGGGGGGCATCACCCTTCACCCCCCCTAACTAAAATAACTATCTCTGGAGGGGAGCAACTCGGGGAGTGGGAAAAGCTAGGGAGGAGAGATGTTCCCCGGCAGAAAAAAGTACAAACACCAACAAAGTAAATAAAAACATACCAGCTGGGATCCGAACCCAGCTCTGCCTGCATGATCCAGGTACTCAATGGTGGTGACTATAACCACCATACTAAGTGAGCAGCTTGGTTTGCAGCCCACAGCTGCGCTTCAAACATTGCCTGTCTTTGTTCCCCTCACTGTTTTCCTACTTCCGTATCTGTCATCGTTTTTCCTCCTCACTCTCTTCAGCTACTCATTATTCTTTACAGCTCGCTATAACTCCAGATACTCAAATTGAGTCACCCATTTGATGGGTTACCAACAGTCTGGATCCAAAGAGAGCTTCTTCAAAAGGGGCCTAACCAAGACCTCTTTCATGGCCAATGGAAAGACCCCACTCCTCAAAGAACTTCGGACAACCTCCACAACCACAGGTCCAAACATCCAATCAGAAGGTGGGTTGGACCTGGGTCCAGATCACATTGTGTTGGTCGCAGCTTCTAGATTATCACCACCACCTCCTCCACTCCAACCAGCTTAAACTCATCCCAGATAGGAAAAGTGTTTTGACATGGCTCAGGTTGAACCCTGCATCCCTTTCGAGAGATGCTCAACGAGACCTCAGCCCTAATAGAGAACACCTTGTTGGCAAAGAACAAAGCAAGCTCCTTGCATCTAGTGCTAGAACCTGCCCCACCAACAGGGAGACAGGCAGGATGTAAAAGCCTGTCTACCATGCAGAAGAGCTGAGCTGGTCTGCTGCTTGCCTCAGCAATTTCCCTAGACAAGAATTCTGCCTTTTTTCAGGAGATTGCCCCTATAGTTGACATAATGCGACTTCAGAGCCAATTTGTCCTCCATCAGACCAGATCTCCTCCAGCACCTCTCTAACCTCTGACCCCTAATCTTTAAGCTCCAGAGATCCTCATTATACCATGGAGGTCTCCGGCCATAGCCGAAGGCTTTGGTGTTATCTGCAAAACAGATGAGAAATGAATCTGCATTGTACCCAACATAACAGGTTTGCTCAAACCAAATTAGAGTCACAGCCTACTGACTCTTAGAATAACTTCTAAGTTTCTTTTAATAAAGTAATGTTGAGCAAATGAAAATGGGTAGGTTTTTAGGTAGCTAATCAGAAGTTTCAAAATAAAGTCAGCATACACTATATAATGCACTGTAACCTTAATATTTATTCGTTTTTGTACACAATATATTATACTGATTACAAATAGTGCTCTTTAAATGCTTAATAAAGTGCTTTAGTAAAGTGCTCAAACTTCGCTATCCATAACATACATTTTGATTTTTCAAATTTCTAGCAAAAGCAACCTACCCGGTCCACTTCGCCAGCCATCACTAACCCTTGCGCTTCGCTTCAATGGCTTCCTAAGGGGGTTACATGCTGCTTCTCCTGTATTCTGGTTTCCAGACCTTATTTGGCTTCCTTATTTGACTTTTGCTGTTCCCTCAGTGCTGCTCTGTACTCCTTTCTTGCCTGGTGGCATCCTGTCACTTTCACACAGATTCACACAGAAATTTGACAGCAGAAAAGGACCACACCAGCCCATCTAGTCTGCCCTTATATCCACTCATTCCCTTCTCCTCATTTTACTGGCTCAGAACTTTCCTTATACAGTATATACAAAAATATAAAGGAAACCAGGACAGGACAAAATTGACTCACACATGTTTTAGAAATGTCAAAACTTGGCGGAAACAAATGCTGATTTAAAAGAAATAGCCATTTTTAAGCAGAATACTGATTTTCATGCAAAATTGCCATTTTTGCTTGAAATCTGGTGAATTTCCATACAGAAATACAGTAGTAATCTATGGTTGGAAACTGGCAATTTTTCAGAGCCATAAAATGGACACATCCCCTCCAATATTCACAATAATAACTATCACCGAATCCTAAACATTCCCTTGGACATGAAATACTGGGTGTGGAGTCTGCAATACAATTTATTATTTTTTATTATTCATTTTATAGCCCACCATTTTGTGCCCTCACCTTGGGGCCTGACCATTTGCATTGCTCCCCCTCCCGGGGCCTGGTCCTGGTCTAGGGAGCCCTCCAACGATCTATCATCCATACTATCTTACTGTACATCATGGATTGCCCATGCAGCTAGATCCCTTTTACTAATGGCACAAAGTATACAGTACTTTGGTACAAAACTGAGCCAGCATAAGGAGAGTAGGGGAGGAGTCAAGCATTCCACAGGTCTTATGGGCATGAGTGGCAATTAGCTGCCCACCCCATTTTGAGCTCCGCCACCTCCCTGCAATGTCTAGTCCAACCCTGCAATGCTCTTGTGAATTGGGGATGTTTAGCAATGTGTGATCACGCATGCCACCAATTGTAGCACCATTACCCCACCAAAGGTGTTACTGAAGCAGCAGAGCTTACAAGCCCTCCTACCCATCCATGGACACCCTGGAAGAGAGAAGAGTGAGAGGGGACATGATAGAGATCTGCAAGTACCTCATTGGGGGGGTGAACAGGGTGCAGGAGGGGGGCCTCTTTAAAATGAGAAAGTGCACCAAGACTATAGGGCATGCGATGAAGCTGGGGGGGGTTAGAGGAATGTAAAGAAGTACTACTTCACCAATAGAGATGTGTGAAATTGGCAAATTTCGTTATGCAAAATATTTCAAGAAATTCACCTGTTTCGCAAAATTTTTTGAGGAAGTGAAATTCAGAATTTTGCCTGCATAATGTAAAATTTCACCTGGTGGATTATTTTGCATAATGGTTGAGTTTCATGAAATATTTCACACAGTGAAATTGCCGAGTTCACCAGAATTTAGCCAGCAAAATATAATTTTGCAACATGTCTATTCACCAAAAGACTGGTGAATGCCTACAACAGATTGCCAGCGGAAGTAGTGGAGGCAAAAATAGTAGGGGGCATCAAACATGCATGGGATAGACATAAGAAAACAGTAATAAATAGGCAGGGAGGAGGACAGGTCACTGGAGACCAGTTAAGGTCTACGGAGATAGACTAGGCAGGGACCATCTGGGCAGACTAGGTGAGCCAAGTGGTCATTTTTGCAGCCAATTCTATGTTCCAGTTACCTCATGAGAAGGGAATCCTACCAGGCACACTGAGTTCTCTCTGCCATTCTACATGTGTCATGCACCAAGCTCGAAGCAAAGACCAGAGTCACCAGTACGCCCCATGCTGCCTAGTGTCACAAAATCAGCCACATTTTACATCTGCTTGCAGGATTCAAATCAGACATATTGGTACAACTAGCTCATGATCACGTGGACATGAGTGGAAACTGGCAGGAGGGAGGTTAAGCAGAGACATGAAGGAATATTATTTTACAGAAAGGTGGTGGAGTCATGGAACAGTCTACCAGCCAAAGTGGTGGGTGCTAAAACCGTTGGTGGTTTCAAGCATAGTTGGGACAGAATGAAGGGTACAGTGATTGCTTGAGTGCCAGAAACTGTGGGAGGAGAATGGAGGGGAAGAATGGGGAAGGCTAGGACCCTCTAGGGACAGTAGGTCCCAGGGCTAAATAGAGAACTCTGGTAGACTAGATGAACCACAGGTCTTTTTCTGCTGTCGTTGTCTATGTTTCTGTGTATACCTTTTGTGGAGAAAAGCAGGTCCTGGAGGTGTGTCAGACTATGAACCAATGAGGTGGCTGGAAAACAGCCTATAACCAATGGTGGTTGATGTGGCTGATGATGTAGTGTTGCCACCAGAAAGCCCATTTTCCAAAGGAGTTTCACCACTCCACTCCACTCCACAAACATCACACTATTCCCTGTCCCAGTAAAATGATTTTTAAAAACAAGCAACCCTTCCTGCTCCCAGCTGAGGAAGAAACCTTCCCTGTCAATACCCAGTAGGGTTTTGTTTAGAGTCATGCTCAACAGTTGGTCTTACCCTCTCCCCTTGAGAGAGGGGGCCCATGTTTTCATCCACTGTGCTAGGTGGCAATTCTGCCCACCCCCCTCAGGAGTGGGGGCTATGCTTTCACCCATCACGCTCAGCAGTGATCCTGCTCTTTTCTAGGGGAATTTAAATTTATTAATGTGATAATACTGTAATGTATTATCAGGGATCAGGGTGGCAGATGGATGTATTGCTATAAATAAGAAGGGAAATTAGAACTTAGATGAATGACCTTTTTTTAAAAAAAAATGTAAGACTAGGATGTATTGTTTGGTAATGTGCATACCTTAGTTGAATTTGATGGTCATACTGTACTTTATAAAAAATCTCAATCTGTAAGCATCACCATAGAAACCACCTTTTATAAGTACATTTAAGGGTTGCATTATAAAATACTCTTATTCTGGTCTGTACTACTACCCCTGACAATGTCTCAGAGCAAAGCGAAGTACCGAGCTATTCAGAACTTTGTACCTTTGTGTGAATGAACTCTGTTTCTGTCTGACACAGCCTGATATATTTGTATTTTCCTCATTTTGCCAGCTCAGTATGTTTACACCACCTCTAAAGTTGATGGGCCATGCTTTCATTGGCCATGTTTGGCAGCAATCCTCGCTGCCCCCCTTGGGAGGGCATGCTTTCACCAGCTGCACTAGGCTATAATCCTGCCTTCCCATCTGGGGACATGAGGGCTCATGCTGCCATAAGTCTTGTTCACTAGTGATCCATCCCACCACCATCAGGAAATGGGGGCCATGCTATCTCTAGATGCACTCAGCTGCAATCCTGCCTTCCCATCTGGGGATGGGGGGTCATGTTGCCATAAGCCTTGCTCACTAGTGATCCATCCAACCTCCATCAGGAAATGGGAGCCATGCTATCTCCAGATGCACTCAGCTGCAATCCTGTCTTCCCCTCTGGGGACGCAGGGTCATGCTGCCATTCTGATTCAATCTGATTGGCTTCTTTGATTGTGTCACTAAGACAGTAGACAGGGGCCAAGTTGTAGACATCCTCTATGATGATTTCAGCAAGGCCTTTGACTCTGTGCCCCACAAAAGGTTGCTCAGGAAGTTGGTGGATCTTGGAGTTGGGGAAAAGATGGCCAGATGGGTGGAAAACTGGCTGAAGGATAGAACCCAGAGGGTGGCTGTGTGGGGAGGGTTTTCTGGCACCAGAGAGGTAACCAGTAGGGTCCCACAGGGTTCGGTGCTGGGGCCAGTGTTGTTCAATGTTTTCATCAATGACATTGGGATGGCATTAAGGGCAAAATGTGCCTATTTGCAGATGACACCAAGCTATGTGGGAGAGTGGACACAGCTGAAGGGATACAGAGCCTACAGGAAGATCTGGAAAAGCTGGGGAGGTGGTCCAGGATCTGGCAGCTTGGCTTCAATGCCAAGAAATGCAAAGTTATGCATATTGGAGCCAAGAATCCCAGGACAGAGTACTAGTTGGGTGGAGTCTAAGTATCTGCATCAGAGGAGGAGGAGAAGGACCTGGGAGTGATGATCACTAGTAACCTAAAGCACTCCACGCAGTGCAAGAAAGTGGCAGAAAAGGCAAACAAGATGCTGGGCTGCATAGCTAGGGGGATCAGTAATAGGAGAGAGGAGGTTATACTACCCTTGTACAGGTCACTGGTAAGGCCGCATCTAGAATATGGAGTTCAGTACTGGTGCCCATACCTCAAAAAGGACATTAACCGGCTGGAGAAGGTCCAGAGGAGGGCTACAAAGATGTTAGCTAGTCAGCAGGGTAAGGCATCCGGGGGAGATGTTGAGGGCACTGAACATGTACTCCCTGGAAGACAGAAGTGGGGGGGACATGATTGGGAACTTCAAGTACTAGAAAGGGATAAATAAGGTTAATAAGGAGAGTCTCTTTAAGCTGAGTAGCAACCACAACACGAGGGGGCACAGTCTTAAGCTGGAGGGTGAGAGGTTTAGGAGGGAGGTCAGGAAGCACTTCTTCACAGATATGGTGGTGGACACTTAGAATGCGCTGCTGCAAGAGGTTATCTCATTGAACACAGTGCGGAGCTTTAAGAGAGGCTGGGATAGGCGTGGGGGAAGGTAATGATTATGGGTAGTGAGGATGGGAGTAGTGGGAAGGGAGGGCAGGGACATTAGCTCAAGCTGTGGACCCTGTAATATGAGAAGACTTGATAGACCAAATGGCCTTTTTCTGCTGGCTTCTTTGTATGTTCTTATATATGTTCATATGAGCCTTGCTCAGCAGTGATCCATCCCACTGCCATCAGGAGACGGGGACCATGCTTTCTCCAGCTGTACTCGGCTACGATCCTATCTTCCCCTCTGGAAACATGAGGGCTCACGCTGCCACGAGTCTTGCTCAGCAGTGATCCAAACCACTTCCATCTGGAGAGTGGGTCATGCTTTCACCAGCCATGCTTGGATGTGATTCTGCCCCCAGAGAGAGACAGGCCAGGCTTCTGCAAGCAGCGCTTGGTAGCAATCCTGCCTGCCCCCTTGGGAGAAGAATGCAATGCTGTCATAAGCTGTGCATGGTGGTGGTTGTGCTGCCCCCATGTTCTAGCACGACAGAAGAGTGGCCAGTCGGAATGGGAAGGGAAGATCAACTGGCAGCAGTAGCCTTTCATCAGGCCAGCAGTAGTCTGTGGCACCACCGGTCTGAGTGGCAGTCTCACAGCCCAGAGGAGTGCCCAGAAGTATCCTGTCAGTACAAGTATACTTTTTTACCCCATTCCTTGCTTCTTTATTTCTGTTCCTCTGTCTCTTTCTCTTTATTTCTTTCTTGGTTTTTAGTTCTAATTATTCACTTTTTTCTCTAAATCCCCTTAAACTGTCCCTTTCCTGTAAAAAACCTTTTATTTAGTTTCAGTGCTCATCCCGTACCTCTTGTATCTCTCCACTACACTGTCTGTACTCGTGCTACTATTTATGTCCCTATACTAACTCATTTTTCCCTCATTTCCACAGGTCCCACCAGATACCAACTCCTGCCTATCAGGTAAGTATTGTTTTATATTTCACCTACCCTATATGTCCTAGTTTCACTCTAAAGAGCCATGGAACCTTTGTGACCCTATCACTATTCTTAATTTACAGGTACACTTGGACGCCACCCCAAGAGCACTTCACAGGCTCTCCAAGGTACAGGTAAAAAGATCCTCCCCCGATGAAGAACCTGTAGGGGTTTGAAGCGTTGGAGCTTTGTGTCTGTCTGAACATTCTGCTGTGTTGCACAATAAAACACTAACCATTTATTTATTGTTTAGGAGTACTTTTCTGTGCACCCTTTTGCCTGCTGGCATAAGGAAAAGATACCCTATTTATTAACTATGCCAGGTGGACAGGCTGTGACAATACACTGTGCCAGTTACATGGTATCTGCTTTAATGTTTAGATATCGACACTGGGAGCCCATCCCTTGTGTCACCTGTCACTTTTTATAAATCCCAAACACTGAAGGCCCATATCTGATTTTAGCATTAACTGTTCTTTAATGCTGACATTGGTAGTTCACTTCCTGGTGATAGTGTTTACTTTTTTTACTGCCAACACCAGAACCCCATTTCTGTTGTTGACTTTTCTTTTTTTTTTCCCCCAATACTAACATCAGAAGCCCAGCCTGGGCATTGGCTTTTACTTTTTTTTTAAATGGCCAACTGACCATACTGGAAGCTGATTGACAAGTCAGGGGACTGGTGCAACAGTGTGGTGTTGGTGTGACCAAAATCATAAAGGGAAGTTTGAATTTTAAGATAACTGATTTATTTTTGCATTATGATAGAAAAATATAGCAGTGTGTCAGCTAAATGAAAGGGACTGCTAACTGTGCTTAAACTTCTGTATTGGGGGTTACTGTAGTTCAGACTGTTGGTAGATGCAGGATCCCACTGGAAATGAGATGTTGGAACTTACTGTAAACATTCTGACCTACAGTTTGTTGTTCTAGTTTGGACTGCCTGCCCCATGTCTCCTGTCTTGCAAGAAATACTCCCCCCCCCCCCAATTGCTCTGCCTTAGCACTGTTTTACATTTGAAATAATCAAACAAGCACACCTTTCAAGATGGCTTTCCCCAGTGTTTTTTCAGTATTCTCAGATGATTCTGTACACCTGCCATCCCATAATGTCAGGGATCTCCACCCACTGCATGCTACTTTAATTTAGTCACAAGAAAAGTTATGCCAAAATATCAGTGCTCAAAAACAACAGAGAACACTAATGAAATGATTTGACTCACCATATTTAAAGGATCACCCCTTTTACTGTTACAAATGTTAAAGCGAACTCAAAATGGAGAAGGAAGGGTATCTTGCAAAATAGGAGATATTGTAAGGGGCAGTCTAAACGAACAATAAAAAAGTATAGGTCAAAACTGTCATAGTAACATACTAACTTAACAGTTGACAGCAGATAAGAACTGCTAGGCCCCCCTAGTCTGCCCATATTCCCTGCTTCCATCATTGCTATCATGCACTGCTGTTTCAACCTCCTAGTGCTTAAGTCAACACCTGTGCTATCTGGGGTCAATACATTTTAAACAAAACATTGGCAGTAGCTGACAGCCTGTCTTTTCTGATCAGGGCAATAATAAGTACCGAAAGATCGCTGCTCATCACCGGTACTACTGAAATCCTGGTGCGGCACTTCTTTCACCCCGCCCCCACTTACGGACATCCATAGCACTGGTACTACTGAAGCTGCAGTGTGACACATCTTTCACCTTGACTATCCCCCCCCCACAAGACACTGGCATCACCAGTATTCAGTGAAGTTGTGGTGTGGCACTGACATTTGCATTATAAAGCATGCAATCAAACATCTCCGGGATCGAGCACTGCTTTTTGTATTTATTTATTTTCTCAGTAAAAGGCTCCATTGAGTGATGCTCATTTACATGGAGGTCCTGATCAGGACAGTCACAATTTCAAAACTCCACAGTGGTACAGATACATAGTGCATAATAGGTAGTGGTATGATGCACAGAGCAGTTGAATCAAAATACCGTGATGAACAGGCAGTGTAAAACAAATAGATAAAATCATAATGAATAATGTGAGAGAAAACTGTATAGAATTTATATTATTGTTATTTTATTTATGTTCAAAAAGTTTCCACATTAGGAATTGCCTAAATAAAAAACTGGGGTCTCATTTTTTTAGAGTCCTTGGGGAGGCAGTAATACAAGATTACATATAACATTCATACAACGAGCATCATCATATAAGTACAGGGTTACATACAGGCACAGTAGCACAAAGAGTTGCACAGTTATCAAATTAACAAATAAATATGTAAGAGGTAAGAAACAACAGGGTGTTGTATTTGGTGGCCGAAAATAAGTACCTTAAACACACAAGGGTCTTGGTAGTAAGAAAACCACGCCACACTGAAATCTAGGTCTTCTATTTTACTTCCATTCAGCAGCACATACAAGAGGAGACTGGCCCCAAACACAGGCACTCTTACAGGAAGTGCACATTCTCTTAAAGCTGTACCATCTCTAACATTTCTTAAAGCTATACTACACATAACAATCCCTCCTGACTCAGCTAGGAAGTACTTAAATCAATAATTCAGAAGTAATACGAAACTATTACAGTTATTACTGTAATGACCCTTTTAATTAGTCTATGTCATTAGGCTATATCTCTAAAAGTCCATTTTCTTTGGTGGACGTCTTATACGTCCTGACCGACATAGTAAGACTCGAGGCTGTTGCACTGGAATCTGATTAGCATCAGTCACATCTTGTCTCAAATGCTGTGGTTCCGCTATCTCATCCAGTTCTTGTTCTGAAACAAATAATGCTGGATAACTACCCCGACTCTGGGTATCCCTTTTTTGTTCTGTCTCAATTCTAGTACGTAATTGGTCCACATGTTTTTTCACTCTCCTCTGGTTAGTCAGTTGAACACTATAGACAACATTTCTGAACTTTTTTCCACCATGCCTTCTATCCATCTCTTCGGGCATGCATACATCCTGACCCACCCAAGATCATTGGGTTTGAAGTATCTGGTCCTAGGAAGCATGTCAGTTACTGACTTATAGCCTAGAGGGTAAAGAAGATCCAACTGAGTTAGAATCTGATGTCCAAACAACAATTCTGCAGGGGACATTCCCATGACACAATGTGGTGTTGTTCGATACATCGCTAGAAAGTCCAAAAGGGCTATTCGCATTGCCGTCGGTGTAGTAGGATTAGTTTTGTCCATACTCTTTTTAAAAGTCTGAACCTGGCGTTCTGCTTCACCATTTGAACTTGGATGGTAGGGAGGTGAGAAAATATGGTGGATACCACATTGCTGGCAAAATGCTTGGAATTCAATAGACATGAACTGTGGTCTGTTATCCGAGAACATCCCTTGTGGAAAACCATGGGTAGCAAAGATAAATTTCAACACTTTGATGGTACTCTCAGTAGTTGTTGAAGACATTTGATGACTTTCTGGCCATTTACTATAAGCATCAGTTAAGAGTAACCACATGGAATTAAAATAAGGTCCCACGAAATCAACATGCAACCTTTGACAGGATTTGTCAGGTTGTTCCCAATGGAGAACTGGAGTTCTTGCTGGATTTCCCATTGATACAGCACAACCTTTGCATCTTTGCACAACCTGGTATACGTCTCTGTCAATGGAAGGCCACCATACGTGAATTCTGGTCAGGGATTTCATTTTAGCAATGCCTAGGTGGCCCAAATTCAAAAGAGTCAACACATTTGAGTGATAACATTGGGGTACTATGACATGTAATCCCCATAGAAGACACCCCTCAGCAATGGACAATTGCTGTCTCTTTGTAGAGTAGGGTTGTAGTGCAACCGAACAATTAGTGCCTTGCAGCCAACCCTCAAGTGTATACTGATACACTTGTTTCAAAATTACATCTTGACTAGTCGTTTTTGCAATGTCCTTGGCTAGTACTGGAAGCTGATCTAAATGTTGTAGCTCCATTGCACACACAACAGTAGAGTCCTCCGAATCTTTGAATTGTACTGGAAAACTATCTGGCTCCACCTGGCATACTAATGGCTCCTCTTTAAATCCCACATCAAACTCCATTTCTCTGGATATTGTTAACCTCGACAAGGCATCTTCATTTCCATGCTGGTCCATTGGTTGGCATGTAACCTCGAAATTATAGGCAGACAAAATTAATGCCCATCATTGAAATCTGCTAGCAGCTGTCACTGGAATTCCTTTTTCTGGACCGAAAATTGTCACTAGTGGCTTGTGATCCATCTTCAGGTGAAACATGCAACCTAGCAAGTATTGGTGAAATTTCTGGACACAATTGCTAATGCCTGTCTCTGAATCTGGGCATAATTCCTTTCAGCTGCAGTGAGTTTGCATGAAGCATGGGCTATCGGCTTCTCCACTCCTTCTGGATCTGTATGGAAAAGGACAGCTCCTATACCCACAGGACTAGCATCACAGGCCAATGTGATAGGTAAGTTAGGGTCATAATGAGTTAAATCATTCACACCGGTTAAAGAGAGCTTGATGGCTTGAACTGCCTTACTGTGGCCTTTGGTCCACTTCCACGGAGTACCCTTACGTAACAGTTCATTTAGGATAGCACATTTAGTGGCTAAGCCAGGTATGAAACAGTCATAGTAGTGCACCATACCTAACAATGAGTGCAACTCTGAAACATTCTGTGGTTCAGGCATGTGCACAATGGCTTCCACCTTTTCATCATTCAGACGAATTCCGTCTTTGTCAATAGTGTGACCTAAGTACATGACACTTGGTTGACAAAATTGGCATTCTTCTCTCCTAAGTCTGAATCTACTCTGTTGCAATCTTTCTAAAGACTTTTGTAAGTTAAGTGAATGTTTTGCTTCTGTCTTGCCCGTGACAATGATGTCATCCAAATAACAAGCAACACCTGGTATATCACCCACTGTTTGCTCAATCACTTTTTGAAAAATAGCAGGTGCAGAACTAAGGCCAAAACATAACCGTTTGTACTTGTATAGTCCATTGTGTGTATTAATCGCTACCATTTTCTGAGAGTCTGTATCCAACTCCACTTGAAGGTATGCATCAGTGAGGTCCAGTTTAGAGAACCCCACACCACCATTCAGTCTATGAAAAAGTTCCTCTAGTAAGGGTAAAGGAAATACATCTGAGCTAAATACTGGATTAAATGTCACCTTAAAATTTCCACATATTCGAACCTTACCACCTGCTTTAGATACCACCACAATTGGAGTGGCCCAATCTGAACTTGAAACCTTTTCCAACACACCCACTTTTTCCAGTCTGTCCAATTCTGCCCCAATGACCGGTTTAAAAGAAAAAGGGAGTTTTTGTGGTTTAAAGAACTTAGGGGCTACATTAGGCTTTGTAACTAGCTTGGCTTTAGCTGTTGTGCATCATCCCAGGCCTTTCCACAGCTCTGGATACATGTCTAAAATCTCCTCAAGCTTGGGCGGGTTACTGCTTTGTGGTACCTGGACAGCAGCAAGTAGTCAAAATCTGCTGGATCAACATGAATGTTTAGAAGAACCTGAGCATCTCTGCCCAAAATGTCGACACCCTTTTTTGAAACCAGAAAAGTTAAAGGTGTACCAGGAGAATCAGTCCTGCATACCAATGTGGTAAACAAGCCCAGTTCCTGAATTGGTTGCCCTTCAAATGTGTGCAGCAACTTATTACAAGGAGGCAATGGTGGCTTATCCAGATCAGACCATGCTTGATGGTTAATAAAAGTAACTGGAGAAGCAGAGTCTACCATTAAACGCAACTCAATTGTGGAAACTGAAGTAACACATAGAAAGGAAAAGCATCTTTAGTCTGCATTTGTGGTGCAATAGAAACCACTGCACTGTCTGGGCTCTCTGAACCAACTACCGCAGTTCTCCTGATCCTGCAAACCTTAGCAATATCCCCCTGATATTAACATGCATGACACTGAACTTCTCTGAATTTGCACTGGTCCCTGCTATGCTGAGATGACCCACATGATGCACATTTGTACTGGCCATGCAGTTTAGGTGGAGTGGTTGAATTTTGCTTTGAAATCAGTGGCTTAGAGTTAGGTTTGAGCTGTTTTGATTTGGGGTTTACTGCAGCTACTTGTTCCTCAGTTTTAGTGTCCCCCTTAGCATGTGCTTCATTTTCTGCAGCCTCATACATTTGTGCCAAATGTAAAAGTTCCTCAGTAGACTTCTTGACACTTACAGAAAGTAATTGCTGAATACGATGTTCATTATTCAACCCCATAACAAACTTATCAGCTTGATTAGATTCAAGATGCTCCCTGCTCCACTCACACGTGAGAGCTAAGCATTTGATCTCAGCCAAATACAATTGTAATGACTGACGTGGTTTCTAGCGGCAACTGTACAATTTATAATGTTCAGCTTGGTAGTAAGAAAACCGAGCCACACTGAAATCTAGACCTTCTCTTTTACTTCCATTCAGCAGCACATACAAGAGGAGACTGGCTCCAAACACAGGCACACTTACAGGAAGTGCACATTCTCTTAAAGCTCTACCGTCTCTAACATTTCTTAAAGTCATACTACACATAACACAGGGTATATGGTCATCCTGGAGTTATCTTACTCCTCTTATAAAATGAATATCTTTTGTGGGTAAGTAATTGCAATAGGAACAAACTCTAGCCAGAGCCAATAGGGCTACATGAGAGGGATTTGAAGTAAAAATATTGAAAATTACCAATGTTATGAGCCTGCATTAGCAAAATGTAACATAGGCTCATAAATTTGTTGTTCTGCAATATTTGTACATCAAATTTTCAAAATAGCCTTGTTATGATTCTGCTTCATGAAGAAGGGCAGAGGAAATGTTCAACTCCTGCCTGAAAGGTGATTTCACGCTGGACCACAAAATCACCTTTCAGGATGTAAAAAACATTTTGGCCAGGATTTGAAAAATGACAGCTGTCACATCCATGAAATGCTGTAAAGAAATGGCTATGTTGTAAACTTGGGGTCAAGATATTGAAAATTACCAAAGTTAAGAGCCTGTGTCCACAAAATTCAACGTAGGCTCATAACTTTGTTGTTTTTTTTAAATATTTTTAGACCACATTTTTAACATAGACTTCTTATGACCCCACCTCATGAACAAGGGCAGAGAAAATTTTCAACTCCTGCCCAAAAGGTGATTTTGCACAGGCACCTCAAAATCACTTTTCGGGACAGTTTTGCATATGACATTGCAATTGTTTATGAGGCGGGATCCCAAAAAAGGCATGTTGAAAATTTAGGCCAAAAATATTAAAATGGCCAAGTTATGCCATTAAGTTCAAAACACCATTGAAATACACTGATGCGCATATCTGTTTCTACAGTTTGTGGTCCAGCTTTGAAGAGTGAAGACGTGTCTGCAGTCCAGAGGGGATTACTGTGTTGGATCCCTCATGGGTAAGTAAGAGCTTGGGGGGGTGCAGTGTGTTTAGTGCTGAGTGGGAGGGTCATATGGGGGAGTGCAATGATGCAAAATACATCAATGGACATTTTAATTTTTACAGGTTAAAAACAAAAAAAACAACAAATGAGGATTCCTGCACTGGAGGATTGGGCACCCCCCAGTGCCATTGTTATGTTTCTGGGAGGGGAGGTGGAGTGGTGGGTGCCTAAAGGGAGGATTGGGTGGGGGGAGGAAACAATAAATATAGTAAAACAAAAATAATGGAGAAAAAAACTCTCATTCACAGTAGTGCACTGGGGGAAGTGTGCAAATGAGGATTCCTGCACTGATGGACTGGGCACCCCCCAGTGCCACTGTTACATTTCTGTGGGGGAAGTGTGGTGGTCAGTGCTGAGATGAAGGGTCAGGTGAGGGAAGGAAACAATAAATATAGTAAAAAAAATGGCACAAATAACCACGCATGCATGGTAGTGCATGAGGGAGTGACAGTAAAAGGATTTTGTCATCAGGACACTGGGGAATTGGGCTTCTCCAGTGTCACTATTATGTTTCTGGGGAGTGGAGGGGTGCTGAGAGGGAGGGTCGAGTTGGGGTATAGTATAATTTAAAAACAAAAGAAATCAGAGGTCAGTAAAAATAGTGCAGTGCAACTGCCTATAGAGATAGTGAGTAGAGTGCTTCACAGATACGGAGGTGACTGTGTTGGAACTCCAACATGTTGTTTGGTCAGAAGGAGTGCGGAAGTCCTCTTCTAATAGCTAGAGGTCTGCAGGGCTACTCCCACTGCAGTCCTAAAAAGCACATTAATACCTGTTTAAGCATAATTTATGCTGCTCTTTCAACTGTTTTTGTTTGTTTCATTCTAAGTGCAGCAGAACTGGGCTGTGATGTCCTCAAGTATGGTTAATGCTGCCTTGCCATTGGTTAGTGAATACACAGATATGCAAGTTAGCAGAGCGGACTGGTATAAGCATTATAACATGCTTTCTGCCTTTTTACTAGCCAGTCATTTCACTGAACCATCACTGCAAAATTTAGGAGCCATTTTGTAAACATGATTTCTTTTTACATCTGGATTCCACCTGTAAAAGGAAACAAGTTTCAGTGGGCTTTCCTGGTGAACAAAAATT
Organism: Neoceratodus forsteri; assembly: GCA_016271365.2. Lineage (NCBI taxonomy): Eukaryota > Metazoa > Chordata > Ceratodontiformes > Ceratodontidae > Neoceratodus > Neoceratodus forsteri. The sequence goes on along the minus strand of CM028134.1, from coordinate 1,101,274,823 downwards.
ATCATTTACTCTGCAGCAAAAGTAATAAACTGGAGCCGGCCTGTTGGCAAAGTGGCAAGGTCGCTGCTCATGATGCCAGCCAGCGGCATTTGGGAATGAACCAGGAATGTTGAGGCCAGCTGAAGGGAGGACTGAGCATCCTGCAGGATGTTCTCCTGCTCTGCAGACAGAGAACAGCAGGCTCCATTACAGTACTGAATCACACAACAGCAGTGTGGCCCTCGGACACCTACAGTACTGAATCACACAACAGCAGTGTGGCCCTCGGACACCTACAGTACTGAATCACACAACAGCAATGTGGCCCTCAGACACTGGCAGTACTGAATCACATAATGGCAGTGTAGCCCTCGGACACCTGCAGTACTGAATCACACAACTGCAGTGTGGCCCTCGGACACCTGCAGTACTGAATCACAAAATAACAGTGTGGCCCTTGGACACCTGCAGTACTGAATCACACAACAGCAGTGTGGCCCTCGGACACCTGCAGTACTGAATCACACAACAGCAGTGTGGCCCTCAGACACTGGCAGTACTGAATCACATAATGGCAGTGTAGCCCTCGGACACCTGCAGTACTGAATCACACAACAGCAGTGTGGCCCTCAGACACCTGCAGTACTGAATCACACAACAGCAGTGTGGCCCTCGGACACCTGCAGTACTGAATCACACAACAGCAGTGTGGCCCTTGGACACCTACAGTACTGAATCACACTATGGCAGTGTGGCCCTCGGACACCTGCAGTACTGAATCACACAACAGCAGTGTGGCCCTCGGACACCTACAATACTGAATCACACAACAGCAGTGTGGCCCTCGGACACCTACAGTACTGAATCACACTATGGCAGTGTGGCCCTCAGACACCTGCAGTACTGAATCACAAAATGGCAGTGTGGCCCTTGGACACCTGCAGTACTGAATCACACAACAGCAGTGTGGCCCTCGGACACCTGCAGTACTGAATCACACAACAGCAGTGTGGCCCTCGGACACCTGCAGTACTGAATCACACAATGGCAATGTGGCCCTCGGACACCTACAATAGTGAATCACACTATAGCAGTGTGGCCCTCTGGCACCTACAGTACTGAATCACACTATGGTGGTGTGGCCCTCTGGTGCCTACAGTACTGAATCACACTATGGCAGTGTGGCCCTCTGGCACCTACTGAATCACACAATGGCACAGTGGCCCTCGGACATCTACAGTACTGAATCACACAATGGCCATGGAGGGATCTGCTCCATAAATTCTCAAGTCACAAGTCACCCCATAGTGGAGAGAGAATGACCCACTCACTGGTATAATGTTTTAGAATTTTTATTCATACACCAGTAATAACTAATCATGGGCATAAAACAGCATCGACATTTTGTAGCTTACTATACCACTTCTTCTGCATATGCCCTTTCGACTAGCCTTCAGTATGAATCTGCATTTAGTTTTCAGTCAGCAGGCAGTGGGGTCAAATACCAAAACCAGATGGTTTAAAGGAAAATAAAGAGTCTGAATACACAGAGAAAATGAGGAATAATGAAAGAAAATAAAGGAACAAATTATCAAAAACTAAATGCAGAGGCATACTGAAGGCTAGTCAAAAGGGCATATCCAGAAGTGGCACAGTAAAGCCACGAAACGTTGATGCTGTTTTATGCCTGTGATTAATTATTATTAGAAATAGGGTCTGAGAAATAGAGCTTTCTGATTGGTTGTTAACATTCTATCAGCCCTATGTTAATTTTTGATTAACACACATGTACAGCCTAATCATATGTTGAACCAGGTTTAACACTATTTAAAATTTTTTTTTATTATAATAGCAAAAAGGCACTCCCTGAGATTATGTTAATGGTCAGTTAATCACCCTCTAGGGGGCATGTAGCACTTGGCTACACCTCGTGCCACATTACACCCCTAGAAGGTGATTAACAGACCATTAACATAACCCTTGATTATGCCTTACTGCTTAAATGGTGTATGAATAAACATTCTAGAACATTATACTGGTGAGTGGATCACTTTCCCTTCACTGTGGGGTGATCTGCTGTGATACTGCTACCTGAGGGACACCTGTTGCAGTGCAGTTGGAGTGTGATACTGCCACCTGAGGGACACCTGTGGCAGTGCAGTTGGAGTGTGATACTGCCACCTGAGGGACACCTGTGGCAGTGCAGTTGGAGTGTGATACTGCCACCTGAGGGACACCTGTGGCAGGGCAGTTGGAGTGTGATACTGCCACCTGAGGGACCACCTGTAGCAGAGCAGGTGGAGTGTGATACTGCCACCTGAGGGACACCTGTGGCAGTGCAGTTGGAGTGTGATACTGCCACCTGAGGGACACCTGTGGCAGTGCAGTTGGAGTGTGATACTGCCACCTGAGGGACCTCCTGTGGCACTGCAGTTGGAGTGTGACACTGCCACCTGAGAGACACCTGTGGCGGTGCAGTTAGAGTGTGACACTGCCACCTGAGGGACCACGTGTGGCAGTGCAGTTGGAGTGCGATACTGCCACCTGAGGGACACCTGTGACAGTGCAGTTGGAGTGTGACACTGCCACCTGAGGGACACCTGTGGCAGTGCAGTTGGAGCAGCATGCAGTTAGAGAGGATGCTGGCTGGCACTGTATGCAGCTATGCATATGTGTACAAGCATGCATACACGGGTTCCCTTGCTGCCGCCATCTGAGCAGGAGAGCACAACACAAGTGGAAAAACACAGAAACATGTGGGATGATACCCAGCGCTCTTGGCCCTGCCCTCCTGATTGGCAACTCCACCTCCTGCACTAGAGGGGCAGAGATGGACTTCTGAACAAAGACCCCCACTCTGAAACAAAAACATCACAGGGCAGAATCAGCCCTACAACACTGTGAGGTTGGAGGTGAGTGCCCGAGAAGGGATGAGGTGGGAATGGCAGTCAGGGCAGAAGGGGCAGCCTCAGTGGCAGGGGGAAAGGGATGGGACAGGTCTGGGACTGACAGCAGAAGGGGCAGCCCCAGTGACAGGGGTCAAGGGGTGGGGAGGCTGGGAGTTAGGGCAGATGGGGAAGCTTCAGTGACAAGGGGTGGGATGGGGCTGGCAGTCAGGGCAGAAGGGGCAGCCTCAGTAACAGGGGGACAAGGGGTGGGATGGGGCTGGCAATCGGGGCAGAAGGGACATCCTCAGTGACAGGGAAACAAGGGGTAGGATGGGGCTGGCAGTCAGGGCAGAAAGGGCAGCCTCAGTGATGGGGGGACAAGGGGTGGGAGGGGCTGGCAATTAGTGTAGAAGGGACAACCTCAGTGACAGGGAGGCAAGCCATGGGATGAGGCTGGCAGACAGGGCAGAAGGGGCAGCCTCAGTGACGGTGGCAAGGAGTGGGATGGGCTGGCAATTAGTGCAGAAGGGACAACCTCAGTGACAGGGAGGCAAGCCGTGGGATGAGGCTGGCAGTCAGGGCAGAAGGAATAGCTTCAGTGACAGGGACAAGGGATTGGATAAACCTGACAGTCAGGGCAGAAGGGGCAGCCTCAGTTATGGGGGCAAGGAGTGGGAAGAGGCTGGCAGTCAGGGCAGAAGGGACAGCCTAGGTGACAGGGGTACAAGGGGTGGGATGAGGCTGGCAATCAGGGCAGAAGGGGCAGCCTCGGTGACGGGGAGATAAAAAATAATAAAAATGAAGTAATAAAATGTGAGCCAAAAAGATTTTTATTCAGAGTGCAGAGAATGCTTCTTTTATTAATTCCCTCTAAATCTATAACAAGATGTCCCTTTGTTCTGCGTTTGGCACAGTTTAGAGAAGGATTTTCTTTTTATTTCATTTTTTGCTGTTTTTTTTTTTCTTTTGTTAACTAAATGAATGGGATTATATCCAGTCATCCAGAACAATATAGAACCCACCGCTGGCTGGTTAAACAGTTCATTCTCTTTTTATTCCCCAGTTGTGTTGTCTAACATTGCTTGTCTCCTTGGCTGATGCGGGGCAGAAATGCAGAGTTTGGCATGCCTGGCCCATAGCTGGTAATGTATGATCTTGCTTGCATTGATGCAAATGAGGCTTTAGCCATCTGTTTCTGTTCGACAACATCCAGTTGTATAACTGACACTGACAATGGCAATTGGGTTTGATGCCACTGAGCAGAACAAACCTCACCTGCATCAAATTATGATAGAAAGACATTCTGTGTGGCGAAACCCAATCTATGAACTGAGGGTCAGTAAGAAGGCAGTTTCTTGCAGATCCATACCGTTGAATCATCTTCCAGTTAAAGGAAATTTAAACCACATTGTTAACATTTTTAATATAATTGTACATTTTTGCATGTCTGAAGTCTGTTTAATAACCTCAGTGTGTTGTGCTGTTTTGTGTTTTCATTTTGAAATAGTCCTATTACACAATACAATATTAGAATCACAAAGCCGAAAAACTCATCATGTCTGATTCCTCACTAGTCTTGGGGACGCATCTAAAATAATATAACAATTTGGCCTTGTGATGGGAGACTGGCACAACCGGCCCACATCCACGGCTGGAAGCCATCTTGAATTGAAGCATTTGATTACGCTAAGTCAGCGGTGGGCAACCTGCGGCCCACAGGCCGCATGCTGCCCTCAGCAGGTTAAGCTGGGGCCTCCGAGAACATTCCTGCCACCACAACGTGACCGCACTACACTGCACAAAAGAGAAATAAACTGAGTTTTAACTGTAATGTTGGTTGGTATTTAAGGACTTTTATTTAAGTACTTGGGGTGGATGTGATTGTTTGATTGAGTGAACTGAGTGATTGTTTTAGTTTCTGCTGGGTGTTGAACTTTATGCAGGATATGTTGGCAAAGGGCGTCAATGGGTGAGTATTACTCCTCCGCTGAGCTCCAGGACCTTCGCCCCTTCGATTTCCTCCCCCATAAGCTGAAGTTTACAGGCACTGTCATGCCTTGGGGATTGTGAGGAGGTGTTGGAGGGTTGGGGGAGGGAGTTCAGGCGGGGGAGTGGAGCAGGGGGGACGAATTAGGATCATGGGGTTGAGGAGATGCCCTGGGATGAAATGGGCACAGGAAAGGGGTTTGCCCTGCCTGGTGCCCATACCCAAGTGTTCCACTGCTGGTGGGCAGGTAGCTCAGTCAGCTTCGACTACTCATCCAACCCGGTTGGCGTTATACAATGCCAGGTCAATTCGAAACAAAATAGCGGTGATCGTTGGTCTTGTGGGGTCATCCGACCTGGCTTGCATCACTGAGACCTGGCTAGATGAAAATGCTGGCCCCATTTTGGAGTTAGCTGTTCTGGCTAGGTATTCAGTGATACACCATCCGAGGTTGGATCACAGGGGTTGGGGGGGTGGTAGCTATCTGTTTTAAGAAGGACCTGAGCCTGGTAGATGTGCCAGTTGGGATCACTAGATCCTTTGAATGTATCATGGGTACAGGTGTGGGTTGTAGGATACGTCTTGTTTATCATCCACCCGGGAATGAGAAGGAGTTCCAGCAGGAGGTCGCGGACTTCATCGTCGAGATGATATTGGAGGCCCCCAGGTGGCTGGTACTTAGGGACTTCAATGACTGGGTTGATGACGAACTCTCACAATTTGGACAAGACTTCCTCCAATTGATGATTTCATTGGGGCTCACTCAGGTAATTACCTCTACGACCCACATACAGGGTCATTCACTGTTTCTGCTGGGGATGGAGATCTTGGACAGGGCGAGGTTCGGCTTCACAACCCTCCCAAATAGACCTGCCCCTAAGGAGATGGTCCAGTACCGCCCTTTACGGGAGTAACCCCACATGGTCTGATGGCGGTTAAACAGGGATCCAGTGAGTCTGCTACAAGCCTATAATAAGGCAGTGGGGGAAGCTCTGGATACCATTGCTCCGGTCCATGCTCGCCGACTCAGCCTGCACCCTCAGTCCCTGTGGTTTGATGGGTCCTTAAGGTTGCTGAGGAGAGCGGGCAGAAGGTTGGAGCGTTGCTGGCAGAAATTGGGCCTGAATGAGGATGAACTTAGATTGATATCTCATTATAAGATATATCAGTCTGCGGTCTTCCAAAAGAAGGCAGAATTCCTGTACAGGGAGATTGCAGCTGCGCGAAATCGACCAGCCCAGCTTTTCTGGACTGTGGACAGGCTGTGCAATCCAGCCTGTCTACAGAATTGGAAGGCCTTTTCACAAGAGAAGTGTGAGGAGTCTGTTTGATTTTTTTGTGGCTAAGATTGTAATCATCAGGTCAGAGATCCTGGTAGCTCACGCTAATGGGCAGAGCAGAGATCGGTGTGGGATCACTAGCGCTCAGTTTGTCTGGTCGTACTTTGCCCAACTGATGATCGATGATGTAGTGAAGGTGGTCCAAGTCTTGTGACCGACTCATTGTAGTTTGGATCCAGGTACGACACACCTCCTAGTGGGGTGCATGGGGTCGACAGGGCCAGTTCTTGCTGAGATAGTCAGGTGTTCTTTAGAGACTGGGGTGTTTCCGGATGCCCTGAAGTAGGCAGTGGTTCACTCCCTCCTGAAGAAATTTTCTCTGGACCCTAACTGCCTCACAAACTACAGGCCTGTCTCTAACCTTTCTTTTGTAGGAAAGGTTATTAAAAAGGCGGTCGCATTGCAGCTTGAGGGCCACCTGACCACCCATGACATCTATGATCCTGTCCAGTCTGGTGTCAGAAAGAGACACAGTACTGAGACAGCCCTGGTCTGGGTACTAAATGATCTCCTGACAGCGAGAGATTGGAGGAGACACTCCATCTTGGTCCTCCTGGATTTCTCTGCAGCATTTGACACTGTGGACCATGGGATGTTGCTAGAGCATCTGCGACTACTCCGTGGTCTGAGTGGCACAGTCCTCAGATGGTTTCAATCATTCCTCACTGGCAGGACACAGAGAGTGGAGTCTGTGGTGTTTTCCTCAGCTTCTCTCTCTCTGCCATGTGGGGTGCCACAGGGCTCTGTGCTTTCCCATATGCTGTTTGCTGTGTGAGCTGCCATTGGGAGACACTATTAGGTGGTACGGGTTGAGCTTTCACTGTTATGCAGATGATACTCAACTGTACCTGTCCTTTGTGCCCAGGCAATGTGATGCTGTTATAGTATTTAACAACTGTCTCTCTGAGATTCAGAACTGGATGAGTGCCCGCTGGCTTAGGCTTTATCCTGATAAGACTGAGGTGCTGTTTGTGGACCCAGGCCATAGGATGGAGGGGTTACCAGCGGTGCAGCCATCCGGGCTATGGCTGGGGGGCAACCAGCTGATGATCCCTGACTGCATGCGAAATCTGGGCATCATACTTGATAGCAGACTGGCACTAAAAACCCAGGCGTCGGCTGTGGTCCTGTCCTCATTTTACCATCTGAGGAATGTCACCCAGATAAAGCACCTAGTACCACCCGATGATCTTCCAACATTGGTCCATGCCTTGGTGACCTTGCGCCTTGATTACTGCAATGCCCTATACCTAGGGCTACCGGGGTTGGACCTTCACCACCTGCAGCTGGTGCAGAATGTGGATGCCAGATTGTTGACAGGTTTATGTGGCTCTGACCATGTCACACCTGTGCTCCGTGACCTGCACTGGCTGCTGGTGTGGTGGTGGATCACCTTCAAGGTCGGATTACTGACCTTTAAGGCCCTACACAGACAAGGACTGTGGTACCTGCAAGAGCTCCTCTGTCCCTACCTCCCCCCTTCACACTCTTCACTCTACTGACAAGAGATTGCTAGAGATTCCCAGGGTTCATTTGACAACATCGGGAGCCAGGTCATTTGCTTTTGCAGCTCCGATCTTGTGGAATTCTCTACCTCATTAGGTAAGGGTATGCCCATCCATTGAGGCCTTCAAGTCGGCTTTGAAAATGTATTTGTTTGAAATGGCTTATAATGACATTTAAACTCCTGCTGTGTTTTTTAAGAATTGTATCTGTTTTTAAATTGTGTGATGATATTGTGTAAAATGCTATGATCTTTTTTTGGAATAGTGTTTCAGAAATAAAGTTGGTCTGGTTTGGTTTGTATTTAATACTGTTTATACCATTTTTAAACTTTTAATGATGTTACTATTAAAGAAAGTTTTTTTGCATTCAAATCTGTTGCTTTTAATTAATTTTGTGGTGAAATGGGTCTGGTCCAGCTCATGCGTAGTCATGCGGCCCTCAAGGGGGTTTGAGGGCTGCATATGCTGCCCTCGGGTTATTTTGGGTTGCTCACTACTGTGCTAAGTAATAAAACAAAACCCACCTATAAATAAATGTCACTCCCAGTCCCCTAACCCTGGCACTACTCCGATTCCACTCTCTATCCCCAGCAGCAACATTTTAATAATTACTGGTTTCCCTTTATTCCCATAGGGAAACCGTGGCATAATTTGTCGTAATGGAGGAATGTTCATTATGGCAAACTATGTACAGTTTCCCTCACTGTCTTGTATACACCCCACACTTCCTCGCTTCACCACCGTGTCTGCTCGCCGAACCACTAAGGGCCAGCAAACTGCCACCTACACCAGGCAGTAAGTAGTAAAAAAAAAAAAAAAATCTGCCAAAAGTTTTAACATTAACTCTCGGGGCTGTGCACAACATAAAAAAAAAACATTTTCATTTGTAAACAAACTGCTGACTAAGGCCATGCACTTCAACTTAACCAGACCGTAGCTGCACATCAACATTTTATTTTATACAATTGCTACGGCAAAAAAAGGAAAACCCAGCAATTATATAAAATAAAGTATGGGTCAGGGTGTGTAAACTCAAAGTTTACACACACCCAGATAGATAGCTGATCATAAACCCCTTGAGTTTCGCTCTCAGGGTTTATGTAGCATTTAACCCCTCAGGTGTGTGTAAACATCTCGTTACACATCCCGACCCGTACTTTATTATATTTTTAATTTTGGTCCCTCTGTGGGTAACCAGCAGAATCCTCCCACCTTCACTGTTGGCCACAATCTACTGCATGCTTGCTCTAAGTATAGTAAAACTAGCTGGGTTTACTATTCTTACAGCAAGTACGCAATTGCTTTCATTCATTAGTTGGTGGCTGGCCATGAAGGCAGGCAGGTTGAGTTTGGTTGCCCACCATAGACCAAAATTACTAAAATGTGGGTTCTGGGGGAGGAGGGGAGATTGCGGTGCTGTCTAGCTGGAAGGGAGGTCAGGTGATATGATATTTATTTACTGAGTTCCGGCTGGAGGGAGGAGGGTGAGAATCAGGATATATACACAGGTGGGGGCTATTTCCAATTAAACTTTACTGGTGTTGTGATGGTGGGTCAGGAGTGGGTTGTGTGCCACTAGTGTAGGGGAAGGGGGAAGTCATTTAAATGTTTATTGAGAGGGAGGCGTGAGGGTAGGGGAGTTTTTTTTTTTCTTATCATGTTTGCCGAATAGTAGTTTCCAAATATAAATTGTCTCTTGTTTGGGAAGGGCTCCTGAATATTTGGGAATATTATTATTTGTGGCATTCCAGAAATACAGTACAGTCCTTGCCCATCCCTACTGGTTACAGATATAAACATGTTAAGTGTTGGGGCTCTCATCCACGGAAGTGATGGCGCCCTTGTGGATGTGGTATAGCACCTGGGGTGAGAGCCCAGTTCCTCTAGTAAGGTGGCAGCTTCCATACAGAGTATTTAAATCCCCATCTAAATGAATGCTGCCTAGTATAAAAGGAGAAGGGGAAAATGCACTATGCAGGAGGGGTGTGTGAGTTACGAATACAGTAATATTTCCCAAATAATACACTATTCATTATTCAGATACGAGTAATGAGTTACAGTACTATTTGTGTTTACTGCTATTGGGGAAACACTATTTAAAAAAAGTGAAAAAAGAAAAAGAAACAACCCTTACCCTTTTCTCCACCCCAATCTTTTCAATGTGTCCAGTACTGGAGGCCCCATCTCTGGAAAGACATAGATCGATGGGTGGAGGCAGTACAGAAGAGGGCAACCAAAATGGTGTATGGACTGCAGCAGAAGCTCCACAAATAAAGACTCAAAGAATTAAACATGTACTCTCTAGATGAAAGGAGGGAAAAGGGAGACATGATAGAAACATTCAAATACCTCAAAGGTTTCAATAAGATACAGGGCAGTGGCATTTTATATAGAAAGAGATGCTCCAGGGCAAGGAGTCATGACATAAAACTGGAGGAGGGGGTGACTCAGAGGGGATGTGATGAAATACTTCTACATGGAAAGGGTTGTGGACAACTGGAGCAGCCTCCCAGTGGAGGTGGTGGGTACTAAAGCAGTAGCAGGATTCAAACATGCATGGGGTAGACATAAGGAGACCATAAGAATAGGGCTGGGGGGTAAGGCCAGAGATTGAGTAGGGTCTGCAGTATCACAGGAGGTAGCCTAATTAGGGTAGACTGAGTGGGCCAAGAGGTTCTTATCTGCCAACAACTGCTGTGTTTCTATGTAAATACACCCCCATCCCTCCACCCACTGATACAACCCTGATTCCATCTTCCTCCCCCCCCCCAGCACCCAACATTTCATATTTTTTAGGGTAATTAAAAACTCTCTCGGGTGACAGGCACAAGTTTTTTTGTTGTTTCACAGGAGTTATACCTGGATATAGCCTGCAAGGTGTAGGACAGCACTTGTATTTGGAGATTAACATTTTTTAAGTGGACAGAAAAGATGCTATTCATCTGTACTACTAAGAGACTATGAGACAGTCAAGCTGTGACCTCTAACCCCCCCACCCAAATCAAGAGGCTGAGGAAATTTAGCTGTTGCAACCTGGTTGCAGTTTGAGCAGCCCTTTGTGCACTCAGGCACTCTTAAACTACCTTTTTAAAGGCCGGTTACTGATGTAGCTACACAAAATCTTACATTTTATTCTTAGGCCATTTAGGAAATGATTCATGATGTCACTTCCAGGCCAGCGCTCATGAAAATACTAGCCTAGCCTAGCGAGAAGAAGTTGTTTTAGAGGAGTTACATCTGGGTATAGCCTGCATGGTGTGGGACAACACTTGTATTTGGGGCTCAATACTTTTTAAGTGGATGAATTTATTCAGTATTACTAGGAGACTGTAAGACAGTCAAAATGACCTCTGCCCCCTCTCCCAAGATCAAGGGAATGAGGAAATTTAGCTGTTGCAACCTGGTTGCAGTTTGAGCAGCCCTTTGTGCACTCAGGCACTCTTAATCTTTCTTTTTAAAGGCACGTTACCGGTATAGCTACACAAAATCTTACATTTTATTCTCAGGCTGTTCCAGAAGTGATCCATGATGTTGCTCCGGGTCCAGTGCTTATAAAAATGCTAGCCTAGCAAGTGGAGGTGAGCACTAGGCAGAGGCAGTGCAGGCAGAGGCAAGCTGCATCTGTCTGCATCAGTCGAGGAAGCAGAGGAAGCAGCCCAGGACCTCATTTGGATTATACAACACCTATAAGATATTTGAGCAGGGAGCAGCCTTAGGAAAACAAAACGAGTCAAACTAATGATGTTTTAGAAGTTCTGGTAAGAGAAGGTTCTCTTTTTAAATGTGATGCATGTAGCATGTATTCTTTGTTCTCATTTAGCGACATCACCTGCAAAAACAACTGTACCAAGTGCACTTCCATAGCCTCTCTTCAGGAAGAAATAAAAAGTTTGCAATTAGAATTATGTAATACCATAGAAATTAATAAAACTGAATGGTTTGTCTCAAACATGTAACAGGAAACACTAGTCGCATATGCTAAAACAAATACAAAGAGAAAAAGAACTCATGAGAATGAGAGTCTAGAGGTTAGCCCAGGATTAGAAAATCAAGTAAAAAGAACTTGCGAACATAAAGATGGTGACTGCTGAGTGGCAAACCAGAAAAGTTTCAAGACTATGGCACATGGTGATAACACCTATCACACTTCATAACAGGTACTATGTACTGAGTAATGAGTTATCCTGTAAAGATGCTTCTTAGTCTACAGGGGCCAATGCCATCACAAAAACATACCACTGGTAATATTAACAAAACAACAACACAGCAAATACAGAGTACAACATGTTAAACCCATGACAGATCTAGATTATACCCACCAGAGTACTACAGAAACCACAGTACCACAAAAAATGGTTATTGGGGATTCTATTGTTAGATTCACAGATAGCCACATATGCAGTAAAGACAAACTAAATACAAAGGTGATGTGCCTGCCAGGTGCAAAAATGGCAGACAGACAAATGTTTAAATAACGTGTACTTCCTAACACTTCTTCTATTTTGCATGTGGGTAGTAACAATATGGGCAAAAGCCATGAAAAAGATGTATGTAAAGAGATCCTCAATCTGGGCTGTAAACGTAAAATCTAATGGATGTAGCGTAGCCATCTCAGCCATCCTCACAATCCCAAAAGTCTACCCAGAAAAGAATTTGACCATCAGAAGAATCGTTGACTGAAAAAATTGGTGTAAAGACAGAGATTTTGAGTTCATAAATAACTGGACCAGTTTTTACCAAAAAAGGGAGCTTTTTCCATGGGATGGTCTTCATCTTAATAAATGTAGGGCAAAAAGCATTGGCTCTAAATTTTGAACAGGGATTTACCTCACTGTATTTAAACAGAACAAAAAGGGGAAACCTATAAATCGAAACACCAGCAAAAACAAAACTACACTAAGGGAGTCTGACACCTGTAACAAAAACCCTCTGAAGTTTATGCTGTTTAATGCAAGAAGTGAGTCAAATAAAATGGATAAAGTATTGGGTAGGATTTTCAGAACTGTTAGATCACTGCAAGCTCCAGTGCACCGATATGGCTCATAGGGCTTGTAGCGTCTAACGGGAATTTTCATCCCATGAGGCAATTGCCACAAGATAGACCACTTTTTCTGATCTAACTTGCAGCAGACTTGGGGGTCATTTATACAGAGTTTGTGCAAGATATGTGGAGCAAGCCGCCCCATACGGTGGAAACTGATGCAACTGCGCCTGAGATTGTAAAATTGGGTGGCAGTTGCAGCACAGGGTTAGGCACACAGCCAGAACCTTAGTGCAGTGGTGCAGTGCTGGACACAAGTTCTGTGCCACCCTTTGAAAATCCAGCCGATTATCTCTAGTCAGTATTAACAGTACAGATCTACTTTAGTAGCCAATATTGAGACATGGGAGGGGGAAATCCAGACATAGGATTTCAATCTGTGCAGATTTAATAAATATTCATGTAACAGGCTACATAGAAAGATGGAGTTGTTGTATTATTTGTTAAGAATTGTATTAAGTTGGTAGAAATTACTAATCACATTAAAACACATCACCTTGCCACCGAGAGTACATGGATAGAATTACTATAATAACTGGCTCTCAAGTTTTCCCTAAGGGAAACCCATGGCGTAATTTGCTGTTATAAAGGAGTGTTTATAATGATTAATGTGTACTGGGTTTCCCCTCCTCTGTTCATGCGCCAGCTGCCGCTGTTTCCTCTCTCATTGCCAATGCCAGGACTTACTGTTGGATGCTTCACCTCCACTCTGACTTGGCAGTAAGTCAGTTTAAAACAACATGAAGGCTCTCCTGGCTAAAATGCTTAAACTGAGCTAATTAAAAAAAAAGCCAAAAAAGGGAAACTTTGTTTCTTTCAAGTGGCATGTCCGCCCATGGACCACGAGGAAATCCTATTAGACCACAGCTAAACCAAAACACCTTGTTGTTTTTTATGACTGCTGAGGGGAAACATACAATACCCAGCAATTATATAAAATAAAACATGGGGTTGTAAGTAAAACCTGAATTTTACACACACACCCTCAGTGTTGGACGTATGAATAAACCCCTCGAGCTTTGCTCTCGGGGTTTATGTAGCATTCAATACCTCAGGTGTGTGGAAAATTCTCGTTAAGCACACAACCCCATATATCATTCTTTCATAAGGAAAACTGCTAGCCCATTAATAACAGCTATCTGTTATCAACCACCTAATTGCACAGAATATATCAATGATGGGCTACTATCTGAAATTGAAATAGCAGGTGAACAAGGGGATTTACTAATAATGGGTGACTTCAATTTGTCTGATATACACTGGGACACTGGATGTTCAGATAGTGTATGTGATAACAAGTTACTATCAATTTGTGAAAGAACACAACAAGTACCTTATGTAAGTGAGCCTACCAGAGGTAATAACATTCTGGATATAGTATTACGCATAGATTGCCTAGAAGTCAAAATCTGTAAAATAAGGCATCCTATTGGTAACAGTGATCATAAAACAATTGAATTTACAATTAAATATGATTATATTGCATGCCATGGCAAAACAAACTATTTTTCAGTATAGCAAGGCAAATATTGAGAAAATTAGTTAGGAGTTATCAAAGATAAACTGGTACAAAGAATTGAAAAATCTGACAACTGAGGGCACATGGAAAACTATAAAAGATAAACTTCTGGAACTTGCCAATAAGTATATACCCCAGAAAAAAAATCAAAATAATAAACATAAACCACTGTGGTTCCAAAATAAAATCAGAAGATTGCTATAAAAGAACAAAATACATAAAAAGACAAAATGAGAGGATAAATGGGAAGCCTTTATAAAAATCCCAAAAAATAAGTAAAAGAGAAATCTGATGAGCTAACTGAAGCATACCTTTGAGCTAAATTCAGCTCTTAAAGTGAGGAAAGAGAATAGCAAGGGCTTCTTTGTCTATATAAATTCATTAAAAAACTTGCAGGCAGAGTGGGACCAATTCTGCACAGAGATACATTATACCACAATAACTATGAGATGGCTGAACTGTTAAATATATATTTTTGTGAGGCAAATGGTCCTAAAAAAGATAAGACTATCTTTTATGATAATAATGTGTAAAAACATTACTTTTTCAATTGAAAGAGTTAAAAAGATCCTACATCTACAAATGGGAAAAACATCAACCGGTCCAGATCACATATCAGGACATATGCTAATGGCAGAGAATATATGCTTTCGGATGAGACGTTAAACCGAGGTCCCATCTACCTGTTCTGGTGTGGTAGTTGAGGTGGACATTAAAGATCCCATGGCACTTCTCAAAAAGAGTAGGGAAGTTTTTATTGAAAAATTCACTTAATACATACATTGGTTACATAATGCCAACATTTCTGAAACTGAAATCACAAAAGGGAGAGAAAGAAAAAAATGTTGTATAGAAACAAACCCAACTTTTTTTACTATGTTTACTCCTTGTAAACAATTGTCCCCATCTTCCCCATTATTATAGAAAAGAAAACTGGAGATACTTTCCCAATTTCCGACCCCACATATTTAGAATGAATTGTCACTCATGTTTAGTCATATTTCTGTATTCATACTTCATCTTTAAGTTCCTTTTATTTCCCCTCTATCCCCTTACTTATTTATATTTAATAAAGATGTGAAATCCTTTCCACCATTTTGAAACTTTTTTAGAAGTATGTATAACTGAGTCCTCAAGATATACTTTTCCCATTGCTTGAGAGACTAAGGCCCAGATATTCAAAGCTTTGTGCGGTGCACAAACCATTTGCAGGGGTTTAGCATGGGATTAGTGCAGGTCTGCCATATTCAAAAGGCCAAATAGCACGAGCAAACTGCATTAGCGCCAGGCAAACCATAATTATATGCAAGGGGCAAAGTGAACATGAATACAGGGGCTATGTGATATTCGGCTACTAGTGCTGTGTTAAGGTGTTTAGTGTGACTTAGCGCAACCCATAGTATGGTAAAAATTACTGCCCAGGAAAAACTGGTCTTAACCCTGGGCAACCAGCTTTGTCCAATATTGTTGCTTTGCGCGGTGTTTGCGCGGCTTATGCTTGACTTACGCGACCCTAACATATGATTATGACACTTAGAAAATGCCAGACATGAAGAACACATGCTGCTCACTGATGGCACCACCATGATGCCAACAGCTGCCACCAGTCCCTGCCAAGCACAAGCAGTAAGGGGTGATCTGGCCCACAGGGGACATCATGGTACTGTGGCCATGCAGCACAGACCTGCAGACCATACATCTGTGGTGACCAACAGATGCCAGCACACACATGCAGCACTGTGGGCATGGTGGCCATTGAGGGGAGAGTGTACGGGTGGTCAGACCTCACCACAGAACAGGTGTGGCCACAAGGTTGGGACACATCATGCAGTGCACATGGCCCAGTAGTGGGAATATCTCACCACCTGTGTGTCTGTCGGATCTTACATTCCCCCACAGCCACATACCGCACAACTGTACAGATGCCACAGCACACACAGCCGGCCATGTATATGTCACTGTGGGCATTCCATGCCACAGGTGCAGCATCTGTAGATCACACAACAGCGTAACAGTACTGTCCACTGTCAGTAATCACCTGCAAGCTGGGCCTGTCACTGTGTACAGTGCAGTGGTCATCACTGCCCTACATTCCATAGGCATTGCTGTGTCCCACACACTACCGGCCCCCTTGCTACTGTAGTGTATGCTGTGCACTGCAGCATGATCTACAGTGTGACGGTTGCATGCAGCACCACCATCACCACCTGAGCCTATGCTGTGTTGTCCCCTGGGGTATGATATGCTATGCTATGCTGTACTGTTTACATGTAGCCCACAGCTATCATCATGCACTGCCTGACTGACCTACAGGTGGATCTGCGGTCAGACCTGGTCAGTCCCTGTACTTCTAGACTGACCTACAGGTGGAGCTGTGTGACCTTGCAGTTATGCTGGGCAAACTGCACGCAAATCAGGGCATAATGGGATGCTAATGTGGCTGTTTGCCCAGAGACTACCTAAGTAGGCTCATTTGCATATCACTTTGAATATGGCAGAGTTTAGCATCGGGCAAACAGCTTAGCTCCATGCTAATCCCCTGCAAACACGTTAGCTCTGTGCAAACGGTTCAGGGAATATTATACTGTTTTGCACACTGTACTTTCCATTAGGCTGCTCCCTGCAGCTGTACTGGATCCACACATTTGCTGGAACACACATTGGCCACATAGGTCACCTCTACCTACCTTCACGTTGCTGTGCACTGTGTTGCTGTTGTGGTCTGCACTTCCTGGTTGCTATATTCAGAGCTGTCTTATTCCAGGGCTACATTTGCCCTACACTCCAAGCCCAGTTTTCCTGACCTCATTCCCATGCTATATTCAGAGGCTGTTTGCCCCAGGCTATTCCTTTTGAATATGGCTTGCATTCTGCTCCAGACTAACTTTGCCTGCTGGGCAGTGTTAATTTAGCCCCGCAGCAAAGTTTTGAATATCTGGCCCTAAATGGCTTATTACCTCATAAGACATTTTCCTTTGGTGTATAACACAGTGGCACCTTGCTTACCATAAAAAAAAAACCTGAGACAGCACAAAAAAAAAACATTAAAGTATCCTGGGGAAACTTTCATAACACTTGAGAGTATTTCACAACTACTAAAATGTTGTGTGTCAGATTCCCAAGCCATTCCTTATTCCATCGTATAGCTAAAAATTCCCATAAAGGTTTTGAATATGAAAAAAGTTGGAGAAAATGTTCCACAGATTCCTCCTTATTTATTCACTCTGTGTAAGGGCAGTTCCTTTCTTCCATCACCTTATGCTTGGCATTCCCTCTTATATTCAATTTCCCATACACAGTTAACCATAAGTTCCCACATTTGGAGAGGGATTCTATCATTTATAAGTTGTTTCAAAACTAAGAGATTATTAGCTGAAGGACAATTTTTAAAACTAGGTTCTATAGGGTGCATTCAGTCCATCATTTCCTGGCATATTCGTTTTCATGTACCTTGTTGGATGGACAATTTTGTGAAATTCCATTTCTAAAGCTTTTGTGCTGCAGGCTTAAAATATTCTGGTGTATGTAAGTGATTATTTATTTTAGGAGCCATATTGTGCCACGCAGTGAAGTATCTTCCCAGTGTTGATCTGCCCCAATTATGCTGAGTTAACTTTGTAGGGAATGGTCCACTTTTTACTGTTTGAGTAAAAAATAAAGTATGGAAAAAAACTATTGGTTCCATCATTCCCAGTCCTCCTCTTTCTTTAGCCAAGTAAGTATAGCACCTTTTTATAGAGTTTAATTTATTACCCTATAACATTTGGAAAAACATGCTATATATTTTTGTTTCTAACTGTTTAGGCGGAGGGTAGATCATGGCTTTGTATTGCAGACTAGGTATAATAAATTGTTTAAGGATCTGGATTCTCTTGAGTTTCGATAACTTCCAGTGTCTCCATCTCTGTATCTTGGTTTCCACTTTTTTAATCAACTTCTCCCAGTTTTCCATGGGAAGATTCTGAGATCTGAATATTATTCCCAGGATTTTATAGGGTCTGAAGATACTGTAATTCCCTTTATCTGTAAAGTGTTTGGATACCCAGAACCCACAAAAAGTGCTTTGCTTTTTGTGTAATTCAATTTTGAATTGGAAAGATATGCATATCTACTCAATTCTTGTCAAAAATATTTCAGCTGATTTTCATCAGCAAAAAAAACACAAATATCATCCGCATTTGCTTGAACCAGTAAACTCTGCTGTATTCCTAATCCTGTTAACCCCACCCATTTGTGTCATTCCGTTAAAAATCTTGGTAAAGGGTCCAATGAAAAAATATATAAGAGGAGGCTCAGGGAGCATCCCTGCCTTACCCCAGTGAAAATTTGAAATCCCTTTGTTACTTGCCTTTTAATAAATGGCTGAACTATAACTGAGGTGTAAAGTAATTGCATTTGTTTAATTACCACTGGTGGTACCCCATATACTTCAAGTGTTGCAAATAAAAAGGGATGATACACACTGTCAAACTTTTTTTCTTGGTTGACTAAAACCATACGTCCTGCTGTCCCTGAGAGTGTTAGATGTTCAATTACATCTCTAATAATCATTAAAGCGTTTTGGATTTTCCTATTAGGGAGGCCACAGAATTGTTGTGGGGAAATTACCAGACTGGCATATTGTTTTAATCTGTTGTCCATGGTGTGGGTTAGAATTTTATAATCTGCGTTGAGTAAGGTAATTGATCTCCAATTTTGAATGCTAGCTTTATCTTCTGATTTGAATAACTATATAAGCAAACCCTCTGTAAAGAAGGGATACATTGTGTTAGAAGAGAAGAAATATCTAAACACCTTTTCTAAGCATATAGCCAATTCTTGTGAAAGGTTTTATAAAATTTGTTTGGGAGCCCATTTAAGCCCAGCAAAGTTTCATTTTTAATGGATTTAAAGAAGTCACCCCTGAAAAAGGAAACTTCGGGGTTCAGTGGGCCTACTCGGTCATCAAAATTCAATAAATAAATAAATAAAATATTGCTGCCTCTAGTTCTGTTACAGTTATTGGTTTTTGTAATTTTAAAATTTCTTCTGGGTATGTCAGATTATTTCTTTCTTTTAGGAATCACTTAATTTCCTGCTCTATAATGGGCTTTTTGGGTAGGAGAGAGCTATAATGTTGTTTTATTATTTCCTCAGTTCCTGCTATTGTAGTCACCTTTCTTCCCTCTTGGTCAGCTAAAAGCCCCATGTCCACTGTTTCTTTTATTCTTTTGCCAGCCTCAAAGGGATCCCCAACTGGGGTTTTCTGAGTCCCACTATATAACATTGCTTGTATTGTTTTTGCTCTGTTGTATTGATATATTTTCATTTCTTCTTTTATTTTATTAATTTGATCTGTATCACCATACCTCAAAGAATACATTAAAATATAACACTTTGGTAACTTTCTTCTTAAGGATAAATATTTCAGAAATGTATTATTTCCTGTTTTCTTTCCCTATTTCACCAGCAAAGATTTTAGATCTGTTTTTGTGTCTGTCCACCATTCTCCTACATCTGTATATAAAAACTTAACAGACATTCTAGCCTTAAGGAGGTTTAAAATACTTGTTCTTACTTGTGGCTCTGTCAGAACTAAGGTATTTAATTGCCACCAGTTTTTATTTTTTGGTTCTTCTAAACCTTCTTTAAGTTTTAAAATTAACATCACGTGATCTGAAAACTCCATAGGTAAGATTTGGAATGACCCTGTAAGTAAGTTAGGGGAGATAAACATATGATCAATGGAAGTTTTATATTTATTGCATGTGCAGGTGAATTTTGGACCATTTTCCTGATATGTGCTACAATTAATAAGACCTGCTGTTTCTATAACTCTAGCTAAGGCATTTGAGTCACAATATATATATATTTTTTTTATTATTCCCTTGGTCCCTACTTTTCTGCTGTATATCACAGTTAAAATCTCCACAAAAAAGTGACTAGATAAGGTTGTATGACTTTTAGCTTTTGTTTGAGGGTTATATATATTGATAAGGTGGCAATCCATATTTTTCCATTCACTATCAATAATAAGAACTCTGCCTGGAATAAGATCTATGAGTTTGTGTATCATAAAATTGTAAGAATTGAATAAGATTCCCATCCCATCCACACAGTCAGGACCAAAGGACAAGTATAAGAGTCCCCATATCCATACTTTTTTAAAGGTCATCACCTGTTCACCAGAATGCATCCAGGTTTCTTGTACAAAGCAAATATCTAGTTTATTTTCATGGATATAATGAAAAATTACCTGCCTTTTTCAGTATTCAGCAAACT
Source organism: Neoceratodus forsteri (assembly GCA_016271365.2). Lineage (NCBI taxonomy): Eukaryota > Metazoa > Chordata > Ceratodontiformes > Ceratodontidae > Neoceratodus > Neoceratodus forsteri. The sequence continues at coordinate 1,101,254,303 of CM028134.1, read as the reverse complement.
GTGAATGTTTAAAGTACCCACTATGAAAGGGAGACAAAATATTATTTAAGCTGTTTTTTTTCCTTTTTTTCTTCTTTTTTCCCCCTTATATTCACCTTGCTTCAAATTCTGGGAGGACTGCTCTACAAAAGATTTTGGAGAATCAGATTCTCCCTGCTCCATTTCTGAGTCTCCCGAGTTTGTGAATAAGGCTGTGTAAGTATTATTAGATTTGGAGGTTACTGAAGAAGGAGATGATTTTACTTTTATGTTCCTAGAGGATCTTCTTCTGTGCAAGGGAGAAAGGATAGGAGGATTCAGTTTTCCATCATCTGCTATGACAGGGTCCTCATAGCATAGAGGAATCAGTATCACTGGGTCAGCAGAAATACCAGGGGCAGGCTCTGTTTTAGGAGTGGGCTGGGATGTGTCTTCCAATATCATAACTGGATCCTCTGTGTCGGGGAGGAGGGGTGGGGTGGGGGAGTGGTATCAGAGGAAGTTTTTTTGGCTGGGGTGTTTCCACTGAAGCTGTATCCTATGCCTGCTGAATTAATAATTCTGGGCAAATATATGTTGCTTTGTTTTTTGCCGCCCAAGGGCACTCCCCAAAAACATGGCCATACTCTTCACATAGATCACATCTCGTATGGTTGGCACATTGCATAGTGATGTGACCAATTTCTCAGCAATTATCGCAGTGGGGTTTGTCACAGGTACTGGACTGATGAGTCCTAGAGCCACACTTATAACAGGCCCTAGGCTGTCCAGCGTAGAAACACACTCCCCTATCTTTACCTAGCATGAAATAATTGGATATCTGATCAGTGTCCCTGTCGGTTTGTCTTAACTTAACTTTGTACTTCCAGCCCCACGTCCAAAACATTTCAGTTTCCAAAATAGCTTCTTATTCACTGAGAATGTCACACCTTTAGGATAACCAGTATGTGATATCCTCCACATGGACCTCCTTATTCCGGAACATTACTGTAACATATTTCACTAAAGGTTTAGTTAGTGGAATCACCAAAAAGGGGGCCCATGTGGGGGAAAATTTCACCTGATTATAAAGCTCCCAAAACAGTTCCAAAGCATATGCAGTAAGAAAACTAATATCGCAATTATCTTCTCCTGATATATTGATGAAAGTATAGACTTCCTTGGGTGAAAAATGCAATGAGTCCTTTAAAAGGCATTTCCCCACAAATTGCCTGTCAGGCCTATTTATTAGCCCCCTTTATATCTTATGCGAACGTCATTCCTCCTAGGGGCTTCCTCTTTCCTAGTTTTAGTAAAGAGATCAGATAAAAGAGGTTTACGAGGTGAAATTGGTTCTTGTAAAGAATCTTGCAATTGTCCTTTAAAATGCTCCTTTGCTGCAGTACAATCCTTTGATTGTTGAGGGATATCAGTTTGCCATATAGGTACTTCCTCTATGTTGGAAATGCTAGCCAGCGGGCTGGAGTTAGTTTCCACCAGATTAGGATCCGTAGGTACGTTTAACTGTTGCAGTTTTACCCCAGTATGTAGTGTAGCTAGCTGTACCAAAATCATTGGCCTACACTCCGGAGTAGCCTGTGAAAAGTTTAATAGAGGGTCCCAGTTGGGATCAGGCAATCATGCCCCACTGGGTGTCTGATTCCATCCTGCTTCATTCAATGCTTTTTGAGGTGTCCATGAGTCGCAAGGGGACATCGATAAGGGGTGTGTAGTTAGGGTAGCCTGCGTGGCTGCAATTAGTAGCTTTCCCTCTTTATGAGGAGAGATGCCACGTTCAGCTTTGGTAGTAATATTTCTGTTTGCTAGGGTTACTGCAGCTCTTTTCTCTTTTAAATCATCAGTTTTCCCCGACCTGGCGTTTACCCCTTTTGCAGCGAAAGAGAAAATCGTAGTCCCTTCTTGTGAAGTATTGCTTGTTTGAAATTTAACATTCTGTTATTCAGGTGAATTGCTCATAGAGCTGTACAGTAATAAGGGCTGTTTGAAAACAAACTCTGAAGCCCTTGTTAGTTTATTTGCAAAAGGTACTGCTTCTCTTCTCTCCATCTGTCCAGAACTTTTCCCCTGACCCGCTTGTACACCTTCAGTTTGTTCAGAAATCTGTCCTATAGCTGCTGTTTCTACAACAGTTTCATTCTTTTGTTTTTCTTCAGGCTTTTGGCACGCGCTAGTAACTGTGCTATTGCTGCCAGCCTACAATCCATTATTTCCATTTAAATCCACATTTCGTACGGGTGGAGGATTATTAAATGCATGTGACTCATCCGGCCCCACCAGGGCCTTTGATACTACTGCATCATCCATTGTTTTGACAGGCGGTCGGAACGCTTGACGGGATGAATCTGCTTTGATTTTAGCCAGTTGTGCGGCTAGTCGTTCTTGCTCCTGTAAGTGTCGTTTCTCCTCCTGCTGCATTTTGTTTAAAAGAACTTGATCCTTTTCAAGTTTCCCTTCCATCTCTACTTCTGAAGTTTTTCTCCCAAGTCCATATTCATCTTACTCAAATCCTCTGTAGAAATATAAATATCCATTGTTTCTTCTTCTGAATCTGCCCAGTTAAGCATGTTGTCACTTGCTATCTTGGCCTCTGGCAGGAGAGGAGGTCTGCTCTCCCACCAGTACCACGTCCATTCTATCTGGAGTCTCCCTCCGAGTGGCCATCCTAGAATTGGACAGCAGCTCCCCCTACAGCTCAGTACAGAAAACTAAATAAAAAATAAATATGCTTCCCATTAAAAATCCTTTTTGAATGGTCAGTAAACAGTGAAGATGTACCAAAAGAATGGAAAACAGCATGTGTTACCCCAATACATAAACAAGCATTTGTCAATGCCGAATGTTTGCTTGCTGGTATTGGCATTGGTAGTGCAGCAGTTAGAGAGATGCATAATAGGAATGGCAATGAAGTATTAAACTAATGCCAACCCCCACCCCTACCTTGCAGAGACTGACAGGTGTTTGGGGGTGTGCCTTTGGGTTGTCAGTCATAATGCTCATGCCATTCCACCTTACTCCACCTTGCAGACACTGACAGGTGTTGTGGTGTGTCTTGGGGTCTTCGGACCTTACGATCACCCCATTCCATAAGAAAATAAGCTGAGATGGGTGTAGTAGAGGAGAATGGGGTGAATGTTAGGGCCGAAGATCCCAAGGCACACCTCAATGGCTGTCACTAGCTGCAGGGTGGGGGTGGGGGTGGAATGGCATGAGCATTACAGCTGATGACCCCAAGTCACACCCCCAACACCTATCAATCTCTACAGGGTGGGGCATTACGATTGGAAACCCTAACACCCAGGAGTTTGTTGGTATTTTCACTCCAAATTTTCAACATGGGCCTTTTGAGACCCCATCTCATGAACAGTGGCACTATCATTTCCTTACTCAGTCCAGAGAGGTGATTTTGCACAGCAACTGCGCCATTCAGTACCACAGGTGCGAAAACACATTTTGGACAGGATGTGAAAAATTACAGCTATACTGTTCATGAGGAGGTCTGAAAAAATGGCAATGTTGAAAATCTGGAGTGAAAATATGAAAAATTGGTGAAGTTACACTCGTGCATTGAAACTGCACAACGCAAGCCTGTAACGCAATCATTTATTTGAATTTTTTCACCAAATTTTCAACATGGGCGTTTTTGGACCTCCCCTCATGAACAGTGCCACTGTGATTTTGTTAATCTGTCACAAAAGTTGATTTCCCAGAGTGACCGCACCATTCTGTGCCATAGGTTCAAAAACACATTTTAGGCAGGATGTGAAAAATGACAGCTGTAGTGTTCATAAGGAGGTGTGAAAAAATGGTAATGTTGAAAATCTGGATTGAAAATATGAAAAATTGGCGAAGTTACGAGTGTACGTAGAAACTGTGCAATGCACGCTCATAATGCAGTCATTTTTTGGAATTTTTTCACCAAATTTGCAACACGAGTTTGTTGGGATCCCACCTCATGAACAGTGGCACTGTAGTTTCATTAATAAGTCCCAAAAGATGATTCCACAGAGCAACCATGAAATCACCTTTCGGGACCGAGTAGCCAAATGATAGTGACAGTGCTCGTGAGGTGGTGTCCCAAGAACTCCACGTTGAAAATGTGGGGCCAAAATTCCTAAAAATGGCTGAGATATCAACCCATTGACTCCCATTATACAGCTTACCATCATTTCTTCAGTTTGCCGGTCAGCTTTGAAGAGTGCAGACATGTCCCGGTCCATAGAAGATCTCTGCTCCTGACCTCCAGAGGTAAGTATGGGGTATGGGGGTGCGGGGAGGTGGGTCTGCAGAGGGAGGGTGGTGGTGGTGGGAGAGGGGAGAATGGGGAGATGATGAGGGACTGTTTCTTTTTTACAGGGCCAAAAAAAAGACTTTGGGGATGGTTTTCTTTATTCTACAGGTTACCAAAAATATTTAGACACACTGCGGTAGGCTCCCAGTGTGCCACAATAGTTTCTGTGTGTGGGGGGGGGCATGCTGACATGGGGTCTAGGCACCCTGATGTTGGCACTTGAAATATTCGGGTGGATGGGGGGTCATCTGACACTGGGAGTGGGCACCCCTGTGTGGGAAACATAAAAAATTATTTTGGCACACTGGGGTGGGCTCCCAGTGTGTCACATTAATGGGGGGGATACACGCCAACATGGGGATTGGGCACCCTGATGTCGGCTTTCCGTGGAGTGTGTGGCAGGCGGCAGGAGCCGCCAATGTGGAAAGCCACACCACGGCTCATTTATTTATTGAAATGGTTCACCAGGAAAGGCACACTGAACAAATAAGATGCTCAGCGGAAGGAGCCGACAAGAACCGCAACTCTGGCCATGCGCATAACTGTGCACTGTAATGCACATGGCCGGAGTCTTATCAGCTGCTGCCAACAGAGAGAAGGTATGTCTGTGTGCCTGATTGCAAGGGAGGGGGAAGGTCCCCCTACAATGAGGAAACTGTCCTTCACCGCAGCGGCAGATTTATTTCAAGTGCTGTCCTCTCTCTCTCAAACTGCTGTCATAGACAGCTTGCTGATTCATTGGTGCCTGAGGGATGAGCCCCATAAAGAGTCAACTCATAACCATCCCTGATTGGAGTGGCGCTTTTCTTTCAAGTGAAGACCGCTTCTCTCAAACTGCTGTCATACACAGCTCACCGATTCATTGGTGCTTGAGGGATGAGACCTATAAAGCGTCAGCTGCATTGTGCAGAAACTCACATACCTCTAAAATGTCGTACTGTCCCAAGATGTTTCTTGCACATGCGCAGTGCGCATGCACTCAAGCAAACATAAAAAGGTTCCAAACAGGAAAAGAACAATCGACCTATTAGCCTCACCTCGACAACATGCGAAATATTAATGAAACACAAGCTACTTGAAACAATCTCATAGAAACATTGAAGTTGTCATGTCAACAGAAAAGGACCTCCTGGCCCATCAAGTCAGCCCTAAGGTCTCTAAATACTGTACTACCGTAGACCCTAATTGATCTCTGACCTTCCCCCACAGCCCTGTTACTAAGGTCCCCCTGTGTCTATTCCAAACATTTTGAAAGCTGTTACCATTTTGGTACCCACCACCTCAGCTATGGGTCTGTTCCAGATGTCCACTGCCCTTTCTGTAAAAAAGATTTTTCTTCACATCCCCTCTAAGTCTCCCCCCTTCCCATTTCATAACATGCCCCCTTGTACTTGAGCATCTCTTTCTGTGAAAAATGTCACCGTCCTGTACCTTATTGAGCCTTTTAGGTACTGTATAAGAATAGTTCTATCATGTCTCTCCTTTCCCTCCTTTCCTCTGCAGTATACATATTTATCTCCCAGAGTCTTTTCTCGTAGGGCTTCTGATGGGTTCTGTCAGAATATCGACAACAATGTTGTCGACATCCTGAACAGCGATGGGAACAATGCCGACTGTCAGCATTGTTCCCATTGGAACGAAGTGTGTTTTTGTGGAGGGCTTCACCACCTGCACTCCCCATGCGAGGGGCTGTGCCCCCCCACTCCTCCCCATCTCTAAATAGCCAACTCTGAGTCAGAGTTGGTTCGGGGTGGAGGGCGAAACACTGGGAGTCGGAGTGTTGTCGAACAGTGGGCCATCACAGCAACCTGGCGAGATTTGTCGCTGTGAAGGTCTTCACTGTTAGGATGTCATTGTGGGGGTGTGCTACCCTTCTGATGCAGGGCATGCACCATTTTGGTGGCCCTTCTCTGTACTGCCTCCACCTGATCCATGTCTTTCCTGAGATGGGGCCTCCAGGTGGGGCCTCATTATTGATCCATACAGGGGTAACACTATCTCCCTCTTTCTTTTTATTTTATTTTTATTTAAACTTTTGCATACCGGGTAAACAATATGAGCCAAGGCCCTTTTTCAAATGTGACCGGGGACCATAATCTACATTACAGTCAAGATGTAATACACAATACACATACACAACACAATACAAATATAACATAATGACATACAGACAATAGATTAGTAACAATTACACACCACTAAACTTAAAAATATTGTCTCACTGATGCCTTAAAAGCATGTTTTCTTTCTGCTGGTGATATCCCTCCCTATGCACCCCAGTATTCTACTAGCCTTTTCCACTGCCATATCACACTGCTTTGCTACCTTCAGGTCATCACATATTTATTTTATTTTTTTTTTTCTTTTAGTTTTTGTTGACCGGGTAAGTGCACTAGACAAATCCTGCCTATTTTCAGGCACGACCCGGGGGAAGGGGGATGCAGATGAATGCCAACTGATCTTGAACCAGATTAAGCTGTTGGTGGTATTTTGTTAGTGAATGAGGGAAATTTGGCCAGGACACTGGGGAAATTCCCCTGCTCTTTTCAATAAGTACCATGTGATCTTTAACATCCACCTGAACTACCACCAATCCAGGCAGATGGGACCTCAGTTTACCGTCTCATCTGAAAGACGGCACCTCAGAAGTGCAGCACCCCTCTCATGCTGCACTACAGTGTCAGTACTGGGATATTAACCCAAATGCCAGATATGGGAACTGAACCCACAGCCCTCTGATCTCCCAGCCTCAGAGGCGAGTGTGCTACATACTGAGCCACTGACACTGCTATGTGATATGCTATATATATTCAGGACTCTTTGCAAGTATACTACAATGACGCAGAAGCCTGGTTCACTAAGCACAGACTCGTAATTAATCTTAAAAAAAAAAAAACCATGCTCTTTGCCCACCCCCAAAATAAATCTAGTAATTATCCACTCCAAGTCCACTCCAGCTCAAAACTCCCAATTGAGCAAATTCACTCATATAAATACCTAGGGATAACTTTTGACCCTGCTCTCTCATTTCATGCCCACATCTCTGCCCTTGCTTCAGCCTCTAACACTCGGCTAGGTATTCTTTACCGTCATAAAAACTGTCTCCCCTCTGACGCCCTCTGACTCGCAGTCACGTCTTCTGTACTATCCCTAGTAGACTATGGCTTACCTGTGTATGGGGCTGCTGACCAGACTGCCCTACACAAGATCCACCTCACCTTAAACAAGGCATGTAGGCTAATAACTGGGGCACCAAGACTAACCCATACCTGCCATCTATACACCATGGCTATCTCTACTCCAACCTAGGCGAGCGCCTCAAATACCAAACCTGCCTCCCTAACTAAAAAGTGGCTCATGGTCTCCCACCAGGTCTGACTGCCTCTATCCACCGAACAAAACCCTCCAGTGCATACCCGACTCTCCTGCAAAACTGCACTGGTTGCCACCGAGGGCACCAACCTCGCTAGGGCAAAGGGCTTACCCCTACAGAGCCCCTTCTTGGTATAACTCTCTCCCCACCAGTATCACTGATGCCTCCATGATCTCTCACTTCAAAACCATCCTTAGAAAACACCTGCTCACTACATGCAGCTGTTGCTGCCTCTAAGTCATTTTCCAATTCTTGTCCAGACAAAGCTCCCTGATCGGCTCACAGACCTTCTGTCTATCTCTACCTATATTACGACTCTCTTCCCCACACTCCTCTACATTGATTTCTTCTGCCTAGCCCTGCCTATGTCGGTCTACTGTACTACTCGGCATGTATCGACTATTTACTATCAATCCTGTAATGCTCATCTGTAATTGTAATGGAATACCTTGTCTGACTTATGCTTTGCCAGTTTGCCTTGTCTCTTAACAGTACTCTGTATATATGTTGTTTGCACTGTTTTTGTCCTCTCAGTGATGAGGTACCTTTGTAAATGAGCCTCTGGCTCAAAGGTTGTTAAACTGATGTTCCAATAAATAAATAAAAATAAATAAATAAATTGCTATATGTTGACCCCCCAGATCCCTTTCCTGTTTTGTGGCTGTTAACAACCCCCCCCCAAAAAAATTATATGGTGCCTTGGGCTTCTGTGCTCCATGTGCACAATTGTTCACTTTCTGACATTGAAGCTCCATTGCCAAACGCTTGACCAGCCTTCCAGCTTTTTCAGATCTTCCCTCATTTTACCCCCTCCCCACCCATGTATCCACTCTGTGACAGATTTTTGTGTCGGCTGAGAACAGGCATACCTTTTCTTTCAGCCCCTCTGCGATATTGCTAATAAAGATATTGAAGAGGACCAGTCCCAGTGCTCACCCCTGAGGCACCCGTTCATTTTCTTACCTTCTTCCAAGTGAACTCAGTTCACCACCACCCTCTGAGTTCTGTTACTTAGACAACTTCATACCCATTTTAAACAAAGAAACATAGACTTTGATGGCAGATAAGGACCATTTGGCCCACCAAGTCTACCGATTTTCCTACCTATTGGATAAGCTGCAGATCATAGTTAACCAACAGCCTACTTCCTCCTACCCCCCACTATAATTGTCTTATGTCTGTCCCATGCATTCTTGTATTTCCCCACTGTTTTTGACCCCACAACCTCCTTAGGAAGGCCCTTTCATGCGTCCACCACCTTCTTTGTGAAAAAACACTTCCTTACATTGCATCTGAATCATCCCACCTCTTTCTTCAAATTGTGCCCCCTTGTTCTTGCACATCTCTTTTTCTGAAAGATGCTGCCCTCTTGGGCTTTGTTGATTCCCTTGAGGTACTTGAAAGTTTCTATCATGTCCCCCCTCTTCCTCCTTTCCTTGAGGGTATACATATTAGCTTTTTTAGTCTGTCTTCATATGGTTTCTGTAGCAGACCCTGCACCATTTTACTTGCCTTCCTCAGGACTGCCTCCATCCCGTCTATGTCCTTGCAGAGATGGAGTCTCCAGAACTGCATGCAGTACTCCAAATGAGGTCTCACTAACTATCTGTACAGAGGGATGACAACGTCCTGTTTTCTACTGGTGATGCCTCTCCCTATGCATCCCAGTATCCCCCCCAGCCATCCTTACTGCCTTCTCACATTGCTTGCCTAGCTTTACGTCATCTGATATGACTACCCCCAGGTCCATTTCCATATTTGTTGTTGTTAGTACCTCCCCCCCAGTTGTGTACTCTTCCCCTGGGTTTCTGTTTCCCAGGTGAATTACTTTGCTCTTCTTTGCATTGAATCCTAGCTGCCATACTTTTGAACCATTCCTCCAACCTTGCCAAGTCCCTTCTCATCCTTTCCACCCCTCCTTGTGTATCAACCCTGTTGCAGATCTTTGTGCCATCTGCAAAGAGGCATACTTTTCCTTTCAGTCCCTCTGCAATGTCACTTATAAAGACATTAAAGAGGACCTGTCCCAATACTGAACCATGTGGTACCCCACTAGTAGCCCACCTTTCTTCTGAGTGGACTCTGTTTACTATTACCCTCTGCGTCCTGTTGTCTAGCCAATCATTTACGCAGGCTACCACCCTGGGACCCACTCCCAGGCTGGCTAATTTGTTTATTAATCTTTTGTGTGGGATTGTGTTAAATGCCTTGCTAAAGTCTAGGTAGGCCATGTCCATAGCCCCTCCCTGGTCTACTACTGTGGTCACCCAGTCAAAGAAATTGATTAGATCCATCTGAAATGACCTTCCTGCTGTGAATCCATGCTGTCTTGGGTCCTGTGCCCCTCTGGCTTCTAGGTACTCAACAATTCTTTCTTTCTTTCAGAAGTGATTCCATCACTTTCCCTACCACTGAGGTCAAACTAACAGGTCTGTAGTTTCCTGCCTCTGCCTTGCTCCTACTTTTGTGAAGGGGAATCACATCCGCCTTTCTCCAGTCCTCATGTACCACACCATCCTCCCATGATTTGTTAAAAAGGGTAGTCAGTGGTGTCACTACCTCTCCCCTTAGCTCTTTCAGAATTCTGGGGTGAATCCCATCAGGTCTCATTGCTTTGTCCACCTTGAGTTTTAGGAGTTCTTTCAGAACCCTTTCTTCAGTGAATGGACTGGTATTGACTCCCCTATCCAGTGTGCTTCTATTGTTTGGTTCAGGTACCTCCCTGTTGAGTGTGTATTATTGAGCACTACAATGTGAGCGACTCAATAATACCACTCTCACTGTGAGCAAGTGCTGTAATACAGCTATATATCCTGTAGAACAAGGATTGCAAGGAGCTATCCTCACTTCTACAGGATATAGGATCATGTATGCCAAATGCTTGCTGAGCTGGCCACATAGCATGGTGGTATACATCACCACTTGTGATACCAGTAGACCCGGGTTCATGTCTGGCTTTGGGCACATAATTTTTTTTTTTTAAACGATAACCTGCCCCTTAGTCCGCACCTCCCTTGGAGTTGATTATTTTAGCTTGGGGGTGTGGGGGGCACAGCCCCCCACATAAAAATAGGCTCTTCTTTATTAGGAATATAAGTATTGTACCGACCTTCGCTAATAGCGACAGTTGCTACAATATAAGGCACCCTTTTGACCATGGGCTGTTTTGTGGTCACTTTATGTGATGGGAGGTCTTTCAGACTTGCCTTCATCACATAAAACCACCTCCTCCTCCTCTTCTTTTGTGAACACTGAACAAAAGTACTCATTCAGTATCTCTACCTTTTCACTATCACCCTCTGCCCACCCCACCCCTATCCTTTATTAAGACTTACTGTCCCTCCTTTGGTCTTTCTTCTCTCACTAATGCACCTCTAAATGTTTTATCCCCCTTCTTAACTAAGTTGGCTATGTTTTCCTCAGTTTGGGTATTTGCTATTCTGACTGCCTTCCCCACTTCTTTCTGCTTTAACTGACAGAGTTCTTTTCCCTGCTTCTTCTGTGATTCCTTATACTTTTTCTCCCTAACCTTCCCTGCCACCTCTTTTGAGAACCAATGTTTTTTTTCCTTCATTTTGTTTTGTTTATTTGCTTCACACAAAGGCTTGTTACCTCTGTGATGGCAGCTTTTATTATTCCCCATTGTTCTTCCACCCCTCTGTCCTGCCCTTTTGTTAGTGCATTCCTTAGGCACTCTCCCATTTTGCCAGAGTCAGCCTCCGAAAGTCCAGTACCCTTGCTTTTGTGTGGTTTGACTCTATGGCTGTGTTTATTGTGACCCACACAATCTTTGGACCCACTCCCAGCTGCCCAGCTTCTTTACCAGTCTTCTGTGTGGAATGGTGTTGAAGGCCTTACTCAAATCTAGGTAAGCCACATCCCTGGTAACCCAGTCAAAGAATTCTATCAGGTTTGTTTGGCAAGATCTCCCCCCTGTAAACCCATACTGCCTCAGATCATGCAGTCCACTGGAGTTAAGGTATTCCCCAATCCTTTCTTTAAGTAGTAGTTCCATAACCTTGCCCACCACTGAAGTCAGGCTTACAGGTCTGTAGCTTCCTGCCTCTTTCCTATTCCCACTTTTGGAAGTGGGACCACATACACCTTCCTTCAGTCCCCTGTAACTTCTCCTGTATTCAGTGATAGGTTGAACAAGGCCATCAGAGGTGTAGACAGTTCCTCCTTTAGTTTCTTCAGTATCCTGGGGTGAACACCCTCAGGCCTCATTGCTTTGTCTACTCTTAGTGTATCTAGTTCCCTGAGGACTCTCTCCTCTGTAAAAGGGCTAGTGTCCACTTCCCTTCCCCTAATGTCCTTTTCACCTGTCTGTGGCCCATCACCTACCCCTTCCTTTGTGAATACTGAAAAAAGTACTTGTTCAATATGTCTGCTTTCTTCTGGTCATCTTCCACACTCTCCCCCCTTCCCCTTTTAGACTTACTGTACTACCCGTCTTGTTTTTCTTCTTTTCACTTATGTACCTAAAGAATGTTTTATCTCCCTTTTTTAACTGACTTGGCAATGTTTTCCTGCATTCGTGCTTTTGCTCTCCTAACTGCCTTTCTTGCCTCCCTTTCTTTTTCCTGATAACTCTCCCTATCTTCTTCCTTCTGAGACATCTTGTAACTTTTGAATACCAGCTTCTTTTCCTTTACTATTTCTGCTACTTGCTTGGAGAACCATAATGGTCTCTTTTTTCACTTGCTCTTTTTAACCTGCCTGACACTGAGGTTAGTTACCTTCTCAATGGACTTCCTTATTTTTGGCTATTTTTCCTCTATCCCACCCATTTTCCCCTATTCCTGCTAAGACTTCCTTGAGGCACCCTCCCATTTTCTTGAAATTGGCCCTCCTGAAGTTCAGGACCCTTGTTTTAGTGTGGCTAGATTCTGGCCTGGTCCTCATGTTGAACCACACCATATGATGATCACTGGTCCCCTTGTGGCTTCCCACTGTGATGTCAGTGACATGGTCCCTGTTTGACAGTACCAGGTCCAGTATTGCTCCCTCATGAGTGGGTTCTTTAACTAGTTGCCTGAGGAATGCCCCCTGCAGGGAGTCTAGGATTTCCCTATTTCTAACTGTTACTGCAGCAGGGAGGCTCTAATCCACATCTGGTAGATTGAAGTCCCCCACAAGCAATACCTCACCCTTGTTAGCCACCCATTGATTTCTTCTATCATATCCTTATCTTCCTCCACCCCCTGTGCTGGAGGTCTGTAGATCACCCTGTTTGAATAGTAGTCCCCCTTTCTGTCTCCAGGGTGATCCAAAGTACCTCCGCTTCTCCATGTCCCCCCTGCATTTATATGACCTTTATGTTCTCCCTCACATAAAGAGCCACCCCACCTCCATTTTTTCCTACCTTGTCCCTCCTGTATAGAGCATACCTTGGTATGGCTACATCCCAGTCCTGGTTTTTATAGCACCAGGTCTCTATAATTGCTACTATGTCCAAGTCCTCTGCTACCATGGTTGCCTCTAGGTCTGCCCTCTTGTTGCCCAGATTTTGAGCATTTGCACACAAGGCTCTCGATTTTGTACTGCCACCTCCCCTCATCCTGCCCTTTTGCCCTCTCCCATTTCTTCCACTGTTGTGTTTCCTCCTGCCCCCTCCTTCTTCCTCTTGGCTGCCTTTTTCTGATTATTCCTTTTGGGACTCCTCACCCTCTGGGATTCTCACTGCTGACCCTGTAAGCATATGGGGGGGCAGACTATGTTTTCCTGCCTTATTCTGCCATCCCCCCATGACTGGTTTAAATGTTTACTTATGTAACATTTAAATTGCTCACTGAGGATCTCAGTTCCCCTCCTGAAGGGATGCAGGTCATCACCTCTGTACAGGTATTTATCCCTCCAGCTGGAGCCCCAGTCCTCAATGAATCTGAATCCCTCTTCTCTGCACCTTTTCCTCAACCATAAGTTGAACCCATGAGCCCGGCCACTTGCTAGTACCCTGAGCCACTAAAGCCGTAATCATGGTGAGGTCCTTACAAGCTCATCATAACATCAGAGCGCCCCTCCACTTCCTCTACCCTCCCTCTCCCGCTTGTTTGCATTATGTTGCCTGGGGAACTCCAAATAACTCTGTCTTTGTACCAGTACCCACTCTGCCTGTTATATTCTATACAGAACAATGTTGCATTCGTTTTACTTAGACTAGTGTCCTCACTGTTATCTTAGCCTCATAGCTTCGGCTCCACTGTCTATACATTGTACTGCCACACTAATTGTATTGTATATGTTAAACACCCTCAGTATGTATCTTGTCTTGTACTCTCCTGGGTCGTGCCTGAAAATAGTCACCTGCTGACTAGTGCACTTACCCGGTTAACAAAAACTAAATAAATAAGTCCCTGGTGCAGACCCTCCTGTCCTCCCTTGTCATGGGTAAATAACACCTCCAAGAAAGTAACAGATTGTGCTAATCATCTAATAACCCTCCCCAGTTTCCTGAACTCCTCCTTAACAGTTTCTGGACATCCCTTATCGCTAATATAGATTTAGAACAATATGGTTTTCAAAAAGGCAGACATACATCTACTACTCTGAGTTACTTCTATGACAAAATAAGTGCCTTATTAGACAAATCAGTGCGATGTGACATCATCTTTTTAGACTTTAGTAAGGCCTTTGGTTTGAGCCTCACTGGGCTCTCATTAAAAAACTAATAAAATTAAGATTCCACAGTTCTATAATTACATGGATTGATAGGTGGTTAACAGACAGGACACAGAGCGTTGTCATTAATGGGGAAATGTCCTGTGTGGGTGGAGTGACAAATGGAGTCTCTCAGGGCTCTGTTTTGGGCCCAACTTTATTCCAAATATTCATCTCTGATATGACAGCTAATAGATTAAATTGGACTGTGAGGTTTGCTGATGACGCAAAATTAAGGGGCACATGTGACACTCAAGCCAAAAAAAGAAGATATTCAAATGGATCTGGGCAAAATTAATGAATGGGTTGATCAATGGAGCGTGACACTGAACATGGACAAAAGTCATGTCATGCATCTTGGTCAGAGAAATCCACAGAATGCGTATGGATTGAGTGGGAGAGAACTGATGACATCCAATTGTGAACAGGATCAAGTGATTAGTGTGTCCAATGACTTTGAAAATAAACAACATACTATTCAAATCATCAATAAAACACGAAAAATTGTAGGGGCAATAAAAAAATATATAACAACAAGAGATGAACATGTTTTAATGCCACTTTCTAGGGCTTACGTCTGACTGCACCTTGAGTATGCTTCACATTTGTGGCGCCTGTTTAAAAAGAGTGAAAGGAAAGTCCTCGAGAGAGTACAACCAAGGTGCATTAAAAGTATATTCAACATTAGGGATAGTACGTATGAGGAGAGACTTAAATATTTGAACTTGATGTCATTAGAAACTAGAAGAATGAAGGGGTGACCTTCTCTTAATGTTTGATGTCATTAATGATTCCTACCTAATGGTTGAAATGGGCATTGAATTTAAAAGCTCCCTTATAGAAACCAGAGCACACCCATTACAAATTCAGGGCCTTAGTTTCAGAACAAAAAAACACAAATATTTCTATACCATGAGGATCATTAATTTGTGAAATAGATTGTCAATAGATATTATAATTAGCAAAACAAAACAAGAATAAAAAAATGATTGAATAAATACATTTTATCTAACTGTAAACTCTAATATTATGTTGAATGCGGTAACTTGGGAGCATCTATGGGCAAATTGCCTTATTACTCCTGTTTCCATCCTTAGTATGATTCTTAGCATGACAAACTGCCCATTTCAACCAGCAGCCACTGTCTTTGGCACTCATTTTGATTTATAAATCAGAATTTACCCCCACCCTGGTAGAGCCCTCCTCCTCCAGCACCAATTTTTCTTCAAACAAGTGCAGTTAGCATGGATGAAGATGACCAACACAACCCGACAATGTGGATTCGTACAGGGGAGATTTTGCCAAACCAACCTGGTCAAATTTTTTGATTGAGTAACAAGGTCTCTGGTTGTTGGTTGGCTGGTTGATGTCCTGTACCTGGATTTCAGCAAGGTGTTTGACTCAGTGCTGCACCGGAGACTGCTGGGCAAGCTGAGGAACCTGGGGGTGGAGTCAAAAATGGTGACAGGGATTGGGAACTGACTGAGCAGTAGGCAACAGTGGATGGTGGTGGGGGGTGAGCTTTCGACACCTAGGAGGGTCATTAGAAGGGTCCTACAAGGATCTGTTCTGGGTCCACTGTTATTTGACACTTTCATTTCAGACATTGAGGAGGGAGTTATGAGCAAAATGAGCCTGTTTGCTGATGACTCCAAACTAGGCATGGTGGTGGACAGTGAGGAGAAGTGGCGGACTCTCCAGAAAGATATGGAAAACTTTGAACTGTGGTCAGACACATGGCAGCTGAATTTAATGCTTGGAAGTGTAGTGTACTGCATTTGTGGGCTAAAAATACAGGGTACAGCTACCATTTGGGGTGGGAACAGTTGACTGTCTCAGATGAGGAAAAAGACCTGGGAGTTGTTATCACTGGCAAAATGAATCACTCAGAACAGCGCAGGAAAGGAGTGGCAAAGGCAAACAGAATGCTGGGGTGCATTGCTAGGAGAATCACTTCAAGGAGGGAAGAGGTTATTCTACCACTGTACAAATCCTTAGTGAGGTCATACTTGCAGTACTGTGTGCAGTTCTGCCATCCTTACCTAAAGAAGGACATCATACTCCTGGAGAGAGTCCAGAGGAGGGCATCTAAGATGATCCAGGGAATTGGGGAAAAGCCCTATGAGGAGAGACTTAGGAAGCTTAATATGTACTCCCTGGAGGACAGATGGGGCAGAGGGGATATGATCAAAACCTTTATATACCTGAAGGGCATCAACAGATTAAACACTGAGGGTTTGTTCAAATTAAAGAGGAAAGGACCATGAGGGGTCATAGCCTAAAACTGGTGAGGGGGAAGTACAGAAGAGAACTGAAGAAACATTACTTCATGGAAAGGGTGGTGGCACCTAGAACACGTTACCTGAGGAAGTGATTTCAATGGAATCAGTGGCAGGGTTTAAGAAGAGATGGGACAGGTTCATCATGGGCAAAGTACAGGTGGGAAGGGAAACCACCAATAAGGAGACTCTGGGTGGGAAACCTTGGGGGGGGAATAAGGGGAAGCAACAGTGACTGTACTGCAAACTGTATCTCAAGCAGACATGATAGACCTTAAGGACTAATTCTGCTGGCATTTTCGTATGTTCATATGCAACCCACCCTCCTCCATGGATCTTTCAGAGACCACACATCAGTGTTCCTGGTTTGGAGGAATAATTACCCCAAGCAGCCTTACAGGACTTTCTGGTCTTGCAACTACTCAGCCCTTGATGAGGGATCTTTCCTCCAACCATTATCAGAAGTAGACTGGACACAGGTCTTAGATGCCCTGGATTTAGATACTGCCCTTGATGGCTTCATTAAACATTTCCTATCTATAGCCAACAAGCATGCCCCTTTAAGGAAAATCAGGGTCAAAGGCCAGGACTCCAGGTGGCTAAATCCAGACATGAAAAGTCTTATGAAAGAACGAGATAGTGCTTGGTGTAAATTCAAGGATACTAACTTGATTACTGACTGGGTGAAATACAGGAACTTAGGAATAAGTGCAAAAAAGAGTTCAAGAAAGCCAAGAAGCACTATCTTCATACCCTACAAACCAAAAATCTATCAGACCTCAAGAAAATTTGGGCATAGGGAATACGGCTAAAGGGGTCAGTGAAATTACAGCAAATGAGATCTACCAGCCCACCGCTCAGGACTTGGCAAATGCCTTCAATGTCTTTTTCACTGATCTGCAGAGGTTCAAATCAGATACACCTAGCCCTGGGATTAAAAGCCAGAATGACCAGACAGGCCCTCTACAGGGTCCTGAATTTCACCATAAACTGGTATCTGGGGTGAAGTCCTAAAACTGCTCAGGAGCCTGAAGCCAGATGGCTCGGTGGGCAACAACAATCTGGAGCCAAGACTACTCAAGAGTTCTGCCCCTGTCATTGCGGCACCAGTAACTTGGCTATTTAATAGGTCACTGCTTGATGGGAAAGTACCTTCCCGATGGAAGGTTACACTGGTAACCCCTATTCCCAAGGCAGGGTCACATGAACAGATGGAGAACTACAGACCAGTCTCCATCCTCTGTACCCTGAGCAAACTGCTGGAGAAGATGGTCTACCAGCAGGTCCTCACTTACCTGGAGGAGCATAACCTACTGACAGCACAACAACATTGCTTCAGGAAGAAGCATGGTACAGAAACAGCCCTGGTAAGCTTCATTGTGGCTGTCTATGCAGCCCTAGATCAAGGCCAGCTTTATGGTGCGGTCTTCATTGACCTCACCAAGGCCTTTGACCTAGTGGACCACCGGCTCCTCATGGGATACCTGAAGGCCCTGGATCTAGATGCACTAGCTTTGCATTAGTTCTCTGACTACCTTAATGGTAGGACACAAATCATGCATTGGCATGGTGCCAGATCTGACGAGCACCCAGTAATGGATGGAGTCCCTCAGGACTCCATTTTAGGCCCCCTATTATTTTCAATTTTTATGAACAGCCTACCACTACACTGTGGTGGGGCCAAGGTCACCTTATATGTGGACGATGCTGTGTTGTACTGAATCTGCTGTGACTCAGCGTCCCTAAACTGATTGCTGAGCCAGGATGTCTGTACCCTTGAAAAATGGTTTCAGGCTAACAAACTAGTTCTGAATGGCAGGAAGACCAAGGCCATGCATTTTGGCCCTACAAAGCTGGGCACTAATAGGTCTCACCTCTTGTCCCTCTTACTCTCCAATGGGTCTGAGATTGAAGTGGTAGAATGTATAAAGTACTTTGGAATGTACATAGACCAGGATATGTCATTCAAAAAACATATTGATCACCTAACCAAAATGGTAAATCAGAAACTTGGCCTCCTATTTAGGTTTAGCCCTTTCCTATCCAAGGAGTCTAAACTAGTGATTAGCAATGGAACTATCCTCCCCACTCTGTTCTATGGCTCGACTCTGCTTCAGCCATTAAGGTCTACAGAAATGCAGTGTCTCAGAACTCTATACCATATAGTCAGTCACTTTTCTGCTGGACCACACCACATGGAGCACCACTGTATAGAAGGGAGATTGGCATGCCCTTCACTCCATCTGGCTTTCAACTTACAGCAGCCAGATGCTCCACCAAGTCTGGGGAGACTATTGTACCTAAAACTGAATGGCAGAGAACTCAGATCATCAGATTGCAAACTCCTGGAAGTTCCCAGAGCTAGATCCTCTCAAGGTCAGCGATCCGCTAGAAAAGCCCTCCTAATCTCTGAAACAATCTCCCAAGAGACCTTCAGGATTGTGAATCACTTGATGGGTTCAAGAAAGGAATAAAAACACCTGAGTGGACTGAATAACTGCTCCTTCTACCGCTAAACTCCCACCTGGAACTTTAAGTGGGAGATGCCAATTTAACCTCTAAACTCTTATAGGCCTATCATGTTGCAGCCCTGCTCTGGCACCTATAAACCAGACCGATGTAATAGTTCCCATGCACTTGGGTATGTCTGACATGTTGTAAATGTCTGTACCTAACACTCATTCAAACTAGAAGTTGTCAATTGTCAAAGGTTTGTAATTGGAACTCTTGGTACTTTTTTGCTTCCCCCTAGGTAGAGTACTTGTAACCAATTCTGGGTCACCCTTGAAAAAGGGACTGTCATGGTCTTAGCAGGCCTACCCAGTTACCAAAATTTAAATAAAATAAATAAATGGCTGGCTGTCTTCTCTGAACGAAAGTGCTCCTGTGCTTGCACACAGCAAACACAGATGATTACATGATCAGCTGGTTTTACTATGCAAGCAAGCACGGGAGTGCTTTCATTCAATATAAGGCAGCTGGCTGTGGATGTGAGTGGGTTGTACAGGTCACCCACCATTGGAGTTTTTATGTTTTAATAATCAAAAAAATATGAAATTGTGGGTACTGTGAGGGAGTAGAGGGGATTGGAATTATAGCAGAGGGTGGGGGGGTTGAGGTTTGCGTATTTTAAAGGATTAGGCTGAGGAGAAGGGTGGGGGGCTGTTGCTTCATCTTTTTTTTTTACACACACACACAAACACATGCACACACACACACACATATACACACAATGAATATGAATTATGAATACCCAAATATTCGAGGGTTTGAATATAATGTAATAACATATTCACCCAGTTCTAGTACATTACACTGTACCCTTTCTCGACAGTACAGATCCTGGGAAATAATATCTGTATAACCCTGGAAATGTTTTATGGGCTTTAGAGATGGTGTGAGGGTGGCAGTATATATATAACAGTGACCCTAAGGAGGAGCCCAATTAGCACCAGAGGGGGAGGGATTGCTATATCATTGCAGCTCAATGCCTGGCTCTGGGTGTTTTTTTTTTCAACTTTCTTTATGCCCCCTACTCACCAGTCTCCTGGCCTCTCTCCAGTGTGGGCTTTCAGGTACAGCCTTTCTCCTGCACACCTGAAGCCTCCCAACTGACTCCTGGCTTGGGTCCATCAGCACGGGGTCATAATTTCACAAGACATTATACCACAGCAATATACTACACTGCCAATACAGCGCAATATATGCCCAGTGGCATAAATCTTTTTTTTTTGCAGGGGGGCACCACCCCCCACACCCTCGTTATGGTGGTCTGCACCCCCGAACCCCCCCCAACTAAAATATCTAACTCGGGGGGTTAACAGTGAATATCGCACAAAGTGCAAAAAAGTAAAAATCTATGCATCTGGGATTGGGAATCGAAACCCAGTCCCAAACGCACTGCCTGCCTCCCTCGCTGCCAGTGGCTTATCCCATTGAGCCACAGCACCTGCTCAGCAGATCCTTGTCCCAGCAGGATCCTTATCCTGTACAGGGAAAAGTGAGAGGGTGCACTACCACGCATACATCCTATGGTGGTTTTGTACCCTCTCGCTGTACTCTACCATGCTATTCCTACTACGCGTTCATGTTGTACACTTTATTATATATTGACCCAGTAGGGTGTCCATCTCCTCTCCATCTCCTCTGGCCACCCAATCCCCCCCGGCTCTGAGCCCCCCAGGGCATTACTGCTGACTCCTACTGGTGCTGTATCTAGAATCTAGTAGAGCAACAAGGGAGTGGAGGGAGAGCCAGTTGTTGGTCTGCAGGACCCAGTACTCTGTGTGTGGGCCATCCCACTGGACCCACCTTCACCTACCAGGTGACAGGGGCTGTTTTGCTTTTCTATCCTCCCCGGCTTGATAGTGCAATGCGCACTGGCACGAGATGTGCGCACTCCCATGCATGTTCACAGGAGCGCCACTGCAACCAATCCCCTTACTGGAGATCCCAGCTGTTGCTGCACCCCCAGGCTGCACTGGGGGGGGTGTCAGACAGTGGGACCTGCTACCCCAACCCCCCCCAGGAAAGGAGAACTGTCCTCCAGACTCTCAATCCTTTCCTTCCCTACTGATGCCTGATGACCCGAATCCGCTCCAGAATCCAGGTCGCTGATGTGGCACGAGGTAAGGCGTCCAGTGCCTTAACCCTCTGTGTAACCAGGCTAGCTTGGTTCTGGGTGTTAGCAGTCAAGAGATGAAGTGGGCTGGTTGAAGATAATATGCTTGGAGTGGTAGGTGTTCAGTGTTTAGGGCTATTAATTGTGTAGGGAACCCCTAGTAATTCAGGGGATTGGGGAAAACCCTGTGTATGGAGGGCTCCTAAAAATAGATGTGTATCCCCTGAGGAGCCAAGTTCGTCTCTAACTGTGGCTAATAAATGTTCTTTATGCAGGCGCGATCTCAGTTTGAGTGGAAAATAGTTTTATTAGTTTGTTGCCCTATGTTATAGTTAGCAACTGCTATTAGGGACCCCCAGCTATCCCCCAGTATCCGGAAATGTAAGATAACCCGGGTCCATACCCCATCCAGCAGGTGGGATCCATAGTAACTGCTCTTTGGCCACTGGCTACATTTGTATTAAGCGTTATCCTGCATTTCACTGTCAAATCCAGTAGTACAGTAATGGATGCTTGTCCTTCTGCAACTCCTGTGCACCCGCCTCTGAATCTACCTTCCTGGCAATCTTTGTGTAATCTGCAGACTTTGTGACTCATGATCTTACCCCTTCCTCCAGATCTTTAATCCATATTTCATATAGCACTGGGCCCAGTTCCAAGCACTGAGGCATGACACTCACCACGTCCCCCTAGTCTGACACCTCCTTGTTAACACATGCCCTCCACTTCTTCCTCAACAACCAGCATGCCACAGTTTACTGCTGTTACATGTGAACATAGATGTCTCCATTTGAAAATCAGTTCTGAGTATAACACTTTACCAAAGGCCTTTCAGAAATCAAGATAAACAACGTCCACAGGATACCCCGTCTACCTCTCCAGTCGTCCTTTCCATAAAGGTTATGAGATTCATCTGATGCAACTTTCCCTAATATCATGCTGGTTATCCACCTCCATACTATACCTTTCTGGGTGATACACAATCCTCCTTTTTTAAAAGTTTCTCCAACATATTAGCTACCACTAATGTTAAGCTCACAGGCCTATAATTCAACTGCTCTGTTCTCACCCCACATGTATACAGTGCAGTAACATTTGCCTGTTTCCAAATGGCTGGTACCACTGCCTATATTTGAGATGTATCACCTCCACCACCTCTATAAGCACCCTTGGGTGTAACCTATATGGTCCCACTGACCTGTCAATCCTCAATCCCAACAATTCCTCCTTTACTTCCTCTCTTAATATAGTTCATATGTTCATGGGATAGTACAGTCAGATGGATACCAAGGGTTTTACAAGTCTGACTGCGGCTACTCAGAACCTATAACCTTAAATTCTCATTTCACTAGCATATACATTCAATTTCATTTTAAATTGAATAAGACTACCACTGGGGATAATACTGTTAAGTAAGCTGTTCCATGTTTTAGTAATTCTAGGGAGAAAAGGGCAGACTGGATGGGCCAAGCAGTCCTTATCTGCCAACAAATTCTATGTTTCTATGTTTCTCTCCGAGTATAATACTTATACCTTTTTACAGTGTTAAAATGTTTCCCTTCTAACTAGTGGCAGTGACTTCTTGCTGTTGCAATCCCCTCTTTAAATTTTAAATGTAGACTAATTAAAAATTTAGTATCATTGAGAGACTTGAAAAGTAGAATAAGCGCCCCTCTAAGGCACCTTGTCTCAAGAGAAAAGAGGTTTAGTATCTTGTTTATTGACTATAGTGCAAATCATTTGAGCTCTTTATCATTCCATTCATTCTCCTTTGTACACCGTCAACTCTTGCAATATCCTTTTTAGGGCTGCAGTGAGTGTAGCCCTGCAGAACTTTTACTATGAGAAAAGGACTCCTGCATTCCTTGTGACCGAACAACATGTTGGAGTTCCAACACAGTCACCTCCGCTTCTGTGAAACACTCCACTCATTGCCTCTATAAGCAGTCGCACTACACTATTTTTACTGTCGGCAGTGTTCTGTTACTGACACTCCCCTTCCCCATGCACTACTGCACATGCATGCTTATTTGTGCCTTTTTCTTTTACTATATTTTTTGTTTCCTCCCCCCTTCTGACCCTCCCTCTCAGCACCCACCACCCCACTTCCCCCCCAGAAATGTAACAGTGGCACTGGGGGCTGTACAATCTCCCAGTGCAGGAATCCTCGTTTGCACCTCTCTGTGCACTACCATGTATGTGCACTTATTTCTGCCTTTTATTTTTAACTATATTTATTGTTTCCTCCCCCATCTGACAATCCCTCTCAGCACCCAACACCCCACTCCTCCCCAGAAATGTAAGCATGGCACTGGGGGGTACCCAATCCCTCAGTGCAGGAATCCTTGTTTGCACACACACACCCTCATGCGCTAACGTGCATGCATGGTTATTTGTGCCCTTTGTTTTTACTTTATTTACTGTTTCCTACCCCCACCTGACCCTCCTTCTCATCACCCACCACCCCACTCCCCTTGAAATGTTACAGTGGTGATGGGGTGCCCAGTACCCCAGTGTAAGAATCCTCTATTTATTTATTTTTTTACTTGAAACAAAAAAAAGTCCATCAATGTCTTTTGTGGCCATTGCACTCCCTCCCCAACTGACCCTCCCACTCAGCACCCACCACTCTGCACCCCCCAAGCCCTTATTTACCTATCGGGGGGGCCAACACTGTAATCCTCTCTGGATCGCAGACACATCTTCACTCTTCAGAGCCAGACCACAAACTGAAGAAACAGGTATGTGGTTCATTGTATTTCAAAGGTGTTATGAACTTAGTAGCATAACTTTGCCATTTTTTATATTTGTGGCCCAAATTTGCCTTTTTTGGGACCCCGCCTTATGAACAATTGTATTATTATTAAGCAAATCTGTCCCGAAAGGTGATTTTGAGGTCCATGGGCAAAATCACCTTTTAGCAGGAGTTGAAATTTTTCTCTGTCCATGTCCATGAGGTGGGATCATAAGAAGGCTATGTTGAAAGTTTGGTGTAAAAATATTGAAAAACAACAAAGTTATGAACCTACATTATGTGTGGTTCATAGTTCAGTGCTTATGTAACATATAGTGGAATGATGTAGATGGTTGATGGATACAGAGGCCAGCATAGAATGATTTGTGCTTAGGTACTTGGATGCTTGAATTGAGTTGTTTGATAATATTTGAAGGTTTTGGCCTTTCTCTGTATCCCACCTGTAGGAAGGAAGGAGGCTTGATTAGAATTATGGAGCCCCCCGTGGGATAAGAGTGCCGCAGAAGGAGGAGGTGTTGGGGAGGTTGGTGGGTGAGTGTGACTCACTCTAAGCAGAGGCGGAAGTCAGATGATCTATTTAAATAGGCTGTGGGGGAGGAGCTCTTCCCCCACATAATTACAGGCAAGCCTTTCAATTGAATTTTGCAAATGCAGACTTGTAACTTTGGTAATTTTCAATATTTTGACCTGAAATTTACAATATAGCAATATCTTTACAGCACCTCATGAATGTGACAGCTGTCATTTTTCAAATCCTGGCCAAAATGTTCTTTCAGATCCCAAATGGTGATTTTGTGGTCCCTATGCCAAATCACCTTTCGGGCAGGAGTTGAAAATTGTCTATGCCTTTGTTCATGAGGTGGGGGTCATAAGAATGCTATGCTGAAAGTTTGGTGTAAAAATATTTAAAGAAACAGCACTGTTATGAGCCTACATTGAATTTTGTGAATGCAGGCTCATATCTTTGGTAATTTCCAATATTTTTACCCAAATTTACAACATAGCCATTTCTTTACAGCACCTCATGAATGTGACAGCTGTCATTTTATCAGCTATGGCCCAAAATGTATTTTTGCATCCCAAAAGTTGGTTTTGCAGTCCCTGCATGAAATCACCTTTTGGGCAGGAGTTGAGCATTTGCCCTACCCTTTTTTATGAGGCATGTCATAACAAGGCTACAGTATGTTGAAAATTTGGTGTACAAATATTATGAAACAACACATTTATGAGCCTACAATTACATTTTGCTAATGCAGACTTGTTACTTTGGTAATTTTCAATATTTTTACCCCAAATTCCTCCCATGCAGCCCTATCGGCTCTGGCGAGATTTTGTTTTGTTAAGGAAACAAGAAATGAACACAGCTCTCAACATGTGGCCTTACCAAGGAGTTCTAGACAAACATAAGCACCTTCCTGTTTCTACTTGTAAAATTCCTTCTTATGTTCCCTGTAATCTGGTGTGCTCTTTTAGTGACCAGTTTGCAGTGGGCACTGGATTTGAGGTGAACAGTAACTAGAACAGCAAGATCCTTTTTGTGATTACTCTTTGTTGGCTGGTCATCCCCCAAGAAGTATTTAAAGCATTTATTCTTTTTACCAAGGTGCATTACCACACATTCATTGTGGTTAAAGACCATAGAGTTGCCTTTAGCCTTTTTATTTAAATTATACAGATTGTTTTGCATTAGCAAGCTGTCTTCCTCTCGGCTCATGACTTGTGATTATAGTGTCATCAGCGAATTTTGCAGAGCAGGCACTTAAGTTACTTGTCATATTGCTGACAAAGATGTTAGAGGGGGCATAGAGCACAGCCCTGGAGGGACTCCACTGCTAACATCCCCAGGATGAGCTGTGCATATTAGTGACTACTTTTGTCTGGTATGATAACCAGCCATTAATCCATGAACACAAATTGGATTTAAGACTCGGCATCTCCAGCAAAGAGATTAATTTGAAATGGGGACAGTACTGAATGCCTTAGATAAATCCAGGTGCACCACATCAGCAGGGATGCTATTGTCAAGAGCTTCACTAACAGGCTTGTAGAAGCATATTAAATTGGTTGTGCAAGACCTGGCATTTTTAATCCGATGTTTGGAATCATCAAGAACACCCTTTGTGTCCAGGTACTCTTTGATTTATTCTTTTAATACAGATTCTGTGAGTCTGCTAATGGTTGACTTACTGGTCTGTAAATTGGGACATTGCTTTTCCTAACCTTTTTGTGAAGCAGAAATTACTAGGGCATATCTCCAAGCCCCTGGGACTGCCTTTGTAAGTGCCTGGAAGCAAAGATAGACTAAGCAGGGACTATCTGGGTACATCGGGTAAACCAAACGGTCCTTTTCTGCCAACAAGTTCGATGTGTCTGTGTTTCTATGATTGCAAGATAATATTACTGATAGGATCAGCTAATTCATCTGCACATTTTTGGAGGATTCTGGAATGCAGTCCATTGGGCCGAGGCGTTTTGTTTGGTTTGAGGTTATGTAAACATTTTCTGATACTGGTACTGGTTAAACAAGCCAAGAAGGAGATATGAGGGGTACATTTTAAAACCTGAACACTGCTCTTTTTGCCAAACACACTGCAGAAGTAAGTGTTACAGATCTCAGACAAAACCCGTTATTATTGATATGGGCACCATTATTATCAAAGGACCCACCATGCTGTGGGAATTGTTTACTTTATTAATGTAATTGTAAATATATTTGGATTGTTTCTTCAGTTCAGGTCCACTTCCTCTCAAGATCAATTTCAGCTCATCTAATGGATGCCTGGCACTTCTTTTTATTGGTAGAAGAAGAAGGAGGAGGAGGAGGAGGAGGAGAAGGAGAAGAAGAGGAAGAGGAAAAGGAAGAGGAAGAGGAAGAAGAAAAAGAAAAAGAGGAAGAAGAAGAATTATTTATATAGAGCTTTTTGGTGAATGGAGTGGTTGGTTCCTTTCAACTCAGAGGGGTGGGTCAGAGTAGCAAGATGGCTGCAACGCTGCCCAGCTCCTTGAGGTTCTGTCTTGCAAGCGGTGCTTGTTTCAAAGCTCTAGTTTTAGTTATTTTGGAGTTCCATTTAGCTGATGAATGAGACTCATTTTATGTCTGCATTTGGTTTGTGTTGCCATTGACACTTTTGACCTGTTACCCGGAGTAGTGCTGGTCTGAGCTCCTGGTTGAAGTCGGATGATGGGCAATGTTGAGCTGTATAAAACTCAATGGAGCGAGTCAGTCAAAAGAAATGTAGCAAAATAAAGCAAGTTAAAGGTAGGGACAAGACAGAAGTTCCCTCTCATCTCCCTCAACTAAGTCATTGGCTCATTGTATTTAGGCAATGAGTTAAAGAAATGCAGGTGTACAGAGCCGGGCAGTGCTGTGGTCTTGAGTATTTAGTGAGCGGTGATGTGAAGTGCAGATGGGATCCCTGACTGGGGTCAGCTTAACGCTATAATGCTGCTCTGTGTTATTAAAGGTTTTTCTCTTTTTGTGTCCGCAGTCTCTACCAAGCTGGTCATGGTATTGTGTCCCTGCAAACAGCATTTTAATTAAATGGCTGGTGTCCTGAAAATGTTTAGGACAATCCTCGAAGCAACAAGAAATGGGTGTGAAGTATTACTGGAATGATGGGCTGAAGATTTGGAAGATTGTGCTTCATTGGGAAAGTTGGAGAGCACTGCTAGTGCTGAGAAGTCTAAAATATTTAATAAAAGGTATGTCAACGCTGCCTTGGGGGTGGGGGGGGGGTTAGATGGCTTTAAAAATGAGTGTCTAAATTACTATGCTCAGTGAAGTGACCTCTTTTGTTTTTCAGGACCTGAAAGTTTAATGGATGCCTAGGAAAAAACATTCTGCCATGTAAAAGGCAAGGCCAAAAAGATAGAGAACGAGTGCAGTTGCTGACTATAAATGTTTTGGGGGAATATTTTACCAGAGACATAAATAAGGAGATAAGTTAAATCATTCTGCAACCCACACAAGAATGCTATTTAAAGTGTTGGTGGAGGTAAAACTTCTAAAAGGTTATTTTGAATCTTTTTTTCCCCTGGATGGTAAGTAACAAGGTGCTTCAGATACTATGGGCCAGATATTCAAAACTTGGCCCCAGGGCTAAATTAGCACTGCCCGGTGGGCAAACATAGCTCGAAGCAAAAAGCTAGCAATATTCAAAAGGAATAACCCAGTGAAAAACCCACTGAATATAGCATGCAAAGGAAGCCGGGCAAACAGAGCCTGGAGTGCAGGGCAAAAACAGCCCTGCAATAAGACAGCACTGAATATAACAAAGATGACAGCACTGAATATAGCACTCAGTCAGGTAGTGCAAACACCCAGAGGAACACAGTGCAGAGGTAAGCCTGCCACGCCCTGGAGCACATGCAAGGAAGAACAGCCCTGTAAGTGACCCCAAGAGCAGACAGCAGAGCAGAACTCAGAATATGCCTCACACCCAGCCATGGCAAGGTCGAATAACACCCAGGACCCCTGAATGGAAACCAAAGCACAGGAGAAACCCATGTAAATCCCATGCACCCAAAAACGACATTGGACACAGTAAGGTCGTGAAAGTGGAATGTAATAATGAATAATGACAAAATAAAGGCAATATAAAAAAAAAACAGAACAGCAACAACAAGAACAACAATATATACAACAAACAGTGATGGAACAACGGTAAGACAAATACTACAACTACTACATATTCAATTACAACTACTACTTCTTCTACTACTGCTACTACAACTAGTAGTACTACTAATACTATGGCTACCAATGTTACTACTACTAAAACTACTACTGCCACAACTACGTCTACTACTACTACAACCATTACACTACACCACCTGCTCTGTGGGGGGGAGGGGGGAGCAGCAAGATGGCCGTGCTGCTGCTCTGCCAAACGCCTCGATATCTGAGCACTCCTAACTAAACTAAAGATATGCGTACTTCATCTGATTTTTTTCTGTGTCTCAATAATTTATGAATTAAACTAGTGTTATTTTTTAATCAGAGACAAAGTGGGGACTTCAGTAACGGCTTTCGCTACTGAGTAATGTCGTTTGGCTGACGTCTAAACGGATCGGCTGTTTCTTTTGCTGACCCTCCAATTGACAATAGGAGTGCAGCACATTAAGTAATGTAGCTCCCTCTCTCTTCCTTAGCAAAATGTTATTACTGACACTCTCAAGCAGAGTTTGTTAAATAATATAGAACTCCGAGTCTGTAAACCAACAGATTTGGAGTGTGATGCTAAGGTAATTAAAAAGCCGGCGGGAACTTGCGGAGCAAGAGAGTTTTCTATTGCCTTACTCTAGCCGAAAGAGTTGGGGCTAAAGTGTCATGTTTTTTTGGAATGAAACTGGCATTATTATTTGCAATTGGCAGTTACCGATTGCGTAAATGATAGAATGGATTTTTTAGAGCCCGTCAATGACAAGTTGAAATTGTGGACTCATAGCTATAAGCCACTGAATATGGCATAGGATAAGCAAGATTTTCATGCAAGATGAACCTGGAAGAGGAAGCTTGGAACTTGAGTCGGCGTCGGAATATAGAGGTACTATGGTACAGACAGGCCTATTTTGGCCTACTAAAGGTATACCAGCATTGTCATGGGGCTGGGGTTAAAATATTTCGGTTTACCATTCTAAATTTACTGCTCTTAGTGGAGCGCTTTTATTGTTATTTAACAGGTGTTCCTCATCGCTCCACTTAAGTGAGAGAGGAGTTGGCAAGAGGAGTCCTCGACATTTAGATGTTCTGAGTGCTGCCTGGAGGTGGAGTAGACTCCCAGAATGGGAGCTTATCCTGGGAAATAGGTTACGACTGTATTTATGAAACACAATGGTTGGAATCAGTGGAGAACGGACACTTGCAGAAGGGGGTAATCCCCTGTAAGGTATTGTAAAAACCTTAAAAAGGTCCTGTTCTTTTCACAATATCTGGGGTTTATAAGACAGCGGTTGCCTTATATAACCTAAAAACATTTCTACCTATATAACCCGTGGACTCACGGATCTGGGACCATGTGCTTTGTTAATTCACTCTAAATCCCAGAACTTTCGAATATTTTAAATATACAAAAAAAAAAGGAGGAGCCAGACAAACTTCAACCATAGAAGGAATCGACAGAAGTCTACATTCAGTCCATATTATCAGCCACTATTAGACTAATTTTGTGCTCCCACTGTGCCTGTATAGGGGATAGACTCAATTTGCTTCGAAAACACCATTGCATAAGTAGCCCCTAATATATTAAATATTTTTTGAAAAGGGACTAGCCATCCAGCTAGACAGATTACTCGATGGATGCTTGAAAAGATGTTTAAGGTCATTCAATGTTTTTCTGGGCTTCTACCGATTTTTGAGACTCCGTAGTATAAAAAGGAGCTGCTGAATTTATTTACTATTTTAAATCATGGATTCCCTATAAGAAGAAGGCTTGAGTACTTCATTACCTGACATAAAAATAAATGGACTCCGGAAACTGGAGCCACATTGCTGTATATTGGAATCTTTAGAATGTCTAACTGAAAGTTTCATCTCATCATGGGACATTTAGAGAGATTCTATAACCTTTAGTGCCTGCAAACTATCAAGGACTCCAGGGTTAATATGGAGCTTTTACTTTCGTGCAAAGTGATGGACTTATGGATGTAGTGAGCCTTTCTTTGATAAGTTAAATTAACTCTTTTCTGTACTAAAGTGCATATCTTATTTATTTTATAATCCAGCTACTCAGGCACTTTAGGTATTGGCCTTAACCTGTCAGATATGCTGGTTGATATGACTGTTTAATTCTGTTTTTAGGAATTATAATATGTTTTAGGTTTAGTATTTAACAGGAACAGCTGGCAGACTCAAATATAAATTGATTTCTTTTGCTGCAGCTGTGTGTACGGTAAAGAGCAGGTATCTACTGTCTGGCACCCTGCTGCCCTCAAACATAAATAACGGTAGAACTGCTCTACTGTTGAGGGGCATTACAATTTCTATGCGCTTCCTTCTGGTTAAAAAGTTATAGCACCCCAAAGTTGCACCCCCATGAAAACAAAGCCTTGTCAGACATGCCTCCTTTTGTGATGTCAGAAAATGAATACTGAGGGTGCATGTCATTAACCTGTATGTATGCGATAGTCCTATGCCGTTTAGTACTATTTAGTGGTGCCATGTAGA
This sequence comes from Neoceratodus forsteri, assembly GCA_016271365.2. Classification (NCBI taxonomy): domain Eukaryota; kingdom Metazoa; phylum Chordata; order Ceratodontiformes; family Ceratodontidae; genus Neoceratodus; species Neoceratodus forsteri. The sequence goes on along the minus strand of CM028134.1, from coordinate 1,101,223,183 downwards.
CAAATCAAAGCAGCCGCTGGAGTAACAGTCCCTGTTTACTGGAGCGGTCACTTTGATTGTTCCAAGTGGCAACTCTAAATAGTACTAAACATCATTGACAAATGGCACCAATATAGATCTATGGAGCACACACAAGCAGCCTTCATTTTCTGACATCACAAAAGGAGGTGTGTCAGACAAGGCTTTGTTTTTATGGAGGTGCAAATATGGGGTGCTATAACTTTTTAACCAGAGGGAAGCGCATAGTAATTTTAATGCCCCTCAACAGTAGAGCAGATCTACTATTATATATGTTTGAAGGGAGCTGGATGCCCGACAGTACGTAGCAGCTCTTTAAGATGATATAAGACAACACATTAATTGAGATACCACCAGAAGGTTATTGTTCTGACACAAGGTTATCATAATAGAATCTTGAGTGCCAGCAGTTTTTAGAGTCAGATTGAATTGATATATTTATTTCCTTTTGTTTGTTGCATTTTGACAGAAGTCTGCAACACAAAGGTAATTTCGTGTATCTAATATTGAAGCTCTAACTGTGCTGCTGTGTACTGTGCATGTATTTGTGTTCTAGTTTTACTTTTTTAGAATATTGTAATGGTTTATGCCGAACAATAAACTTTTTCATGGATTGATTGATTGAGACTACTACAGCCATTAACATACCCAACTCCACCACCATTACTACAAAACACTAAAGAACCGGAATGAAAACATACACTAAATGCAGGTATGATAACTGAAATGAAAAAGAAGGGAAAGGGGTAGGGGACACAGAAATAAAAGAGGAACAGAAGGCGGCAGCAAAACAAGCAGTCCATTGGGGGGGCAAAACAAACGGAAAGGGGAACGGTGTCGCTGCTGCATGCCCGATGGTTCCGGCTGTCTCACCTCCAGCACAGCAGCCACCCTCCTTGTCTTAGATATCAGCACCGCCTGCTGCTCAATAATGGTTCTCTGTTGCTGGACAAGCTTGCGCAGGAGGTGATCTGTTCCCTCCAACTCCTCTGGCCTGGTCACTCACAAGGAGGATCTCCGGAGGAAGGGGGTGCATTTGAGGATAGGAAACCAGCAAGGAGGCACAATGCAGCCACGGGTGGCAACACAGGGATGGACAGCATGACCCAACAGCCATGCCCATGTGGTGATGTGGAACACAATGGAATGCACACCTGACAGGTGCCTGCAGGTTGGGGCTGGATGACAATAACTGACAACCCAATGGACATGGATATTCGTGGCAGGCCGCTGACAACACCACAGCATAGTGGACACCACCCAACCCAGCACTGCATACAGTGAGACTGTGCTGCCACACAGGCAGGCCCTGAGATGGCAGCAACAGTGGGCCATACGATGACATGCACATGGGCTGACACATGTTGGGACATGCTGCCCATAGGAACTGAACAATGTAACACAATGCAGAGCACAACCACAACTGAAATGGGCACAGCAACAACATGATACAATGGAATGCAGCCTGTATGATAGCACAGCAAGGCATGTGGCGCAGCCATCACACACTGCAGCAGCATGCAGAACGCAGGCATGCATGGCAACACCCATGGTGCACACGGCCACAGGCCATGGTAAACCAGTGGCAGGACAGCAGTGGGCCAAACACATGCTCAATACAGTGCCGTACAAGTGGCCATGGTATGGCAGGTGCCACACACACCACTGGTGGGCACAATAATAGGCACAAGAGTGGCACCAATGCACCCCATACCACCATAGTCCACCATTCCATGCACCCCCAAGCATGACTGGTGTGCACACACCAGGCACAGCAGGGACAGTGGAGTGGCAACTGGGTGGGGAACAGCATATCCACTCCACTGCCATATGCAATAGGCAGACATGATGAGTGGAGCAACACATGCCAGGACAACAATAGGGCACCACACCAGCCCAAAGCAGGCACGGTGACTGACCACCAGACTGCCTGTGCCAAGGCCCCCAATTCCACAGCATCAGCCATACTGCATGGCACACACACCTGTAGGGAGAGGCTGACTAGATGCCACCACACACAACCTCTGTACCATACAATGTGCAGTACAGTAGCATGCACCTAGAACATGCACATGCTATGTGAATGGCAGAACAGGAACACCAGCTATGGATTGGGAATGACAATGCCGGTTGGGTATGCCAACACAGGCACGCACAGCTCCCCCACCACAGTGTACGGCAACCACCCACCCAGACACAGGCCGTACCCTGCAACACCAGTGGGCAACACAGTACAATGGTGCACATGCCCTGGTACCATGAACACGGCCGTGCACTCAGTGGGATGGATAATGGCAGCCCATGGAAGGACCCACACAAGCCATAAGCACATCAGTATGTAGATAACAAATGTACTCATGCAATAGGCCTCTGTCCTCAGGGCTACTCTCCTTGGCCTGCTATGGCATGAGCAGCACCCTCAGGAGGCTCCTGCTGGTTGACCGGGATCCTCCTGGCTCCCTCTTCCTGGGCTGGTCTGCTCGATTCATTCTGCAGTGGAAAGAGGGTACAGCAATGTTAGTACATGACACAGCAGTGACCACGGTAGCCCAAGTAACCTGCAACCCCACCCCCAAGCCACAGCTGGCATGGCACAGCCCATGGACATTGTCCAAACCCCCAATGCTGGCACACAGTGCCCCCCTGTCATGCCGTTCCCTGGCTATGTGATGCCACCATGGCCCACTGCATGTGCGCTGTGCACACAGGGCATGTTGGCATGGCGATACTGCAGTAGACTGGCACCACATGCAGGTGGACATTGGCATGCCACACACTGCAGTGGAGGCAGATCATGTGCCTAGGAAACAGACCCCCTGCAGTACACTGGTGTCAGCTGCAGGACACAGTTGTGGTCAGTCCCCCTGCCAGCATTCCCAAGCCTGGCAGTCGGTGCCATAGGCATGCGTGAAGGTTGTGCACAGCAGAACTGCAAGGCAACATCTAGAGACACTGCAACAGGCACCATGCAGTGTCCAGCACTGCATAACCAGTGGATGTGGTATGGCCACCGTGCACCACCCCCAGCCACCCTGTTGCACGGTGCCACCCAAGGGACCAACGGCAGCAGGCCAGCCACCTGAGCCACATGGGCAGGTACGTGTCAGGGGACACATGCCCATGCCAAGGCACACTCCCAACACACATTCACACCTGGGTGATCACACAAACACACACACACACACACACACACACACACACACATCCACACACAGTCCTCACACACACACACACAAACACAAACACACACACACACCTGCAGACAGATGCACACAGTATGCATGTGTGTGTGTTGTGGAGCCACACTTACCTGCCGCTACCTGCACCTTAGGTCGGCGTAACAGTGCCTACATTTTCCCCGTCATGCAGGATGCCTGTCCTGGCAGACAGGTGGTGGTGGGCAATCGAGGCCCACACCTGCTGTCGTGGTGGGTCACCCTACCAGACCGCCCCAAACAGGCATCTGTGCCACTGCTGCACCAGGTTTACAATCTGTGCCTACCCCCAACGCCTGTCCCTATGCACCACTGCGTGCTGCCTATGTCACTCAGCCATGGCAATCCAGGTGTTGTGGCTACAGGACCTCACTGGGACACACCCTGCACCTAATCCCAATCTGTACAATAGCGCCACGCTGTCACATGCTGTAGCGCCGCACAACCCAAAAGTATGCGCACTGCGCATGTGTGACCCCACCACGACCCCAACACAGCATTGGTGTGCACACACAGTAGCACCATGTAAAAGACCATAGCGCAGCACTATGCCATGCAGTGCGGACGTGTTAGTGTGGCTGTTGTGCAATGCCACGCAGTGCTGCGCAAATGCCATAGCATGGTGCTACAAAGTTCAATTTAGCCCAGTGCTAGCCCTTTGCCTGGTGCTAGTCGCTTGCCCGGTGCTAGCACAAGAGATATTCAAAGGGGCTATGTAAATTAGGATACTTGTGTATGCAGGGGGCAAACAGGGTGATTACCATATCATTACAGCCTCATTTGCATGCCCAAGGGGCCCGAGTGCCTGGCCAGGCTATTTAAGGGCAAATAGTGCTCCACCTGTGTTGCTGATTGGGACTACAGTGTTGTGCAGGTGTGGATTAAGTGGCATGGAATCAGGATGTCTCAGGAGAGACAGCAGGAGCAGGCAGGTCTGTACAGTGTGCAGGCGAGGTTTTGGTAATGTACAGGGGCGTGGGCTGGGACATGCACAGTCCACACATGTGTACAGTTGTACAAGGGTCCAGCAACAGTGCAGATGCTGGACTGATGCCAGACACACATGGTGATTACTGGACGGGCAGATATGCACAACCAGTGTGTACTGCCACAGAGGGAGTCGGATTCCCTCTGACCTCGTGTGCGATGCTCATGAGGGCCATGGAAGTCAGAACTCTGAGGTGACAGACAACACAGGGCATGCATACAGTTGCACACCATTCAGATTCCATAGTGTATAGTACTGTTGTTGTGACATGAGTGCATTGTGGTTTATGGTTCTCACCTTCGTAGTGACACTGACTTGTACAGTCTCTAGGGGTCCTACACTACTGTCACCACACTAGGCAAGAGTGGAAAACAACAATGTGCCTGCACTCCAGGTGGTCCCGCAGCAGTAGTGATATCACTACTGCAGGAGACCAGTGGAATGACAGCACTGCTGCAGCATAACAGGCATACTCCAGGCATGGGAGGTCATGCATACCAGCATTCCACTATGCAGTCTACCACATTGCTGGGCCTGTGCTGTTGTCTGTACATATGTGGGCTTCAAGCCGTGCAACACCATCCCAGGGGTGCGCACCATGGTGGTGGCTTGCACTACCTGTGGGGCACACAGCTGGGCATGACCAGGTCCACAGGTGCAGTGGCTGTGTCCCGGGGGGGGCTGCTGGAATGGACCTGAACACCCAGTACTGGCTGCCTATGCCCCAGTGCCAGTTGGTCGATGCATGCCATTGTGAGCATGTTGAGTGCATGCAGGTATGCCACACGGGCACAGAATGCACTGTCCATTACGCCATGTGCATCCCACGCTGCGAGGACACACACCACTAGCCTGGCATAGGCAGTGCTGGCACTGCCTGTGCAGGCACCGCTGGGTAGCCCATGTGGTGGTGTGCAGGCATCCCTAGAACTGCATGGTGCAGTCTGCACGCACTGTGCCAACTGCATGCAGGGGTGGACGATGCCTGATGGTTGTGCGGTGTGCCATGATCAGCGGGAACTGCTACAGCTGTGCACATAGTGTACACTACTGAGTGTAACCCATGCCATTCCCTCTGTCCCACACAGGTGATGCTGCAGGACAGGAGTTGCTACAGGCCCACAAGTTTTCCGGGGATGAGCTAAAAGCACTCATACATGCTGTGAAGGAGAGGGAAATAGTCCTGAGGAGGAATAGGCCCACAGATGCAGTTATGTGGTGCATGTGGGATGAGATAATGGTAGAGGTCAACCCCATGGGTGGCCGTGGGCATAGCACTGACACTGTCAGGAAGCGATGGAATGACCTGCTGCACCGTGCCAAGGAGGAGGAGGCTCAAAGACTGCATGAGCAGCTGCAGACAGGCGGTAGACCACAGCCCATGGAGCAGTGGGAGTGGAACCCACCGTAGGCACTGGTGGCCTCCACTCTGTGGCCAGTGGCTGTTGGTGGGGTCGAGGGCAGTGGTTGTGAAACACCAGTCATACCACTGAGGGCAAATATGTATGCAGCATGTGACCACCACTGCTTTCCACCACTGTGGTGCATGCAGGGGGCATGCATGGTTCTGTCACAGTGTGGTTGCAGTGTGGATGCAGCACTTTGGTGTGCATGTGTTAGAGGTGCACACTTTGTTAGTGTATGTGCATTGTAGGATGGGGTGTGTGCATGGGGGGATCGTGTGCATATGCATGGTATGCACAGTGGGGTGTTCACAGGCATGCTGTGGGGCACACAGTGTTGCGGGTGCATGTGGTGATGGTGGTGGTGGTGGTGGTGTGTAGGCATCCTGTTCATTGTACTGGACACTGATGCCATCTCTGTTCCTTCACAGCAATCAGTGCCCAGGAGGCCGAGACTCAGGTGGTGCCTGGAACAGTGGTACAGGAGGCAGAGGATGACGCTGCAGCGGCGTGGCCTTCAGTATCAGGCATGGTCATCATGAGGAGTCCTGCAGTGGCATTGGAGGTGGGGACAGTGTGTGTCAAAGAACGCAGGCCGATGTTGGCTATGTAAGGTCATCGGAGGAGAATGCAGCCTACCTGGAGGCCATAGGTGGATTTGAGGATGCACAGGTGAAGGACCTGAGTGGCGAGCAGGTGGTGATACTCACCGTCACCAGTGACCATGGTTCAGAGGACACAGAGGACAACATCACCCTGGCAGTGGGAGGGCCTGCTTTTTGTGACAATGTAGTGGGAACAGCAGGGGATGGTCACACAACAGCGTTGGGGTTGGGGGGTGCACAGCCACATGGCACTGTTCAGCCCACGGCTGTCAGCCATGTGGTCCGCCAGTGTACCCAGTGGACATGTCCCACCGGCCGCAGGTCACAGTGCTGGCCCTGCAGCATGGAGAGACCCCTGCAGGCCCACAGCTGCAATAGCAGCCTGCCCACCAGCTGCTGCCACCACAGGCACAACCACAGCCACCCCACCGTGCCCAACAGCAGCAACAACCTCCACCCACAGGCCAGGTTGGCACCGCTCACCTAGCACAGGATGGCTAGAGTGCACAGCCTTTGCTCCAGGCAGCCCTGATGTCACAGCATGCAGCCCAGCTGGACCTGCATGAGTTCAGCCGTGAGGTGCGCCATGAGCTGTCACAGCTGCAGGACACTGTGGGTAATGCCCTTGCCCATGGTGAGCAGCGGGCAGAGGAGCAGATGACCTGAATCCTTGCCTCCATCAACTGTGGCTTTGGGGAGCTCACAGTCACTGTGTGGGACCTCACAGAGGTTCTGCAGGTGACACACACGGCAGGCCTACAGGGTGCACCTGGTGCATAGAGCGCCATCGCCACGTGTGTGCACTGTCGTGCAGCCAGTGCATGCAGGGTGGGTGGCAGCTCTTCCACACCTGCATCCTGGTCATCCACAGGCATCCTGTGGTGTCACGGAGCACCCGCCTCCACTCCTGTGCCGCACCTTGGCGAGCCGCAGGCATACTGCCCTACCAACTCACCACAGTCTACCCTAACCATGTCCTATGGACAGAGTATAGGGGTGTCATGTGCAGGGTGGCAGGCACCACTGATGGGCACCCTCTCACTGCATGGTGTGCCCATGTCCCACACACATGCACTCTCATGCATGCTCACACTTCCCTGGTCCCCTGCCCACAGACACACACCCTCACCACATGTTCACTCACATGCCACACTACCTATCAACACGTGCAATCCCCATAGCTGTACACTTTGCACCTGCGTGACATTCACATCGCACCACACTATGCAGCACTTCACTACATCGCACTGCATGCATGTCCATCACCAGTGGGTTACACTGTGTACACTGTAGTGGATCTTCACTACTATTAAATGCACTGTTTATGACATGTTTGTTGTGTGTGTTGTGTTTGCTCACTGTCACTTCTGCATTAGTGTCTGGATGATGCTGCTCCTGTGTTCCAGGGCCCTGCGAGTCATGTGAGGATCCCACCTCTTGAGTTGCTCTACTATCTCCCTGACCTCTGGCTCTGGCTCACTGTCTGACTGTACCTCAGGTTCAGGTGCACATATCCCACAGCTGAGCGCCATGTCGCATAGCATACAACAGACTAGGATGATACCACATACCTTCTGAGGGCTGTACTGTAAGGCACCACCTGAGTGGTCTATGCTGCAGAAATGCATCTTTAGCATGCCAAAGACACTCTCTATGATGTTCCTTGTTGTGGCGTGTGCCTCATTGTACCTTTCCTTGGCCACTGTTGCCAGCCAGGGTACCAGTGTCAGCAGCCAGAGTCACAGGGGATAGGCACTGTCCCTGTGGAAAGATGGCACACCTGTGGTTGTTGTCACACTGTGTGGCCATTGCTGCTATGTTGCCACCCCACCCGCCCTTCCCTGAATAACCGTGCCTGTCTCTGCCTCCCCTGTGCTGTTTCCCCTGCTGTGTCTGCCCAGTGCTCACCGACTAGGTGCCCACTGGGTATCCTGCTCTCCTAAAATGCCTGGCACAGCTGGGACTGGTGCCATATGAAGGCATCGTGGGCACTGCCAGGGTACTGTGTGAAGACATTGCTGATGCGCCTTGTCACATCCCACACCACCTGGCAACTGATGGAGTGGAAGCCCTTCCTGTTTACATATATGGCACTGCCATCACCAGGTGGTGCACGGATGGGAACACGGGTGCAGTCAATGGCATCGAGTACGGCTGGTAAGAAACATAGAAACATAGACTTTGATGGCAGATTAGGACCGCTTGGCCCACCTAGTCTGCCCATTTTCCTACCTAACAGATAAGCTGCAGATCCTAGTTAACCAACAGCCTACTTCCTCCTACCCCCCACTAGGACTGCCTTATGTCTGTCCCATGCATTCTTGAATTCCCCCACTGTTCTTGACTCCACGACCTCCTCAGGGAGGCTGTTCCATGCATCCACAACCCTCTCAGTGAAAAAATACTTCCTCACATTACCTCTGAGCCGTCCCCCCTCTATCTTCAAATTGTGCCCCCTTGTTCTTGCACATCTCTTTTTCTGAAAGATGCTACCCTCTTGGACTTTGTTGATTCCCTTGAGGTACTTGAAAGTTTCTATCATGTCCCCTCTCTCCCTTCTTTCCTCAAGGGTATACATATTAAGCTCCCTTAGTCTTTCTTCATATATCTTCTGGTGCAGACCCTGCACCATTTTGGTTGCCCTCCTCTGGACAGCCTCCACTCTGTCTATGTCTTTGCGGAGATGGGGTCTCCAGAACTGCACACAGTACTCCAGATGGGGTCTCACCAACTGTCTGTACAGAGGGATAACAACTTCCTGTTTTTACTATTGATGCCTCTTCCTATGCATCCCAGTATCCCCAGCCTTCCTTACTGCCTTCTCACATTGCTTGCCCACCTTTAGGTCATCTGATATAATTACCCCAGGTCCCTTTCCATTTTACTGTTGTCAGTATCTCACCCCCATTGTGTACTCTTCCTGGTTTTGTTTCCCATGCATTACCTTGCACTTCTTTGCATTGAATCTGAGCTGCCATACATTTGACCATTCCTCCAACCTTGCCAAGTCCTTCTCATCCTTTCCACTCCATCTTGTGTATCAACCCTGTTGCAGATCTTTGTGTCATCTGCAAAGAGACATACTTTTCCTTCCAGTTCCTCTGCAATGTCACTTATAAAGACATTAAAAAGGACCGGTCCCAGTACTGAACCCTGCGGTACCCCGCTAGTAACCCTCCTTTCTTCACTGTGCACTCCATTTACTACTACCCTTTGCATCCTGTTGTCTAGCCAATTTTTTATCCAGGCTACCACCTTGGGGCCCACTCCAAGGCTGGCTAACTTGTGTATTAATCTTTTGTGTGGGACTGTATCAAATGCCTTGCTAAAATCTAGGTAGGCCATGTCCACAGCCCCTCCCTGGTCTACTACTTTGGTCACCCAGTCAAAGAAATCTATTAGATTAGTCTGACATGACCTTCCCATCGTGAATCCATGCTGCCTTGGGTCCTGTGCCACTGGCCTCTAGGTACTCAACAATTCTTTCCTTCAGAAGTGATTCCATCATTTTCCCTACCACTGAGGTCAAACTAACTGGTCTGTAGTTTCCTGCCTCTGTCCTGCTCCCACTTTTGTGAAGAGGAATCACATCTGCCCTCCTCCAGTCCTCAGGTACCACCCATCCTCCCATGATTTGTTAAAGAGAGTAGTCAGCGGTGTCACTAGTTCTACCCTTAGTTCTTTTAGAATTCTTGGGTGAATCCCATCAGGCCCCATTGCTTTGTCCACCTTCAATTTTATTAGTTCTTTCAGAACCCTTTCTTCTGTAAATGGACTGGTATCGACACCCATCTTCAGAGTGTTTCTCTTGTTTGGTTTAGGTACCTCCCCCCTCCTCTTCCTTTGTGAATACTGAGCAGAAATATTCATTCAGTATCCCTGCTTTTTCACTGTCACCCTCTACCCACATTCCCTCCCCTTTATTAAGCCTCAGTATCCCTCCTTTGGTCTTTCTTCGCTCCCTAATGTACCTATAAAAAGGTCTTATCCCCCTTCTTAACAGAACTGGCTATCCTTTCCTCGGTTTGGGCCTTTGCTATTCTGACTGCCTTCCCAGCCTCTTTCTGCTTTAACTGATAAAGTTCTCTGTCCTGCTCCTTCTGTGTTTCCTTATATTTCCTGAATGCTATCCTTTTCTCCTTAACCTTCCCTGCCACCTCTTTTGAGAACCATAGTGTTTTTTTCCTTCGTTGTGTTTTATTGATTTGCTTTACACAAAGGCTTGTTGCCTCTGTGATGGCTGTTTTGATTACTCCCATTGTTCCTCCACCCCTCCTTCTTGCCTGTTTGCTAGTGCTCTTTAGAGGCACTCTCTCATTTTCCCAAAGTCAGCCCTCCTAAAGTCCAATACTCTTGCTTTTGTATGGCTTGATTGTATGGCTGTGTTTATCGTGAACCACACTGTTTGGTGGTCGCTTGTTCCCAGATGGCTACCCACTTCTAAATCTGAGATTCTTTCTCCGTCCCCATTTGAGAGTACCAGGTCTAAGATTGCTCCCTCGAGTGGGTTCCAATACTAGCTGTCTGAGGCATGCCCCCTGTAGGGCATCAAGAATGACCCTGCTCTTGGATGTGCCTGCAGCAAAGGTGCTCAATTAACATCTGGCATATTCAGGTCCCCATCAACAATATCTCCCTTTTCTGCCATTCTAAGGAAGCCTTCTATCATTTCCTTGTCCATTCCCCCCTGAGATGGGGGTCTGTATACAACCCCCGTGCAGATTGTGGTGCCATTTCCTGTCTCCAGGGTGATCCAGAGTGCCTCATCTGCTCCCTGTTTACTCTTTAGTTCTGTTGCTTTGATCCCTTCCTTTACATAGAGAGCTACTCCTCCTCCTCTTTTACCCTCCCTGTCCCTCCTGTAGATTGTGTATCCTGGTATGTTGACATACCAGTCATGATTCTCTGTGTACCATGTTTCTGTGACTGCCACAATATCCAGGCAACCCTCTTCCATCAAGGCCACTAGTTCAGGGAGTTTGTTACACAGACTACGGGCATTGGTACTCATCACCCTCCACTTTTTGATAGCCTTACCCCTTTTAGCCCCATTCCTGTCCTTACTGCCTTTGCCTTTTTTTACATTTACCTCTGTCCTGCTCCCTAATAACTTCTCTACCTTGGTGTTTACCTCACTAATTACCATGTTTTGTGGGGGGAGGCTGGGATTTCCCTGCTCCTTTTCAGTGCCTCCCCCTTGGCTAGTTTAAATGCTTGCCAATGAAGCATTTAAACCTCTCACCTAGGATCCTGGTTCCCCCTGGACAGATGCAGACCATCGCACCAGTATAGGTCTGCATCCCTCAAGGTGGCTCCCCAGTCCCCAATGAAGCCAAAACCCTGAGCCCCACACCAGTTTTTCAACCACTCATTGAATTCCCTGGTGAGGAGTGCCCTAGCATCACCCTTGCCATAGACAGGCAGCACCTCCGAGATGGTTACCATATGCGCTACTTGTCTAAGGCCCCTCCCCAACTCTACAGACTCCTCTTTCACTGCTCTGATCCCATTCCTAGCCAGGTCATTTGTCCCTAGGTGGACAATGACATCCAGCTCCCTCCCTCATGCAGCTCCTCCCATGATCCTGAGGATTTGCTTCCTGTCCCCAAGCCATGGCACCAGGAAGGCACCTTACCTCCCCTCTCTCTCCCCTTCCTCCCCCATTTCTACCCCCCTAATGATTGAGTCCCCCACCAGGAGTTGTTTCCTTCCCCTGTGGGGTCCCATGCCTCCCTCCTGTGGGTCTCCTTTGTGAAGGTTCCCAGCATCCTCCTTGGTCTGCACTACAGGTGCCTCCATAGAGGAACCACTGTCCACCAGAAGAGCGAATGAATTGTGGAGAGATACAGCTGGAGGGATGCAACTCTGTTCCACCACCCTCTCCTTCCCTGAGCCCACCCTGGTCCAGCCTCTCCTCTTTCTTGGCAACCTCTGAGGTAGTGGCATTGGCCCTGGTGGTCCCTGGGTGGGGAAGGAGGTTTCATGAATCCTAGCCAGGTCAGCCTGGAGACAGGCAACCTCTCTCTCAGACCAGAGAGGTGCCTGCAAATAGGGCAGCATCGCAGCCTCCAGAATGTCTCCTGGAACACTGCCACCCCACAGCCATTGCACTGCACCACTCCTATCATGTCTTATTTTGTGTCCCCTCTCCTGTATCTCTGTATGTTTACTCTCTTCTCTCCTTACAACTCTCACCTTTCCTGTTCTGGGACAGCAACTTCCTATCTTCTTTAGTAGCCTCCTTCCTCCTTGCTCAGTGTCAGACCACCAGCAGCTGGGGGGAGACAGTGAGCTACTTTCTTCCTTTAGGGTTGACAAAACCAATGTTTCTCTATGATCCTTCGCTTCCTACTGCCAAACAGGAAGTTCCTGTTGACAGTCAGATCCAGTGGCTATAAAAGTAGAACTGGCTTAGGGTGGGTGGGATGGAGAGCAATTAGTAAGAAAAAAGGCTAGCAACAGGAAGTTGTAATTTGACTCACCTGCTTTTATAGTGTCTAAGCCACACACCTAATTAAGCTCTCTTTCCTCCTACTGGTTTAGCAAAGTCAGCTGATACAATACCCTTCCCAGCACAGAACACACACTGACTTTCTTTCTTTTCTTTCTTTTTTCTACCCTAAATAAGATCCCTTCTACTTCTAATAAAGTATCTGTCTACTTAATCTCAACAGACACTGACTCCTGCTGAGACATAAGTTTTAAATTAATAAGAAAATGTAGCTTTTTTAGTTAGTTGCTTTCTGCTCTACAAGCAAGGCTAGCAACAGGAAGTTGTAATTTGACTCACCTGCTTTTATAGTGTCTAAGCCACACCCCCAATTAAGCTCTCTTTCCTTCTACTGGTTTAACAAAGTCAGCTGATACAATACCCTTCCCAGCACAGAACACACTCTGACTTTCTTTCTTTTCTTTCTTTTTTTTTCTGCTAAATAAGACCCCTTCTACTTCTAATAAAGTATCTGTCTACTTAATCTCAACAGACACTGACTCCTGCTGAGATATAAGTTTTAAATTAATAAGAAAATGTAGCTTTTTTAGTTAGCTGCTTTCTGCTCTGCAAGCAAGGCTAGCAACAGATGCACAACTCGATAGAACTGCTGCATGGTTTCTCTGCGCTCTGCTGCTGTGCTGGGGAATACTATGAACTCACCAGCATGTGGCAGAAAAGCATCAAAAAACTGGGCCAGGAGGCACAAGGTGGCAGACTGCAATACCCCAATGGTGTCCCCCATTGTGTGTTGGAATGTCCCTGTGGCTAGGAAGCACATTGCTGCCGTCACCTTCTCCTCAAATGACATGGTATGGCTGCATCTGGTGTTTGGCTGCAGCTGCACATGTAGGAGTTTGCATAACTTCCTTGCCATTCCCCTGTCCATCCTGTACTGGCCAATGATGTAGTCATCAGGCAGGGTCTCGAAGGAGACTCTGGCCTGGTACCACCTGTGTGCAGCATATCTCCTCCTTGGCCTGTGGTGTGGGCCTTGTTGTGCCTGCTGTCTTTCCTCCTCCTCCTCCACAACCTCCTCCATGAGGTGCAGCACTACTGCATTGCTGAATACTGCCATGCTAACTTCCTGGTCTGGTCACTCTCTCCTATGTGACTTGTCCTGGTATAAGATCTGTCTCTTATAGGCGGTACCTAACACCGTGCTATGTGCCATGCAATGCAGCCTTGCACAGCGCTATCTCTGAATATCCCATTGCGCCTGTATGCATGCACCCGCCCCCTCACTTTGCCCCTTGCATACATTATGGCGTTGCTCAGCACTACTGCAGTTTGTGTATGCTATTTCTCTTTTGAATATGCGGCCCCGCGCTAATCCAGTGCTATTCCTGGGCAAACTGTTTGCGTGCTGCACAAAGCTTTGAATATCTGCCCCCATGTGCATTGCCCCCCATGGTTAACTTCAGCAAATTAAGAAGTCTTTTATGAACATTGGTACTTGAGAGTCTCCTTCAAATGTTTTAAAGCAGCAGGGCTCCCTATTAAGGAGCGCTGTAGTACTCTGAACCAACAGAATATCAGCCTTTCATTTTTGAGGAACTTTGGAGTGATTGCTTTTTGTGTGCATTTTGCCATGACAGTTGGACTCCTGAAGAAGTGATGCCACTGTTACAGGACATTGTTTTACTTATCAATATATAAATAATAAAGCATAGACAGCGCTCAGTGCAATTTTTCGGTATAGGCTCAACCTTTTGAGAACAACTGGTATTTGTAAATGGATGGACTCCTTAAAGTAATTGGAGCCTTACATCTTTTCCGATAAAGTGGATGGACTCCAGAGTAAATATGGAGCCGCACATTTAAATTTGATGAACATTTAAGTATAAATGGAACTCTAATGTATATTATACTTTGAAGTTAAGTTGATTAGTGATTTTGGGATAGCATTGGCTTATGAATTACGCTGCCAATATATGCCTGCACAGGGATGTAATAATTATAGTATAATATGTTTTACATTGAGGCCAGAAACTGTCAAAATGTGTATTGATCTTAACTTGATTGGCACAAACAAGAAAGACAGTTTATAAACTGACTTGTGATGGCAGGAAAGTTCTTACAGACATTTTTATGTTTGCTTGCATGCATGTGCAAGAAACATAGTGCCATCATTCGAGTTTTCGGAGGCGTGTCACCCCCTCTTCCAATTCAGTCAGTGTGTTGGCAGGTGTGGCCCCTGTCCGCCAATGCATGCTGGAGCTGTCTATGACAAGCTCCAAAATGCAGTGGCATACAGTTGAAAGGGGGAGCTACGCTTCCATGAGCAGCAATAAGATATTGCCTGCTCATGCGCCGCTCCCCTTACACACACACACACACACAGAAACACACGCATACTGCGTGCTGCCCTCCCGCCCTGCACACACATATAGCCGACGGGGGTGCCCAATCCCCCATCGGCTTGTGCTGCGCTCCCCCAAAAGCCTTCCACATGCCACGCTGGGTGCCCACCCAAGCGTGACAACTCATAGAATAGCTGACGGGGGTGCCCAATCCCCCGCTGGCTCCACTGTCCTCACCCCCGAGTACTGGGTGCCACGCTGGGAGCCCACGCCAGCGCAGTAACTGATCATATGGTGACGGGTGCCCAATCCCCTGTTGGCTCCACGGCCCCCCAGCCATTCCTTGTGCCACGCCTGGGAGCCCACCCCAGCGTGGCAACCGCCCCACGCCGCCTTTTTAAAAAACTCCTGTAAAGAAAACGGTCCTACCGAGTCTTCCTGCCCCTCCCCACAACCTGCACCCACCCACTGCGCACCCAGCTCCCCACACCCCCACAATTCTATACTTACCTCCGGAGTCCGGGCGCGACGATCTGCAGTGGACCGAACACGCCTGGCACTCTTCAAAGCCGACCGCGAACTGAGGAAATGCCGGTAATGTATAATGGGCTAGATAGGGGTTTTTCAATTTTGTTGCATATATCAGGCATTTTTTGGAATTTTTGCACCAAATTTTCAATATGGGGTTTTTGGGAACCCTTCTAATGAATGATGTCACTGTCATGGCGTTATTCGGGCCCGAAGGGTGATTTCACAGTCACTGCATGAAATCACCTTTTGGGCCTGAATAATGCAATGACAGTGACATCATTCATGAGAAGGCATCCTAAAACTCCATGTTGAAAATTTGGTGAAAATTCCAAAATGACTGTTTTGACGAAGCTGCATACAGTAGTTCTTACGTTATACCGTAAGTTCATGAATTTTCAATATTTTCACTCCAGATTTTCAACATTGCCATTTTACCACACCTTCTTATGAGTAGTACAGCTGTCATTTTTACATCTCACCCAAAATGTGTTTCATATATGTAGCGCACAATCGCAGTCGATGTATGAAATCAATGTACAGGACCAATTAAGAAAATCACAGTGATACTGTTCATGAGCAGAGGTCTTAAAATGGCTATGTTGAAAATTTGGTGAAAAATTCCTAAAAATGACTGTTTTAAGCGTGCTTGCAATTCTACGCTGCATTTCGTAAGTTCCGCAGTTGTCAATATTTTCCTCCAGATTTTCAACATTGCCATTTTACCACACCTCCTTATGAGCAGTACAGCTGTCATTTTTCATATCTTGCCCAAAATGTGTTTCCACCCATGTAAGCGCAAATGGCACAGTCGATGTGCAAAATCAATGTATGGGACACATTAAGAAAATCACAGTGACACTGTTCATGAGCAGAGGTCTTAAAATGGCTATGTTGAAAATTTGGTGAAAAAATTCTTAAAAATGACTGTTTTATGAGCGTACGTTATGCAGTTCTCTATGCATGCTCGTAAGTTTCATAATTTAATATTTTTACTCCAGATTTTCAACATTGCCATTTTATTACACTTCCTTATGAACAGTACAGCTGCCATTTTTCATATGTCGCCTAAATGTGTTTTCACATGCAGCGCATAATGGTGCTGTTGTGTGCAAAAGCAATGTTTAGGACAGATTAAGAAAACCACAGTTACACTATTCATGAGCAGAGGTCTTAAAATGGCTATGTTGAAAATTTGGTGACAAAAGTCCATAAATGACTGTGTTACGATTGAGCATTGCACAGTTTCCACGCACCTCGTAAGTTCATGACTTTGTAATATTTTCAGTCCAGATTTTCACCAGTGGCATTTTTCCACACTTCCTTATGAACAGTACAGCTGTCATTTTTCACAACATGGCTGATGTGTGTTTCACACTTTCAGCACAGAGATGCGTGGGCGCTGTGGGAAATCATTGTTCAGCACAGATAAAGAAAATCACAGTGACACTGTTCATGATCGAGGCACCAAAATGCCTGAGTTGACAATCTGCTGTAAAAAATCCCCAACCTAATTATATTACGGGTGTGCGTTGCACAGTTTCTATGTATGCTCGTGACTTCACCATTTTTTTAAATATTTTTACTGCAGATTTGCAACATTGCCATTTTTTACACCTCCCCATGAACAGCACATCTGTCATTTTTTACATCCTGTTCGGAATGTTTTTGCACCTGTGCTGCTAAATGCCGTAGTCACTGTGCATAAGCAGCTTTCGGTTAACAAATTGATATTCCCCCTGTTCATGAGGTGGGGTCACAAAAAAACCATGTTGAAAATTTGGAGTGAAAATACCAACGAATGCCTGAGGTATTAGGGTTTCCAACCATAACGCCCAACCCTGTAGAGAATGACAGGCATCAGGGGTGTGACTTAGGATTCTTGCCTGTAATGCTCATACCATTCCACACCCTGCAGCCAGTGAGAGGCTTCAAGGTATGCCTTGGACTCTTTGGCCCCAACGTTCACCCCATTCTCCTATATCGCACCCATCTCACCTGTTCCAATGAAATGGTAGCATATGGCAAAAAACCCTCAGGGAACACCGTGACACTCTGTCGGGTGTCTGCAGGGTGGGGTGTGAACAGTATGGCCGCTATGCCTGATGACCCAAACGCACACCCCAATGCCTGTCACTCTCTGCAGGGTGGTGGTGGGGTTGGCTTCAGTTCAATATTTCACTGCCATTCCTATTACGCAGCTCTGTAACTTCTACACTACCATTGCCAATGCCAGCAAGCAAACATTCGGCATTGACAAATGCTTGTTAGTATGTGTAACTGCGATTTTTTAGTCTACTACATTGTGTATCTATCCTGCATTTGTACCTGTTTTGATGTATTTTTTAGCATATTGTAATGGCATTTTGTCAAACAATAAATCTAAATCTAACTATAATCTAATGCTTTTCATACACATTGCATACCAAAGTGCTTTGCAAGTAAAGACAGACTGGTTTTGAAGGACTGTAAACATATGGTGGCTGCCATAACACACAGCAACACCCACACATAACCATGGACAATTGCATGAACCAGTTTTTCTTTTTATGAAAAAATGAATGTTGGTCAGGACAATGGGGAAGAATCCCTTACTCTTGCAAAAAGTGCCTTTGGGTTCTCATAGGTCTCATAGGTTTTCAGAGTTTATAAAGACTATAGTCCATATACTAGCCATTGATTTATGTATATCCCAGAATATTATTTTTGATCATATATTGATCAATTAGCTTCTTAAAGGATTCCATTGTTCTGCTAACTATTATTTCAATTGGAAACCTATTCCAGATCTTAACCACTCTCACCGTTAACCAATACTTTCTTCTGAGGGTTTTAAACCTATCTAATTTAATTTAATCTGCAATGGATGAGCTCTAGTGCCATAGGGTTTATCCCTTAATACCAAATTTAGCTGTTCCCAAAGTGTGGGGTCATTTAGTGCCCTATATATTAAACATAGGTCACCATGCATTCTTCGATATTCCAAGGTATACAGGCCCAAAGCTATCAGTATCTGTTCGTACTCCTGCCCCTGGACCCCAGCTATCCTCTCCTGGAAAAATTGAAGGACTATGGACTCGAGACCCCAGTAGTAAATTGGTTTGCCAATTACCTTGCTGGAAGACAGCAATAAATCAAGGCAAATGGGACATTCTCCTCCCTTCCTACTTCCTCTGGTAAGAGGGTTCCCCCAGGGCTCTGTCCTGGGCCCTCTACTGTTTTTTACTATATGTCAATGACTTGAGCAGCAACATTATGTGCTCTAAAATTCACCTTTTTGCAGATGATAGTGCTCTGCACTTCCAAGCCATCATTTTTGCAAGTTTGCTCTGAGCTCCAGGCAGATTTTAACCAACTACAGCTAAATTTGCTCTAGTCTAAACTCTTACTGAACGCTAATAAGACCAAAGTAATGTATTTCCATCAACCTAACTCTTCAAATTCTCTTCCAGATACTATCCTCCTCCGCCTGTCATAACATTACTGGGTGGTACACTCAAAGTAGTAGATAGATTTACATACTTAGGTTTCCTGCTAGACTCTAACCTGTCTTTTCCTCTCATCTTGAAGCACCAATCAAAAAGTTGAAGCTACGGTTGGGTTTCTTCTTTAGAAACAAATCCTTGTTCTCCCAGGATTCCAGACTCAGATTAGTTCAGGCCACCTTCTTGCCTGTCTTGGAATGTGCAGGTATCATCTATAATAACTGCGCAGCCACCTACCTACACAAGCTGGACATCTTGTACCATCAAGCTATCCTCCTTGTTACCAATGCTCCCCACAGAACCCATCATTGCACTCTGTATAAAGATGTGAACTGGACCTCCCTGGCCTCCAGGAGACTACTACACACCTGTTTATGGGTATACAAAGCATTCTTGAACAAACTTCCCCCTTACATTGCTTATCTCCTTAATTGCCCCCAAAGTTCATATGCTCTAAGAAAAAAATCATACATCTCTTTGGATGTACCCAAATTCTGCACTCAGTATGGCAAATTAACTATCAGCCACATACTTCCTACAGCCTGGAACAAGCTAAAAGCTACGCTTAAGCTTCACACCCTAATCCCATTAAATGCATTCAGATCCCTTGTGACCAAACTTACTACTGACACTTGCCATTGTTACTAAACCTTTACCTTATAATTGCCATTCCCCTCACTTCTGCCATCTTATTTCCCTCTTCACTGCTGTCTGCTCCTCTGAATCCCCCCAATGACCTCTATTGCTTCTATTTATCTTCTATACCTATTGATATCCACCCTTCCTCCGTCTATGTTCAGTTACACTCATATTACACGTATGCCTGTAAATTGTTCCAAACTGTATGATACTCAGGTTACCTATTGTATATATTGCAAATAATAGCCATTAGAATCTGATATCTCCTTTGCTGTTTTTGCACTACGTATTTGTTATCCTTAATTATGTATTGCACTAGGTATTGTACTTGATGTGTGTTTGTCCCAAGGGACCTCCTTGCAAATGAGCTTGCTCATCAGATATCATATATCCCTTCACAATAAACTTGAACTTGAACTTTTACTTCCACCTGGACACCCACCAGGACAGCAAAAGACATGGGCAGAAGGGACCTCACTTTAACATCATATTTAAGGGATGGCACACCACAAGGGTACAGCATCCTCCTAGTACTGTACCCCATCACTTTAACATCTTATTTAAAGGATGGCACACCACAAGGGTACAGCAAACTCCTAGTACTGTACCCATGTGCTAGAATTTGTCTAATCCAGGTGTGAGACTAGAACCCATGACCTCAAGGGGTGGAAAAGGGCTTGCAGCCCTGAAAATAGATAAGGCTCCAGGGCCAGATGGGTGCACCTGAGGGTGCTCAGGGAGCTGGCACTGGAGCTAGCTGACCTCTGGCAGGGCTAGTCAATAGTTTAATACAGTTGGGGTGGTTCTGGAAGATTGGAGGGTAGCAGACATAGCCCCACTCTCCACAAAGGAGGAGACAGGAAACTACAAACCCATTAGTCTTATCTCCACAGCAGGTAAACTAATGGAGACACTAGTCAAACAGAACCTAGCAGAGAGAAATTAGCTCCAGGACAGTAAGCAGCATGAGTTCATGGAAGAAGTCCTTTCAGATCAAACTGATAGTGTTCGTTGACTGGATTGCCAGAGCAGTGGATGAGGGACATGAAGTGGATTTATTCTACTTCGGCTTCAGCAAGTCATTCAATTCTGTACCACACAGAAGGTTGAGGATCTGGGTGTAGCAAAGGATCATATTAGACTGTTAGGAAGCTGGTGGGGGGGAGGGTAGTGGTAAATGGCATCAAGTTGGGGAAGAGGGAGGTCATGGGTGAGGTTTCACAGGGTTCAGTATTGGGTTCTGTCCCTTCAGTATGTTCATCAATAACATGGAAGAAGGAATTCAGGGCAAAATGTGTCTCTTTGCAGATGGCACCAAGCTCTGTGGCAGGGTAGACAGTGAGGAAGGGGTTAGGGAGCTGCAGAGGTACCTACAAAGGTTAGCGAGGTGGTCCAAAGTCTGAGAGCTGAAATTCAATGCCAATAAGTGTAAAATGATGCACATAGGGAATAACAACCCCAGGACAGAATACTGGATGAGAGGGTGCGGGGCAGAAACTGGTGGACCAGACAGCTGAAAGCAAGTTCTCCCCACTTCAGCAAGCCTGCAGCCAGGATTCCTGCTCCAAGGTATGGCTCTTTCTGGCCAAAAGTTCCGTCAAGCTTGTTTCCCACACCAGGTGCCCCTATTGACTGCTGTGGGAAGTGTTAAGCTGCTGATTGGTTTGGCGCTGAAGCCTGGGTAGGAATCAGACTTTTGCCAGCACTCCTTGCTTCAATCTGTACCTGATCGCTCTGTATTGTAAATAATTGTACTAAGGGATTCTTCTGTTTACTTCGGTTACCAGCTCTGTTAGGGGATTACAGCCTATTTGTGTGGTTGCAGGCAACTTTAGGGGGACTGTATTAACTTACATTTTGCCATAAGTTGTGTTAATTGGGATGTTTTGCTAAATGTGAATGTTTTAATTTTACTTTCTTCCCTGGATCTCTCTCCCCATAGCTAGGTGCTTCATTGTGTTAATTTTCTCCCTACCCCATTCCAGACGACAGGTGCTGACCCCTACTCCTCTTTGTTTGGCTTACCCTCCCTCTTTTGTCTTGTATGAATACTCCCCCTGCCCACCAATTCCCAAGGGTATAATCAGTGGTCTTCTCCTTGTTTCTCTCCCCTTAGGCAGTGAGCGCTCACCTGAATCTGTGGGGCAGAAACCAAAGGACCAGATGGCCGAAAGCAAGTTCCCCCCACTTCTGCAAGCCTGCAGTCTGGATTCCTGCTCCAATTTATGGCTCTTTCTGTCCAGAAGCTCTGCCGAGCTTGTGTCCCAGACCAGGTGCCCCCACTGGCTGCTGCAGGAAGCGCTAAGCCGCTGATTGGTTCAGCACTGAAGCCTGGCCAGGAATCAGACTTTTGGTGGCACTTCTCACTCCAGTCTGTATCTGATCGCGCTGTATTTCTTCCCGCCTACCAGCCCCCACTCTGGCCTCTACTAAATACGCTATTACCTCATCCACACTCCAAATCTCCCTCCCACTTTTCAGTTTCATGACAGCCTGGGAACACTTAAAGTTATACTTCTGTTTCTGCCAGCTATTTTGTGGAAAACTCCATTCAGCCATTACAGAAAGCTGAAAGTGCCCAAATGTGGGTTGTACTCTACTCCTGCTCCTGGCAACCTTTTCTGGTGCAGCCAGCACCTCTCTCCAATATGGACCCCTGCCACCCACCATGCAACCTCTACTGGGTAGAAATTGTCTGTCTTACTGCCCCCTGGCTACTGCCCGTCCTGAAGACCAGCGACTCTATACCGCTTCTCCATCAACAAATGCGGGATTCTCCCTGCTCACCCCCAGCCTTGGCATATCAACATGTATCTCCGCATTAAAGATAAATTCAGAGACCTACCACCACTCTCGCATAAAGCTTCAGCAACAGAAGGCACGAATCAAAATCAGCCTGAACCTCTTGGCTAGAAAGGTAAAATTCATACTTCTTCTCCTCTCTGGCAATATTCCTTCAAACCCAGACCCAGCTACCCTGATAAGCTCAGGTGTCTATAAAGTTAAATGCATGAAGATAGTCTCACTTAATATTTGCAGTTTGGAGACATGGCTAGTGCAGGCATGATGGTGGTCGCGTTTAGTACCGCTCCTAGAGCATCTGCCTTGATATGTGTCTTTTCCAGTGAACCACATAAGATTTAAGTTGCTTTCAGCTGTGGAGCAATAGCGCTGGTTTATGGCAGCAAGGGGATCTAAAAATAGGCAATCGAAATTGCAGTTCGGGTCAACGGAACGTCGTAGAGATTTGAAACAGGGCCCAGACCCCTCCGTGCGCCTGCAGGCCGAAAATGCCATGACTGAGGAGTTGAACATGTCCACCTTAGAGCATTCTCTGGCAGGAGTTCAGTCCACCCTGGAGGCTATACAACAGGAGATGCGGGCAGGTTTCACCTCAGTAACTGCCCAAATGGGTCACCTGCAGTCGGTAGTGACTGGCTTAACAGAGACTACAGCTACCCACTCCACCCAGATAAGTGAACTTCAACAGCGCATCAGTGATCTGGAGGATTCACTGCACACACTATCCTGTGAACTTAATAATTATGCAGACACCATTGCTGAACTATGGGAGAAAGTGGATGAGCAGGAAAACTGCTCTCGTTGTTCCAATTTGCAGCTAGTGGGGCTGCATGAAGGTACGAAGAAAAATTCCCTGCAGTTGGTCTGCAACAGTGGCTGGTTCAAAATCTCAAACTACCACAGGAGGCCGCCCACCTAAACCAAATGAACGTCCAAGGCATTGTCTGATTAAATATCTGCAGTGTGCAGACAAAGAATTGATACTTGCAGCTGCAAAGAAGCACGGCTCCCTTAGATGCGGCGCCTCTAGAGTGGGGATATATCAAGATTATAGTCGTGACCTGCAAACCAAGTGGCAGAAGTTCAACGGTGTCAAGTCTAAGCTGCATGACTTGGGATGGCCCTTTTCTTTACCTAGCTAAGCTGAGGATTGATCAACATGGGGCCCCATCTAAAATCTTCCACAACTACCTGGAGGCAAAGAAGTGGGTGGCAGCAACGGCTTGAGAGGAGGGGAAGAGCTCACCACTTCGTTGAATACAACAATGGACAGTCCCTGCAAGGATAATGAAGGTTACTGGACTTAAGGATTAAATTGACTGATGTTGTTGACAGCCTTCCCCCCCTCCCCGATCTTGCCTCATCTCAATAATAAAATTGCCCGATTGGTACGGCCTCATCCCTGGCTCACCGGTGCGAAAATGCAGTACTGATGGAGAGTTGTACAGGCCTCGAGGTGGAACAATTCCAACTACGTCATTATGCAACAGTGAGCCCACGACCGAGCGGGAAAACTAGGAGCCAAGTCAAAGGTCGGGAAACTTTCAACTTCAGATTATGTGTCTTCGGCCAGGATGGGAGAGGAAATTAACTTCGGCTAGCTTGCTCACACTGCAAACTGTCAACTGCAGGTGCCTAAGTGCATGGTGATTTGTACTCTTATATGGCTGGGCCCATGTAGACCTCTTCAGAAATGGCCTGTACTTGGAAATCAGACAGTCCCGACCACATCAGGGGATGTGGGTACCAGCAGGTAGCAACTAACATATGGAGGCTCATCAAGGAAGTTCACTTTTATGCACATGTACTGCATGTTGTTGATTGCATGGCAGGGGGTGCATGCCTCAGCTGGTAACTTGGGTATGGCTGTTTGGGAGACACATGGAATGTCCTAAATGACTTTTGATATACAGGGGATGCGGGAAGGGGAGGGGCGGAAGGGTTTGTGCTGCAATAATTATTGAAGCTAATATCTTTACAGTAAACTTATCTCTAATTAATGAGCGAACAGCCCTAAGTTGCCCAATGGTTTCTGTGGTCATGGGGAGGTGGGTTAAAAGAAGTGCCGCCTGTGGACTATGACTGGACCGGAATCTGTTGCTTGCAAAAATGCATGTGATGTTACTGTTCTTGTTTTTGCCTTACAGAGTATGCTTTTTGTGTTTATCTATACTAAAAGCCTCATTGCATGATCATTTAATGAGGTTGGAAGGGTAAGGGAAGAAAGGGGGGAGGGGATAAATAGCCTTGAACTGGATACTTGGTGTTTTCTTATATCTTACAGGGTGGAGGTTGCCATGCATTCCACCCATGGAGAACAGTATCAGGATCTGAGCTGCCCAAGCTGTGTTTTGCAGCCACAAGATTGGCAGGTAAGCCGGAAGTTTTTGTTTTTCCTATGCACTCTCTATGTTACTACCTGCCACAGAGACTGATCAACTATTAGTTGCACAAAATAAGGCCACTGGATATGGAACTGTGTCAAGCACAAAGATGCGCTGGTAAATCCAGAGACTCTCCATCTACAAGAGCAGGATGTCTGACAGGGCAGGGGTAGGTCCAGTCGGGGGTAGGGGTAAAAAAGAGTTAGGATGGTTGCTACATTGGTGCACACATTTCAAGTGTTAGGGATTAGTAACGTTAAATGCGGGAGGGTTGGAAGCAAGTTATGTTTGGTTAAGGAAAAAAAATATTCAATAGAAAGGAACAGCAGACATTGAGGGAACTGAAGTCTCAGAACACCACAACATCACTCTGTAGAGTTACCAGGCTGGAGATTGTATATACGAACAAAAATGGGTAGCTTAACTAAAGTGGTGACATGGAATGTCAACGGATTAAAATCTGTGTTGAAAAGAAGAAAGGACATGAATGAAATGAAAAGGGCCAAGGCTCAAATAGTCCTTTTGCAGGAGACTCACATGTCAGCCCAAGAGGCCCTGAAAACTGAACGTTACATGGGAGGTCAGCGGATGTCCGTTTGCTATTCTACAAGGGCAAGGGACGCCTCCATTTGGATACCTAGAAACTCGAGGGTTAAAATTCATAAGGTAATAAAGGATAAGGGAGGTAGCTATGTACTGGCTCACTTGAAGGTAGATGGCGGAAACAGAGACTCAGTGGGCTTGATTTATGCCCCTAATGTGGAGGACCAGGGTTTTTCCCAGCTCCTAGCCTTGGATATGTCTAATCTGCTGGGCCCATGGGTAGTGGGGGGGACTTTAATTGTGTGAGTGACACAACTCTGGATAGATTTGACCCTATCCCTGTGCCAATATCAAAGAACGCACTTGCCTTAGGAGATACAGAATGGGCCTATGCCCTGGTGGATGTATGGCGCCACCAGAATCCCTCTAGCAGAGAGTAGAACTTTTACTCACATGCCCACAGCTCCTATGCTCGATTAGACCGAGTATTGGTTAGTGCACCTCTTCTGGGGGACATGGGAATAGCCCAGTACTCCTCCATTTTGGTATCTGATTACACATATTTACAAATCCCATTGAAACTGAGTGAGGGGGAGAGACCAGGGCATGGGACCTGGTGGCTAGATCAATTGTTGTTGAAAGATAGGAACTTCCTGGCTTTCATGACTAAATTGCTTGAGGAGTTTTGGAACCATAACAAAAAGGGTGACACCTCAAGGGCTGCTAGATGGGAAGCCATGAAAGCGTATGTCATGGGTCAGGTAATTTCATACTCTGCACATAAAAGAAGAGAATCACTGAAAGACATGGAAAGACCCAGGCAGCGAATTGCGGCCTTTGAAGAGGCTCACGTGAGAACCCCCACCCAGCCCCTATATAGAATTGTGCAGAAACTGAAGTGGGAATTCAACCTATTAAATACTGCTCACATAGAAAGAGCAATTCTGCTCTCAGAAGCTGCTGCTTACTTTGATGGGAATAGGGGAGGGAAGTTCCTAGCTTGGCAGCTAAAGAAGAGGGAAGGTGACAGATCTATCACACAAATTCACAAGGCAACCGGGGAACTCACATCCTCGACCGGAGGGATTGGGGAGGTATTTAGTAAATTTAACCAGAACTTGTACACATCAGAGGTAGCCCGTACCCCACAACAAATGCAAACTTTTTTTGAAAAAGCACCCCTTCGGACAGTGTCTCCTAATATGGCAAACAAACTAGACAGGTCCCTAGAGATGTCGGAAGTACACAGGGCTATCAAATCCCTGGCGGACAGGAAAGCACCTGGCCTGGATGGCTTACCTATTGACTTCTTCAAAGCATTTAAGGACCAGTTAGTAGGCCCTTTGTTTGATGTTCTACAGGAAGAATTAAATAAAGGTACACTCCTGACATCTATGAGGGCGACCACCATCACTATCCTTCCTAAACCAAGGAAAGACCCCACATATTGTGCCTCATATCACCCCATATCTTTGCTCACAGCTGGTTATAAAATTCTGGTTAAAATAGTGGCCTCCTGACTGGAGTCTGCCCTCCAAGAGCTTGTACACACAGGTCAAACAGGGTCTGTGGGGGTAGACAAGGGAAGCTTAGTATCAGTAGGACCATAAATATCTTGCACTCATGGGGAAAATCAGCTGCAAAGCACAAGGCAGCCATATTAGCATTGGATGCGGAGAAAGCATTTGATAGTGTCGAGTGGGGTTGTATGTTTGAGGCCTTTTCATGACAGGGGCTGGGACTGGGGATCATGAAATGGAGTAGAACACTATACACCTCCCCCAATGCCCAAATATTAGTGAATAGGGTATTGTCGGCCTCTTTTGAGTTGGGCTGCAGCACCAGGCAGGGCTGTCCCCTATCCCCACTCCTATATGTCCTAGCATTAGAGCCTCTGGCAGCTGCTTTTAGAAACCACACCGGGATACGGGGGTTCATAGGTGGTGGTAAAGAACATAAAATAGCATTGTATGCTGATGACATTCCTTTATACCTGCAAAACCCTGGTGAGGACCTGCCTCAGGTACATGGTCTGTTGCACGAGTATGGGGCATTGTCCAGACACAAGGTCAACTGGACAAAACGTGAGCTCCTACCTGTAGGTTGGCTAAACAGGCATAGATTGGCAGTAGTCCTGGGAGGACTGATGATGGTAGAGAAGATAAAATATCTGAGAATTCTAATTTCTGCCAAAATTGGAACATTATATGCCCAAAATTATGGCCCATTAGTGAAAAGACAGAGCATGGACTGTGTAAAATGGCAGAAACTGCCCCTGACCCTGATTGGGAGAGTTAGCATGGTAAAGATGATTTTTTTTCCTAGACGTCTGTCTTTGTACCAGTCTTTGCCTGTTCGGGTACCATCCAAACATTTTAAGCAGATTAACTCCCTGATCCATGGCTTTATCTGGAGGGGGGAAAGCTGCTCGAATTAAAAGAACAGTGTTGCAGATGCCACCTAGCAGAGGTGGATTGGGCCTACCAAATTTTCAGCTTTATTACATGGCTGTGCAACTGGCATTCCTACTGGGGGGGGATGGACTCTCACAGGCTGGACTGGCTGGAGATGGAGGAGGAGAAGCAGATTGGAGGGTCCCTGAGGCATATGTGTATGTCAGGTGGACTAAGGTCCATGGTTAAAGTGAACACCGGTAACCCTTGCACTGTGGCCACTTTAGGGGCTTGGTACAGTGCACACAGCAAACTAGGTGGTGGAGTGGGGGTAAAACAGTCACCATACTCAGACCTAAAAGCAGTCTTAAAGAACAGAGGGGCCTACACAGTCTTTATGCACCAGAGAGTAAGAGTTTGGAATACCAGAGGAATTAGATGCGCCATACAATTATTTGAAGGGGGGAGGTTCCTAGAATTCTCAGAACTTAAAGCTAAATACTCGATTGACCCTGGGGACTACTTTATATACCAACTAGTCCGCCACAGGTTTGGGGATGCTATGAATGTGGAGCCTGGATGGGCTGAGTTAACTTCTCTCAAAGAGGGCTTATACAACTCCCCCCCCGGAGCGAAAGCTTTATCCATTTTTTATCACACATTATTGGGAGCAGAGCAAGATCAGGCACGGGGTGACCTTGGTATTAAACAGGATCTCAATATCTGGCAGAGAGCGGTGAATCTCCTTAACACATGCTCCAGGAATAATAGGCTATGGCAGGTGCAGCTCAATTTCCTATATAGAGCCTACCTACCCCCAGTTAGATTACATGTCATGAGCCCAGATAATTCACACTGCTACCCTAAATGTCAATATGAGCAGGCTGATTTCCTGCACATGGACCTAACATGCCCGAAAGTGGTCCCATTTAGGGCAGAAGTGCACAGGTTACTGGAAACAACCCTTTAAAAAAAAACAACCCTTCACGCCTCTGTAACTGTTACTAGGGGCGAAGCCAACAAGGAAAAGAGTCATACTAACCACCCTCTGTGGGAAATAGCGCTGATTAATGCTAAGAAAACACTGGCTCAGACCTGGTTGTCATGCAATCCACTATTAGTACAGCCATGGGTTGATAATCTAAAGCAATGTATCACACTTGAGAAAGTTCAACATCCAGCAAATAGGACTATAGATACCTTTAAAGAATGTGGGATCCCTTAAAGAGAGAGCTATTGTAGCTGGTATTATCCCAGTGTAACATTAATTATGTTAACAGGGGGCACTGTGCTGTTGGGGATTGTATGGTATTTGCTCCATCCTAGTGCCTATGGGTGGCACCCCTCCTTCAGATTCTCTTATTCAGCACTGCTGCATTCCAACCATGGTCACCAACTAAACCGAATCTGTTGCCTGTAAATCTCACTAGAACTATGATGTATTTAGTTAAAGACAGAGTCTGATGTATGTGGATATGTTCATATTGATGTATTTTATTCTCATATTTTAACACCTAGTTCTCACTGTGTTAAACAATTCTGTTTTCTGATGTACTGCTACTTTTCTCAATAAAAATATTTTATAAAAAATATATATATTTTCAGCTTAACTGCTAAATTTGATCAGCTCCAGGCTTGGATGGTCCATCATGACCCAGCTTCCTATGTCTGATGGAGACCTGGCTCACTAGTAGAATCAAAGAAAGTGAGATTGCCATCAAAGGCTTCCAGGCATATAGGATTGACAGGAAATGCAGGAAAGGAGGAGGTTGCCCCATCTATGCCAGGGAATCACTGCAATTAACCATCCTCCTAGTCACCAGAGTGGTGGAGGATCATGAAATACCAGTGATTAAAGCACAGGTTGGACAACAGGGCAAGATACTCACCCTAGCCATGGTCTACCTACACCCAGAAAAGCCAAAGATGGCCTCCCTGCTATTCTGGATGTAATCGCCACCCTTCCAAAGAGTACTGAGCTTATCATCACAGGCAACTTTAACTGGACTGACAATGATGCAGCCCCTTTTAGGGATCTGGTGGCTGCCACCAACCAGACACAACTTGTACCCTGCCCTACCAGACAAAGCTACAAGATGGGTAATAATAGCCTCCTTGATTGGGTCCTGGCAAGCTTACCATCCCGGATCTCTGGGCTCAGAGTTCTTCCAGACACCTTGAGTGACCACTCCCTAGTCTCATTCCTGTGGTCTAAAAAATCTACCAAATGCCCACCCGTTCTAATTGAAAGCAAGGTCCTGAAGAAGGGCAAACTCAGCTCCCTCAAATCAGCCCTCTCTCTCCATGACTGGTCCCCTGTAGATCGGGCACCTACCTTCGACTAGGCCCTCAGATACTGCATCAAAGGCTTTAACAGCATTTGCGCCATCTTTGCTCCCCTCAAGAAAAGGAAGATTCGGGGACAGGAAAGATAGAGATTGCCTCTGAGAGAAGGCCAGAACCTCTCAGAGCAAGTCTGACTTCTAGTGCTACAGAGCAGCAAGAAACCACTGTACCAAACTGATCAGGCTTGCAAAAGCCAACTACCACAAAGTGCAGCTCAGCAACTCATGGGGCGATGGTGAGAGATTCTGGGACAACATTAAATGCATCCTTGGTAAAGAAGTCAAGAAGTACCCACAACTGCTCAACATCAGCAACTTCCCTGCCACTGACCCCCTAACTAAAGCAGATGCCTTCAACGTGGCTTTCACTGACCAGACCGCAGTACTACCACCTGACTACCTGCTTCCTCCCACAAACCATGCCAGTAGTGTACTATTCAAAAAAGCCCACCTCAACTTCTACTTTAAGCATGTGACAGTGAAGGAGGCTCTAGTATGGGTAAAAAAAGTTCTAGGCAAGACTAGACTGGGTAGTGATGGGTTAGATATGAAACTCCTGTCCCTCACACTGGATGCTATTATTATGGCAATTACAACTTTATTTAACAGGTCACTGGTTCTTGCACAATTCCCGGAGGTTTGGAAGAAGGCCCTAGTCACCCCCGTGCACAAAAGTGGAGGCAAGTCTCCGATAGCTAACTACAGACCAATCTCGATCCTCTCCCCTCTCTCCAAAGCATTGGAAAACATCATGGCAGGACCACTCACAGACTGCCTTAACAAATACCATCTACTTTGCCCTAACCAGCATGACTTCAGACAAAATCACAGTACCACCACTGCCCTGCTAGAATACACAGACTTTGTGCATAAAGCCCTAGACAAAGACAAACTAATGGGGTCCATATTCATTGACCTGACCAAAGCCTTCAACACTATTAACCACCCTCTACTACTGACTCAATTGCAAAACATGGGTATGGCATCTGATGCCCTTTGTTGGTTCCGGGAATACTTGACTCAGAGAAGCCAATGAGTCAAGATTGGACTGACAGTATCCAGTGCCAGAGAAGTACCCCTTAGTGCCCTGCAGGGATTGATACTGGGGCCCCTGCTCTCAGCCTCTTTTTAAATGATCTCCCTACAGCCTGTGACACTAAAATCATCCTTTACACAAATGATCCTGTTCTTCTGAGCAGCAAAACTTCTCTTGATGCCCTACAATCTAATTTGCAAAACTCCTTCACCAATATTGAGGGCTGATTTGACAGGCAAAAACTGCTTCTAAACTGCAAGAAGACCAAGACCATGCTTATATCCAGCCCCCAGAACAAAAACAGGCACTCCCTCCTCTTCATCACCAACACAGGCAGTGAACCACTGGAACAAGTGCACTTGTTTAAGTATTTGGGGATCACTCTAGATGACACCCTCACCTTTATACATCATATTGACTCCATCGTCAGGACGGCTAACACCAAGATTGGCGTCCTTTATAGGCACAGGAAGTACCTCATCACGGAGGCACTCCGCCTCGCAGTCTCCAGCTCCATCCTATCCACAATCACTTATGGGTTGGTGGTCTATGGGGCTGCAATGGACTCAGCACTCAAGAAGGTTCAGACAGTACTCAATAAAGCTTGCAGGCTCACCCTGTCAGCAGAATGTGGCACGCATTCTTGCTCCCTTTACAAACGCACAAACTGGCTGCCATTAAGGGACAGGATCAAGTTCCAAATGTGCCTTCTGGGGAAGAAGGCACTTTTAGGGAAACCACACCCTGTATTACTAATTTGTTTGAGTCAGTTGCTTTCATGCATCTCACTAGGTGTAGGATGAGAGGGGCTCTGACTACCCCCCCTCTGTGGAACAATGCTTGGGCAGCGCACCTTTGCCTAGTGGGCATCCTTGTGGCTAAATGAGCTCCCTGTACATTTTTTGGCCTCCAAATGATTGGCCCAATTAAAAACTAAGCTCAAGCAGCACCTAAAATCAATTTCAGAGTGTACCTGCAACTAATTGGGTTGTCCTCACTGACACCTGCCCCCCAGTTTGCACTTGGTAGTGCTGTGCTACCTCACTATGTTCCCAACTTCCTACCACAAAAACAGGCTCTCACCCACTATCGTCATAAGCCCACCCCGTGCCATCTCACAACCTAACCTAGTGAATCCTTGTTAGATCAGGCACCTGACCTCGCCTGCATGTACAAGGTCCACTGCCCAGCACTTACCCTCAGTACTGCCACCTTCACTCACTCATACTCCCCCTCAGATTCCCTGCACCTGCACTCCCTCACTTTTGACAAGGCCCCCCCTGAGGCTGCTTCTGCCCTCCTTGTTCTCTCACCTCTGCTCTTTATCCCTTGCCCTGTCACTGAACCTTTCCCTTCTCACCTGTGTTACCTTGTTTTCAATATTTAGTGTATTTTGCTGTTTGAAATGTGTTGTACCTAGGCTAGCAAAAATACTTCTGTTCCATAACTGATTGTATTCTCATTTGCTTTGTACTCTGTTAGTCTCCCACTGTTTATTTTTCAACTCTGATGTAGAACCTTTGTAAAAGAACTTGCACTCAAGGGTCTTTTCTGAATTATGAAATAAATAAATACATAAATAAATAATACTTCTGAAGAAAGGGATTTTGAAGTAATCAAAAGTGACTCCCTAAAACAATCTAACCAACGTAACCAGGCCTACAATAAGGCAATCAAAATGTTAATGTGTACTGGGAGGGGGTTTCAATAGCAGGAGGGAAGAGGTTATACTACCTATCTATAAATCACTGGTGAGGCCACAGCTGGAATACTGTGCCCAATTCTAGAGTCCCCACCTAAGAAAGTCATGGCAGAATGTATCTCTTTGAAGATGGCACTAAGCTCTTTGTCAGGGTAATACAGTGAGGAAGGTGTTAGTGAGTTGCAGAGGGACCTGCAAAGGTTAGTAAGATGGTCTAAAGTCTGAGAGCTGAAATTCAGTGCTAAGAAAAGGCAAAGACAGGCTAGATGTGATGCAGTGCAGGGTAAACAAAATGACTCATGGCCAGCAGAGAAGATCCCACAAGGACTGGTTTAAGGCTCTGAACATGTACTCGCTGGAGACCAGAAGGGAGAACAACCATATGACAAAAACCTTCAAGTTCCTGAAAGGAATGACCAAGGTAGATTGTGAGGAAATATTTAGCAAGAATGGCAATTGAATAAAGAACACAGAGACATGAGTGGAACTTGTCAGAGGTCAGGAGATACAGGAGGGACTTGAGAAAGTTTTATTTTGAGCCATAGAACAGCCTTCCAGCAGAGGTGGTGTTGTAGAGAGTGCAAGAACCATTATCAGTTTCAAACATGGCTGGAACTGAATAAAATGTTGAATAATTACACAGGGGAAAGCACTAGGGTAGGATAGAGTCATAGGCAATGACCCCGACTAGGCAGTGGGTCCTGAGGTAGGATAGGGTGAAATATGGCAGACTGGATGGGCTAGTGGTCTTTTTCACCCAACATTTTCTATGTTTCTATGACTTTCTGGCCCAAAGGTGGATGTACTACAAACAGAGCCAGGTTGACACCTACTTGTAAAGCAATTTTATTACTGACTGTCCACCTCCGGTAGGGTCTCCGTTTTTTTTTTTATTATTAATTAACATTTTTTATTTTTGTATTAAGCCAAATAGTTTGCAGTGCCTTGATTTACTACTTAACTTTAAAGGGTACATATTTCTATTCAAGAGTGTTACGTTTTTGACCAGGAGACTTATGGTGACGTCACCGAATTGAATAGATGTGCCTCAAGACACCTTCTCTATCAGTCTTAAGTAAATTGGATATAGATCCAAGTTAAAATTGAAATTTTGCAGCAGACAACTGAAATAACAGCTCAGCCAGATGGCAGCCAAACACAAACTGGGGCAATTTGCTACCGACAGCCCAAAAACTCGGACTGCACTGCAATTGATAGCCCGGGAGTGCAGCAACATCCGTTTCTCTTCCTGCACCAACAGTTCACCAGACCACCATGAAGAACCACACGAAGATGACGAAAATTTCATGATTACATCCAAAAAGCTCTTTTTGGAGCTGCTGAGAAAACATACTGCAGCAGGAAGAAGCAGGACTTTCTGAATCAAAACAAGACAGTAAGGTTTTGTCAGGATGCACAACCAGTTTGGAGCAGGGCCTTATGGAGACCTCAGAGCTGGTCAGCCACCACAACTCAGCACTTCTGCAGTGATACAGAGGGAACAGCAAATGGCCGCAAAGCTTGAGGACTTAGAATTATGCTCAGGCCAAAATAGTGTACAGATGTATGGCATCCCTGAAGGCACGGGGACAGAGACACAGTACGAGTCTTCAAGGCTTTCATCAAAGAACTGCTAGACATTCCAGCTGAGCGAAGGCAGGACATGAAGAGAGCACACAGACCCCTTGCTCTGATGTTCCAAGGAAACAGTATTAGTAAAAATCTTTATTTTTATACAGGAAGATGGCAATACAACTATTAAGACCAAAGTCCTGATTTCAAGGTGTTCCTGTTTAGATAATTAATGTTACAATTTGATCATATGTCACATATAACACTCTTTCAATACAAAATTACTGCTATAGTTAAAATGCATACCACACTACTTATTTCTATACATATTGGCCCTAATATTCAGAGCTGCACCTGGCAATGGCGCATGTGGTAGTGCAGTGCAACTGAGTTGCACTGGTGCAACTCAGGGATATATTCAAAAGGGATGAGCAATGGTGCAGCTCCTCTGAATATATCATGCAATGCGCACTGCACAAATAGAATGTGCTAACACATTCCTCACAGATAGGGCTGAATACCAGGAATTGGAACTGCACCAGTGCAGCAGAGTTATGCTGTGTGCAAATTCCTGATATTCAGCCAGCAGTACGCAAATGGGACCATAATGTATGCAAGGCACAAATGGCTCCATTTACATGTCATTATGGTACCATTTGCACATATTGTGCAGGGCAGGCTGGCAACATGTGCCTGGCACCCTGCATAGCATGTGGCACCCCCAGACAACATCTTGTGGTAACCCCCCATAGCCACAATCGCCAAATAGAAATGTATTAAAAGCCCTGGCAGTCCAGTGGTACCCCTCCTCCCTCCTGATGCTCTGATTACTGGTATATACATATTCAAACCCTCTCTGGTAGTCTAGTGGCACCCCCACCCTCCCAAAGATCCAATCGCTGGTAAATACATATTCAAACCCTCCCTAGTAGTCTATTGGCACCCCCTCCCTGCCCATAGCTGCAATGCCCATAAAATAATATTTACTATTCCCTGGAAGTCTAGTGGTGACTCCAACCCAGTCCATATCCCCAGTTGCCAGTATGAGCACTGTACATACTCACCTGGTGGTCCAGTGTCACTCTCATCCCCCCACCTGCACAGGACACCCTGACCACCCAGCACTCCCCCCAACTGGTGGACAGCTACAATCCCACATGCTTACACCTTGCTGCTCTGCCGAATGACAGCTTACAGTAGCTTTTAGAAGCCCATCTGCGCACATTGTAATAGTCATTCACAAATATGTGAATGAAGTAATTTTACAGATGCTACTGTAAGCTGCTGCATTCGGCCAGCGGCGAGATGGTGAGTGAGAGCAGGACTGCACTCTGCCATGATGGGGGGTGCTGGGTGAGGGGGAGTCCTGTGTGGGTGGGGGATGGGGGCACCGCTGGACCTGCAGAGAAGCATGCACAGTGCTCATACTGGCAATCAGGGATACAGGCGGGGTGGGGTTACCACTAGACTACCATGGAATATTAACATTATTTTACCAGCATCACATCTAAGGGCAGGGAGGGGGGTGCCACTAGACTACCAGGGAGGGTTTGAATATTTATTTACCAGTGATCGGAACATCGGAAGGAACTAGACTATCAGGGAGTTATGTGGATACTTATGGATGGTGTTCTGGGGGAAGAGCCACCCACTGTTGGAGGCCGCTGTGTTGCACCCTGCACTACAGTGGCTCACCTGTGGGTGGCTCCCTTTTGTGCCTTCTTTTTCAGGCTCAGTTTTGTGCCCCAGCATGCGGTGCATCTCAAAGTTGTGACAGCATATGCGCCGCACATCCAGGACTGAATATCAGGATGTGCCGCATATGTATTGGCACGCCCCCTGGAGATGTGCCGCATGCATCATCTTTGCACTCCAGCACATTGGGACTTGTGCTGTGCAAGTCCCACTTTTGAATAATGCCCTGGGGTGCATTTCTGGAGTTGTGCTGTCGCAACCCCATTTGAATGTCTGGGCCTCAGACTATTACACTGCAATGTTTCCATAAACTTAACATAACAGTACAGTTCAACAGAGACAATTTCAAACTTCTTTCCTATGATTTAGTCTAATAGCAGCTGCACTCTGAATCCAGATCTTTTTTAAGGTGAGCATGAAATACTTTTGGGTGCTTCCTTAGTTACTTGTCATTGTACTTAATAAAGTGTGAATATTTATTTACATTGTATGAAAAGCTCATAGTTGCATATTTATTTTTAACCTTTTGAGCTGAGAATATAGTCTCTTTGTTGTTTCTGAGGTTATGTTGAATTTGTCTTTTGTCTAATGTTTCAAGAAGATATTATGGGTTTCCTGATTTTAATATTTTATGTATCAAACATGTTCATTTTAGCTTCTTTTGTTTTCTTAATCTAGCCAGTTTAAGATTGTATACATTGTATAGTGATGTGTTACATAGTTGCATTTCAAAATAAATCTTACCGTTCTATTATATAATCTAATTTTATTAGATTTGTTTTATTATACATATATGTAATATATATATTCTGTATAAATACTAGTATATATGTGGTCCCCATAGTCTAAGATAGGGATTAGAAGTTAACTTATTACAGTCTCTCTCATTTTGTAGTTTAAACAATGTCTGGTTCTTCTAAAAACTCCGAGCCTGGTGTCTGTTTTTCTGATCAAGTTATTTACGTGGTATTCAAAACTCAAGGTTGCATCCACCCAGATCCCAAGGTATTTATGCTTGCTGACTTGAGTTAGTACCTCGTTTTCCCTTGTTTTTATTGTGATAAGTTTTGTTTTCTTGTTTTTTCCTACTGATGATCCAAATACCATTGTCTGGGACTCTTTCCCATTTAGGACCAGCTAGGAGTCAGTGAACCAGTCACACAGCACACTGAAGCCATGATGGGGATGTTTTTCCATTTCTTGCACTTCGCTGCCAGTTGCTAGCAGCACGGTGTTATCCATGTACAAGTGCAAGCTTGTCTTCTTCATGTGCTGTGCTACTTGGTTCACATATACCAGGAACAGTGTAGACCCCAAAATTGATCCCTGAGGTACACCCCTACTTATTGGTAGTTTTATAGATAAAACATTACCAAGACCTGTTGGGACCGGTTACTTAAATATGAGTCAAGCCATTGTAGGGTGTCTTCTGCTGTCCTGATTTCTAACTGCCTGTCCCTCATGATTTCATGGTCCACCGTGCTAAATGCATTGGACAGGTCCATGAACACAACACACCCACCTCCCAGCCATCATTCAAAGAAGTGGCAACCATGGCAACCAGGTAGGTGAGTGCAGTGTCTGTGGAGTACTGGCATCTAAATGCAGACTGAAATTTTGATATTAATGAGTATTTGTCCAGGTATTCTTATATTTGCTCCTGGACCAAAGCCTCCAGGATTTTTGAAACTATAGATAATAGCGCTATTGGTCTATTGTTAACAGGGTCTGTTTTTTGCCCATCTTTGTGTATGGGGATTATTATTGCTAGATTCCAAGAGCTAGGAAAATGCCTCTCTGTTAGACTCCAGTTTAGTAGTTTAGTGATAATTGGGGTTATAATCTCTATTGAATCCTTTATAAATCTAGTTTACATTCCATCAGGACCACAAGATTTTTTTTTTACAGTCATCCCTCTTTGTTTTTTCACTTGATTACAGGTGATTTTTCTTAAATGTAAATGTAGGTCATTCAAAATGTGTTCTTTTCTCATGGGTTTTGTAGTTTCTAGTAGCAGTTTGATTTGGTATTCTTACATCTGGTAAAGTTGTAAAGTAACTATTTAACAAATCAGCTGAGATTTGGGGATTTTGTAATAACCCATTATGCATCATTAGAATAATGGATTTATTGTTTGCTGGGGATTCAAAGTACTTAATTAGTGCCCAGTACTGACTAGGGTTTGTAGTTACTTCAGCCTTCTTTTTATATTAATTTTATTTAGTGCTTCCTTTTTTTTTTTATCTGTTTACTCGCCGTCACACTCCAGTGTTCCCCTCTCCTTCGGGCTCCACAGTACTCCCCAACTCACCGGACATCATCTTCCTGGGTCACCTCGATTCCTTATATCACAGCCGGCTCCCGAGGAGTATCCTGGTGTATCCCTTCACCAGATAGGTCCCCCTTCTCTGAGGGGGAAGGCACCGGTAGGGGGCTTACCCAGCTCACTCTTAGTTAGGCCCCCTGGAAGCACTGCTAAGGTATTGATAAGATATTGCTGATGGGGGACCTGAATATGCCAGATGTTAACTGGAGCACCTTTGCTGCAGGCACATCCAAGAGCAGGGTCATTCTTGATGCCTTACAGGAGGCATGCTTCAGACAGCTAGTATCAGAACCAATTCAGGAGAGAGCAATCTTAGATCTGGTTCTTTCAAAAGGGGATGGAGAAAGAATCTCAGATTTAGAAGTGGATAGCCATCTCGAACAAGCGGCCACCAAACAGCGTGGTTCATGATAAACACAGCCATACAATCAAGCCATACAAAAGCAAGAGTACTAGACTTTAGGAGGGCTGACTTTGGGAAAATGAGAGCGTGCCTCAGAAAAGCACTAGCAAACAGGCAAGAAGGAGGGGTGGAGGAACAATGGGGAGTGATCAAAACAGCCATCACAGAGGCAACAAGCCTTTGTGTAAAGCAAATCAATAAAACACAATGAAGGAAAAAAACACTATGGTTCACAAAAGAGGTGGCAGGGAAGGTTAAGAAGAAAAGGACAGCATTCAAGAAATATAAGGAAACACAGAAGGAGCAGGACAGAGAACTTAATCAGTTAAATAGAAAGAGGCTAGGAAGGCAGTCAGAATAGCAAAGGCCCAAACCGAGGAAAGGATAGCCAATTCTGTTAAGAAGGGGGATAAGACCTTTTATAGGTACATTAGAGAATGAAGAAAGACCAAAGGAGGGATACTGAAGCTTAGTAAAGGGAGGGAATGTGGTAGAGGGTAACAGTGAAAAAGCAGGGATACTGAACAAATATTTCTGCTCAGTATTCACAAAGGAAGAGGTGGGGGAGTTACCTAAACCAAACAAGAGAAACACTCTGAAGATGGGGGTCGATACCAGTCCATTTACAGAAGAAAGGGTTCTGAAAGAACTAATAAAATTGAAGGTGGACAAAGCAATGAGGCCTGATGGGATTTGCCAAAGAATTCCAAAAGAACTAAGGGTAGAACTAGTGACATCGCTGACTACTCTCTTTAACAAATCATGGGAAGATGGGGTGGTACCCGAGGACTGGAGGAGGGCAGATGTGATTCCACTTCACAAAAGTGGGAGCAGGACAGAGG
Source organism: Neoceratodus forsteri (assembly GCA_016271365.2). Classification (NCBI taxonomy): domain Eukaryota; kingdom Metazoa; phylum Chordata; order Ceratodontiformes; family Ceratodontidae; genus Neoceratodus; species Neoceratodus forsteri. The sequence goes on along the minus strand of CM028134.1, from coordinate 1,101,183,466 downwards.
CAGAAAACACTGACCAGTTAGTTTGACCTCAGTGGTAGGGAAAATGATGGAATCACTTCTGAAAGAAAGAACTGTTGAGTACCTAGATGCCAGTGGGGCACAGGACACAAGGCAGCATGGATTCATGATTGGAAGGTTGTGTCAGATGAATCTAATTGATTTCTTTGACTGGGTGACCAAAGTAGTAGACCAGGGAGGGGTTGTGGACATGGCCTACCTAGATTTTAGCAAGGCATTTGATACAGTCCCACACAAAAGATTAATACACAAGATAGCCAGCCTTGGAATGGTCCCAAGGTGGTAGCCTTGATAAAAAATTGGCTAGACAACAGGACGTGAAGGGTAGTAAATGGAGTACAAGAGGAAGAAAGGAGGGTTAATATGGGGTACCGCAGGGTTCAGCACTGGGACCGGTCCTTTTTTAATGTCTTTATAAGTGACATTGCAGAGGAACTGGAAGGAAAAGTATGTCTCTTTGCAGATGACACAAAGATCTGCAACAGGGTTGATACACAAGATGGAGTGGAAAGGATGAGAAGGGACTTGGCAAGGTTGGAGGAATGGGCAAATGTATGGCAGCTCAGATTCAGTGCAAAGAAGTGCAAGGTAATGCACATGGGAAACAAAAACCCAGGGGAAGCATACACAATGGGGGGTAAGATACTGACAACAGTAAAAATAGAAAGGGACCTGGGGTAATTATATCAGATGACCTAAAGGTGGGCAAGCAATGTGAGAAGGTAGTAATGAAGGCTGGGAGGATACTGGGATGCATAGAAAGAGGCATCAATAGTAGAAAACAGGAAGTTATTATCCCTCTGTACAGACAGTTGGTGAGACCCCATCTGGAGTACTGTGTGCAGTTCTGGAGACCCCATATCCGCAAAGAGATAGACAGAGTGGAGGCTGTCCAGAGGAGAGCAACCAAAATGGTGCAGGGTCTTGTACCAGAAGACATATAATGGAAGAAAGGCTAAAGGAGCTTTTAATATGTATACTTTGAGGAAAGAAGGGAGAGAGGAGACATGATAGAAACTTTCAAGTACCTCAAGGGAATTAACAAAGTCCAAGAGGGTAGCATCTTCCAGAAAAAGAGATGTAAGAACAAGGGGGCACAATTTGAAGATAGAGGGGGGACGGCTCAGAGTAATGTGAGGAAGTATTCTTTCACTGAGAGGGTTGTGGATGCATGGAACAGCCTCCCTAAGGAGGTCATGGAGTCAAGAACAGTGGGGACTTTCAAGAATGCATGGGACAGGCATAAGGCAGTCCTGGGGGTGTAGGAGGAAGTAAGCTGTTGATTAAGTGGGATCCGCAGCTTATCTGTTAGGTAGGGAAATGGGCAGACTAGGTGGGCCAAGCGGTCCTTATCTGCCATCAAAGTCTGTGTTTCTATGTTTCTAGAGGTGGTCCATGTAGGTTCCAGCTCTGTCACAGAGCAGGGAAGCCATCATCCGGTGAACACACGGAGCCATTTTCTTTTTTTTTCTTTTCTAGTGTTTCCCTTCTTGTGCCACTCTGAACAGTGCCCCTAGTCTCCACTGGGAGCCACTGTTGAGTGAGGTGACCCACTCCCCCCCCCACCTCCAAAGAGGAGAGCTGTCCTCCGGATGCTCACTTCTCTTCATCCCCTGCTGACCCCTGGTGTCCCGAGTCCATTCCTGAACCCAGGTTGTCTGCATGGTTCGAGGTGTGGCTTCCAGCACCTCAACCTTCTGTGACACTGGGCCAGCCTGTTTGGTGCTTCTTAAACATTGTTTTAACCTATTCCTTGCCATTTTATATTTAGTCCATATTTCTGGGTCTAGACTTTTGTTTGCAAGTTTCTATGGGCGGTTTTTAATTCGGATGTCTTTTTTAGCTTCTCTGTTATCCATGCAGCTTGCTTTTCTTGTTGAATTTTCTTAGTGAATGGTGCAACTCTTATCACATGCCAACAAGACGCTTTGTGTAAAACACTCTATTGCCAAATCTAAATCTGGAATCAAAAAGGTTCTATCCCAGTTTATTCTAGCTAATTCAGTTATCAACTGTTCTTTAGTGTAATTTTTGAAAGACAGAATCTTGTTTTCTTGTTGATAGTACCTGAACCAATGTTTGTACTGCTAGACCCTGATCTTCTGTGGCCTATTTTGTGGATTACCAGGTAAAAATGATGATTCTGAGGCTGGCTTGCAACAAATAAGGAGTCCTATTTGGTGACACAACACTCTACTTAGATCAAGACTTTATCTCAGGAGTGATGGCTCAGCAACCACTGATCCTCCTAACTGTAAAGGCCTTAGGTGACAAGTGAATCAAAGCCCAGGTTATAGTCCCAGCTCAGCTATAAATAAATTCAGATGGGGAATCAAAGTTCATCAGGAACCTGAAGAGGTCAAACATTTCCTGCTTCAGCATGGAATACCTTACCCTTGAGATCAAGATGCAATAGAACCTACCAAAAGAGTTCCACGGAAGCAGAGCTGGAGTATGCAGGAGAGCAGAACCCAGAGTACATGTGCACCTAAACCTAACAAGCACTAGGAGCAGATCTGAAACCACGAACAGGCAATTCTCAACAGCTGCAAGGCAGGCCCATCTACCACCTAAATTACAGATGTGTGAAGCTGGTAAAATATGCTCTGCAAAATAATTTGTGCAGCTTGCCAGATTTGCAAAGTGCTGACTTCATGGCGTTTTTGACAGGCGAAGTGGTACTTTTTCAGGAAAAGTTTTAAACAAAGTTAAGAAAAAGTTACAACTTCACCTTGCCTTCACTTGACTGCCTCAAAAAGTGCCATTTCCGAAAGAAAAGTCAATGCAAAATGACAAAGTGGGCAGTTTTAAAAGTTATTCACAAAGGCAAACTTTGCAGCTTCGCCGGAACATCACCAGCAGTGTAAAACTTTATAACATTTCTACCTGAGCGAGCCTGAAAGAACGGAAGCTCTTCATTTTCACTAATGCTGTGTGGCTTGGACCTTCTGAAAGTAGTGAAACTGATAGGTACTAATATTCTTTTTACCCCATTCAAATGCCATTGATATACTGTATGGTGGAAGCCCCCACCCACTTATAACCTGTCAGTAATAATCCTGGCATGAATTTGTTTTTTCCTGGTGCACCGCAGTTACCAGGGAATGCACAGAGACCTTCAGCTTCTACCCCTGAATTTCGCCTTCCTCCACCATGCAGTCTAGAAACATTTTGAATAAAATGGCACCCATCAGGTGATGCCGATGAGTGAAGTAGCAACTGCCCTCTGACAAGTTTCCACACCCTCCCTTATCTCCTGTATGGGAGTAGAACTTCAGCTTGGGAGGCGTGAATGACCTCCTTTTACTTTTCCAAATACAGTGGCTCTTCTACCCTTCCCAAATTCAGACTCAGACTTGGTGCAGACCTGTATGCACATGATGCTGCTCCTTGTGCAAGAGGGCAGATCTGGAATGCGGGGGGGGGGAGCTAGCCTACCGGGGGAACAGAAAATGTTAAATGCATTGTAGATCAAGATCTGTTTATTAAAATACCATGTAAAACTGGGAGGAGGAGGTAAATGATAGACTGCCAAGTCCTTGGAGACATTGTAAGGAGGTGCAGTCTCTCTCTTTTTCTTGTTTTACATCTGCTGCCAATAGAGTATGAGAGACACTCAAGCCTTGTGGTTTGGGTGGCCTTGATGGCTTGAGACTCCTGTCCAACTGCACTGTCTCTTCCTGGGTACATCCAGGAGGGGCAGAGGTAGAGAATGTACAGGATGGGGGGAGGGGTGCACAGCTACATCCCTTGCACAATCTCATGATTTTTTAGCCAAAGGTGAGTAGCTTAGTTGCACATTAGTGTAAGGATGGACACGATATCTTAACAATGATTTTTGCACCATTCACTTATGGTAGAGCAAGCAGTGTACATTTGACAACTGACCCATTTAAGTGCCGTTTTCATTTCTATAGCAGTTGACTGTGATCATCTCAAAAGTGTCACAAGTGGCATGTACACCTGATGTCAGTCCTTCTAAGGCACCATACTACCCTGAAGTTACAGTTATGTTTTTTTTTTAAGATTTTTTCTCATTGGTTATGTATATTGTTCTTATTGTTTCCTGTTTGGTCATATTAGTCAAAATGTGTACAGTATATAAGACAGACCTCCCAGCGAGAGGCAGACCTACAATCATCAAAATGTGTAACATGGAGTTGGAAACAGACCTAAGGGTGGTATTGCATAATGTAAAGGGCTTGGGCAGCCCAATTATGTGATCATGCATTCTTCAGGAACTCAACCACTTAGATGCTTTGGTGCCATTTTTACAGGAGACCCACCTCACTCCAGCTAAGCACAAAAGGCCGAAACACAGCTGGGTGGGGCAGGCCTTTTTTTTTTTATTTAAACATCTGGTAACCAGGAAAGGCACGCTGAGCTGAGGCTCGATTTCAGGTGTGACCCAGGGGGAAAGAGAGGTGGAAATGCAAACAAAAAATGCAGAGAATTAGTTAGCGGAACAATAACAACTAATTACAATCAATATAATACAGCAGTGAGAACAAAAACATGACATGTGATGAATCTCTAGAGGTGAACTATACAACAGTAAGTGCTCTACATAATGAATCTTTAGCAAGTGCTGGGGAGGAATTTTTGGAAAGTAAAGGCAGTAGAAGTTGTGGGTTTGGCTCAGTTGTGGCAGCGACATAAAGGTGGAGGAAGGAGATGTTTGCTTGCAGCTAGAGTAAGAGAGTGAATTTTTATGACAGCAGGGGTAAGTTTTTTCCACAAGTAAGGGAGTCAGTAGAAGAAAGCAGCTTTGCCTGCTATGGAAGAGGGTCGGGGCAGGGGGAAGGATCTTTCATTTCTGTGCCTGAGTTCATAGGGGGATAGGGAGTCTGAGGATAGACAGCCCTGAAGACTGGAGAGGAGCAAATTAAACCAGTACTTAGATATAAGATTGAGGGCGTGTATATAGTGCCTGTGAGATAAGAGGTTTATTCTGAGGAGGGAGTAAAGATTGCAGTGGTGGGTGCACAGGAGTGAGTTTGTAGCGAAGCGGCAAAATGAGTTTAGAAGGGTATCCAACCTGGCAAGGAAGATTACAAGGGCAGAGCTGTAAACCACATTCACATAATCTAGTATGGGGAGGATCATTTTAGAGACAATTTCACATCTGGCAGGTAACGGGAGAGATTTTCTGTTCCACTATAGCATGTCGAGTTTGGGGCACATCTTGGAGGTGATAGATTTAATGTGAACTGAAAAAGACAGGTGGGGGTCCAGCCAAACACTAAGGTGCTTGTATCTGGTGACTTTGTCAAGTGGGGAGCCATCGAGAGTGGTGATGGGGTAGTACAGCTAAGTTTCTGGGTAGAGCCAAAAATCATGGGAACAGTTTTGGTGGTGTTTAATTTCAGTTGGTTTTGGCTGAACCATTGCTAGAATTTTGTTGAAGTCGCTTTGTAGAGTAGCTTGGACTTCAAGCAGGTTGGAACCGGAGGTAACGAGGATGGTGTCATCTGTGTATTGATCAACTGGTGCAGGAGGAGGGAAGGTTGTTAATGAAGAGGCAGAAGAGGATGTGACCAAGAACAAAGCCTTGAGGGAGGCCCAACATGCTGGGATGTGTGTGGTATCAGCGATTATAACAGATTGAAATCTGGTAGATAGAGAAGACTGAAACCACCTTACAGTGATGGGGACAAGTCCAGCTACCTCAAGCTTTTGCAGGAGAAGTGGGTGGGATACAGAGTCAAATGCCTTTGCTAAACTGACAAATACGGCTACTATAAGGATGCCTTGATTGGAGGCAGTTTGGATATGGTTGGTGATACACTGGAGGGAGGAAATTGTGGAATGGTGTTTCCTGAAGCCAGACTGATGGGGTGAGAGGATGTTGTTTGTTACAAGGTAGTCAGTTAGTCAGGTGTGGGCCAAGGATTCTTGTAGTTTGGCTAGGGCTGAGAGGAGCGAGATGGGTCTATAATTGCCTGGCAAGGAGGGGTCACCACCTTTGTGAAGGGGAATTATGCAGGCCAAGTTCCAGGACTGCAAAACTGTTCCTGTGGAAAACAGGTTAAAGAGATGTGTAAGGGGCTTGGTGATTGCAGGAGTTGAGATCTGCAGGAGCTTGGGATGAATCCCATCTGGGCTGGTCTTTGCAGGGTTAAGCAAGCATACGGCTTTCTGTTCCTCATGTACAGTAAGGGGGTGAACTTGAAATCTTTGCTAAGGGGAGGCAGTGGTGGGACTGGGGAAGGGGGGAGCCCAGTGTTATGGCACAGAAATTGAAAAACTGGTTCAGGATTTCGGAGGTATGGGTTGGGTCAGTGACTGGTTGGCCATGAAGTTTGAAGGCAGGGGTGCAGGGCTGGGCTAGTGGGTCAAGAAGAGTGTGCACAACATTTCAGAACTGAGGGGGCTTAGCATGCGAGAGTTGCAACTTAAAGCAGTTCTGCCTTTTGTTTGTTTGTTTATTTTTATACTGTATGACCAGTGAGCATAAGACACCCATTTTCACTGGTGCCCAGTCATAACATAATTACAACACCATATATAATACAAAATCATACAATAAATGCATCAATTAAAACAATGGCATTTTGCTTAATTTGTCATAAATTGTACTAGAACACTCTTAAATAATGATATGGTAACAGACTTTGCAATATTACAAGGCAAATCATTGTATAATTTAACTGCATAATATTGAAGTGAATTTTGAGCCATTTTACTTTTATAAAAAGGAATTTGAAATTTATAGCTAACCTGTGACCTTGTCCTAACAGAATTTAACAATCTTGGAAATATCTTACAAATAATACCTGGTAAAAATCCTAGATGTATTTTTTGCAGAAATACTGCAGCACACATTCTAAATCTATCAACAAAGGTCAGACACCCTAAAGTACTATAAAGAAAACAATTATTTATTTTATTCTGACCAGTAACAAATCAAATTATATCATGATAAGTTGTTGTAAGATTAGTTTGCATTCTGTGATTTATTCTGACCAGTAACAAATCAAATTGTATCATGAGAAGTTGTTGTAAGATTAGTTTGCATTCTATCTGAAGAAAAAAATATATTAATAACCCATAATCAATAACTGAAAACAACAAACTATGTGTCAATATTGCCCTAGTCTCATATGTTAGATATCTCTTTAAATCGATACAGCATTCCTAATCTTTGATGTAACTTACTAATTAATTTCTGTATGTGTAATTCAAAAGATAAGTAACAGTGTATAGTTAAACCCAAATAACATATTTCAGAAACCCTTTCGATTTTGTTATCATAACTATCATTCAAGGTCAGCTCAAAATTTACTTTAGATCTAGGATTTTTGAAAACCATGCATTTTGTTTTAACATGATTCAACACTAAATTATGCCCAATAAACCAATTACGCAGTGGCTAAAATCCTTTTGCAAATGCTGTTGTACAGATTAACAATAATCTCCAATACACAATAAAACTGCATCATCTGCAAATAAAATAAGCTCAGTGTAATAACATATGTTATGCAAAGAATTTAAAAAAAGAGAAAATAACAAAAGGGCCCAATACGGACCCTTGTGGGACACCACACATCAAATTACCCACATCTGACATTACACCATTAATAAAAGTTTTCTGCACCCTTTCAGATAAATAATTATCAATCCAATACATCACTTCATTAGAAAAATACACCTTAAATAAACTCAACAATAGTTTCCTATGGTCAACAAGATCAAATGCCTTGGTGAGGTCCACAAAGCCAGCAGCCACTGTTTTACTCTCATCTAAGGCTTTATATACCTGGCCTGCGAACCTCACCAAGGCAGTCTCCATGTTGTGTCCAGGTTGAAAATCATGCTGAGATGGGGACCAAAGCTTAAACTTATGCAAGTGCTCCTTGATCTGATCTGAAACAACCCTCTTGCTTTTCTTATGGTCTTGGTGCAGGCATTACGTAAGCTGTTAAAAGCTCACTTGCTGTGAGGGTTGGGGCTGGATTTAAAGAATGACCAAGCCTTGTCTCTTTCCTTACATTTGACAAGGACAGGTGCAGTGATCCAGGGGTGGTGCCGCTCCTTGACCATGGACTTTTTCAGAGGGTCGTGGATGTCCCAGATGTTTGTAAAGGTCTTCACATCCACATATGGGGCTCATTCCCACAGAAGGGGTGGTGGGTTCTAATCAGAAAGGATACACCAATAGAAATTTTAGAGGTCAATGAAGGCCCCGAGGGGAGATTCTTGAAACTGCATGGCCACTTCAGGGGCATGTAAGGAGGTAATGTATACTGGGTATACTTGGTAATTTTGAGAAAAAAGAAGGCCGAAGCCCATCTGGATTTTCCCCCCACGTACAGTGGGAACATCTGAAATTATAATCTCATTGCTAACCAGTTATCTACAGCCTTTTTAAATGATACAATGTTATCTAAGTCCACTATTACTTGTGGTAACCTGTTCCATAATTTTGGTGCCCTTAATGAAAAAAAGTTTAATCTTAAATTAGTCTTGGCTTTAAGTACCATTAGTTGTTTAGTATGGCATCTTGGGACAATACGTCGGGTATCATGAACTAGTCCGCATTTATTCATCAAATCTGGGTTTTTTAACAGTTTATGTATTAGTAATAAATCCCCCCTTACCCTTCTTTTCTGTAGAGAATGCAAACCAGTCAATGATAGTCTTGATTTGTAAGGTATTTTGGCTAATCTAGGAATCATTCTAGTTGCTCATCTCTGAACTCTTTCTAAACAGTCAATATCTGTTTTTAGATGTGGGTTCCAAAAGGGAGACCCATAATTGAAAACAGGTCGAATAGTCGATCTGTAAAGGGTCATAATACATTGCTCGGACTTATTTACAAAGGAACGATGGATTTGTCTTAATAAGACATTTGCAGTATTTGCTATCTTTGTGCAATGTTTTTTGAGGACAGCTTAGTATTTATTAGAACTCCCAAATCCCTTTCCACATCTGATGACTTCAGTAATGAATTATAAATATATTTATTTTGTGGATTATGGAGTCCAAAATGCAGAACAACACACTTGTCTACATTAAACTCCATTTGGTTGTCAACAGCCCATTTTTCGATCGATTTTAAATCAGAGTTTAGTAAATTAAATTCTGACAAATTGTTTACAGGACCCCCTAGCTTCGAGTCATCAGTGAATTTGGACAACCAATTGTTATTAGTTACTTGCACATCGCTTATGTAAATAAGAAACAGAACCGGACCCAAAACTGAGCCCTGAGGCACACCACTAGTAACTGCTCCTAATTGAGATTGGTGATTATTTAGTACCACTCTCTGGGTTCTATTTGTCAACCAGGCAGAAACCCAATTAATCAATTGATCTGAGAAACCTAATGAATACATTTTATTGATCAAATTATTATGAGGTACTTTATCAAAAGCCTTGCTGTAATCCAAAAGTATAACATCCATTTGATTTTTATCATCTAGGCCCTTGCTTATATTGTTGTAGAATGAAATCAGATTTGTTGTACAAGAGTGGTTTGACTTAAATCCATGTTGGGTGTGATCAATAGTTTTTAATTCAATCATTTCTTTTTCCAGAAATGATTTGATCAATTTCTCCATTATTTTACAGATTATAGAGGTAAGACTTATTGGACGATAATTTTGGACTATAGCTCTACTACCTTTTTTATAAATCGGCGTAACAAAAGCTGTTAACCAATCTAGAGGAATCTCTGCATTGTGAAGAGATTTATTAAATATTAATTTTAAAGGAAATGCTAAAGCCTTAGCAGTTTGGATTAAGAATCTGGCAATAATTTGGTCCGGACCTGGACTTGTAGTTTTCTTTAATTTTGTTATAAATGGCAATATATCCGATACCTTAATATTATATGTATGAGATAGTTTAGTATTGACACTTGTAGATTTTAGGGGAAAAGAGTCTTTTTTTGAAAAGACTGAACAAAAATAGGTATTAAAAAGATTAGCTATGTCTAAATCTGATTGTATAGAACTACCATCATGAGTTATTGGCCCTATCTTATGCAAATTACCTTTTTTATTGCTTAAATATGAAAACAAAGACTTGTATCCATCCTTAGTATGTGCCAACTTAAATTCTAACTTGGATTTAGCTTGTTTAATCATGTGTTTAAGCTTTTGTAAAGTTTTTTTGTACTGAAGAAGTATTTCTTTGTTATTAATACTAAAGGTGTTTTTTAATTTTTTGAACAATTTTCTTTTTTTTTTATTTGTAGCCTAATGGAATTATTAAACCACCTAGGGATTCTGCCCTTACTATTATATTTGTTTTTTATTGTAACATACTTTTTTTCCAGAAATAAAATTAAATCTTTTAATATAATCCAGGCCTCGTTTGAAGAAAGAGCCAGAAAAATCTTATCCCACTGAATTTTTTTGATTTCCTTGTTAATTCTGATGAAGTCTGCACTGTCATAATTTTTATATGTTAACTTGTTATTCTGATTATTTTTTGCTCCCATTAAATTAAACAGTATAGAGGAATGATCACTATTTCCCAAGGAATCCATAATTTGAATGTAGATATTTTGTGACTAATGTTAGTAATAAGGAGATCCAAAATATTAGTACCTCTAGTAGCAGATGAAACTAGTTGAATTAGTCCATTATCTGTTAATACCGATAAAAATTCATTGTCATGATTATAATGTCCTAAATTAGTGGTCCAATTGATTTGGGGCATATTAAAATTGCCCAAGATTATTGCATCCTTTAAATATGTAAAATGGATTAAGTCATTCATTAGGGCTTTCCATGAATTTGGATCACTTGATGGGGGTTATAGCAATTTCCAATTGTTATTTGTTGGAGTCCCTGAGGTTGGATTACCACCCAGATACTTTCTGAGTCATTTGGGGCTAGAATTTAATAGGAGGGATATCATCTCTATATATAGACACACATCCTCCTTCTTAAGGACTCTATTTTATAATAGAGTTGATAACCCATTAAGTGTTGGCTCCACTGAGAATGAGGTCCCACCAAGTTTCAGTCACTGCAATTATTGCTAAATTCAATAATTTACTTTTTGCCTCTCAACTCTGAAAGTTTGGATATATTTAGAGAATGGGCATTTAATGACAGGATGTTAAAAGTTTTGGTGACACATTCTTGAATTTGTTTAGAGACGTGGTAAGTTCCCATTCTCCCTATTTTTATTAGTTTAAATAATTGTTTATAATGTTCAGAAATGTTTTACCCAACATAGTACTGCCCTTCTACTCAAATGTAGGCCATCCCAACAGTACAAGGGGATTTGTCCACAAAGTTTTCCCAATGGGTTAAAATATGGAATATTCTGTTCAATACATCATTTTCTAAGCCAGTTGTTGATAGATTTAATTTTATCAATCAAGTCCAGGGTTGCTCTTGAACTGGTAAAATTTGAAAACAAACTGTACAACCCCTATCTACAAGCAAATTATTTAATGCCACAAAATCCTGTTTAAGTTTTTAGGAGTGGAATTGTTCTGAATATCATTTACACCTACATGAATTATAAACATGGATTTGGAGCCTGCATATTTTAGGATGATAGGGATTCTGGTAGTAATGTCGCTTTAACTTTGCCCCTTAAAACTAGAGCAGGTTCGATTTAATTTATCTGCTACAAATAGCCCTATCTAGATGTTTAACAAGGAATCGCCAAGGACAAATATCTGCTTTAGAACATCTTCAAAATTTGAAGCCCCAGCAGATTTAGGCATTTCAGGAGAAGTTTTAGAGACTGTTAAATGAGAAGGTGGAGTAGCCAAAGTAGAAGTAACAGCTGGTATGAACTAATTCTGGCTTGTCTGAATTATATTTTTTGTTGTGGTGATTTCCAAAGGTATAGGTCTCAAGAGATTATTTGTTTTTAATCTTGGATAATTTGCCAGAATATTTGGAAGAATAGTTATTTCCTGAGGTGTACTGTCATTTAGTGCTGAAAAACTATTTTGTAACGGAATTTGAAAAGATTTAAATATTTGCCCTCCTCTACATTTAGTTTTAGGTTTAGGAATCATTGCCCACTCTTCCCCATCTAGCTGATTTTGTGGGATTTTATTTTCTAACCCTATAGGTTCAGGCACAGGAACAGCCGTTTGGGAGTTACCAGGGATAAAAAGCTCAACTGCCTGGTCAGTGAAAGATTCTAAACTTGTTATGTCACTATCGACTGGTTTTGGACTAAGAAGACTAGTAATTTGACCTTGAAGGGTAGATATCAACACACAGTTTTGACAAATTGGTTCAGTCTCCAAGATATCTAAACCAAACATCCTACAATGGACACATTGCTTATACGAAACATCCATTTTTTTATAAAACAAATTCTAATCTACGTTGGTAGATTGAAATAAAAGAAACTTACTCCGCTAAGGACACAATTTCAGTTTGTGGAGTTACACGAATTTTTCGCTATACACGCTAAACACGCCAGAGGATGCGCATGTCTTTGCGCGCATCTTCGCACTCATCAAGCGCTCACCCTGCTCTTGCTCACCCCGCTCGCTATAACACAGTACATATAACTCCCCAACCTGGAAGTGCGAGTGAAGGCTCCCCTAGCCTGCTTTAGCCCCGTACAAGCTAACTAATTTAAAAGTACAGCCCCCACGCCAGTTATAGAGTGCAGAATACAAGATTAAAAGTATATTCAATTTCTTTTGGACAGGTAGTCCCTCTGCCCGTATTATCACGGGGCTCAGAATGTTAAATAATACAGCAGCACCAAAATTAGGTATATTTTCAGAGAGCACAGTAGAGCAGTATTCACTCTGCCTTTAGTTTGTAAGGAAGTACTTATTCACAGAGAGGTTGGTAGACCAGTGGAACAGCCTTCCAGCAGAGGTGATGGGGCAGAAACAGTTACAGGATTCAGGAATGCATGGGATAGACACAAAGTGATCTTGGAAGTTAAGTGGGGGAGACCTGAGGCCAATTAGGGCCTATGATATCACTGTAGGCATGCAAAATAGGGAAGACTAAGTGGACCTGGATCTCCTCGTCTGCCGACAAGTTCTGTGTTTCTATGTTTTCTAAATTGCTTGCTGGTTTTATTGCCCCTAGGATCTCCGTGTTAACATTTGTTATGGCTCTTCTTGTTCCCACAATGCCTTCTGTCCCATGTGATAAGGATGCATCCAGGATCATTGATTCAGAGAGTAATAACCACAGCAGCAGAAATCTACTGTTAGGAGCCTGATATTCTAGCTTCAAATAATAACTACGTCTAATCATCATCCATAGGCTTATTTTGAATTTCAAAATCCCTCCTCAAGTAAACTCTTGAATTTGTTATCTACAAAAATTTCAGAGAAGCAAGGTAAACAAAATAATAATGTACTGTATTTTTCAGTCATACACTAAAAATTCAGAATCAAGTTTTGCCCACATTAGGTGGGAAAATAAATTGAGTAGAACCTCTCCTTTACATCACAATAAATTTCATCCTTATTTTGACTCCTATACTTAAAAAATGGAGAGATAAGGGAATACTAAATATTGGAGAGCTCTTTTTAAAAACAAATCTGAAATCATTCCAACAAATTCAGAAAGAGTATGGAATCCATAAAAATGTTTTATTCATACTTACAGATCAGATCTGCTCTTATAGAGATCAATAGAAAAGGGAAATTGATGTTGGGTAATCAGTTTTTGGAAACATTAATTTTGGCTAATAATAGGAAAAAAATAATTTCAAAATGATATGCACTATTTAAGAATAAGCAAACAGACAATCCCATGTCTTTAAAAAAATGGGAAAAGGATCTGAACATCAATATTTCAAACCTGCAATGGGATCAAATGTGTAAGTCATGGAACAGTTGTCAAAATAATAGATTAAATCAGATACAATTTTACATAACACATAAGATTTACTATTCTCCTTATTTACTAAGTAAATTTAAGGCTCCTATATCTCTGTTATGCAACACAGGCTGCAGTGAAGTAGCCAATGCAGCTCATGTTTTAGCCCTATGTCCATACTGTATGTACAAAAAACTTTGGGACATTATTGAAATACTGAATAGGGTACTGGATATAAACCTAATTTTTGAACTAGAATTATGTTAATTAAGCATTATTACATCCCAGTACATACCTGAAAATTGAAGAGAGATTCTACATGCGAAAGTGTCAGTGGCTCAGTAGGTTGCACACTCACCTCTGAGGCTGGGAGATCAGAGGGCTGTGGGTTCAGTTCCCACATCTGGCACTTGGGTTACTATCCCAGTACTGACACTGTAGTGCAACATAAGAGGGGTGCTGCACTTCTGAGGTGCCATCTTTCAGATGAGACGTTAAACCGAGGTCCCATCTGCCTGGATTGGTGGTAGTTCAGGTGGATGTTAAAGATCCCATGGCACTTATCGAAAAAAAGAGTAGGGAAATGTCCCCAGTGTCCTGGCCAAATTTTCCTCATTCACTAAAAATACCACCAACAGTTTCATCTGGTTCAAGATCAGTTGGCATTCATCTGTATCCCCCCCTCCACCGGGTCGTGCCTGAAAATAGGCAGGATTTGTCTAGTGCACTTACCCGGTCACCAAAAACTAAATAAATAAACATATAGCATTCATGACAGCTAAAATATGCATTACTAGAATGTGGAAAGATTCAGAAATACCTTGATTCAATTGTGGAGAAATTTATTTTTGAATACTATGAATTTAGAAAGAGGATATTTTTATATGCTAAAACAATTGAATAAATATAAGGATAAATGGTTATATATAATTGTATGTATATATATATATATATATATATATATATATATATATATATATATATATATATATATAAAACAAAAGCCATTGAAGAGGGGATATTTTGAAATGAGACAATAATAAATAATGGGGACTTGGTGAAGATGGATAAAATCTAATTCAAAAAATGTTTTTTTCTAGCGGTTGTGATTGTGAACTACTCATATATTTGATTAGACAAGAAAAAAATAAAATAAAAAAAAGTATATGCATATTGTATAACTGATGATCCAGGGGGTCAGTGGGAATTAGTATGTGTATTAGGAATGATTACTGTATATTTTTGATTAATGATAGTGTATGTACTTTTATCAGAATATCTAAAAAATAATAAAACAATTTTTTTTAAACTCTACCTAATCCTGTGTTCTAAGTATTTGACGAGGTCTAGCCAGCAGAAGTAAAAGTTTTGTTTTTAAAGCTTTTCATTTTATCAAATTGTACTCAGACATTAAAAAAGCACACAAATCACCCAAGGTCACAAATGCTATAATTCATTAGTGAAGAATCTAGCAGTTTTCTTATAGAACAGTACACTCAATTATCCCTCAGGCATTTGCCATGTGTAAATGTAGCCTTCATTAGAGCTTGCTGGACAAGGAGTTAATTAGCATAATAGTTGTACTACTGTAAACTTGAGAAAAAAATAGCTGTTGTTGAATTAATGGTTCTGGATGCATCACTGTCACATAGGACAGGAGACATTGCAGAAACGGGAAGAGCCATTAATATTGTTAATATGGAGATCCCCAGGGGTCATAAAAAAATAAAAAACAACAAAGTTATGAGCCTGTACATTGAAATGTTTTTACACTCACTCATACGTTTGGTAATTTTTAGTATTCTAACCCCAAACCATCAACGTAGTCATTTTTTTTCACACCACCTCATGAAAGTGACATCTGTCATTTTTCAGATCCTGGCCACCTGTTGTGCAAAATGACATTTTGGCTGAGTTTTGAAAATTTTCACCTAAGGGTCATGTGATGGCTGTCTAGCTGTACGCATCCCCTGGTCACTTCCCCTCTGATACCATTTGTTCATTTTCATTTTTAATTAACTTTCCAGCTGCTGTCTCGGCATTTCCTTACCTCATTGGCTTGAGGAGACTCTGGTGGCTTTGATCAGCTCACGCAGTGGATACTGAAATGAAAATCCTGTTGCCTCATCATACATCGCCTTCAACTCCTGACCGAGAGAAAAACGCAAAGCGCACCAAACAACAGGTGGCAAAGTCCTCGACTTCTCCAACTACTGGGACTGCTCTGAGTGAGGAGAAGTTTCTAGAGGAAATGAAACCTCTCCACGCTTCATTGACTACTTTTATGGATGAACTGCATTGGTTGAGGTCGTCCATGGATTCTCCTACCACACGGGTGGCCAATTCAGAGGTTCAAATCTCTCTCCTGTGAAGGCTTGGAAGTGCAAAATTGAACTGGAAGTTACCACACTGAGGCAGAGGCTCCATAACTCGAGGATAAGCTTGAAGACCTTAAGGGATGGAGCAGATGGAAAAACCTGTTACTGTTTGGGCTCCCTGAGAAGGAAGAGGGCAGCAACCCAATCCTGTTTGTACAAAAGTTGTGTGATCAGGTGGTCAGCCCTTCCCCAATGAGCCTTAGTACATCATTGAACAAGCACATCACTGCTTACACCCACCGCCACCTCCAGGTTCACCTCCCAGACCACTTATTTTTCATTTGTTAAACTTCCTCGACAAGCAAGATATTTTGAGCAAAGCCAGGGAACACAAAGAAATACTCTGGGAAGGTCATCACCAGAGGATTACACAGGACTTGTCGCAGTCAGTCAGGGTTAAATGTGCAGCCCTACACCCTTTTGTCTCCAAGTTGATTGCCACTGGGAAACCCTTTAGGGTTCGATACCCCTTGGCCCTTCAAGTACAGCCTGAAGGTCAATGGATCATGATGGAGGCCCTGGAGCAAGCGGCTATGGATCTCAAGAAATGGTTCCCTGAGCTGTTTAAGTGAGAGCAGACCCGCTTTTTGTATGCCTCTGCCTATTTTTACTTATTGGTCTATGTTGTTTGTTAATGTGCACACTATATGGTCTGCCTTTCTCTTGTTGTGGAGCCTTGAGTCTTGCCTTTGCTTTAACACCCATCTGCAGTGAGACCTTGGGAGTGGCTGCACCTTTGTCTCCTACATGCTCCTTTAGTGGTTGCCTATTTTACCTGTTCTTCATTTGTTTGACTTTCTTAATTGAGAGACGCTCCCTTACTCCTTCGTTTCTTTGTTGGGACTGCTGACCACTCACTTAATTAGGGAGCCTGTGGTACAAGGACAACAACTGTATACTGCTGCCGCCCCTGCCATACCTCACAAGGCTTGTTACATAGATACATACATAGACAGTGTCGGCAGATAAGGACCTATGGCCCACCCAGTCTGCCCATTTGAGCTTGTAAGTTCAGTTTATGTTTTCCTAGAAGTCTGTTGCCCCTTACCACTGACTTCCAGAATTCCTTTATGTCTATCCCATGCATTCTTAAATCCCGTGATTGTTTCAGCCCCTCCACTTCCTCTAGCAGGGTGTTCCAATTGTCCACCACCCATTCTGTGAAGAAATTCTTCCTCACGTTTCCTCTGAATTGTCCTCCCTCCAACTTAATCCCATGCCTTCTTGTCCTTGAACATCTTTTTCGCTTAAAAATAGTGTATTCCTGCACCCTGTTCCTCCCTGTAAGATACTTGTATGTCTCTATCATATCCCCTCTCTACCTCCTCTCCTCCATGGTTGGCTTTTCCTGTCTACTTTCCCCTCATCAAAGTGCTCCTTGGATTGGCTGGCAGGTTTCTCCATTCTGCTGGTGAGTGTTGTCTGGAATACTGAACTGTGGGGCTAGCTGTATGTTACAGTGTCTGCTGGGAAGCCTCTCCAGATCTGTTGAACTTCGGCTTTCCAGTTAACTGTGTCAATATCATTGAACTATATACTTTTGGTTTATTATCCCTGCTTTGCAATGGATTTTGCCACTGATTGTGTATCTCCTCTTTTCTTATTTTTGCACACTTATCCCAACGAACACTAACTGGACTGTGGTTCCTGTTTTGTAAGGACTACTTCTATGGCTTTCTATGAGCTTATGGTGGTGTAGTTTTGTTGTGGCTATTATATTGCAGCCATAGTTTATTTTGTTTACTATATGGATGTTCTACTGCATTGTCTTATATGTATCCAGTGGGGATATCTGATGGTTTCTTTGTTTCCTAGGGCACTTAAAGTAACTTTTGCATTCTTTTGCTCTGGGCAAGTGATCCAGCAGATGTTTTAGTTTATCTTCTTAAGTACCCACCCTGTATGCAGTCATACCCTTTTGCCTCATTATTAACCTTAGCAATGTTTTCTCTCTTTTAGTGATGGTGGAGGTGGTGGTGGTGGGGAGGTCAGGGTAAGAGGCAGTGAAAGACTATAATCATCTTGTGTGGGATAGTCTTAGGTGTTCAGTTGTTCGGACTAGAGGTAATTCCTGATCTTTGCATCTTATTAGGATTTTTCTTAAAGTTTTTGTTTTGGGTTTTTGGGGGGCTCTCTTTTGTATGAGGATGTTGGGGGTGGGCAGCCTTTGGAAGGGCTGTTTTTCTTGGGGATGGGGGTGTTTGGGAGCTCTTGTCTGCAATCCTGCTCCTTTTGTTTCTTATGTTGTGGGACAGGGTGTGGTCCCCTCTTGTTGACTTGGTCCCATGTCCTATAGTGCCTGATTTATGACTGGACCATTTACTTTTGTCAGTTGGAATGTCAAAAGAGCTCAGAACAGGTGCAAACATGCTATGATATTGTGCTATCTTAAGCAACTTAGGGTAGGGGTGAACTGTTTGCAAGAATCCCATCTCCATTGGGAGAAGGTTGGTTATTTTAGAAGAGAGTGGGTTGGTCAGGTTTTTGGGGTGGGAGTCTCTTCCAAATGAAGGTGGGGTTGTAATACTGATTGTGAGGTTCGTACCATTGCAGCTCATTCAGGAGCATCGGGACCCTGTGGGAAGTTATATTATTATCTGGGAGACTATTGGCGTACAACTCATAGTGACTGGATCTATATATGGTCCAAATACTGATTTCACCCCATTTCTTTACTCAGTTCATTCCACTCCTTGCTTCCTGTTCCTCCTCTACCATTCTGTTGGGGGGAGATTGGAATATAGTGTATCAGTCTGACCTAGGCCAATTGGATGCTAGGTCGGTAGGCCTCTTCCCCCACTTAATGAGCACTTTATGAGCTGATGGATGGAGCTGGTCTTGTGGACATTTGGCAGGTGCTTAACCCCTCAAACCAATACTTCTCTTTCTATTCTCCCACTCACAGGACCTTCTCAAGGATTGATTTTTCCTGGCTAGCTCATTTTACTTGTCTGGGGTACTGGCTGCAGATATTTACCCTATGGTCCTCTTGGGCCATTCCCCTGTTGGTGTCTGTTATTCTTTGGGTGATGGCCCTCACTGGGACACCCTTTAGCATCTCAGTGTGCAACCTTTGCAGTCCTCAGATTCTCTCCCTCTCATTCAAAAGTTTATCTCCGCAAAACAAGGGCTTGGTTGACTGACTTGATTTCCTCTGGGTGGCCCTTAAATGCTTGCTCCAGTGAGAAATTTGAATGCTCTCCTCAGCTCAGGTTAAGACCAGCAAAGCTAAATTAGACCTGCTCCTCCATGACATTCATCAGTTAGAGGGCTCTCTGTCTTGTACCTCACCTGAGGAGGAGGGGGTAAAATTAAATTCCCTTTCAGCTCAATATGTTGATGTCCTGGCCCAGAAAGCTGAACTGGATCTCCACCACACCAAAATGAAATATTTAGATGCTGGAGAGAAGGTAGGGAAACTCCTGGGCCTTCAGCTGTGACAGGCCGAACTGTCTAAGTTCATTCCTAGAATACGGCCTCAGCCAGAGGCCTAGGTTGTCACTGACCCAAGAGAGATGGTCACTGTTTTTGTAATTTTTATGTGTAACCCCATTGTTACCCAGGGTTACTAGAATCCCAGTAAGACCTAGTGGTAGGCAGGGAAGGCAGCTTATGAAACTCCAGTTAAATGGGTTTTACACTGCCTCACTCTGTTCTCAGTCTCAGCTGAGACTGAGGGATGCCATCACCAATAGAACCGTCGCAGCTGCATGAGCCACATTGGAATCTGCAGAAGAGAGTTAGAGTAGAATGTTGGGAGGTTTGAACAGTCAGTCTGTAGTCAGTTGGAGTTTGATGATTGTTGTAAGAGGAGCACAGCAGCTCTGTGCTCAGGCTCTTGGAGCCTCAGCCCTGAAATAGGGCTACATTTAGGGAAAGGTGTGTGTTTCCGCCTAAAGAGAGACACAGTAAGCTGTTTTAAAGTGGTGGAGACTGCTGATATGGGTCTTTGTGCCCCATCCCTCAGGGGATGGGGCAGGAAGGTTTGCCTGCTATTCCAGGGGCAACCCCCTGGCTACTGCTAGTGAAGAAGCTGCCTTATTTTGTGCACGTGTGTGGGGTACAAGAAGATTTCATGATTAGCCTGTGGGGCACCTGCAACCGAAGGGTGAGTTCTGCTCTTTCTAAAGGGCCCATGTTTCATCCTGAACTGTGTTAAAGTAGGGATTGGACAACTGAAATAGTGGGAGGCCTAGAGTAATAGGCTTAGCCAAAAGTAAAAGTATGTTCAAGTCCAGCATAGGGGAAGTCAAGACATGTAGAGGAGATGTGACATATGTCTACCCAGTAATCTACTTTGCCAAGCTTTCAAAAGAGTTGTTTAGTTTCCAGAGAAATGGCCAGGCATGGATTGTGGGAGCTGGAGGTGGGAGACCCCCATCTTTAGTAAATAGGTCCACCTCTACGGATTTGCTCTGTGGATTTCTACTTTGCCTCATGCACTTGGCCAGTGATGAGGGAAGTACCCAGATGTGGGATGGAAGAAAAATTCCCTCTAGGAGTCGAAGGCTCTAAGGTGATTTGGGGAGCCACCAACAGGAAAACTGGTTCATTTCCATAATGGACCATGGATCAAGATGCAGTGGGGAGCCGGGCCATGGTGAAAACTCAAGTAGTGTACAAGTCAGGCTGTGTACCCAAAGCTGCATGCAAGTCCAGGCTATGTGCCTGGTGGGTTCAGAGTCTGAGGGCTTGCATAGTGAAAAAGTGTTCTGTTATCTCTAATCTGCATTACCAGGAATGTAGCCCCGTGGGAGGCCATCTATGCTTTGTTTGTTCAGTTTGGATGTGAATAAAAGCCACACTGTAGAATCCCATTCCTGGTTTTGGACATTACAGTTATTGCTTCCTGTGTTCGGATTTACTTGGGTGCCCCTGTGCAGAGTAGCCAAACCTAGGCCCCCTGTGCCGAGTAACCTAGTCCACCCGAACCCAGTCCCCACCAGGTACTGCTGTCAGCTTCAACAGCATGCCCCCTGTCATTTTGCAAAAAGGCAGGGGTCCAGGGGTTACATATGCATCCCTATACTCTGCATATCTGGCCTCTGATCCCTCCCACAAAGTTAAGAAGACATTCCTAGACTCTGTTCCCATCCTATCCTTGATACCATCATTGCTGGTTTTGCTGGGTGCCCCAATTACCATGTCCGAGGTTGAGAGTGCTATCCAGCAACTGCCACAGGATAAAGCGCCCAGACTGATGGGCTGACTAATAATTTTTACATGGCCTGCATTTCTGAGGTGCCCCATTACTGGCAGAAGTTTTTAACTCCTGGTTTGAGAATGGCATTAGCGACCCATCTTTTTTGGAAGCCCTGATTACCCTTATACAAAGCTATCACCCCATATCGCTACTTAATTCAGACATTAAAATCCTCTCCAAAAGCATAGCAACTTGGCCCACACCAGTTATGGACTCTGTGATAGGACTTGAGCAAGTCAGCTTCATTTCCAGAAGATTTTCTGGTGATCATTTCAGAAAGCTTCAGTATTTAATTGCTGCATCCAGGGTGAGCAAATCCCCTGTAGTTCTGGTCTCCCTGGACATGGAAAAGCTTTCAATCAGGTTTCCTGGAAATATTTGTTCGCCGCTTTACTCAAATTTGGTTCCCCTCCACTTTTATTAAGTGGGTGCAAATTGTATACGATGCTCAGCTGCTCACATATGGTGCAATGGTCACCTCTCATCCCCTTTTCCTTTAAAACATGGCACCTGGCAGGGCTGACCTCTATCTCCCCCTTTATATAATTTCTATTTAGACCCCCAATCCATTGATTATGTAACCTGGATGATCTAAAAGGGATCCCAGTTACCCGTCAGCGATATGTTTTATCTGCATACGCCAATGACTTATTGTTGCACCTGGTGGATTTCCAATTTATCTAAGGTCTACCACTATGAACTAAATATATCCAAGACCAAAGTTTTTCCCTTGAGTAACCTGGTTTGGAGGAGGGATATATTGGAAATAGGTCTCTCCTAGAAACCCTGTGTCTTAACCTACTAGGGGGTTAACCTCACCCGTTCAGTTTCTGGTATGATTAAAGAAAATCTGACCAGACTGCTAGACCTAATTAAATCTAATCTAGCGAGGTGGTCAACCCTTCCATTATCCTTATGGGGAGAGCTAACATATTCAAAATGAATGTTTAGCCCTGACTGCTGTACCCATTGGGGATGTTAGGGTTCCATTACTCTAAGTCATGATTTAACCATTCACAGTGGATCTTCAACTCTTTCTTGTGGAAGTAAGCTTCCATTCACAGAGCATATACTAAATTAGCAGTGCCTAAGTTAAATGGGGGGTTGTCCCTTCCCATTGTTTTCTTGCACTAAGGTGCCCAACACACAAGTGCATTTTTTCGATGGGGAGCTTGGAGTGCTCAGACTGGTTCCTTGGTTTATACTCCCCTCTGGTTGGATATTAAACAGGTCCTAGCTCTTAAAGAAGTCTGTTCTCTTGATAGCTTACTTTATCTTAAGCCCTCCCAGTTACCCCGTACCCTCTGCTTTACTCCATTAGAGTGGTCTCTTAAAACTTGGGCTGAATTGCAAGCATATATATCCACATCCTGGACAATGGCTGCCTTGCAACCAGTGTTTAATAACCTGCATTTTAAAATACCTAACCATCCCATTCCGAATTCTTTGTGCCCCCCCCAGAGTACCTGTAGATTAACTGACATCCTTCATGAGGGGGGAATCCTTCCTTTCCAAGCTTTGCAGGACCATTTTCCTTTGACAGGAAAGGATCTCTTTAAGTTCTTGCAGGTTAAAGGAGCAGTGGCCATGTTTATCTGTCCTAAACCTTGAGGTCTAACACATTTGGAAGGGGTGGACTCCTTTGTTCAATTAGCTGTACTGCCTCACTTGGTGTCTGCATTATACCAGTTTTTCCAGTCTATTGACCCACATTTACCTACTGGGGCATGTTATTACTGGGTCTGTATGCTGCATTTGCCAGTTGATAAAGATTACTGGAAGGTTCCCTGATTAAATTTGTATACATTTGTAAAGCAAGACCAGTTAAGGCTAATACAGTTTAATATTATGCACAATCTGTATTTTACTCCTCACAAACTGTTTAGGATGGGCAACTTATCCTCTCCATCTTGTTCCCGTTGCTTAGAGACTGATGATTCCCTTCATCACATATTATGGAAGTGTAATAGGATTCAGCCCTTCTGGGGTTCCCTCAAACAGGCCTTGGATCCTATTTTGGAGCTTTGGGGTTAACTAGCATCTGCAGCTTATCCATCAGGTAGGGAAATGGGCAGACTAGTTGGGCCAAGTGGTCCTTATCTGCCATCAAATTCTGTTTCTATGTTTCTACAGATGAGCTTTTCACTCACTTGAGTTGTTTACTGGGTATTTTTCCACCTGATACCCCTAATACTCGAAAAGCCCACCTGTCTCTGTTTTCCACCATGGCTAAACTTGTAATTCTCTGACATTGGAAGGAAGTCATCCCTTCATCCTACTTGTATTGACACCATGAGATTTTACTGGCTGTCATGTTGGGAAAGCATATTGACTCAATGAGGAAGAGACCTCAGTATTTTTCCTCGAACCTGGGAGTCTCTGTATATCCTTCTGTCCCTCAAAGGCTCCAACTGCCCCACATGATTATATCTTGGTTCTCCTGCCTCCATTGTTGGTAAGTTGTTTGCTGTGCCTGTCCTGTTTAGGTTGTTTTAATGCAGTAGGGTCATAGACAAGGGGTGGGGTGGGTGGGAGGGGCAGTGGACTGATGGGGTGTTTTTGGGGTATTTCACTTCAGATTTTCCGTATCAATATTGTATTACTTTTGTGTTTTTGATGTATTTTAAGTGTACTGTGTTGTTTGTATTGTTGAAAAATTTCAATAAAGTATATCGAATTAAAATAAATAAACTTTTCACCTGCTATGGTTCAGGCGGTGGGGTAATAAGAAGGCTATCTTAAAAGCTTGGTGTAAAATATCAGAAAATGACCAAGTTGTGAGTGAATGTTGAAACAGATTTTTTGTAGTTCTGCAGCCTGATGGGCCCCAAAGAGCCCTAAACATCTGCATCTGTAGCCACACATAAGCACAGGGCCCCTTCCTCAGACAGATGGACTCCTCACTTGGTACAAGGCCTGAGAGCTGCATGTCTGCATCTGTAAACACATGGAAATGTGGGGCCCAGCTAGGTGGACTGCTCACATAGCATGAACGTGCAAGGCCCAGAGGGCCCTGCACTTCCACAGCCAGATGTAACTGTTCATGCAGGTCCCAGGATACAATTCCACTATTTCAAAAAGAAAGTAAATTCATTGCAAAAAATGACATTAATTTACCAGTTAGGGTTCAGTTTAAGGCAACAAAAGTGGGGAAAAATATTGTTAGGATTTACAGCCCTAAACCCCCCCCCACCAAGCAGCAAAAGGACAAGCCCACACAAGCAGCCAGCCATCATCAGACAAGACAAACAGCATACAACTGTTTCCAGATTACACAAATGCAGTAGCACTGATATACTACCTTAATAAATTTGTATCTGAGGCTGCATAAGCATAGGTCCCACAGGGCCTCATGCCTGTGCAGCTACAACTGTGTGTGTATGTCACACAGCATGTTCTGTAGACAGTGGTGGGCAAACTGGTTTGGAAAAAATCTGAACCCCCTGAACCAGTAATACCTTATGTAGCAGAACTGCATCTGAACATTTTCCCAGGTTCATATCAGTTTGGACAAGTGGCTATGTGCTTACTGCAATGATTTTGTAGTGCAGGACTGGATGGACCTTGCTAAAAGTGCCATGGTGTTTTTCCTCCCTAAATCTGTTTTCTGATGGGACCATAAAAGTGCAGCACTTCATGGGTAGAGCAAGCCTGGTGAATGGCGGAATGGGTTGAGGGGGTGGGACTAGGGATGAGCGAAATTAAAAAATTTCATTCCATGAAATATTTCACGAAAATTTGTGCATTTTGCAAAATATTTTGCTGCTGCAATATATGAAATTCTGTGGGTGTTGCCCGTGAAATGCAAAATTTCACTACCCGCAGGTGAAATTTCACCATCCACAGGTGAAATTCCACATTTGAAGGGGGATGAAAATCCATGTACAGTAAAGCAAAAGCTAAAATAAGTTTTTGGTGTATTATTTGTTGATTTTCTTAGAAATGTATTCAAGAGCAGAAACACACACAGCTTACCAGTGTGGGATGCTCTCCTTATTGCTAAAAGATGGCAAAAATCTTAGAAAGGGCTGGGGGATGATTAATCCAAAAATCCCAAATTCCGAACTCTCAATCTAAGACATCCTTTTGAAAGCACAAGTGGAGTAGGATCTTAGATTAGGCTAGTGAGGGATCTTGGAGGAGAGCCCACCTGGCCAACTATGCCAGCAATAAAATACAATACACTTAACTCTTAAAAAGCGTCTCATTCAAGGGTACCATGAAATGCTTCACGAATGCACCAACAATAAAAATGTAGGTTAAATACATAACGACAATCCAAAATGAAGAAATAAAAATATGGTACTAAGAAAGAAAGATGATGTTAAACATTGGAGATAGTGGTGAATAAGAAGGTTTTCAACTGAGATTTCAATTGAGGGTGAAAATCAAGCATTCAGATTAAGATTTGAAGGACATTCTAGATCGCAAGTGCAGGAGGGGGAAAAGGCAGATCACCAAAAGAAAAATGTTTCAGAGTGGGACATAAAAGGAGACATGTCAGATGAGCAAATTGTGTTGGTCAGTATAAATGAAAATGTTTAAAGAGGTACTTCGACATAAAAAAAAAAAGCCATTTGAAAGTACCTGTACTGTATATTTAAAAAAAAAAAGAAAAAAAAAAGAGTTTTCCCTGTCCTGGCCAATGATCCCTGGTGTCTAGTGATCCCACCCCTGGCTGATCACCAGCCCAATATGAAGAATGAACCTCTCCCCCTCAGATTCACATCCCTTCCCCCCTCGTCCATAACTAACCCCAGCATTTAATAATCTCATTTAAAAAAAAATCTTTCTCTAGTGTCTAGCGGACCTGCCAACCCTCCACCTGTCCGGTAGTGACCCCAAACACACCCTCCATCCACGACCCCATCGGGCCACTGGCACAGCCCTCCACTCACCACCATGGCTGGTAGCCTGACTGAGCACTTTCACTACTGTGCCCAACTGAGCCCACGCACACACTCATTCATTGACAGGGCTCAGACAGGCTGCCAGCCATGGAGGTGAGTGGAGGGCTGTGCTGGTGGCCCGATGGGGTCGTGGATGGAGGGTGTGTTTGGGGTCACTACCGGATAGGTGGGGGGTTGGCAGGTCCACTAGAAGCCAGAGAAAGATTTTTTTTTTAAATAAATGATTAATTTTGGGGTCACTAATGGAGGAGGTGGATGGGGTATGAATCTTGGGGGGTCTTTCTTCATATTGGGCCAGTGATTGGTCAGGGGGTGGGACCACTAGACACCAGGGACATTTATCTTTATTTTTAATTTAAATTCTAGATGGGGGATGGGGTGAATCTCAGCGGGGAGGGGATTATTCATATTGGGCTGGGGATCTGCCAGGGGGATGGGAACACTAGACACCAGGGATCATTGGCCAAGAGGGGGAGAAATACCTTTTTTTAATTTTTAAATACACAGTAAATGGATTTTCATCCCCCTTCAAATGTGGAATTTCACCTGTGGTTGGCAAAATTCTACATTTTGCAACTGTGTGAAATATTCAGTGAAATGCGTGAATTTCATGAAATATTTCACGGGGTGAAATTTCCAATTTCACTGGCAAAATTTAATTTCACTGCATCTCTAAGTGGGACTACTGTCTCCTCTCTCTATTGGTTAAGCCAAGAAACTTTAATTTGTAAGGGGGCTCCTGACTGGCGTGCACTGTGGAACTCACACGGTTTGGGATAATCGGTGGTCACAGTGCTGTGCTTCACTTCAGTGCATGCAGACAGACGAGAGAGAGAGAGAGAGAGAAGCAGCTCATGGGCAGAGGGCACCAACTGAGAGCCCTTGTGCTGCATTCAGTTCAGCTGGTGCAAATAATGTTCCTTCTCCAGTCCTGACCATTTCCTTTCCTAAACTGCTGGGGAAAAAAAACAATAAGAAAAAAGAAAATCAAAAAGATTTACAAGAATTTAACCAAACCAGGGTGGAGAGGGGAGTAGTGCATGGCACTCACTCACATAGACTCTGATGAAGATAGAGAGCGCACGAGAGAGAGAGAGAGAGGCTCTCTCTTCAAAAGAAGGACTTGCGTGAAAAAATAAAATAAAAATACATTTTCTCCAGGGGTTGAAAAAATAAATGAAAAACTAAAAAAATGTGCTTTTTTTATATGATTTGTTTAGCCATTTTCACCCCGTTTTCACCCACCCTCACATCCTTGGCATGAGCACGCGCATGTGGAGGCACGCGCACATCACGCACTGTGAGACGCCCCACCCTATCGGTCGCCATTACCCTTCTGCACCGCTGATGCACCTCCACCTGGAGGCAGCGGGACTGCAGGAGGGTGACCCCCTCACCGGGAGAGGAGAGCTGCCATTTGGCAGCTTAATCCTGCTCTCCCTCTGCCCTTGCTGGCTCCCCAATGACCTGAGTCTGTTCCTGAACCTGGGTCGTTGGCATGGCACGAGGTAAGCCCTCTGCGCCACCGGGTCAGCTGTCTTTGTTTTACTTGAGTCCTCTTGACTGAGCTGACTCAGTCTGTCTCTGCAATCTTTCAAGCCAGTGGGAAATTGAAAAGAAACACCTAGGCAACCCAAAAACAAAAAGTGCAGAGGGGAAAATGAAAGTGAGTTTGGACAGTGGGCACAGGGCAGCAGGCAGGCTGAGTACAGAGTTGCATTCAGAACTTGTTGCAGACTGGTGAAAAATAAGAATAGCCTGTGCTGTAGTCTGCAGGTGCTGCAGTTTATTTTGCCCCTCACATAGCTTAAGTTTGTTAGAGCACCAGTGTGAACTACCCATCATATTGTATGTGTGACCCTGAACAACCCTTTAAGGACTTCCCTGTGCTCCCGGGACATAATCTTCGGCTCAGTGGGCCTGTCCTCCTGGATAATTAAAAAAAAAGACTTTTAAGGACAGCTTAGTGGTTAGAGCACCAGTGTGAACCAGAAAAATAGGTAATTGACAGAGTAAAGGCCGTTGACACATTCATGAGGCAGAAAAAAAATGGGCAGGCTGGATGGGCCTTGCAGTCCTCGTCTGCCATCAACTTCCATGTTTCTATGTAAAAACAGAGCAGACCTGTTTGTGAATTTAAATTTGATAGCCACTTGACACTTGCATACTGTGTGACCCGAACAAGCCCTTTAAGTAGCTTGCTGTGCTCCTGGGGAACACCACCTATAATCTTTGGCTCAGTGGGCCTGTTGTGGATGTGGACACTTTAGAAATATAATTCTTGCTTTTTGAGTACTTGTAGAGAGTAGAGTGGGTTAAGCCAACCTGGTGACCCCCTGATTAAAATGTTTTTGTGATCAATTTAAAAAAAAATCTGTGCTTTGGAAGGACTTGCAAACCGTTGGAGCCACTTTGCTGATCCCTGATTTATTTTATTCTGAACTCTAGAACTGGCACCAGCCTTTAAAGCTTAGTGGTCAGAGGCTAGAGCACCGGTGTAAACGAGAATAATACATCGCAGACCTGTATGTGAATTAAAACCTTACAGCCTCCCACCCCTTGCATACTGTCTGTGTGACTGTGATTCTGAACAAGTCACTCAAGAAAGACTGCCAATATGAGTACTAAAAAAACACAATAAAACAAAAGCCACCGGCAAACAAGGTATTAAATGTATACGTTTATTCAGCAATCTAGTAATAAGCGATATCCCATCAAACACTAAAACTCAAGTATCAAGGCGTGTTGAATGTACTAATAATGCTACTACTACCAAACAGGTATTGCTGCCTCACTCTCAAAATGCTGAGACCTCGACAACTGAAGAAGGACTGACTATCGTAGAAGGATGCAGTAGTGCAGATGCAAAAAAAGTTTCAAAAGACTCCTTCTTATCCTCCAAAGGAAGTCATCTGAGAAAATTGTGAAAACAAAAGACTATTCCCATAATACATAAAGTTAAAGCATTTACAGGTACAACTTGCAGTGGAGTTGCTCGATTTGCAACACACGCATTTCCAATAAATTGATCTCCAAGTAACTGTGGTAGCTCTATGGACTGTAATGATGTTGACCTTGGTCATGGAGATAATGATGCCATGGAAATTTTAAGCTTGACTTTACCTATGTCTGACAGTGACAATGTGGATGACATGGAGGAGAGTACTCCTACTACATCATAAAAAGGAGAGGGGCAGTTCCGAAGGCACTAACCAAGCAAAGTGAAACAAAGTCAGATAGTAGTGATGAGGGCACCGTTGCTGGTGCAGAGGATCATTCTATAATCATTTCACTGATGAGACTGCATCCTCCACCAATATATCTTCCCCAGTCAAACCCAGCCAATGGACCCCGACTGAAGTTGTTACTAGAAATAGACAGTCCACCTCTGCTGTTTGTAGTACTTTTTATATAAACTCCAGTGTTTGTCAAACAACATGTGTGCACTGCAGTAGTCATGTGAGTCGAGGAAAAAATAAGAGTAATCTTGGAATCAGAGCAATGATATGACATCTTATGTGAATTCACCTCATTATTATATATGGTTCAAACAAACAGTCTAACATTTATTTATTTATTTCAATTTTATTAACTGGGTTGGTCCACTGGGTCCCGAAGGTCCCTTTTTCAGGGGCGACTTGGAGTTAGTTACATTCACAGTCATTTGAATAATAGCAAATAGACATGGAGACAACAAGATGTAAATACAGTGCACATTGGTGCATGGAAATCTAGCAGGGCTCTCTGTCAGCAGGAACAGTCTTCTGAAACAGTAGGAGACAGCAGTCACTGGCCAAGGTCCAAAAATCCACTTTTGTCCCAAGAATATTCTTCTGTACGGTCCACTGTTTTGCCAGTCGGGGCAAGTAGTACCCCAGCTAAGACTAACATTACCCCATTAAAAGGCAGTTAAAGTTACAAGAGGTTTAAGAAAGAAAGTTTAAATATTCACAAAACCATCCAATAACAGTGACAATCAATCATATGATAACAGAAATGATTGTACCGGACTTGCAACCATATTCTATTTTCAAGATGTGGGTTTCTAGAGCCTTATAGAATACACAGAGCCATGATATATATTGCCAAATAGGAAGTACTTTTCAGTCACTGCAGTGCCCAGGATGTATGACAGTCCAGTACTTCAAGCGAGATATGCTCCATGAGAGGCACAGGACAAGGTAATTCATTTTACTACCAACATGAGGACCAGCAGCCAAACTGTTGCCTAGCTTTCTCTTACTGCACATTGGGTCAGTTTTGCAGGTAACCCATCATTGTCACACACCACTGCAACTGCTACCAGTATGACTGCTGCCACTCCAACTGCTACTACCACCACTACTTTCTCTCGGAGAAAAAAATCTTTATGTTTCAGAAAATGGCAGTACTCCATGTATCTCACTTTCAAGACACTCACACACAGTAGAATACATTCAGCAAGAACCTAAAAAACTGATTAGTACCTGGGTCACCTCACAGGGTTTGAAAGTTGGCTTTTTTGTTGCCGACAATGGTTCCAATATAAGAAAAGCACTTCATGATTGCCAGTTTTGTCCATGTACATTGCCTCTCACATTGTCTTAACTTAATAGTGTGAAGCTTCCTGGATAATGACTGACAAGTGTCTGCCACTGTATGTACAGTTCGCAAAGTGTGTGGCCACTTTAACCACTCTGTTAAAGCCCATGACATCCTTGTTCATAGGTTCATAGGTTATTCACACGTTCAGAAGGCTTGCGCCTATTATGAACTTGCCACCTTTGATCACTAGATATGGTACTCCTGTTTCTTGGATCCCATATATGCATCTAATCTACTTTTAAAGGTTGTCATATTATTACTTTCAACTATGTGCTGAGGCAGTATATTCCAGGGTGTAGCTATTTGCTGAGTAAACCACTTGCCTCTCCTACTTGTCTTATTTTTTTCTCCAATTAACTTACAGTCATGTGATCTTTTTTTTTCGAGGTTTTATGATTAACTAGCCCTATTCTTTCATTGAATTCCTGTTCCTTAATGCTTTGTATGTGAGACAGAAGTCCCCCCTAACTCTTCTATATTCCATAGAATAGAGACCCAATTCTGTTAATGTTTGGGATAGCTAAGGTGTTCCATGTTATTGATCTTCTTCATAGTTTTTCTTTGAACTTTCTCAGTGAGTTTCTTTTCCCTGATATTTTGCAGTGTACAGAACTGAGAACAATACTCCAGGTGTGGTCTCACCAGACTTATATATAAGGGAACGATAATCTCCGGCTCTCTACTCTTAATGGTGTTCAATATACAGCCCAGTATTCTATCAGCTTTCTTAACAGTGAGACTATTATGTGTGTGGAAGGATAAGTTGTCAGTTACTAGCACACCAAGGTCTTTCTCACTTGTTGTACTTTGGAGATAATGACCATTAAAGGTGTATGTAAATTTTGGATTATTGTGTCCCAGATGCATGCTCTTACACTTATTCTCACTGAATTTAATATTGTTATGCCTGGCCCAGTGGTCAAGGAGATCAATATTAGCCTGAAGTTCTTCACTTGATTTGGGATCTGTCACTATAGCACCAATTGTACGATCGTCCACATATTTGCACATCCATGCAGTACTGTGTGTCTGCATGGATGAAACTAGAATATTAAATAGGGCTGGTCCCAACACTGATCCCTGTGGTACTCCACTTGTCACATCACCCCAATCTGACAAATGGGCTCTAATAGCAACTCTCTGGGTTCTCCTTTCTAGTCATGAAATTAGCCAATTTATGATGTTGGGATGTATCTGTATGTTAATTAGGTGTTCAAGTAGAATTCTGTGTGACACTTTATCAAAGGCCTTCGCGTAGTCCAGGAATAGCATGTCCACAGACAAACCTTTATCGAGTGCTGCACCAATGGGCTCGAAGAAGTGTAGAAGTTTGGTAAGGCATGATCTTCCATTGGAAAAATCATGTTGCATTATATTCTGTAGTCCTTTTAGATGTATACATTTAACTATCCTTTTCTGTAGGAGTCCTTCCATTAGTTTACATATGACCGATGTTAAGCTAATTGGCCTTTAGTTATTCACTTCTGAGGTTTTTTTCCATTCTTAAATATCGGTGTCACAATGGCTACTTTCCACTCAGACAGGGTTTTCCCTTCTTTTAGGGAAGCATTGAATAATTCTGTCAAAGGTCCTTTTACAATATCTCTTAATTCTTTTAGAAATGTTGGTGGAATACTGTCCGACCCTGCTGATCTATTCAGTTTGATTGAATAACCTTGGACAGTTCCTTAGGATTAAAGGAGATGATGACATCTGAGCTAATAATATTAGAATTAATTATCTGTTCCTTTGGCTCATATACACTAATGAAGTAATTGTTCAGTTCAGTAGCAATGTCTGTTTCAGTGCTCACCATACCCCTAGTTGTTTCAAGTGAATCAGTTCCTGTTTGCTTTCCTTTCATTGAGCCAACATAATTATAAAATTGTTCTTTACTATCTTTAGTTAAAGTGACTAGTTTCAGTTAGTATTCCTTTTTAGCCTTACAGGTAGTTTTTTTTTTATTTTACTAGTAATCTATTTATATTTGTTCCAAATCATTTTGATTGGGTGTTTTTTATATTTCTTGTAAAGTTTTTTTTTTAATGGTGGAATCCTGCAATTGTTAGAACATTTGGGGCCAGATATTCAAAGCTTTGCACTGGGTGCAAATCCATTGATGGGGGGGTGGAGGGGTCAGCACTGCCAGGTGGGGGTTGGGAGGCCACTAGATTATCAGGGATTTACAAATGTAGAAATCAGAACAGGAGTCAGGGTTCATGCTGATGGGGACCACTAGACTACTAGGGACTGTAAAATGCACACATAGGAACAGAGACCATTATGGCAGATAAGGACTGCCTGGCCCACCCAGTCTGCCCAGTTCCCTTCATAATGGATATGCTGCAGATTCTAGTTAACCTACAGCCTATGCCCCCCACCAGGATTGCCTTAAGCCTGTCCCATGCATTCTTGAGTCCCCCCACTGTTTTCCACCCACAACTGCTCTGGGATGCCTATGTAGGGGGCCTGGGGGGCTGTCTTCCAGGGCACATATGGACACAGGTAGTGTGTGTGTGTGTGTGTGTGTGTGTGTGTATATATATATATATATATATATATATATACACTGCTTGCAGTGATACATGGGCAAGTTTTATGCACTGCTTGTGCCTGCCAACACCCATATCCTGCAGCTTTCAGATTGTACTTCCATTCTGACCACAAGGTGGAGCTGTGTGCTCCATGCAGTAGCACCGGGCAAACTACATGGACATGTATGCTAAGCAGCACATAATGAGATGCAAATGTGACTGTTTGCCCATGGATTACCTAACTAGGCTCATCTGCATATGAGCCTTGAATATAGAAAACTTTTGCCCCAGGCTAACCTGTTTGCACTGGCCTAATGTGTTAGCACTCTGCAACAGGGTTAGCTCTGGGCAAAGTTCACATCAGCATAGCTCAGTTCTGCAGTGTGTGGCCTGCTTTGCTTTTTGCAGTTGGTGTGAAGCACCTCTTTGCAATCACACACATTGCCCTCCACCTGCAACTCCGACTTGCTCCACCTCGGTGTCTATTGGGCTGCCATTGCATTTTATACTTCCTGGTTGCTATATTCAGAGCTGTCTTATTTCATGGGCTGTTTTAGCACTGCACTCCCAGACCAGTTTGCCTGGCTTCCTTAGCACACTATATTCAACAGGTTTACCACTGGGGCTATTCCTTTTGAATATGGCAGGCTATTTGTTCTGGGCTAATTTAGCATGCTGGGCAGTGCTAATTTAGCCCTGGGGCAAAGTTTTGAATATCTGGCCCTTAGTCCTTTGTGGTACCTAACTATTAATGCAGTGGTCTAGTTTTTCCTTTATTTTCTTTCAGGTGTTTTCCAGATTCTGATTTTTTAAATCCTTTTCCAGTTCCATGAACTAATCCATACCCTAATTTTTGAATAGTCAGTTTTGAAATTTTTTTAAACTTAGTTATGCCTGTAATATTATCATTTATTAGTTCAATTTCCATCTCTGTCATTTTATGGGCACTGTCACCCACTGGCATTGTTATTCTCGGGTCTGATATTCTGGGAATTATATTTGTAAATATCAAATCTAGAGTACTATTTTCTCTTGTACCAACTTTTACAATCTGTTCTAGATTATTTTGTATCGAGATATCGATTAGTCTGTTCTCAGCAGGACTAGTTCCCTTGAGCGTAGTCCAATTAATCGTTGGGAAATTGAAATCTCCCATCAAAATGTAGTATCCGGTTACAGACATATTCTCAATGTATGTCAAGAATTTGTCGGTTTCATCGCTTTTTAAGCTAGGAGATCTGTATGCCAATCCAACTGTTAGTGTTCTGTTTGGAAGTTGTGTTTGTGCCCATATAGTCTGAGATTTATTTATGTGACCGTTACTGGTACCAGCTTCATATACTCCATATCTTTCATCAATGTATAATGCAATTCCACCCCTTCTTTTGTTAATGTGGCTTTTCCATAG
The DNA here is from genome assembly GCA_016271365.2 of Neoceratodus forsteri. Classification (NCBI taxonomy): domain Eukaryota; kingdom Metazoa; phylum Chordata; order Ceratodontiformes; family Ceratodontidae; genus Neoceratodus; species Neoceratodus forsteri. The sequence continues at coordinate 1,101,148,654 of CM028134.1, read as the reverse complement.
GTTATTGTAACCTGGTATATCAGTGTTCCAATCATCTTCCTGAAAACAAGTTTCAGCGACCCCACATATTGTTATATTGTTGGTAACCAGAATATTTTGAAGTTCATCATTTTTTTTCTTTAGACTGCTTGCATTTAGTAGTAATGGTTTCACTTTGGTGTTTGTCCTGTCAGATTTTCTGTTTGAATTTTGTTTATTGTTTATTTAATTTTTATTAATAGTATAAACATAAGAAACATTTGGGCCTAGTTCAAGAGAGGGCACGGTGTCTGGCCTCTCCCCCCTAAGATTCAGTTTAAACAATTTGATACATGTGTTTGAAAGTGTTTACCAAATAAACTACACCCTCTCCTATTTAAATGCAATCCATCCCAACTATAATATTCTGATTTTCCATTGAACGCTTCCCATTGTGTAATGTACTTTATTTCCAGACTCATACACCACTTCTGCAATCAGTTATTACTGTACTTTATTTTGGTAGTTTGGTACTCAATTGCTTTAGGCACTGGTAAGATCTCAAATATGGTAATTTTACAACCCTTTTGGACCAGTTTGTTGGTCAATGCTATATAGTCCTGTTTTATTTTATGGACTGGCTCATTAAAAATGTTATCACTCCAGTAGGTATAATGACCAGTGAATTTTCCCCTGCATTGTTTAAAATGTCATTTAACATGATAGGTGCATCGGAGATTCTGGCTCCGCTGAAACTAGACAGTGTCCTGTTCATCTTGTCTGGGTTACAAATAACTCTATCTAAGTGCCTGACCATGACATCCTCAGAACATAAAATTGTTTTTGATTGCCCGTGTTCATAGGAACTTCATTATCATTTACATATAGTCCTGTGCTAGTGGAAGGTAAATAATTTGGTATGTAATGTAGGACCCAAAGCTGAAATAGAAGCTAAGGGGATGTCATCTGCTTGATCGGTTTGCTGAATAAACTCTTCAGAGCAATTTCCTAAATTGGAGCTTGATTGATTATTATCAGCATTGAAGTGAATTGGAACAGAGACAGGGTCCCTGGCATTGTCTATTCTAGGTTCAATATTCTGTAAGATTGCTTCTCCTGTATCACTGTAGGACAGGCTAATTAATTCTTCCTGATGTGATACTGATATTGATCTACAGAAGAAGAAAGGTCTTCCTCACACCAACTTGTTCAGGATGTACAAACAAGATATAGTTCTACTTTATAATTAAATGCATCCTTGAACAAAAGCTAGCTGCTTATGAATATATCATGTGCAATGATATTGGGGAGAGGATTGTACTCCATTCTACTCCGCGGTCTCTGATGAAACAGTTGAGTCACATTCTGATACCATGTATGAATGCTACAGAGGAGGTCAGTGCAGAAAAGGCATCCCTTAGCCAAGTTATTCCACTCATTTTACTTCTCAAAAAAAGCTTGGACAAAATTAAGAATAACCTAGATATGAACCAGTGACCCATGATATGGGCAAATCAATAAGAGCGAGTTAATTTGAGTGATGTCAAAACAGCAATTGTAAAATGGGCTCTGTGTACTTAATAGCCATGGGAAGGATAATGAGACTGCGTGTGTAGGGAGGAGGAGTTATGCAGTATACAGGGATATGCTGGGTGAGCCAGTCCTGAGCTAGTCATCTGATGTAGTGGTTAAAGACACTGCCTGTGACTTTGATGAACCCGGGTTCGGGACTGGCAATAGTTTTTTACTTTTGTTGCTGTGCCAACCTTAGCCCCCCTCCCGAGTTTCCCCTTTCCCCCATTGTCATGCCACCCATGGAGTTGATTATATCAAAGACGGGGGGTGCAGGGGGTGCAGAATCCCACAAAGAGTACAGAGGCACAGATTCCTACATTAAATGTAAAGTATACTTTAATGCCGTATAGTTGCTGAGAGCGAGTCGTGGATTGTGGAAGTCGGCATTATGCGGTTCGCTCTTTTGACTCTCAGCGATATGTACTTATCATTATGTTGAGCAATTTTTTTTTTTTTGGTGCTCTTATCACATGGTACCTATGAACCAGTCTCTAGTCAATAACATGCTTACCAGACTTAGCAATGATGAAAAATTGTCAGCCAAGATATAGACCAAAGAGTATATCTCAGCAATATTGCTACACCATGTTTCCGGAACAGACAACGTCCTGATGTTACTTCTCAGGATATTTAGAGTTGGAATGCAGGCAACCTTTGATTGATGCAGTAGAAGATGTTTCAATAGGGAGCAGTACTACACCATCTCAGTGGACTACACCAAAAACATTACAGAAGCAGACAATGAGGAGGAAGACATTTGGTGCCGGCTGCAGGACATCGGCATTTGAAAAGGAGAAAATGCATGTTAGTAAGCTAGGTAGATGCATGCCTGTTTGAGCCCAACATTAGTATTAAGGATGATGCTTTAGGTTACTGACAAAAAAATCATGCTGGCCAAGCTGGCTACCATGGCTTGCAAGTATATTGGATGCCCAGCCTCCAGAGTCTGTTCTGAACATTTATTTAGCTATGCTGGGGATGTCATAATTGCTAAATGAACAAGATTAACACCAGGCAATGTACAGAAACTAACACTCATTAAGGTTAACTTTCCATATTTTGGTAACATATGTGATGATTTAATCTTGAAGAAAAGAAAGTGAGACTGACTGCAGTACCTATGCTGCGTCTATGGACTAAGTGACAATAACACCAGCTTTTAATTTTCTCTACACAAGCTGGTTATAGATGTGGGATTTGCCTGCCTTTGCCTGCCATGAACAATGCAACCGGCACAGTAAAATAAAATTACCGTAGCGGTAGCACTTAATTGCCTCCAGTCTCAGGTTATCATTTTATTTTCTTCTGGCCTAAAGGCAAGATTTACTGTCCTGCAATTGCTTTAGGCACAGGAAATGCAGATACTTCTGTCTTGTCTCTCCCCTCACTCTAGTACTGGCCACAATAGCATGGAACCTAAGCTCCTCCAACTTGGTGCCTCTTATATTGCCTCCCCAGTGGCCCATATTTTCAACATGTCCCTAGCCTTTGGAGTTATCCCTGACCTCTGGAAGGTGGTGAGGATTGTCCCTGTTCTCAAGCAGGGCAACCCAAAGATCCTCAACAACTACCGACCGATAGCCATCGTGACGGCTATCAGTAAACTTCTGGAGAAAGTCGTGGCTGGGCAACTCATGGAGTATATTCAGGCCCATGAGCTACTGTCTCCCATGCAGCATGGCTTTCACAAAGGGCACAGTACATCCCGCACCTTTGTCACTGTCTCCTCTGGAATCAGGGCAGTTATGGACCAGGGTAAGCTCTCAAGCACCATCTTTATTGACCTATCTAAGGCCTTTGACCTAGTTGACCATGTCTTACTTTGCTCTCAACTTCAGTCCCTTGGTCTGTTCCCACCTGTCCTAAGATGGTTCACTAATTACCTCCAGGGCAGACAGCAACTTACTAAATTCAGTAAGGTCCTCTCGGCCACCACTCCTGTGACCTCTGGTGTCCCTCAGGGTTCAGTATTAGGGCCCCTTCTCTTCTCTATCTTCCTCAAGAATCTCCCCTCTACTTCTTCCAACTGTAGCTCTATCTTATATGCAGATGACCTGGTTATCCTCAACCATTCCCAGTGACATTGGGGTCATCAATCATCAACTGAGTGAGGATTTCAGGAATATCCAGTCCTGGATAATGACCTACAAGCTGGTCCTCAACCTTAAAAAAAACTCAGGTCATGCTTTTTGGGTCCTGGCCAAAATAAATGCCTCCCCTACCTCATTGAGTATTACTGGTATTGATGGTACTCCTGTCCTAATCACTGACTCCATCAAATACCTTGGGATGACACTTGACCCTAGCTTGACCTTGGGCATCATATCCAAAAGGTATGCAGAGCTGTCAACTGCAAACTGGGTCTGGTCTACAGAGCGAAGAACAATCTTGCTTCTGCTGCTTACCTTGCACTGGACAGAGGTGTGTTTCTCCCTTTTCTTTGCTATGGACTCATCCTGTTTGCATGCACCTCCAATGTTCACCTCTCTAGGTGGAACATAGCTTATAATAACATTTGCTGCTTTGCACTTGCTGACCCTCACCTCACCCACCACTGTGACCTGTATAACAAACTTGACTGGCTCTCCCCACCCAACCACATGGATTTTGTCTTGGGCAGCCTCACGGGCAAGGTTCTCAGAATTGGCACCCCCCCAAGACTGGCTGAGCTCCACAAACCTGCTGCCTCTTCTTCTTACTCCCTTAGGTTATTAGGTCCTGCTGTTCTCAATGTTCCTGCCACTTGAATGCAAATGGGGGACAGGGATTTTGCTTGATGTGCCCCCAGAGTATGGAATTCCTTTCCCACCCAGGTCCGCTCCTCCCCCTCCCACTGATGCCTTTGGAGCTCCCTGTGGAATTACTTGAAGATCTCCTCTGCATGTGGTTGTCCTAAACTGCCATAACTAACCTTGGTCCCCTGCACTGGACTTACATGTCCTTCTTTTGATACCCTTTGCAGGTTCTGCTGATGCATCCTGACTGCTTGGGTTCTGCTCTGTATATAATGTATTTACTCTCTGTTTCAGTGGATGCGTTGTCTGTGGCTCTGAACTGTATAATGCACTGTTCATAGCCTTCGTGACTAAGTATATATTTTGTTCCTATTCTAACTGTGTTTACTGACTGCTTGTGTTATGCTAATCTGGTCCTACCTGATTCTGTGTAATACCTAAGTTGTATCATGTTGTGCTCTGTATGAACTTGTATTTCATTGTACTCTCCCGGGTTGTACCTGAAAATAGGCAAATGCCTTGTGTAGTGTACTTACCTGGTCAACAAAATCTAAATAAATAAATACATTGACTCCAAGTTTAGGGTATTATACTTTCTTCAGGCCCCAGAAACTAAGAAAGGCTGGGTCAGCCATCACAACAAATTGGCTTCATTTCTTAGTGAAGTGGTGGCAGGCTGCTGCTCCTGTTCCTCACATTCTGTTTCTTTCCAAGGGTGGTGTGTTCCGTTTTCCTAATTACTAAACAAAGTGATGCCTGTGACTGTTTAGAAATAGAACTAGCTACAAACATAACATTAAATTCTAAAAAGAATCATATTCACTCAGGAGAGTGGTTAGAGACTAAGACATCTGTACTTGCCCACCCTTTGGACCACACCATCATCCTAGGGTGCAGCCAGTATATGACACCTTACTGACAGCAACTGGCAGACAGCTCCCTATTCTCAATCATCAGTCTCTTTCTTAACCTTAACCAGAATGATGCAGGTAGTTCTGATTTTCCCCTGAGAGTAGTGATAGCAGCAATGCTTAAATAGTGGTCTGTTGACTGGCTTGTGCTTTAACTTACATTCTGTTTTTCTTCCTAATGGTGATGTGATTCTTCTTCATAACTGAGAGTCATTGCTAAACAAAGTGGTGCTTGTGACTGGTTCAAAATTAAACTAGCTACACACACATAGTACCTTCTAAAAATCAGACTCAGTCAAGAGAGTGCTTACAGACTAAAAGAGATCTAGGACTTGTCTGCCTTTAGACCAAATCATCATCCTATTGGTTGGTGGGAGGTGCAGCCTTTACTATACATGACAACTCTACTGGCAGCAAATGTGGCAGGCAAGTGTGTGTTCTCATCATCAGTCTCTTTCTCATTCTGAGCACATCTTTTGGTAAATGTGCTTTAACCAGATTCATGCTGGTAGTTCTGTTTTCCCCTGAGAGCATTGCTAGTAGCAATGGTTAAGTGGTGGCTTTTGAATTGACTGGTGCTCTTACATTCTGTTTTTCTTCCTAATGGTGATGTGATTTTTCTTCATAACTGACACTCAGCCATTGCTAAACCAAGTGGTGTTAGTAACTTGTTCAAAATAGAACTATACTACCTTCTAAAAAAATCAGATTCAGTCAGAAGAACAGTTAGAGACTAAGAGAGATCTGGGACTTGCCTTCCTTCGGACCACTACGTCGTCTTGGGGATGAATGGGAGATGCAGCCAGTACATGACATTTTACTAGCAGCAACTGCAGCAGACAAGCCCTTGTTCTCAGTCATCAGTCTCTTTCTCTTTTTGAGAAGACCTTTTGGTCAATGTGCCTTGACCAGATTCATCTCAAGGCTGGTAGTTCTATTTTTTCCCTGATAGTAGGCATAGCAGCAGTAGTGAAGCTAAGCTGTGCCTGCCTGGCTGTCTGACTGTCTGACTTTGTTTCTTGCATTCTGAGTCTCCCTAAAGCTGGTGTGTTCCTTCTTTCTTCATTCACAACTGAGAGACATTTCTGCACAGCGGTACCTGCTAAGAAATAGAAATAACTATTAGCTACACACAGTATTAACTTCTAAAAGAAGTCAGAAACAAAAGTGGTTAGATAGTTCTGGGACCTGCCTACCTTTGTTTTGACAAAACCATGGTGCGTGGTTGACTTTATACACACACACACACACACACACACACACACACACACACACACACACACACACACACACACACACACACACACACATATACACACACACAAGCACCTGCATGCACACACACACCTTAACTGCTATATATTATTCTCGTTCACACTGATGCTCTAGTTACTAAGCTAAGGGGTGGTCAGAGATCTAGGACATGACTGCCTTTGAACCAAATCATTATCCAGGGGAGCGCAAGGGTTAGAGGTTCAGCATGTACAGTGGAGCACTAGCGCTTCCAGTATGCACAAACACAGTTAAATTTATTCATTTCGATAATACTGCTGTTTAATACAACTAAGCAGTGGTTTAATTGCTTTTTTTCCCTACAGATTTGTGGATTAAATGCTCTTTAAAAATATTTTTTTTAACATACAGTTACCATAAAACAGAACGATTCTGAAAGGTTAGAACAAGGTTAGTATAAGCATCTAAAAGTTTTGGTGCTTATCAGAACCTTTTAGATCCTTTAAACCTTTTGAGAATCTTCCACTTGCAGACAGAAGATCCCATGGGGCCTGCTCCTCTGCAGACAGAGGTGCTCACATATGCTGTATAAGGTACCTCACTAGATAGCATGATCCTCTGCTGCATGGTTTTCTAGGTGCAGCTGTGCAACTGAAAGCCTGCTACCCCCTTGATCAGTTTCTAGACCCACCACTAAAATCATGATACCCACATTTCAACAGCACTTCTTTTTGTGGGAGCATGCCCTTCTGGAACCAGTTGGTGTGTATGTCTTACAACTTTGGATGAAGTGGTTCAGGCCCCTCAGGGGCCCGCACTTCTGAAGAAGATCTGTTGCAATTTTGGTATAGATTTTGTGACCCCCATGCTTCTGCAGCCAGAAGTCAGTGTGTATGTCTTATACCTGTGGCTGCAGAAGTGCAGGCCCATCACGTACGTAGATGTCTTAACAGTGTGCATGAGTACCTGAGGCTACAGAAGTGCTGGCCCCTTACGGGCCTGTACTTCTGCAGCCAAACGGATTCTTGCAATTTGGGTATCATGGATTTACTGTATATCTATGGCTGCAGAGACCTGTGCTTCTGCACACAGGAACAGCATTTGGATTTTAGTATCCTGGATTTTTTCAGCAGCGACAAGTGAGTGTGTACATCTTGTGGTGTGTGTGTGTTTTGTGGTTTGCATGCCATAGATACAAATCCACAAAGAAAGTATATCGGTGCTACTGCATTTAGTGTCATCTGGAATCAGTTGTATGTTATTTGTCTTTCCTGATGATGTCCGTTTATGGTTGCTTGTGTGGGCTTGTCCTTTTGCTGCTGGGGGGGTTTAGGGTTGAAAACCCTAATGCCACACTTCTCTACTTCTGTTGCTTTAAGCTGAACTCTAACATGTGCATTAACACAGTTTTGCAGTCGCGCCCCTATAGTTAGGGTTGAGTAGGCACTTTAATGTTAAACCCCAAAGTTTGCAATTTAATAACTTTACAACCATTCAACAGATTTGTATGACAATACACAAGCACGGTCTGGAAGAGTAGCTGTCTGGATGTGTCAAGTTTTGTTCTGGTCACATGTGCAGTTTCTGAGTTGAGTTCCAGAGTGCAAAAAGCAATTTTTTTTGGTGAGATTTGCTGTTTATAAGCTGTATTTTTTTTAAGCTTGCCTAGTGCATGCACAGTTTGGAATTTTGGTCCAAATTTTTCAGGGTAGGCAGGGGATGGCCTAGATGGTTTGGTGAGAAAACATTAATCCATTTAAAAGTTACTTAATTTTTAAATTTCTGTTCTGAGCATACTCAGAAAGCACTCATGATAGCTGTATGAAATGAAAAACTAATCCTTTTTCATATGGGAATAATCCTTCTTCATTTTCTGCCATCTTGTTCACATTTTGCAGGTGTCACTCTCGCTGCATCTCCTTCATCTCTGAATTCTGGTTTGGCCCTCTCCCTTCCTACCTTTCTTTTTATTTGTAATTTCTGGAGGAGCTAGCAGGTGGCTACAGCTCCTTCCTCAGAGGAGCATATCTCTCCAGCCTGGCATCCTGCTCCACTCCCCTAGTTAATCCCCCATGGGCTGCCCCCTGTTACAGTGTCGGGGTGAGGAGCGTCGACTTTCTCCCTTCCCTGGAAAGCCAGCATCCAGATTCTGTGGGTCAGTGTGCGCACAGCCGGGCCATCACAGAGCTTGCCAGCTTCCATTTCTAGTATATGTTTCCCTGGGCCCACAAACATGCAATGGGTGAATGGCTGGGTTCCACCTCTGTAGAGGCAGACTCACACCCTGGACATGGGTCCACCACCTTCTGGGCTGCTCACCTGTGCCAACACCCAGCCACCGCTGGGTGTCAGTTGACAGCAAGCAGCACTGTCACCCGTCCACGAGAAAGGAGGGCTGTTTAAGGACACTTGATCCTTCCTCACCCCTAGTGACCCCAAATGACCCGAGTCCATTCCTGAACCTGGGTCACTAGTGTGGCATGAGGTGTGGCATCCAGTGCCTCAACCCTCAGCACCACCAGTCCAGCTCTCCCTTACTACATTTCTTTCTCCTTATCACCTTAACCCTCTCCCTACCACTACCTCTGAAGCTACGATTCTCACACCATGACTGTCCCTCCTAGATCCACCACCACTGATCAATCTGCATTCTCTTGTTTCCCTAATCTGTGGAACTCCCTTCCACTGGCAATCCATCATGTCTGCTAACATCCAGCCCTCCCTGCCTCCTGCTCAACTTTCTCTACCCTACTTGTAACTGCCTTTAACTTCCTCCTTCCATTCCCTTTTTTTGTCAGCTCCTACATACTGCACTTTCATTGAATTGCCTGCTATGTACTCAAATTTCTGTATATATTGTAAACAACAAATTCTCAATCAATGATAACTCTGTTTCCTGTTCTTTAATTCTCTGTCTCATATACTAATTCTATTCTATCTAGTATTGTATTATTGTTTTAATTTGATGTATTCCCATTCCCCCTCCCCCAGGACACACCTTGACATAAGCAATGTTGCTCAGTGTGCCTTTCCTGGTGAAACTTTTTAAATAAATAAATTCATAATTTTTTTCTAAAAAAAATATTCAAAAGCCACAAAAATGATATCCTGGAGAGAGACCAAAACATCTATCTGGCTCATAGGGGCACCGTTAGGTGGATTCTGCACTGAAGTGTTGGAAAAATGACCCCCAAATGTGTTTTTGTTACATTTTAAATCCTTTTTCATGACTTGCTTACCAGCTGTGTGCAACAAAAAGGAATCCTTTTTCACTTGGGGCCAATCCTTTTTCTTGAGGGGAAAAATCCTATGTTTTGTCCCTAGAGTCTAGTGGCACCCCCACACCAATTGCCATCCTTGTAATTATTTATTTTTTTTCTGTTGTGTAGTGGCACCTCCCACCCTCTGATTACCATCCCCATATTTAATTTATATTTCCCTGGTGTCTAGTGGCACCCTCTACCCTTTAATGCCATCCCCATATTTAATTTATATTTTGTTGGTGTCTAGTGGCACTCCACCCTCCGATTGCTGTCTCCATATTTAATTTATATGTTCCTGGTGTCAAGTGGAACCCACCACCCTCCAATGCTGTATTTCAGTCATATTTCCCTGGTGTCTAGTAGCACCCCTTCCCCAATTGCCATCCTGGTTTACATTTTTTCCCCTGGTGTCTAGCGGCCCCCCCACCTATCAGTCACTGTCCTTGTTGTAATAAAGAAAACAGTCCCTCTATGTCTTTTGTTAAACCTGTAAAAAAGAATATAGTCCCTCACTGATTCAACCCCCTACCTTGACCTCCCACTCAGCAACCACCACTCCACACCTCCACACACTCCCCACACACCTTCACTCACCCAAACAGGTTCCAGGGTGAAGATCCACTCTCTGATAGAAGACAAGACTTGCTGCTGGAAATGCCGATTGCTATATGGGAAAGTAAGATAAGTGCTGTTCAATGTATTTCAATGGGATTTTCATCTTAGTTGCATAACTTTGCCATTTTTGCATATTTTGAGCCCAAGTTGTCAACATGCCCTTTTTGGGACCCCACCTCATGATTAATTTTAGAAGAGTTACACAATTCCTGGCCAAAAGGTGATTTCATGGTCATTTAGCGAAAAACACCCTTTGGGCAGGATTTGCATATTTTTGCAATCCCTGTTCATGAGGTGAGGTCATAAAAAGGCTATGTTGAACATCTGGGGTCAAAATATGTAACATTGGCAAATTTATACGCATCCACTGAAATTTTCCTATGCTCACTCTAAACGTTGGTAATTTAAAATATTTTGACCCACATTTTCAACATAGCAGTTTTTTTACACCACCTCAAGAATGTGATAGCTGACATTTTTGAAATCCTGCCCAAACTGTGTTTTCTCACCTGTGCCATGGAATCACATTCTGATGGTATGTAATAATGTTTTGGTTGGGATTTAAAAATATTTTCAGTACTGGGTTCATGAAGTGGGGCAATAAGAAGGCTATGCTGACAGTTTGGTTGCTGATTTGCTACAAATGCAAGTGCAGGGCCCAAATCTGCATTATGGAGGAATGGGAGGGAAGGACCTGAGGGCCCCTGCACACCCACAGGCAAATGAGGATATGATTATGCTATCTCATAAAGTAAGGACATTATTTAAAAAAAACTCCATTTAATGCATCAGTTAGGGTTGCTTTTAAAAGCTGACAAAAGTATGGAAATGTGATGTTAGGGCTTTCGATCCTAACTCTGCATTCTCCCTCAAGCAGCCAAAGGGGTCAAGGCAGCACAAGCAACCACAGATATCAATCATCAGGTAAGACAAACAACATACAACTCTTTCCACATGACACAAGAGACATCCATCATCATGGTCCAGCACTTCTGTAGTCATGGATATGTGCCACGGGTGGTTGAAGGTACTCAGCACCTGCATGGAATCATCCATGTGGACACGGAAGTGCGGGACCCTTTGGGCCCTGTGCTTCACTGGCAGAATAGGTGTCTTTGGCATCTGAGTAAAGACATCTCCACTTCAAAGGTGGTTGATGCCACTTGGCTGTGCCTCATGCCTCACAAGCCATCTCAAAATTCACCTGGGGCATGCAGCAATTTAGCACTGCAGCACACCCTGCCATGTGGTCTTGTTCACTTAAAATTTAGAATGTGATCTCATGTGAATTATATACAGTACTGCACTTCCCAGCCACCCAACTGCACCTCATGCCTCACAACCCACCTGGGGCATGCAGCAATTTAGCACTGTGGCACACCCTGCTCTGTGTTATTACTTACTTGCTATTTACACTGTGATCCTATAGGAATTTTGTATCACATTTCACAGGTGGTTGAAGGCACTCAGCTGTGCTTTGTGCATCACAACCCACCTGGGACATGCAGCAAGTTAGCACTGCAGCATGCCCTGCTGTGTACAGTAGTATTGCTCACTTAACATTTATAATGTGATCCTATGGGAATCATATACCACACTTGCCAGGTGGTTGAAGGCACACAGCTGCACCTCATGCCTCACAACCCACCTAGGGCATGCAACAATTTAGCATTGCTGTACACCCTGCCATGTGTTATTGATTACTTACAATTTACAAAGTGATCCTATGGGAGTTTTTTACCACACTTCCCAGGTGATGTGCAAGCATGCATATGTATCTATTGCTACAGAAGTGCTGGACCATAATGATGGATGTCTCTTGTATCATGTGGAAAAGGTAGTATGTTGTTTGTCTTATCTGATGATGGATGACTGTGGTTGCTTGTGTTGCCTTGCCCCCTTTGGCTGCCTGGGGGGAATGTGGTGTTAGGGTTGAAAACCCTAACATCATATTTCCACACATTTGTCGCTTTAATAGTAACTGATGCATTAACTGAGTTTTTTGCAAAGAATATGTATTACAATTGTACAGTATTGCCCCTATAGTTAGGGTTGAGTAGCCTGTTTAATGTCATATCATGTTACAAGATCGAAATTTCAACAGTGAAATAGTTTACAGAGACAACTTCATGGTTGTCACTGTAAAGGACTGGCTGCTGAAATTTCGACCTTTCACTTGTGTTTTGCTCTCCTACAAACAAACTCTGACTCTGAGTTTGTAATCTAAAAGGAGGGGTGCATAGGGGGCAAAGGCACCTGTAAAAAAACGTCCGATGTCTGACAGGTGAAATTTCACCTGTCGTCATCCTTACTGTCATTGAGCTGCATTTCGACAACTTTGTTGATGCAGCTTGGTGGAACTGTTTAATGTCAAAGTTTGTTTTTTGCATGTTAATAACTTTTACGTTCTAGGTTGCTATATGGCCCAAAATTTGGCATGCGTGGTCAGGCTGGCAGAATCTCAAGATGTGAAAAGATTTGTGATGGCATCATGTTCAGTTTTTGAGATAAAGAGTGGCAGAAAACAGAAAAAAAACATGTTTGGTTACCTATACTTAACACTGGGATTTGTTTTCTCTCTCCTGCCGCCTAGACTGTGTGGAATTGTTTCATAACATTTTCAGTGTAGAAGGGGCCAGTACCAAGGGTGTGCCTGTGGAAGGTTTGGTGAAAAAATATAATCCAGTTTTAAAGTTGTAACATTTTTAAAGATAATGTTTTTTTGCAAATAGTAAAAAAAAACTATCATGAAAGGTAAACCAATCTCTAAAGGTAAAAAAGAATCTGGAATGGTTATTTGAATGATTTACTTGTTGTAGGGGAAAACAACAGACACGATGGCAGCCATTTCCTTTTTTACTGTTTAAACTTACAAACAGTAAAAATTCATACACATTATTGCCCGGATATTCAGAAGGGTTGCGCATGGTGCAACACTGTTGCGCCATGCGCAACCCATTGATGAGCCCCAGTGTGATATTCAAATGGGGATTGTGCCTGGCACAAATCCCGATGCACTGGAGTGCATCAGTAATGTATGCAGTGCAAGTGGGGAGGGCGTGCCCATGCATACTCCGCACATCCCAATATTCAGCCCAGGATGTGCTGAGCCCATGCATGCACAACCCCTACTTGCGCTGCACACAGGTGAGCCAAAAAAAGAGGAAACAATGGCTGGCCACCCACAGGTGAGCTGCCATATTGCAGGGTGCAACATGGCAGCTGCCACCTGTGGGTGACCACCCGGGCTCTGGCTGCACCTTCCTGGCGGGGCCCCCCCATGCACGATCGTGGGCATATGTAGAAGAACAGTAACATCCAATATCCCTGTTGGTCCAGTGGACCGCTTGCAGCCCGATCGTGGGCTTAAGTATAAAATAAAGCACGTCTTAAATCCCTGGTGGTCCAGTGGACCTTTCACAGCCTGATCATGGGCATCTGTTAAAATGAAACCATCCACTATCCCTGGTGGTCCAGTAGACCTCTTGCAGCCCAATTGCGGGCATACATAGGACATAATGCCACCCAAAACAACTCTGGTGGACTAGCGGTACCCCTCCCCCCACCAAGCCCCACCGCCCCGCTCCCCTGGTCAGTGGTGGGTGAAGTTACCACCCGCTTGTCACCCCATCACCTGCTGACTGACACCATATGGTAGGGTTGAGGCCATTGGTCTACAGCATGAGAGGGCATGCAGCATGAGACTGACAGCCCAGATGGGTGGAATGGATCCATCTACATATCTGGACTGTGTAGTACGGTATGGCTGCAGTCCATTGGCTCATGCTGTGGACCAATGGTGTACAGCCCTGCTGTATGGTGTCAGTTGGCGGGTGGTGGGTGGCAAGTGGTGGGGAGCTGCCACCCGCCGCTGACTGGGGGTGGGGCGGTGGGACCGTGGGCGGGTGGGGAGGGGGTACTGCTACTCCACCAGGATTGTTTTGGGTGGCATTCTGTCCTATGTATGCCCGCAATTGGGCTGCAAGCAGTCCACTGGACCACCAGGGATATATGACATGCTTTATTTTATACTTCATCCTGTGATCGGGCTGCGAGTGGTCCACTTGACCACCAGGGATATAGGACGTGCTTTATTTTATACTTCAGCCCTCGATCAGGCTGTGAGAAGTCCACTGCACCACCAGGGATATTAGACAATTGTTATTTTAACAGATGCCTGTGATCGGGCAGTGGGGCACTTTGCCACGCTGTGCAGGGGGCGCTGGTCCCCGACGGCCAGATTCTGGCAGGGCGCCATGCACAAGTCACTGGGGACCGGGGCGCACCTGCATGCAACAAGAGTATGATATGCAAATGGCTCCCATTTGTGCCTTGTATGCATTATGGCCCATTTGCATGTACACTTTTGAATATCGTGGGATTTGCACCCCAGCACAATGGAACTTGCGCTAGTGCATCTCCCTACTCCACTCTGGCCACTTGCGCTGGCACAGTGCCACTGCACCATGTGCACTGTGGGTAGCCAGGGTGCAATATTCAATGTTGCTGTGCCATGGTGCAGCTCCATTGAATATCACTCTGTCAACATCCCTGCGCAGCTAAGTTGCACTGCACCCAGGCTTGCACCACAGCCTGGCGCAGTCTGAATATCTGGGCCTATGTATTTAAAAAACACACCAGAATCTAACTAAATGGGACCTGTTTAGCTAGATTCTGGTGTTTGTTTTTTGCAGTTCACAGAAATATGTTATCTGGGCACTCAACATCCAGGGTACCCAGCGTAGTGAGAGGAGTCATTCCCCTGTGTTCTCTGTATAAGAATAGTAAGACTTTCTTAAATTCTGAAGCTGCAGTTGGAAATTGTGCTGCCAGCTTCAACTGAAGCAGTGAGCCAGTGATCTCCAGTCCTTCCTGCCTATCTATCTGTCTGTTCATCTGTCTCATCCATCCGTCTGTCTGTCTATATATCTATCGACCAGCAGTATATATCTGTCTGTCTGTCTGTCTATCTGTCTATTATCTATCTATATATCTATCTATCAACAGTATCTATCTGCCTATCTATCTAGCGACAGTATCTATCTATCTATCTAGCTATCTACAGACAGCATCTATCTACATCTACAGACAGTATCTATCTATCTATCTAGACATTATATATTTATCTATCTATCTATCTATCTATAGACTCTATCTACCTATCTATCTATCTATCTCCATCTACAGACAGTATCTATCTATCTATCTATCTACCTATCTATCTATCTATCTATCTACGGACAGTATCTATCTATCTACCTATCTATCTATTTATCTCCATCTACAGACAGTATCTATCTATCTATCTACCTATCTATCTATCTATCTATCTACCATCTATCTACAGACAGTATCTATCTATCTCTCTATCTATCTATCTATCTATCTATCTATCTATCTATCTACAGACAGTATCAATCTATCTATCTATCTATCTATCTATCTATCTATCTATCTGCAAGCAGTATCTGTGTATCTATCAATATATCTATCTACAAACAGTTGCTATCTATCTGTCTGTCTGTCTGTCTGTCTATCTGTCTATCTATCCATTTACAAACATTAGCTATCTATCTATCTATCTATCTATCTATCTATCTATCTATCTATCTATCTGTCTGTCTGTCTGTCTGTCTTTCTGTCTATCTATCTATCTATCTATCTATCTATCTATCTATCTATCTATCTACCATCCATCTACAGCCAGTATCTATCTATATATTCACTAAAACTACCACCAACAGCTTAATCTGGTTCAAGGTCAGTTGGCATTCATCTGTTTCCCCCTCCCCCGGGTTGTGCCTGAAAATAGGCAGGATTTGTCTAGTGCACTTACCCGGTCAACAAAAGCTAAATAAATAAATAAATCTATCACTCTATCTATCTATCATCTATCTATCTGTCTGTCTGTCTGCCTGTCTGTCTGTCTATCTATCTATCTATCTATCTAAAATGGTGGTGGTGATTTGCATATGCAGCCCATGATGCTTTGCATTGTGAGGGCATGTGTGATTTTGTATTTTCTTGAAACTTGGCTTCCCAGCCAAATGCCCTTTGGGGTAACCCTTGCCTCAGTGTTTGCCCACAGAGGTTCTTTGTCTTTTAAATAGTTTTTTATTTTAATGGGTTCACCACAACATATCCAAGACACACTGTCTTAGGGTAGCTGGTCCATTCCACTGGGGTGTCAAACAGACAAGGCATACTGATGAGTCCTGGTAGGATGAAACACATGTCTATGTTTTCTGTTAGTACCCTTTGCAAACTGTGTGAGAGGTCTTTCGGCACCATGCAATTCTGCTTAAAGTTGGACCAGCATAATGTTCTGTGGTGATTTGCATGTACAGCCCATGATGCTTTGCATTGTGTGGGCATGTGTGATTTTGTATTTTCTTGAAACTTGGCTTCCCAGCCAAATGCCCTTTGGGGTAACCCTTGCCTCAGTGTTTGCACACAGAGGTTCTTTGTCTTTTAAATAGTTTTTTATTTTAATGGGTTCACCACAATATATCCAAGACACACTGTCTTAGGGCAGCTGGTCCATTCCATTGGGGTGTCAAACTGACAAGGCATACTGATGAGTCCTGGTAGGACGAAACACTTGTCTATGTCTTCTGTTAGTACCCTTTGCAAACTGTGTGAGAGGCCTTTTGGCACCATGCAATTCTGCTTAAAGTTGGACCAGCATAACATTCTGTGGTGATTTGCATATGCAGCCCATGATGCTTAGCATTGTGTTGGCATGTGTGATTTTGTATTTTCTTGAAACTTGGCTTCCCAGCCAAATGCCCTTTGGGGTAACCCTTGCCTCAGTGTTTGCGCACAGAGATTCTTTGTCTTTTAAATAGTTTTTTATTTTAATGGGTTCACCACAACATATCCAAGACACACTGTCTTAGGGTAGCTGGTCCATTCCACTGGGGTGTCAAACAGACAAGGCATACTGAAGAGTCCTGGTAGGACGAAACACGTGTCTATGTCTTCTGTTAGTAACCTTTGCAAACTGTGTGAGAGGCCTTTCGGCACCATGCAATTCTGCTTAAAGTTGGACCAGCATAACATTCTGTGGTGATCTGCATATGCAGCCCATGATGCTTTGTGTTGTGTGGGCATGTGTGATTTTGTATTTTCTTAAATGTGGCTTCCAGCCAAATGCCCTTTGGGGTAACCCTTGCCTCAGTGTTTGCGCACAGAGGTTCTTTGTCTTTTAAATAGTTTTTTATTTTAATGGGTTCACCACAACATATCCAAGACACGCTGTCTTAGGGTAGCTGGTCCATTCCGCTGGGGTGTCAAACAGATGAGGCATACTGATGAGTCCTGGTAGGACGAAACACGTGTCTATGTCTTCTGTTAGTACCCTTTGCAAACTGTGTGAGAGGCCTTTTGGCACCATGCAATTCTGCTTAAAGTTGGATCAGCACAACATTCTGTGGTGATTTGCATATGCAGCCCATGATGCTTTGCGTTGTGTGGGCATGTGTGATTTTGTATCTTCTTGAAACTTGGCTTCCCAGGCACATGCCCTTTGGGGTAACCCTTGCCTCAGTGTTTGCGCACAGAGGTTCTTTGTCTTTATCTATCTATCTATCTATCTATCTATCTATCTATCTATCTATCTATCTATCTACAGACAGTATCTATCAATATATCATCTATCAATCTATCTATATATCTGTCTGTCTGTCTGTCTATCTATCTACCATCTATCTACAGACAGTATCTATCATCTATCTATCGATTTACAAACAGTATCTATCTATCTATCTATCTATCTATCTATCTATCTATCTATCTATCTACAGACAGCATCTATCTATCTATCATCTATCAATCTATCTATCTATCTATCTATCTGTCTATCTATCTGTCTGTCTGTCTGTCTATCTACCATCTATCTACAGACAGTATCTATCTATCTATCTATCTATCTATCTATCTATCTATCTAACATCTATCTATCTATCTATCTAGCTATTTAACTATTTAACTATCTATCTATCTGCCATCTATCTACAGACAGTATCTATCTATATATCATCTATCAATCTATCTATCTATCTATCTATCTATCTATCTATCTATCTATCTGTCTGTCTATCTATCTATCTATCTATCTATCTATCTATCTATCTACCATCTATCTACAGACAGTATCAATATATCTATATCTATCTATCTATCTATCTATCTATTTAGAAACAGTATCTATCTACCATCTATCTACAGACAGTATCTATCTATCTATCTATCTATCTATCTATCTATCTATCATCTATCAATCTATCTATCTGTCTGTCTGTCTGTCTATCTATCTACCATCTATCTACAGACAGTATCTATCTATCTATCTATCTATCTATCTATCTATCTATCTATCTATCTATCATCTATCTACAGGCAACATCTATCTATCTCTCTATCTAATCAACTGTGTGCTGTAATGTCCTTTCAGAGCAGTGTGTAGAAATATAGGCATGCCCTGCCATCTGTATCATTTTTGCAAAATGCTAGGGCTCATGAACTGTAACAAATTTCGTTCTCTGACAGACAGCAAGGTGTGCAAAATAAAAGTAAACCACTGACATACACTTTGTGGGCAAAAGGTATCTGAGAACTGCATTTATTTAATCGGCTAGAGCAGACAGGTTGACACTTTCTTACGAAGTGTGAGAGTGACAAGTATGTAAAATAAACTTTCTGGCCATCTAAAATTAAGTATGAATTGCCCACTAGACAACATATTCTGTTCACAATACTGGCAATAGAGTAGTGGCAAGTGAAAATAATAATAAAATGAATTGGAAACTATTGGAAATAAGAAAAAAAAATGTGTAAAGGCAGCTAACTAAAGCAAACTAAAGGAAAGCATTTCTTATGTGCAGGTCGAACATTTTACAGATGCATCCAAAAGCAGCAGAATTTGAGGGGAAATAAAGCCAAAACCTCAGCAACAACTATAATGAGTTTTTTAGCTTTAATGCTGAATACAGAGGTTTAAATACAAGCAGCTCAAGCTGTTACCAAAAGTCCATGTAGCGTCTTGAGCTGTTTGTATGCAAACCTCTGTAGTCAACATTAAAGCTAAAAAAATGCATTACTGTTGTCACCAAAGTCTTTGCTCTGTTTCCCTTCAAGTGAAACATAGAAACACGCAGAAATGGATTAGTTGCTGTACTGGTCCTTGTAAGAACAGATCCAGAAGCAAATGGTTTGTTACATTTTATTGGACCAACATAGATGTTACAAAAAGAAAACAGTATCTAAGCTTTCAGACCAACCAAGTCCTTCCTTGGAGACTTATGACAGTTGTTCAGAGAGCCACATTCTATTAACACCCAGATCATACATAAAAAAAACGAAACAAATCTCATTGTTTTAAAGTACCTATTTCAAAAAATCACAAATTTAAATGGAATGAATAGCATCCCATTAACTTGCTACTACTGAAAATCTTTTCAAGGTTAAATGACATCCGAGTTAGATAAGCTGGACACTCAAGCAGACAAAACCTCTAACTGAAATTATTAATGAATGAGTGTATTATGAGAATGCATTCAAAATTAAAAGCAAGACCGTTAGATTTAATACCATACATGCCCAAGTTAAAATTTGATAGTATTTTATGGTAAAAAAAAAACTGTACAACAGAAATGTATGTATGAAAATAAGACAGGAATAAGAAAAATGTATCTTGTATGAACAACTGTTTAAAATATTCATACAGAATTAAACCTATCTGGAGTTATTTTCTAAACTATACTCTCAACCAGTTAATACACTCCATAAACATTAAAACCTACAGTGCTGTAACAATATTTTTACAAGATAATAGCAATTGTTAGTATTATTGCCAAAATAAAAAAAAGAAAGAGAAATAAATTTGCCAAGGACCAGCTAGAAAATGAGTTCATACATCTTAAAATGTTCGAAGTTCAATTATGAGTCAGTATATAATCAATTAACTACATGAACAGAAACAGTCTTAAAAATCAATATAAAATCCCAGTGGGATTAAACTACCCCCCCCCCCGACGAGAAAAGATAACTACAAAAAAGTGTATATTCACTATGTGTGTGAACCAAGAGTCCTAACACTCTGTATCCTCAATTACCTGTCCAGACTGGGTCAACTCGCTCCACCCAGAGATATCATTCTTCTGGGAGACTTTATCTTTAACTGGCTAGGCTCCCAGGAGCTTGACTACTCCAATCTGCTCAAACATCACCAGCTAGTACAGCTGATCACTATCCCCACCAGACATAATATGCACATCCCAAATCACTCCCTTCTTGATTGGATACTCACAAATAGGGAGGACAATGTGCTGTATGCAGGGACCTTGTCCAACTCCATCAGTGACCACTTCCCTACTTATCTGATCTACTAAAACTAAACACCCCCCCAACACACAAACTCCTGTCTTTCCATAATTTCCACTGCTCTGACACCACTAAACTCATTCAGGATGTCAACACCATTGACTGGTCATCTCTCTACTCTATGTCTGATGTGTCTACGACAATAAAATTTCTCACTGAAGCCCTCCTTAAGATTCAAGACAGCCACTTCTCAACCACCACCAGGAGGGTGAGAGGTGGCTGCACTGGATGGATTACCAACTAACTTCTTGCCCTAATGAAAGACAGAGACTCCAAATGGATTGCCTACAAGTGTGAGCCCACTACTGACCTCTGGAATGAATAACTGAGACTGCATAACACATGTAAGCAAGCCACCCAGTCCCAGAAATGCAATTACTCCCAGAAACTGCAAACAGATAACTTTGCAAACCCATGCTGTTCCTGGAGCTCCTTTGGCACCCTCCTCTCTCCAAGTCCCATAGCTCAATTATAAACCTAAATTCCCCCACTGGCTTACTATCAGGCCCATCTGAGGTTGCCCAGGTGTTTATAAGTGAATTCACTGACCTCTCCACCCACCTTAACAACCCCCCCAGCAACCTCATTCACCAAGTGCACACGCATGTGACCTAACCCTTCCCTCCTCTCCCACCTCACCCCCTCATCCCTGCCTTTCTACGTCAGGGTCTTCTCCCAAAATGTTACTTCTAAACTCCTCAGGAGCTTTATCACTCACAGAAACATGGGTACTGACAGCATCCACCCATCCCTGCTCAAACTTGTTTGCCCTTGCCATATCCAAACCATTTGTGTTTATTTTTAACCTTGCTCTGACCACTCCCACCAAGCCTGTCTCCTGGAAGACAGCCAAAGTAGTCCCTATATTTAAAGCAGGAGATACTCTTTCTCTCGATAACTGCCGACCAATCTCTATTCTCCCCACCTCAACAAACTCCTAGAGAAAATTGTGTACTGCCACCTTTCTGACCACATTGATAAACACAACCTTCTGTGTGATCAACAACATGGCTTCCACAATAAACTCAGTACTGTCTGTGCCCTTGCCCTCTTCACAGACCATGTCTACAGAAATATAGATCAGGGAAAAGCTACGTGTTTATGGACCTTATCAAGGCCTTCGACCTGGTCAACCACCCTCTACTGTAAATCAAGCTCCACCAGCTTGGATGCTCTAATGAGACCTTGCATTGGTTCCACAGCTACTTAAATGGATGTTCCTATGTGGTGGTTATTGGTGCTGCCACCTCCCCTGAATTGCCTGTCTCTACAAGTGTCCCCCAGGGCTCGATACTCAGCCTCTACTATTTTCTCTATTCATCAACTCCCTCCCCTCTTACAGTCTACACAGCTCTGCTCTCTTGTATGTGGATAACTTAGTCCTTTTTCATAGTGTGCAAGTACCAATATATCAGTTGGGGGGTGAGGATATAACATGCACCAAGCAGGAAAGGGATCTTGGGGTTATCATCTCTGATTACCTCAAGGTAGGGAAACAGTGTGACAAGGCATCAGATAAAGCAAATAGGATGCTGGGATGCATAGGCAGGGGCATCACCAGCAGGAAAAGGGAGGTCATAATTTCACTGTACAAGACACGAGTGAGGCCCCACCTGGAGTACAGTGTACAGTTCTGGAGACCTTACCTATGTAAGGACATAGACAGGGTAGATAAGATTCAGAGGAGGGCAGCAAAGATGGTGCATAGATTGCATCACAAGTCCTATGAGGACAGGTTGAAGGAACTGAACATGTACTCCCTGGAGGAGAGGAGGGAGAGAGGGGATATGATAGAGACATACAAGTATTTTACAGGAAGGAACAGGGTGCAGGAATACACTATTTTTAAGCAAAAAAGATGTTCCGGGACTAGAGGGTGTGGGATGAAGTTGGAGGGAGGATGATTCAGACGAAACATGAGGAAGAATTTTTTCACAGAACGGGTGGTGGACAAGTGGAACACCCTGCCAGAGGAAGTGGTGGGGGCTGAAACAATCACAGGATTTAAAAATGCATGGGATAGACATAAAGGAATTGTGGAGGTCAGGGGTAAGGGGCAGCAGACTTCTAGGAAAACATAAACTGGTGTTACAAACTCAAATGGGCAGACTGGATGGGCCATAGGCCCCTATCTGCCGACACTGTCTATATATCTATGTATCTATATAAGTCACTTCAAAACATATCCTCAGTACTCACCCACAACTATGGCTCTGTCCATAACTGATTCTTATCCAACATGCACCTTGTCAACAAGAAGAAAACCAAGGCAATGTTCTCGGATCCAGGCCCTACCTGGCTGGTATTGCGAAAACCAACTCCTCTCTCACTGTGCTCTCTCTATCTGGTCCTCCCCTGCAGACTGTCACCTACTTCAAATATCTGGGCTTTACCCTCGATCCCTGCCTCTTATTTATGAACATGTTAACACTATTGTACCCAGGATAAACCAAAAGCTGGGCACCGCCTACCAACTAAGGAATTTCCTAACCTCAGATCCCCATCTAGCCATTGCTTGGAGCAACCTTCCCTCCATCCTGGACTACTGTTCCCCCATTTTGTCCCCTACTTTGTCCTCCACCGTTTGCCACAGACTCAATTCTGTCTATAACAGTGTTTGTTGCTTCTCTTTATTGGCTCCTTACGCAACCCACTACTGTTCCTTGTATCCGTCACTAGGGTGGCTCTCACTCAAGGGGCGTCATGACTATACCTTAGGGTGCCTCATTGGTGGCTTCCTGTGTCATGGTGTGGATTCACCACGTGCTTCCCTCCTCACAGCCAGGGTGCCAACACAGTGTCTCCATGAAACATCGGTCCACTCCTAGTGGTTCCCAAAGTCTCTTCAGTTATGGGTGGAAAAACACCGTCTTTTGCTGTACCCCTCTCTCTGGAACAGTATCCCTGCACTCCTCTGCTCAGCCGGTTTGCACCTTATCTTCAAGTCTGTACTCAAAACCAACCTATCATCCACACCCACCTGTTCCTGCTCACCAGGGCAACCCCCCCCTCCTCTACATGTACCCCCTCCCCCGATGACTTTTATATCCCTGTGTCGATTCTAAACCTCCACTTGCAATTAGCCCTTGCACTTTTGTCCCGCACAATGTATCATTTTTATTTGTACTGCATTGTTATCACCCATGCATCTTCTTGTAGACTACAATCTCTGGAATTGTGCTGTAGCTTGTATGCATTTCATTTTTTGTTATTATTAGCTCTGAACCCACGTTACAGCTTGTATGCATCACTGCTGCTGTGATGTACTTGTATCCTGTATTTGATGTTATCTGTGCCACTTCTGTGGCACAGGCCATGTCTGAAAATGGCCTATCAGATCAGTGCACTTATCTGGTTACTAAAGACTTAAATAAATAAATAAATCTACTACTGTTAAATGCTGAAAGTGAGGAAAATCTGTTGCTTTTCTGGAGGTCTATTCATGATCTTCTACTCATGTGGTTATCCTCCCACCCCCAGCCCCATTCCTCATTTATGAATTTAAGCTAGTAATTGAGCATGTAAGATAAATTGCATATTTATTAATTCATGCCCTAAATATGAGCTTGTATTGTATATAAGCCGACTTTATTGAAGATTTCTGTTATGTACGCCCTGACACCACCCTCCCCAATCATCTTAGCCCATTACACATAAGCGTACGGTAATGAAAATCTTAAAGGGGTTTGAGACAATTATTCCCATAAGCTGTGAAATCATTGACTTGTTCATTGCAGCCTTTTATTAGCATAATTTTAGAGCTATGTAGCCTGTGGATAATAATGTAACAAAATCAGCACTTCAATATACTAGGTGTAGTGAGATTTTGTATGGTATTAATGGACTTGCTGTTTGGGCTTGTAGTCCTATTTGAGGTTTTTGTCCACCTCTGCCCCTCCGCCCTGCTTTAGTATTGAATGGAGTTTTAGAACAGTATTTCCATAAGCTGTACAATCATGATTTTTTTTTGCTTTTATTCATACCTTTCGGGTTTTAGTCCCGTTTACAGTTTTGTCACACTGACCCCCCCACCAGTACTTAGTGGGGTTTTATAACATTATTTCCATAAGCTGTACAATCGTGAATTTGTGTATTACAGTTCAAGCAGCTAAATGTTGTGACTGTTTGGGGGCTATTGAGCTTGTGGGTAATGTTGTAAGAAATCAGCACTTTAATATGCACAGCACAGAGAGATTGTATCCGGTATTCCTGTAGCCTATGATCAGAGGTATTTTATGACTTTTCTAGTGCCCCTTACAGTATGTAGATGAGTTTTACTGTCAACAGATTACTTAAAACTACTATTGCTTTCTAACAGTACATGCATAATTCAGAAAGTTATGACTTATAAACAACTTATAAACTGGTTAGCATCGGCCGTCAGTGCCTATAAAGACTCTATCTCAGCTGCTAACCTCACGCAAATGGTAAACTCCCCTACTTGGATTAACTACAAGACTGGCACCAGTACCCTCCTGGATTGGGTCCTCACCACTGATCCTACAAGGATTTCTCGTACGACTGTTCTCCCAGACTCTCTCAGTGACCACTCCCCAGTCATATGTGCATGGTTTAACAAATTCCTCAAGCCCCCTTCCAAAATTATTGCTAGCAGAGTCCTTCCTCATGAAAAACTTCCACATCTCAAACAATACCTGCTTCTACAAGACTGGCTACCCATCTACAAAGCAACAGATGTTAACTTGGCTCTTGATCACTTCATCTCAGTTTTCAACAAAGCCTGCAACCTCTTTGCCCCTGCTAAAAGGCGCAAAACAAAATCTCTCTCTAACCCATGGCTCACAGCGGCTCTTCTCTTACAGCTGAAACTAAGGGACCACCTCTGGGCAGTTGCCATGGCCACTGGCAAATAACTGGACATCTAAAATTACAAACAAGCATGGAATGCCTGCACAAAAGGCTTATGAAATCCACCTATTACAAAGACGCTCTCACCAATACATGGGGAAATGGTTGTGCTTTCTGGGACAATATCAAGGATGTCACAGGGAAGCAGCCAAAAACCTCTCTGGCCATGTTAATGGTTGATGGATCCTCAACCTTCGACCCCAAGGTGACTGCAAACATCTTTAACACGGCTTTTTCAGACCTTAGTGCTGTTCTACCCCATAACTTTTTTGAAAACAGGGCCTATTCCCCAAATACCTCTGCCCCACAGTCTAACCATCCCCTCTTCTACTTCAGGAAGGTAAGGCTGAATGAAGCTCACTGCTATATTACTGCAGCTATCTCTAAATCTAGATCTAGTAGCGACACCCTGGACCTTAAGCTTCTGTTGCTCACCCTCGATGAGGTAATTCATCCATTAACAAAATTCCTAAACCTCTCTCTCAGCACTGGAAAATTCCCAGTCTTATGGAAAACAGCCACCGTGTCACCTGTCCATAAAAGTGGGGATAAGATGAATCACTCAAATTATCGCCCTATCTCCATACTGTCCCCACTCTCTAAGGCACTCGAGTGCATCGTGGCTGATCAACTTACCAACCACTTGGATAAATACAATATACCTTGTCCACAACAACACTGCTTCCAGAAAGGTCACAGCACCACCACAGCTCTTCTTGAGTTCACTGGAGCTTTGCACAAATCCCTTGACAATGGCGTTTTCACAGGGGCCATTTTTGTTGACCTCTCCAAGGCCTTTGATACAGTACACCATGGACTACTAATTGACCAATTACTGAATGTCAGACTATCACCTGACTCTTCTCTCTGGTTTAAAAGCTACTTAAAAAAACGATTGCAGAGTGTAAAAGTTGCTGACGCTCTTTCTGACACCCTGCCTGTTCACTAGGGTGTCCCACAGGGATTCATAATGGGCCCCCTCCTTTTTAGCCTTTTCTTAAACTCCTTCCCTCCCTTACCACTGCTCTGAGCAGATCATACTATATGCCAATGATGCTGTTGTATTCTCCACTCACAAAGATCCTGTAACCCTTCAACACAACCTTCAGCTTGATTTCAGTTCTGTACAGACATGGTTTCTTAATCATAAACTGGTCTGCAATGACAAGAAAACCAAATCTATGCTCTTCTGCAGCTCTCATAACCTACACAAGCTATACCACTTGGCTGTCTCCACCACCTAGGGGAACATTCTAGATCAGGTGGGGTCCTTCAAATACTTAGGGATACAGCTTGACCCTAATCTCTCCTATGGACCTCATGTAGATAATGTAGCTAGAGCTGCTAATACACGGCTTGGTCTCCTCTACAAACACAGACAACATCTCACGCCAGAAGCTTTGAAGGTTGCAGTGCTGAGCTCTGTGATCTCTGTAATAGACTACGGTCTCATCAATTATGGCTCGGCCACAACCACAACCCTTAGAAGCCTCTCAACTGCCTTAAATAAGGCATGTCGGCTCATCACTGGTGCTCACCATCTCACCCACACATGTGACCTGTACACCCAGACTGGCTGGCTCCAACTATCAAACCGCATAAAGTTTCTCACCTGCTCCATGATGAAAAAAATCTACATTGGCCTTGCACCTTCTGGGGTCTCAATTCTGTTACAACACTGAACCAACAAACGGTGCCTTCAGAGATCCACACTACAGCTACTTAAAGTCTCCCACTGTCACACTTCACAGGGACAACCTTCTTTTGCTTATCGAGCTCCACTCTGGCTCAATGGCCTCAGCCCCACCAGCTCCTCTGCCCCAACTGTTGGTATGTTTAAAACTAGGCTCTGGGACTATCTCACTACCAACAGCTCCTGTGACTGCCCATCTTAACCTTGTTTCTCCACTTCCCTGCCTGCTCTAGTGGTCCCCCCTCCCCTCCTCACTGGATTCTACCCTCGGATCTTGGTATACCCAATGCTGCACTTTTCACCATCTCCCCACCATACCTACATTCCTTCTTCCCCCCTTCCCTCTCCCTATGACTCTGGCACTTCTTATCTCTTGTCTGTTTTTTCTGACAAATGCCACTGACTGCCTTGCTTGCAATGTTACCCTTGAATTGTATTAATCTGAAATCTGTTTGCAATGTCCTCATTGTTGTAATGTCTGTCTTGATGTTTTCCATCATTTGTATTTCTCTGATGTGGAACCTTTGTAAAAGAGCCTTGGCTCAAAGGTATTTGTAATTCTAGACTTGATAAATAAATAAATAAAAAATTAATACAAAATTTACCTTTTTTTTCTATGAGTTAGAGTAGATGTATTAACTTTGTACTTCTATTATTTTTGAGCTATTAATGATCATATTTATATGGGCATGGGGCAGAGCTGAATACTATGTGTCTGGTTGCATGTATTAAATTAATATATGAAGCAACAGGTCTTTAAAACTGTGTGACATAAATGTAGTATAACTTAATCATGTTAATACTGCTAGTATATACAGTATTTACTATTAGCGCTCAGCTATCATCAGCATTAAATGTATGTATTCACATAGGATTCCTAAGGGCTGCTGGAATTAAATTTTGTTAAATCCTGTTAAATATTTTTTAATTAAATGAAATTAGCAGAGGCACTTTGGGGTGTTTCTAAACTGTTTGCACTACCTAAGGAAGTGTTCTGCACCCATTATGTCACCTCTAAAGAAGCCACCCCCAGCAACATACATATACGCATTTATGGAGGGATGGGAACGCAGGGCACAGAGGGCCCTGGGCTCCCACAGGCAAGTGAGAATATGATTATAGTAGCTCAAAAAGTAATGAAATTCTTT
This sequence comes from Neoceratodus forsteri, assembly GCA_016271365.2. Lineage (NCBI taxonomy): Eukaryota > Metazoa > Chordata > Ceratodontiformes > Ceratodontidae > Neoceratodus > Neoceratodus forsteri. The sequence goes on along the minus strand of CM028134.1, from coordinate 1,101,120,271 downwards.
GCAAAAAACTGCATTAATGTACCAGTTAGAGTAACTGAATGCCACAAAAGTAGGGAAAATTGGCATTAGGGTTTCCAGCCCTAATACCCCACTCCCACTCCCCAAGCAGCAAAAGGAAAAAACATTAGGGTTTTGGGGTCTCCGGAGTCTTGGCAAATCAGTGGTGGGGATTTCCTGGGGGATTGTCAACCCTAATGATTACCTGTCCCCCCAGCCCCTACCCTCCAAACTGAAGCACAAGGTGCAGCTCCAAGTCACTGCCTCATAATGATACACTGTTCAAAGGTAGAACATTCTCACCACAGGTTGCCAACACAATGTGTTGTATCTTTCTTCATGCAGGCCCTGTGGGAGGAAAGGAAATCATGTGTGATGTTGTTTGCTCACCGAATGGGCTGGGCATTAGAGTTGACAATCCCCAAGGAAGACCTCACCACGGATTCACAAGACTCTGGATACCCAAAACACTAATGTTTCTTTCTTTTGTTGCTTGGGGTTGGGGTGTTAGGTTTTTTTGTGGCATTAAGTTACCATAACTGGTGCATTGACACAGTTTTTTGCAAAGATTATATATTATATATTTAGCATAAATACCAATTCACAGTCACATGGACACAAATGGAAATTAACAAGAGGTAGGTTCAGGAGGGATGTGAGGAAGCACTGCTTGACAGAAAAGGTGGTGGAACCTTGGAACAGTCTGTTAGTTGATGTGGGGGGTGCAAAAACAGTCAGGGGATTCAAGCAGAGTTGGGACATAATAAAGGGAATAGTGGTTACCAGGAGGGATGGGACCAGGAAGGAGAATAGAGAGATGATGGGTACCCTAGACAAACAGAAGGTTCCAGGGATTATGGGGAACTTGGGCAGACTGGATAGACCTCTGGGGCAGGTGCATGATATTCTTAAGGAAAATCCCACAGCTGAGAGAATTCCGTAAAAAGTCCTGCAGTTGCAGAATTGCAGCAGCTGTGGGAATCCTACAAGTGTTGCGAATCCACAGCTGCGGATCCACAGCTGAGGAAATAGTTGAGGAGGCACAGCAATAGTAAATCTATGTAGCTGAAGCAGCATACTTTAACACTGCTGCCATAATATGAAGCTGACAGCACACACAAAGAGACCTGCAACCAGTCCCTCAACTGGGACCACTGCAGCACCACAGGTACCAGTGATACCATGGTACCACAGTGGCTGACTGTCACTGCTGGTTGTCCCTCCCTGGGGTGTTCCTGTGGCCTGTGGGGGTAGCACTTCCTGCAGGCTGGCCAGGCTCAACTGCCTGTGGGGCTCCATCATGGGCTGCACTGGGTCTGGTGGTTGTTGCCTGTTGCCATATCATGGCAATGTATGCATTTGTTGCTGTACCAACAGCCACTGCTATGCTATCTGGGATGCTATTACCTGTGCCTCACCTTCACCTTAATTGATTCTAATTGCTGGGGAACTACTGCAGTGTGCTGAGGGAAAGCTATTCCTCATTCCACTGTGTGTAACCTTCTTTCCTCAGCTGTGGAAAAAAAAACTGGCTGTGAATAGCCTTTCAGGGGCTGTGCTTACTTATCTCACACCTTTTTGTGCTGAAGGACTTCCACAGCTGCACTTTTTTCACAGTCCATAGTGGTTTTTCACGCAGCTGCCGACAGTTTTGTGAATAGCACTTGGAGCAAGCTCTCATTTTTTCCATAGCTGAGGAAGTTTTGGGGACTTAGGGAAGGTTTTGTACCTTCTGAAGACTTTGAGAATCCTGACCCCTGGTCTTTTTCTGCTGTCATTGACTAATTTTTTATGTTACTAGTCAGTGTTAAATTGACAAAAGTAAGGAAATATGGTATTAGGGTTTCCAACTCTAACACCTCATGCCACCCTAGAGGCAGTAACAGGAACAACCATTATGGTTTGACCTCACCTGTATCTTTGCAAATCAGGCATGGGGTGTGCCTTGGGGTTGTCAACCCTAAGGCTCACCCCATTATATCAGTAAATATGCTGAGATGTATACAGTGTATGAGGATGGGGTGAGCATTAGGGGGTGACAACCCCAAAACACACCCCATGCCTGATTTGTGAAGATACAGGAGAGGGCAAACTGTAATGGTTGTTCCTGCTGCTGCCTGCTGGGTGGGTCCATATTTCCTTACTTTGATAGGTTTAACCTGAACTAGTGCATTAAAAAAGTTTTTTATTTTTTTTTTTTTACAATGAATTTCCTTACTTTCTGAGATAGTATAATTGTATCCTAATTTGCCTGTGGGACCACAGGGCCCTCTGGGCCCTTCACTACCATCCATCCATAGACACATATATGTATGTTTGCTGTGCTAATGCAGGGCTCTCTGTGCCTTGCACTCCCATTTGTGCCAAAACAACATTTTATTTCCTTCATTGTATGGCATGTTAAACTTCCAGTGTTATCCCATGTGAAGCTGCATTTTTTTTGCATTTTCTATATTGTCCTGAAATGACCGGGGTGTGGGGATATGTAGTATCCTTATAGTACCCATTAAGACCTTGAGTTTGATATATAGATTGTCCCTTAAGTCCAAATATTGAGAGAGTTATGGCTTCTTAAAGTTCCAATGTTATCCTATGAGAATCTGCACTTTGCTTTTTAAAGCCCCTAGATTTTTTGAAGGGATGTGTTATTCTTGCAATACTCATTAATACTTTTTTTTTTTGATATATAGAGTCTCCCTTTACTCCAAATAGTGAGGGTGTTGTAGCTTTTTAAACTTCCCATGTTATCCTGTGGGAATTTGATTTTTTTAATTTTTATTTATTTTTTTGCTTTTAAATAAGACCCCTAGATTTTTTGAAGGGATATGTTATTCTTGCAATACTCATTAAGGCCTTTGTTTTGATATATAGAGTGTCCCTTAACTCCAAATATTGAGGGCATTGTGGCTTTTTAAACTTTCCATGTTATCCTTTGGGAATTAGCATTTTTTAATGTTTGTGTTTTTTTATGTGGCCCCTAGATATTTTGAGAAAGATTATGTGTTATTCTTGGAAAAACTCATTAAGACATTTTGTTTGATATATAGCTCGTACCTTAGGTCTATATATTGAGGGAAGTATGGCTTGTTAAACTTCAAATGTGTAAAAAAACTGAGTCCAAAATCCTTTTTCTGTGAAGGAATTATTTTCTCATACGAAACAGAAAACCCATATGAAAAAGGATTCCTTCATACAAAAAGAATCCAGAAAAAATAAGTTCAAAATCTTTTTTCATATGAAGGAATCCTTTTTCATATGGGTTTTTTATTTTGTATGAGAAAATAATTCCTTCACAGAAAAAAAGGATTATATGAACGAAAAAGCATACACAAAAGGATCCTTTCATATGAAAAAAGAATCTGAAAAAGCTGGAATTGGTCAGCCATCTCACTCAGATCCAGAAGAAGCCTTCCGGCTGCAGCTGCTTTGCCATGCCCAATTGGGACCATGAACACAAAGCCACAAATGAAGTCGTCTCATTTTGATTCAAGCATTACTGACTGATTTTCAGGCAGAGATTTGAATATCGAACCAGAGGATCGAGCCAGTTCTTGGGGAAATATCCAACAAATGTACCACTATTGCATGAAGAGCTGAGATTTATTTCATTTATTTGTAAATTGGTTTACAACCTTTGAGCCAGAGGCTCATGTCCAAAGGTGCCTCATCACATTGAGGACAGACATAACAAATTTAGGTTACAGAATACAAGTCACTGACTTAGGGTTACACAGAATGATTTTATACATATACAATTTAGTAGTAATTACAGTGATACAGTTGAGTACATGCTGGTTTTAACGAAGGCAGAATGCAAAAGGGGAGAAAGTGGGGGGGTGAGGTGGAGTGCTGCCCAGTGGGCGTTGTCAATTGTAGAGAGATCAAGGCCATATTCAGAGACAGGAGCAGCTGTGAGTGTTTAACAGTTGGCTCTGAAGGGTGGTTTTGAAGTTGGAGATTGTAAGAGGCATTGGAGATGGGAGCAGGGAAAGAGTTAAACCAGGATGGGGCCCTGTAGCAGATGGACCTCTGACCGTGGGTGGTCCTGGATCTGGGGACCAGTAGAGTGGTCTTGTTGGAGGTTCGGGTTGTGATAGTGGGTGGGGTATGGTGGATGGAGGCTGTCACCCCGGGAAGGGAGAGTCCGAGTAGAGTTTTTTTGTGAGGAGGCAGGTTTGGTAGCATAGCCGTTCATCTAGGTTAAGGAGTTTTGCCTCATCATAGATTGCAGGGAAGGCTACTAACAAAATGAAAAAGAAATCTCCTCTGTCGCCAATTTTCTGTACAGCCATAGAGGAATACATTGAAAATTCCCAACAGCTATGACACAACTTTTCAGCTGACAAACATTATTGTATAGGTGGTTCTATGCTTAAATTCTCATGAAAACTATTAGATGAAAAAAGCATACACCAGTAAACTATTATATGTGGCGTACAATAGCCCGTAAGCCAGGAAAGCAGCACAATCACCAGCTATTCTCCACATAATTAATATTCTAGTCTTTATATAACCCTAATGTAGCTGAAGCAGTGTGTTGTAGTCTTATTGGGGAAGCACCAGCCTGACAGCACATAAGCTGGTCTGTATTATCTCCGAGGGTCAAATTCCACTTTGCTTACTACTGTATATAATGTTTAAACATTTTGTAACAGGCTAAATCCTAGGAAAAGGACCAGAAATAGACAAGGAGCCAAGCTTGCAACCCTAACAGCCATGTATGGTAATGGGGGATGCGTTAGAGTTTTATGTTAAACTAAGACAAGTATAAAAAGAAAATAATTCTGACAGTTTCACAACAGTAGCAGGATAAATGAGTGGTACAGTAAGGTGTCATAAAAGGTTACGGGCCAGCACTGGGAATAGGGCCATAAATGCAGATAAATCACTATTAGATATATGTGCTAAAGTTTAAAGTGTAATACTTGTACTATAGAAATACGGACAGGAAATTATGTGCAACATAACAGAGGTAAACCGCACACCCAGAATATGAAGTAATCTGAGGGTTGTTTTTTTTCCTTCTTTTCCTGGATATAACACAGCTGAGACTAATATATATAATTTCACTAAGGAGATGTTTTCTAAGTTAGACAGTTCCAGGAAAAGAATTTGACAGTTAATGTCTGAAGACATGAAATTAAAATGTCAGAAATGTAAGATGACATTATCTGAATATTAATTGCTATAACAGTGGACGTCAAGAAGTTATCATATAATGTATGGGCATGTAGAGTGATGTTGAGCAATTGGTTACCTACAGAGGAAGCAATTAATTGACAAATCATGGAACCACAATTGAGGTTTTTGTCTTTGTTAAGATTTTGTACCTCAGGCAGTGAGCTTGCTATAACAGAATTGAATGGTGTCATTTAAAATTAGATTTTTATTTTCATTTCTACAGCTTATGATGTGGAATACATGCATAGCTAATATTAAACTTTGTTTGCAGAAGTCACCAAGATGTAGCATTTAACAAATAAAGCTAGCAAAAAAGTTTATTAACACTGGTATCTACTGTACAGTTTAACACATGTACTTACTGTATCTACTATTTTGCTCTATGTAATGGTCTTATATAGAGGAGAAAGTCAATGGATTTCAAGACTGTAGTTTTAAGGCAGCAGTACAATGAAAAAAGTTATTCCAAAAAGCCAATTTTCTGCTATGGTTATAAAAAATATTGGCAGAACTGTTGATTTGGGTTTTCTGGATGCTTCCTATGCTGTATACTGTACATCTGCATTTTTGTTTGGACTCTTACCCTCCTCGGGTCCTCAGTATTATTTATATGCGAAAATGAGCCGGCCATCTTTTTTTCTAGAGAAATAATTACTTTAAAACGTTCATAAAATTCTTAAATGATAATGAAAACTGAAAATTTCACCACCAAAATAAATTGGAAGACATATGGCATCAGTTGAGAAGAAAAAAGGTGGGGTCAAATTTTAACCCATTTTCGTTGCACTGCTGCTTTAGTAAAAGAAAATGACTGCAGTGAGAACTATTTTACAGTGCTTTTGAGACACATCAATATTAAAGGTGACTGATGATGAAATGTCATTGTTTACAGGATGAATCAAGTAAGCATTAACCCTTGAGAAAGTGTGGGTATACTTGAGAATTAATCCACGTCTGCGGGGGGGAGAGGGCATGAGGCTGCAAGCGAACTCTGTTACAGCACTTGAGTCAATGAGTGATCACTAGGACTGATGCTGAAATGGGGGATTATATTGCTTGTGTTTGCAAGTGCTCAGTGCACTCCTGACTGAAACCTGCTCCCCATCCCAACAAGCACGTTCACTCTGGAGGGAAATTATGGATTAATTGAGAATTAATCCACAGTTAGGTAATCTATTTCATCCAATGAGGACGGGGCATTTCCCCTAGCCATGTTACAAGCTGAAATGTTTCTACTCAATGTTTTATTAACTAGATGAATATCAAACCTTCAGTAAGTGGAAGAAGTCCACAAAACACTGATTTTGGATGTTGTTAGAGGTGCCATAGTTGAAAATAAAAGCTCATACGATACTAGATACACAAGAGTTAAGTCTCTGTTCCTTCCTTTTCCTAATATTCTATATTACCGTGTACTCATTCCAGTCTCATGGTTGTTCCATTAAGCAATAAGCCATGAGGGGGTGTTGGTTATTGGGGGATTTACCATGGCTAGAGTGGTTTGCCCATGAGGCACATCTGAGTGGGTAAATCCTCACCAGCCGTAGTAAATCCTCTGATAACCCACATTCTCCAAGTGGCTTATTGCGATTATGCCAAGGTTCATTTTTTTACTATGATAAAATGCAACTTTTGAAGAGGTTGCTTTGTGTTTTTTTTTTTATTTTTATTGTATTTATTCCTGGGCTGCAGATTATTAGGATTTAGACGGCCACCATTTGCTCAACAACAGCCAGTGATTTTCAGAGGATTTACACCGGTAGTAAACTGCCAGTCTGACAATTTCATTGGCTGTTCACTTATGTCCATAGTATAATGAAAGATAATACATGGACTATGATGTAGAAAACCAGACATACCCAATGTGCCCCATGTAGAAACATAGTAAAGTATGATTTTATGGCAAGTAATACATAGTGAACAACGCAGTCTTCAAATGTATTCTATCTCTGTACTGTCAAGACACACACTACTTGATTCCCAGCCATTTCAAATCCCCCTAACTGCTTGTGACCAAGATTCCAACAAGCCCATCACATTCAGATTTAAATCCAGTAAATGTTTTCATACTAATGCACCTCAGCTTGAAGAGTGTTTCATGCATCCTCCACTCATTCTGTGAATAAGTAACTACGTTATAGCGAGATAGCACTGTATCTGAAAGTTTATTCAGTGTTGACAAAGAAAAACAAGCATTTGTCAATGCCGAATGTTGCTTGCTTCTATGTGCTGTTTAGGTATTTGGAAGTCATTGGAGTGCAAATATTGAAAAATTGCGAACTTACGATGCGTGGGAACCTGTAACGCATTGCCGTGAAACAGTCATTGTTAGGAAATTTTCACGAAATGTTCAACATAGCCATTTTAAGACCTCTGGTCATGAACAGTGTCAGTGTGATTTTGTTAATGTGTCCCATACATTGAGTTTGTGACAATCGACCGCGCCCATTGTGCGCTTGGCATGGGCGGAAACACGCTTGGGCAGGATGTGAAAAATGACAGCTGTACTGCTCATAAGGAGGTGTGGTAAAATGGCAATGTTGAAAATCTGGAGTGGAACTATTGAAAATTCGCAAACCTACGAGCGTGCGTGGGAACTGCGCAACGCACACTCGTAAAACAGTCATTTTTAGGAATCCTTTCACCAAATTTTTGACATTGCCATTTTAAGATCTCTGCTCATGAACAGTGACACTGTGATTTTCTTAATGTGTCCCAAACACTGAGTTCACAAACCGACTGCGCCATTGTGTGCTACATGGGCGGAAACACGTTTTGAGCAGGATGTGAAAAATGACAGCTGTACTGCTCATGAGGAGGTGTGGTAAAATGGCAATGTTGAAAATCTGGAGTGAAAATATTGAAAATTTGTGAACTTACGAGCCTGCATAGGAACTGCGCAACGCACGCTCATAAAACAGTCATTTTTAGGAATTTTTTCACCAAATTTTCAACATAGCCATTTTAAGACCTCTGCTCATGAACAGTGTCACTGTGATTTTCTTAATTTGTCCCGTACATTGATTTCACACATCGACTGCGCCATTCTGCGCTACAAGGGCGGAAACACATTTTGGGTGAGATGTGAAAAATGACAGCTATACTGCTCATAAGAAGGTGTGGTAAAATGGCAATGTTGAAAATCTGGAGTGAAAATATTGAAATTTTGTGAACTTACGAGCCTCGCGTAGGAACTGTGCAATGCACGCCAGAAACAGTATTTTTGAATTTTAATTACAACATGGTTTTTGGGACCTCTTCCATGATTGGTATCATTGTCATGCATTATTCAGGCCCAAAGGGTGATTTCGCAGTCACTGCACAAAATCACCCTTCGGGCCTGAATAACGCCATGACAGTGACATCATTCATGAGAAGGGGTCCTAAAAACCCCATGTTGAAAATTTGGTGCAAAAATTCCCAAAAATGCCTGAGATATGCAATAAAGTTGAACCCCCCTATCTAGCCCATTATACAGCTTACCGGCATTTCCTCAGTTCGCGGTCGGCTTTGAAGAGTGCAGACGTGTTCCCGGTCCACCGAAGATCGCGCGCTCGGAGTCCGGAGTAGGATGGGGTGGGGTGTGGGGAGGCTGGGTGCGAGTGGATGGGTGCTGGTTGTGGGAGGGGCTCGGAGAGCGCAGAGACTGTTTTACAGGTTTAAAACAAAAAAAGACTACGAGGACGTTTGCCACACTAGGGTGGGCTCAGCATGGCACAAGGATGGGGGCCATTCAGCCGATGAAGTTGGGCACCCCCATCGGCCAAACAATTTAAAACAAAAAAGAAAAAGACTACAGTGGACGCTTGAGCCACGCTGGGGTGGGCTCCCAGCGTGGCACAAGGACGGGAGGGCCATTCAGCCGACGGGGGATTGGGCACCCCCGTTGGCAAAACAACTGATTGCCATGCTGGGGTGGGCTCACAGCATGGCACCAGCTACGGGGGGGGTGACAGCAGCTCAGCCGGCGTGGATTGGGCACCCCGTCGGCTACACAGGACGTGCGGGGGCGCGCACGCCTGCTCACTGAAGCGTAGCTCCCCCTTTCAACTGTATGCCACTGCATTTTGGAGCGTGTCATAGACAGCTCCAAAATGCATTGGCTTACAGGGGCCGCGGCTGCCAGCTCACTGACTGAATTGGAGGAGGAGGTGACACACCTCCAAAATCTCCAATGATGGCACTAAGTTTCTTGCACATGCATGCAAGCAACATAAAAAAACACATCATACTCTACTCATTCTGTGAATGAGTAACTCCACAAATCACTCCAGAAGGTACAGCCATCCCACTCTCTTGCATTTACCTGTTCCTCTAGTGCATCTCTTTTTGATAAAATACTACCATCTTGTACTGCACTTAATCTGTGTTAGTTATTCATATGTCTGTATTATATCATGCCTCTTCCACGGTCACTCTTCATAAGTGGCACCTGCTTGACTTGAACCAGCCATTCACTTAATGACAGTGAGCAAGCGGTAATGGTGGTTCATTAAAATCTGTGAAAAGGAAACTGTGCAGCACCATACTACACAGTGATCGCAATTGGCAGCTCAGTCGTAGGTCAAAAGCAACATCCACAGCTCTGCTCGCACACTGGTGCAAGGTTAAGCACAAAAATCCACAAACCTCAAAAGAGCCAGCACTCAAAGTGGGTTGCCCTATTAAAAGGAACAGACTACAGATAACAGGATTGGCTAAAGGAGAGAGAGAGAGAGAGAGAGAGAAAGAGAGAGCCCAGGGGGTTTAAAAGGGCAAGCTAGAGTGACCTGGGCTCACAATTTTGCTGCTTTAGTTTTTTCTGGAGGAAGCAAGTTTGTTTGGCAATCAACTTGGCTGTCAAAAGCCACTGTTACAAATTCTAGCACTCTGCTCGTGCACAGCTCTAAAAAAAAATGTAGAAGCTTTAAAAAAAAAGAGTTTTATTTCGGGAAAAATCGGATTAATTATGTTGGTTTCAAGATTAGGATTGGTTCCAAGGAGAAAGCCAAGCCTGAGCCTCAGCAATCCGGTGTTCTGAATGTAACAAGCAGAAGGACTACAGTAGTCAGGTAATGTGTTCATTTTTGTTTGGGTGAGGGCAAGCACTAAGCTGTGCAACTGTGTGTTATGTTGAAAATGACATTTTGCGCACTGGTGTTTGCTGTGTTGTTGTCTGCCCATTGAGCTACAGGTATGGGCCATGTGGTCCAGGCGGAGAGTTTTCAAAAGAAATAAAAAAAACAAATGAGCAGTGTTTAGAAAAGGAATGTACTATTGTGAGTGCTGGATCGGTCCCAAGTTAGTCTCCCAGGGCCGTGGGGTGTGGGGCCTGAATTGGTTGGAAGTGGCCACACAGTTGTGGAAGCTGCATGAAACATGGGGACAGGGAGGGAGGGAATGAGAGCGGAGGTTGCCAGAAGGGGTTTGTTACAGCACATCTAAGTTTTTATTTTTTGGGGTTTGTGAAAAGTGATTGTTTTTTTTTTTTTTTAAATCGCAATTTTATCCCCTCCTCGTCCTGCTAGCCCCGACGCTTCAGGGCTACTAAGGAGTCATCCTTCTGTCTCCACTCTACCCACTTCCACCTCTGTGTCCCCCATGGATCCTCGGATTACCCCCCCCCGCAGGGATGTGGTGAGGTCCTAATGCCCTGAGCTACTCACTGTTTCATTGGTCCAGAGGTGGCAGGGTGAGCAGGGACACATCAGAGGCACACTCCATGCAGCCCGTCTTCCTGGTCCTGGCAGCATTTTCCCTTTTTTTCTCCCACCCCTGCAGTGTAAGACCCAGAGGTCAAGGCGTTGAGCGTCAATGTCACTCTGCAGTGAAGCAGCCGCCCATCCCCTATTGTTAGGGGCTTGTAATACTCTGAGCCTCCGCTCGGAGTCATACAAAAGCATGGGCTATGGCCTCAACCCTCCCCAGAGTAGATGGGCTGTCATGGGATGCTCAAGCCTATCTCCACCCGGCCGACCCACCAGTGACCCGAGTCCACTCCTGAACTCGGGTCACTGGCGTGGAACGAGGTGTGGCTTCCAGCACTTCAACCCTCAGTGCCACCAGGCCAGCACTAAAGGGCTTGGTTTTTGGCGCAACTGGGTTCACAAGAGGCCGAGTCTGCAGTTTAGAATGAGGGTTTCTCTGGGCATGAGGTGCGTCAGGTTTTACAAAATTACCGGGTTTTGTAGGGGGTTTTTTTTGTTCGTTTTTTTTGGATATGGTTAAAAAGATTGTGGTACTGAGAGGTCTTGCTTGCAACTGTTTCTTCGGTTTTGGGCATCTAGGCGAAGGGATATAGAGATTGGCGACTGGTATGAGGCATTCTGTTTTTTTTTTTCAAGCGCTGCTAATAGGGAGGCCATGGGCCAACATGCAAGGGCCACCATCTTGTGCAGATGCATGCGGGCCGTGCCACCATTTTGTGGAGTGTCGACAAGGAGCACGGCTATGAGGGAGGACATGGGCCTACATGCAAGGGTCGCCATCTTGGGTGGATGCGTGCGACTGTCACCACCAGTTTGCAGAGGGTTGGCAGGGCAGTCACCTCATGAGTGGGGGTTATATTGCACAAGGAAGTTAAGTGGGTAAGAAGGAGTTTTCAGAACTGAATAGGCGATGTTCGAATAAGCTTGAGGCATGGGCATTATTGTGGAAGGTTCACTGTTTTTGGGTATTCAGAAGGCATGCTAACGGTCTGGCTGGCTCTTATGAAACACGTCAGTTCTGTGACAACAGCCCTGGGCAGCGAACCCATTGACTATACGGGGCTGATAAGAAGGTGTTAACAGGGCCTATAGGGTGTTAACCCTGGGACAGACTATTAAAATGCCAAGAATCCGGCAATACAATAGCTGACAAAAGAGACTGGCTGTATGTCAAAAAAAATGTAGTAGGATGTATCAAATGAGGGCTACTTAACACTGCTAGAGAGGGGTATTTTGGGGCAGATACAGATGAAAGGTGGAGGTTCACTGTGACAGAGTGGTTGAAGGCCCAGGCAGTAGGTGAATTTAACATAAGGGTACATGGATTAACTTGTGTTTTCTGATTACAACTTCTAAGTGGAGGTTATAGCACCCAAGAAGAATAAGATGACGAAGGAGGATGCCTATCGGGCCATAGTGGACCTTGTGGATAAGGAAAATAAAATGTGGGAGCAGGCAGAAAGTACACCAAAGGGGCGAGAAACAGAAGGCGGATGGGGAAGGGGGGAAAAGACAGCAAGAAACCTCCAGAGAAGCCGACCTCAGACCTGGTTGCTACAATACCTCCTCCCCCTTTGCCAGTGCCTGTTCCTGGATCTGCCCTACAGCTGGTGTTGATTCTAGTGTCTGACCCGGTCCCTATGTCACTGCTGGCCCCTGTAGACCCACCTGCCCCAGTCATACCTCCAGCAGGACCATCCGACCCGAATGACAGAGTGCCACACATACCAGCAGCCCCAGGGGTGGGCTCTGGGCATGACCTGCAGTCAAACACAGGTAATGAAGGCCCCATGTTAGGGGAAGCATGAAAGAGTATGTGTAACAGATGATTGGGTCCATAGGGGAAGATGGATTGGTACAGTTTGAAAAGGCTCTTTCCGAGATAAAGAAAGGAAAAGGGACAGAGGCAGTTTCAGATGAGAGGTCTGGGATGCAGGGATGCATGGGCACCAGGGAAATAGGATCTCCAGGGATGAGGATTGGGGAGCACGTACTGGTGGCCATAAAGGAAAAGATATGGAAGGGGGAGTATGTGGATGTGTTTGCCCTAGTTAGTAAAGAGGCAGTTACTAAGTACGATAAAAAAGAGAGAGCATTGGTAAAAAAGATATGGTGGTGGCAGTGGTGTTGTTGGGAAAGGGGAAGAGGAGAAAAACATAAACGGAAGGAACTAGGACTCACCGTTCATGGCGTTTACAACTTATACGGCCATAGTGGTAGAAAGAAACCAAAGCTAGGCATACCATGGCTTAAGTATTCCTTGATCATTAGGAAAGCATACAAAATGGGGGTGGGGGGTAACAACTGGCTTCAATATGATGAGTAATTCTGGCAGTGGATTGTGGCTTTTGGGGATGTCCGTTGGGACACCAAACAGTTGGACTTGTGGCTGGACTGTATGACGGGGACGGGTAGCAATGAAGGGGATAGGGTCAGAAAGACGAGTGTGGTGCAAAAGTGTTGTTGGGGATACAATAGGGCATTCTGCTCCTGGCCTCATTGTCTTTTCTGCCACGCTTGTTCAAAATGTGGTGGGACACATCCAGTGTCCAAATGCAGAACCAACTGGGTCAGTTCCAGAGCAGGGTACACTGGGAGAGGCCAGGTTAGCCAGTACCTTCAGGCCAATCAAGGGGTTTCTAGAGGACAGGCCTGGGGCAGGGGAAGCAGGGGGAGGGGTTTTGGGGGTAGGAGGTACCAACAGTAGGGAAGATGATAACAGGTAGGGGTGGGACAGGGACATGGTTTCTGGATGGCAAGATCACTAATCAATTTATTAGCTTTTGAGTTTCTAGAGAAAGAGATAGATGTGGAGTCGGAAGTATTTAATTTGCCTGAGATCAAAATAGAGAGACTACGGCAGTTGTTGAAGGATATAAAAGGGCACAGGAGGGTGCAGTTAAAGTAAGTACAGCACTTACTGGGGCACCTTAATTCTGCCTGTTGGGCAATTGGCCCAGGGCATGCGTTTACACTGCGCCTGGCATGGGCAACCAGGAGAGCCTCAAGGCTCCACCATTGCCTAGATATAGCAAAAGGCACACAGGATGACCTGGCAACATGGGAGCAATTTCTGGAGGATTTCAATTGGAAGACATTTTGGCAGGATGAGTGAGTATTTAATACTAACTGGAAATGGACACAGATGCAGCAGGGGGCATGGGGTTGGGAGATTATTTAAGGGGTAAATGGGGTTCTCAGCCATGGCCGGCTCAATGGAAAGCTAAGGGGATTACAGAGAACATTACTTTTCTGGAAATCTTCGCTATTTGGGTCTGCACACTGCTGCGGGGGGAGGAACTTAGGAATCAGAAAGTCACCTTCTGGTGTGACAACAAGGTAGTAGTGGAGATGCTGAACAGAAAGGGAGCTGGATCGGAAAGGGTGACTAAGGTGTTAAGACAGTTGGTACTCCAAGGCTTGCGGCTTAACCTGTCATTTAGTGCTAAGCATATTGAAGTGATACAGAGCACGATAGCTGACAGCCTCTCTTGTCTGCAGTTGGACAGGTTCTAAGTCTTCAGCCAAAGAGCAGAGGCAAAGGAGACACCGGTACCAGCAGAAGTCTGGGAGATTGGCTGGAGGGAGCCGAATAGCTGTTCTGTAGCTCTTGGTCACCCAGAACACAAAAGGCATGCAAGAGGTCTTGGCATTTGTTTCTGGCCTTCAAAGAGGGACAAGGAGTAGAGGTAAGTGGGGTGGTTATGGAAGATCAAATGGGCAGATTCACAGTGCACAGGGGTTCACCTAGCAGCAATTAGTATGGTGTGTAGCTTGAGGGAGTGGGTGGATTCCTGCAGGTCTATTCTGGTGAAAAGAATGATGCTGGGATGGATGCAGTTCATGGGAAAGGCTATAGACAGGAGAAGGCTAGTGTCCAAAGCCAATTTGGAATGCTTGTTGGGAGACTGCACCTGATATGCGGATCTATGGATGAGGCCAAGCTGTTTGCAGCCATCTTTGTAGTAAAGTTTCATGGAGCATTTCAGGTAAGCAAGGTGATAGGCTGGGGAGAAAGAGGATTACCTGGTGGGCTACAGTGGGATGAGATATCATGGGGAGGGCAAGAAATCAAGGTATATCTGAGAAGGTCAAAAACAGATCAGGAGGGAAAAGGGGTCAGCATAACACTACAACAAAGGGAGAGGTGGGGCATATGTCCTATCCGAGCACTGTTTGCATACGCAGCAGCGCAATCCCAAAAGACTGGATCATTGTTTATATGCTGGGATGGAAAACCAGTAAAGGCAGAGCAGGTGGCGGCCCTGTTGAAGAAAGGAATGGGGTGCATAGATGAGGACCCCAGGTGTTTTTCCACTAACTCATTTAGGATTGAGGCGGCCTCAGTTGCTGCAAAGAAAGGGAGATCTGAGGTGGCGATAAAAGAGATGGGGCAGTGGTCCTCGACTTGTTATAAGCGATATGTGAGAAAAATAAGATAACACAACCATTAAACTTGTCCTTTCCTTTTGCAGGTAACTGGGGATTGTTAACAGGGGGATGGGGAGCATGCAGGGTGGGGATGCAGGCTAAGACAATGTACATTGGGGTGAGGGCAGAGAAAGAAAAAGGAGGGTGAGCGAGAGGGGGGAGTAGAATTCATATTGTCACTTCTTACCATAGTGTGTTTTGCTTGAACAGGACACAAGAGATAGAAACATAGACTTTGACGGCAGATAAGGACCGCTAGGCCCATCTAGTCTGCCCATTTCACTACCTACAGGATAGGCCGCAGATCCTAGTTAACCAACAGCCTATTTCTTCCTACCCCCCACAAGAATTGCCTTATGTCTGTCCCATGCATTCTTGAATTCTCCCACAGTTTTAGACCCCACAACCTCCTCAGGAAGGCTGTTCTATGCATCCACTACCCTCTCTGTGAAATAATACTCTCACATTGCCCCTGAACCTTCTCCTTCTATCTTTAAATTGTGTCCCCTTGTTCTTGCAAGTCTCTTTTTCTGAAAGATGCTACCCTCTTGGACTTTGTTGATTCCACTGAGGTACTTAAAAGTTTCTATCATGTCCCCCTCTCCCTTCTTTCCTCAAGGGTATACATATTAAGCTCCTTTAGTCTCTCCTCATACGGCTTCTCTTGCAGGCCCTGCACCATTTTAGTTGCCCTCCTATGGACTGCCTCTATCCTGTCTATGTCCTTGCGGAGATGGGGTCTCCACAACTGGACACAGTACTCCAGATGGGGTCTCACCAACTGTCTGTACAGAGGGATAACAACTTCCTGTTTTCTGCTGATGATGCCTCTCCCTATACATCCCAGTATACCCCCAGCCCTCCCTACTGCCTTCTCACATTGCTTGTTAACCTTAAGGTCATCTGATATAATTACCCCCAGGTCCCTTTCCTTTTTGTTGTTGTTACTACCTCCTCACCCATTGTGTATTCTTCCCTGGGTTCTTGTTTCCAGGTGCATTATTTTGCATTCTTTGCATTGAATCTAGCTGCTATACTTTGACCATTCCTCCAACCTTGCCAAGTCCCTTTTCATCCTTTCCACGCCTCCTGTGTATCAACCCTTTGCAGATCTTTGTGTCATCTGCAAAGGCATATTTTTCCTTCCAGTCCCTCTGCAATGTCACTGATGAAGACATTAAAAAGGACTGGACCCAATACTGAACCCTGCGTACCCCACTAGTAACCCCCTTCTTCAGAGTGGACTCCATTTACAATTACCTTCTGTGTCCTGTTGTCCAGCCAATGTTTTACTCCAGGCTACCCCCTGGGTCCCACTCCCAGGCTGGTTAATTTGACTATTAATCTTTTGTGTGACTGTGTCAAATGCCTTCAAAGTCTAGGTAGGCCATGTCCACAGCCCATCCCTGGTCTACTACTTTGTCACCCAGTCAAAGAAATCTATTAGATACGTCTGACATGACCTTCCCGCTGTGAACCCATGCTGCCTTGGATCCTGTGCTCCACTGACCTCTAGGTACTCAACTATTCTTTCCTTCAGAAGTGACTCCAACACTTTCCCTACCACAGAGGTCAGACTAACAGGTCTGTAGTTTCCTGCCTCTGTCTTGGTCCCACTTTTGTGAAGGGGAATCACATCCGCCTTCCTCCAGTCCTCGGGTACCACACCATCCTCCCATGATTTATTAAAAAGAGTAGCCAGTGGTTTCACTAGTTCCTTCCTTAATTCTTTTAGAATTCTGGGGTGAATTCCATCAGGACCCATTGCTTTGTCCACCTTCAGTTTTAGGAGTTCTTGCAGAACCCTTTCTTCTGTGAAAGGACTGGGATCGACCCCCCTATCAAGAGTGCTTCTGTTAATTGGATTAGGCACTTCCCCCTCCTCTTTTGTGAATACTGAGCAGAAATATTCATTCAGTATTCCTGCTTTTCACTGTCCCCTCTGCCCACCCACTGCCTTATTCTATTCAGCTCTACTATCCTCCCTGTGTCTCTCTACGCTCGCTGACGTGACGTACCTGTAAAAGGTTTCATCCCCCTTCTCAGCTGATAGGAAATATGGATCTGTGGGCGTTCATTCATATCTTGAAGCGAGAGGAGAGCAAGAAGGAGAGCAGGGGGCTGGCAGTTGTATCGGGACCTAAGGCAGTGTAAGACAACATGGAGAGGAGTCAGAGACATGAGGTGAAACCAACTGTTATTAACATTGCGGGACATGAGGGATGGGCAGCTGAAGCTGGACATGATAATCATCCATCTAGGAGGAAATGATTTGGGGACCAGGACTTGGCTTGATATATTTTATCAGACCAAAGAGGACATTAGCAAAGTAAAGCAATGCTAGCCAAGCATCACGTTGGTCTGCTCTGCCATGGTCCCCAGAAGGGTCTGGAGAAATGCCCACAGCCATAAGGCCACTGACAAGGCACAGAAATGCATGAACTGTAGGGTAGGGGCCTTCTTCAAGGGGATGGGAGGCAGAGTGATTTATAGGGGGAAAGAAGAGCAGGAGGATGAGTTTTACAGGGGGGATGAGGTATACCTCTGGGGAGTGGGGGCAGACATTTTAATTCAGAAAAATCTGATTGTATAGAAGCATGGAGGAGGGGAAAATGGATGCTAGGAAAGGAAAGTGGGGGAAGCCTGCCACCCTGAGCAAGCTGGAGGTTGGCTAATGAAAGAAAAGGAGGGTGGGGAGGGAAAGGGGAGGAAAGAGGGAGGAGGGGAGGAAAAGGCTGACCAACAAGGCTGCTAGGAGATGATGACCGGAAGAAGGATATTGATGAACACTAGCACCCTGAGAAGAGAGAAGAAGGAGAAAAGAGCCCCCCTCCACATGATGTATATCTGGGGGGGGAGAAGAACATGGAACAGATAGAGATTGAAAAATGTGTACAATATGGGTTGTATAAAAAGGGAAATGATTTAATACAGTAAATGGAATGGTGAAGTGATGCATATAAAAACTGTAATAATGTCTGAGAATAAAATGGAAAATGGAAATTGTGAAGAATGATTTGAGATGATCAGTAAATTGATTGCCAACATGAGAACCCAAAAGACAGTTCTCTGTGTTTTCGTTGGGGGGAATCTGGAGACAAAGTGGGTTGCCCAATTAAAAGGGGCAGACCTGATTGTCCCTGGGGCCCTCTCCAACATGTAGATGGGGGTCTCAAGGGGGGGGGTAGCTGGGAAGGGAAAGAGGATGGAGAAAAGAAGAAGGAAAAATGAAGGGTTGGGAGGGCCCAGTTTACAAGGTTAACGGTAAAGGGCTCCAATGACCTCAGCATGAGGGGGTGGGGCCTTGGCCAAGCTAGATATAGCAAGATTGGCTAAAGGAAAGAGAGAGAGAGAGAGAGAGAGAGAGGGAGAGGGAGCCCAGGCGGGTTACAAGGGCAAGCTAGAGTGACCTGGGCTCAGAATTTTGCTCCTTTAGTTTTTTCCACCACCCACCCTACAGAAAGGGGAGACCGGGGGATAAAATGTGGGGGTCCCACACCAAAGGTGGATGGTGGCTAGGGGGGCCCAATTGGGGTACAGCAGAAGGTGGATGGCTGTTTTTTAATAAAATGTGACTGGATATGACCATATAAAAGTGAAGCAAAAAAGAGGAAGAAAAGAGTGTGGAGGGATGAGGAGGAAAGAGAGGGGAGGAGAGGGGAGGAACAGGCTGACCGACAAGGCCACTAGGAGATGATGACTGGAAGAAGGGTGCTGGTGTACAGGGGCACCCTGAGAAGAAAGAAGGAGAAATTAGCCCCCCCCCATGATGTACATCTGGGGGGAGAAGAACGAGGAAAAGATGGAGATTGAAAAATGTGTACCATATGGGTAATATAAAAAGGGGAATGATTTAATACAGTAAATGGAATGATGAAGTGGTGCATATAAAAACTGTAATAATGTCTGAGAATAAAATGGAAATTGTGAAGAATGATTTGAGATGATCAGTAAATTGACTGCCAACATGAGCAGAAACATAGAAACATAGACTTTGACAGCAGATAAGGAATGCTTGGCCTATCTAGTCTGCCTAGTTCCCTACCTACAGGATAGGTCACAGATCCTAGTTAACCAACAGCCGATTTCTACCCAAAAGTCAGTTGTCTGTGTTTTTTGTTGGGGGAGGGGTTATGGGGACAATAAACAGTTAGCAGTAAAAAAAACATATTTAATAAAGTAAGATAAAACAACTTACAAAATCTAAACAGAGAAAGGGCAGTGCAGTACAGACCCCTACAGTGACTCAACTAGTTTCACCCGAGAGAGTTTTCAAGAGTTACTGTGTAACAGTAAAGTGCTTCCCTTAAAGCGATTTACCAAGTTTTGATGTATGAATGCATCTACTGCAAGGTGACTGCATATAGAACTGATTCACAATGTATTTTGATAGATGCATGGCCTATTTTAGAAAATTAAATCAGGTTTTCCCCCTCGCAAACCAGGAAGTGTCATTTTGTGTATTGGAGCCTGCATTTGGTGACCTTTGACACTCATTACCTTTGCAAAGTCACCACAGGGATATCTGTGCTCTGCAATTAAAATTGGTTCTTGGTCACAGCAATTCTGTCTTGATAACAGAGCTCTTGGTCGCAGCATGCAGCACGACAATGGCAATGTCAAACAGTTCATTTTCAGGGTCCGATGATGAAAGCATTATGTTGTCCTGCACTAACAGTGATCTTTCGGACACTGACATAGTGCCACAGTTTGACTGACACTGCATAGTAGATCCCCATAGGGATGACCCTATGACAGCAGCGAGAATGATGTGGGCAGTGGCTCAGGCAGTCACAGCAGTAGTCCCAGTCCATTCCAGTACAGCAGTGAGAGCAGACTTAGCAACACGGGCTGTTAATGTTATATTTTGCTACTTAGTGCTACGGTTTGGTTCCTGCCATTGCTGTCATTTTACTGTGCAAAACCGAGGTATGGTGTGTGTTCTGTTACTCCCGGCATCAATCTGCCTGCACAAATGCTAGTAATAGTACCCTGGGTTTTTATCTTTCTTTTATTGGGAGGGGGAATTGCTTTCCCTATGCGAACGAGTTGTTGGCCACTCCAGCTTGACACTGAGAGCACGGCTCGATCTGGTGCCATTGCATGAACAATATAAATGGCTCACAATTTGTCCGAATTCTCACCTGATACTAGTTAGTAGTGACCTCCCGCCAATTGATTTATCAATCACTCACTCTGATGGAGCACAGGGTGAAAATTACAAGCAGGCACCTTGTACCCCAACCACTCCAAACCCCCAGCTGCACACATACACTTAGAAAAATGCCGCAGCATAGAACTTTTATTATCTGTAAATTATTTATACTGTTTGGGTCTGTCTTTGCCCTAGCGCCAACCGGTCTACACTATAGCTTTCTTCTCTGTGTATGTGTGTGTTTGGAGGTGGGGAGCCTGTGTGTACTTTCCCCCTTAGATGTATCTGTGATTGAGTAACATATTGAAGTTACCGGTTCCCCTGTTTACGGAATGTTATAAATTTAAAACTACAAATTATTGCACCAGCTTTGTGTTACCTCTAAGCGCTCAGGAACTATACAGACTGCAGCTGTCATTAGTGTCTGCATAAGCATCTGTAATACCATCCTGGCATTGGCTTATTGCCGCTACATGTGTGCCTCCAGGTGCATTATGAATTGAGCAAAAAATACACAGTAAAGTCGGTGATCTTCCCCCACCTCCAAAGGTTAAAAATGACACTGCCAATACCCTTCTCATGGAGAAAGAGACTGCATTTATGTTTAGATAGCCTAAGTACCGTTTGATTGGTCCACTACAAAAAGGGACATATCCTTGCGGTAGGTACTCAAGTGTTAGACTGTATTTGAACCACCCTTCCTCACTTATGTCACCATACTTCATTACCACTTCGGTCTATGTCAAGCCGTTTGTGTTTTTTCCATTTTTCGCGTTACAGTGGATCTCTGATGCACATACGTAAAGTGTACAGCAAATACAACAGATGCTGCACTATACTGTCTCCCATGCCTTACCGATGTCATGGTGCATTGTGTAGACTCCCTGCATTCATTGCTGTGTAGCCCATGGTTCAGACATTATTCCCTACGTATGCTGAACTGACTAGCACACTTTTCAATATAACACCATAGAAGCCATACAATGGTACTACAGTATTGGGAGAGGCAGTATAGTGCAGTAGTTTAAGGCTCTGAGCTGCAAACCTGAAAACCTGGGTTTGAATCCCACAGCCCCATTTGCATACTGTGTGACCCTGAGCAAGTCACTTAACTTCCCTGTGCTCCCAGTTTGCACCTGTAAACAAGCTTTCAGCATAGTGTGTCTCACCTAGTAAAAGAAAAAAAAATGATGGCAACTGCAGTCTCTTCTTTTGCTGATGCTCTAGAGCACATACAATGATACTACAATCCTACTTATAAATAAAAACGGTCTTTATGTCAAAATGTTAAAAAAACTAAGGGCCAGATATTCAAAACTTTGCACTGGGCAAAAACTGGTTGCTCAGGTTTAGCATGGGATTAGTGCGGGTCTGCTATATTCAAATGCCAAATAGCGCGGGCAAACTGCATTAGCGCTGTGCAAAATTATAATGTATGCAAGGGGCAAACTGACATGAATACAGGTGCAATGCTATATTCAGTGACTAGCACCACGCAAAGTGGTTTTGTGCGACTTAGCGCGACACTTAGCACAGTGCACATTACCGCCCATGAAAAGCTTGTCTTAACCCTGGGCAATCAGCTTTGCGTGACACTATGGCTTTGTGCGGTGTCTGCGCGGGTTTTGTGTGACCCTAACAAATAAATATGACACATAGACAAAGCCAAGCATTAGAGGAAGCATGCTGCTAATTGATGGCATCACAATGATGCCATCATCTGCCACCAGTCCTAGCCATGCCAGGCAGTAAGTGGTGACCCTGCCGCCAGTGGACAGCATGGCAGTGTGGCCATACAGTACACACCTGCGGACCACACTTCTGTGGACACCAACAGATGCCAGCACACACATGCAGCACTGTGGGCATGGAGGATGTTGAGGGGTGAGTGTATGGGTGGCAAGGCTGTGCCACAGACCAGGTGTGGCCACAAGGCTGGGACACATCATGAAATGCACATGGACCAGTATTGGGAATACCCCAACACCGGTGTGCCTTTCGGATAATATATGCCCCCCCGGCCACATACCGCACAGCTGTACAACTGCCACAGCACACAAAGCTGGACATGTATATGTCACTGTGAGCATCCCATGCCAGATGTGCAGCATCTATGGGTCACACAACAGTGTAACAGTAATGTCCACTGTCAGTAAACACCTGCAGGTTGAGCTTCTCACTGTGTATAGTGCAGTCATATTCACTGCTCTACACACCATCAGCATTGCTGTGTCCACACACACACACTACTGGCCCCCTTGCTACTGTAGTGTCTGCTGTGCACTGTAGCATGACCTACAGTATGACAGTTGCATGCAGCACCACCACCATCTGTGCCTATGCTGTGTTGTCCCAGTACAGCTGCAGGCAGCAGTGCATGTGGAAGTACAGTGTTCAAAACTGTATAGTATTCCCCAAACTGTTTGCACAGTGCTAACACATTTTCACGGGTTTAGCTAAACAGTTAGCCCAGCACAAACTGCATGCAAATCAGGGCATAATGAGATGCTAATCTGGATGTTTGTCCACAGACTACCTAAGTAGGCTCATTTGCATATCACTTTTGAATATGGCAAAGTTTTACGCTGGACAAACATGTTTGCACTGGGCTAACGGTTTAGCCCTGCGCTAAACCCACGCAAACATGTTAGCGCTGCGTACAGAGGAGGGCAACAAAGATGATACGAGGGCTAGGGATTTGACTTACGAGGACAGACTTGAGGAGCTCTGCCTGTTTTCATTGGAGGAGAGGAGAGACAGGGGGACATGATTGAGGTCTTCAAGTACCTCAAGGGAATAAATAGGGTAAACATGGATGGGATCTTTAGACTAAAGCAGGAGGTATCACCAGAGGACATGGTTTGAAGTTGGAAGGTGGAAGGTGAGGGGCAAAGAGGAGGAGGTTTTCACTGAGAGGTGGTGGACCCTTGGAATGCACTGCCTGGTGAGCTGGTTCAGAGATCCACAGTGGAGGGCTTCAAGAGGAGGTGGGACAGACACAGAAAGTGGATGTATCAGATGATAGCCTGTCCCAGGGGTGGGGATGGATGATAGGGTTTCTGGAGCACAAGGGATGGGAGGTCTCGCACCCAACTAAGGATCTAGGTTCGAGCAGACTCGATAGACCATAAGGCCTAATCTGCTGGCAAATAGTATGTTAGTATGTTAATATTACAGTTTTGCACACTGCACTTTCACATACGCTGCTGCCTGCAGCTGTACTGGGTCCACGCATTTGCTAGCACACACATTGGCCACATAGTTCACCTCTACCTGCCTTCAAATTGCTGTGCACTGTGTTGCTGTTGTGGTTTGCACTTCCTGGTTGCCATATTCAGAGCTGTCTTATTCCAGGGCTAAGTTTGCCCTGCACTCCCAGCCCAGTTTGCCTGGCCTCATTCCCATGCTATATTCAGAAGCTGTTTGCCCTGGGCTATTCCTTTTGAATATGGCTTGCTTTGTGCTCCAGGCTAAGTTTGCCAGCCGGGCAGTGCTAATTTAGCCCCAGGGCAAAGTTTTGAATAGCCGGCCCTAAGTATTTAATTTTGAGATACACTGCAAACTATGTATAGTATATAACTGATTTTGTTGCATTCATTTATAAACTTAGCGAGGTGCTGGCAAGCTGGAGAAACAATTCAGTGCACCACCCTTTATTCATGCACATCTAAGCATACTTTAGTGATCAGTGTTATGGTATTTGCATGAGAACACCAAATGAGCCCAAGAAAACACAGGAGCACTGGAAAAAATATAAACTGTCTATAATGATGGTGACAATCAGAAATGCAATAGCAAAGGCAGTTTACCGAAGCAATCACACTGGAAGCAGCACTTGCCAAAAATACAGTTTATTTCACTGTTCTACTGGGATTGGACTATGCAGCTCAGTGCTTGTACTCTTATTGCATATTACAATTCTGAACTGTTGAAAAAGTCATCCATTTAACACAGACCTCTATGTACCAATGCTGAAAAACTTACTGCAATTTATAGATCTGCCCAGTTCAAAAGTTATCCTTTTGTGTCCCAATACGCTACAGATTATAGCTCCACTCAGTTAAAAAAGTATTTTCTATATAGACTTGTTATAATTATGTACTTGCAGCACTCACTAAAACTGTAACACTGTACTCAGGCAATGTAGATTGTGATGTTCCCAGAACTGATGGACCTAGGACACAGCTTAGTCAGATGAGTAAAACTGAAAATCAGGAGAAATTACCACTCCTGCAATCCCAAAAGCAAGTATCCGCCTTAGCTGCCAATATAACAAACAGTTTCAGTCATCAGTGCTGCAATTTTTACCAGTTCAGTTTTGGACCTGCACTCACTGAGGCTGGGTCCAGGAAAGATGAATGAACAAGCAGTGAGAAAGGTGCAGTGGGAACACCTTCCCTGCGCTGATGTCACTCACGCATGTGGATGCACTGCTTATGTGTGAACTTCAAACAAAGAAAAAACATGCAGAGACAACTGCAGCACAAAAATGTTAAAAAACAAAGTGTCTGAATATACTTAATACTTCACTTCGGGGCAGCTGAGCTTTGCATCACTCAATGAAGGGAAGGTGATCTGCAAACATGACATCGGGGGAAGTTGGTAAGTCGCTTTAAATACCATCAGTCCCTTAGTCCCTTAAAGGAAAAGTGCATAACAAAGTATACAAAGGGATGAAAAACATATATTAAAAACAAAATGAGCTCCCTTCATTAAGAGGGTACTAACTTTACCTTACATGTAAAATATTTGATATCAGCACGGAAAAAATAAACAATCAATTTGTACTGATCATTCTGCTTCACTTCATCCAAAAATAGCATTTATGTTAAATAACATGATCTTATTTATAACCAGATCAGATAAAAAATAAAGGTCTGAGCAGCTGAATAACTAATACAATTATGTATTTCCTATACATTAGGGCTGTTCAATCTGTCCACCAATTTTGGCACTTTCCCTTAAATCCCAAGTCCAAATATCTATCAAAAAAAATAGGCAATTGATAGTCTGTCCATTTTACCTCCCACACGTTTTACAACTTCAAGGAAGTTCAGACCATTTTGTATCTAAGAAGGGAGAGGATTGAAATATAGGTCACACCTTATTACAGAGGAAACATAATACCAATCATATCAACTATCGTTGGAACAATTTATCTATTTTTCTTGAATAATGCTGATATTTCCATCCTACCATTTAACCTGTGTGGGTGGGGGTGGGGCTTACAGGATGAACCACAATTAATTTTGCTTTAATTTTATCTTTATTATTCTAACATTGTTAAAGCTGTTGATAAAGATGTTTATATTATTTCATTAATATCTTTTGTTACTGTTTTTGCTTGTTTCAGTATCTTCTGTCTTTACTCTGACGAAGGGTTATTCCCAAAGCACTGGGGCAAACTGGTGATGCAGATTATATAATATGTGTCACACTATTATTTTGCATGAAATCAGTTGAACATCGAGTCTGATGTGATTTAAATTGGTGCTATAGTGTGCGGGTTCTCTTTGGATGTGCATGACTTTGTCTGGGCTGGCTGCCTTCATACCCGGCACTGGCCCTGCATCGAGGAGTTCAAGGTTTTCTTTTGGGATTGTGGTTTAGCATAAAGATGGGAACAGAGGCAATCAACATGAGCATGAAGGTCCTGGACTTTGGAAAGGCAGATTTGAAAGAAATGTGAGACTGCCTCAGAAACTGTCTTTTAGGGCACAGTTACCAGGGAGGGGTAGAGGCACAGCAGGGAAAAATACAGGAGGGCATAGTAGTAGTAGTAGTAAATCATTTTTTTATTCATAAGAATAAAGGATACATTCAATTGAGCAAGGCTCATTTCCAATGAAGTTCCATATCAAAATACAAAAGCAAGGTTACACATTAATACATTAATACAACACATACATTAATACAACACATACATTAATACATTAATGCAACACATACATTAATACAACACATACATTAATACATTAATGCAACACATACATTAATACAACACATACATTAATACATTAATATATTAATATGACACATACATTAATACATTAATACAACACATACATTAATACAACACATACATTACTACATTAATATACCACATGCATTAATATGTTAATACAACACATACATTAATACAACACATACAACACATACATTAATACATTAATACATTAATACAACACATACATTAATACATTAATGCAACACATACATTAATACATTATTACAACACATACATTAATACATTAATACAACACATAAACACACATTACACGACATATTATACAAACAAAAATAAAACAAATAAAAAAAAATTAGCAAAAGCATAATTAAGACAACCAATCTCTACATGACAGAAGGGAGTAGGAGTAGAAGTAGAAGGAAAAAGAGACTATTATGGTTCTCTGGAGAAGTGGTCACGGTTGTGAGGGAAACAAGGATGACATTCCAGAGGTATAAGGAAATGCAGAGGGAGGAAGACAGAGAGGTGTACCAAGTAAAACAGAGGGAAGCAGGAATGGCAGTGAGTGCAGACAGAGGAAAAAATAGCCATAATGTAGCCTGGGGGTGGGATCAAAAGTCGTGAACTGGGTGGGGAACTCATTAACGGATAGGTGACAGATGCCATCACAGACGTAACGAGCCTTTGTGTGAAGCAAATAAACAAAACAAAATGATGTAAGAAACCACTATGGTTCTCAAAGGAAGTGGCAGTGAAGGTTCAAGAGAAAAAGAAAGCATTCAGGAAGTACAAGGAATCGCAGAAGGAGCAGGACAGAGAACTGTATCAGTTAAAGCAAAAGGAGGCTGGGAAGGCAGTCAGAACAGCAAAGGCCCAAACCGAGGAAAAGATAGCCAACTCAGTTAAGAAGGGGATAAAACCTTTTATAGGTACATCAGGGGCGAAGGAAGACCAAGGGAGGGATAGTGAGGCTTAATAAAGGGAGGGAGGGTGGGCAGAGGGAGACTGTGAAAAGGCAGAGATACTAAACAAATATTTTGCTTAGTATTTACAGATGAAGGGGAGGTACATAAAACAAACAGTAGAAACACTCTGGATACAGAAGTTGATACCAGCCCATTTACAGAAGAAAGGGTTCTGAAAGAACTCCTTAAAACTGAAGGTGGACAAAGCAATGGGGCCTGATGGATTCATCCCAGAATTCTAAAAGAACTAAGGGTAGAACTAGTGACACCACTGACTAGTCTTTTAACAAATCATGGGTGGATGGGGTGGTACCCGAGGACTGGAGGAGTGCAGATGTGATTCCCCTTCACAAAAGTGGGAGCAAGACAGAAGCAGGAAACTACAGACCTGTTAGTTTAACCTCAGTGGTAGGGAAAATGATGGAATCACTTCTGAAGGAAAGAATTGTTGAGTATCTAGAGGCCAAAGGGGCAGGACCCTAGGTAGCATGGATTCACAGTGGGAAGGTCATGCCAGACGAATCTGATAGATTTCTTTGACTGGGTGACCAAAGTAGTAGATCAGGGAGGGGCTGTGGACATGGCCTACCTAGACTTTAGCAAGGCATTTGACCCAGTCCCACACAAAAGATTAATATACAAGTTAGCCAGCCTGGGAGTGGGTCCCAAGATGACAGCCTGGGTAAAGAATTGGCTGGAGAATAGGACACAGAGAGTTATAGTAAATGGAGTCCACTCAGAAGAAAGGAGGGTTACTATTGGGGTACCGCAGAGTTCAGTATTAGGACCGGTCCTCTTCAATGTCTTTATAAGCGACATTGCAGAAGGACTGGAAGGAAAAGTATGTCTCTTTGCAAATGACACAAAGATCTGCAACAGAGTTGATGCACAGGGTGGGGTGGGGTGGGGTGGAAAGGATGAGAAGGGACTTGGCAAGGTTAGAGGAATGGTCAAATGTATGGCAGCTTAGATTCAGTGCTAAGAAGTGCAAGGTAATGCACCTGGGAAACAAAAACCCAGGGGAAGAGTACACAATGGGGAGTGAGATACTAACAACAACAAAAATGGAAAGGGACCTTGGGGTAGTCATATCAGATGACCTAAAGGTGGGCAAGCAATGTGAGAGGGCAGCAAGGAGGGCTGGGGGATACTGGGATGCATAGGGAGAGGCATCACCAGTAGAAAACAGGAAGTTATTATCCCTCTGTACAGACAGCTGGTGAGACCCCATCTGGAGTAATTGTGCAGTCCTGGAGACCCAATCTCCAAAAGACATAGACAGGATAGAAGCTGTCCAGAGAGGACAACTAAAATGGTGCAGAGTCTGCACCAGAAGACATATGAAGAGAGATGAAAGGAGCTTAATATGTATAGCCTTGAGGAAAGGAGGGAGAGGGGACATGATAGAAACTTTCAAGTACCTCAAGGGAATCAACAAAGTCCAAGAGGGTAGCATCTTTCAAAAAGAGGTGTGCAAGAACAAGGGGCACAATTTGAAGATGGGGGCAGCTCAGAGGTAATTTAAGGAAGTATTTTTCACAGAGAGGTTGTGGATGCATGGAGCGGCCTTCTGGAGAGGTTGTGGAGTCAAAAACAGTGGTGGAATTCAAGCATGCATGGGGCAGTCATAAGACAATTCTAGGGGGTGGGGTTGGAAGAAGTAGGCTGCTGGTTAACTAGGATCTGCAGCTTATCCAGTAGGTAGGGAAATGGGCAGACTGGGAGGCCAAGCGGTCCTTATCTGCCGTCAAATTCTATGTTTCTAAGTTTCTATGTGGTGGTTTAGCACACATAATGAGGAAGAGTTATTTTGTTTTTGCCTTTTAACCAGCAGAGACACACTAAGCTGAAGCATGTTTACAGGTGCAACCTGGGCACACAGGAAGTTAAGTGACTTGCTCAGGGTCACACAGTATGCAAGTGGGGGCTGTGGGATTTGAACCCATGTCTCCAGGTTTGCAGAGTGAGCAGTGGGGGTGCCGCAGGGCTCAGAAAGGTATACCTTTCTGCAGATGACACCAAAATCTGCAATAGGGTAGACACAGAAGGAGGTGGAGAAAATGTGTAAGGAACTTGGGGAAACTCAAAGAGTGGTCAGGAGCATGTGACTTGGGGGTCAATGTCAAATACAGGCATTACTCAATTATTTTTTAAGTCTGGAGTTCTAGGAGAAATAAAACACATTCCACTGTGAAACATATTTTTATGAAGTACTTATGCACCGCATCCAGTCACCTATAAAACTATCCCTGTAGCTAAATGAGGTTTAGACTTAGCTAATAGACATCAAATTAACCATATTTGTAATTGTAATGCCTGTTGTTTTTTTAAGTTGTAGCCTGTCAAAGACCTCCTCAGCACTGAATAATGATATGCTTGGACACAGCCTGTACTAACAGTCATTTAAGTAATGCTAGATACTAAATAATTAGGAGTTTTCTGAGGAGTTCTACTTGTTTCAACAAAGTAAAAATGATAAATAGCTGATTTATTGGTTGCAAACATTCCTGGTGTGTTTTAGGCATGTTCTAGGCTTCTAGCCAGAAAATCCAGCACCTTCAAAATCCGCTTTAGATTTGAGATCAAAGAGAAAAGATAAGTTCTAATCTTATTTATGAATGTGGGAGAAACTAGTAGGAATATCTCTGTATTCATGTAGCAGGGGTGGAGTCATTGTATAAAGTTCTTCATTCAAGTAACAATAGAATACATTCTTTACTTGAATGATGACCAGCCTCTGTAAAATACAGTAATTTACCCTGCCAGCCAACCTCTCCAAATACAATAGACTTAATAATTTTTTGTATTTTCCTTGGCTTTTTTTTGTTGTAGAGTTGCCGGAAACGTGGAAGTAGAGGTGGCACCAAGAGGCCTGATCGAGTTGCACCAGGAGACTCAGTGAAACCTCACAGTTTTAGTGACATAGCTCCCACTACAGTTTAATAAAACAGCACAGAGCAGATATTACTTTTATGTTTTCTAAAGAATTGACAGGCCAAGGATATTAATGTTTAAAAATTTACTCCCAACTAGCTTTAGACCCCATCTGGGTGTACACTTTTAAACAGTACCAGCCCTGTCACTGCAATAAAATATATATATATATATATATTAATATACATATATATATATATATCCCCTCCCTACTGTCTTCATTACAGCATAAGTGGGTGCTACATCATTAAAACTGGGAAGTTTCTAAGAATCCTCTGGTTTCCCTTGAGTAGGCTTCTTGAGGAGCTGCCTCAGCTTTTGCTGAAACTCTGCAAAATAAAAAGAAATACAAACTAAAGAAATACAGACTATTGTGATAAAAGGATGCATACAGACCTCAGCTGGCAAGCACAGGTGGCATAAGGGCCTGAAAAGTGGTAGGTCCAGAGATGATAGAGTCTCCCCATCACCATTGAGAGTGTTCACACATACACCCTTGTTTTATTTTAAGTTGTAATATGTGGAGTGACTAAACTCCCTCCCACCAACTGATAGCATCTCCCTTTGTCTAGTTCCTTGATGCTCCTCCCCCAAGTAGGCCTGACCTTTGATTTTCATTTTAAAGCTTGAGAACTGTGCTTTAACTCACTGGGCCATGACCCCAACCCACGCTAACAACACTACTCAGGCCTTCTCTTTCCACAGTGCTTCTGTCTCTTCTGACATCCTGCAAGCCACTGAGAGTGTGATGAGCCTGCATAGCAGTAAATTAACATGATTACAAAAACAGATACGGCCAGGCCCTACCACTTATGAAAGTTATAGGGTATGGCTGTGGCATAGGAGGACCCCCCTTGTTCCGGCATCTATGAGGGTATGTTACGAATTACAGGGCAGCCCTGTACCACTTACCTCGCCAATCGCCTTTGAAAAGACTGTCACAACTGGCCTGTCAATACTGTGACTGTGTCACCACTCATGATGCCATCAAGCAGGTTTTGGAAATATGTTCAGGGCAAGTAGGGTAGGAGGACTGAGAGGTCCAGAGGAACAGGTTTCAGGAATGAGTCCAGAGCTCACAGGGAAGGATGACTGATAGGATTAGAGGAACAGGTTTTGGAAAATGAGTCCTTTGCCAGCAGAGTAGGAAAACTGAGAGGATTATAGGAACAGGTTTTGTGAATGATGCCAGGGCAGGCAGGTAGGGATGACTGAGAAGCCCAGTGGAACAGGTTATGGGAATGAGACCCGGGCCCACAGGGTAGGAGGACTGAGAGGCCCAGAGAAACAGATTTCAGGAATAAGTCCAGTGCCAACAGGGTAGGAGGAGTGAGAGGAATAGACAAACAGGTTTTGGGAATAAGTCCAGTGCCGACAGGGTAGGAGGACTGAGAGGAATAGAGGAACAGGTTTTGGGAATGAGACCAGTGCTGACACTGTAAGAGGATTGAGAGGCCCAGAAGACTCTCTTCTCTTCTGGAGATGGAGGGTTGTGCAACCTGCTGCATCACCACCACGTTGGTAACCGCAGGAGGCATCGCAGTCTCAGGCACCTGCAGCATGCAAAGGGAGGGGACAGCATATGTGCCACAGCATTAGGCACACTGTCACCTAATGACACTGTGCACTCTCAAGTGGGTGGGACAAAGAGGTAAAACCAGTACCAGTTGGACAGAATGCTCTGCTCGCTCCCAATGGTCTTATCAGGCTTGTTTCCTCTCTGCTTTATAGGACGACCTCAGGAGGACCTCCACTGTGGTGACTGTATGAGAAGGGCTTGGCTGTCATGGTGCTAAAGGCAGGAGCCCACCTCAGGAGGCAAACTGAGGGGGCCTTTTAGGGTGTATCATTGGTCCCCTGTGATCCCAGTGGATATTTAGGGGAAGAGTTGCAAAGGTTGGATAGGTGGCAATAGTGGTGGCAGAAAGCAGTTCTGACTGGTGGCCTAGGTGATAAAAAATTATTTACAAAAAGCCTATGGCCCAGATGAAAATGTTAAGGAAGATTACAAAATGGGAAAAAGTAATGCTGCACTGACTGGTGGAATCATATCACATGACATACAGTTATTACCACATATCTACACATGGCCTTTCACATGTCATTAGTGGTAATGGTAATTTCTTTGGTCATTTTCACCCATTGTATAAGCAAAATAATACTCTCCTGGGGTGTACTTTATGTATGCAATAAGACACACCAAGGTGGGTCATTCTGGGTCATTAATCACACAACTCCAGTGTGTTCTTAGTGCGTGGCGCTTGTGCCAAATGTCTTTAACTACACAAGAGGAAAGTCGATTATTGAACATAACTACACACCCCTAAAGTATTTTGTGGCACTTATAACTTGATATACTTAAAAATGTTTTTTTAAGTTTGTTTTGTGATTTGTTAATAAGAAAATGTTGCTTTCTGTATGAAATAGGAGTTGAAGACAAAAACATCGTTCCAGTTAAAGGATATCGATATTGTAGCTGGACCTGGCTACAGACTGAACAAATACAGGCGTGTAATTATGGCCAGATAATTACACTTGTAGATTACTTTTAGCCAATGAGGTGGATAGAATATTCTTACCTATGTTATAAGTTGGTTTCACACACTTCCCCTAGGTGTGGAGGCATTCAGCTTTGCCTTCATCACTTGCACCCAAAAGATGTGTGATAATAATCCAGTATATAAATTGGTAAAAAGCACGTTTTTGTTTTTTCAAACTTTATTTTAAAGTTCAGCTCATAAAGCACAATTGGTTTGGATCAGGTAAAATATATATTCATATCATGGGTTACATATAGTATCGATAACAACATATAAACACTTTTGTAGTAAAGGGTCCGACTGGTGTTGCTCTCTGTTTCTCTTGGCCTTATATTTAATTCCTAAAGATTCTCTTGGCAGTTGTATATTCTTTCATTCAAATCCTACATGATGCCTCTATACTCTTCCTAAAGGTTGGAAACCATGGTTGGCCAGCACGCCTCCAGTGTCCCCATACTGCCTGGTATTTATCTTCTTTACTCACAGCTTTGTATTGGGTGTGTTCCAGTTTCATGCAAATGAGCAATTTGTGAGCCCACTCTGCAGTTGTGGGTTTGACTCCTTGCCTCAGTGGTAGGCCAGGGCCTGTTTTCCCACTGCCATAGCCAATGACCATAGTGGGTGGTCCAGGCCCATACCACCACATGAGTTTCCTGGTGTCCCAGTAGCACCTCCCCAATTCCCAAGATTTGTGCATCTTGTAGAATGCTCTGCATAATGTTTGTGATGCTAATCCAAAAACATCTAGTTTTTGGGCATTCCCATATCATGTGAATAAAGGTTCCTCACTGGGCCTTGGGCAGAGGTCTGATCTTTCTGGGTCTAGCCTATGGACCAGGGACAGAGTGAAGTAAGTTCTATGCAATATACCAAAATGAGTTGCTCTCAATCTATTACTAACCAAGCAGTTCATGCCCTTGCGCATTATCATCCTTTAGTCCGCTTCTGTCAGGGCTTTCCCTCCCATATCCCTGTCCCATTTCTCCCTAAGATTTTCCATTATAAGTTGCCGGCTGCTCAGCATACTTTTATATAAGCTCGTCATTGGCCTGCTTGTACGTGTTGTCGGGCTTCCTCTCACCACATCCTCCGGAGGGATCTCTGTGGGACCATGAACTCTTTTTCACCCTTCTCAGTAACCATAAGATGACTATGGACTTCCAGGTAAGTGAAGAAGTGTGAGGGATATAGTCCATATTTTTTTGCTAAAGCTTGATATGACTGGACATTCCCTTGATCATACATCTGGTATATTAGTTGTAAACCCTTCTTGGCCCATACCCCCAGTGACTGGCCGACAATGCCCAGTGTCCTCCCCTCCCTCCAGAGTACCTGATCCATAGAGGCATCCGGGGATAAGGTGGGGGAATATCCCATGGGAGCATGGCCCATGAGCCATGCTTGCATTGTGGCCCCAGTGAAAGGATTCGCTATATGCTTTGTTGGTTTCCAGGTCAGTGCAGATGCAAAAAAAATACATATTTAATGGGTCTCCTGCAGATTCCCCCTCCATCCATGCTCTCCTCTCCCCTTTTATTGGAACCACATCTACCATTGTGGAAATATGTGCTGCTAAGTTGTACAGTTGTAAATTTGGGAAACCTAGGCCCCGTCCACTACTGATCTCCATAGGACCTCCTGCCTAATTCTAGGTCTCTTGTTGCCCCACAGTAATGTCACTATAGCTCCTCATAGTGATTTAAAGTATCTCTGAGGGATCCGTATTGGTAATGTTTGGAATAAGTACAGACACTGGGGTGTCGTATATTTTAGCCAAATTCACCTTTCCTATCAGTGTAAGGGAAGATTCTTCCATTTCTCACACTCCTCCTGGATCTTTCACCATAGGGGGTTGTAGTTTATTTCAAACAGGAATGTCAGTTTTCTAGGGAGATGGACTCCCAGGTATTTTACGGAAACCACAGGAGGGATTACATACCCCTGAATCTGGATGGGGTCACCCATTCCCACAGGGGGAGCCATTTGCATTTAGCCCAGTTTATTGTGTGGCCAGATAGGGGGCCATATTCCTCAAATAATTTGGTTAAGCCTGGGATGGATGTTCCTGGGTCCCTTAAAAACAGCAACACCTCATCTGCGAACAGTGAGATGACCTGGTGTTTACCTCCAAAGGAGTAGCCCTGTATTTTTGGGTTAAGTCGGATGGACATGGCCAGTATCTCCATCATCAGTACATACAGGACAGGTGATGGGGGCAGCCTTGTTACATCCTCATGTGAAGCAGAATAGTAAGGCTAGAGTATCATTAGTGAGTATTTATGCCTTAGGGGCTGTGTATATTGCTTTTATCCAGGTTCTTATTTGGGGTCCTAAGTTACATTTCTTGAATGTGGCAAACATGAAGTCCCATTCCACCCAATCAAAGGCCTTCTTGGCATCTAGTGCCAGAAGGCCTCTGTCCTTGTTCCCTTCTCTTCCCAACCACCAATGGATAATGTTCAGGGTTCTGCGGATGTTATGCTTTGCTTGTCTGCCCTTAAGAAATCCACATTGGTCCTGGTGTATCAATGCCAGGAGAGTAACTTCTAACCTTCTGGAAATTAGTTTTACTATTATTTTATAGTCAGTGTTCAGGAGGGAGATAGGGTGATATGGCCTGCATTTGTTGGGGTCCTTGCCTGGTTTGGGGAGAAAGTCAAAAAGGTTGCATTCAGGCAATACAAAAAGATGCAGGCAGAAGGGGAATGGGAGAAGTACCAGGAGAAGCAAAGGGAGGCAGGGAGGTCAGTAAAGGAAGCCAAAGATCAGACAGAAGAGTGCATTGTAAAATCAGTGGGTAGAGGGGACAAAACCTTTTACAGCTACATAAGTGAAAAAAGGAAGGCAAAGGGAGGATAGTGAGACTGAAGGGGAGGATGGGGCCACGTGGAGGGTGACAATTGTAACGCTAACATACTGAAGATGTAGTTCTGCTCAGTCTTTATTGAGAAAGAAGAGGGTGATGGGCCTGAAGGAGTACAAGGTTGGGAATAGTGCAGAAATGGACACAAGTCCTTACACAAGAAAGGGTCCTGAAGGAACTGGAAGGAATTAGAGTTGATAAAGCAATGGGCGAGATGAGGAGCACCCAGGGTCCTAAAAGAACTAAGAGAGTTTTGGCTGAACCTCTGGCAATCCTGTTTAGCCAATCACTGGAAACAGGGAGGTACATAAAGACTGGGGACAGTGGATGTAGTCCCCTTATACAAAGTGGGAACAAAGAGGCGGGGAACTACAGACCAGTCAGTCTTACCTTGGTAGTGGAGAAGATCATGGAAGCACTACTGAAGGAGAGATTGGTGGAACATCTGGTTGCCAGTGGAGAACAGGACCCAAGGCAGCATGGTTTCACCAGGGGAGGTCATGTCAGATCAACCTCATTGAATTTTTCAACTGGGTGACTAGGAGGTGGATCAGGGAGGGCAGTGGACATGGCCTATCTGGACTTGGCAAGGCCTTTGACACTGTGCCACATAGCAGGATATTACACAAACTGGAGAATATGGGTGTGAGTAAGACAGTAGTGTGGTGGGTAGGTAACTGGCTGTGTGACAGGACACAGAGGGTGGTGGTAAATGGCTGTCAGTCCACAGAAGGAAGAGTGACCAGTTGGGTACCACAGGGATCAGTGCTGGGACTGGCCCTATTCAACATCTTCATCAGTGACATTGCACAGAACCTAGAAGTCAGAATTTCCCTGTTTGCTGATGACACAAAGCTCTGCAACAGAGTAGACACACCAGAGGGTGTAGACAGAATGAGAAGGGACCTGCAGAAACTTGAAGAATGGTCAGGGGTATGGCAGCTGAAATTCAATGCAAAGAAGTGCAAGATAATGCAAATGGGGCACAAAAACCTTGGCACAATATATCAGTTGGGGTGAGGATCTAGCATGCAACAAGCAGGAAAGGGATCTTGGGGTTATCATCTCTGAAGACCTCAAGGTAGGGAAACAGTGCGACAAGGCAGCAGGTAAAGCAAATAGGATGCTGGGATGCAGTGGCAGGGGCATCACCAGCAGGAAAAGGGAGTTCATAATTCCACTATACAAGACACTAGTGAGGTCCCATCTGGAGTACAGTGTACAGTTCTGGAGACCTTACCTACATAAGGACATAGGGTAAAGAAGGTTCAGAGGAGGGCAAAAAAGATGGTAAATGGATTGCATCACAAGTCCTATGAGAACAGGTTGAATGACTTGAATATGTACTCCTGAAGGAGAGGAAGGAGAGAGGGATATGATAGAGACATACAAGTATCTTACAGGAGAAACAGGGTGCAGGAATACACTATTTTTACGTGAAAAAGATGTTCCAGGACTAGAGGGCATGGGATGAAGTTGGAGGGAGGACAATTCAGAGTTAACGTGAGGAAGAATTTCTTCACAGAACAGGTGGTGGACAAGTGGAACACCCTGCCAGAGGAAGAGGTGGGGGCTGAAACAATCACAGGATTTAAGAATGCATGGTATAGACATAAAGGAATTCTGGAGATCAGGGGTAAGGGGCAACAGACTTCTAGGAAAACGTAAAGTTAACTTACAAGCACAAATGGGCAGAATGGGTGGGCCGTGAGGCCTTATCTCTGACACTGTCTTTGTATCTATGTATCTATGTATCTATGTATGTCAGTGTGTCCCTGCCATTTCAAATTAAGTGAACTGCTTGCCACAAAGACATATCAACTGTTGTTTCTACTATTGGACCTGCATATTTTAAAGGACCTGTTGCTGTTGTGCTTGAAGTGTGCTTGAATAAGACTGTTTTAATTTATACTGTCAGCTGCTGCTGAAAGAATTACTAGGAGCCTGAAGTGTACTTGGAAAAGACTGCGTGTAACACTTTCTATGAGCCCTCATTAATAAAGTTAGAGCTCCCTCTGCTTCACATGCTCCCCAGCTACTTGTGTTGCCGTAGCAACTGTACACTGATGCCGCACATGTTCGCCTTTACAAACTGCATCCTCTTCCTCCGATTGGTGGTGGCAGCCCAATTTTCTGGGTGTTAGGGATTTAAAGTTAGCTGCAAGTAAGATGTGGCAGCGTCTGAGCGGCGCTTGTGCAGCAAAGTACAGCAAAGTTTAGGAGTCTGAGGGAGTCCAAGGGCCAAGGAGCTAAAGCGAAGGCTCTGTAGAAATCAACAACATTGTTAAATTGTGTTGTAAAATGAGCTTCCACTAGAAATATTTTTAGGGTAAATGTCATTGTTATATTATGTAGTTTTAATTATATTAGTTTGCATGTTGTGATGTCTGAGGAAGGGGCATTTACATTGTTGGATTATCACGATGTCAAATTTAATAGGGCGGTTGTTCTGAATAGACCCAATGATTATGATATACTATGAAAGGAATGCAGTTATCCAGTGTGGTGTTTATTTCATTCCAACATCTAACTCTTTAGTCTTGAGGGTGGGGAAAGTGGGGTTAGTTTCCAGAGTATTAGTTTGGGGATACCTATTGGTATTAGCAGGAAATATTAAGCTGAACCTGGGACCTTGGAATGCTGCTGCTTAGACATGTTTGGTAATACACCTTGGCATGCTTCTCATGGTTTAAAATTTAAGCATTTAAATGTTGGAAGTTTGCTTCAAAAGTGGCTGAAGTGCAACGTCTTTCCCTATCCTATAATCCAGATTTAATTGTTTTATCAGAGACCTGACTTTAACCAGCTATTTCTGATAATTTGTGTAAAATTCCTGGATATGAAATTTTAAGAGCAGAAAGGCCAGGTAAAAAGAACGGTGGGGGAGTTGCTGTATATTATAAAGAGGCCCTTGAGATGGTTATTTTGAGCAGTCGCAATGATAGCGATAGCTTAAATGATTGATTGTTTATCGAAATTGCTCTGGGTGGTAGAAAACTTCTAAATATTGGGTGCCTTTATAACCCCATGTGGTTTGGATGGTCTAAGGGTAGTCTTGGAAAGAATTCTGGTACTTATTCAGATACCGATTTTGTT
Source organism: Neoceratodus forsteri (assembly GCA_016271365.2). Classification (NCBI taxonomy): domain Eukaryota; kingdom Metazoa; phylum Chordata; order Ceratodontiformes; family Ceratodontidae; genus Neoceratodus; species Neoceratodus forsteri. The sequence goes on along the minus strand of CM028134.1, from coordinate 1,101,081,454 downwards.
TTGTTAGTAGATGTGAATTTGAGCTGGTTGGATTTGGATGATCTTGGCTTGAAACCTTATTACAATCCCATAATTTGGTGCAATTAATTTCTGATTCAACAAATTAAATCTATGAACTGGAAAGCATTCTATTATAGATTGGGTTATCACAAATCAAGTTCAAATGTTGCCTTCTGCTGCTGTGTTGTTTGATTCCACCAGTGATCGTCAGGCTATTTATTGTGTGTTAAATTTAAAATGACCTAAAATCCCTCAGGCTTTATTAAGTATCATAATTTTAGGAAAACAGATTTCACAGTTCTCCAGTTACAACTATTACACATAGACTGGTTTTATTTAGAGTCCATTCCAGATCCAGATTATGTATTTGATTATTTTTTGTAGCCAGGTGACTCCTATTCAAGATAATTGCTTTCCTCTACGTAAGGTGGAATCTATAATAGATGTTTTTCTTCTGACCTTAGAGACTGGATTACAGCAAGAGATTTAGCTTGGGTAAAATATAAGCAATCCCCCTCAAGTGGCCTATTAGATAGGTATCGTTATTTACAAAATAAGGTGAGTTCATTGATTAGGGATGCAAACAACAAGTATAAAGAACAATTTGATGGTAATTTGTTAGATCCTAAGTTGTTTTGGGATTCAGTTAATCAATTAATTTCTCCTAAAGAAAACCATACCATTCAGAAATGGAATACTCCAAGTGGGATTGTCATTATAGGGGAAAGGGGACATTGTTTAACCAGGAAAGGCACACTAAGCTGAAGCTTGTTTCCAGGTGCGACCTGGGAGCACAAGAAAGTTAAGTGACTTGCTCAGGGTCACACAGTATGCAGCGGGGGCTGTGGGATTCAAACCCAGGTCTCAGGTTTGCAGCTCAGAGCCTTAAACCACTCGCTATACTGCCTCCTTCCTGTTAATATTGCTAATTTGCTGGGTATGGAGTTTTCTGACTTATCTAGCTATAGGTCTGGTGTTTTAAAACAATCAGTCGGCACTCCAAACTTGAAATCTGCGTATAGCAATAAGCCTACTTTTATTTTCATAAGGTAACTAGGAACATTGTATTTAAATTGCTTTCCACTATTCCCAACAGATATAGTGATTGTGGTGGGGCTCGGATGGGCAGTTTTAAGATAAATTTTTCCCTCAATCGTGTATCCTTTGTGTTCTATTTTCAATTTGTGTTTAATTACCAGTTGTTTTCCATCATCTTGAAAGTGTGCTAGGGTGGCCCAAGTACCTAAGAAATCTAGAGCAGAATCAATTGATGATTTCAGAACAATCTCTATCCTGAATCCGATAAGTAAGATCCTGGAAAATATAGTTGTAAACCAAATTTCTGTTTTTCTTGAGTCCTATAACATTCTGTGTCCACAGCAAAATGGTTTTCAAAAGAACCATGGAACCGAGACAGCTTTGGTTGGGTTCACGATCCACCCTTAGGGCTTTGATGAAGGTCTCATGATGGGGGCTGTGTTCGTGGACCTGATCAAGGCTTTTGATCTTATTGATCATTCCTTGTTATGCTCCAGACTGGCTGACTTAGGTTTTTCTAATAATGTGACTTCATGGTTTCAAGACTACTTATTAAACAGGACTCGGTTTGTTAAACTTGGAACTGAAGTTTCTCCCACTTATCTATGTGACTTAGGGGTGCCACATGGCTCAGTTTTGGGCCTGTTGTTGTTTTCTCTTTTTGTGAATCAATTGCTTTTGATTTGTCATTCCTGTAGTAGTTTGCTGTATGCCGACAATTTAAATTTTTTTTTTTAGGCCAAAAGTGTTACAGATATCTCTTACCTTGGTACAGGAATGTACTGTCCTTTGTAACTGGCTTATAGCCAACTCATTAATTTTAAATAAAAAAAAAGGTTATGCTGTTTGGACCCCCCTTTTTTGTTGAAAGATAATTCTAGCTTAACCATTTTTGATGATAAGGGATCTGTGCTTGATCAAGTTTATGAATTAAAATACATTGGAGTTCTGTTAGATCAAAGTTTAACTTTCTTCCCTCAGGTTATGGCTGTCTGTAGATTATTAAATTATAAATTGTGTATTCTTTATAAACTTAAGAAGAATTTTTCAGTGGAAACAAGAAGAGTTATTGCAACAAGGAATCTTGCTGCCCCACTTTGACTACTGTGCTGGTTTGTATTTTAACTTAGCTGTAAAAGAAAACAAGGCCCTTTCTAATACATACAATAACATTTGTCGGTTCATTTCTGGTCTCTCATCTTGAACCCATCATTGTCTGTTGTACTTTAAATTAGAATGGTTTTCGTTCAATGCAAGGTTGGGTTATTTTTTTGGATGTTTAATCTAAAAATATATGTTTCCTACGAGTTTATATCCACTAAGCAATTTGGTTCTAATTAGAGATACTTATGAATTTGCTATATTTTAAAGGTACCTTATTGCAATCTATTCCCTATGAATCTAAATTAGGTTTTTGTTCATTTTCATCAGCTGCAACCTTTTTTTGGAAGTCTCTACAGAAATATTAGATCTATCCTTCTCTACAATGTTTTAAAAGAATTTTGAAAATTTATTTAAATGATTTGGATGTTTGTAAATGCTTTGTTTAGCTGTGGTTTGTCTAGTCTTATGTATTTGTATGTATTTTGTAACTTTTGTACTTTTATGTTTGGCTTGAACCTGAAAAGGGACTTGTTCAGTTGTTCTTACCTGGTGAACAAAATAAAAATAAATAAATAAATCCCTTTGGTGGGTACCACGCCATGGTGTAGATGTCACTGCGGATCCTTCTTTGGGGCCCAAATGACTGTAAACAGTAGAAACAATTAAACATCAGGCCTGAACACAGTTTCCTGGCAAAGTCCTGCCCAAGACCTAACCCCCCAATGTTATTCTAGCTAGCTTTTTAATTAAGGCTCCCCAAAGCCACGGCTAGGGGGTACTTACAGTTCGGCAGTTCAATGGGGGGGGGCTGCAAATTGGCTTTCACTGTACCAAGGAGGTATCAGGTTGATGGTGAACCACAACAGCAAGGAGCAATGTGAAGAGTCGAAGGATGCTGATCTTCACCTGTCTGGCCTTGCCAGCTTCACCTCTGAAGTCTTTGTGGACAATGTTCACCAGGCCAGCCTCTCACTGCATTCTTCCACTGGTCTTCTTCTCCTCCTTCTTCAGTCTAGTGACAGGGCAGATGTGGTCCCCTAGACACCTCTGTTGCACACCTTTTTAAGCACAGTTAGCAGCTAGGCTCTTGCACAGTTTCTAACCACAGTGCTCTCCTTTGATTCTCTACTCACAACAGTGGCTGGGCTCTCACACAGTTTCTAGCCTCAGCACACTTGGTATCTCTGCTTGCAGCAGACACAGTTCCAAACTTGCCCCACTGAGGGGGTGACACAGTGGCTCAATCTCTGATGTAACGCTGCAGCACTTTAAACTTAAGACCACACACTTTCAGGTTCTGCTCCACACTGTGGCTTCAGTACTCTATCCTCCTCTGGCTGCTCTCTCTGAGAGTATCTCTCTCTCTCTCTCTCTCTCCTCCAAGCTGTTACAGTCTCTTTCTCTTACAGCTCACTCCCACTTTCTAATCTGTTGCAGATGGCTTTTCAGGCACTCTGCCTCTCTGTTAAACCTGAGACCGAACAGGCCTGTTGATTCTGAGTACAGGCTTAGGGCTGGTAGTCCCTCTCCTGTCTCCCCTGCACTCCTTACTCTCAGCAGACTCAAAACCAAATAACCCTTTGGCATGCAAAACAGTCCCTTTTATCCCTTTTCAAAGATCCCCCTCTGATTGGCTGCTGCAGTACCAGGCAAATTCAATGCCCTTTTACACTTTCCCAGCATACCCCATTCTTGCTCAGTCCATCAGAGCTGCCATTTGTGCAGTCCAAACAGTCCTGGCATTATTTTCATTATTTTTTGCCCTTAGCAGGACAGAAATCACTTTTCCCAGTGCCTGAAGGCACTCCAACTTCAGTTCCCCCAATCCCTGGCTCTGTTGCCTGCCCTGGAGCCAGGGATATATCTAAAGGGATGTGGACAAAAGTACACATAGGAGCCGTGACTTCTTTAAATTTCTTGTGCCTGGTGGCTGTGCATGAGTGGCAATGCAGGGCCACCATTTTGTTTATTTACATTGTGGCCAGTTCAGCTCTTTGCCCTTCCGGTCTGACTAGAAGATTCCCTACATGCCCAGTGGTGCTGAAATGCAAACCAGACCTCTGACCCTCTTGGAACATGGCCTGAGGAACTTGAGAATCAGTGGCCACAGCCATGGGAGCACCAGCAGGGCACCTGGGTCCAGAGCCCACACAGGACCACTTACAGATGCTGCAGAGGGCAGAGGGCCGTAGCCCAGACAGGTAAGCCCAATTGGGGCTCTTACATATATACTGTATATATATATTCTGCATATATTCTACTCATACTTCTCATGACTTGCCTCAGCAATCAGTTTGCATCATGCTCCTTTGGTACCTCACCCCCTCCCCTCCCCAACTCATTAGTCCTATGAGTTTTCCTTACTGTCACTACTAATGCAGGCTGCCTGGCCATGCCCCTCACACCCCACCATTTACTCTAGCATGTCTCCTCTGCTCAGCCTCCTCTCACCCCACCATTTCTCCTTATACCTTATCGCCCTTCTTGCCCCCCTTTCACCTCCACCACAGTACATACCTCTCTCCATACCTCCTTTCTTCACCTCACTGCCAGCTATCCCGTCCCTCTGAACTACTGACAAGGCACTCTGTGGCTGCTTATCCCCCACCCTCATAAAGTGTTTTCTTGTTATTTAACTTGTACCTATGTTTTGAGTTATTCTGTAAATTCTGAATCCAGGCTGTATAGATTCATTGTAATGTAACTTTGCTTTCTCCTATTGTACTTTGTTTTGCAACCTATGACATGGAACCTTTGCAAAACAGCTTGCACTCAAAGGTCTTTTCTGAATCACTAAATAAATAAATAAATAAAATAAACATACTATATCTTGCAAGCAAGCAAACAAGATACACATTTTACTCACAGCAGAAGTTAGACACACACACAGTGGACCAGGAGCTCCAGAAGGTACTTCTTGAAATTTCTATCACAAAGTTTATTTGTACAGTAAAAAAAAATTGTAAAACTAAAGCCAAAATTTGCAATAGTAAAAAAACAGACCTCCCCACAGGACTGACATTTCGCACTGTTCTTGAGAAAGCACGAGAACAACATGTGGGGAGGTATGTTTTTTACTATTTCTACTTTTGGCTTTGGTTTTACAACATTTTGTACAAATGAACATTATGGTAGAGAATCTAAGACTTGTCTTCTGGAGTTCCTGATCTGGGGTGGGGTTGTGTGTGTGTGTGTCTGTGTGTGTGTGTGTATGTGTGTATGTGTCTAACTTTACCCTGAGCACTGTTTACATTTTCGTTGTCAGCACCACTACATTTTGGAGCTGTGTGAGACGGCAGCAATGAGGACTGAGGGATACTGGGATGCATAGGAGAGGCATCACCAGTAGAAAACAGGAGGTTGTTATCCCTCTGTACAGACAGCTGGTGAGACCCCATCTGAGTACTACATGCAGCTCTGGAGACCCAGTCTCACAAAGACATAGACAGGATGGAAGCTGTCCAGAGGAGGGCAACTAAAATGGTGCAGGGTCTGCACCGAAGACATATGAAGAAAGACTTAAGGAGCTTAATATGTATAGCCTTGAGGAAAGGAGGAGAGGGGACATGATAGAAACTTTCAAGTACCTCAAGGAATCAACAAAGTCCAAGAGGGTAGCATCTTTCAAAAAGAGGTGTGCAAGAACAAGGGGCACAATTTGAAGATGGGGGGCAGCTCAGAGGTAATTTAAAGTATTTTTTCACAGAGAGGTTGTGGATGCATGGAACGGCCTTCTGGAGGAGGTTGTGGAGTCAAAAACAGTGGTGGAATTCAAGCATGCATGGGGCAGTCATAAGACAATTCTAGGGGTTGGGGGTTGGAAGAAGTAGGCTGCTGGTTAACTAGGATCTGCAGCTTATCCAGTAGGTAGGGAAATGGGCAGACTGGGAGGCCAAGCGGTCCTTATCTGCCGTCAAATTCTATGTTTCTAAGTTTCTATGTGGTGGTTTAGCACACATAATGAGGGAAGAGTTATTTTGTTTTTTGCCTTTTAACCAGCAGAGAGACACACTAAGCTGAAGCATGTTTACAGGTGCAACCTGGGCACACAGGGAAGTTAAGTGACTTGCTCAGGGTCACACAGTATGCAAGTGGGGGCTGTGGGATTTGAACCCATGTCTCCAGGTTTGCAGAGTGAGCAGTGGGGGTGCCGCAGGGCTCAGAAAGGTATACCTTTCTGCAGATGACACCAAAATCTGCAATAGGGTAGACACAGAAGGAGGTGGAGAAAATGTGTAAGGAACTTGGGGAAACTCAAAGAGTGGTCAGGAGCATGTGACTTGGGGGTCAATGTCAAATACAGGCATTACTCAATTATTTTTTAAGTCTGGAGTTCTAGGAGAAATAAAACACATTCCACTGTGAAACATATTTTTATGAAGTACTTATGCACCGCATCCAGTCACCTATAAAACTATCCCTGTAGCTAAATGAGGTTTAGACTTAGCTAATAGACATCAAATTAACCATATTTGTAATTGTAATGCCTGTTGTTTTTTTAAGTTGTAGCCTGTCAAAGACCTCCTCAGCACTGAATAATGATATGCTTGGACACAGCCTGTACTAACAGTCATTTAAGTAATGCTAGATACTAAATAATTAGGAGTTTTCTGAGGAGTTCTACTTGTTTCAACAAAGTAAAAATGATAAATAGCTGATTTATTGGTTGCAAACATTCCTGGTGTGTTTTAGGCATGTTCTAGGCTTCTAGCCAGAAAATCCAGCACCTTCAAAATCCGCTTTAGATTTGAGATCAAAGAGAAAGAATAAGTTCTAATCTTATTTATGAATGTGGGAGAAACTAGTAGAATATCTCTGTATTCATGTAGCAGGGGTGGAGTCATTGTATAAAGTTCTTCATTCAAGTAACAATAGAATACATTCTTTACTTGAATGATGACCAGCCTCTATAAAATACAGTAATTTACCCTGCCAGCCAACCTCTCCAAATACAATAGACTTAATAATTTTTTGTATTTTCCTTGGCTTTTTTTTGTTGTAGAGTTGCCGGAAACGTGGAAGTAGAGGTGGCACCTTAAGAGGCCTGATCGAGTTGCACCAGGAGACTCAGTGAAACCTCACAGTTTTAGTGACATAGCTCCCACTACAGTTTAATAAAACAGCACAGAGCAGATATCTTTTATGTTTTCTAAAAATTGACAGGCCAAGGATATTAATGTTTAAAATTTACTCCCAACTAGCTTTAGACCCCATCTGGGTGTACACTTTTAAACAGTACCAGCCCTGTCACTGCAATAAAATATATATATATATATATATATATATATATATATAGTATATATTAATATACATATATATATATATATATCCCACTCCCTACTGTCTTCATTACAGCATAAGTGGGTGCTACATCATTAAAACTGGGAAGTTTCTAAGAATCCTCTGGTTTCCCTTGAGTAGGCTTCTTGAGGAGCTGCCTCAGCTTTTGCTGAAACTCTGCAAAATAAAAAGAAATACAAACTAAAGAAATACAGACTATTGTGATAAAAGGATGCATACAGACCTCAGCTGGCAAGCACAGGTGGCATAAGGGCCTGAAAAGTGGTAGGTCCAGAGATGATAGAGTCTCCCCATCACCATTGAGAGTGTTCACACATACACCCTTGTTTTATTTTAAGTTGTAATATGTGGAGTGACTAAACTCCCTCCCACCAACTGATAGCATCTCCCTTTGTCTAGTTCCTTGATGCTCCTCCCCAAGTAGGCCTGACCTTTGATTTTCATTTTAAAGCTTGAGAACTGTGCTTTAACTCACTGGGCCATGACCCCAACCCACGCTAACAACACTACTCAGGCCTTCTCTTTCCACAGTGCTTCTGTCTCTTCTGACATCCTGCAAGCCACTGAGAGTGTGATGAGCCTGCATAGCAGTAAATTAACATGATTACAAAAACAGATACGGCCAGGCCCTACCACTTATGAAAGTTATAGGGTATGGCTGTGTATAGGAGGACCCCTTGTTCCGGCATCTATGAGGGTATGTTACGTAAATTACAGGGGCAGCCCTGTACCACTTACCCCTGCCAATCGCCTTTGAAAAGACTGTCACAACTGGCCTGTCAATACTGTGACTGTGTCACCACTCATGATGCCATCAAGCAGGTTTTGGAAATATGTTCAGGGCAAGTAGGGTAGGAGGACTGAGAGGTCCAGAGGAACAGGTTTCAGGAATGAGTCCAGAGCTCACAGGGAAGGATGACTGATAGGATTAGAGGAACAGGTTTTGGAAAATGAGTCCTTTGCCAGCAGAGTAGGAAAACTGAGAGGATTATAGGAACAGGTTTTGTGAATGATGCCAGGGCAGGCAGGTAGGGATGACTGAGAAGCCCAGTGGAACAGGTTATGGGAATGAGACCCGGGCCCACAGGGTAGGAGGACTGAGAGGCCCAGAGAAACAGATTTCAGGAATAAGTCCAGTGCCAACAGGGTAGGAGGTGAGAGGAATAGACAAACAGGTTTTGGGAATAAGTCCAGTGCCGACAGGGTAGGAGGACTGAGAGGAATAGAGGAACAGGTTTTGGGAATGAGACCAGTGCTGACACTGTAAGAGGATTGAGAGGCCCAGAAGACTCTCTTCTCTTCTGGAGATGGAGGGTTGTGCAACCTGCTGCATCACCACCACGTTGGTAACCGCGGAGGCATCGCAGTCTCAGGCACCTGCAGCATGCAAGGAGGGGACAGCATATGTGCCACAGCATTAGGCACACTGTCACCTAATGACACTGTGCACTCTCAAGTGGGTGGGACAAAGAGGTAAAACCAGTACCAGTTGGACAGAATGCTCTGCTCGCTCCCAATGGTCTTATCAGGCTTGTTTCCTCTCTGCTTTATAGGACGACCTCAGGAGGACCTCCACTGTGGTGACTGTATGAGAAGGGCTTGGCTGTCATGGTGCTAAAGGCAGGAGCCCACCTCAGGAGGCAAACTGAGGGGCCTTTAGGGTGTATCATTGGTCCCCTGTGATCCCAGTGGATATTTAGGGGAAGAGTTGCAAAGGTTGGATAGGTGGCAATAGTGGTGGCAGAAAGCAGTTCTGACTGGTGGCCTAGGTGATAAAAAATTATTTACAAAAAGCCTATGGCCCAGATGAAAATGTTAAGGAAGATTACAAAATGGGAAAAAGTAATGCTGCACTGACTGGTGGAATCATATCACATGACATACAGTTATTACCACATATCTACACATGGCCTTTCACATGTCATTAGTGGTAATGGTAATTTCTTTGGTCATTTTCACCCATTGTATAAGCAAAATAATACTCTCCTGGGGTGTACTTTATGTATGCAATAAGACACACCAAGGTGGGTCATTCTGGGTCATTAATCACACAACTCCAGTGTGTTCTTAGGTACGTGACGCTTGTGCCAAATGTCTTTAACTACACAAGAGGAAAGTGCGATTATTGAACATAACTACACACCCCTAAAGTATTTTGTGGCACTTATAACTTGTGATATACTTAAAAATGTTTTTTTTTTTTTAAGTTTGTTTTGTGATTTGTTAATAAGAAAATGTTGCTTTCTGTATGAAATAGGAGTTGAAGACAAAAACATCGTTCCAGTTAAAGGATATCGATATTGTAGCTGGACCTGGCTACAGACTGAACAAATACAGGCGTGTAATTATGGCCAGATAATTACACTTGTAGATTACTTTTAGCCAATGAGGTGGATAGAATATTCTTACCTATGTTATAAGTTGGTTTCACACACTTCCCCTAGGTGTGGAGGCATTCAGCTTTGCCTTCATCACTTGCACCCAAAGATGTGTGATAATAATCCAGTATATAAATTGGTAAAAAGCACGTTTTGTTTTTCAAACTTTATTTTAAAGTTCAGCTCATAAAGCACAATTGGTTTGGATCAGGTAAAATATATATTCATATCATGGGTTACATATAGTATCGATAACAACATATAAACACTTTGTAGTAAAGGGTCCGACTGGTGTTGCTCTCTGTTTCTCTTGGCCTTATATTTTAATTCCTAAAGATTCTCTTGGCAGTTGTATATTCTTTCATTCAAATCCTACATGATGCCTCTATACTCTTCCTAAAAGGTTGGAAACCATGGTTGGCCCTTGGCCGCCTCCAGTGTCCCCCATACTGCCTGGTATTTATCTTCTTTACTCACAGCTTTGTATTGGGTGTGTTCCAGTTTCATGCAAATGAGCAATTTGTGAGCCCACTCTGCAGTTGTGGGTTTTGACTCCTTGCCTCAGTGGTAGGCCAGGGCCTGTTTTCCCACTGCCATAGCCAATGACCATAGTGGGTGGTCCAGGCCCATACCACCACATGAGTTTCCTGGTGTCCCCAGTAGCACCTCCCAATTCCCAAGATTTGTGCATCTTGTAGAATGCTCTGCATAATGTTTGTGATGCTAATCCAAAAACATCTAGTTTTGGCATTCCCATATCATGTGAATAAAGGTTCCTCACTGGGCCTTGGGCAGAGGTCTGATCTTTCTGGGTCTAGCCTATGGACCAGGGACAGAGTGAAGTAAGTTCTATGCAATATACCAAAATGAGTTGCTCTCAATCTATTACTAACCAAGCAGTTCATGCCCTTGCGCATTATCATCCTTTAGTCCGCTTCTGTCAGGGCTTTCCCTCCCATATCCCTGTCCCATTTCTCCCTAAGATTTTCCATTATAAGTTGCCGGCTGCTCAGCATACTTTTATATAAGCTCGTCATTGGCCTGCTTGTACGTGTTGTCGGGCTTCCTCTCACCACATCCTCCGGAGGGATCTCTGTGGGACCATGAACTCTTTTCACCCTTCTCAGTAACCATAAGATGACTATGGACTTCCAGGTAAGTGAAGAAGTGTGAGGATATAGTCCATATTTTTTGCTAAAGCTTGATATGACTGGACATTCCCTTGATCATACATCTGGTATATTAGTTGTAAACCCTTCTTGGCCCATACCCCAGTGACTGGCCGACAATGCCCAGTGTCCTCCCTCCCTCCAGAGTACCTGATCCATAGAGGCATCCGGGGATAAGGTGGGGAATATCCCATGGGAGCATGGCCCATGAGCCATGCTTGCATTGTGGCCGCAGTGAAAGGATTCGCTATATGCTTTGTTGGTTTCCAGGTCAGTGCAGATGCAAAAAAAATACATATTTAATGGGTCTCCTGCAGATTCCCCCTCCATCCATGCTCTCCTCTCCCCTTTTATTGGAACCACATCTACCATTGTGGAAATATGTGCTGCTAAGTTGTACAGTTGTAAATTTGGGAAACCTAGGCCCCCGTCCACTACTGATCTCCATAGGACCTCCTGCCTAATTCTAGGTCTCTTGTTGCCCCACAGTAATGTCACTATAGCTCCTCATAGTGATTTAAAGTATCTCTGAGGGATCCGTATTGGTAATGTTTGGAATAAGTACAGACACTGGGGTAATACGTATATTTTAGCCAAATTCACCTTTCCTATCAGTGTAAGGGGAAGATTCTTCCATTTCTCACACTCCTCCTGGATCTTTCACCATAGGGGGTTGTAGTTTATTTCAAACAGGAATGTCAGTTTTCTAGGAGATGGACTCCCAGGTATTTCTGAAACCACAGGAGGGATTACATACCCTGAATCTGGATGGGGTCACCCATTCCCCAGAGAACCATTTGCATTTAGCCCAGTTTATTGTGTGTGGCCAGATAGGGGCCATATTCCTCAAATAATTTGGTTAAGCCTGGGATGGATGTTCCTGGGTCCCTTAAAACAGCAACACCTCATCTGCGAACAGTGAGATGACCTGGTGTTTACCTCAAAGGAGTAGCCCTGTATTTTTGGGTTAAGTCGGATGGACATGGCCAGTATCTCCATCATCAGTACATACAGGACAGGTGATGGGGCAGCCTTGTTACATCCTCATGTGAAGCAGAATAGTAAGGCTAGAGTATCATTAGTGAGTATTTATGCCTTAGGGGCTGTGTATATTGCTTTTATCCAGGTTCTTATTTGGGGTCCTAAGTTACATTTCTTGAATGTGGCAAACATGAAGTCCCATTCCACCCAATCAAAGGCCTTCTTGGCATCTAGTGCCAGAAGGCCTCTGTCCTTGTTCCCTTCTCTTCCCAACCACCAATGGATAATGTTCAGGGTTCTGCGGATGTTATGCTTTGCTTGTCTGCCCTTAAGAAATCCACATTGGTCCTGGTGTATCAATGCCAGGAGAGTAACTTCTAACCTTCTGGAAATTAGTTTTACTATTATTTTATAGTCAGTGTTCAGGAGGGAGATAGGGTGATATGGCCTGCATTTGTTGGGGTCCTTGCCTGGTTTGGGGAGAAAGTCAAAAAGGTTGCATTCAGGCAATACAAAAAGATGCAGGCAGAAGGGGAATGGGAGAAGTACCAGGAGAAGCAAAGGGAGGCAGGGAGGTCAGTAAAGGAAGCCAAAGATCAGACAGAAGAGTGCATTGTAAAATCAGTGGGTAGAGGGGACAAAACCTTTTACAGCTACATAAGTGAAAAAAGGAAGGCAAAGGGAGGGATAGTGAGACTGAAGGGGGAGGATGGGGGCCACGTGGAGGGTGACAATTGTAACGCTAACATACTGAAGATGTAGTTCTGCTCAGTCTTTATTGAGAAAGAAGAGGGTGATGGGCCTGAAGGGAGTACAAGGGTTGGGAATAGTGCAGAAATGGACACAAGTCCCTTTACACAAGAAAGGGTCCTGAAGGAACTGGAAGGAATTAGAGTTGATAAAGCAATGGGGCGAGATGAGGAGCACCCCAGGGTCCTAAAAGAACTAAGAGAGGTTTTGGCTGAACCTCTGGCAATCCTGTTTAGCCAATCACTGGAAACAGGAGGTACATAAAGACTGGGGACAGTGGATGTAGTCCCTTATACAAAAGTGGGAAAAAGAGGCGAGGGAACTACAGACCAGTCAGTCTTACCTTGGTAGTGGAGAAGATCATGGAAGCACTACTGAAGGAGAGATTGGTGGAACATCTGGTTTGCCAGTGGAGAACAGGACCCAAGGCAGCATGGTTTCACCAGGGGGAGGTCATGTCAGATCAACCTCATTGAATTTTTCAACTGGGTGACTAGGGAGGTGGATCAGGGGAGGGCAGTGGACATGGCCTATCTGGACTTTGGCAAGGCCTTTGACACTGTGCCACATAGCAGGATATTACACAAACTGGAGAATATGGGTGTGAGTAAGACAGTAGTGTGGTGGGTAGGTAACTGGCTGTGTGACAGGACACAGAGGGTGGTGGTAAATGGCTGTCAGTCCACAGAAGGAAGAGTGACCAGTTGGGTACCACAGGGATCAGTGCTGGGACTGGCCCTATTCAACATCTTCATCAGTGACATTGCACAGAACCTAGAAGTCAGAATTTCCCTGTTTGCTGATGACACAAAGCTCTGCAACAGAGTAGACACACCAGAGGGTGTAGACAGAATGAGAAGGGACCTGCAGAAACTTGAAGAATGGTCAGGGGTATGGCAGCTGAAATTCAATGCAAAGAAGTGCAAGATAATGCAAATGGGGCACAAAAACCTTGGCACAATATATCAGTTGGGGTGAGGATCTAGCATGCAACAAGCAGGAAAGGGATCTTGGGGTTATCATCTCTGAAGACCTCAAGGTAGGAAACAGTGCGACAAGGCAGCAGGTAAAGCAAATAGGATGCTGGGATGCAGTGGCAGGGGCATCACCAGCAGGAAAAGGGAGTTCATAATTCCACTATACAAGACACTAGTGAGGTCCCATCTGGAGTACAGTGTACAGTTCTGGAGACCTTACCTACATAAGGACATAGGGTAAAGAAGGTTCAGAGGAGGGCAAAAAAGATGGTAAATGGATTGCATCACAAGTCCTATGAGAACAGGTTGAATGACTTGAATATGTACTCCCTGAAGGAGAGGAAGGAGAGAAGGGATATGATAGAGACATACAAGTATCTTACAGGAGAAACAGGGTGCAGGAATACACTATTTTTACGTGAAAAAGATGTTCCAGGACTAGAGGGCATGGGATGAAGTTGGAGGGAGGACAATTCAGAGTTAACGTGAGGAAGAATTTCTTCACAGAACAGGTGGTGGACAAGTGGAACACCCTGCCAGAGGAAGAGGTGGGGGCTGAAACAATCACAGGATTTAAGAATGCATGGTATAGACATAAAGGAATTCTGGAGATCAGGGTAAGGCAACAGACTTCTAGGAAAGCGTAAGATTAACTTACAAGCACAAATGGGCGAATGGGTGGGCCGTGAGGCCCTTATCTGCTGACACTGTCTTGCTATCTATGTATCTATGTATCTATGTATGTCAGTGTGTCCCCTGCCATTTCAAATTAAGTGAACTGCTTGCCACAAAGACATATCAACTGTTGTTTCTACTATTGGACCTGCATATTTTAAAGGACCTGTTGCTGTTGTGCTTGAAGTGTGCTTGAATAAGACTGTTTTAATTTATACTGTCAGCTGCTGCTGAAAGAATTACTAGGAGCCTGAAGTGTACTTGGAAAGACTACGTGTAACACTTTCTATGAGCCCTCATTAATAAAGTTAGAGCTCCCTCTGCTTCACATGCTCCCCAGCTACTTGTGTTGCCGTAGCAACTGTACACTGATGCCGCACATGTTGCGCCTTTACAACTGCATCCTCTTCCTCCGATTGGTGGTGGCAGCCCAATTTTCTGGGTGTTAGGGATTTAAAGTTAGCTGCAAGTAAGATGTGGCAGCGTCTGATGACTTGTGCAGCAAAGTACAGCAAAGTTTAGGAGTCTGAGGGAGTCCAAGGGAGCCAAGGAGCTAGAGCGAAAGGCTCTGTAGAAATCAGCAACATTGTTAAATTGTGTTGTAAAAATGGCTTCCACTAGAAATATTTTTAGGGTAAATGTCATTGTTATATTATGTAGTTTTAATTATATTAGTTTGCATGTTGTGATGTCTGAGGAAGGGGGGCATTTACATTGTTGGATTATGCGATGTCAAATTTAATAGGGGCGGTTGTTTACGAATAGACCCAATGATTATGATATACTATGAAAGGAATGCAGTTATCCAGTGTGGTGTTTATTTCATTCCAACATCTAACTCTTTAGTCTTGAGGGGGGTGGGGAAAGTGGGGTTAGTTTCCAGAGTATTAGTTTGGGGATACCTATTGGTATTAGCAGGAAATATTAAGCTGAACCTGGGACCTTGGAATGCTCGCTGCTTAGACATGTTTGGTAATACACCTTGGCATGCTTCTCATGGTTTAAAATTTAAGCATTTAAATGTTGGAAGTTTGCTTCCAAAAGTGGCTGAAGTGCAACGTCTTTCCCTATCCTATAATCCAGATTTAATTGTTTTATCAGAGACCTGACTTTAACCAGCTATTTCTGATAATTTGTGTAAAATTCCTGGATATGAAATTTTAAGAGCAGAAAGGCCAGGTAAAAAGAACGGTGGGGGAGTTGCTGTATATTATAAAGAGGCCCTTGAGATGGTTATTTTGAGCAGTCGCAATGATAGCGATAGCTTAAATGATTGATTGTTTATCGAAATTGCTCTGGGTGGTAGAAAACTTCTAAATATTGGGTGCCTTTATAACCCCCCATGTGGTTTGGATGGTCTAAGGGTAGTCTTGGAAAAGAATTCTGGTACTTATTCAGATACCGATTTTGTTTTGTTAGTAGATGTGAATTTGAGCTGGTTGGATTTGGATGATCTTGGCTTGAAACCTTATTACAATCCCATAATTTGGTGCAATTAATTTCTGATTCAACAAAATTAAATCTATGAACTGGAAAGCATTCTATTATAGATTGGGTTATCACAAATCAAGTTCAAATGTTGCCTTCTGCTGCTGTGTTGTTTGATTCCACCAGTGATCGTCAGGCTATTTATTGTGTGTTAAATTTAAAATGACCTAAAATCCCCTCAGGCTTTATTAAGTATCATAATTTTAGGAAAACAGATTTCACAGTTCTCCAGTTACAACTATTACACATAGACTGGTTTTATTTAGAGTCCATTCCAGATCCAGATTATGTATTTGATTATTTTTTGTAGCCAGGTGACTCCTATTCAAGATAATTGCTTTCCTCTACGTAAGGTGGAATCTATAATAGATGTTTTTCTTCTGACCTTAGAGACTGGATTACAGCAAGAGATTTAGCTTGGGTAAAATATAAGCAATCCCCTCAAGTGGCCTATTAGATAGGTATCGTTATTTACAAAATAAGGTGAGTTCATTGATTAGGGATGCAAACAACAAGTATAAAGAACAATTTGATGGTAATTTGTTAGATCCTAAGTTGTTTTGGGATTCAGTTAATCAATTAATTTCTCCTAAAGAAAACCATACCATTCAGAAATGGAATACTCCAAGTGGGATTGTCATTATAGGGGAAAGGGGACATTGTTTAACCAGGAAAGGCACACTAAGCTGAAGCTTGTTTCCAGGTGCGACCTGGGAGCACAAGAAAGTTAAGTGACTTGCTCAGGGTCACACAGTATGCAAGCGGGGGCTGTGGGATTCAAACCCAGGTCTCCAGGTTTGCAGCTCAGAGCCTTAAACCACTACGCTATACTGCCTCCTTCCCTGTTAATATTGCTAATTTGCTGGGTATGGAGTTTTCTGACTTATCTAGCTATAGGTCTGGTGTTTTAAAACAATCAGTCGGCACTCCAAACTTGAAATCTGCGTATAGCAATAAGCCTACTTTTTATTTTCATAAGGTAACTAGGAACATTGTATTTAAATTGCTTTCCACTATTCCCAACAGATATAGTGATTGTGGTGGGGCTCCGGATGGGCAGTTTTTAAGATAAATTTTTCCCTCAATCGTGTATCCTTTGTGTTCTATTTTCAATTTGTGTTTAATTACCAGTTGTTTTCCATCATCTTGAAAGTGTGCTAGGGTGGCCCAAGTACCTAAGAAATCTAGAGCAGAATCAATTGATGATTTCAGAACAATCTCTATCCTGAATCCGATAAGTAAGATCCTGGAAAATATAGTTGTAAACCAAATTTCTGTTTTTCTTGAGTCCTATAACATTCTGTGTCCACAGCAAAATGGTTTTCAAAAGAACCATGGAACCGAGACAGCTTTGGTTGGGTTCACGAATGCCACCCTTAGGGGCTTTGATGAAGGTCTCATGATGGGGCTGTGTTCGTGGACCTGATCAAGGCTTTGATCTTATTGATCATTCCTTGTTATGCTCCAGACTGGCTGACTTAGGTTTTCTAATAATGTGACTTCATGGTTTCAAGACTACTTATTAAACAGGACTCGGTTTGTTAAACTTGGAACTGAAGTTTCTCCCACTTATCTATGTGACTTAGGGTGCCACATGGCTCAGTTTGGCCTGTTGTTGTTTTCTCTTTTGTGAATCAATTGCTTTTGATTTGTCATTCCTGTAGTAGTTTGCTGTATGCCGACAATTTAAATTTTTTTTTAGGCCAAAAGTGTTACAGATATCTCTTACCTTGGTACAGGAATGTACTGTCCTTTGTAACTGGCTTATAGCCAACTCATTAATTTTAAATAAAAAAGGTTATGCTGTTTGGACCCCCTTTTTGTTGAAAGATAATTCTAGCTTAACCATTTTTTGATAAGGGATCTGTGTTGATCAAGTTTATGAATTAAAATACATTGGAGTTCTGTTAGATCAAAGTTTAACTTTCTTCCCTCAGGTTATGGCTGTCTGTAGATTATTAAATTATAAATTGTGTATTCTTTATAAACTTAAGAAGAATTTTTCAGTGGAAACAAGAAGAGTTATTGCAACAAGGAATCTTGCTGCCCACTTTGACTACTGTGCTGGTTTGTATTTTAACTTAGCTGTAAAGAAAACAAGGCCCTTTCTAATACATACAATAACATTTGTCGGTTCATTTCTGGTCTCTCATCTTGAACCCATCATTGTCTGTTGTACTTTAAATTAGAATGGTTTTCGTTCAATGCAAGGTTGGGTTATTTTTTTGGATGTTTAATCTAAAAATATATGTTTCCTACGAGTTTATATCCACTAAGCAATTTGGTTCTAATTAGAGATACTTATGAATTTGCTATATTTTAAAGGTACCTTATTGCAATCTATTCCCTATGAATCTAAATTAGGTTTTTGTTCATTTTCATCAGCTGCAACCTTTTTTTGGAAGTCTCTACAGAAATATTAGATCTATCCCTTCTCTACAATGTTTTAAAAGAATTTTGAAAATTTATTTAAATGATTTGGATGTTTGTAAATGCTTTGTTTAGCTGTGGTTTGTCTAGTCTTATGTATTTGTATGTATTTTGTAACTTTTTGTACTTTTATGTTTGGCTTGAACCTGAAAAGGGACTTGTTCCAGTTGTTCTTACCTGGTGAACAAAATAAAAATAAATAAATAAATCCCTTTGGTGGGTACCACGCCATGGTGTAGATATCGCCAGGATCCTTCTTTGGGGCCCAAATGACTGTAAACAGTAGAAACAATTAAACATCAGGCCTGAACACAGTTTCCTGGCAAAGTCCTGCCCAAGACCTAACCCCCAATGTTATTCTAGCTAGCTTTTAATTAAGGCTCCCCAAAGCCACGGCTAGGGGACTCACAGTTCGGCAGTTCAATGGGGGCTGCAAATTGGCTTTCACTGTACCAAGGAGGTATCAGGTTGATGGTGAACCACAACAGCAAGGAGCAATGTGAAGAGTCGAAGGATGCTGATCTTCACCTGTCTGGCCTTGCCAGCTTCACCTCTGAAGTCTTTGTGGACAATGTTCACCAGGCCAGCCTCTCACTGCATTCTTCCACTGGTCTTCTTCTCCTCCTTCTTCAGTCTAGTGACAGGGCAGATGTGGTCCCCTAGACACCTCTGTTGCACACCCTTTTTAAGCACAGTTAGCAGCTAGGCTCTTGCACAGTTTCTAACCACAGTGCTCTCCTTTGATTCTCTACTCACAACAGTGGCTGGGCTCTCACACAGTTTCTAGCCTCAGCACACTTGGTATCTCTGCTTGCAGCAGACACAGTTTCCAAACTTGCCCCACTGAGGGGGGGGGTGACACAGTGGCTCAATCTCTGATGTAACGCTGCAGCACTTTAAACTTAAGACCACACACTTTCAGGTTCTGCTCCCACACTGTGGCTTCAGTACTCTATCCTCCTCTGGCTGCTCTCTCTGAGAGTATCTCTCTCTCTTTCTCTCTCTCTCCTCCAAGCTGTTACAGTCTCTTTCTCTTACAGCTCACTCCCACTTTCCTAATCTGTTGCAGATGGCTTTTCAGGCACTCTGCCTCTCTGTTAAACCTGAGACCGAACAGGCCTGTTGATTCTGAGTACAGGCTTAGGGCTGGGTAGTCCCTCTCCTGTCTCCCCTGCACTCCTTACTCTCAGCAGACTCAAAACCAAATAACCCTTTGGCATGCAAAACAGTCCCTTTTATCCCTTTTCAAAGATCCCCCTCTGATTGGCTGCTGCAGTACCAGGCAAATTCAATGCCCTTTTACACTTTCCCAGCATACCCCATTCTTGCTCAGTCCATCAGAGCTGCCATTTGTGCAGTCCAAACAGTCCTGGCATTATTTTCATTATTTTTGCCCTTAGCAGGACGAAATCACTTTTCCCAGTGCCTGAAGGCACTCCAACTTCAGTTCCCCAATCCCTGGCTCTGTTGCCTGCCCTGGAGCCAGGGATATATTAAAAGGGATGTGGACAAAAGTACACATAGGAGCCGTGACTTCTTTAAATTTCTTGTGCCTGGTGGCTGTGCATGAGTGGCAATGCACAGGCCACCATTTGTTATTTACATTGTGGCCAGTTCAGCTCTTTGCCCTTCGGTCTGACTAGAAGATTCCCTACATGCCCAGTGGTGCTGAAATGCAAACCAGACCTCTGACCCTCTTGGAACATGGCCTGAGGAACTTGAGAATCAGTGGCCACAGCCATGGGAGCACCAGCAGGGCACCTGGGTCCAGAGCCCACAGGACCACTTACAGATGCTGCAGAGGGCAGAGGGCCGTAGCTCAGACAGGTAAGCCCAATTGGGGCTCTTACATATATACTGTATATATATTCTGCATATATTCTACTCATACTTCTCATGACTTGCCTCAGCAATCAGTTTGCATCATGCTCCTTTGGTACCACCCCCCTCCCCTCCCCAACTCATAGTCCTATGAGGTTTCCTACTGTCACTACTAATGCAGGCTGCCTGGCCATGCCCCTCACACCCCACCATTTACTCTAGCATGTCTCCTCTGCTCAGCCTCCTCTCACCCCACCATTTCTCCTTATACCTTATCGCCCTTCTTGCCCCACCTTTCACCTCCACCACAGTACATACCTCTCTCTCATACCTCCTTTCTTCACCTCACTGCCAGCTATCCCCGTCCCTCTGAACTACTGACAAGGCACTCTGTGGCTGCTTATCCCCCACCCTCATAAAGTGTTTTTCTTGTTATTTTAACTTGTACCTATGTTTTGAGTTATTCTGTAAGTTCTGAATCCAGGCTGTATCGTTCATTGTAATGTAACTTTGCTTTCTCCTATTGTACTTTGTTTTGCAACTATGACATGGAACCTTTGCAAAACAGCTTGCACTCAAAGGTCTTTTCTGAATCACTAAATAAATAAATAAATAAAATAAACATACTATATCTTGCAAGCAAGCAAACAAGATACACATTTTACTCACAGCAGAAGTTAGACACACACACAGTGGACCAGGAGCTCCAGAAGGTACTTCTTGAAATTTCTATCACAAAGTTTATTTGTACAGTAAAAAAAAATTGTAAAACTAAAGCCAAAATTTGCAATAGTAAAAAAACAGACCTCCCCACAGGACTGACATTTCGCACTGTTCTTGAGAAAGCACGAGAACAACATGTGGGGAGGTATGTTTTTTACTATTTCTACTTTTGGCTTTGGTTTTACAACATTTTGTACAAATGAACATTATGGTAGAGAATCTAAGACTTGTCTTCTGGAGTTCCTGATCTGGGGGTGGGGGGTTGTGTGTGTGTGTGTCTGTGTGTGTGTGTGTATGTGTGTATGTGTGCCTAACTTTTACCCTGAGCACTGTTTACATTTTCGTTGTCAGCACCACTACATTTTGGAGCTGTGTGAGACGGCAGCAATGAGGACTGAGGGGATACTGGGATGCATAGGGAGAGGCATCACCAGTAGAAAACAGGAGGTTGTTATCCCTCTGTACAGACAGCTGGTGAGACCCCATCTGGAGTACTACATGCAGCTCTGGAGACCCAGTCTCCACAAAGACATAGACAGGATGGAAGCTGTCCAGAGGAGGGCAACTAAAATGGTGCAGGGTCTGCACCGGAAGACATATGAAGAAAGACTTAAGGAGCTTAATATGTATAGCCTCGAGGAAAGGAGGAGAGGGGACATGATAGAAACTTTCAAGTACCTCAAGGGAATCAACAAAGTCCAAGAGGGTAGCATCTTTCAAAAAAAGAGGTGTGCAAGAACAAGGGGGCACAATTTGAAGATGGGGGGCAGCTCAGAGGTAATTTAAGGAAGTATTTTTTCACAGAGAGGGTTGTGGATGCATGGAACGGCCTTCTGGAGGAGGTTGTGGAGTCAAAAACAGTGGTGGAATTCAAGCATGCATGGGACAGTCATAAGGCAATTCTTGAAGGTGGGGATAGGAAGAAGTAGGCTGCTGGTTAACTAGGATCTGCAGCTTATCCATTAGGTAGGGAAATGGGCAGACTGGGTGGGCCAAGTGGTCCTTATCTGCCATCAAATTCTATGTTTCTATGTTTCTATGTCTTCTTTGCTTGTATACATATTTTACTATAAGATATATAGAAATGATGCGTTCAACATATTGTATATTTACACAATATAGTCTATATATATTATAAAGATATAAGTAATATATATTCCAGTCATCTTTATAAACTATCAAATGTATTTATTTGCTATGTAAAACATATATTAAAATGTATTATTAGTATTATTGTGGCACAGTAGCACCACTATATTTAGAGTGGAACAGGGCTTTCTATGTTAAACCACAAATTTTGCACTTTAATAACTTCACAACATACTAACATACTAAAATGCCAGCAGAATAGGCCTAACGGTCTTTCGTGTCTGCTCGTTTGGTCAGCCCCCCCACCCTTGGTGCTGCTGACCTTGCTGTCCCCCTCGCCTTCTCTGGCTTCTCCCTTCCCAGTTCCGGATATTCTTGCTGCATTGGATTTTGCTTCCAGAACCCTTCCCCTGTACCTGTCCCACCCCCTCTTGAACCCCTCCACTGTCTCCACCTCCACCAGCCCCCTAGGCAGTGCATTCCATGGCTCCACCACCCTCTCAGTGAAGTAGCACCTCCTCCTTTCTCCCCTGAATCTTCCCCCCTCCAGCTTCCAGCCATGCCCTCTGTTCAACAGATTTGCCCAAAAGTTTTCAAGCATGGTCTCATGGAATAAATCATTGTGTCTAGTTTTGTTCTGGTCAGATGTGCAGACTCTGAGCTGCAGATAGCCACAAAATGCCAAAAATCCCCCTTTTTTTTTTTTTTTTTTTTTTGCTGTTTTTCTGCCATCGCGTAGCGCCCATATGGTTTGGAATTTTGGTCTGAAATTTCCAGGGTAGAAAGGACTTGCCTCACAAGGACTTCTTTTGGTGGTTTGGTGAAAAAATATGAATTTGGGAGGCAGTATAGCGCAGTGGTTTAAGTCTTTAAGCTGCAAATCTGGTGACGTCCAACAAACCCAACCTGGGTTTGAATTCCACAGCTTCCACTTGCATACTGGGTGACCCTGAGCAAGTCACATAACTTCCTGTGCTCCCAGGTTGCCCCAGTAAAAACACTTTCAGCTTAGTGTGCTACTCCTGGTTAAACAAAAATAAAAAATCTGTTCCAAAATTATTGAGTTTTAAAATCTCGGGTTCTGAGCATGCACAGTCCACTTAAAAAATAGCTGTATGAAGTTTTCATATGGGGAATCTTTTTCATGAGGTTTTTCATATGCTACCATCGTATTTTCCTTTTTTTCCCTAAGAAACATAACACTGAAAAGCCACAAAAATGGCACAGTACAGAGAACCCAACACATGTGTGTTGGTCATAAGGAACCTGTTAGCTGGATTCAGCACTTAGCGTAACTGTTGGAGAAATGCCCTTGAAATGTTCATTTTTTTAAGATTATAAATAATGACTCATGATATGAAAAAAGAATCTTTGCATATCACAAGTCACGAAAAAACATTTAGAATCTTGAAAAAGACAACTGTTTAAGGGCATTTCTACAACACCTAAGTTCTGAATCTAGCTAACAGGTCTCCCACTGCTATGCCATCTTTTGTGCTTATTCTAATCTTGCCCTGGTGTCTAGCGGCATCCCCCCTCTACAAGTGCCACCCCATAATAATTTTATTTTTCCTGGTGTCTAGTGGCAACCCCCACCTTTTGATCGTAGTCCCCATAATTTTTGTTTATCCCTGGTGTCTATTGGCACACCTCTCCCTCTGATCACATTCCCATAATGTTGTTTCCTTTTCCCTGGTGTCTAGTGGCACCCCCTCCCTCAGTTCCCTGTCCTGTTATTTTTTAATGTGTACCTGATGTCTAGTGACACCCCCCAAAGTCCCATAGTGGTCCCCATAGCTACCTTTAGTTTCCCTGGTGTCTAGTGCCCCCCAACCCTGTTTGCTTGCTGAAATAAAGAAAACGGTCCCTCTATGTTTTGTTCTGTAAATAAAAAGCCCATCATCAATCGCACCCTGCCCCCACCCAGACCTCCAACTCAGCACCCACCCCCCAGACCCCACCCCACTCACCCTTACTCAGCTGAACAAGTCCTAGGGTGAAGATCCAATTTGCTGCAGGAGACATGTCTGCTGCTGGAACCGCCAGCTGCAATATGACAAAGTAAGTAAGTGTGGTTCAATGTATTTCAATCGATTTTCATCTTTGGTGCCTAACTTTGCATTTTGCATATTTTCACACCAAATTTTCATCATACCCTTTTTGAGACCCCACCTCATGAACAATGTTGGTGGCATTTCGTAAATCCTGCCATAAAGGTGATTTTTGCAGTTGCTTGGTGAAAACACCTTTCGAGCAAGATTTGAAAATTCTTACCATACTTGTTCAGGAGGTGGGGTCATATGAAGGGTATGTTGAAAATATGGGGTCAAAATATGCTAAAATGGCAAAGTTATGCACATTCATTGAAAATTACATAAGCGCCCTCATAACTTTCATTATTTTCAATATTTTCACCCCAAATTTTCAACATACTGTAGCCATTTTCTCACACCACCTCATAAATGTGACAACTGTCATTTTTTAAATCTGGGCCAAAATGTCTTTTCATGCTGTGGTGCGGAATGATGCTGCGGTGGCACAGAATGACATTTTGACAGGGATTTGATCGTTTGTAGTACCAGATTTATGAGGTGGGGTAATAAGAAGGCTATGCTGACAATTTGGTTGGTGTTGTCCTACAAATGGAACATAACATAAAAATACTGTGGCCCAGATATTCAAAGGGTTGTGCATGGTGCAACAGTGTTGCGCCATGTGCAGCCACTGTTGCCGGCTTCTGCGCCAATATTAAATAGAGATTCGCTGGCACAAATCCCGATCGCCAGAACACATCCGTAATGTATGCAGGTGCAGGTGGGAGGCATGCCCAGCATACTCTACGCAGCCCGATATTCAGCCGGGATGTGCTGAGCCGGCATATGCAACCCTTGTGCCGCACAAAGTTGATCAAAAAAGGAGAAGTGTCGCCACCACAGGTGAGCTGCCGTATTGCAGGGCGCAACACGGCAGCTGCCACCGTGGGTGGCCACCTGAGCTCCGGCTGCACCTCCGTGGTGGTGCCCCCCCATGCCCGGATCACTGGCATTGGTGTCTAAGATTATAAACTGATATCCCTGGTGGTCCAGTGGACTGCTGTCTGCCCGATCGCGAGTTGATGTAAAAAATAAATGAAAACCCAAATATGCCTGGTAGTCCAGTGGACTGCTGTCTGCCTGATCATGAGCGGATGTAATAAATAAGAGAATCATATATCCCTGGTGGTCCAGTGGACCGATGTCTGCCCGATCACGGGCTTAAGTAAAAGAGCACTTACTCCCATATCCCTGGTGGTCAGTGGACGATGTCTGCCCGATCGCGGGCTTAAGTAAAGATTACTGACTCCCATTTCCCTGGTGGTCCAATGGACCCCTCCCCACCACCCACTGATCCCACTGCCCTGCTCCCCAGTCAGCGGGGGTGGCAGCCCCACCGCCTGCTGCCCTCGCCTCCTGACTGACACTGTCAGTAGGGCTGTATGCCCATTGGTCACAGGCGTGAGCCAATGGGCGTGCAACCATACCATACTACACATTCCAGATATGTGAATATGTAATGCGGTATGGACTACGCCCGTTGGCTTCGCTGGAACCATGGGCATACAGCTCCATTGATGGTGTCGGTCGACGGGCAGTGGGGCGCAGGCGGTGGATGCTGCCGCCCGCCGCTGACTGGGGAGCGGGCGTGGTGATCAGTAGGTGGGTGGGGAGGGGGTCCACTGGACCACCAGGATATGGGAGCTGTAATCTTTACTTAAGTCCTCGACTGGCAGACATCGTCC
Organism: Neoceratodus forsteri; assembly: GCA_016271365.2. Lineage (NCBI taxonomy): Eukaryota > Metazoa > Chordata > Ceratodontiformes > Ceratodontidae > Neoceratodus > Neoceratodus forsteri. The sequence continues at coordinate 1,101,055,752 of CM028134.1, read as the reverse complement.
ACTGGACCACCAGGATATAGGAGTTTATTTATTTTTACATCAGCTCACAATTGGCAGACAGCGGTCCACTGGACCACCAGGGATATTGGGGTTTTCTATTTATATTACTAATGCCCGCGATCGGGCTGTGGGGGCACATTGCCGCGCTGCAGGGGGCGTCGGTCCCCGATGGCTGCTGCCTGGCAGGGCGCCAGGCGCAAGTCATCAGGGATCGGCGCACCTGTATGCAAATGGGGCCATAATGACATGCAAATGGTCCCATTTGCGCCTTGCATACATTATGGCCCCATTTGAATTTCAACTTTTGAATATCGCTTGATTTATTGCGCCTAGCGCAATGGAACTTACTCAGCACATCCCCATGCTCCCTCTGGCCACTGGCACTGATGCAGTGCCACTGCACACATGCGCACTGCAGGTGGCCAGGTGAGATATTCAATGATGCTGAGCCATGGCGCGGCTCATTGAATATCGCCCGATCCACCTGCTTGGCCAAGTTGAGCCTGCGCCCGAGCACACCACACAGCCTGGCGCGGTTTGAATATCTGGGCCGCTGTCTGTAAGTATGAAATATTTTTCATGTAACATTTTACCTGTCGGGGCTCTGGGGCAGGCAAGTTGTTGTCCTCACTCAGAGAACCTCTTTCTGCCCAGTTCTCAGGGCTTCATTCAGTCTCCCCTGGTGCCCCATTTTTTTGTTTTTCTTCCTCATTATCCTGGGACACCAGAACATGATTGTGCAAGCACATGGAGGTGGACATGAGCTCTGTGGCTCTGATTATGGCCCCTCCTCCCACCTGGCCTAATACCTGGCTCCCTTTTCAGCTTGCCGCTGCCATCTAGCCTCCACCTGGTGGCAGCCAAGAGTCAGGGAATCCCACGTCCCTCCCTGGGAGAGGAGAGCTGCCTTGCAGCCACTCAATCTAGCTCCTTGTTCTCCCCCCAGCCAACCCCCAGCTACTCAGGGTCATTCCTGAACCCAGGTCACCAGTGTGGGAGGAGTTCAGGTATGCAGCACTTCAGCCCTCCATGTCACTGGGCTGGCCATAGCATAAAGTTTTAACAGCTTTGTGCTTGAGATTGTCAAAAAAAGGAGACTGTGGCCAGCCCTTGGTGCAGTGGTAGCACGATGCCGGCAACCTACATTCAAGAATGAGCGGGTCATCGGGGTGGCCTGGTGAAGGAAGATCTAGCATCCTAGAGGAGTCTCTCCTCCTCCAGGGAGGGAGGGTTGCCAGCTCCGCTGCTCTACTGTCACCTGGGTGACCAAAGGTGGCAGTGCAGTTGGAGTGACGTAGCGGGGGGGGGATGAAGGCTGGTGCTGTGCTAAGCACAGTCTGCATGTGGGTGCATCCACACTCAAGCCACCTGCATTCCAAGGGATGGGACCAGAAAAACGGAAAAGCCTTGGCAAGACAGGATAAATACTGGCTCCCCACAGGCCCTGCACTAACAATGTGACTTTCTTATGATCTTTGACCTGGTCCATGCAGCAGGAGGTCTAGTCTGCTACCCCTTGCCAAAAGGGTGCAACAAGTGGAGAACAGAGTTGGAATGTAAGCCCACAAGAAACCAGGTGACAGGGCCAGGGGAGCTGGTGTGAAGGAGAGTCTGACCAGTGAATGGTGCAAAAAAGGGAGACCAGATTTTCTCAAAAGATTCTAGACTGTCTGCAATAAGATAACTGATTATTTCATTGCTAGCTACATAAATCATTTGATTATACCAGTCCTGAAGTAAGGGGGGAAGATTAGAGTTATTCCAATTTCTTAGTAAAATTATCTTAAACCCTAGGGCTGCAGATGAGACTGACAGCTTTTGTGATCTACTCAGTCTGGAATCATTATTGTAAATTCCTAGAATGACAATTGAGGGAGAGAAAGGGGTACTCCTGTCACTTCTCCACAGATTTCTCTGGCCTTGGCCCACAGAGGAGACACCTTAGAACATGACCATAACAAACGTACAAGGTCTGCAGCATCCTTTTGATCTCTCCAACACTTACTTTCCTAATAAAACCCATCTTGTATAGTCTTTGTGGAGACAAGTAGAAGTGATGTAGAATTTTTAAATTTGACTAGCTTACCTTGAATTTCCCTCTCAATATGGCATTGTCTTAGAATTATCTTGTGGAATACAAGGGAGCTGAAAAGTCCCATAAAAAGATGGAAGGTATTAGAAACTTAGAATTTTCTGGTAGATAAGGAATGCTTGACCCACCTAGTCTGTCCATTATTCCCTGCCTATAGTATCACCACAGATCCTACTTGATATTCAGCCCATTCACCCACCTTTCCTTTCCACAAGAGTCCCTTATACCTATCATATGCATTCTTGAAATATGCCACTGTTTTCAGTCCCACCACTTCAGCTAGAAGACTGTTCCAAGAATTCACCACTCTTTCGGTGAAGAAGTACTTCTTCATGTCTCTCCTGAATATACACCCCTCCAGCTGCATAACATGTCCCCTTGTTCTCGAGCACCTTTTCTTCTGAAACATACTTCCCTCCTGTACCTTATTTACCCTGTGAGGTATTTAAAGGTCTCTATCATATCTCCCTCTCCCTCCTCTCTCTCTCCAAGGTGTACATATTGAGATCCTTTACTCTCTCCTCATAGGGCTTCTGATGCAGAAGTGATCCAAGGTAGGGACTGTAATACATGCAGTGCTGGTCAGTGTACACAGGTAAGGCACTGGCCCAATGCAGGATGTCTGTGGCACTCGCTGGGAGCAGACAAAGCTCAGATGAGACCTTGCAAGTCAGTACAAAAATTTGACTTTATTGAAGAGAATTCACAAAAGTCCGAGCTTACAAGAAATACTGGTACTGGCTACTACTTACCACATACCCTTTTTTTGTGCTTTGACTCTGACGAGTCTTCTTCAGGGGCATGTCTTGTGGGAGAACACATAATCATTTTAAACATGTAGCTCATAAATATTCATAAGCTAATCAATTAGTGTTCATTTTAGAAAATAAGTGCAGTGTTAAAAACAGTAGTAAATGTCACAATAAATGAAAGATAGGTTTCTTTAACACTTCGCATAATGGCTATCAGAAACATAAGCTGCAATAAATTTTGCAGCATTCATACAACTGGGACTTGAACCCAGGCCACCTGGAATACCATCCCTGTTGCCCGGCCAGCTGCACCACAAGGCAACTAGAAACTAGGATGTCCCAAGGCACCTTGCTCTCTCTCTAATGCACTCACATTTTAAATTAATAATGCCAGAATAAAGAAACCATACTTGTATTTGATATGATATAGGAGAGCTTACTTAAAAATAGAAGAAAGAACTGTCTGGTAAGTTATTGCAATTACCCCAAAGCCTTGCAAATGTCTCTAAGTCCACTTTGAAGTTACTTGTTGGGGAGTCCACATGATAACTAGTCCCATGCAACAGCAATAAAAAGATTGAGCCTAGAAGAGAGGAAAGAGAGACAAATAGTAAATCTCGACCACACTGTGTTGTACATACCAGTTAGGAAACACTCAACATTGAAAAAACTCTCTCTACATAGCTAATTAAGTCACTCAGTATGAATAAACTAATCACAGAAGCACATTATATGTACATGAATCAGTTCTATAGAAAAGGTTTGAGATCCCATTGTTCATTTAATCCCATAGGTTTCCAACTTTTCAACCTATAAATCCAGCCACTGTCCTCTCAAAGGAGCAAGTTAAATCTGTCTCCACCTTTTTGGTGTGGAATCCATTTAAGACCCACAAATCTCAAATTATCAAGTTCAGAGTTAGGCTTTTCAAAGAAATGCTGGCCACTGGGGTGTCATGTTTAATATTATAGAGCAGACGCGCTCTTGTATCCTTGCTTTATGTGGATGGATTGTTCACCCTACATAAACCCTGTTGCAAGTGCACCATAAAACACATACAACAAAAGAAGTGTCACATGTGATCAGTTCTCTTATTCTCAGCTTTGATGTTAACATCCCCTGGATGCTAAAACACATTTCCATTCTGAGCAAATCTACAGATGTTACATCTAGAGCATTTGTAGAAACCCTTTGGTCTCCACGGCAGCAAGTTGAGAACCCTCGGGGCATAATCTCCTGTAACAACCTTCTATAGACTAACCTGTCATGCAGGTTATTACCTCTACTAAATGTTACCCTAGGAGTGGGGCCTTACGGCAATGCTGACTTTAGTATCACTAAGAAGCATAGGACAATTATGGAATATTATATTGTCTATTCTGCCAACATAGTTGTTCTCTTCTGTAACAAATGTACTACGCCCAAACTCCATCTGCCTGTTTCTTTTAAATGGACTTTTGTGTCTCAATAAATCTTGTCTGTAGCATTCCTAGTCTTATCTTTGGATTTAGTAAGTCAGTTTGTGTCATAACCCTTTACTTTACAGCAAAATTCCAATTCCTCTGCTTCCATCTCAAATGCTTCAAGTGCTGCAGTTCCTGCACAGATGCAGGAACTGTCTGCTTGGTGTTGAATTTTTAGTGTACGTGATGGGCACTTCTATCATTCAGTACAGAATATGAGGCAGTTTGTTTCCTAAAACATGTCGTCTGGATTTTACCTCTTATAATGTTGCTGGATAGGGTCACATCAATAAAATTTAAGGCATTCCAGCTGACCCGCCGGTGCAGTGGTAGCACTACCACTCGCAACGTTGATGACCCAGATTCAGGAATGAGCTTAGGCAGTTAGAGAGCAGGCAGGGGGAGGAGGCCTGAGCATCCTACGGACTGCTCTCTGCTCCTGGGGAGGGTGGGAAGCCACCGGTGATTGGGTGATCATGTGTGGCAGCTAGGGGTTCAGCTGCTGGAACTGTATCTATTGGGAGGCATGTCATACATTTGGCATTCCACCATAATGTCATTGTACAACACACTTCCCAGGGAGAAAACTGCAGAAAACCAGAGGGTCCATCTCTGCAGGACAATGTCCGCCACATGTAGTGAACTCCACACCACCAGTTGGGCTCCACTCCCATGATACTGACCAGTCTCTGTCAGGATGGGCCACCCCAGGCAGCCCCGGTGTTGGGGGTAGGCTGGGTGTTTGGTAGTAGTGTCAGTCCCTAGGGCGGAGGTGTGGATGGAGTGATTAGACAGATGGCAGGCAGACGACAGCCCAGCAAAAAAAAATGAAGGCTTTTCTTACTGGCAGTGTTGTAAATTTCAGCTTCAGATTATTTATATTAAAACAGTAAATGAAATTTGGTATATCTGATATATCACCCTCCCATATGCACACAGCATCATCAATGAACCTGTCCCTTATTTTGTGAGGGAAAGGATTTGTTTCATGATTAAATATGGTGGCCCACTTCCACAACTCCAGGAAAAGATTAGCATAACTGGGGGCCATAGCCGACCCCACTGCTGTCCCACATGTTTGTTAAGGAATACTGACCTTAAAACTCAAAGGCATTATGTGTCAAAATAAAGTCAAGTGAGGCTAACATGAATTCTGCTGGTGTTTCTGAATTGTTTGTGTATCCCCACTGCAATGGGGGTTCCTAAAAAGCTTGCTTGGGCTTACCTGCGACCATGCCACTCTGTCTCCTTTCTGCTCTTCCCGGGCATCTCCCAATTTCTGCCGGCAATATTTTGTGTCCCCCAGGTCTTGTTTCTGCCCCTGGTTCCTTGTCTTTCAGCCCAAGCAAAAATTCCAGTCCCTCAGAGTTGAAGAATTGCCACCATGATCTCCTGCTATGCTGTCTGCCCCCAGGGCAGTGGTAATCACGTAGGCGCGACCAGCGCCTTTCATCTTGAACCACGCTGTTTTGTGGTCACCTCAGGGAGTGTTCCATTGGTCCTGTGATCCCTCTCACCTAATTGGGACCCAGTGATCACAGACAGGCCTCTGAGGGGCCGCTCCCATTAAAATCAAGAGTTTGCAAGTGTGTTTGGTCGGGGGCTCATTAGCATATTCATGAGCTGAGCCCCCAGTCCTTTTAAATATTCATGTGTGCCTGTCTGTTCTCAGCTGTGGCAGAGAAAAAGGAAAGGAAATGTTTTTTATTAAATAGTAGCTACTGCTGGATGTGGGAAAAAGTGTATTAAGGGGGAAAAGTATTTAAATTAAAATACGTGCTTTACCCTGGCTGAACCAGAACTTTTATGAGGACTCAAAGTTTCAGCCTGTCTGCTGCTGCAAGGGAGCTTAAATATTGGCAGCAGCGACAGAAAAATGAGCAGAGTAACACCCTTCTTCAGTGCAGTGATAGCAAGTACATCCTCTGGACTAAAGAACTGTGGGGCATTGGGACAAATATCCTTTTATCCCTGGCTGCACCAAAACATTTATTCAGGACTGTGCTCATTCTGCTAAAAGGACAGTGGGTTAAGTAGCCATTGCAAGCAGTCACAGCCAATCGGAAAGCCAGGAAAACAAAGCCAGGACTTGTGGGACATTCACAAAAGCTCATGGGTAAACACCAGGTGCTCATGGGGACTTACAGGGACCTAATTCTAGGTGCCAAAACACCAGATCGACAGTGCATCGAGTAAGCTTCATGCATTACTCATTTCTGTGAATGACAGGTCCTCCGGCCAATCGGAGGCCAATCACCCCATCACTGCAGTCAACCAGGAGCCTTGGGAAAGCCCTATAAGAGACAGTGTCTGACAGCATTTAGCCAGATTGAGATCGAAGAAGAGTGAGCAGATTCCAGCCTGCTGGTAGCCCCCCACAGGGTGGGGCCAAGGCCCTACCATGCTTCTGGGCCTGGGCATTCCAGTTAAGCCCATCCATCCAGGAGGGTGTTTGTTGTTTTATTTAAATAAAAATAATTTAGTTAAGTTATAACTGCTAGCTTGGAGGTTGCCAATTTGTCCTCCAGGTACTAGCCCTCCCTCCAATGTCGGGGAAAGATGTGGATCGAAGACCAGATGGCATCATGCAGCGGTGAGAACGCTGACCTGAACCTCAGTTGTAAGAGGACTGAAGATGCCAGGATGCCTTCTATAGTGGATGACCACCTGTGGAGGACCTACGAGAGTACCCTTGTACCTCCCTGGTGCAAGGAAAAGTATGTTACAAGTTCACTTATGGGTCTGTCGCTCTTGTAGTTGTTCTGAGCTAAGGAAAAGAAATAAGTAATCTGGGGCTGACATGTCATTGTCACAAATGCACTCTGCAGGACAGGCCCTCTGCTCCCACAGTGCCAATCTTAGAGTGCAACAGTGTGAACAGACAACAGACAAGGTAACCCTCCTGTCTGCTTTGGGTCTGAATCACCTGTTAGCCTCAAGTTCTGGAGGTATTCGAACTGTGAACCTTATGCTAGCATACCCAATTAACAGGCTCGGATACATACACTCTTCGGGGGGATGAGGTACAATCCTTCACCCAGGGGCACCCAGCCAGGTTTTCCAAAATGTACCCTTAGAACTCTACATGAGACCTAGGTATTTCTTACCTTTTAAGCAAGCTCAGTAACACAATCAAGCCCTTATCAGCTGTCAGCCTTAAATACAGGTTCAGCAATCACATGTAAAATAACAAAGAGCACAGGCAGTATTTAAAAAATGTTGTTTACTAGAAAATGGTAAAACAAGTGAAATCAAATACAGAACAAATTATATCACAAATCTCACAGTCATCTAAATAAACAAGGGAAGTTACAGAATACAAACTCCTACCACAAACACTTACATCTTCTCTAAGTGTTACCTTTCTAAGTGCTTTCAAGTCAGAGAACTATCTCTCTCAGAGTCTAGAATCATATACCACACATCTCCCAGATACAGTGTTTCATTTTAACTCTATCTTTCCCACCCCTTTTGGTGAGTCAGCTAGCTCCTCCTTAGAGTTCATTCTAACATGATTTCTACAAGAAGGTATTTTAATTAGTGTGAACATCAGAAAAAGGCCATTTCTACATATGACAGTCTTTAATCAAACATTTCTCTTTGAGGTTTTACAACCCCATAATCTGTCACTAAAGTGTGAGAAAGCCATGGGAAATCAGCCAAATTATGTCCTTTCCTGGTGTCATAAAATTCATATTCAGGAACCAACATCAAAGCAGCAGCAGTTGATAAGGGGCCATAGATTATCCCTCTGGAAGGAAAACATTAGTTAAGTTTTTCCCTGGTCAGTTCAATGACATCCTCACTGACACCTTGAAGGTTAAAAGCCAAACTGCTTACTTCTGTGAGACAATTTCATACACAGACCATTGCTTTATAATAAAAATATTATACAATAACCATAAACAGATGGCAGAGCGTCACAATCCTCCCCACCTAGACTGAATTTGGGAGCTCTATCCCCTGCATGGTATGAGCTCCCTAAGTCAGTTCATGTCTCATATTGATGCAACAAGCCATCAGCATTTTTATTAGCTGCCCCTGCCCTGTGGGAGACTGTCATGTCATACCCTTGCAAGGCAAGACTCTATCTTAGTAGTCTACCATTCATTTTACCCATTTGTGCCTGCCAAACCAGGGGGTTGTGATCAGTTTGTACCTCAAAACACTGCCTGTATAAGTATGGCTCAAACTTCTTTAGAGCCCACACCATGGCAAGACACTTTTTCCACAGTAGAGTAAGCCTGCTCCCTGGGAAGTAACTTTTTACTCAGGTACACTATGGGGTGATCTTTCCCTTGGTTGGATGTCTGACTCAGCACTGCCCCAATACCCACATATGAGGCATCAGTCTGGACTGTAAAGGGTCTGATATAGTTTGGACTTGTCAATACAGGAGCACTGCACAGTGCCTCCTTCAGTCTGGTAAAGGCTTTTTCCACAGGCTGGTTCCCAGGTAACTTTCTTAGGCATCCTTGTCTTTACCAGGTCAGATAGGGGAGTGGCCAGGGCACTGTAATTGGGTACAAATTTCCTATAGTACCCTGCTGTCCCCAGAAAACTCCTGACCTGCTTCTGCATTTCTGGTCTGGGCCATGACTTGATCACATCTATTTTTACTTGGTTAGGATGGAGCTGTCCCTGGCCTACAACATGCACGAGGTATGTCACTTCAGCCATGGCCACCTGGCACTTCTCAGCTCTGACAGTGAGCCTGGCCTTCTGTATCCTGCCCAGCACTTTCCTAAGGTGGGACAGGTGTTCCTCCCAGCTGGCACTAAAGATGGCAATGTCATCCAGGTGCGCCACAGTGTACTCCTCAGCACCATTTAACACCTGGTTCACCAACCTTTGGAAAGTGGCTGGGGCATTCTTCATTCTGAAAGGCATTACTTTAAATTCAAATAACCACATTGGAGTGATGAAGGCCAACCTCTCCCTAACTCTGGCAGTTAACTCTACCTGCCAATACCCCTTTGTCAGATTAATTGTTGTAAGATATGTTGCCCCTCCCAACTTGTATAGGAGTTCATCCGTCCATGGCAGTGGTTGGGCATCTGACTTTGTGACTGCATTCAGTCCATGATAGTCCACACAAAAATGAGTAGAGCCATCTGGCTTGGGAATAAGGACTATGGGTGAGGCCTAGAGGCTGTGGGATTTCTGTATTACCCCTAAATCCAGCATTTCCTCCACCTTCCTCCTAATGTCCTTTTGAACAGCCTCTGACACCCGATATGCTATTCACCTGCCTTCCTGTCTCCACATTGTGCATCACTAAGGGTGTTAGTCCAGGCTTGGTGTTAAACAATGGGGCAAAGTCTGCTAAAATCTCCCTTACTTCCTGGATCTGGTCCAGGGCCAACTGGGGTGACAATTTAATTGCCTTCACAGAGGACTCCTGGTTGCTTTCTTCCAGCAAATCTAGAAGGGGGTCTTCTTCCTCCGTCCCCTCCTCAGGATTGCACACTGCAAACACCATGTCAGCCCTATTAGCATATGGCTTCATCATGTTGACATGGTACATTCTCTGTGTATGTCTTCTGTCAGGTAACTCTATAATATGGTTCACATCATTTACCTTTCTGACTACTTTGTACGATCCTGTCCACTTGGCCTGCAGCTTATCTTTCTGGACTGGAATTAGGACCATGACTTCCTGACCCACCATGTACGAGCAAGCTCTGGCTCTGCGGTCATACCACACCTTCTGTTTTTGTTGGGCCGCTGCTAGGTTGCTCTAGGTTGTCCCCATCAGCTCCTTCAGCTTTTCCCTAAACCTAAGGACATAATCCACCATGGGAGTTCCCTGGGTGGTGTGCTTGCCTTTTCCAGTCCTCCCGGATCAAGTCTAGGGGCTCATGTACCTGGCGTCCATATAAGAGCTTGAAGGGGGAAAAGCCTATTGACTCTTGGGGGGCCTCCCTGTATGCAAACAACAGGCAAGGAAGGTATTTCTCCCAGTCCTTCCTATGCTGTTCAGCAAATGCTTGGGGCATTGACTTAAGGGTACCATTAAATCCTTCCACAAGCCCATTGACTTGCGGGTGATAAGGTGTTGTGCATCTCTGCACCAACCCACACTTCTCCCACAAACATTTCATCAGGTCCAACTTGAAGGAATCCCCTCGATCAGTGATAACATCCTTCGGAAACCCAACATGGGAGAAAATCCCAAGTAAGGCATCCGTCACTTTGTCTGTCCTCAGTGAGGATAGGGCGACTGCCTCTGGGTACCAGGTGGCATAATCCACCACAGTCAGGATGAACCTCTTCCCAGAGGATCTATGGGTATTTAAAGGCCCCACAATCTCCATTCCCATCCTCTGGAATGGCTCCTTCACTGTGGGCAATGGAATTAGAGTGGCTTGTGTTTTCTTACCTGCCTTCCCTATTTCTTGGCACTGGTGACAAGACCTGCAATACTCCTTCACCTGCTGGGTGAAGTTGGGCCAATAGAAATTCTGGGCCAACCGCTGCATAGTGCGTGTGATTCCCAGATGACCAGACAAGGAAATATGGTGTGCAATCTTGAGCAACTGCTCACGGTACCCCTGAGGAATGACAAGCTGCCTGCCTATCACCCCTCCCTCTGTCTTAGCATCCTGCATATATATCAGTCCATTGTCCCAATAAACTTTAGGTTTCCCGTCACCTCCCTGTGCTCTGTCAGAGTCTACCCAAGCCCTCAGCTTCTCTAGACTAGGGTCACTTTTCTGAGCAGCTGCAAACTCCTTGCACATTCCCAAGGAATGGGACAGGTCCCCTTCAGTGTCTAAACTAGGGTCCCTAGCTCCAGCGTCAAGGCACTCAGGATCACTGCCATCCCTAACCCTCTGACAATGGGTCACACCTTCTTCCTCAGAGTAACCCTCCATAGCTGTTTGGTTAACTGCTACTGGGGAAATGTCTACCCCTTTTCATTAGTCTCCATATCAGGAGACCCAGGCCAGGGAACCGGCCTCCCAGTGGTTTCCGCAGTGGCTTCTATGGGGTCCTGGGAACCACAACTTTTCTTTGCTGCTTGGCTGTAAGTAACTGCACACACCATCCCCTTTTGGAGATTGTTGCCGATAATTACATCAGCCAAAGTTTCAGCTACGGCAACCTTTTGTGCAGTCCCCCCTGTCTCATCCAAGTCTAGGAGGACACTAGCAAGTGGCAAAGTTTTCTCTTCCACAGTGAATCCTTATACAGTCACAAATTGATTGGGTATAAGCTGACCAGGCTCTACCAGGCCCCCTTTTACCAAAGTCAGGGATGCCCCATGTATCTTAACCCATGTGACAGTACACCATTCACAGTGACTGGGTGCATGTCTTCCTCATGGTGACTGGCATGCTTTCAGGGACACACAAACAACCCACTTCTTTTCTAGCACCACTTTGGGTACTACTTTTCCTTCTGGGACACTGTCTAGCAATATACCCAGTTTCTTTGCAAACCCAACATCCATTTCTTCTCTCAGGAAAATCTTTTCTTTGAAACCTGGGGCTAACTGGTTTTGGTGGAGACAGTGAGGGTTTTAGCTGCCCTGAAGGTGCGTTTTTCCCTTTCTTCACTGCTACAGCAGTCCCATTCACTCTCAGAGCAGGTCTGCTCCTGGCATAGCGGTCCAAGAGTTCAGCAGCCTCTTGCACTGTTTTTGTATCTTGGTCCTCCAGCCAGGTTTTCAGCTCTTCTGGGCATGCCCAAAAAAACTGTTTTAACAATACAGCATTTTCAATTTTTTATACAGAGTTTGCTTCAATTCCTTCCCAACAACGTTTTAAAAACTGACGTTGTTTCATGGCTAGCTCCATGTAGCTCATGTCAGGACATCTCCTGAGCTTACTGAAATTAGCTCTGTATGCTTCTGGAGTTAAATCATATTTTTTTAAAAGTGCGGAATTTAAAAAGGCATCCATATCCTCCCCCTCTTTAAATTCAGCTATCAATTTGGAATTTAGTTTGTAACCCAGTCCTGTAGTTCCAGTTTAAACCCAGGCCACACAGGCCCTGTCCACACTACGTCTCTGTAACGTTACAGAGTGCCCAAACCATTACCACAACGGTTTGCGTTTACACCTGTAACGTTACAGGAGGCATTTTCATAACCGTTGTTGAAACCACATTTGAGGTGGTTTCAACATTGGTTATGAAACCGGCCCCGCTGTGGTAACATTACTGGTGGTAGTGTGCATGGCGGTAACGGTCCCCTGCAGGGACCAAAGTGCAGCGCGAGCTGCATAGTGGGATTGGGCACTCACTCTCCCCCCCTAGCTGCTGGTGGTCTGATATTGAGCAAGAAAGAAGGAGGCTACTGAAGAAGATAGGAAGTTGCTGTCCCAGAACAGGAAGGGTGAGAGTTGTAAGGAGAGGAGAGAGTAAGCATCCAGAGAAACAGTAGAGGGGACACAAAATAAGACATGATAGGAGTGGTGCAGTGCAATGGCTGTGGGGCAGCAGTGTTCTGGGAGACATTCTGGAGGCTGTGATGCTGCCCTATTTGCAGGTACCTCTCTGGTCTGAGAGAGGAGGTTGCCCATCTCCAGGCTGACCTGGCTAGGATTTGTGAAACCTACCTCCTCCCCCACCCAGGGACCACCAGGGCCAATGCCACTACCTCAGAGATTGCCAACAAAGAGGAGAGGCTGGACCAGGGTGGGCTCAAGGAGGGAGAGGGTGGTGGAACATAGTTGCATCCCTCCAGCTCTACCTCTCCACAATTCATTCACTCTGCTGGTGGATAGTGGTTCCTCTATGGAGGCACCTGCAGTGGAGACCAAGGAGGATGCTGGGAACCTTCACAAAGGAGACCCAAAGGAGGGTGGTATGGGACCCCACAGGGGAAGGAAACAACTCCTGGTGGGGGAATCAATCATTAGGGGGTAGAAATGGGAGAGGAAGGGGAGAAGGAGGTAAAGTGCTTTCCTGGCACCACGGCTTGGAGGGACAGGAAGCGAATCCTCAAGATCGTGGGAGGAGCTGCACGAGGGAGGGAGCTGGATGTCATTGTCCACCTAGGGACAAATGACCTGACTAGGAATGGGTTCAGAGCAGTGCAAGAGGAGTTTGTAGAGTTGGGAAGGGGGCCTTAGACAAGTAGCACATACGGTAACCTTCTCAGAGGTGCTGCCTGTCTATAGCAAGGGAGATGCTAGGGCACTTCTCACCAGGGAATTCAATGAGTGGTTGAAAAACTCGTGTGGAGCTCAGGGTTTTGGCTTCATTGGGGACTGGGGAGCCACCTGGAGGGATGCAGACCTATACTGGTGCGATGGTCTGTATCTATCCAGGGGGGGAACCAGGATCCTAGGTGAGAGGTTTGAATGCTTCATTGGCAAGCATTTAAACTAGCCAAGGGGGAGGCACTGAAAAGAAGCAGGGAAATCCAAGCCTCCCTCCACAAAACATGGTGATTAGGGAGGCAAACACCAAGGTACAGAAGTTATTAGGGAGTAGAACAGATTTAAATGTAAAAAAAGGCAAAGGCAGTAAGGACAGAAATGGGGCTAAAAGGGGTAAGGCTATCAAAAAGTGGAAGATGATGAGTACCAATGCCCATAGTCTGTGTAACAAGCTCCCTGAACTAGTGGCCTTGATGGAAGAGGGTTGCCTGGATATTGTGGCAGTCACAAGAAACATGGTACACAGAGAACCATGACTGGGATGTCAACATACCAGGATACACAATCTATAGGAGGGACAGGGAGGTAAAGAGGAGGAGGAGCTCTCTATGTAAAGGAAGGGATCAAAGCAACAGAACTAAAGAGTAAACAGGAGCAGATGAGGCACTTTGGGTCACCCTGGAGACAGGAATGGTACCACAATCCGCATGGGGGTTGTATACAGACCCACATCTCAGGGGAGGGAGGAATGGACAAGGAAATGATAGAAGGCTTTCTTTAGAATGGCAGAAAAGGGAGATATTGATGGGGACCTGAATATGCCAGATGTTAACTGGAGCACCTTTGCTGCAGGCACATCCAAGAGCAGGGTTATTCTTGATGCCCTACAGGGGGCATGCCTCAGACAGCTAGTATTAGAACCCACTCAGGAGGGAGCAATCTTAGACGTGGTACTTTCAAATGGGGATGGAGAAAGAATCTCAGATTTAGAAGTGGGTAGCCATCTGGAAACAAGCAACCACCAAACAGTGTGGTTCATGATAAACACAGCCATACAATCAAGCCATACAAAAGCAAGAGTACTAGACTTTAGGAGGGCTGACTTTGGGAAAATGAGAGAGTGCCTCAGAAAAGCACTAGCAAACAGGCAAGAAGGAGGGGTGGAGGAACAATGGGGAGTGATTAAAACAGCCATCACAGAGGCAACAAGCCTTTGTGTAAAGCAAATCAATAAAACACAACGAAGGAAAAACGTATGGTTCACAAAAGAGGTGGCAGGGAAGGTTAAGGAGAAAAGGACAGCATTCAGGAAATATAAGGAAACGCAGAAGGAGCAGGACAGAGAACTTTATCAGTTAAAGCAGAAAGAGGCTGGGAAGGCAGTCAGAATAGCAAAGGCCCAAACCGAGGAAAGGATAGCCAATTCTGTTAAGAAGGGGGATAAGACCTTTTATAGGTACATTAGGGAGCAAAGAAAGACCAAAGGAGGGATACTGAAGCTTAGTAAAGGGGAGGGAATGTGGGTAGAGGGTGACAGTGAAAAAGCAGGGATACTGAATGAATATTTCTGCTCAGTATTCACAAAGGAAGAGGAGGGGGAGTTACCTAAACCAAACAAGAGAAACACTCTGAAGACGGGGTCGATACCAGTCCATTTACAGAAGTAAGGTTCTGAAAGAACTAATAAAATTGAAGGTGGCAAGCAATGGGGCCTGATGGGATTCACCAAGAATTCTAAAGAACTTAGGGTAGAACTAGTGACATCGCTGACTACTCTCTTTAACAAATCATGGGAGGATGGGATGGTACCCGAGGACTGGAGGAGGGCAGATGTGATTCCTCTTCACAAAAGTGGGAGCAGGACAGAGGCAGGAAACTACAGACCAGTTAGTTTGACCTCAGTGGTAGGGAAAATGATGGAATCACTTCTGAAGGAAAGAATTGTTGAGTACCTAGAGGCCAGTGGGGCACAGGACCCAAGGCAGCATGGATTCATGATGGGAAGGTCATGTCAGATGAATCTAATAGATTTCTTTGACTGGGTGACCAAAGTAGTAGACCAGGGAGGGGCTGTGGACATGGCCTACCTAGATTTTAGCAAGGCATTTGATACAGTCCCACACAAAAGATTAATACACAAGATAGCCAGCCTTGGAATGGGTCCCAAGGTGGTATCCTGGATAAAAAATTGGCTAGACAACAGGATGCAAAGGGTAGTAGTAAATGGAGTACACAGTGAAGAAAGGAGGGTTACTAGCGGGGTACCACAGGGTTCAGTACTGGGACCGGTCCTTTTTAATGTCTTTATAAGTGACATTGCAGAGGAACTGGAAGGAAAAGTATGTCTCTTTGCAGATGACACAAAGATCTGCAACAGGGTTGATACACAAGATGGAGTGGAAAGGATGAGAAGGGACTTGGCAAGGTTGGAGGAATGGTCAAATGTATGGCAGCTCAGATTCAATGCAAGAAGTGCAAGGTAATGCATGGGAAACAAAACCCAGGGAAGCGTACACAATCGGGTGAGATACTGACAACAGTAAAATAGAAAGGGACCTGGGGTAATTATATCAGATGACCTAAAGATGGGCAAGCAATGTGAGAAGGCAGTAAGGAAGGCTGGGGGGATACTGGGATGCATAGGAAGAGGCATCAATAGTAGAAAATAGGAAGTTGTTATCCCTCTGTACAGACAGTTGGTGAGACCCCATCTGGAGTACTGTGTACAGTTCTGGAGACCCCATCTCTGCAAAGACATAGACAGAGTGGACGCTGTCCAGAGGAGGGCAACCAAAATGGTGCAGGTTCTGCACCAGAAGACATACGAAGAACGATTAAAGGAGCTTAATATGTATACTCTTGAGGAAAGAAGAGAGAGAGGGACATGATAGAAACGTTCAAGTACCTCAAGAAATAACAAAGTCCAAGAGGGTAGCATCTTCCAGAAAAGAGATGTACAAGAGCAAGGGGCACAAAGATAGAGGGAGACGGCTCAGGGTAATGTAAGGAAGTATTTTTTCACTGAGAGGGTGTGGATGCATGGAACAGCCTCCCTGAGGAGGTTGTGGAGTCAAGAACAGTGGGGACTTCAAGAATATATGGGACAGGCATAAGGCAGTCCTAGGGTCGGGTATAAGGAAGTAAGCTGTTGGTTAACTAGGATCTGCAGCTTATCTGCTAGGTAGGAAAATGGCAACTAGGTGGGCCAAGCAGTCCTTATCTGCCATCAAATTCTATGTTTCTATCACAGTAACGGTTGCCCGGCTCCCGATGTGTGGACCGGCAATGCCGGTCCCGTAACGGACACCACCGAGGTGTGGATGCACTGCACCGCTCCCCGGCCATAACGGATTGCATCCGTTACCAGGCCAGAGTGGTGTAGTGTGGACGGGGCCTTACCTGTTCTGGTGCTGGTCTTGGGAGTTGTAGTTTCTCCAGTCAAATCTCTGCTGGCGCTCTCTCTCCTCTTGTTTGGCCTCTCATTGATGCTGTTGCTCTTCTCACTTGGCCTCCGCTGTTCTCATTCAGCTTCTCACTTTCTCGCTCCACTTCTCATTGAAGCTGTCTCGCTTTACTCTTTTCCATCTGCAGTTGGAAATTTTCTGTTCAAACTCCAGCTCCATCCTCCACAGCTCCATTTGCAACCTGATTGCTTCTGGCTCCAGAAAGCTGGTGACCTTCTCCTACTGCTGTGGCCCCTGGCTTGCACTGGCCCTGCTGTCCTCCTCACTGGATCTGGATACTGCACTGGACTCTGGCCCCTCCACACCCAAGGATCTGTTCTTTTCAGTCACAGGCTGTGACTTGAGGCTCTGGGCATCAGCGGCTACCAGAGCGTCCATGAGGTTCTGCTTGTTGGCTTTCCCCTCGTGCTTGACTCCTTTGTCCTGGCACAACTGCCTCAGGTAGTCTGCAGTGTACCCGCTGTAGTCAGAAGCCATCTTCTTCCCTAACTACAGCTACTCTAACTTGCACTTTAGAAAAAAATAAAATAGGTAGGAACTTTGACTGTAAGCAAAATGATATAGTTCTGTTTACTTTTTTTAAAAATAAATCACTGCCTTATTTTGCACATGAGCTGTACAGTATTAAGCTGACATACTGAACTGTTAAAGCTTGTGTTACTAAATACTTTAATTGCACTGCTACCAACCAAATCTGTCACAAACGCAGTCCGCAGGTCAGGCCCTCTGCTCCCACAGTGCCAACCTTACAGTGCAACAGTGTGAACAGGTAACAGACAGGGTAACTTTCCTGTCTGCTTTGGGTCTGAATCACCTTTTAGCCTCGAGTTCTGGAGAGATTCAAACTGGGAACCTTATGCTAGCATACCCAATTAACAGTCTCAGATACTGTACATACACTCTTTGGGGGGATGTTGTACAATCCTTCACCAAGAGGCACCCAGCTAGGTTTTCCAAAATGTACCCTTAGAACTCTATATGAGACCTAGGTATTTCTTACCTTTTAAGCAAGCTCAGTAACACAATCAAGCCCTTATCAGCTGTCAGTCTTAAATACAGGTTCAGCAATCACATGTAAAATAACAGAAGAGCACAGGCAGTATTTTAAAGAAAATGTTGTTTACTAGAAAAATGGTAAAACTGGTGAAATCAAATACAGAACAAATAATGTCACAAATCTCACAGTCATCTACAAATAAAAAAAGGAAAGTTACAGAATACAAACTCCTACCACAAACACTTACTTCTTCTCTAAGTGTTACCTTTCTAAGTTCTTTCCAAGTCAGAGAACTATCTCTCTGAGTCTAGAATCATATACCATATTTCCCAGATACAATGTTTCATTTTAACTCTGTCTTTCCCCCGCCCCCTTTTTGATGAGTCACCTAGTGCCTCCCTGTGAAGGTGTGGATATAAGGATGACACTGGAGTCTAGAATAAGTCCAGCAATAAGTCTATTTACAAAAATAAGAAGCGAACTGAATGACCAATAAAAAAAGTAACAGAATAAAAATAAAATAATTCCAAATGACAAAATAACAACACACTAGTAAACAGCTAGTGTAATTCCATCAATGGGATAGCAGAGCACTAGTCCCTTCAAGATCTCCTGCCTGTAACTGTTTCCGGTCAGCATAAGGCATATCGGTAATAAGCTTATTATCACATTTGAACATGTAAGTCCCTTCAGCAGTCACTGCTTCTTCATTCTTGGTTGTAGACTTTTCCTCTTCTGACCTGCCTGCAGACGTCACCCCAGAACACACAAAGTCTGGAACAGTCTCACCTGGGAACTTCTCCAATGTCTCAATTACATTATCTCCCAGCCAATACATCCCAGGAACACAGACAAAACAGGAATCTCCAAATCAGCACACTCTGCACAGGCATCTTCCGATTCCAACCTCTCAGGCTCTTTTCCCTGTACAAATCCCTGGTGTCTTCCAACTGGACCCAGAGCTCCAGGTACCTCCGCTCAGCCTTTCTCCAATGGCTCTCAGCATCCATCCATCGCTCAAACATATAGCGTATCAGGCTTATCTGGTCCATCCTCTGGTTATGCATTGCCTCACCTTGGCCACCATCACCACACAGTTTCAACTCCACTGGCACCATAGCCAAGTGTTGTACCTCAGACTTCAGGCCAACAAACATGGGAATATGTAGCTTCTCCTTCCAGGATCCAATCCTTCACTTGATACTTTGTCAGTATCTCTCAGTCTGAAATATCAAACCTTATCCCACTTCTTACACCATATGTAAAGGTGTGGGTATTAGGATGACACTGGAGTCTAGAATAAGTCTTTATTTACAAAAATAAGTGAACTGAATGACCAATAAAAATAATAACAGAATAAAAATAAAATAATTCAAATGACAAAATAACAAGACACTAGAAAACAGCTAGTGTAATTCCATCAATGGTATAGCAGAGCACTAGTCCTTCGAGATCTGATCACAGAATGAGAAATTACTCCTTTTATACATACAGGTCATGTGATATTTGGAAGCTCCACCCTTTTCTAGAAGCTAACTCTTAAACACAGCCATATAAACATTATATTTGTTTTTACAACATAAATCCCTTTTAGGCTTAATTAAAATATCATATTGGTAACCACACAAAATAAAATCCTGCCTAGCATTATAAAGTAACATTACATAACTATCTAGACCCGCCCCCTTATTTACAAACTATAAATAATGAAACAGAAAGGCTGGCTGGTTCTATAGGAAGAAAGGCAAAACAAACATGTCTTCCCCTAGAGCTACACCCTCAGTTTGACAAGCACTTTTAAACTTAGCTTTTCTCTTAAAACTTAATTTAACTTAATGTTATCTAGTATACCTTTCTTTTAATGAAGAAACACACAAGAAGAAAGCAGAATAAATAAACATAACTGTAGAATATATATGTCTGTGCTTTTAGACCCTTTTGATATATCAGCTTTAAGTTTCAGAATTATAGAATTCAGTTTTACTAGATAGAGCTTATAACACTGTTATACTTCTGTAATCTAGCATTACAGCTTTCATCAAACAAAATGAATAAATCCTCCTTCTGTGATTTAATGCTTTCAACAGTTTTTCCTTAAGGTTTTAAACAGTTTTTATTTAGAGCTTCCACCAGTTTTTATTTAGTGGTTCACTACTTGAATGCAAGTAATTACAGCTTCCTTCTGTGGAAAGGAAAAAGAAAACATAAGTATCTGGAGTTATCTCCAGCAGAATAGTGTCTCCAGAAGAAATCTCTAGCTCCTTGCTTCAGCAACACAGCAAACCCAAGGTAATCCTTCTCGGGGAGTTACAAAACAAAATGAGCACTGCTTCTACTTCATATTTTAAACAGTTCTCAAAGAGGTAGAGAGCAAGAAAGGTGGAAATAAGTAGATTTTATTAGGGCAACACATAAACTTTATGTATTTTAGTACATTACACTGATATACATATAGATGGCCAGTCTACACATATACCTTTAAAGGGGCAGTGTACCTAAATACATAAAGTCTTAAAATAAAATAAAAAGACATGCTGTTGCAACAGACTGATCTAAACATATAAAACAAAATAAAATAAGGCAAAAAAAAATATAGAAAAGGGGGGGGTTAGAAAAAAATATATGGATGCCCCTATAAAACAGATATTACTACACTCCCTTAGAGTTCATTCTAACATAAATTCTACAAGGAGGTATTTTAATTAGTGTGAACATCAGAAAAAAAGCCATTTCCTACATATGACAGTCTTTAATCAAACATTTCTCTTTGAGGTTTTCACAACCCCATAATCTGTCACTAAGGTGTGAGAAAGCCAAGGGAAATCAGCCAAATCATGTCCTTTCCTGGTGTCATAAAATTCATATTCAGGAACCAACATCAAAGCAGAAGCAGTTGATAAGGGGCCATAAACTATCCCTCTGGAAGGAAAGCATTAATTAAGTTTTTCCTGGTCAGTTCAATGACATCCTCACTGACACCCTGAAGGTTAAAAGCCAAACTGCTAACTTGCGTGAGACAATTTCATACACAGACCATTGCTTTATAATATAAATATTATACAATAACCATAAGCAGATGGCAGAGCATCACACCCATGATCTTCTGAATTGTGAGAGACAGTAAAAGTAATAGTCTGGGATGCTTTGCCCAAAGAGACTGTAACCACTAGTGCTTATCTTGTTTGCACCTTGCCTGCTGCCCAGATGGCCCCGTGCAGGTGTATGGAGTTCTTTGTTATTAAATCATATAGATCTGCTAATATTTATCTGTACCCCCTGTGGGTCAAGATTGCCCTGTTGGAGCTGACAGCCAAGGTCGAGGTGCCACTTCAGAGGACATGAGGCCCTAGAGTTTTGCTGTGTCTGAGTTATACATCTGGGAATGACATATTTCTGCATTGCTTGACTTCGCTGGATAGTGAAGATGCTTGAAGAAAGTATTGGTATATAAATGTACTAGGATATGACTACATCTCCAAATAGAGATGCATGATAAAAGTATTGGTAGCTAAATGTACTGGATGTGTCTCCAATTTGCATTATGCTGAATGTTCAGGATTTGCAATCCAAGATCTAGCCAAGCTACCTATTCTGAAATGTTCAGTTCTGTGACAAACAGGGCAATTCCTGCCTTCTGTGACCAGCAGGACCACCCCTGCTACTCTGCCAAATGCAAGGCAATCCCTACATTCTTTAGGATATTCAACAGCCATTGTTGAAAGTAACTTTCCAAGTTCACCCCTCCCTCCTAATCAAAGCCAGACAACTCTATCATCTGCAACATCCACCAGGCCTGCAACATCCAGAACTTTGGTATCTGGGTACCCAGTGTGTAGCGTGAGATTGTGGGGTTTCATCTGTATCTGGGACTGGTACCAGTGTGGAAATAATTACTGTGTAATATCTGATTTAGTCAGCAGCTTAGATAGCCAGAGCTCTGGGTATCATGTTGGTCAAATGAATTGTGATTGCCTTTTCCATTAATCTAGAAGCCACCCAGTTGGAGGTTCACCAGCAAACCAACAACCTTTGTATATTTGTAAATAGCAATCAGCCTAACCTCTATTCCTTCTGTTTCCCCATCCTAACTCCTATGTCCCCTAAATAAATCTATTGTCACTGTTTTGAAAATCCTCATGAGTGAGTATATTATTAGAGAGAGTCACTAATTGCAAAATTGTTGATATGTGGGGAAATGCCTATTGGGTCATGTCTGGGGGTGGTAAATGATATTTGTGGGTGGTATGACATCTCAGGGGGTTATACCTGGTAACAGCTAGCCCAGGTAAAGCACACTCTTAGGGGAGGCACTGCACATTGTTTAGACTTGATATAAGTTAACAAACCAAAACCCCTTAGCCTATTGTCCAGAGTAGTAGGCAGGAGTGTAACACTTGGGATAGCACCACCTAGAGGTTACATTTGGATGATGTGATGCTCTGAAACATATTTACATGCAGAAATCCCTTTGGTAATGCCTAATGGAGGTATACAATGCCTCCACATTGAAACTCAACCATACAAATCCATCCTGCCACTTGATGTTCTCAATTTTTCTAAGAACATCTGCTTTGTCCTTCAAATGTGAGTCCAAACCTGCAACACAGTTCTGGAAGAAAACAAATCCACAGATTTTCCCAGATTCTCATGAACGGACCCTACTCCAGAGATGACAGGCCTCCTTGGTGGGCTCTTGGAGTTGTCTGTATTTTAAACAGGATATAAAATCCAGGTGTAATGGAGTGTTCAGTCCAAATTAATTTGTAATCATTATCTGAGATGTTACCTGAAGCTTGTGCATCAGTGATGATCCAGTGTAATTCCTTTTTAAAAGTTAATGTGGAATCTCCATTTAACTCTTCATAACTATTCTCATCATTCAAAGGAGCATCTTTTGTTTTGTTTTTTGTTTTAGTCTTTTGGTAACCGGTAAGGCCCAGCACATCACTGTTTCTTTGTAGATGCCTCTACTGAGAAGCACTGAATTCTCCCATTTTATCTGCAGGTTGTATAAGAACAGATTTAGATGTCAACTGATTAAGTGTTATACTCTCTTCTTTTGTAATATTTCGTACTTCCAGGGGTTCAGCGTTATTTAACAAGCCCTGCAGATGTAGAATGACTATTTTTTTCAGTGGTACTTATTGCCATAATAAAGGTATTTGGACAAAATGTTGACTTCCCTTTGGAAAAAAGTTTCCTTTGTTGCCTGATGTAACTGCATGCTTTCTATAATATAGAGAGGTCAAAGCTGATTGCAGCCCTATTGAGTGTCAAGCTATTGCTCTCAGAATCCATATCTAAAATATCTGCATTTTCATGACATAGTGATTCCAGCGCTTCCATATCAAGTTCACTGATTTCCGTACTTCGGATCTGGTCACTGTCACTGGTGTTTTGCAGTCCTGTGGGTTGCTTGCTCGAGTCTCTCCATGTACGTACCTGTATCGAGAATCCCGCTCTATTTACTGTATTTATCTTTCTTCAGGTGTGAATGGTAAGTAGCTTAGGCCATACCAGCATATTTCTTGTAAGCTCATGATTGTTACGAATTTTCTTCAACAAAGTAAACTTTTGTATTTGTTGCAAGCTTTGTTTGCACCCTTCGAATGCCACAGACATCCTAACTTTGCTTCCAATGCAGACCCAGCACCATTTTATTTGCCCACCTCTGGACTGCATCCACTCTGTCTGTGTCCTTCCAGAGATGTGGGGCCCAATTCACAAAGCTTCCTTGCATGGCGCAAGGGGCTTGTACCACAAAGAATGGTACAAAGTGTGACTTACGCCAACATATGCACCAGGAGCACTTCACAAAGACAGCCTGCATCAAACACAGGCTGCCTGTACCAAAGGGGGCCTGTGCCAGCCTTGCATCATAAAAAGGGCTGCAGCATGGTGCTAGAGAGCTTGTGACAGAAGCAGGCTGCCATATCCCCAATGTGGTATTTGCAAAACCTCCCAGAGGGCAAAATTCTGTATAAATTAGCTATATGGGTAATAATGGTCATACATGTTTGCAACAGGATTTAGAAATAAGGACAGGATACGAATTCACCCGTAGGTGTTGTGAGATATTTTTCATGCTTTGTGATAACTAGTGCTTGATTTTTACTTAAATATAATAAAGAAGGCTTTACAAATGTATTTTTATGATGCAACGGCAGCTAGAGAAGCTAGCGATATTATTTGGAGATGAGGATGGGGTGCGAGATGGGCCGTAGACGTCACGAGATTTTTGTGACGTTGTGTGCCCACTCACACTTCATTCTAACCTTGTGAAACTTTAAAAATGATTTGATCTTTATTTTCAGACAAAGTGACTAACTGTAAACATTACTAAATATCTAGAATTGGTTAATTCAATGAAAACTAATATAGTAATAGTAATAATATTTAATTGACATAAATGGTATTTGTAGGAAAACAGAAGATCTGATTAATATATTGTGGGACGAACTTATTAGAAGGAGAAATATGCGTAGAAGGTGAAACTCATCTGTACATTATTGTCATTTAAATACTAATTTATGATGGCAAGTGTATAATCAGTTTAATCAAATCACTGAAAATACATATTTTCTTGTTTTTCATAGATAATCTATATTATAAGAAGCTGTGAATATTTAATGGTTTACACCAATAATGTGTATATAGGTAAGCATTTCATCCGCTATGAATTCCCCCTCCCCTTAATTTTTGAAATTGAAGTTATGACAACATAATATTATAATTTGATACTAATATGAATTTAGATGCAGCCTGAACACTGATGAAGGAGTATTTCCGAAACATTTGTTTTTGAGACTGTATCTTGATAATAAAAACAAGTTTAATGAAATAAATCTTTTGGTGAGTGGGCCCTCTGTACCAATTTAGTTTTCTGAGACTTTGGAATAAATTCTACCAATATATTCTTAAGGTGCCGCTATCTGTGCCAGCAGCAGTTCTAAGAGCAAAATTGAGTCAGATGATCATTCAGTCACTCATTTTGGAAAAACAAATACATTTTGTGCTGTTGTTGTTTCTTTTAAAAGATTGCGCCTAGCAGACAATGTCTCGAAGAGCAAATAAATTATTCCTTTAAAGATTTTATTTTTCCTTATATAAAAATGATCAAAAATGTTATCTATCCACTAAATTTAAGGCAGATCCTGTACGAAATATATCTTAGGCCCATGGAATAAATTAAGGAAACTGTCAAAAATAAATTAAGAAATCAAATAGCTAGATTAGACCTAGAAAGGATCTCCTCATTAAAACATTATAAATGGTACAAAATCTTATAAAATAATCATAAGCTCGAACCATACTTTCAGATTATATCTGACCCTGACCAGAGGAGGCTGCTGGCTCAGTTTCGTATGGAACTTTATAAAGCAAATTATGTCTTACACAACCAAGGAAGACCTGGATATACATCCCTATTTTGCAAATGCAAAAATACTCCTGATGATTTGAAACATATAATATTGTTATGTCCCCTATATACAGGGCCCCTAGTGCTCTGCAGCAGAATTTTCTGATTTCTGCGGCAGGGCTCCTTGGTTTCTGCAGCAGCATTTTCTGATTTTTGTGGCATGATTCATTCATTTCTGTGGCAGAACGCAGTCCTGCCATTGGTTAAATATGATGTGATGTCATCAATGACATCATATGCCAAGCACAGACGAGGGGCTTCAGGATAAACAAGATGGAAAAGAAAGCCTAACACTATGGAAAAACAGTATATTTGAATAAAAATTTACCAAAAACAGTGAATTCTGCTGCACTATATACATTCTGTGGCAAGATGCAAATTCTGAAGAATTCTCAGAATTCCATGGGCCTTGCCTACATAAATCAAGAAGGACTGAATGGCTGGGTTGCATCTTGTGGGATCTCAGCTTCCCCTCTGATCACATTCTAAAATTGCATTTTACTTTAGAAAATTCTTCAATATTGTGTAAATTGAAATGTTTTCAGGCAATCATTCATGTCTGACTATTACATTTTAAGTGGATCTTGTACTGTCAACTCTCTGTAGTGTTTTATGAGAAATATTTGGTATGTATGATTGTTTAAAGCTGAAAATTCACTCTTTAATGTTCATTTTATGTTCATTTAATCCTCAATGATGTAAAGGGTAATAGTCGATCATTCAATAAATGTGTACTTGTGCCACTTGTGTTGCCCCTTTAGTTTTCTCAGGTCTCTGCTTATCCTTTGCACCCACCTCAGAGTGCTGCAGATTTGGGTGTCATCTGCAAAGAGGCAGACCTTCCCTCCCAGCTCCTCTTCAATGTCACTTGTAATAAATAATAAGCAGCAAGGGGGGTGAGGATCCCCTTACCAGCAGGATACTGGGTGGCAGGGCAGATGTGAGTGGTCCTTTTATGTGGAAATTCTAATTAAACACTCCCACTGGAAGACAACAGACTTAACCAAGGATTTTCCATGTCATTACAGGCCATATTGTTCTCCTCAGGGAAACGTCATGCATTCCCTCAGGATTCCCTTAGAGGAATCAGTATAGTTATGACAAGGTGGAACAGGGGAATGAATAGAAGACAAACAAAAGACACTGTGGCAGAATACATGGTGGGCTTGGGATGACACTTTTATCCTGGCCACCACTAACCCTTGGTTTTTGGGACACGTTGCTGGGCGGTCTCCAATCTGTGGGGCAACTCCTACATATGGATCCAGTCAGATCATTTGAAGAGTGAGTGTAGACCTTTGGCTGGAGACATATTAATAGGTTTCAATACTTTCAACTTAGAAACCGTATTCACATATTGATGCACAAAAATGCATTGGGCCTCCTCTACATTATACCCAGTAGCAGTGTTCACAGCTGTTTAGGGATCCCCACATGGATAAAATGCCATTACATTGTTAAATGGTAATTATATTATGGACTTTGGGCACTCAACTGAATATATCGTGGACAGATGGGAGAAAGACTTAAATATCCCTCTAACGGATACCCAATGTCGAAAAATGTGGGAAATGGTCTGGTGCACTTCCTCATCACCTAAAGGAAGGGAATTTGTTTGAAACTCAAAATTAAACATTTCTTGATGCCTCAGGCGCAATCCAAATAGGATGCTGGCATTACTCCACAGTGCTGGAGAAAAGTGACAAGGCGGTAGCCTCATAAGCTTATATCTTTTGGTACTGCCCCAGAATTCAAGGATGATAGATAGCAGTTAAAAAGGAAAATATCATAAATCCTCAATATCACAGAAGCTCTGGGTTATCAACAGCTCCTCTTGGGTATAAAACCTACATCTCTGAAGGGGAGGAGGATATACCTTGAATATCCTCATGGCTGCAGCAGCCAAAGCAATAACCAAGAGATGGCGTCAGGTGGACCCTCCCACCCTTCAGAACTGAGTAGAAATTACAAACCAAATCCAAATCTCAGAAAAGACTACTGTCATTGTACAGCATAGGTTCCCAGCATATACCAGTTGTTGGACAAGATGGGATATGTCTCAAATAGCTGACGATCTGGACTCGGGACATTAAGGGCATGCATAGTGCAGTGCTTCTAAATAATGTACCTAGAGGACATCAGTTGATTATGTATATATTCACCCTTTTCTTCATCACATGCCCTGCAAGACCATCATCAGAAGAGCTTACAAGGACTTCCATGAACTTTATGTACAGAACTGACAATTACAAAATAAGTGCATAAAGACAAGTTTTGTGACACATTTCTTTTTTACTGTTTCATTTCATGTGACCTGTTTGCCACGTTGTTTCCATCAGCTGTTCATTTATTTATTTATTTTTATTTATTTATTTGACTTTGGTAACCGGGTAGGTGCGCTGATCTCATGGACCGTTTTCAGGCATGACCAGGCCACGTAATGTGGCAGGAGCATGTTAAGGTACAGAGTTAAATAAAGACATCAAAACATCAGAAACACAGACACATGAAAAAATTTGCAATGCAAAATCACAAATAGTACAGTGGTTGATGAAAACAAAAGAAACAAATGCCCAGTCGGAGAGAAACAATAGTGTGGAAAATAGCAGGTTTACATACCAACAGGGATATTTCATTGGTTGTTCAATGGTGAGTGAGATAGTATGCAGGGATGAGCGAGGCATGAGAAGTGGAGGGATAGCCCTAGTGGGGTTGGTGACAGTGGAGTTCCAAGGAGGAGCTACACCTGAAGCATTGCAGGGGCGATGCCAATAGGAGTTAGTCCTTGCGATAGGTTTTGAACTGGTGGTGTGAGTCAGTAGTGCACAGCTTGGTGGCCAGGTTGTTCCATAGAGTGGGGCTGCACCACTAATGGGGCTCTACTCTCCATTTTGAGGATGCCCTGGGATGTGCAGGAAACAGTTAGAGTGGAGCTGCGTGCATGGTGTGGATGGAGAGGAGGGAGAAAGAGGATTCAAAGGCCAATGCGGGTAGCATAGTCAACCATACAGTACAGGGCGAAGTTGAAATGGGCCTGCAGTAGGAGCCATCCCAGGGAGTTGAAGAGGGCACAGTGGTGGGTTGCATAGGGAGCCGACAAGGTGAACTGGCAGACACTGTTCATGAAACAGCATAATGAAAATATTAATAACAAGTACAGTTTATATGCTGTCATTTCATGATAGCATTCAATAAAGAAGTATAAAAAAGGGATGCCTTTTTCCTTATCAATAAAAAGAGAGGCATGATTGAAGTCCAGTCTTTAGTTCCCAACTTTGTTAAGTCTGGACCTCCAGTGAAGTCAAAGAATATAAAGGTATTGAGGCAGCCAAAATCAGACTTAAAAAGGATTTATCAGCCTTATTCCAAACATTTGACTTTTCTGTTTAGATTTAAAGCACAAAGGACTGACCCAAGGTGTCCTTTCTATCTTACTTAGTTGTATTCAAATAGTCCTATGAATGAATTTCAATAGCTGTTCTCACATCTCAGTAGGTGTCACCACTCTCATTATATTTTCCTGGTTTATTTAATAGAGTTTAAAATGTGGCAGGCTTTGACAGCCACATTGAATGTTGTTTTGCCCATAACCTGCTCTCTAAACTTTTAATTTATTCCTCAATTTTACTCTGCTTCTCAGTGTACATGACTTTGGTGACAAAGGGTTCTGGTGAATAACTTAATGGTTGCCTATTTGCTGGTCTCATAGATATCAAGGAGGGTTCCTAGTGTCATTGTGATTATCCCACTTTAATGGGGAGGGCATTCATTCTCTAATGTTTAGGTCGGTGCCAAGGGACTCTAAGCTGCTACTTTGCACCTTAGATCCTTGATGGTTAGATAACTGAAAGGTCCCCACCTGGCTTCTGGGACAGTGATTTACAAATTTCCCTATGGCATAAAAAATAGGGTTGGCTGTTCAGTTGTGTACACTGTTTACTTGCCAATCATTTGTATAATTCCACAGTTTGTTTACTCAGTCATAAGTGAGAGGAGTTCATGGGGTATTCAATATTCTGCAAAGGGAGCAATCCGTTTCTTATTTGGTATATTTAATTTGTGAATGATTACATGTGTAAGGAAGAGAGAAAATATGCAAAATGTGTTGTGGAAGTTTAAAACCGCAGCTTGAAATTCACAAAGCTGAAATGTAACATTTCTGATTTATAATTGCTGGAATGCTCAATGTTGATGATATACATTGTTGTGCTGCTGTGTTTCCATTAGGGAGGGCTTTACATGAGTTTTTCATTTCAAGTCATTTTGTTTAGACCGTTACCTTTAACTATTAGACTTCAACCATTTTCAAAAAATTGTGCTCACTCGTGACGCTTCTGGAACTCTGACCATTTCAGCACCCCAACTATTCTCGTGCAGCGTTTCTGTGTATGCACATTAAAGGACTTGAACTTTTGCCCTCAGCAGTATTATGGGAAGATGGTGACTTACAACATCTCTCATTCAAACAGAATGCATTTGAACTCCAATAAGCATCCTATTTGTTTTGTTTTCTCCCAAAATCATTTCTTTATCTGGAGTTCAATAAATCATTTTCTCAACATTTCCTCACAGATTTCTTCAGCATGAGACGGTAATGTGACTCTACAGCAGGATTCCTTATTCCCAGTGTTCCCACTGATCAGCAGCATAATAAGTGAAGAAACAATAAGGAGCGTTGACTTTTCTTGTCAAAAATCATCTTTGATGGGCTTAACAAACTGCAGATCTAAAGAAAAGTTTCAGCTGCTTTTACAGGAATTACTACTAAATTTATGTTAGCTACAGTAATAGAATTTTCAGATTAAACATCAATCTACATTATACTGTACATTATGCTGCTAGATACTAAGGATATGACCTATTTTGCTAAAGTTTTCTATAGTTCTAATTACCTCCTTTGTTGAAATGTTCAATACATGAATTTTGATGATGTTTGAGTTTACATCTAATATTGGCATGTTAATTTTTTAATAGGATATCTAGGTATGTACAAAGATAGAAACATATAAATATAGACAACGTCAGCAGAAAAATACCATTGGTCCATCCAATTTGCCTGTGGTTCCCTATCTATTCTCTGGGACCTAACTGACATCAGGGGCAGTAACCTGCCCTTTATGCTAAATAACTGCTAGTGGGTCTCTATTATATCACCCCTCTCAGTCTGGTCTCAAGTGAGTGGATGTGGGTTTTTGTTTTTTCCAACACTGTTTTCCTCCGGTTACTGTGCATTGGGGTCCCATCACCCAGCAGTGCCCTGGCCCTGTCCTGCTGTGCTCCTCTCTAACCAGAAACCTGTTCCCCCATCCCACCCACAACTCATCTGTGAGGTGCTCCCCAGTCATGACCCCTCTGGGGCGAGACCACATCTTCTCCGCGGTGATCATTCTTCACATGTAGTACCAGGCACAGACAGAGGTGAAGGGAGGGGGTGCTCAGGTCCAGAGAGCAGGAGACAGTGGAAGATGTGGTGGGCTAGAGTGGCGTTTTCCTCCCAATGCTTGAGGGTTTCCTGTTTTTCTGTCCCCCACAAAAGGCACTGACATGTAATGACATCCAGTGCAGGTACAAGCACGCTCCCTCACTCCTACCACGGACGTCTATCGAAGTGAGTGGATATTGATTCCTGCAATTAGAGTCTGGGATTGTTGTTCCTTAAGTCAAAAAGCTAGGAGATTGTCTATCTTCTCTCCAGCCTCTCAGTAAGGCTGCTTCATTCTAGTAACTGCAAACTCAGCTTTTAATTAGTAAACCCTATCTGTTTCATATTTTAGAACAGTAATCCTGTATACTGGTTGGGGGAAGGGTTATGTGAACTACTGTTATAATCTGTTTCCAATTGCTTAATTATTTCTTCTTGCAACTCCCTCTGTGTCTCTTTTTTCTTATTAGTAGCATAGCTAATTATTCTTCCTCTTAAGAACGCTTCGTACATATCTCACAGACAAGCAGCTGTAATCTCACCATTATCACTATTTTCAAAGAACTCAGTAGCTTCTCCATTACCCACGCTACAAACTCTTTGTCTCATATTATAGAGCTATTAAATATCAATCAAGAATCCTTCACCCATTTCTTTCCTAAAGTAAGGCTCAGCGTAATTAAAGCATGGTCAGAAATTACAATACTGCTAATTTCAGCTGGCACAATATCATTACTTTATTTGCAATTAAACTCACTTCATTGAGTTTTCACAACATTCAACGAACAATAAAAAACAACAATACACTAAGAGAAAACCAACAATAATAAAACATTCCAAGGATATAACCCCAACAACTTCAAAACTACCAAATCCCCACCCCCTCCCTCTCCCCAATTCCCTCCATCCCCCCCATACTCCTACATGCACCATCAAGTCACTGAACTGATCGGGCACCCTGAAGAGGCGGCTCAAATGGAACCATATTAGCTCATGCAGGAAGTCCAGATTTCACAGGGAGGAGGAGAGGGTTCAAGTCAGAGATTACATACTACCTCTAATAAGAAGATAAAGCATTGACCAACAGTCCTGGTACTTGTGCCATAAGAGTTAGAGAGTAAGTTCACATTCCGCATTCAGGGCTGTTAAAAATTCTTGGAACCACTCTGGGTATGACAGTCACCAATCACCCCTCCAGTGCTGCAGTATTAGTAACTTAGTTGCCAATGCAATCATGGCCATCGAGCCTTCAATTTATTATTAGGAAATGCTGCATAGTCCCCCAGGAGACAAACCTCAATGGTAAGAAAACTAGCAAAACCAAAAAAGGGGGACATCTCTTTCAGTACTAGCCACAATATCTTTACTTAACTCTTTCGATATCAAAAGGTAATCTAGGTGACTGTAGGAGTTGTGCCTGGTGGAGAAAAAGGAACAGTCACAGCTTCGTAGGTTTAGTACTCTCCACATATCTAGACCTAAGTCATTAATTTTTTTTTTGAAGGCATTCCCCGATTATGAAACTTCTTTGTTCATAACCTATCTAGCCATTGTTCTTCCATTTTGTAAAAGTCTCCCCCTAAGAGAAGTTCACTATAGAAACACAGAAACTGTTGGCAGAAAAGGATCTCCTGCTCCATCTAGTCTGCCCTGAGGTCCTTACCTATGGTGCTACCATAGACCCTAATTGATCTCCGGCATTATCCCCCCAGCACTGTTACCAAGGTACCCTTGTGTCTATTACATGCATGTTTGAAATCTGTAACCACTTCTGTAACCACCACCTCTGATAGGAGGCTGTTCTATACGTCTACCACCCTTTCTGTAAAGAAGTTTTCCTCACATCTCCTCTAAGTCTTCCCCCTTTCAGCTTCATAATATGCCCCCTTGTCCTTGAGCATCTTTTTGTGCAAAATGCCACCCTCCTGTACCTTATTGATACATTTGAGGTATTTGAATGTTTCTATCATGTCGCCCCTTTCCCTCCTTACCTCCAGTAAATGATCTGTAACACAACAACACTGTCTCACCAGATTATCAAAAGAAGAGGCTTTATCAGCATTAGAAGCATAAATGTTACAGATACTGTAATAACCTTCTTACCATCTGTAGCTCCCCAGAATATCTGGTATTTACCTTCAGGGTCTGACTGATGCCTGCATTTCACAAAATATACTCCCTTTCTAAATGAAATGGCAGTCTCACTCTTTTAGAACTGAAGATGCTAAACTTCACTGGGATAACCAACCTCTAGCCAACATGATGGCTTCTTGCTCTAACAATTGTGTTTCTTGCAACAATGCAATAGCTGCTTCGTACTTTTATAAATACCCTAGAACCTTGTTTCTTTTAATGAGAGATCCTAACCCTTTGATGTTTCCAGATGCAGTTGTAAAAGTATTAAAACGTGTTTTACTTAATGAAACTGGAAGATAATGATTTACAGAGCTAGAGGCTGTAACCACATTATATCTATAAATGTAAGCTAACAATACTGAAGATGTATAAAAATTACTACTAGACTTATTTCAGAAAAACTGTTCTTGATACTAAATTCAGGAGTTTCTAATTTCTAAATCTATTATAGGCTAGGGGTACAGTACTATTTTCTAAATATTCAAACACAAAGAGCAGCACTGGATGGAGTGCACAGATTAAAAAATGACTTAATCACACAAACTCTGGCATGCACCACCTCTAATTAAATATAAGCACATGCTTGGCTATAAAAATGCAAAACTTTAATAACAGCAAAGAAGTTGCACGCCTGATGCATTTCGGACAAAAGTCCTTTATCAAAGGTTAGTGCAGGCTTAACAGCATACCAGATTTATACACACCAGGATATGACATAATAGTGACATCACTTACAACAATCAATCTCATTGGATAACAACTTAAAACACCTAAAGTAATTAGTGCCGGGGGGGGACTGAAGAAAAAATGGACTGACATAATAGGAAAGGGGGGAAGGAAAGATGAAGGGAAATAGAAAGAAAAACACCAAAGAAAGGGGCAAAAGGGTTGAAAGGAGTTTATGCCAAGACTTTATTTTTTGCTTGCCTCACTCTCCAGTGCTTCCCTCTTCTTCAAGCTCCACAGTGCTCCTGACTCACCAGCCATCCTCTTTGCGGGTTCACCTCGATCCCCATATAGTAGCTGACCTCCGAGGGGTGTCCTAGTGTATCCCTTCACTGGGTGGGTCCCTTCCTCTGAGGGGGAAGGCACTAGGTGGGGGCTTTACCCAGAGTACTAACTATTAGGTCCCCCGGAAGTGCTGCTGAGGTACAGGAGGCCCGTGGAGGTTCTGGTGTTATTGCAGAGCAGGGAAGCCATCATCTGGCGAGCACAGGAGCCTTTTTCCCATTTCCTAGTGTTCCCACATTTCGCCACTATGAACAGTACTCAGTCTCCACTGGGAGCCACTGTTGGAGTGAGGCGACCAGTCCCCACCCCGAAGAGGAGAGCAGTCCTCCAGACACTCAATCCTCTTTCGCCCTGCCAGCCCCCAGCCTCGAGTCCATCTCCTCAACCCCTGCTCACTGGCTTGGTTTGAGGTGTGGCAACCTGCCCCCATGTGTCAGCCACGTCTGCTCTACTGGCTCAGTATAGTGGCTATGTGTAATCATATCCCTAGATTGCTAGCTCTTCTGTATACCATTTGTGGTGTGTGTGTGGGGGTAGAAGCCAGTAATGAAAGACTTGGGTTTTCTAAATAGGATGTTAAACAGTTACTTAGATACCTATATCTTTTGCTTTCCCAAAACTATATACTATTGATCCTAATAACTATGAATTATAAAGAAAAGGTTCAGAACAATAAGGAGATATAAAGTTGTATACTATATACACATGGTGCTATAGTAATCACACACTTATTACACTAAATAACTCTACAGCTTCTGACTATAAATCAGAGGAACTGTAGTAGTTTCAGGGAAAACACCAGGAAAAAAAAATATTTCCAAGGTGTCAGCAAAGCATACACTTCAGCCCAAAAAGCTTGAAACACTCTAATCCACAAAGTGCAATTGCCAACTCATAAAACAGTATAATGTTCAGTTGGTATCTTTAGGAAAATTACCTCAAACAGTTAATGATATCTAGATGACCTTGTGTCCTGAACTTCTAAGAACAAAATATCTCTAGACATTATGCAGTAAGGTAATTTTTTTAGTTGAGGATTAGAGTATTAAGAGGGTGGAGTGAGCCTATGGCGTAAGATATGGCTCAGTCTAGTAGCAGACACCATTCAGACAGAGTCAGTAATCCATGAAAGCACAAGGGGTGAAGGCGTGTCACGAAATTTGACTGCATGGCTACCTTGGGCTAATCAGAATACTGACTTCCCATGAGAAACATAGAAATATAAAAGTTGATGACAGATAAGGACTGCAAGGCCCATCTAGTCTGCCCATTTTTTTCTACCTTATGAATGTGCCATAGGCCTTTACTCTGTCAATGGCCTATACATTCATGCTCATCTATATTGCTCCCTTATGCCTATCCCATACCTGTTTGAAGCCCTGCACTGTATTCATATCCACCACTTCCTGAGGTAGGCCTTTCCATGCATCCACCACCCTTTCTGTGAAAAAAAACTTCCCCACATTACCCCTTAATCGGCCTCCCTCTAATCTCATGCTGTGTTCTCTTGTCCTGATATTTTTCTTATATTGAAACATGTTAGACTCTTTCACCTTGTTAATGCCCTTAAGGTGTTTGAATGTTTCGATCATATCACCTCTCTCCCTCTTTTGCTCTAGGACATACATGTTGAGCTCCATTAATCTGTCCTCATATGTTTTCTGATGCAGTTCCTGCACCATTTTGGTTGCCCTTCTCTGGACTGCCTCCATTTTGTTAGTGTCCTTGTGCAGGTGTGGCCTTCTATGTGGAACAGTATCAAAAGCTTTGCTGAAGTCAAGGTAGGTGACATCAACTGCATTCCCTTGGTCCACCACTCTGGTTACCCGGTCAAAGAAATCAATGAGATTAGTT
Source organism: Neoceratodus forsteri (assembly GCA_016271365.2). Taxonomy (NCBI): domain Eukaryota; kingdom Metazoa; phylum Chordata; order Ceratodontiformes; family Ceratodontidae; genus Neoceratodus; species Neoceratodus forsteri. Next base: position 1,101,020,031 of record CM028134.1, on the reverse strand, counting down.
TGATAGACCCTTCCTGTTGTAAACCCATGCTGTCTTGGATCCTATGCTCCTATGGATTACAGGTATTGCACTATCCTTTCCTCAAGGAGTGCCTCCATAGTCTTGCCCACTACTGAGGTAAAAATGACTGGTCTGTAGTTCCCTCCCTTCTCCCTGCTACCACTCTTGTGGGATGTTACTTCAAGTATTGCATCCTTAATGCTTGCCCAATTTGCCTGTACCCCCTCACCTGTATTTTGATCCTTTTCCCCCATTAGTCATTACTATATCTAGGATGAGAAGCATCCTTGCCAGTTAGTGACACGAGGATTTACTCTGCATTTCTGTGAGGTATTTCACTTACACGCCATTTACTGTGCATGCTTTCATTCTGCATTTCTGCAGTATAGATAGCACTGCAGTTGTGACTAGGGCACAAGTCATTTATTCCAGAGAACCTCAATAGGGAACTCCATCACTCTAAAAATTACTGGAACGTTATCTAAGCAGAATGACCCCAATGGCAAAGATTCTGAAGGGTAATCAGTTCTGTGTTAGTTAGCTAGTAAAGATCACCTTAGCCAGCCAACTAAAGTTATTATACAAACTAGATGTGGAGAGATATTTTGAAGAAATTAGTCTAGAAACACTAGACAGGGAGTTAACTCTCCACATGGACACGAATAAACATTGAGTTTCATTTACAGGTATTTTTGTTTGTATCACTGCCATAACATTCCATTTGGTCAGACTCTATTTGTAATGCTACAGTTAAGATACTCAAGTCTCATTGGGTGTTGTACTCAGAATGGTTCCAAAAGTTATTAACTGCTCTAAATGCTGAACATGCAGTAGCATTCTCTAATGGAACTTGGTGTGAATTCCAGGACTTTTTTTTGGGGGGGGGTATTATTTTCTCTCCTCCAGAGCTCCGGCTATGACCCCTGCCCTCCGTTGCTCCCCCCAGCGTCATCCCCGGACATCAGACCCCTCCCTTATGCACCCTGCAACTTACCCTTCATGGCAGGGTGGTGGGGGAGCAACTCAACCCACCCCAACGGATCCATGCCAGGGAGGCGCTCTTCCAGGAATGGCGTTCACGGGAACAACTGCTGCCTGGCTCGCTCCGCTGTTATCCTCCGGGTGGTCATGGCGTGCAATGACACCAGCGACTGGGTGCACGCACGCTCCCGTGCATGCCCCAATCAAGTGTCTGTCATGACCTGCCCCCCCAAGCTTGCAGCTACGTGCTGTCGACTCCCTAGTCTCTGCTAGGGGTCAGGCAAGCCCCGGCCACCCAAATCCCCCCTCCCTGGAGATGGAGAGCAGTCCCTTGGATGCTCAATCCATCTCCTCCCCGCCGACCCACGGCAACCCATGCCCATTCCCCAACACGGGTCACCAGCGTGGTGCGAGGTGTTGCGACCAGTGCCTCAACCCTCAGCGCCACCGGGCTGGCCCCGACTTCCGGGACTTTTGGCAATCTTTTTATTCCTTTCTTGGGGGGGGGCACTTAATTTATACTACTCCTCCCAATGTGTCTAAGTTGTTCTCTTGGCTGATGCAGCTAGATAGTCAGGGAGCCTTCATCCATTCTTTATAGTTCTATTAAATGAGGTGCATGTGGAGTGAAGGGTTGGGAGTGGGAGGGGGAGGGTTATTAACTTGTATGTTTTTTTGCTTATACTTTGTTCTGTATATGTTGATTGTTTCTCCTTGTTTTGTTTATGATGAGATGCTGTTATTCTTTGTTTGAAACTAATACAGTTTATTAAATTGCAAAAAAAACAACAAAAAAAAACTTAAGTCTCTGCATTAACGTGTTTGAGATCCAGTAGGCACCTACCTTACCAGTTTAGTCCAGACTGTCCAACACACAATGTTGAGAGCCTTAATGCAATCACACTCAGAGAAGAGGAACTGGAGACTGTAAACCCAAAGGAAAAACATTTAAAATCTAAGAGGCGTCCGCTCACATTCAGTCATATACAGCTATTTGCTCACAACCTAACTCTTGCTCTCCTGCTCCTTGTAGCAGCCGACATCCACCCTAACCCGGCACCAATACTACCCCCCCATGCCCCTCTCCAACATCGTCCTTTTCTTCACCTAACTCTGGGGACCTTCTCCCACATGGCCTGTGCCTCCTGCACCTAAATATAAGAAGCCTTGTCCACAAGCTTGACTCCCTTCAGGTTCTTGCCGTCCTCTATGCTCCAGATATCCTCACCCTGTCTGAAACCTGGCTCAACAAAACCATCAACGACTCCTCTGTCACAATCCCAGGCTACACTATGGCCCGCCAGGATAGAGCCTCTAAAGGCGTCGGAATAGCCATCTATGTAAACTCGGACTTGCACTATTCAGTGGTCCTGACCAAGTCCGAACTAAAAGTCCTTGAAGTAATACTAACTCAGTTTGTTTTTCCTTCTCACTACAATCTACATTGCTGGTTATACTGCTGACCTGGTACACCAGCTTTCTGCCACTGACCTCCTCAAGTAAATCTCCGCTCAACCATGACAGGGGAACTTCTCATAATATGGGCGATCTTAACCACAATTGGCTAGCTTTGCCTCAACAAAACCAGGACTGAAATTTCCACCCTAAACCTCTCACAAATTATTACTGAGCCCACCGGCTTAACCTAAAATCTGGAAACCACTCGTTCATCGACTGGGTCCTTACCACACACCCCCACCTGGTCAAACAAGCTGGTATTCTTCCTGACTCCCTCAGCGACCACCACATAACATTCTTATTGCTTAAAATCCACCGCCCAAAATCCCCCATTAAATCTGTAGTCCAACGCTCCTATAAATCCCTCAATCTAGCCCCTGTATTAGATGCCCTTGCGCTAGCAAACTGGGCCCCTGCCCCTCCTATGATCTCCATTGATGATGCCTTCCTACACTTTAAAAACACATACCTCAGCATCTGGAATAGGGTTGTCAGAACCCTCTGAAGTTCTGGGTTCTAGTTCTAGTCTAGAACTTTTGAAAAAAGTTCTAGTGTTCTAATCTTTTTTAGAACTTTTTAGAACTCGAACCCTATTTTTTTATTGTGCTGCCAGTAACGAAGACAGTAATAAAATACATGTAAAGGAAAAACTGTTCAAAATAAGGGAGAGAGAAATTATCTTGTGTGACATTGATAGGAATACAACTAGGTTTATCTATAGTTTCTTCTGTTTGCTAAAGTCAGCAACTTGATATGTAACAGGCCCACCCACCCACCCATATGTTAAAGGTTTTCCTGCTGCAGCTGCATCATAGTTCCTTAGTGAAAGAAAGAGGCACATTAGCCATTTATGTACTCAGCTATATATACTCATCGTCATGAATTAGGAGAAAAAATAACTGATATTACCTAATTTCAGCTATTTGCTGCTTTCTGTTTTAAAATGAGTGAATCAAAAGTTGCTATGTTTAAAAGAAAGTTTTATAACAAAGTCATGCAAGTACTACAGCAGCAACATGTGGAACTGTTACAAAACATATTATGTCATAACATATTCAGTCAAGACATTGAAATAAAAAAAATTTCGCAGAAACCACAAGAAGGCTACTCCAATCCTAAGTTGTGCCTGTGTGAAAGTTGAGCACTCAAGAACATTTAGCATCATATTGGGGTAGTATGGTGTTAAGTTATACTGATATGACATACGTAGGACAAAATAGTTTAAACAGACAAAAGGTCCTTTTGTCTGTTTAAACTGTTTTGTCCTGCATGGCGCTTTCTGTACCGTGATGCTATCAGTTAAAACGCACAATACAGTATATTTTGGAAGTGTTGGTGCTGGTCTTTTGTTCTTAATAAAAAAATATGCCAGTCATTGTTGCTGGCAAATGCATGCAATTTCTAAGGTAATGCATACATATACCAACATTTTTGTTGGCAAATTGAAGTAATACATACAAAAATTCTAAGATGATGCATTTTGCAGCTGATACTTCAATAAAATCTGTATTTCAGTCACATAAATAAAAACAGTGGTTTCCTCACCACATACTAAGGAACATTTATGTAGCTGCAGCAGTTGGCATGTGATGTTTAAGGACAGCGCCTGTCAACCCCATTATGTATCAAATTATCACTATCTATAAAGCAAAAACACTATGATACGTCACATTCTGTGAAAACTGCTGATGCAGATTTTCTTTTATTTCTGATTCCTTTATTCTTTTTTAAAGGGGACAGGACAATTAGTGTAGGTGGCAGTAGTTTGCAATGTATTTAATAAGAATATACATTATGTGTACAGTAGGTTCGGTCTGTCATCATTTTTTCCTCACCATCCCCAGCTGATCACAAATCTGTAAATGAAAGAACTAAAACAACACCCACCTTCATCCCATCACCCATTCCACTTTTCTTCCACCACCCTCATCTGTGCAGTAGCACCCATGCCACCCTTTACACCCATAAATAAAACCAACCCACAACCTCACCCATGTACTAGCATCCATTTTTCGTTTATGGCTAACATTTCTGTAATTGAAAAAATAATAAACAGCTACCAATTAGAACTCATTGTTTTGTCCTCTTTAAAATTGAAAATAGACCGCCTCCTGTCCCAGCCTATGCTGATGCACCACAAAGTCACAGAAGGTAAATCCAAAAATATATGTTTGCACTTTAACTATAAATAAATGATACAGAAAGGATTGACGTGACAGTGTCCTTTTATGCCAAATTTGGGCCTGTTCCCACTGATGTTAAAATTGCCCTGTATATAAAACTTGTTGACTTTTAGTTTAGACCCTAGCTACAAAGCAGTTTGCCATGAAATGGTGAATGTTTTGAGGTTATATAGTCCAAGGTAGTAGATCGAGAAAGGAGAGAGACGACAATCAAAGTCATCACAGTCTGTAAAAGTTTCTTCGTGCAGAGAGACCGTTCCACACAGTATTTTTACCAGCCACCACCATCTGAGTTGTCATCATCACCATCAACATCCACAACATCAATCACTTCAGGATCAGTTTGTATACTCTTGTAGGAATACGAAAATCTTGATTTATTAACTTTAATAAAAGTTAACATGTGTACATTTTCTGGCAGCAACCTATTTCTGGTGTCTGTCACAATATTGCCAGCTGTACTAAACATCGCTCTGAAGAGACACTTGTTGCAGGACAACCAAGATATTTACAGGCCTCATCATACAGCTCTGTCCAAATTGACTTTTTGATCTCCAGTATTCAAAAGGGCATGCATCAATAGGAATAGGCAGTTCTTGCAGGTAACTGTCTACCATGTTGGACAGAGACCGCTCAGAAGAGGAATCAGCAGAAGCAGCTGGTATGGCAGCAATTTGGGAAAGGTTTTGCCACAGATTTAGCTTGCTACTAAGGGTTGAAGAAGTGGCAGTTGTGGGAACAACTACTGTTAATGTTTGGTGACTTTTCCAGTTCTGTATCCCTTGTGGAAGATGAACCTGCATGTTGTGGTGATGACAACCTGATGGTACTGTGCGTGTCTGTGTTTGACTCCTGTGAGTGCTGCAGCTCATCTAGCAACATACATTTGTACTGCTCTATATCATCTGTTTTGGAAGATGTATAGCCTTGAACCTGGGATCTATGAGAGAGTTGCAAGGATGTAGTGTCTTGATTTGCCATTGCAACTAATTTGTCATTGGTTTTGAAGCGCCCGCCTCATTCTCTTCACGAGATTCCCATGATATAGTCTGTACATGTTGTCTGGTGCTCAGATCTGTCTTTTCTATTTGTAGATTTAGAACACTAAGATGATGTGAAATGAGCATTATGAGGGATAACCTGACTCACAGATGCACCTTCAAAAGACATGTCCCTTGTAGCTGTCTCAAAGGAGCTAGGATACAGCACACTGTCTCCATTAATTTCCACTGCAGCACAGACAGCATAATGCCATCTCCAATACTGTAACTGCGAGTACTCATGTACAGCTTGCTTTGCTCCAAGAGGCGCTGCAGCATATAAAGCGTTGAGTTCCAATGAGTGGAAACATTTTGAATCAGCTTTTGCTGGGGCAGCTTTGTGTTTTTTTGCAGTTCTGACAATGTCCGTATAGCCTTGGTTGAATGTGAAAAGTGAGTCACAATTTTTTGCAAACAGCAATCAATACCATCCACTTGTGTTTCGCTATGAGAACTCGTGACAATTATGTAAGCAATGTGCAAAGCAAGAAGCATGCAGAAATCCTCCATCCTGTATTGCTTTTAAGATGTTGGCTCCATTGTCACTTACTATGAAGCCACATTTTAGACCGTGAGAATAAAACCCATTCATCAAGGAGGTCATTTAGTTCCTGCAAGATGTTTGCAGCAGTATGATTCTTGCCCAAACTTTTTTATGCAGCAGCTGCCATCTTTTGGGGTGTCTTGTCTTGAAGAAGCACCAGAAAACGCGGACCCAATGAGCTGTAAGGACATGTAATCTATGTTTTGAGTGTGGTCCACATATCTGTTGTGACATGAATAACCCCACCCTCTGCAGTTTTAAGTGCAAGCATCACTGTTGCTTTTAAAGCCTGATAAATGTTTGGTATTTCAACATAGGAAAAGTACCTTCAGATGAGGAACATTGTAACGAGGTTCTCCGCTAATGTCATGAGCTCCCTAAAATCCTCATGATCTACCAAAGAGTATGGGAGAAGGGTCTGCTAACAGTTCACCAATTCGGTGATTAAGATGAAGGGTCTTGGATGATTTCTAGTAAAGGTATTCTTTCCTTCAAATGCCTGAGATATTGTGGTTGGCTGTTTTCAACATGTCCCTGCTGGTTTATTATACACCGTGTTTCGATGGGCAGATGGACGATAGATGGTGGACTAGGACTTATACATTCAGTGCCATCACTGGATGTGCAACTGGCACTAATGGTGCTGGCATTGGTGGTAACAGTGATCCTAGGGCTGGCAGTGGTTCTGCCTGCATCAAGTTCAGACAATTCAGTATCCATTTCAGATTCTGATCCTGACCCTTCTCACGTGCGGTCTGGAAGATGGAGGACATGGGTTTTGGTTTTGGATGATCAAGCAAAACCGAATGCTTTTTCAGATGGCGTTAAGAGCTAGAAAGCCAAGGCATGACACAACTTTACCACGGCTACACTTGCTTCAATAGGAACAAATTGCTCTGGTATGGATCAGTTTTACTGACTGAGAAATAATTCCACACCCTCAGATGTGACAGATTTTGTTCGAGTGCTGGGAAGATAGCTAAAGACTGTTTGTGTCTTTTCACCTGTCCTAACAGAACCTGGGACATGCTCCTTGGTGCTAGAAGAGTGGACAGAAGACTCTGATGGATTTTCATTGCTGGCCAACACAGAAGTGGTGAATTCAATGGATATGTCCTTTCATTGCCAACAGTGCTGGATGTATTTGCAAGTGCACTACCTGATTCATTGTCAGCAGACTTGCTCATTTCACTTTGTTGAGGGAGTAATGATTTGTCACGAGACACAACAGTGTGGACTGAGACAAAGAGCTACTGTCTGAGTCAGAGAGGGACTCACTGTCACTTGTATTGCTGCTAGTCACAGGGATCTTAACGGCATGAATGGCATACCTTATGGTGCCTCTCCTGGTGACCCCAGCAGCTGTACAGGTTTTCTTATAAGGTCCCCTTTACCACACTTCACTGTTGCTCTTTGCTGTTTGTTGAATTTTATCACGTGAAACATTTTGGTTATTTCTGTTAGCACCAGGATTACCACTACCACCAACACCTGCTCCAACACCAGCACTAAATGCTTCATCTATGTTGGTGTCAGCCATAACAGACAGTAAGTACCAGTACTACCAGTCCAGTATCTGCAGTGAACACACCAACACCCAAACAATTCCTGTGTAACAAAGCAATGTGATCTGTAAATGGCTGGCTACAACTCCCAAATTTTTTATTTTTGGTTGTGGCGACACTGTGATAAGTGGACTGAAAGTAATTGAAGAATATGACAGTTTGCAACTAAAGGATCCTAGGGTTCAAGGCTTACAGAATGATTGGGCTGCTGGGCATAGGCATACACATGTAATCAAAGGGGCACACAGCAGCAGGGTGATGGGCTGACCACAGAGACGGAGTCACATTACCAACCCAGGGAATGAGAATTATATTTCACGTTTCTGTCATGTAAGGTTAATGCCACCACACAACTGGCCACTGGGCTTCTCTCTAACACACACACTGGTAGGTGCACAGTGCAGTCAAGGGGCACATAGCAGCAGGGTGATGGGCTGACCACAGGAGACGGAGTCACATACACAAACCAGGGAATGAGAATTATATTTCTACGCTTCTGTCATGTAAGGTTAACGCCACCACACAACTGGCCACTGGGCTTCTCTCTGTAACAACATGGGTAAGGTACAGTGCAGTCAAGGCACACAGCAGCAGGGTGATGGGCTGACCACAGGAGACGGAGTCACATACGCAACCCAGGGAATGAGAATTATATTTCTCGTTTCTTATGTCATGGTTAATGCCACCACACACACTGGCCACTGGGCTCTCTGTAACACACACACTGGTTAGGTACAGTCAGCTTGGAGGCACAGCAGCAGGGTGATGGCTGACCACAGGAGACGGAGTCATACGCAACCCAGGGAATGAGAATTATATTTCTATGTTTCTGTCATGTAAGGTTAATGCCACCACACAACTGGCCACTGGGCTTCTCTCTGTAACACACACACTGGGTAGGGTACAGTGCAGTCAAAGGCACACAGCAGCAGGGTGATGGGCTGACCACAGGAGGCCGAGTCACATCACAACCCAGGGAATGAGAATTATATTTCTACATTTCTGTCATGTAAGGTTAATGCCACCACACAACTAGCCACTGGGCTTCTCTCTGTAACACACACTGGGTAGGGTACACAGTGCAGTCAAGGGCACACAGCAGCAGGGTGATGGGCTGACCATAGGAGACAGAGTCACATGTCATAAACCAGGGAATGAGAATTTTATTTCTACATTTCTGTCATGTAAGGTTAATGCCACCACACAACTGGCCACTGGGCTTCTCTCTGTAACACACACATGGGTAGGGTACAGTGCAGTCAAGCACACAGCAGCAGGATGATGGGCTGACCACAGGAGACGAGTCACATACTGCAACCCAGGGAATGAGAATTATATTTCACGTTTCTGTCATGTAAGGTTAATGCCACCACACAACTGGCCACTGGGCTTCTTCTATAACACACACACTGGGTAGGGTACAGTGCAGTCAAGGGCACACAGCAGCAGGGTGATGGGCTGACCACAGGAGACGGAGTCACATACGCAACCAGGGAATGAGAATTATATTTCTATGTTCTGTCATGTAAGGTTAATGCCACCACACAACTGGCCACTGGGCTTCTCTCTGTAACACACACACTGGGTGGGTACAGTGCAGTCAAGGGCACACAGCAGCAGGGTGATGGGCTGACCACAGAGACAGTCACATCACAAACCAGGAATGAGAATTATATTTCACGTTTCTGTCATGTAAGGTTAATGCCACCACACAACTGGCCACTGGGCTTCTCTGTAACACACACACTGGGTAGGGTACAGTGCAGTCAAGGCACACACAGCAGGGTGATGGGCTGACCACAGGAGATGGAGTCACATCATAAACCAGGGAATGAGAATTATATTTCTACGTTTCTGTCATGTAAGGTTAATGCCACCACACAACTGACCACTGGGCTTTTCTCTCTGTAACACACACTGGGTAGGGTACAGTGCAGTCAAAGGGCACACAGCAGCAGGGTGATGGGCTGACCACAGGAGACGGAGTCACATACTGGGCTTCTCTCTGTAACACACACACTGGGTAGGTACAGTACAATGCAGTCAAGGGGCACACACTGGGCTTCTCTCTGTGACACACACACTAGGGTTCACAAAGATTTATTTGCCTTTTTTTTCCCCCCTTGTATGCTTGTTGCTGGCAGCTGCTGAGTGTGTGCTGCAGTTCAATAATCACATTTCACATTCACAAAGGTTCTTCTCTTATAATCTTCAGTCTTCTTATTTTTTTTTAGTCTCTCTCTGAGTCCTCCTGATATTGGTCTCATCAATCCCTCCCTATTCCCCAGTCCCTTCCCCAATCTTGATTAATCCCTCCTAGTCCCGATTCCTCCTTCTGTCCTGAACCGCCCCTAGTCCCACTCCCAGTCTCCCCTCCCGATTTTCTTGTTCTCGGTCTCACAGGAGAAGAAGTGGCCACGACTGGACAAGAGTAGCGGACGCGCTAACCGCTTTTGCTACAGTTTGCTGGTGCTGCCTGCTGCTGCTGCCTCTGTCTGCGATGATCCTCAGTCAAATGGCGCTCCTCCTCGGGGCGCATCTCTTTAAATACCCCCACAGATCCCGCTGCTCGCGTTGCTTACTCGACCCCACATCGTCTCGCGGTGATTTGAACCCTTTTGCGAACCCTGTAGTGTTCGAGTTCTAAATTAGAACTCGAACACCAGGGTTCGAGGAGGGTTCGAATCTTCATCGAACTAGTTCTGACAACCCTAATCTGGAACACACATGCCCCACTACATTGTACAAGAGTATGAGGAAACCACCTACCTTGGGTCACCCAAGAACTGATGGCATGTCAAATCGCACGGGACAAAGCCTGGAAAATGCATAAATCCTCACGCCTCCCGCAGCACCTCTCCACATACTGCATGCTCCGGAACAAGTGCACCAGAGACACTCATCTTGCAAAAGCAGAGTACTTCAGCAGCTCCTTCCAGTCAAACCTAAATAAACCCTCAAAATTCTGGAAGGTCATTCACTCCCTTTTCACCCCACCAGCTGCCAATCCCACTCCAATGCTAAATGTTAATAACTCTCTCCTACAGAGCCCACAGCAGTCCCAACTGAGTTCAATGTGTACTTCTCCACTTGTGCTGCCACCCTCCTTTCATCCCTGACCAACACTACACCTCTTGCACTGCCTACAGACATAAAGACCTAGACTAGGCCTCGCTCCTTTTCCTTCAAAGACATCTCTGCAACTGAGGCCCTAGATGCATTACTTTCTCTGAATCCTTCAAAAGGCAAATCCCTGGATGGATTAGACCCCAAACTTCTATACCTCTCTGTCCCCGCTATAGCAACTTCACTTGCCAAACTCCTAAACCAATCCTTTGCTGCCGCTGCCATCCCCATGCATGGAAGCACGCCATTGTCATCCTCTGCCAAAGGAGGTGCCCCTACCTCCCCTCTAACTACCACCCTATCTCCCTCCTCCTAGCCCTAGCAAAACTACAAGAGCACCTTGTGCTCACCCAACTTACCTCCTTCCTCACTGACTCCAAATTCTTCACGCCATTCCAGTCTGGCTTCAGGAAGGGACACTCCACCACCTCCTCCCTGATAAGGCTTACAGACACTATCCTGACAGGCATGGATAGTGGACTGATCACCTCAGCCATTTTTGTCTACCTTGCAGAAGACTTCACACCATCTCCCACCCCATATTGCTGTCGAGTCTCATTGAATCAGGCCTCTCTGTCGCAGCCACAAACTGGTTCAGATCATACCTCTCTGATAGAACTCAGTCCGTTAGAGTCTCAAATGCGATCTCCACCCCCCTTCCCTTAACTACCGGTGTCCCACAGGGGTCGGTTCTTGGTCCCATTCTGTTCTCTATATTCCTAAATGACCTGCCACTCATCTGCTCTACTTCCTCAATCCACATGTATGCAGATGATACTGTACTCTACTACTCGGGCTCTGCCCCTGATGTGGTACAATCAAACCTCCAAGCTGACTTCAACAAGGTACAGCAATGGTTTAGCTTGCACCAGCTCTCCCTAAATGAAAAAAATGTCACTATGACCTTCGGCACACAACAACGCCTGGCCAGACTCCTCCCTTCCCTACTTTGCCACGCTGGATGGCCAAAAACTTGAAGATGTCTCCTCGTTCCATTACTTGGGGGTCTGGCTCAACAGCCATCTCTCCTTCTCTGACCACATCGATGCTATCTCAAAAAAACTACACCCCATGCTCAGTGCACTATATAGGAACCGAAGCAGCCTCTCTCCCAGAGTCCGATGTAATCTGGTCCTGAAGATGATACTGCCCTCCATCGACTACTGCAACATTGTATACAGTGCAGCCCCTAAGTCCACCCTATCTAAACTGGACACATTTATAATGCCTTCTGCCACTTTGCTCTCGATGCCTCTCCCTCACCCACCATGCCAGCCTCTACTGAGCCTTAGCACTCACTGTCCCTCAAAAGTCACCTCATCTCTCACTGTGCTAAATCTGTCCCCAACCTATGCCTCGGGTCCATCCCTCCTACCTTGCCACCATGCTCACAGATGCCCCCCCATCATCTTAGATCTAGTGACTCCAGCCAACTTTCAGTCCCTAGGTGGAAGACCTCTGCCGGTCAAGCTGCCTTCCACACAGGCTACCCAAGCTCTGAAATGCCCTCCCACTGCAAATTCAGCTCTTCCTACTCTCTGTCTACCACCCTAGCAAACATCCTTACTACAAATTGCTCCTGTCCCTGAACCTGTCACGCCCCACTATCCCCTCCCCAATGCCTGACCAGTGGCCTTAGCCTTGCTACAGAAGCTGGCATATAACCCCAACCTTGCACTTATGTCCTGGGCCTATTTTGCCCTATGTACTGTGTGTATAACTGTATAACTGTGATATACCTCTCTGTTGTTTACAGCTGTTACTACTGTGCTAATTTACCTTTGTCTTCTGCTTCTGTCACAAAACTATTTGATACTATAATATCCTAAGCATTCAATGTGCGCTGCTTGTATATTCATGCAATCATGTGTCCTTATGCTGCTTTTTATTTGCTTCTGTTAACTGTTCACTTGATAACCTGCGATGTTATCATATCCATGTGTACTCCCGGTCTCACCGGAGACGAGCATCTTGTTGCTCAGTGTGCCTTTCCTGGTGAAACAATTGCAATAAATAAATAAAAATTAGAAACATTATATATTTATCAGTCAATCAGTAAACAAAACAGTTTCATTGACTTGACAGTGTCCCTTCTGAACAGATGCTAATAGTCTTGATTTGACACGGGAGGGCATGAAAGTTGAAAGGTCAAGGAAGAAGTGATGTTTTCAGGGTAACTCTTAGTCTGGTTCAACAGGACAAGAAACAGCACTGCTTAAGGGATATTAACACAGCTCAATTGTTGTTTCAGGTACACATTTGTACTGCTACAAGGGCTGTTCTGTGACTGGGGCTGGCCGAGTTTCAGTAATAAACTGGTGCAAGGTGAAGCTCTGTTCTCCCAACTCCTACTATGGGAGCACTTCTTAGGATTAGTCTTGGAACAAGGTCTGGTATAGAGCAAACCATAAGCAGGAAGCTTACTTTTCTGTATATATTGGACTTCCTATATTTTCTCTGAAGTATACTCAATTTAAATAAGGCAGCATAAGTATCTGATGGTTGTGGACAGTTTGAAGACTTAGTTTGTCTCTAAGGCCCTGTACACATTAGGAAGAAAGATCTGCACCGTTTTTAAAAATGTTTTGGAAACATTTTTAAACTCACTACAGCAGCCGATCCAGATTAGTTTTCAACCAAGTTTTAACTTAATTATAACACGGTTGACTTCTGTCCGCATCTGCATTTTGTAACGTTTTGTAACCCGGTTTCCAAGAATGGAGAGAACTGAGGACCAAAGGCAGAAACATGGCACTGACACGGATCAAGAAACACGTCCATCCGCACTATAAGGTAATACACTTTCGCTCCTTAAACCGTTTTTTAAAATGGATTTAAGACTAGCTTCCAGCAGGGTTTAAGCACGGCTTGCTAACACGCTTTTAAACCGTGCTTTAATGTGGACAGGCACCATGTTTGCGATAGTTAAAAAGTTTTAAACACCTTAAAACGTTTTAACTTGCCTGATGTGTACAGGGCATTAGAGTTAGAGTTTTTGCTATCATGGTGACCAGACTTAGAATTCAAGTTCAAGTTTGTGTGGGTGATTGACAGCTCAGCTCCAACTGGGTCTTGCACTGGAATGGAATTTTGAGAATCATTTGAAAATGTCTGTCTCTGATTACTACAGATGTTGTTCACAAGTTTACTATTAATTACTTCCAGTTCCCATGCCCTGTCAGGATTCTGACATAAAAAGGGGGGTCCTGAAACAGTCTATATTATTTAAGCAGTGAGGAATTTCATGTAGTACCCTGTGCCCATTTTTAGTGAGGTATGTCTAACTTCAGTGAACTCTCTGTATCTGTTCATTATCTCCATGGAGAAATCTTGGAACAGTGAAATGCTCTTTCCCCTCCACATAAGTCCCCTTCTTTTCCTTGCAAGTCTTAATAAATCTTCTTTAACTGAAAGGCATAAGAAATTTGCTATAACTGGCCATGGCTTAGCTCCAGGAAGTGGCTTGGACTTAAAAGAGCAGTGAGCATGCTCTATTTTAAGGGGCTATTGGCATTGCTACTAAAATATGTCTACTAGGAACTGCTGAAGAAAGATAATCATATTATTGCCCTCTGCCCCCTCTGGTATGCTCAAAATTCTGATTTTTTGTATTTATTTTTTTAGTTGTTTAACCAGGAGTAACACACTACGCTGAAAGCTTTTTTACAGGTGTGACCTGGGAGCACAGAGAAGTTAAGTGACTTGCTGAGGGTCACACAGTATGCAAGTGGATGCTGTGGGATTCAAACCCAGGTCTGGTCTGTCTGTTGGATGTCACCAGATTTGCAGCTCAGAGCCTTAAACCACTGCTCTATACTGCCTCCCTAATTATTGTTGCTCCTTCACCTGTTCTCCAGATCATCAATTTTCTCAACTAAATAATTTATTTGTTCGACATAAGACTCATCAAGCCCCTTAAGTTGTAACATAGTAAGTTCAGTGGAAGCAAATCTGTTTTAATTTACCTCTACTCATTTTTTAATTTTTGCTGTGTCTTTCCAAAATACTGGCATGGATTCTTTTGTTTCTTTAGTATCGACTGTCAGGTTAGCCAACATCTCTTTAATTGTCATCATGTTGGACTTGGCATGATTTGCTGCAGCTAATTTGTGTTGTTTCTGCTCTAGGATTAGTGGACTGTGTTGATTTCACTGCAGCAGATGTCAGTTAGCATTGTGGTGGTGTGGCGGTGCAATGACCCATGATTGGTTAACTCGTTGACCCAAAGGGAATCATAAATAAGGTTGCTGGAGTCAAGAAAATTGAGATTCCATTAGACAATATGTGAGTCTATGGAACCATGACTTAAATGCAAGTTTAATGATTTAAAACAGTTATGTTACAGGATTTTAAAATGACAGCTACCTCACGTTCAAGCTGTCTTTCCTGTCAGCACCGACGCATGCTCCATAGTTCCACGTTCTGAAAAATGTGTTCTTCACAGTTCTATGGGAGAAAGGCTTGCAGAAATCCCAAGAAAATGGGCTTGTCATATATTATAAGGGAATTAATAAACAGACTGATGAGCCATCTTCAAAGAATAAGGGCAGTGTAGACTCATGTCGGTACCATAGACAAGCAACTGCAATTGGGCTACTACAAAATGGCGATGCAGTTATGGCACCTGTGTTCATGGCTACCTGGCAGGGGAAAACCAGATACTGAGGTGGGTGACATACAGCTGGGATGCATGCATATATCTGCGTCTTGCGAACACATGCTGTGAGGGAAGCAGGGAAGAAATGGTATGTGGGAGGGGTGGTGGGCAGCTGTCAAGCTGGTCCACTAATGTGGTGGGAGGGTGGTCAGTTGGGAGGTGGAGGGCAAGGTTCGGTCTTTTAAGTTTTTCACACACACCCCAACATGCACCCCCTGGAGTTGAGAATCCACAAGTAGGGTCTAAAATCTACGTGAGACTACATGCCAGACGTATCCAGACTATCTAGGCCCCATGGGATATTGGACTTCCAGTTTTCCGGACCTAGACATAGAATGGCCAGCTCTGTGTCATAGATTTGTAACCCAGGATAGGCTTTGTCTGATGCAATATAGCATATTACATAACCTATTCTATTCCCCGCAAAAGCTTGCTAGACTTGGCCTACTTACCTCTGCTAGTTGCACACGATACGACCAGGAAGAAGGCTTGCTATTACATCTTTTTGGGGAACGTTCTAAAGTGTCTCCTTTATGGGCCCTCATCAAGCAGAAGGTAAATCCCTTGTTAGGTCTCAATGACTTGTTTACACCTGACATCTGTCTTCTGGGCAACCTCTCTGGGGTAACAGTACGCAACCATAAGTATCACATAACTCTGATAGCAATGACGGCTAAGAAGCTTGTCCTTAAACATTGGAAAGACAAAGAAGTTGTGTCATACACAAAATGGTTACAGGAATTTCTTGCCAGTCTGAGGATGGAGAATGCCATTGCAAGTCTTCATAATAACTCAGGGAAATTTAACAAAGTTTGGGGACCCTTACATGCACTATATACTATGTAACCTTACGTGATGGCCTGTTTTTTCTGGAAATAGTAATCATCTTTTTCAGGTAAAGTTCTTTTGTGCTCTGGGGAGGATGGAGGAGGGATGGAGGAGGGAGGAGGGAGGGAAGGGATGGGAGTTGGGGGGCCAGATCCTTTAATTGTATGTCAAGTTGTTGCTTTATTTCTGATACTTTATGTAATGCATGGATCTGGTATTGTAATTCTTTGAAAATTACTAATAAACTTTGAATTTGAAAAAAAAAAGAATCCATAAGTGGAGGGTGTGGGGAGGGCACAGCCCCTGCATTAAAAACAACCCGTAGGTCTTGGGCACCCTATTTCTGCTCTCCTGTAGTATGCATCACCAAATTCATTTTTTGTGATGTACACTCATCATGACGATCTCTCTATTCTGCAGTCACCATTATGACATGGAACCACAAATGTCAGGTCTATAGGTGGCCAGCTACAAAGGTTTAAATAAATAGATTGATATGGCAGTGGTAATTGGGAATGACTGTAGTTCTTAACATAAGGAGTAGGACCTGTGCTGAACACAAGATGTTCATACATCTTAATTGGGTTATCCAGAGAAATTAAACAGTAGAATAAAACAAATTATATTCTTTATGTTCTCAGGTAGGCAGCCAAACTGCCTGTAAAAGTTGTGGTGGTTCTAGTGTGGAGCCTTTAGTTGACTATGGTGCATGTTTTTATCTCATGTTCATATCTCCCTTGAGTATGAGAGCAAAGATGTTGGAGAGGTTTCCACCAGGACAACAGCCACAGATGAAGACTGCCAATGACCCAATAGAGGGCAGTTTGAAGACCCTGACCAGAAAGAAAGTCATAAGAGGCATGATGCCATATTGGGCCACCATGGCTATTGCCACCCCTTTGGGTTTCAGAATGTGGTCTCTGATCTTGGTGATCTCCATGGTGCAGTCCAAAGACACCATGGTAGTGAACAGAATGATGATGGTGATGCCATTTACTACCATGGTGAGAACCATCCCATTGAGCAGGGATATCAGCCAGGTATGGTTATTAAGGTGTTTCTATTTTCATCCTGACATCAGGAATGTAAGCTGTCACACGTGCATTCATTTTCACAAAGCTTCACATGTCTTCTCCTGGATGTCAAAAAACCAGCATGAGAGTAGATCAGCTTAATATCCCAGACTCATCTTAAAGTCACTGCTTGAAATCCCAAGATTATCACAGACTCTGAGCAATAGTTTAAAGCAGCAGTACATGTTAGTCAATGTATATTTTTGTCAGCAATGTTTTACTGGTAAAAACATCAATACATTCATTTCTTTGTTCATTCTCTTTTAGTTCTGAACTAAGATATAGGATTTTGATGTTTTTAAAATTTCTCATGCTCTTGGTATGCCTTCATGAAAAAGTGATTTTTCAACATAACATTTTATGTGGACTGTAACAATTTGCTATGGACACCTGCCACTGTATTTTCTGTTTTTTTTATTATTATTTTTATTCAGTTCTTTCTGCATGAGTATGAGTTGAAATGTAGCAGCTAATGGGACATTCCTGGGAAAAAAATCAAGATTTGTATCAGGGACAGATCAACTGGCTCCAAGACCAATTTTACTATATGTGCTGTTTTGTATTATGGCAGGGCTCCTGAACAATTTATGAGAAGAGTGTATAAAGTGTCTTTTCATCTTAGAGAAGCTGCCAGCTAAATCAAACATTCCTGTATGGCTTAGGTCTTGGGACTAAAAACAGATACCTGTATATAAAGTCTGAAATTCAGATCAAATCGGTTATTTTATGAGGACCCAGCTCTCCAGATACAAAGAATATTGAATCTATGATGTTGGAGTGACATACTGGAAGATGTGTCATGGGCAGAGTAGCTGGAGGGTATTAAGTTCTGACAGAGCCAGAATGAGTTAGTCAGGTTTGGGACAATGAACACTTGCCATCTAAGGGTTTGAGTCTGCACTGATTCACCAAAGTGTCATGTGTGGTAAGCTATACTACCTTGCTAAATAGAGAGATTTTTCTGTGTCTAACCTACTGTTCAAAACAATTTCATTTCTGTAGAATTACTGTTCCCCATAGTCTGCATGTAGTATCCTGTATTATAAGTGCAGCTATCTTGAGTATTAAAAATTATTTTCATATACTTCATGTTTCAGTGACTGAGTCCTTTGAGTTACAGCTACAGGTAACTGATTTATAACTGACAATAACTGTATTTCCACCTCTGAAGAGAAGTCTACTATTACCATATTCTGTTTCAAAAGTAAGGTGTTTTGGCTGTGACATAAAGGGGTGAGTCAGCTGCTTGAGCAAGAAGATAAGAGGATAGGTAGTTTTGGAGGAATCCAGGAAAGGAGGGTCACCCAGCAAGGGCTTGGGGGGTGGAAGGAGGGATCAAGGGTGGACTAGTTTAATGATTGGGTGCGGAGTTGGTGGGGGTAGGGAGCTGGGAGAGAGAGGGAGGGATATGTAGTTAGTGGGGTCCAGGAATATCAGGGGAGGAATAACAGGGGAGGCTTTCTGAGAATAGCGAGTTAGAGGCAGGATCTAAGGGTCCCTCTAGTGGCTGGCAGGTATAACCTGCAAATGGGAAAATGGGGACTTTGTATTTCCAACAGCAGGAAGTGATGTCATCAGGCAGGCCCTATAAAACAAGGGCGACCCTGGGTGGGTGGGTGGTTGGGGTGGGCGGGGCAGTTGGCCAGCGCGCAGCGTGTTGTGACGGAGTTAAACCTCTCACAAGGGTGCTGTAGAGGTTCTTTAAATTACCTGCTGTGCACTGTGATTGTGTCCAGCTCCAGGAGGGAGCTTGATGCTTCGGGCAGTCAGATGGCTGTTTCAGGACTGGGGAGGAGTAGCAGGCCTATATTGCAGGGGAAAACAAAGGATCCTCATTAGTATGCAGCGGGAGACTGGGAGTCATGATTACAACCAGCGTGAGTGTCCCATTTCAGGCACTAGCAGACCCATGCACGAAACAATACTGTGGCTTTCTGTGCAGGTAAATGACTTTAACACTACTAACAGGCACTGTAACAAATGAGACTAGACAGCAATACTGTTCAGAACTTTAAACGCTACAAAACAGGCACTGTTTCAGATGGAGCTTTACAGCAGTATAGTTCAGAAAGGCACACACTAGCGAGACTACACCCCCAAACAGTAGCCCTAGCCTGGAATGTTATTGTGGAACATTTACAGGCACAACCAGCGTTACCCTTGCAGAGAAGTGGCAGTCAGTAACAACAAAGAAATATCTATATACAGGTCCTGCTTGCACAGCTGCATGGGTGTGTTGTATGCACTGAGGTGCCTGCCAGAACACAGTTCCTGCTGCTTCCAGCTTGTACTTCCATTTCGACCAACAGGGGATGCTGTGGGTATGCCTTGACCAGCAGCATCCAGCCTGTACTTCCATTCTGACCAAAAGGTGGAGCTATTGTGACCATTCAGTAGCACCGGTAAACTGCATGGTGCTGTATGCTAAGCAGCATATAATGAGATGCAAATGTGCCTGTTTGTCCACGGATTACCTAAGTAGGCTCATTTGCATGGGAGCTTTGAATATAGCTCCTGTTTGCCCAGGGCTAACCAGTTTGCACCGGGTTAATGTGTTAGCACTGTGCAATCAAGTTAACCCCGCACAAATCTCACTTCAGCATAGCACAGTTCTGCAGTGTGTGGCTTACATTATTATTTGCAGTCATACCTTTCAACCGTCCCTGATTTTCAGGGACGTCCCTGATTTTATCTCAAACCTTTACTCTGCCCCTCCTACAAATTGTGTTTCCATGACCACACAGTGGGGGTCGTAAGCATAACATAATATCAGACATTAATGTTACAGACATGCTCTTCCTTAGAAAATGCATTTAACACTACACCACTTATTCTACCAGCTTCCTGAGTGGGTATCACCAATTGTTAAGGTGTGTCCCTGATTTTAAACCTTTGTCCCTGATTTTTTTAAGTCTTGTCCCTGATTTATGAGGCAGGAGGTTGAGAGGTGTGTTTGCAGTCGATGTGAGACAGCTCTGTGCAATCACACACAATGTTCCCCACCTACAACACTGGCTTGCTACAGAGTCTAATGAGCTGCAGTTGCAGTTTACATTTCCCTGTTGCTATATTCAGTGCTGTCTTATTCCCGGGCTATTTGTGCCCTGCACTCCCAGACCAGTTTGCCCGGCTTCCTTAGACTGCTATATTCAGCAGGATTAGCACCGGGCTATTTCCTTTTCAATATAGCTTGCTCTGTGCAGCAACTGTGATATTCAAAAGTTGACATGCAAATGGGGCCATAATGTATGCAAGGTGCATGTGGGGCCATTTGCATGTCATTATGGCCCCATCTGCATGCAGGTGCGTTGATCCCCGACGACTTGCACCTGGCACCCTGCCAGGCAGTGGCCGTCAGGGACCAACTTCCCATGCAGCACGGCAATGTGCCCCACAGCCCAATCAAGGCTTTGTAAACAAAGATTAATCCTATATCCCTGGTGGTCCAGTGGACCGCTGCCGCCTGATCGCAAGCTTCAGTAAAAGGAGATTAATCCTATATCCCTGGTGGTCCAGTGGACCGCTGCCCACCCAATTGCGGACTAAGCTAAAAAGTAACCTATATCCTGGTGATCCAGTGGACCTGTCCGCCTGATCACGGCTGAATAAAAAAGAAAAAACTATTATCCCTAGTGGTCCAGTGGACCTGTCTGCCCGATCGCTGGCTGAAGTAAAATAGAAGGAAACCTCTATCTCTGGTGGTCCAGTGGCTAAAACACCCCAGAAATATGTTTTTTTAAATTTTTATAAAAAGTAGTGTTACAAAGTACTTTTACAAATGCGACACTTCCGTGATTTGTTTTGCAAAAGTGTTGTGGTTTGCGAAAGTATGGCCAAAATAATAGGAAATATTTGCCACCCTGCAGCAAAACAACAGTTTGGTGTTTTGGGCTGAAATTTGCATGGAAGAAAGCCAACAGCTGCAAAGTTATGGCACTCCAAAGTTGATGATTTTTCCCATAGGATAACATCATGGCGTACGCCGTGGCTTGCGGGTCCCATACCTTGAAACGGTTCGAGATACGGACTTTTTGTCGCAAAAATGCTTAGTCCCCTGCTGGGGGGCTAAGTACAAAACTAGCCTGGAAAGTCATAAATAATATGAGTTTTTAATTTTTTTTCTACATCGTGCGGTTCCTGAGATATAAGCAATTTAGTATTCAAGTGCTCATTTTCGATTCAAAAGGCCATTATTATCCCCACATTCTTTGTATTCACTGTGCTTTTTAATGAAACTTTTTTGGACACAATGAATATTAGCATTTGTGTTTACATTTCCACTTGCGTTTCTGTTACTGTTTGCGTTAGCGTTTCCGTTTGCGTCACCATTTGCGTTACCATTTGCGTTTGCACTAATGTTTGCATTTGTGTTAATGTTTCTGTCAGCGTTAGCATTACCATTACCGCATCGCTATGCATTTCTGTCAATGTTAGCATTATGGTTAGCATTACTGTTTGCATTTACATTTGCGCTTGCTTTTCTGTTACCATTTGCGTTAGCGTTTCAGTTTGTGTCACAGGTAGCATTACCTTTACTGTCTGCATTTACGTTTGAATCACCATTACCATTACCGCTTCACTTTGCATTTCCATCAACGTTAGCATTATGGTTAGCGTTACCTTTTGCGTTTATGTTTGTGCTTGTGTTTCCATTACCGTTTCTGTTAGCGTTTTTGTTTGCGTCACTTTTATCATTACCATTTGCATTTGTGCTTGCATTTGTGTTACCGCTTTGCTTTGCATTTCCATCAACGTTAACATTATGGTTAGCATTACCATTTGCATTTACGTTTGTGCTTTTTCTTCCATTATCATTTGTGTTAGTGTTCCATTTGTGTCACTGTTACCATTACCATTTCCATTTGTGCTTGCGTTTCTGTTATGGCTGTTTGCATTTACGTTTGCATCACTATTAGCATTACTGTTACCACTTCGCTTTGCATTTCCATCAATGTTAGTGATACGATTAGCGTTACCATTTGTGTTTACATTTGTGCTTGCATTTCTGTTACCATTTGCATCACTGTTATGATTTACATTTGCATTTGTGCTTGCATTTGCGTTACTGTTTGCATTTGCTCTTATGTTTGCATCATCATTAGCATTACCGTTACTGCTTTGCTTTGTGTTTCCATTAATGTTAGCTTTACTGTTACCATTTCTGTTTGCATTTGCACTTGCATTTGTGTTACTGTTTGCATTTATATTTTCATTTACGTCACTGTTGCATTGAGGTTTTGTGTTTTCCTTGCGTTTCCATTACCGTTTGCATTTCCATTTACGTTTGCATCACTGTTACCGTTACTGTTAGCTTTTGCAGTTGCATTACCGTTACGATTACCATTTCAGTTCATGTTTGCATTTGCATCACCGCTGCCATTTCTATTTGCATTTGCATTACTGTTTGCGTTACCGGTTGCATTCACATTTCCATTTGCGGTAACATAACAGTTAGCGTTTGCATTCATGTTTCTGTTGGTATTACAGTTACCATTAGCATTTGTGTTTCAGGCACCGTTACCATTATTGTTAGCATTGGCGTTACTGTTACAGTTATTAAGCACAGACATGGGCAGTGTGTCTCCCACCACATACCATTCACTGTTTATACATAGATACATAGACAATGTTGGCAGATAAGGGCCTATGGCCCACCCAGTCTGCCCATTTGAGCTTGTAAGTTCAGTATATGTTTCCTAATAGTCTGTTGCCCCTTACCCCTGACCTCCAGAATTCTTTTATATTTATCCTATGCATTCTTAAATCCCGTGATTGTTTCAGCCCCCACCACTTCCTCTGGCAGGGTGTTCCACTTGTCCACCACCCGTTCTGTGAAGAAATTCTTCCTCACGTTTTCTCTGGATCATCCCCCCTCCAACTTCATCCCATGCCCTGTTCCTGGAACATCTTTTTTGCTTAAAATAGTGATTCCTCCCTGTCCCTAAGATACTTGTATGTCTCCATCATATCCTCTCTCCCTCCTCTCCTCCAGGAAGTACATATTCAGTTCCTTCAACCTGTCCTCATAGGACTTCGATGCAATCCATGTACCATCTTTGTTGCCCCTCCTGAACCTTTCTACCCTGTCTATGTCCTTACATAGGTAAGGTCTCCAGAACTGTACTGCACTCCAGGTGGGGCCTCACTAGTGTCTTGGTATAGTGGAATTATGACCTCCTTTCCTTGCTGGTGATGCCCTGCCTATGCATCCCAGCATCCTATTTGCTTTACCTGCTGCCTTGTCACACTGTTTCCCTATCTTGAGGTTGTCAGAGATCATAACCCCAAGATCCCTTTCCTGCTTAGGTGCATGCTATATCCTCACCCCCAACTGATATATTGTGCCAGGGTTTTTGTGCCCATATGCATTATCTTGCACTTCTTTGCATTGAATTTCAACTGCCAAACCCCTGACCATTCTTCAAGTTTATAGTACACATTCTCAAAAGAAGGGAAATTCATGGAAAAATCTCCATTAATGCATCAGTTGGGGTTGTTCCACAGTGACAAAAGCAGGGAAATTCAGTGTTAGGGTTCAAAACCCTAACTGTGCATTCCCCACACTATCACCACACACACACACACACACACACACACACACACACACACACACACACACGCAAGTAGGGGAAGGACCAAGGCAACACAACCAGTGACACACAATCACCAACAGGTAACAGAAATAACATGCAACTATCTAAGCCATGAGACCACACCCCCATGCTCCCATGTTCCACACACCAACAGATGTCGGGGTGTGGCATGGGGCTGTGGTAGGGGTGGGAACCCTAACATCAAATTTCCAGACATTTGTCACTGTGCTATTGACCCTAACTGATGCATTAACAGAGCTTTCTGCAATGAAATGTATATATATACATTCGTATGTTCTTAAAGAGTATGGGCCCAATATTCAAATTTGCATAAAGCAGAGTGAAAAATTTTGTTCTGTGCCTTGCGATTGCCCAGGTGCCTGAAGATGCCATATTCAGTCGAACAGCACACCGGCACTATTTGACTATAGGGCTCCTAAACTATGCTGCCAGAATGTAGTATGCCAAAGTGTTATTTGCAGTATTCAAAGGGACCCATGCAAATGAGTCCATTGAGCATGCATGGTGCTAAGTGTCCATTTGCATGCTTATCATTGGCTCATTTACATGGGTAGCGAGGGAGGTCAGGGCAGTGCCACCCCCCCAATTACACTGTCCCAGACATGTACATATCCCTGGTACTAATGGTCCCCTCACCGCCAATCACCAACTCATTCTGCATAAAATAATATCCCTGGTGCTAGTGGCCCCGCCGCCTCTCACCAATCACTGGCATATTCTGTATAAAATAATATCCTTGGTGATAGTGGTCCCCCCCACTGTGGCACCAGAAATCCACCCCCCCAGTTACCTTTCCAGTTCCTTTAGTGCCATGGGTGCATATGAAGACTGGAGCAGTGCTCCTCACACCTCCTTGGCTGGCTGCCATATGTCCAGGCAGGGAGAGCATCTCTTATTTATAGGACAGGGTGATATGCCCTGCCTTATAATTAAGGGGCATGTACCATGTCTGGACATATGGTGGCCAGCCAAGGAGGTGTGAGGAAGGCTGTGCCAGTCAATGTACACATTCGTGGCACTGAAGGGACTGGGAAGGTGACTGGTGGGGTGGGGTTTCGGTGCCACGGTGCCACGGTGGGGGGACCACTAGCACCAGAACAATATTTTATAACAGAATGTATCAATGATTGTTTGGGGAAGGGTGCAAGAACCACAGAAGATGGTTGTGCTGCTCCAGTTGCCAACCGGCTAGGTGGCTGCATTACCTCCGCAGTCGCTATGGTTGCCTGGAGCTAAGTCGGGATTTTGTTTAGCAGTATTAGCACAGCACAAAGCCACTGAATATGAGGTAGTGCATCTGTTTATGGTCGTGCCCTTCTCCTTGCCTGAACATATACATTATTATTTGCTTTGAGTGGGCAAAGACCTGTTAGTGCCCACACACATTTGAATATTGGTACCCAGGTGTTTAATAAACTGACAACTGAATATTTTTATTTATTATATTTTAATGTGTTAGTAATTACTTTCTACCTTTTATAATAAATGTTTTTTTTATTTGTGCAGTGAAGCAAAATTGTTTTAGCCTTTGCTTTTTACACTAGGAAAAAAATATCAATAGAATTCTGACATTATGATATCAGAAACTGCCACCTACTTAGCAGCCCATTGCATTTCAATGAGAAATTAAATATATTTTTCTGTCTTTTTCAAAAGAAGTGCATACTTCTTTCAGCAACAAACTTTGCCTTTTATATGTTTGCACTATTGTGGTCAATCTGTATGATTTTACTATTTTTAAAACAGTAATTGGTTTCTCTTTTTTTTCCCATGTGAAATCTGCTTAAGAAGAAAATGTTACCTGCTAAATTATAACAAAATATCACAGGCTTTCAAAAATCACATATTTCTATCAAATAGATACCATTTTTGGTGGTACTGTAGAAAGTGTTATTTCTCTGCAAAAATCTGAAAACAGCTTGGGAGTTTCCCATTGAAACACATTGCCAGCCTTGCCAGCAGAACGTTTCTGACATCATTGTACAAGACTTCCATTGAATTCTTTTTTCACTAGTAGTTGACAAAATACAAATATAATTATGAAAAGGTATTTAAAATAACACATAAAAGCCAATCAAAATGATTACAGAGGCATCTAAAGTCCCCAAACTTTTATTCTTTAAGATGTACATCCTTACTAAGTGCTTGCTCTTTATTTAAACTGTGGTTGCTATACAGTTTTTGTAAATGCATATCTTTAAAATCTTTTCTTGTTTTCTGAATAAATTTTATAAATGGCTGTAAGACCTGCTGTGATAAATAAAATAAATTATATCCATACACAACATTGTCTTAAGTGCCACCACCACCACAAATGCATAGGTACCTTTTGCCAAATAGGGCAGCGACCTACTACAAACTTAACACACCTTCTGGGTATCTGCATGATCAGGACTGCCTGTTCTCATACAGTATTGGTCCTTAAATAAAATAATGCAATTACATTATATTAAAACTATGAATAGTATAATATTAGGATTTTTATAATTTTATTTTACTTTATAAGATTTGACCAGATGTATGACAGTCCTGTCCTCCTGGGATTAAGTACAGTCCTTGGGGACGCCGCCCAGCAGAGAACAGGACAGAAAACAAAAAGAGCAAGAGCTTATACAAACTCTGGCATGCACTGCAAACTATTGAATCTCCCACTGCTGCAGCCTCCTCTGTTTTCTGCTGTGGGGGATTCTGGGAGTTGTAGTTACAGGAAACATTAGTTTGCAAATCAACATAAACAGTCTGATATAATCTAGTATTCTGCAGTGAACACTAAGTAAAAAAATGTTTTCACAGATGAAATGCAAATTGGGACCAGCCACACTCTTGGGTATAGGGATGTTAGTGCTGACTGTTTGCCTTTATGACATCACACTCATTTTAAAATCCCTGGACAGGATTTTCAAAAGCTTTAGATCACTACAAGCCCTGGTGTGGCCGATGATGCAGGGCATGAGGCTTGCGGCAATCTAACAGGATTTTCTATCCCATGCAGCAATTTCCTCGGGTTAGACCAACTTTTAATGGTCTAACCTGTGGCAATCCTGGGGGCCGTGTTTATGGAGCTTGTACCAGATATTTGGCGCAGGCTGCTGTAATTCATGCAAACTGTCACAACTGTGCCCAAGATTGTAAACTGGGTGCAGTTATGGCGAAGGGTTTAACTCACCCCTGGGACCTAAGTGCCATGGCAAGACCTGCACCGTGCTTTGAAAATCCTGCCCCCTGTCTCCTGCCCTCATTCTCATTCTCCAGGACAGAGGGGTAGGCAGGCTATTTTTATTTATTTATTTATTAGAGAATTGATGGCTGGAAGGGTGCACTCAGCCGAAGCTTGTCACCGGGCATCACCTGGGAGAAAGGGAAGGGGGAAAACAGCAATACGGCAGTTAACATGGAAGCAATATGATACTACTGTCAGTCAAAAGTAATAACCAAAGCTTACTATTTTTATTTTCCAATTGTTTAACCAGGAGAGACACACTAAGCTGAAAGCTTGTTTACAGGGGTGATCTGGGAGCACAGGGAAGTTAAGTGACTTGCTCAGGGTCACACAGTATATGCAAGTAGGCGCTGTGGGATTCAAACCCAGGTCTCCAGATTTGCAGCTCAGAGCCTTAAACTGCTGTGCTGTACTGCCACTATTGATAGTGGTAGTACAGCAACAAAAATTGCACAATAAATTGCAACAAAACACTGACCCTCCAAGAGTGGGGGAGAAAAAATAAAATAACACAAAATTCAAAATGGGGTGTGCAATAAATATGGAAACCATTGCTGTATTGTTGTCCCTTGGTGACCAAGGAGACAGTGTTTCTTAGTAACGGGTGACAGAGCTTGCAGCCAATCCCATGTCAGCTGGGATCAGCATTGCTGGTGTCTCGGGTTGGGGAGTTGGAAATTCATAGCCAGGCCTCAGAAGTAGGGCTAACATTCTTAGGCACTACCTTCCACCTCTGTGAGTTCTGGATTTGGCCTTCTGAGTGGTTCCCTGGAAGTGGACTTGGTAAGGAAACATAAACTGGAATGCCTTCAAATCCCATGACGGAATGCCCCAGAGCAATCACTATAAGGGAATTCCTGTTAGAGGATGGAGCATAACAGAACTCACGGGGCATGCATTTAGAATCCTGCGGAACCCTACTAGGACCTAGACCACCATCTTCCTCCTCACCACGTCCCCCAACAAGATGAAGGCTACAGAAAGATAGAACTGCCATAATATCCACTACCAAGCTTTTGCACTCCAGAATTGCACCAGGGGAGGTACCTCTTTTGTTCAGCACCATAACTAATTCAGTTTCCCTCTCAGTACCAACCCCCCCAACACAGGCAGCAGTGCTGCAGTCAATAATTCCTTCTCAGCCTTTATGCACAGACGTTATAAAGACTCCATTACCATTGCCTTCTGCCACTGGCAGGGATATGACTTCAGGAACAACCACTGTCCTTTCAGAAGCAGGAATACAGTATCTGTTTTACAGAGAATTTGTAGGCCACTGCAGGATGGTGAAAGAGATACTCCTCTTTCTCAATGACTGCACATTTCTTCAGATTTCCTCATTAACTCAGACCCTTTAAGGCTGTTCTGAACTTCACAGTTTCCCGCAGGAGACAGTTAGCCTGCTGTAGCTCCAACCCCAGATACCGGACCAGTGCCGAGGTCACATGATAAAGATGTTGGGAGAATTCCACTAGTTAACTGCCAGGCACCTGAGTATCCTCTGTATTACTCATAAGGCATCCTAAGGAGGTCACAGTTCACATTACAGAGACACATGGTAAAAAAGCATTCAGGATGTTAAATAAAGAGAAAAGAATCTTATGACAAATGGTTCATGCTTCTTTTAATGCTGGCGTATATCTGTAGTACAACTGTGCTGTTCATTCACCACAGGGGTTCCTATCTCTCCATGTGGTTTGTCTCATTTGTGTTACAAGTTAATTGGGCTTCTGCTGGGTTCCCCTTTATGTTATAAGACTGTGAGTGTGAGGTTTGGGATGCCAAAACATCATGTGAGGAGTCTTGTACACCACAAGAGACACCCCACAAAGGCCCCAGTAACTTATTCTTAATCAGTCAAATTAGCTAGATTCATTTCTAATAAGTTGTAAATCACAGTTTCTTGATTTTCTAAATTTGAATCAAGCCTCCCTCCCAGCTGTGAAGTGAAATGCTCCACTCCTAATGTTCCTGAAGGACATTCCACTGTATGCAGGACAAGGGGTACAGTTCCTCTGTGTGCTGATTGGCTGAAATCATGTACGTGATTTATAATGTCTTGTGAGTCAGTTTCCCTTGGCATGATAGGAAAAAGGTCCACCTGAGTGATAGATTTGATCAGTTGGTCTAAATATCATTGTTACAGTGTCAATGTATCGCACGTCTAAGGTCACACATATAACCACTAATGTAACTACCACCTTCACGTATCATGCTCCTTAATAGATAACTATACTGTAATCACTAATGTAAGCACCACCTTCACGTATCATGCTCTTTAATAGATAACTATACTGTAATCACTAATGTAAGCACCACCTTCACGTATCATGCTCTTTAATAGATAACTATACTGTAATCACTAATGTAACTACCACCTTCATGTATCATGCTCTATAATTTATAACTATACTGCTCAATCGATACAGTTTATATTATATGAAAGTTAGCTATTGTACATTAATCAGAATAAAGGAAAAATGCCTTTTAATACCCCACAATCTACTTCAGCCACTCCATTGGTTAATTGTCTGCACTTTAGACATGCCCACAATAGGTTATTGATATCTAGTCTGCAGATAAAAGGAGGAAAAAAAGGCATCATTGGCTCAGTCCTCTTCAACTACCAAAGAGCTTTTAAAATCCTTGGGCTTGATTTTCTAATGGCCGCTAGATCGGTGCATGATACACTGATAGATAGCGAGATAGATAGATAGATAGATAGATAGATAGATAGATAGATAGATAGATAGACAGACAGAAAGACAGATAAAAACCTTTATTTTTTGACAGGAGAAAACTTTTAAGACTGTGAGGCCTTGTTTACTAAAGTTGTTCGGTTTTACTAAACGGTTAAATTGGATAAGTTGTGTACAAGGCATATAATAGTTACAATACAGATATACAGACAACACATATTTGACACAATATTTTGCTCAAATTGACAGAAGCCTATCTACTGTTTAGGTGTGCAGAGTACTATAGATGGATATGAGACCCTATTTTAACAAAACATATCTGTATAAACAGTCACTTAACAGTAAGAAATATAAATAAGTGAGGTGCGAATAGATATGAGTTCCACATAGACATATAAGGAGTTGGATCCGTTACAATATTAAATAAACATATGTATGTAAATATAGTATGAAGTGGTCTTTCAGACAAGATAGTTTATAAGTTACACAAGAAAAGATTATGGAGATAGAACCATACTACCCTCTCTACCTCAACCAACTCCCCCCCCACCCTCAGCCACAGCTGCTGCATACTCTGGGTGCATCAGGGACCCTGCACCCTATTCCAGAAAAAAGGGGGTCCCTGCACCAAAGTCCAGAGAGTTGCCAAAGCTGCAGTGTTGCAGCAAACCTAAAGCACAGCGGAGGGGTTTGAGGAAGGGTCCTTCAATCCCCACCTTGCCAGTGCAACACTGGTCAAGCTGTAGAGCTGGGGGGGGGAGAAGAAGCCTGCATGGTCAGGAACCAGTATATAGGGACCAGTGACATGCCACACTGGGTGATGGGCACAGCTGCGGTGGCAGGGTACAGAGATGACCTCTCATGGTAATGCTATGGCCAGTGGGATACAGTGACATAGGTGGGGTACACCATGGGAGGCATGCACAGATCCTGTCCCATACCCCTGGTGCCACCAGCCCTGGCACCTGTCCCATCACTGACACAGTCCTTGATGGTGTAGCCAGGCATCAGCATGGCTCCATGCAGTGGACTATATAGTGGGATATGTGGTGGTGTCCCGGGGGACATCCCCATCCACTGACTGCTCCTCATACCCTGCAGCCAGTGTCACTCACTGCATGTCAGGGACTGATTCAGTGATGGGGCAGGTGCCAGGGCTGGTGGCACCTGGTAGTTTGGGACAGTGTACGTGTGTGCCTACCATGGTGTACCCTGTCTATGTGGTTATTGCCCACTGACCATGGCATCACTGATGGGTGCCACCTCTATACCCTGCCACTGCCACTGTGCCCCCATCACCCAAATCTTCCACCCCCACTGCTCCCTGTGCCCTAGTTTCTCAACCTTGCAGGCACCTCACACACACACCACCCTCCAAAGCACCGGTGCAGGGCCCTTACACCACCTCATGGTTGGTCTAACCTCAGCCCCACCCTGCAACCATGGTTGTTCTTCAGAAATCCTAAATAAGGGGATGCTGCAGCCCTGCTGTGGTGCAAGCCCACTTGCATCCTGGTGAACCACCACTTCTAGTGTAAGGGTTCATGGAGGGGGTTTGGCACACAGCATCCAACTTTTGATGCAGTCTTGTTTGAAAATTGGGATTATCGCAACATTTGCTGCAAGGTGCTACTTGCGTCAATTCTGCTTTTGAAGATCCAGACCCTTGTTTCAAAACCCTAGTTGTATAATAATGATAACATTCAGTTATCGAGAATATATTCAGAATAACTGGCGTTTGCTTTGTGTTGACTGCCTCAGCCTTTGGCCACAAGTATTTAATCGCCCACATCAGTCGGTTATTCCTTCATATACTCTGGCCAGATGATTATTATCACTTAACTATTCTGTAATAATAAATCTTTAAATCATAAAGAATTGGCAAAAACTGTTAAAGAACTATTACACTGCCTGGAATAAATAGTAACTTTTAGTAATGAAATTTCACGTCTTATGTCCGAAGTATTTTCTTTCTTTTTTTCTTTTCTGTTTTGTTAATTAGAAGACTTTCTACACGATAATACTACTGTTGTTGTGATGTATGGAACAGCATTGTATGTGGAGGCTGACATATATAGAATAATGCACAGGCATCTGTGTGTTATAAGTTTTTTTTACACATCCAAAGTTTATGAGGTCATCACACACTGAGCATTAGTATGTGTAAAAAAGCCTCTTAATCACACAAGTTATTTTCTTTGTAATAATTGGAGCATGTTTTTTCTCATAGAAGAAGCGGGTTATAATTTGCCATTATAACCCATGGGTTATAACGGCAAACACAAGCCCACTTCTCCTATGCCCCGCTCGTGCTCACTCACATGCTGCTCTCGCTCACTGACAGAGCGGCCTGAAGCTCGGCTCTCACAAAGAATCCGAGCTTGGTGAAACACCACCATGAAATAAAAACAAAACAATCTGTAACCTTTTGGACCAGTGCCAATTTAGGATCTTCCACAAACCCAACTTCACCTCTGCCCCGTTCGCACTCGGTCATCCACGCTGCGCTACTCTGTCAGTCCCCGGCTTTTCTTGGACTTGCACACTGAAACCATTATCCTCACCTGCTCCCCCCCCCAAAAAAAAAGAAACAATAAACAACTCAAAAGTCTGTCTGGGGCATATTCTTCAAAATGTTTCTTAAACGCCGGTTCTTTGTTGCCATGGAGTTATGTAAATGAGCTGTTACAACTCTGAACAGGGAACTAAGAACCTCATTTTTCATATCGCTGACAACTACCACTCAGAGCTAAACACAGTCTTGAAAATAGGAACTAAAACATTCGCCATCAAAGTTTTAATACTAATTTTCTCAACATTTTTACTTTCCACAATAATAATTTCCTGCTGTTCTGTAACCTGTTCTAGTACAAAAAAAGGCAGACACAAGATTTTCACTAAAAAAAACATTTATTTTACTAAATCTGGTTGGAGAAAAAATGTCCCCCAGCAATTACGTAAAACAACACATGGGGAAGTGCACAACTCAAATTTAATGCACATCCTCAGTGTGGGATGCTTTGATAAACCCCTCGAGCTTCGCCCTCAGGGTTTAAGTAGCATCCCACACCTCGGGTGTGCATTAAATTCTCGTTATGCACTCCTCCCCATGTATTATTCTATATATAATAACTGGTGCAAAAAATTAAAAAAAAAATTTACAGTGCCAAGACTGCCTTCCAGTTTCACTTTCCTGCTGACTAAGTGTGGGTTTAATGGCACCAAGACTGGCTCATGCTTTCACTTTTCTGCTGTTGGTCAGACTCTGTGAGCATGTCTGAGCAAATGCCATAATAACTGGGTGTGACATCACATGCTGTTATTAGTCTAACATCAACTGAAATCTGGTTGCTAAAGGGGGTCACTGGCTATTATAGTCAGTTCTACTCCTCCCTACACATCATTAGCATTGCGACCTCACTGACAGTGACATCACTAGTAACCAAGAAGAGCCAGTCTCCTACTGCCTGATTGATAACTCGTGACACGTGTTACCAATCAGACAGTAGGGCTTGTGAAGCAACTATGAGTGAGGTCACATGCTGATGATGCAGTGGGAGGAAACATAGAAACATAGAAGTTGACGGCAGATAAGGACCTCAAGGCCCATCCAGTCTGCCCATTTCTTTTTCTACCTTATAAATGTGCCATCGGCCTTTGCTCTGTCAGTGACCTATCTATTCATAGTCATTTGTATTGCTCCTTATGCCTATCCCATGCCTGTTTGAAGCCCTGTACTGTATTCATAGCCACCACTTCTTGTGGTAAGCCATTCCATGCATCTACCACCCTTTCTGTGAAAAAGAATTCTCACATTCCCCTTAATCTGCCTCCTCTAATCTCATGCTGTGTCCTCTTGTCCTGCTATTTTTCTTATATTTAAACATGTTAGACTCTTTCACCTTGTTTATGCCCTTAAGGTGTTTAAATGTCTCGATCATATCACCTCTCTCCTCCTTTGCTCAGGGTATACATGACTGAGCTCCGTTACTCATCCTCATATGTCTTCTGATACAGTCCCTGCCATTTTGGTTGCCCTTCTGGACTGCCTCAATTTGGTTAATGTCCTTGTGAAGGTGTGGCTCCAATACTGCACGCAGTACTCCAGATGGGCCTAACCAATGTCTTGTACAGAGGGATTATTACCTCCCTCTTGACTTGTGATACCCTACTAATACACCCTAACACCCCTAGCCTTACTCTACTGCTTTAGAGGTCTGCTTGGATGATTTTAGGTCATCAGTGATGATGATGCCCAAGTCTCTTTCTTCCTTTGTGACTGCTAGCAACTCCCTCCCAGCCTATAAGTGGCTTCAGGGTTTTCTTCCTATGTGCATGATTTTGCAATTCTTTGCATTAAATCCCAGTTGCCACTCTTCTGACCATTTTGCTAATTTATCCAGATCTCTTCTCATTCTGCCCACCCCATCTGGATCATCTACTCTGTTGCAGATCTTGGTGTCATCTGCAAACAGACAAGCCTTACCCTCTAGTCCATCTCATGAGGTCACTAATGAAGATGTTGAATAGGACTGGCCCCAGGACTGATCCTGAGGTACCCCACTTGTGACTTGCATCTCTTCTGACTGTATACCATTTACCACCCTCTCTGTTTTCTGCCAGTCAACCAGTTTGCCACCCAGTTGACCAACTTCTGACCCACCCCGAGCCTACCTAGCTTATTTATCAATCTTCTATGTGGAACAGTGTCAAAAGCTTTGCTGAAGTCAAGGTAGGCGACATCAACTGCTCCCCCTTGGTCCACCACTCTGGTTACCCAGTCAAAGAAATCTATGAGATTAGTTTGACAGGACCTTCCTTTTGTAAACCCATGCTGTCTTGGATCCTGTGCCCCTATGGATTCCAGGTGTTGCACTATCCTTTCCTTAAGGAGTGCCTCCATAATCTTGCCCACTACTGAGGTAAGACTGACTGGTTTGTAGTTCCCCGCCTCCTCCCTGCTACCACTCTTGTGGAGCGGGATCAATAGAACCCTTATCCAGTCTTCTGGGACCTCTCCTGTGCTCAGAGACTCACTAAACAATTCTGCTAATGGCTCTGCTAGTTCCTCTTTAGCTCCTTAGTACCCTGGGATGTATGCCATCAGGTCCCATTGCCTTATCCACCCTGAGCTTAGCAAGCTCTTGTAGGACCCTTTCTTTTTGTGAAGGGAGTAGTGCTCACCTCCCTCCCCTGTGTCCATGATGCTGAGCTGTGGGCCCTGCCCTACCTTCTCTTCAGTAAATACTGAGCAAAAGTATCTGTTTGGATAGATGCCTTTACAGGGTCCTCCTCCTCACATGCTCCCTTTTCTCCATTAAGCTTAGCAATACCCCTCTGGACTTTCTCCTTTCACTAATATATCTATAGAAAGTCTTGTCACCTTGTTTTACTATTACGTGCTAGTGTTTCCTCAGTTTGGGACTTTGCCTGCCTTATGCCTTCCTGCTTCCCTTAGGGCAGTTTGGCATGCCTCCCTATCTTCATCCCTCTGTGTTCCTTTATATTTCCTGAAGGCCAGCCCTTTGGCTCTGACCTTTCTTTCTGCTACTGTATTTGAGAACCAAAGTGGTTTCCTTCTTCTTTGCACTTCCTTTTCTGTCTAACACAATGGGATGTTGCTTCAAGTATGGTATCCTTAATGCTTGCCCACTTTGCCTGTACCTCCTCACCTGTGTTTCTTTTTTGCCAGGGCTAGCTTGACTCTGTTGGCCATCTTATCAAAGTCAGCTCCTCTGAAGTCCCATATTTTGCCTTGGAATGGGATGATTTAGATGTAGTAGCCAAATTGAACCATACCATGTGATGGTCACTGGCCCCAGGTGACCTTCTACCTGGAGATCTGTGATCCTTCTTTGTTAGTCAGTACTAGATCTAGGATAGCCCTGTCTCTTGTGGGTTGCTGTACCAGTTGTTTGAGGCCCTCCCTGCAGGAATCCACTATGAGTCTAGTTCTGGCAGATGTTCCTGCTGGTATTGACCAATCTGTATCTGGCATGTTGAAGTCTCCCATTATCAGAACCTCCCTTTAGCTGTCATGTTTGTATATCTTCTAACAGTAATGTGTCTATGTCCTCCCTCTGGTCTGGGGCCTGTAGACAACCCCAGTTCTTATGGCTGTCCCATTTCTGTTTCCAGGGTGACCCACAGTTCTTCTGGCTCTTATGTGTATTCTGAATTTCTGTAGCTTTGATATTTTCATTAACATACAGGCTACTCCTCCCCCTTTGCACCTCGTCTCTTCTGAACAATACATACCAGGTACTGAAGTCTCCCAAGTGTGGTTACTGGTAAACCACGTCTCACTAATTGCTACTATGTCCAGTTTAGCCTCTGACATTATTGCCTGCAGGTCTGGGATCTTATTTCCCAGGCTGTGAGCATTTGTGTACATGATTTTCCATTGGCCAGATTTTGGTGTGTTAGTTGTTGGGTGAAGTTTGGCATTACCCTCTACATCGTATGGGGAGACAAACCTTTTTCTACCTGGTGATGCAAATGAACTGCAAACACGCTGAATTCCTGTTTGACCACTAGCTGAGGGGAGGGTGTTCTTCCATTCGACGATGGGGTGCTGCACTCTCCCATTTGCTAGTTTAAATATTCTGCAAAGACGTCAAACTTCTGCCCCAATGCACTGACTCCCTCTTTAGTCAGATGCAGTCCATCAAATTTAAAGAACTTTCGCTCCCAGAACTGTTGCCAGTTCCCTACAAATCTGTGGAACAGAACTAGATGTGTCTGCTTCCGGGTAAAGCACTGCTTTTCACATTACACTCAGTACTATTAGGTAGAAAGCCATCTAATGAACACAATGAAAAACATTTCAGAAATAAAAGTAATAAGGGACTACTTTTAAAAATTACTAAGATTTTCTGCCTGCTATTGTTTGGGTCTGCTTGCTCTTTAAAGTATAATGGAATTAAAATTACTTTCCAGTGGCTACATCTACAAGGGAAGCATACAGAGAAAGCCCAGTGTGGGTTTCAGGAAGGAACAGTTTTTTTTCTGCAGATAAGTAGATAAATAAGATCAGTGGATTTGTATTTTCTTGTATGTACCATGCTACCACATGGTACTAAACATGACAGTACTTTCAAGTAAGGTGTTGAAACTTGACATTGCATCACATAATTCTAAGCACAATAATCAGAACAGTTAGTCCAACTCCATAGTTTTTAATGAGCCACCAATGCCTCAAGACAAACTTTGAAGAACATAATATCTGGACGCAAATCAGCTTATATTTCTCGTTAGCTCTGTATTTCTTAATCCCTTTATTTATTATGAGGTCAAATGCATGAAAACAGGATGGTTGTTCCATGAGGGCTCTTCAGCTCCTATTGTTTCTTCCCAACCTGATGTCATACTACTCTGTTTCTGACATCACAGTTATTCCTGTAGCAACAGACTGTGATGTCACAACAGAGTATTATAATTTCAAAAAGGGAATGCACTTTAGAGGCAGTGAACTCTGAGGGAGAAAGATCTTGTTTTAAGAGAATTTCTGCAGTAAGATATAATGTAGAGGAGACATTTATAAGATATATGAAATACAAACTGAATTGTGTCTAAATATTAGATTTTTCAAGGTTTCCCAAAGGCTTTTGCGCTCTTTAACGTTTTTGCACATGGCATTTAACTTTTGCAGCCTGCAAAGCACTAATTCCAGTAAATATTTGTTTCTGATGTGTGAATAGTATCAGCATGCCAATTTGTTGGAAAGGTTTGCTTGGGGACTTTTTTATTTCTATAATCTCTTCCAGTCCATTATTGAACCCACCTGGCTCCATTCCCACTCCCCTAACCACACCCTTCCGGACTGAGTTCTTTCCTTCAACTCCCACTGCATAGTTTCAGCAGGTATTCTGATGGATGTCTTCAGGGATTACAGCATGACATTCTGTGTCAGGATTGTCCAACACCCACCCTCCCTCCTTCCCCAAGTACATCTGGTCTAGGTCCCTGCAGTCACTTAACATCAATGCTCTCCTGAGTGGCACGGCAGGGCAAGGCAAGGCACATTTTATTTCTTAGGAGCCCAATCCCAGAGGTGCTGGGTGCCTTACAAATACAGACAATCTGAGAGATTGGAGAACATAAATATAGTTGAACAAGGAAGCACCAGGGAGGGTCGATGGTGAAAATGCAGGCCTCCCCACAGCGCTGACACAATACCACGACGTCGGTGTTGATAACCGCCCATGCAGTGAGTGTTTTCTGTGAGGGCTCTGCCTCCACAACCCCCAGACTTTAGGATTCTCAACTCCGGGTCAGAGTTGGTCAGGGTGGGAACACTGGTGGAAGCGAAGCACTAAAAGGACCATTACAGTGACTGTTGCCGTAATGGTCTTTTTGTGTTCCCGTCAGGGTGTCGTCCTGAAGGGTGCACCAGTTAAACAATTATAAATACTATAAAATCAGTAAACTGGATGCAAAAGGCAAGTATTAAAATAATTCAGATAACAATTCTCTACAGCTCTATATCTGGGAATGCTAGAGCAAACAAACAGGTCTTTAGGCAGCCCTAAAATCCTCAACTGAAGGTGACCTTGCTGCAGCTGATTGGTCCCCTATCCTTTCTGCCCCTGATATGGACGTGGCACTCTCCCTGTTCCATTCCAAATTTACTTCCACCTGGGACAAGCACGCCCTCCTCAGAAACTCCAGGGTTAAATCCTCCCATCACCCCTGGATTACTCGCAGTCTCACTGATAAATACAAGTCCCATGATGAAGCCTGGGCCTGGTTCAATCTCACTCCTTTCTGATCTCCTCTCTTATAGGGTGCGTAGAAATACATGCATGAATGCTGTCTACACTGGCTAAATCATTGTGTTTTAAGGCCAACCTCCAGAATAAACTTAATTCTCCAGTCAAATTCTGGCAAATTGATTCACTCCCTTTTTGACCCTCCTGCCCAGCCCACTCCCCCAGTTCTCATGGTTAATGATTCACCTATCTATCACCTTCCCTCTGTAGCTGATCACTTTAACAAGTTTTTCACTACTTGTGTCCTCCTCTCCTCTCCCTTCCTAGCTCCTCTCCTCTCCACCGTCTCCACTCTCCCCTCCACCCCACCTTTGCCTGGGGTTTTACTTCCCCGTGTTACTGCCTAGGAAACCCTGCTTGCCCTTTCCTCAATCAACCTGTCTAAATCTGGCCCTTATGGCCTGGACCCTAATGTTCTCCATCTCTTAGCTCCAGCCATCACCTCCCCTTTAGTCACCTCCAAAACCTTTTTTTTCTCCCTCTGTGCTGACCCGCAGTCCCAGAAGATTGCCAAGTTTCCCCCCACCCCCACAAAGGGGATGACCCCTCCTCCTTTGGCAGCTTCTGTCCTATCTCCCTCCTCCTTTCTTTTGCAAAGCTGCAAGAGAAAGTTGTATATTCCAGGCTTGCAGACTTTCATTACTCTTCCAGCTTCCTCTCCCTCTTCTAGTCGGGTTTTTAGAAGCATCAGTTCACTGTCTTATGCTGCTGCTGTGGGTCACTGACTCCATTCTCACTTGAATGGATCAGGGGCACATCTCAACAGCTAATTTCATCAATCTGGAGAAAGCCTTTGGTTTGGTGGCCCATCCACTCCTCCTGAACAAACTGAGCTCTGCTGACCTCTCAGCCTCCCACTGTTTTCTGGTTCCCTTCCCACTTCTCAGGACATCTGCAGTCAGTACAGGTAGGATATGTCCTGTCACTTCCTTAACCAATTCAGGCTGGGGTCCCTCAAGGCTCTTTCCTGAGTCCCATCCTCTACTCTGTTTTCCCGAACAATCTGCACTCTGCCTTTGCCAATTTACATATTCACATGTATGTGGATGATGCAGTTATTTACACCTCAGTTCCCTTGACCATGGTGGTAGAAGGCTTGCTACAGGAAGATTTTCACAATGTCCTGCACCAGCTCCTCTCCAACCAGCTCTGGGTCAACCCTAAAAAAAAGCATTCATGATATTTGGCACTGGCCAGAAACTGGCCAGGCTTGCCCCTCTCCCTATTTTCTCCACCCAGGATGGCACCCCTCTCAAAGTGGCTTCTCCCTTCAAGCATCTCGTTGTCTGGCTTGATAGTAGGCTTGACTTCTCTGCCCTGATCAGTGCCATCCACTCCAGGCTCTATTGCAAACTTAGTGTCTTGTACTGCAACAAAGACTGCCTGTCTCCCCAGGTACACCGACAGCTAGTTGCCAAAATGGTTTTCCCAATTTTTGACCAAGTCTATGTGGTCTAAGGCATTGCCCTCCTCTTCCCTTGCCAAACTGGATACCCTCTGTAACGTCTTTTGTCATTTTGCTACCAACTCCCCCACATTCACCATTACTCCTCTACTCTTCCCCATCCATCCCCCACCCTCTCATGTCACCAGTATCACAGTATCTCTTAATCTCCAAATGCTGGTTTGGATCCCTATCCTGATACCTATCCTCACTCCTCTCACTCATTTATTCTTCCTCATACTCCCTCCAATCCAGAGATCCATGCACCTCCTCCCTTCCCCACCTGCACTCCTCTGCCTGGTAGTCAGCCTTCTCCTATCACCTTCCCTCCCTCTAGAGCCTGCTCCCCTCCTCTGTCCATCACTCCCTTCCCCCGTCTCCCTTAGGCACCCGATTAAACTCTTCCCCACCCCAACCTGAGACATAGAAACATAGAATTTGACAGCAGATAAGGACTGCTTGGCCCACCCAGTCTGCCCTTTTTCCCCCCTACCTATACTAGTATTATCACAGACCATACTTGATCTATAGCTCATTCTCTCTCCCCCCTTCCTTTCCACTATGATTCCCTTGTGCCTATCCCATTCATTCTTAAACCTGGTCACTGTATTCACCCCCATCACCTATGATGAAAGGTTGTTCCAGGAATCTGCCACTCTTTCTGTAAAGAAGTGTTTCTTAACATCTCTCCTGAATCTACCTCCTCCAGCTTCACAGCATGTCCCCTTGTTTTTGAGCACCTTTTCTGCTGAAAAATACTTCCCTACCATACTATATTTAACCCTGTGAGGTATTTGAAGGTCTTTATCATATCCCCATCTCCCTCCTCTCTACCAGGATGTACATATTGAAGTCCTTTAGTCTCTCCTCATAGGGTTTTGATGTAGACCCTGCACCATTTTAGCTGCCCTCCTCTGGACAGCCTCCACTCTATGTCCTTCTGGAGATAAGGTTTCCAGAACTAGACACAGTACTCTAGGTGGGGTCTTACCTGAGATCTATATGGAGGTAACACCATTTCCCTCTTTCTGCTGGTGATAGCCCTCCCTATGCACCAAGCATCCCACTAACTCTCTCAACTACCTTGTCACACTGCCTGACCCCCTTAGGTCATCTGATATGATTACCCCCAGGTCTCTTTCCTGCTTGGTGGTTGTCAATACCACTCTACCCATTTTGTACTCTGACCCTGGGTTTCTGTGCCCCAAGTGCATTGCTTTGCACTTCTTTGCATTGAAACCCAGCTGCCTTACCCTTGACCACTCCTCTCGTTATCTCAGGTCTCTGCTCATCCTTTCCATTCGTCCTGGAGTGTTCGCTCTATCACAGATTTTGGTGTGATCTACCGAGAGGCAGATCTTCCTTCAAACTCCTCTGCAATGTCACTTATAAAGACGTTAAAGAGAACCAGTCCTAGCACTAATCATTGAGGCACCCTGGTGGTCACCCTCCTTGTTTGGAAGGAACTCTGTTTACCACCACCCTCCTCTGTCGCCCATCCCCAACCAGTTTCTCACCCAGTTTAACAGCTTTGGACCCTCCTAAGCTATGCAGCTTCTTAGTCTCCTGTGTGGAAACAGTGTTGCTAGCCTTACTGACATCTAGGTAGGATACATTCACCGCTCGCCCTGATCTAACTCCTCTGTCACCCAGTCAAAGAAATCTATCAGATTTGTTTGACCAACCCTCTTTGCTTGAAACCATGTTGTCTCAGGTCTTGTAACCCACTGGATTCAAGATATTCCACAGTCCTTTCCTTCAGCAGTGATTCCATTAATTTTCCCACCACTGATGTCAGGCCTGACTGACCTGCATTGCCAGCCTCCTCCCAGTTGCCAGTTTTGTGTACCACCTGCTCCTGTCAGTCATTTATCTGACCCTCCCTCATTGGAGCCCTTCCGCCCCTCTTGTTGGGTGTCCTCCTGGTTCCACCTCTGCCTAAATCAGGTGTTTTCCAACTGCCACTGCACTGTTATTTTTCAACCTGCTGTTGCAACGTTTATTGTGCATGGAAGCTGCTCATAGCACCAACTTTTGGCTCCATTTATCGTTATTGCACTTGTACCGTGCAGAATTGTATACTGTTTGTACTTTACAGCGTACTGTTTCATTACTATTGGGTATGCTTTATGATTGTATTCCCTCCCTCCCTCCTCCCCCCTCGGCTCACACCTGGAAACCAGCCTTTGCTCAGCGTGCCTTTTCCAGTTACCAATTTTCTAATAAATAAATAAATAAAATAAAATAAATCGATCAATAAGTAACCAGATACAATGTCTCCCCCATCAGTAATAACTTAGCTTTTATTTCTTTTTTGCTTGTACATGTTTGTGGTGGTATATAGTGGAAATAGGGTGCTATTTTTTTTCAAATATATTATGTCTGTAACCCCTCTGTATATATAAATGGTATAATGGATAACAATGTATACATTTTTTTTTTTAGCTTCTATTTTTTTGTCCCCAGGGCCACTGATCTGCTTACCTGCACGTCCTGTCCTCCTCCATAGGTCTGTCAGCCGCCTGGCCCCTTGACC
The DNA here is from genome assembly GCA_016271365.2 of Neoceratodus forsteri. Classification (NCBI taxonomy): domain Eukaryota; kingdom Metazoa; phylum Chordata; order Ceratodontiformes; family Ceratodontidae; genus Neoceratodus; species Neoceratodus forsteri. The sequence continues at coordinate 1,100,977,292 of CM028134.1, read as the reverse complement.
ACCCCTGGCCACCTAATTAAGCCACGCAGCTACCCCTCTGTGGGGGTGCAGAGCACTCCGTCCGAGCTCAACCCACCCATTCCAGATCCAGTATTGCTGCCCTCCCAGGTACTGGGAGAGTCTGCGCGGAGACGGCCATCATGCCGCCGCAACCAGTGCCCTCCTTTTTCCCACTTTTCTCCCCGGAGCCAGCAGGCGTGCACTGACGCCAACTGCCATGAGCGTGCGCGCGTCCGCCCATGTTCTGGCCAGGCATCTGCCTCCAGCTGTGCTTGTGCTCCCAGCAGCAGAAGTACCTCCGGTCTCCACAGCGGGTCTCTCTGCGCCCGGGTACCCCTGGATCCCCCACAGAGGGAGGAGACTGTCCTATGGACGCCGATCCTACTCCCTTCCTGCCCGACCCCCCAGCACCCGGGCTCATTCCCGAACCCAGGTTGCTGGCGTGACGCGAGGTGTGGCGTCCAGCGCCTCAACCCTCAGCGCCACCGGGCGGCACAATGTATACATTTTAAAAAAAATCTCACGCTTAGCTTGAATTTGCAAGCTCATCTTTTTTTCTGAATTCTGTTTATGATCCTTCTCTGCCCCCTGGGCAGGGCTTCCTTTGTCCCTCACAGCGACTCCTCCCTTCCTCCTCAAGTCCTTCTACCTTATACCTGGCTCCCAGGCCACCTGTGACACACCAGAGTCAGGACCTCTCAGCTTCCCCATGGGATGACATTACCTTCTTCTCCTCAGCACTGCCCTACTCAATCCATTCAGCTCTGGTGGAAGTAAAGCTCTGGGAGGAGGTCCAGGCACAGGCAGGTCGGAACCAGAGCAGACATGAGGATGAGTGAAGTGTCATCACCTGCCACTGGCTGGTGAGTTTACTTGGTTTCCCAAGGGGAGTGAGCATGTGCTGATGTCAACACGCTGCCGTGTGCAGTCCTGCACATGGCATGTAGATGCCTGTCACTCCCCTCCATTGTGTATGTAGTTGTAGACTCCCTCAACCCTAGCCACCCCTAGGATTCAGGCAAATGCCAGATGCCAAAACCCTCTCCCCCAATAAGGAGGACAGCAGTCCTGTGGATGTTAAATCCTCCTCCCCTGTTCAGTCTCTGATGCTTCGGGGTCATTTCTGAACCAGGATCATCAACGTTGCAAGTGGTAGCGCTACCGCCATGATGGTGGGCCAGCCCTGCAAACGCATCTTGACCTCTCAGTTTAAATCTCAAACTTGTTTTATAGTCCCGAGAGCAGCATAACATTTTTTTTCTTTTGAAATTATGCTTTATTCTCCCCTACTGCCTGCCTACCCGACCCTTCAGGGCATGCAAGGGGTCATCCTCCTGCCACTCGCTCACTGGAACCTACCTCTCAGTCCCCCATGGAGCTTCAGTTTTCCTCCCCGAGCGGGGACCAGGTGGGGTTCTAACCCCGTAATCCTTCATTTCATCAGGTCTTGTGGAGATGGCCAGTGAACAAGGGCAAATTGGAGGCATCCCCCAGGAAGCCCATCATCCCAGAGCAGGCAGGTGTTTTTCCCATTTTCTCCCTGACACAGTGAAAGCCCATGACATCAAGGCACTATGTGCCGATGTTCACTGCACATCTGGCTGCCCGTCCCCTCCAAATGGGGCTTGTGGTCCCCCCAGCTTCTGCCCAAGGTCACGCACAAGTGGTGTGGGCATTGACCATCCCCCCTCCCCAGAGACGGTGAGCTGTCATGGGACGCTCAAGCCGTTCTCCCCCGGCTGACCCTCCAATGACCCGAGTCAGGTTCTGAACCCGAGTCACTGGTATCGCATGTGGAAATCCAACCGCTGCACCGACAGTTTGGCTCTAGCAGCATAATATTTTAAAATCAGTTTGAACTCCTAAATTCATTTTACAATACCCACAAGATACAAAAGAAACTGTGAGTTGCAGAATTTGAGTAGCCAGTGCTCATCCAAGTAGTAAATCCCAACTACAGAAAAATAACAAAATGGAAAAGCACTCGACAGGACATTCTGTAGGTACTTTGCTTAAAAATTTAATGATGCATAGAATACGCCAACTGCCCATCCCAGCACTTGATCTGTGAAGGTCTTTGTCAGGGGGCACATGCCCTTCGAAGACCTTCACAGTTGAAGCATTGTACACCTTCACGGTTGAAGTATCAGGGCTGAAAGTCAGTGTTTTCTATGCAGTATTAATTTTTTTAGCAAACTACCTCCAGAATGTCCTGTTGTGTGCTTTTCTTTTTTTATATATCACAATCCCCAAACTTGTGTCAGATCTCAAGCTCGGTTTGAAATCCTTACAAATCATATTCAGAATGGAGTGTTGCAGGTCTGAGGTATGGTGCCGGTCAAGAACGAGTTCATTTCATAGTTTTGGAATAATACTTTTTATGTTTGCTTGCACGCATGTGCAAGAAACTTAGTGCCACCATACGAGTTTTCGTATGTGTGCCTCCCCCCACTTCCAATGCCCTGCTCCTTTTGCAGGCACGGCTGCACCGCGCCAATGAATATCCGAGCTGTCTATGACAGCCATTCAGAATGAAGTGGCATACAGTTGAAAGCAGAAAAATGCTGCAATCAGCGGTTGTAACGTGTAGGCATCTGCATACTGCCATCGGCAGGCTTATACGCCGGTAGTATGCAAAGTGCCCACATTCAGCATTGTATCTCTGAACGCAGCTGTCACAGACAGCTACCTTCAAGTTCCCTCCCCAAACACTCAAGTAACATGCTGGGAGCCCACCCCAGCATGCTATGCACTCCCTGCCACACACAGTATGGCTGATGAGGTGCCCAATCCACGTCGGCTCCACGCCCCCACGCACTTCTAGTTGCCACACTGGGAGCCCACCCCAGCATGGCAAAAGTCAGAATGGTGACGGGTGTCCAATCCCCGTCCGCTCCACTCAACAACCCCAAAAACACAGACTTCCTGCTACACCTGGGAGCCCACCCCAGCATGGCACACATCTGTATGGGCCGAATGGGGTGCCTAATCCCCTGGCCAGCTCCACTGACCCCCAAAATAAAATTTTCATCTGCCACTCTGGGAGCCCACCCCAGCATGGCACAAGTCCTCGTTGTCTTCCTAAAAGAAAAAACACCTGAAGACAAAATGGTCCCTCGTTGATTGTCTTGCCCCCACCCCCAACCCACGCCCACCCTCTGCGCATCCACCTCCCACACACCCCAACCCCATACTTACCTCTGGATCCCAGAGCAATGATCTTCGTGGACCAGGAACATGTCTGCACTCTTCAAAGCCGACGCAAACTGAAGAAATGCCGGTAAGCTCTATAATGGCATAAACTGTTTGTTTTGAACTTTGCTGCATATCTCAGCCATTTTGAGAATTGGTTCACCATATTTTCAACATGGGTTTTGGGCCCTACCTCATGAACTCAGTCACTGTCATTTTGTTATTCAGTCGAAGGTGATTTTTGCAGTCACTGCATGGAACCACCTTCGGGACCCAGTAAAAAACGACAGTGTCATATTAAGCATTCCTACACACACTCATAACTCGCAAATTTTTAATATTTTCACTCCAGACTTTCAACATTGCCATTTTACCATACCTCCTTATGAGCAGTACAGCTGTCATTTTTCATATCTTGCCCAAAATGTGTTTTAGCCCATGTAGCGCCCAATGGTGCAGTCAGTGTGCCACAGATTAAGAAAATCACTGTGACACTGTTCATGAGCAGAGGTCTTAAAATGGCTGTGTTGAAAATTTGGTGACAGAAGTCCATAAAATGACTGTGTTATGAGCATGCGTTACGCAGTTTCCACGCACCCTCGTAAGTTCACGAATTTGAACTATTTTCAGTCCAGATTTTCACTACTGGCATTTTTCCATACCTCCTTATGAACAGTACAACTGTCATTTTTCACCCCCTGGCCGAAATGTGTTTTCGCACTTCCGACGCAGAAATACATGGTCACTGTGGGAAATCAGTGTTCGGGACAGATTAAGAAAATCACAGTGACACTGTTTATAAGAGGAGGTCCCCAAATGCCTGTGTTGACAATCTGCTGTAAAATACCCCCAAACTAATTACATTATGGGTATGCATTGCGCAGTTTCTACGCGCTCCCTGACTTCACTTTTTCTGCAGGATGAGGGATGGGGTTGGCTTCAGTTCAATACTTCACTGCCATTCCTATTATGCAGCTCTGTAACTCCTACACTACCAACGCCAATGCCAGCAAGCAAACATTCGGCATTGACAAATGCTTGTTATTAGATCGACATATAGCTAGAAAATCCTGGTGATGATTTCTGCTATAACAAATATTTTTTTGTTTTGTTTTGTTTGTTTGTTTGCTTCAAGATAAACATTTTCTTCATGTCAAGCAAGCATTGATCTATAGAGCTCATGTGTTGGGGCAGGATCAGAGCAGCATCAGGGACTCAGTAAGCACTGTTTGCAATTGCAGTTTATATCCCCATTGCTTGTATTTGGGCACTAGTGTTTGCACCTCCTTCTTGGGGTTTATTCATGCTGTGCTGAATATGTCTGTGTGTGAATAGGGAGGGGGAAGAAGGAGGATGCTGAGAGGGCTGGTGAGGGTGTGGCATCAGGCAGTTAGAAACAGCGCAATTAGCTGAGCAGGGGTAATCACGTGACTGTAGTCAGCCACTAGCGTGGCTGCAGTCTACTATCTATTACCCAGGGGGGGTCAAGTGACCCTGTAGCATGAGTGCTACAAAGCAGGAGTGTGGCTTCTGAATCAGCGGCATCTGGGGCCATTGGTAGGGTGCCTCCAGGGAGGACCAGGCCACAGGCCACACTGGTCACAGGAGGAGAAGTAAGTGTAAAAGGGTGGTTTGGAAGTACACTGCAGAAGGCTGGAACTACATTGTAGGGGGTTGGTAGGGACTGCAACTGATCCCTATCTAGAGTCAACCTACATCTGAATCAAGCATCATGGAAGGGAGGGTAGGAGGTGCACTGTAGGGGGCTGGAATGAAGTACACCATAGGGGCTGGAGAGGTTGTAGCTGATCCCTATCTAGGGTCAGCTTACATTTGTACTAAACTTCAAGGAAGCAGGAGGGTTTAGGGGAACTGAGGGAATCTGGGGATTACTGCAAGCATCCCTGACCAGGTTACATACAGGGACACATAACTGCGGGCTAGGAGAAGCTAGGCTAGGAGGACGTAGGGGAGTAGGATATATATAGAAGTCAGGACAGTGGGATGAGAGTAGTATGTTGTAATAGTTGTAGGGCAACAGTCTTCCTGGGGATGATGTGGAGTGCAGAGGCTGTCCTGTGTGCAGGAGTCTGGAGCAGCTTAGAGCAGAAGTAAGGCTGCTCAGATGGGAGCTGGGGAGCATGGTGTAAAAAGTCAAAGGAGCAGATCAGTGGGGAGAAAGGCAGATTGGGGTTCCAGGGTGGTGAGGGCATCAGACAGGTGAAGGGAGCAGAGAACCACCTAGTATCAGGGGTATATCTTCCTCAGAGTGCCGGTCCCAGGGTGGAGGCATGGCAAGTGTAGGGGGAAGGGGTGGGAATGTGAAAGTAGCAACAGGGGTGGGAACACTTGAAGGGTGCCTTTAATAAATAGATTTGCACCACTATCTAGTAGGGGGCTTCGGGAGGTGGAGTAGGAGGTTGGGTTAAGCCAGGTCAAGGGTGAAGGACAGGAGAGGGGAGGGAAGGGGGGACCAGTCAAGATGGGAATGGAAGAAGAAGCAGACACAGTGAAGCAGAGCAAAGGGGGAGAGTAAAGGCTAGGAAGAGGGGAGGGAAAAGTGGAGACAAACATGGATAGCCAGGAAAAAAGAGCAGAGAGAGGAATGGAGAAACAGTTGGGGAAATAAGTAGTGGATCAGGCAGAAAGTTTACCAGAGCAGAGGGGGAGCAGTTCAGTGAAGGAGCAGCTGGTGCCACAGGTAAGGATGGCAAGATGGGAAGCATGGATGCAGAGTACGGAAAGGTGGTACTCCTAGGGAACTCCATAATTAAGGGTATTCACTGGGGAAGAAAGGGGGACTCAAATGCAAGAAGGAGGGTGGTTTGCATGCCAGGAATGACAACATGGAAAAAGGGGGCCCAAGAATCAAGGAAAGAGTAAAGGAGGTTGGAGGGAAAACAAATTTAGCTATACACATCGGTACCAATGACCTAGCTGGGGAGGAGGTGGAAGTAGTGCAAGGTAGATTCAGGATGTTAGCAAAGATCTGCAGGGAAGAAGCAAGATCACTGGCCTTTGCAGAGGCGATACCAGTACGAAGGACCAACACAGCCAGGAAGAAAAGGATAGAGGAATTCAATGACTGACTGAGGAAATGGTGCAGGGAGGAAGGGTTCATCTCTATTGGGGGCTGGGAAGACTTGGTTAAATAAAACACTCTTTCCACCGGTCAAGCTACACCTCAGTAGAGATACAATTAAATTTTATTTTGCCAGTGAAATTATGGTGAAATTGACAATTTCGCGTAATGAAGTATTTTGCTTAATGATTGCCTTTCTGTGAAATTTCGTTGCCCAATTTTGCCTTGAATTTTCCCTTATTCTTTTATAAGGCGAAATTAGGTGAAATTGGGCTTTTTTCTCTGCTGGTGGTCACATGGTTGAGTCTAAACAGGCAAGAAGTGTATGGTTAATTTCCTCTGTTACATATCTCAAGGAAGCAGGCAGCATAGAAGCATAGACTTTGATGGCAGAAAAGGACCGCTTGGCCCACCCAGTCTGCCCATTTCCCTACCTACTGGATAAACTGCAGATCCTAGTTAACCAACAGCCTACTTCTTCCTACCCCCCCACCAGAATTGCCTCATGTCTGTCCCATGCATTCTTGAATCCCCCCACTGATTTTGACCCCACGACCTTCTCAGGAAGGCCGTTCCATGCCTCCACCACTTTCTTCATGAAAAATACTTCCTCAAGATGCCCTTGAGCCATCCCCCCTCTATCTTCAAATTGTGCCCCCTTGTTCTTGCACATCTCTTTTTCCGAAAGATGCTACCCTCCTGGACTTTGTTGATTCCCTTAAGGTACTTGAAAGTTTCTGTCATGTCCCCCCTCTCCCTCCTTTCCTTGAGGGTACACATATTAAGCTCCTTTAGTCTCTCTTTGTATGGCTTCTGGTGCAAACCCTGCATCTATACTCACTGTGACTGCAGAGTGCACTTTTATACATAAACTATTTAATTTGTCCTTTTTTTCTAACTTTTTTCTTGTTTGTCTTTGTCCTATTTCATATTTTAGTACCTGTGGATTGTGTGTGTGTGATCCCCCCCCCCCAGCTCTCTCTCTCAGAGTCTCTATCTCTGTTTCTTTTTTTTTAGGTTTGTTTGAACTGGTGGTGTCGGCGGGCATAATGGAGAAGGGCGGAGGCAGTGGGGCACCTGTATGCATGTTTCAGATGACCACAGCAGCAGGAGGCTTTTGGCCCCAGCACCAGCACCCAGCAGTAAACAACTGTGTCCCCTCTCCTACAGCAGGAGCCGACCATGGCCCCTCCATCACAGCAGCAGCAGGAGACAGTGCCCTCCCAGCACCAGGATACTGTTCCTCCACCACGTCAGCAGGAGACCATGCCCCTCCCAAGCAGCAGGAGGAGTCAGTGCCTGGGGCATCATCTAACCCCCCACACACACAGCCCTGCTATCCCCTAAGTTCTGCTGTCTGGAATTTGTTTTATGAAGTTCAGCAGGTGACCCAGTGGTCACCTGCGGTCTATGTGGGCAGGAAGTGCATCGTGACAGTGTGGTTCCCACTTCCAGACAACTGGCCAGGGTAGCCACATGGTGCACCATTACGCACTTCAATGGGACCTCAAACTGTGGGAGGTAGCAGCAACATCAACTGCAGCTGTGGGGAGCAGTGTGTGTATGAGCACTGAAGGGGGTGAGCAGGAGGGAGGCATGGCTGGACCTGTTAAGCATCCTTGCCAGGCTCACTAGACCAGACAACAGAAGCAGTCTGCAGTAGCATCAAGACCACACCAGGGACCCCCCATCCAGAGTCTGCAGCAGCTCCATAGGCAGCCCCTGCCCCACCAGCAGTGCCAGTGGCACCCCTCTAGTGCCCTCCCATCCAGAGCCAGCAGCAGCACTGCCAGTAGTGCCAGTGACACATACGGACTTATCAGCTGTCCTGTCAGAAGTCCACCATCTTCAAAAGAAGCTAAATGATTTCAGACAGGAATTTAGTGATACCCAGGGGGAGATTGCTAAACTCCAGAGTGATGTCAACAAAATCATGGGCATTCTTTCTGAACTGCGTGGTGGCCCCACTGGCAGTTAATGTGGCAACACAAACTAATTTATCTTTTTTGTTTTCATTTTGCTATCCTCTATTCTGTTGTTTGTATGTTCCCCTTAAAAAATAGATAAAAACAAAAAAACGCTGTCCTGTCCTCTTTAATCTACATCCTTAAGTCCTCTTGTTTCTTTATTTTGTATGTAAAATAATTTTTGACTATTGCTATTGTGTTTGTTACTGTCTTATGCTCCCTATATAATTCAGTCCCTTTCTTGTTCTCTCTGTATTACTTCTCTCCACTCATTTTTGTATTACCTTTGTCCTCCTGATCCTGCCTGTCATTTTTATACTTATTGTGTACCTTGTCCATGTACCCCCCCCAATAAACACCTTATTCCCTTATTATTTGTTGTGTGTTACTTCTTAGAGCTGGTTACACCTACATGATTACTTTTAACAACATAGTGATGTGTAATGCAGTTGCATTCCATATATATGGAGTTTGAAAATGAAAGGCCGGCTCCTACCAAAGGCTGTCAGCCGTCTGGGCCTTGTGCACAGAGTGCGTATTTGTTTTAATTCAAATACCTCATGTGAGTTGCTTCAACTCAAAATCAGAAGTACTCACCACAGCACATGTCCATAAAGTGCTCGTTCTTTACTCGAGTCTTGAGTGTGGCAAGTAAATAATTGAAAAAGTGCTTCCATATAACTAAGATAAAAACACCCACTCCCCTAAGACACCATCATTCCTTATATGTTACTGGTTATCTCACACCTGATGCACACATTTTTCACTTGCTTGCTTTGTGTGTGAGAAAACATGCATGTGTGAAATGCATCAGGTGTGACCTATCCTTTGATGTATCATGAAGTATGGTGCCTTGAGGGAGCGGGTGTTTTTATCTTAGTTATATGGGAGCATTTTTTACATTGTTTATGTGTCACACTGGAATAAAGAAAGAGCACTTTATGGTTATGTGCTGTGGTGAATACTTCTTACTTTGAGTTGAAGCAACTCACACAAGATATTTGAATTCAAAATAAACAGACTCTGTGCACAGGACCCTGATGGCTGACAATCTTTGACAGGTGCCGGCCTTTCCTTTGCAAACTCCACATGTGTGGAATGCAACTGAATTGCTGGTCAATGTTATGTTTTGTGAAAGTTATTTTGAAGGCATCACCTGCTCTTTAACATGTTTCCTTCCCTATCCACAATTGTCAAGTACTGTGCCTATTAAAAAAATTGTTTCACGATGCTACGTGATGTTGCGTCACTTATTGTAATGTGCAACATTACAGAGATGTAACACATCTGGTGCTGCCACTGCCAACGTGGCCCAAAATTCCAGAAATGTTTCCCAAAAAATGTTACATTAAATTGAGACAGAAATCAGGTCTCAGTCATTATGTTAAATGGTGCCTCCATCCACCCAGACCAAAACATACTGTTTAGCCCACTGTTTACAAAGGATTTCAGGCCTCATGTTGTTGCTGTCAGTGCCAAACAGGCCCTAGAAGTCCAGAAATATTTCATAAAAAGTTACATTAAACTGAGACAGAAATCTAGTGTCAATCATGCTATTAGATGTTCACATCTACCACCAGAACCAAATTCTGCTGTTTTCTGCACCGCTTAAAATGTTTTTCAGACCTAATATTGGTGCTGCCACTGCCTAACATGCCCCAGACATCCAGAAATGTTTCCCAAAAAATGTTACAGTAAATTGAGACAGAAATCTGATGTCAGTCATACTATTAGATGGTGGCCTCCCATCTCCTGGACCTCAAACTGAAGCTTCTACCACTGTTTACAAAGGATTACAGGCCTAATCTTGGTGCTGCCACTGCTGAACATGCTCCAGAAGTTCAGAAATGTTTCCCAAAAAATGTAGCAATAAATTGAGACAGAAATCTAGTGCCAGTCATGCTGTTAGATGGTTCACATCCACCACCAGGACTGAAATCTGCTGTTTTCTGTACTGTTTAAAACGTTTTCAGGACAGTCTTGGTGCTGCTGCTGCCTAACATGCCCCAAAGTTCAGAAATATTTCCAAAAAGTTACAGTAAATTGAGACAGAAATCTGGTGTCAGTCATGCAGTTAGATGGTTCACATCCACCACCAGGATCGAAATCTGCTGTTTTCTGTACCCTCAGGCTTGGCATCTAAATGGGTTACATCATCACTCTTTAACTTTTTCACCTTTGGCTCCCACAGGGGATCCAACACCTTGTCATCATCTGTACCAAAACATATTCTATCTTCCTTCTCCTCCCCCTCACTGTCTACTTCCAGAGAAACCTTTCCCTTCTCTGGCATCTCCTCTCTGTGGTGGGGGGCTGACTTTCCTTATCTCCTTCTCCAGGAGAAACAGACTGAAGCTGGACAGTATCACCCTCACCACCATCAGCTCCACCTTGAGCAGAAACAACAGTCACACTGAGAACTTTTTCCACCTCCACCTGCACCTCTGTGCCTCTACTGGCATAAGTGTTTCCTTTATTCCCAGTATCATCCTCACCAAGCATACTAGCTACAGACTGGGCAGTAAAAAAATGAGTCATGGACTTGAAGTTACTTCTAACTTAGATTTTGCTGGCAACCAACTGCACAGAACACCTCACAGTCACAACACGATCTACGGTCCGGATAAGTGGTGTCTGGAGAAGGCAAATACTGCAATGTGTTAGTACTTACTAAATACAATTTTGGCTTATAGATATATCAGATGGAAGGGACAACAAGATTTGAAATGAACAAACCAAATCACCTCCAAAAATCTTGCAGGGCCCACCACTTTCTTGAAAACTATGTAGTTTTAATATAGTACGGGTCAGGTAGTAAACACCAGTAGTGTAACAGGGAGGAAAGGGTTAATATGGTAAGCAAATTAAACAGAAAAACAGGAATGCTGCAATGCAGAGGCTGGATCACACTATTAAGTTATTTGAGTAATTCAGCAAGGCAGTGTACCTGGATGTGGACAAGTGTTCAATCTCCTCGAATACTTCCAATGCAAAAATAAAGTAGAAAAGTGATTAAACAAAGGGAAACTGGAACAGAACTACCCAGAATGAGTAACTGTTTAGATAAAGTTACCCAAAAAGAATCAATATGTAAAAAAATGTTACAAATAAGTAGCACACCAACAAAAATATTAAAACTTAAAAGAAATAACAGAAACTTACTTACAACTTGTGAAATCAGTCAAATATTAGAAACTAGCCTGCTTTGCTTTTACACACACATGGTTGACCCTCCCCACTCAACTCCCTCAGACACAGAAAACTGAAAACACTACCTAAGTTTAACTAAGTATTATCCAAAGATACCAAACAAAAAAAAAAAAATTTCACTAGCAGCACTAGAACAAAATTTAGATTTTGGAGCAATTAGCTCTCAAAAATAATAAATAAAGAGGTTTTGAAGGGTTTATTGGCTGTGATGCACCACACTGAACTGCACTCTGACTCAACAGACAATATGCTGTGCAGGAAACAGCCTGCATGTGATGTTTCAGCTATTTGCCTAAAATGCATTGCAAATTTGCAAGTAAAATTGAAAACATTGAGTGAAATTGGCAAAATTTGGTGACATTTCGCATTACCCAAAATCGCCATCCTAGGCAAAATTACATTTCGCTTAGGTGAAATATTTTGCATAATGCAGAAATGACGCAAAATATTTTTCTAGGCAAAATTTTCCAATTTCACACAACTCTACACCTCAGTAGAGAGGGCTTGAGGGTACTCAGGGACAAACTGGGGGCTACATAACCAGTACACTTAATTTAAACTACTGAGGCAGGCCTGCAGACCCAAAGACTTCTGGAGGAGAATGTCAGTGGACCTCCCTGCTATACTGGTAGAAGAAGTCTGGAGGTGGAGGTTGAACAGGGGGTGGGGGGGTACCAGAGAGAGAGAAATGAGAAAAAGGGAGGGGGTCACATGATGCAGAGCACCTAGAAGCAGCACTACTCTGGAGCTCCTGCCTATCGACCTCTGTTAAACTACTTTTTGCCCTACTACTATCATCACAGAGCTGAACTCCAGAGCTCCAGCTTTACGCTACTTTAATATCCTGGACCTCAGCGATCATTGTTGTGACTGTTTGTAGCGTCGCAATTGGCTTTGCAGCCATGATGGAAGATGAGATGAAGCAGGCCGGAATCAGACACACTCCACCGACTACCCCAGAGAAAACGGCTAAGAAATCCAAGCATCAAAGCTCTGGGAACACTCCTAAGTCAGGCTCCTCCAGCTCCTCAGCGATTCCCCTAACTGAGGATCGCTTCTTCCAAGAATTGCTGCCGTTTAAAGAAACTTTGGAGGACATCTCTGCTGAATTGAAATCTCTTCGAGGGGACCTAAGCACTCTGTCATTACGAATGGGGGACTCAGAGGTGAGAACCTCCTCTCTGGAGAAGTGGAAAGAGAAGATGGACCCTGAAATTGCCCACCTTTGGCAACAGATCAGTAAGCTCCAACTGAAAACTGATGATTTGGAGGGGAGGAGCAGGAGAAAAAACATGCTGATATTAGGCCTACCTGAAGCGGAGGAAGGAGCTGATACTATCGTCTTCCTCCAGAAGTTTTTCACTAAGATAGTTGGCCCGTCCCCTCTAAATCCACAGTACCACACAGAGCGGGCCCACCACTCCCTCAGGCCGAAACCTCTGCCTGGAGCACCACCAAGCCCTATAATAGTGAAATTCTTAAGCTTTTTGGAAAAACAGCATGTGATAACCAAATCAAAAGAACTCCAAGCCATTTTGTGGGGCAACGTCAAATTGAGAATAGCCCAAGATCTTCCCTTTGAAACTCACCAGAAGCAATCTGCATTTCACCCTACAGTCAGCAAGCTGATAGCAGTAGGAATTCGTTTAAAGATGATTTACCCTGCCAAGCTACAGGTGGCAATCGACGGAGCATGGCTTTCCTATGAATCCCTGGAGCAGGCAGCCACGGATCTCGCAGTCAAGCTACCCAACCTGTTTAAGACAGGCTGAATTTTTACTCCATTTACCCGAGGCTATAGATCTTTAATTTTGTGGGAGTTAATTGTTTACCTGTCAGGAGATTTCTTTTTTTTCCCTCTCCCTTTTGTCTCTCTCAGACTGGTTGTGCAGGGTAGGCAGGACATTCTGAGGTCTAGCAGGCCTAATCTAGTGTTGGAGGAGTGCCTGTGTGCTCCAGTGGGGGTTAGAACCCTTGTTTCAGTGAGCGTTTCCATACGCCGCTAGTAGGGACGGTCGTTCTGGTCCCTTCGGCTCTTAGGTCCCCCTGCCATTTCCTTGCTCTCTCTGGGTTGGAAAGGCCCCGGGGATAGCGGTAATGCCGTGAGTTAAGGGGGAAACTTGGGGCTTCCACCCTCCTGAAGATCGACCTATCATGGCACACGGGCCCTAAATGCGCTTCCCGAGCAACAACCTCATCTGAAAGCAGGTCGGATTGCCTAGACTTACTAGTAGGCCTTATTTTAGTCTCCTTAACTCTGGGGATTTATGACCCATCCAATAGCTATTCTGAGCCTGGTTACATTACTCAGGGCTCACACATGCTGTTTCCTTAAGGGGGTTGGTGGGTGGGGGGCTTTGGGATGGAGCAAGCTCAGGGAGAGCTGCATAATGCACCAGGAAGGGGTGAAAGGCACATTTCCTGGGAAGCATGGCAAACATAGCGAGTTTTGAATTTTTCTGACATACCTCTCAGAGGTAGTTTTGGTACAGCTTTTCAGATCTGGCATTTAAATGTAATCTTAGCTTCTCACGGAATGACGCCTATTGAGTTTGGTCCTTGGTACTAGATATCAACAAGTCTAAAATCGCTTTCACAGTCATCTGGGGCCTTTGTATATAGTTTTGAGGGGTTTATGGGGAGAGGGGGGTCTTATTGTTCAGATGTCTTTCCCGCTGATTACACCATCTGAGATTAAAGCAGGACAGTTAATCCTATGCATATCTTCAGTAATCCAGACATTTAATGAAACTCATCGGGAAGGGCTTTCTTTTTTTATTAGTACTTTTGTTCAGGGGTTGACGAGGGTAGGGGGTGGGACTGGAGCGTGCCTTCTGGGGTTTTCTTCTCAGTTACCAGCACAAGTTTGTGTTCCTTTTAATAAGACTGTTAATGACTTTAGTACCAAGTAAAATTGCCACATGGAATGTCAGAGGAGTCATAGACATGACTAAAAGATATCAGGTTCTAAAAAATTGTGCTCTTTTAAATATTGATATTCTTTTGATGCAGGAAACCCACCTCCTGGTCACTGAAACAAATGGGTTACGCAGACAGGCATTCTCCCAAATTTTTACTGCCTGTGGGTCATCATCAAGTAGGGAAGTGGCGATTTTGATCAAAAGGCACATTTCGTTTGTGGCAGAAGAGAGTCTATCAGATCCGGAAGGTAGATTTATTATAGTAAAGGGCACATTTAACAACACCACTGTTGTATTGGGTGCAATCTACGGCCCAGTTGGAGGAGATGCTGATTTCCTTATGCTCTTGGCTGACAAGTTGAGAAGATTTTTGCCCTCCATGCTAATTCTGGGTGGGGCTGGAATATTCCCCCGTCACAAGACCAAGGACAGAACTTACAGGCCATTAAAACCCTTCTCCCCTCCACAACAAGCCCTGAGGGACTTCATGGAGTTATTGGGACTATGCTATCCATGGCGCCTGCTTAACCCCTCTAGTCAGCTTTTCTCCTTCTTTTCCCAGGTCCACCAGTCATGGTCCAGATTAGACTTCATTCTAACCAGTACCTCTCTTTTAGCTGGCCTTCACCAGACAGGAATCGAACCAATTGTCATATTGGACCATTCAATTGCATGGCTTGTGATCTCCCCGACCCAATATTCAAAGAGATACTACCTGGAAACTAAACACACAACTCCTAAAGAGGAACGAATAATATCTCACATTAAGAACCTAATCTCTTCCTTTATTGATATTAATAAGGGTTCCATTAAAGGGAAGACCTAATATGGTGCTCCCTTAAATGCTATATCGGGGAACTCATTAAGTTAGCTTCCAAAAGAAAAAAAGAGAGAGGCAAGAGTTATCTCCTTGTCAAATCAAATAAGGGTCATTGAAAGTACTCTGTCTACATCCTCCCCTTCAGGTTCCTTGGAAACCTTACTAAAGCTTAGAAACGAGTATGCAGATCTGTTGAAGGAAAAGGCGGAATATGCCATCCTAAAAACCAAGGCTCGCTATTTTGACCAAGGCAAGAAGCCGGGTAGAATGCTGGCCCTCCACCTACAGGAATTAGAAAATTCGAGGCCAATCCCCTCTTTGCAAGCTCCAGATGGCTCCATTAAAACTTCCCCTCGAGACATTTCAGAGGTCTTTGAAACCTTTTATAAGGATTTATACAGTAAGTGTTCCTCTCAAGCCCCCCTTTCATGTATAGAACAATATCTGGAAGGCCTTAATCTCCCATCCCTGCAGGTCCACCATTGTCAGATTCTGTCTTCTCCAATTACCTTGGGGGAGGTAGAGGAGGCAATCAAGGGGCTCGCACTGGACAAATCACCAGGACCCGATGGCTTTCCCTCCAACTTTTACAAAATCTTCTGTAAGGAATTAGCCCCCCTTCTCTTAAATTTATTTGAATATATGTTCACTTCGGATACTCTAGATCCCACCCTGCTGGAAGCTACAATAGTCCTTATCCTGAAACCTGATAAACCGCATAGTGAACCAGCTAGTTACCGTCCAATTTCGTTATTAAACTACGATATCAAAATCTTAACAAAAATCTTATCTCTCAGGATCAAAAAGGTTTGGTCCCATCTGCTGAGTCCTGAACAGGTGGGGTTTGTGCAAGGCCGATCCTCAGCTGACCATCTGTGAACCCTTTCACATATCTTTCATGCTGCCCAAAATTCTCAGATCCCCATGGCTTTAATCTCATTAGATGCAGAAAAAGCCTTTGACAGAGTAAACTAGGATTTTCTATGGGCAACTCTCAAGAAAATGGGTTTCCCGGTGGTTTCCATTCAATGGATACAGACGATATACAAAGCCCCCACTGCAAAATTTTCTGTAATGGGGTTTTCTCTTCTCGGTTTTTCCTGTTTACTGGCACCAGACAAGGCTGTCCCTTATTCCCCTTTTTATTTAATTTGTATTTGGAACCCCTTTTACTCAGCATTAAGCGCTCGCCCCAGGTTATAGGTTGTTCAGTGTATCAGCATTCTTTGACCCTATCAGTGTATGCGGATGATATTCTTCTCCATTTGGCCTATCTGGATGTTTCGTTATCAAACGCCTTACAAATTGTTAAGCAATTCGGACTCATAGCCAACTATAAATTAAACCTATCAAAAACAGTGATATTTCCTCTAAATACCCTCACCCACCAAGTTAACTTCACTCATTTCGGTATGAAGTGGTCCCCTCACTCAATCAAATACCTAGGCATTACTAAGGACCCAGAGGTCTTTAGGAAACTTAATCTAGATGATTTAATAATGAACATTCAGCAGGATTTTCAAAGATGGGTAAAACTCCCTCTTTCGTTATGGGGTCATATCAGCACTATAAAATGAATGTGCTGCCCTGCCTTTTCTACCCTCTAAACTTACTGAACCTTTGGCTCCCAATGTCCTACTTTCGGCAGCTCCACTCTATCCTTTCCAAATTTATCTGGCAGGGCAGACATCCTAGACACTCTTTCTTGAAACTTAACCTTCCCAAAGAGCTGGGTGGACTCCATCTCCCCAACTTTAGTTTCTATTATTGGGTGAGTCACCTGTGTAAAGCAGGGAGATGGTTCTCGGCTTCAGCCGATGGACATCTTCCTATATGGCTACAATTGGAGAGGAGGCTTCTTGACCTGCATGATCTCAATTTCCCCAGGCTATTTTTCTTCACAATTTCTGCATTACCAACTCCAATACAAAACTCGGTTGTTGGGGTCTTTATTAAAGTTTTAGCCCAGTGTTGGAATTTTTTCAGCATTTCACCTAAAGGGGATACGGCTCAACCCCTTACTCGGAACCCTAATATTAAAATAGAGGGCTCAATGCTTTCCCCTGATTGGCTTCCTCAGGCTGCTCTTTTTCTTCCCCTGAAATAATTGCTAAATTTAATATCTCCCAGAAACACATTTCATAGTTTTCCAGCTGAGACACCTTATGGTTTCCATCTTTGGAACCACATTTAAGCAGTCTCAGGTTAGGCCTTCTTGGAACAGATACAGGATTATGCCAATAAATCCCATGGAATATCAATGATCTATTCCTTTCTCTTGGGAATTAAGTTCCTAATGCCCTTCCAGGATCCAAAATTTGGACTTCCCTTCTGCTGGACACTGTTCCTACATGGAGTCAGATCTGGAAAGATTTGCACAGATACCTCACCCAAGACAGGCACAGACTCATTCAGTACCATATCTTAAACGACATGTACTATACACCAGTCAAGTTAGCCAAATTGGGTAGGCTTCCTGCGGTAATTTGTACTAGGTGTGGTACATCTGAAGGGAACCTGATACATATTTTCTGGCATTGTGACAAGGTGGCGCCACTCTGGAATACAATTCAATCCAATCTAGATCCTTTACTAGGATTGGGTGAATTGTTTACCATAGAGATATGTATCCTTGGGATGTTTTCTACTATTAAGGTCAAGGAATATAGATTTCATATGGCTTTAATTTCTATTGTAGTCAAAAGATTAGTTCTCAAGCACTGGGTGGACCAATTGGTTATATCATATGCTGAATGGTTGAAGGAAGTATCACTCTGTTTCAATACTGAGAGGCTGGTAGCCAGCTCTCGGAATCTTATGGACTCATTTAATCATAAATGGGGTAAATTATATGCCTTATACTTGAATTAAGATATATGTAATGCATGTATCTGCTTGTTTCTATTTGTCTTGTCTCTTTTGGTACTCGGTAACTGTTTGGGCTATAATTTCTTATTATTTCCCTGTCATGTTGAGTATATCAGGCACACTCCAGGGGGAGGGGGGGAGGTTGGGTAGTGAGATAGGGTGGGGGGTGGAGGGGAGGGGTTTCATAGGTGTATTAGTATTGATATTTTGGTTTTATTTGATCCAGAGGCAGTCTGGTGTTATGTTACCTCTAGTTTATATTGGTTATTATTTATGTTTGGTTAATTTTTCCTTATTGTTTATTAATTCTGTGTTATGACAAAAAATAATAAAGATGTTGAATTTCAAAAAAAGGAGGGAGGAAGGAGGCTTAGATTTTAGGTGGTTGGTGGTGTCTCTGAACTTATGAGTCTTGGAAACTAAACAGATGACCTGCAGGCACTGTTAGCAGAAGGGAGTGGGCATAGTGGCAGTAATCAAGACTTGGGCCACTCCACACCATGACTGGGACCTCTTGATCCCTGGATACAAACTATACAGGAGGAATGGGGCAGTAGAAAAATGGGGGTGGAAGTTAGGAGGTATAATATGCATGAGGGAAGAGTCAGAGGAAGAGAAGGTGGAAGTATTATGGGTTCAGTTGTGGTCCAATAGAGAGAGAAGGGTGAGGTTGGGGTGGTTTACAGACCACCCAACCAGGAAGAGGAAAGAGACAGGGAACTGAGCTCACAAATATTTGAAGCTTCAGGGAAAGCAGAGGTGGCAATAGTGGGGGACTTCAACCTGGCCAGGGTAGACTGGAGCATACCAACCACAACATGTGCCAGGAATCAGGTGATCCTAGAGGCATTGGAGAGTGGGTTCCTGACACAAGGCATCACAGAATGCACCACGGAGGGGCAATCCTTGATCTAGTTCTCTTGAATGGGGAGCATGTACAAGAGATAATGGTCAAGGAGCCCCTGGGTGAAAGTGAAAATAGCACAGTGTGGTTCCAGTTGGATATGGGAAGGGAAAACATCCCCACTAAGACCAAAATCCTGGATTTTTGGAGTGAGGACTTCAGAAAGATGGTCGAGGTGGCAAAAAGGCACCTGGTGGGCATCAGAGCAGATATGGGAGTGGACCAAAGGTGGTCCATCATTAAGGAGGGACTAAGGGTTGCCACAGAGGTGTGCATTAGACTCAGGGAGAAGAACTCAAAGGTCAGTGCTCCCAGTAGGTTCAGTTCTGGGGTTGCCCAGGCAGTAGGGGAAAAGAGGTTAGCTTGTAGGAAATTCAGAAAGACCAAGTGAGAGGTGGATAGGAAGAACTATCTAAGGTTGGCAAGTGTGGCAAGTAAAGCAGTCCAGTGGGCTAAGATTCAGAAGGAACTGCAGATAGTGGAGGGAATTAAGAAGGGGGAGAAGACATTTTTTCACTAAATAAGTGAGAAAAGAGACAAGAAGGATGGGAGTGTTAGGCTTCAGAAAGGGGAAGAGTAGATGGATGAGAACAGAGGAAAAGCAGAGATACTGAATAAATTTCTGTTCCATCTTCACCAAGGAGGAAGATGGACTGGTGCCTGCAGAGGGAGGAGTTGGGAGCACGGTTGTAGTGATTGAGGATAGAGTGAGGAGGGCAGCTGGCATTGAAGGTGGACAAATCACCAGGCCTGGGCGGCATACACCCAAGGGTACAGAGGGAACTGGCAGAGGAGATTGCAGGCCACTGGCCAGCCTGTTCAGTAGTTCACTGGAGTCAGGCATGGTACCACAGAACTGCAGAATAGCACATGTGGTGCCCTCCACAAGAGTGATCCCAAGGATCAGATCTCGCCAATACCTTGAAAATAAAGTATGGTCGAAACCATGCAGTCAAAACAGCATGTGTAGTTTGGAGTTTATTTATATTAGTGCATTTTTGACTGTCTGCTTTTGGGGTGTCTGTGCAGCATGCTTTTTGACTGCAGGGTTTTCGACCATGCATTTATTTGGTAGACCCCCCAAGGATGACCCAGGGAATCACAGACAAATCAGTCTGACTTCAATTGTGTGCACGCTCATGGAAACCATACTTGAAGAAAGGTTGGTAGAGTATCTAGAGGAGTATGGTCTCCAGGATATGAGGCAGCATGGGTTTTGAGAAGAAAGATCGTGTCAAATGAATCTGATCGACTTCTTTGACTGGGTCACTAAGGAAGTAGAAATGGGCCAAGTGGTGGACATCCTTTATCTGGACTACAGCAAGGCCTTTGACTCTGTACCCCACAAGAGGCTGATCAGAAAGTTGGCAGATCTTGGGGTTGGGCAGAAGATGACCAGATGGGTAGAAAACTGGCTGAGGAGCAGGACCCAGAGGGTGGGGAGGAGTCTAATACTAAGGAGATCATCAGTGGGTCTTGCAGGGCTTGGTGCTCAAGGATCTGTGTTGTTCAATGTCTTCATCAATGACACTAGGGATGGCATTAAGGGCAAATTGTGCCACTTCACGGATGACACCAAGCTCTGTAAGAGACTGGACACAGCAGAAGGGATACAGGTCCTGCAGGATGATCTGAATACGCTTGAGAAGTGGTTCAGGATCTGGCAGCTTAGCTTCATTGCCAAGAAATGCAAAGTTATACACATTGGAGCCAAGAATTCCAGCACGGAGTACTACCTGGGAGGGGTCTGGGTCTCTGCAATGGAGGAGGAGAAGGGCCTGGGAGTAATGATCACTAGCGACCTGAAGCACTTCATGCAGTACAAGAAAGCAGCAGCAAGGGCAAATAGGATATTGGGATGCATAGCTAGGGGGATCAGCAGTAGGTGAGAGGAGTTATACTGCTCTTGAACAGGTCACTAGTGAGGCCACATCTACAGAATAGAGTACAGTACTGGTGCCCACACATCAAAAAGGACATTAGACTGTTAGAGACTATCCAGAGGAGGGAAACAAAGATGACTGTGGGTCAGCAGGGTAAAGCATATGAGGAGAGGTTGAGGGCACTGAACATGTACTCCTTGGAGAAGAGAGAGAGAGAGAGAGAGAGAGAGAGATGACATTATTGAGATCTTCAGGTACTTGAAAGAAATAAATAGGGTGGATAAGGAGGGTCTGTTTAGGCTAAGTGGCAGATGTAATACAAGGGGACACAGTTTTAAGCTGGGTTGCAGGTTTAGCAGGGAGGTTAAGAAGCACTTCTTCATGGAGAGGGTGGTGACCAGTTGGAATGTGCTACCAGATGAGGTGATCTTGTTGAAGATGGTGGACAGCTTCAAGAAAGGCTGGGATAGACAGAAGGGGAAGGTAAGGGTCATGAGTGGAGTGGATGGAAAGGATAGGTGGAGTGGGGAGGGCGGGGTCTCTAGCTCAAGCTGTGGACCCTGTAATACAAACAAACTAGATAGACCATGTGGCCTTATTTTGCTGGCTTCTTCCTATGCTCTTATGTAACCTGGGTAGTTTCAACTACAGCTGAAGAAGAGACCTTGGGGAAGAGCTTGTGCAGCAAAAAAAGTTGTCTAATAAGAGGTAGTAGTGGGAAGTACACACTGGATTCCATAAAAAATTAAACATCCTGATGGAAAGAGACAGACACAGACCTATACAAAAAGAGACTTGCACCACATGTACGTTCTTGAAAACTGAGTGAATCTTAGATATCGTCATGGCTTACCTGGCATTCATCTCTGGGTGGAGGCATCCAAGAAAATGTCCTATCTAGATTATAATACTGTACTGTACTGGGAGGCAGTGGCTTAAGGCTCTGAGCTGCAAACCTGGAGACTTGGATTTGAATCCCACAGCCTCCACTTGCATTCTGTGTGACCCTGAGCAAGTCACTTAACTTCCTTGTGCTCCCAGGTCGCACCTGTAAATAAGCTTTCAGCTTAGTGTGCCACTCCTGGTTAAACAATTGGAAAAAAAAAACATACCTGAGGCTGTCTACTGTCTTATCTGTAATATACTGTTGCCTTTTTTCCTTCTATCATCTTCATCTATTCCTTTCATTTTCTTTCATTTCTTTTTGGGTTTTAAGTCAAGGTTGCTGGGGCAGATATTTTTGGCGTCGGCCCTCACAGGATAGGGGTTTTTATGCTTTTACCATCACTTGGCTAAGTCGGACTGTTACTGGATGGATCTATTCCAAAGGAAGTGTACCTGCAAGGAACTCACAGTCAGACTTTTTATTCTTTTATTTTAAGAGATTTCAGTACTGGGCAGTGAGAATGCCTGTTTTTATTTTGGCCCTCCATGTAGTGAGAGAGCCTGGGGGTCTGAATATCATCAGATACTGTTTTATTTGCTTTCTTACACCTCAGTGAGAGGAGGTGTATCTAAGTTTCTTGTTTTTACATCCATGATCTTAAGTTACAGTCCACTTGTTTTAGTATTCATCCTTTTCTGTGAATTTTATTTTTAAGTGAAGTCTCCTTGGCGGTGGAACATCATTTTTCTTCCCTGGACTTGAACCCTTCTTCCAGAATTAATCTCCTTGCCTGAGTCTCTAATGTTTCTCCAAGACTCTAATGCCTGGTCTGAAATACCAAAGCTCTCTGAGTGTTTTATAATTGTAGCTTATTTTAGTTTTATTGTATTATAGTTTAATTTGGCTTGGGTGAGTTGTTAATTTGATTTCGTTTTGTCTATACCAATTTTGTTTGTTTTGTATATTTATTTTCTGTTATATTTTTGTTATATTGTTTTGCTCACTCTCGGGGCTGTGAGAGAGTCTTGGGGTGGGGTGAAGATTCTGAGGCTTCTGTTTTTTCTTTTGGGTATTGGTTTTGTGGTACATAATTGGATAGTTGTGGAGTATTATTTGGGTTGCTAAAATGTATTTGGAGATCTGCCCCACAGTCATGAACTATTCATCCTGTGCCTTCACACTCTCTTCCCTTTTTCCTCCCCCACTTCAGTTTACAATGTACCAGCATTGTAGGGTGCTGGGTATTGTGTGTAGAGGTGGGAGGAGGGTGTGGGGTTGTGAACAGCGGAGGATGAATGAGAGGGGGCACTATCAATTGTGGTAGGCAGATAATCCGGGTGGCCCGAGAGGTTCATTCATCTAGGGCGGTGTTATGCAATGCTAGGTCCATTAAAAACAAGACTGCGATTATTGCAGATCTTGTTAAATCAATGGACCTGACTTGCATCACCAACACCTGGCTGGATGAGATCTTTGGCCCCGTTTTGGGCTGTAATTTCAGGTGAATTTCGGTGATACACCACCCAAGATTGGATCTGGGGGTAGCGGTCTGTTTCAAGACCAAACTTAACCTCATGAATCTACCAGTTGGGGAGACTGAGTCATTTGAGTGTACCGCAGTAGCAGGTGTAGGCTGTCAGATTGCTCTTATCTACCATCCATCAGGATATGAGAAGCGATTCCTTCAGGAAGTCGCGGACTTCGCCATTGACATGGCATTTGAGTCGCACAGGCTGATGGTCCTGGGCAACTTCAATGCCTGGATCAATGATGAACTCTCACAATTTGGTCAGCACTTCCTCCAGATGATGACATCTCTGGGCCTTACACAGATAGTTACCACTGCTACTCATAGTCACAGACATTCTCTTGACTTAGTCTTCCTCCTGGGGATTGAGGCCTCCAACTTGGGGGTTGAACCAGTTGGATGGTCTGATCACTACTCCGTGGAGTTTAGTTTTAGCCCCCTTCCCTATGTAGGCCTACCCCTGTAGAGATGACTGGTGACCTTCTTTGAAGGTATGCTCCAAGGCCTAGTGGTGGTGCTAGATCTCTCATCCCTCTCAGAGGCAAACAGTGACCCAGAGGCCCTCGCGATGGCTTATAATTCAGCCATTGTGGTGGCCCTGGATATCATTGCTCCTATCTGTGTTCATCCTGTCACCCTTCACCCTCAATCCCCATGGTTTGATAGGATTTTGAGGGAGATGCAGCAACTAGGATGAAGGTTAGAGTATTGCTGGTGGAAATCAGCCCTCAGTGCCGACCACCCTAGATTGATGGACCATTATCAAGTCCATCAATCTGCAATCACTCATAAGAAGGCAGAGTTCCTGTCTGAGGAGATTGCAGCTGCTCAAAACTGACCAGCTCAACTGTTCCAAACTGTGGACAGACTGTGCAACCCAGCCTGTTTTCAAGTCTGGAAAGCTTTTCGCAAGAAGAGTGCAACGAGCTTGCTCGATTTTTTGAGACTAAGGTGGCTGACATCAGAGCAGCGCTCCATCCAGCACACTCTATGGGTGTTACTGTGGACCAACGTGGGGTCACTGTCCCTAGGTTTTCTTGCGGTACCTTTGACCATCTGGCTTTCATGGATGTCATGCACATTGTTCAGAAAGTGCACCCTACATGCTGTAGTTTGGTTCTGGGACCTACTTCCCTGATTATGGGTTGCATTGATTCTATTGGTCTGGTCCTAGCTCAGATACTCTGGTGCTCCTTGGAGACAGGTGAGTTTCCAAGCTCACTGAAAGAGGCAGTGGTGACACCACTCTTGAAGAAAGCTTCTTTGGAGCCAGACTGTCTTGCAACTACAGACCAATCTCAAACCTCCCTTTAGGGAAGGTGATTGAGAAAGTAGTGGCCACTCAGCTGGAGGACCATTTGACCATCCATGACATCTATGAACCACTCCAGTCTGGATTTTGAAAGAGGCACAGTACCAAGACAGCTGGTTGGGTGCTCAGTGATCTCCTGATGGCTAGAGATTGGAGGAGCCATTCTATTCTGGTTCTCCCAGATCTCTCATCAGCATTTAACTCTGTGGACCATGGGGTTCTGCTGGACCACCTGAGGTTCATCTGTGGATTGTCAGGTACAGTCCTCAGGTGGTTTACATCATTCCTCACTGGAAGATCTCAGAGAGTGGTGTCCAGGGTTTAGTCCTCGGATCCAGTTTTTCTAACATGTGGGGTTCCTCAGGGCTCAGTGTTGTCCCCCATGTTGTTTACAGTGTATGTGCTGCCCCTTGGAGACATTGTAAGAAGGTATGGGCTGAGGTTTCACTGCTATGCTGATGATACCCAGCTCTACCTTTTTTTCGCACCGACCAGGATGGAACTCTCGGTGTTTAATAGCTTCCTCACTGAAATCCAGGAGTGGGTGGATGCCAGTTGGTTGAAGTTAAACTTTGATAAGACTGAAGTATTGGTTGTGGATCTGGGTTGCCGGATGGGCGGTTGTATGTGGGTTCGCCCTCTGGACTCTTTCTTGGAGGTGTGTCACTCCTGACCTCTGAATAGGTGCGAAACCTGGGGAGTAATTTTTGATGAAGGGATGACCCTGCATTCCCAGGTGTCAGCCGTCGTCAAATCCTCATTCTAACATCTGAGGAATATCTCTAGGATTAAGCACCTTGTTCCATCTGGTGACCTTCCTACTCTGATCCACGCCTTTGACCTTGCATTTAGATTGTTGCAATTCCCTGTACCTAGGGCTACCAAGGGTGGAAATCCGTCACTTGCAGCTAATGCAGAATGCAGCAGCCTGGCTTTTGACAGGATCATCTTGGTCCTGCCATATTTTGCCAGTGCTCGTGGACTGCACTGGCTGCCAGTTCAGTGGTGGATCACCTTTAAAGTTGGTCTTCTGGCTTTTAAAGCCCTACACAGACTTGACCCAAACTCCTGAAAGAGCTTCTGGTCCCTTACTGCCCTGGGCGAGTGCTCTGCTCAGCCAATGAGGGGTTGCTAGAGATCTCAAGGGTGTGTTTGAAATCTTCTGGGGCTAGAGCATTCATGTATGCCGCCTCTACCCTTTGGAATTCTCTACCCCACCAGCTACATGAGTGCACAACCGTGCAAGGATTTAAGCAAGCATTAAAAACTTTTCTATGGTACCAAGCTTTTGGTGACTAATTATTGGGTGATACCAGTTTGATATTTTGTACTGCTGTGATGTTTGTTTTGTTTATTTTTGTGATTTTATTATTGTTAAGGCGCCTTGGTTTTTTGCAAAACACCATGCAAATAAAGTTTATTATTATTATTTAAAAAATCTGGTAGTCAAAACTGGATACTTAATATGCTTGTGATCTTAACCCCAGCAGAAAACTAGTTATAGTCTATGGTTTTCTCTTATTATGCATAAAAATCAGTGGCTACTGTAATGTTATTGTGCACATTCTAAAAGTTGTTGTGCATGTTCCATAATTAATATTCATGAAGATCCGATCCACACCCCACCTGACTGGAAAACACAAAGCTCTTCACAGAAAATGCAAAGCAAACATGGTGGCGCCACTTACCAACTGGCTTACAGACACGGTTTGGACATGGACTGCTGAATTCAGCTGCTTGTTTCAAACCATACCAACTTTACATTTTCTTCCATTTTATTTTATTTGTGTGAAGTGTGGCCTTGAATCGCTGGAAGCTCACACTAAATAGAACAGTATGGACTGATGTCACACCAGATGGAGCTGCTGACAGCAACTGCGAGAGAAAAAAACTACACAAGGTATAAACCTTGTAAAATTAAACATTCAGAAAACATAACTTTTTTGTGGGTCTGCGGGAACCATATATTATAACTAATAAAGTATGGGGCCCCCATACACAACTCACCTGTGTTTCCATCTTGGGGCTGAGATACCACCATGGACCTCTCGAGCTTCACTCTCGAGATCCATATGTTGATATCTCAACCCCACGATGGAAACACAGGCTCATTATGTGTGGTAGCCCGTACTTTATTCCTTATATAGTAAGTGGTTAGCCTTTGTTCTGTATAAAAATCAGCGTAATCAAAGTCTTTGTTGTGCTCATTCTAAACTGTTGCGTATTCCAAAGCACTGTTGTGTGCATTCCAGACATGTTTTGGAATGTTAAATTCCTTTTTCAATGGAGAACCATGAAAAGGAATTTAACATTCCAAAACGCATCTGGAATTGGCACATTGCACTTTTTTGAAAATAAAATGAAGCACCTTTAAAAGCTTGTAAGCAGTCTTTTCTACCTTGGGTGGTGCGTGCAGGATTTTGTTTTTTACATCAAACTTGATGATAACTGAGATTTTTAATGGTCATGTCAGACTAACAGAATAAATTTCTTTAACTGGGTAACAAAAATAGTGGACCAAGGTGGGGTGGTTGATGTATAGCTGGACTTTAGCAAAGCCTTTGACTCCGTTCCCCACAGGAGGCTCATAAACAAGCTGGGGTATACAGGGGTAGGAGATAAAACTGTCATTTGGGTCAGAAACTGGCATCAGGGAAGAACACAGAATGTAATGGTGAATGGAACACTGTTACAGGAGGGTAAGGTGTCCAGTGGAGTTCCACAGGGATCGGTGCTGGGACCAGTCCTCTTCAACATATTCATCAGCAACCTAGCTGATGAATTGCAGTGCAAGGTGTGCCTGTTTGCAGATGACACTAAGCTCTGCAACAGTGTGGACACACAGGATGATGCCTCAAGTATGGAATCTGATCTAAGGAAACTAGAAGACTGGTCCAGAACTTGGCAGTTGAACTTCAATGCCAAGAAATGTAAGGCCATGCACCATGGAAAAAGAAACCCAGAAAGAGTTTACATTCTAAAAGGAGAACAACTAGCAGTCACAAACCTAGCAAGAGACCTTAGGGTCATGGTTTCCAATAACTTCAAGGTAGGGGGACAGTGTAAGAAGGCGGCACAAAGAGCAAATGACATCCTCAGATGCATAGGCGGGGGTATTGCAAACAGAAAGTGCAAAATTATCATCCCACTGTACAGATCCTTGGTGAGGCCTCACCTGGAGTACTGTGTCCAGTTTTGGAGACCTCACCTAAAAAAGGATATAGACTAGGTAGAGACAGTGCAGAGAACAGCCACAATGATGGTTCAGGACCTGCACCAGAAACCCTGAGGCTATACTAAGAGGGCTGAATCTGCAGTCCCTGGAACAGAGTAGAAACAGGGGTGACATGATAAAAATGTTCAGATACCTCAATGGTATAAACGCAGTACAGGATCAGAGTCTCTTCATAGATAATATAGAACTACGAACTAGAGGCTTCAGCAGGCATCTAACGGCGGGGTGAGGGGGGAATGTTGTACTAACATCAGGAAATTCTTCACAGAGAGGGTAACTGAGCCTTAGAACAAACTACCACAGAAGGTGGTGGAAGCAAAGATGGTAAAAGGGTTTACGCTGTCTTGGGATAGATTTTGCGGTAATCTGAAAGGATAAATCTACTATAGAGGGGGTAGTCAAATGGGCAGACTAGATGGACCACACGGTCCCCATCTGCCGGCACATTATGTTCTTATGTTCTAATTTAAATATACTATACTTGAGGCATTTCACTGCATCAGCATGTTGCTTAAAGGGACACTGTTTTACCTGAGCATTTGATCATGGTATGCTTTGGTTCAGAGTGGTACTTGATATATATTGTGAGCACCTCCCCCAACTGGAGGCTTGTTTTCCAAAGAATTAGTACATGAACATAATGCACTCTGCACTTTGTGTCAGATTTATTCTCTCACACACAATACAGGTCTGGCATCAGTAAGTACCACAAGTCATTACTTACACGGGGTCGACATGGTGAGAGCTGAAGGCAACACTGCATGAATACCACCTCCAAGAGCAAGACTCCAGCAGACATGTCTCACCCTTCCTTGCAGATGGTACTAATTTACCCCTGCCCCCAAATTTCCAGATGACAGCTAATGGGACACAGTACTGTATGTTGCCAAGTTAGGCTGACTGTGGGACATTATCAATCTTTAGGTACAGTACTGTACTGCACATGACTCAGTAAATGGCTACCTTACGTACAGTACTGGTGTGCTGGTACATCTCAAGGTTCACTCTCGAGGTTCATGTGCTGCCATCTCACCCTCTTGATGGAAACACAGCCTTGCTGTGTATGGTTGCCAATACGTTATTCTGTACATTATTCAAGCTTTACCCTCGAGGTTCATTTGCTGTCATCTCAACCCCTCAATGGAAATACAGCCTTGTTGTGTATGGTTGCCCATACATTATTCTGTACATTACTTGAGCTTCACTGTCGAGGTTCATTTGCTGTCGTCTCGGCCCCCTCGATGAAAACACAGCCTTGTTGTGTATGGTTGACCTTACATTATTCTCTATATTGTTTTTATGGCTAGATAGCAGGTTTCAGTATTTATGTACTTACATTTCTGATGTAGCTAATGCTTTGAATTTCAAGTGATTTGCACTTTATATTTATTCCTTATGACAGCAATAAAAATATTTATAACAGAAAAAGACACACCTGTCCCAGTGATTCTTCTTCTTCTCAGAAATCAAGCACGGAAAAACGTTAATTTTCACATCAGATAACCATTAAGTGATTGTCTCCTGACTGCTGAACACATTCCAAGAAACACAACCCTGAGCAGACAAGTAAAAGTTACTTTAGAAACCCCCCTCGCATTCCTGTTTCTGCATGTCCCCCTTTTAATCTGAGTGCTGAATATGTCTGAATGTATATAGATTCTGGGTGTTTACATCCTCCTGGGTATCACGTAATAATAGTGATCCAAAATGAACAACTACAAAAATAACGACTCATATTGGGCGCTATTATTCTGGGCTACCCTGGAGAATAGCGAGGGTATGGGACAGTGACTATGGGGAAGGTTGAATGGAAGTGGGAAATATCGAGGGTATGGGACAGCGACTATGGGGAAGGGTGAACAGAAGGGAGAATAGCGAGGAGATGGGACAGTGACTATGGGGAAGGGCAAATGGAAGGGGGAATAATGAGGTATGGGATAGTGGCTGTGGGGAAGGGCGAATGGAAGGGAAGAATAGTGAGGGTATGGAGAGGCGACTATGGGAAGTGAAACGGAAGGGGGAATAGCGAGGTTTGGGACAGTGATTATGGGGAAGGGCAAATGGAAGGGAGGAATAATGAGCGTATGGGATAGTGGCTGTGGGGAAGGGTGAATGGAAAGGGGGAATAGCGAGGGTATGGGACAGTGACTATCGGGAAGGGAAAATGGAAGGGGGTAATAGTGTGAGTATGGGACAATGACTATGGGGAAGGGCAAACAGAAGGGTGAATAGTGAGGGGATGGGACAGCGAGTATGGGAAAGGGTGAATGGAAGGGTAAATAGTGAGGGTATGGGACAGTGACTATGGGGAAGGGCGAACGGAAGGGCAGAATTGCGGGGGTATGGGACAGCAACTATGCGAAAGGGTGAATGGAAGGGGGTAATAGTGTGAGTATGGGACAGTGACTATGGGTAAGGGTGAATGGAAGGGGTGAATACTGAGGGGATTTGACTGTAACTATGGGGAAGGGTGAATGGAAGGGTGAATAGTGAGGGTATGGGACAGTGACTATGGGGAAGGGAAAATGGAAGGGAGGAATAGCGAGGGGATGGGAAAAGACAGGGAAGGAGCTGTCATGGACTGGAGTACCTGCTGCTGCTAAACTAGTCATGTGGTATGGTGGTGTGGGTGGCTAGCTCTGGCACCGCAGGTACTGGGTTCAGGACCAGGAGGGGTTAATTTTGCCCAAGCTGCAACACTTAATTTTTACCAGACATCCAGATTTTGCACCCTTCCCGACATATACCCCTGGATTTGAGAATCCACTTGGTGGGGGGACAAGCCCCCACCCTCCGCAGCAAAAACTCTTTTTTACTATCCAGATGTTGAGTCATCTTAAAGTCTATATCGCTGATTTGATTTTTGGCGATATACACTCTCCATAATAGCAATCGCTTTTTTGTGATCGCTATTATGGCATGGAACCATACTCCTGCAGCACTGTACAGGAAGAGAAGTACACCTCAACATCCCAACATCCCACTGCCCTATCCCTGCTCACTCTTCAGTATGTTGGTTTGCTGTAAGGATGTGTTTGTCAAACAGCAAGCTTCTGCCTGTTTTAGAGAGCTAGAGAGAACAGAGCTCCTTTGTCAGTTCAGTCTTCATTATTACTGCTTGCCTGACCCTCAGAACCTTTCTTTCTTTTCGTTTTTGGGAATCACTATGAGTCCCATTATGGAAGAGGTGCATCCAGAGAAGCCAGCAGATTTTTTTTTATTGGTAACAACAAAAGTACTTTATGCATGACATTTATTCACCATTTTTCCATCTCAGCTCTGGCTATCTCACTGGTCTAATTGCTCAGGAAACTCCCAGGAAGCACAAAAGAATGAGGATACATGTTTGGGTGCTGTGGACTGTTTTATTTGTAACTTGTCAGATTCAATTAGATTTGATATTTATAAACAATAACCAGACAAACACTGAGCTGGCTCCGTGGCATAGGCACCTTACTTTTCCTAGCCTGGCAACCTGATTTTGGAAACAAACTTGGGTTGCCGAGGGTCAGTTGGGGGGAGAACATGGGAGAGGCTCAAGCAATCATCTGGCAGCTTTCCTCTCTCAGATTGGGGAGGTAGGAGTCCTCAGTTTTTGGCTGCTTGTGGGTGGAGGTCCAGTGTTAGCAGCGATGCTTTGGGGCTGGCTGTATGCTGAGTTGGTGGAGTGGGGCTAGCAGTTCTGGAATGCATGCATGCCTCCACATGCAGCACTTCCATTTGAGCCATGGTTCCAGGGTAAAAATTCAGGAGGAAGGTGGATGTGGGAAACCAGGCTTATGAAGCCCTGCCGAGGCACTGTGGTCCACCTTGCTGCCCGAGGGGCAGGGGAGGAATGACTAGAGATAAGGAAGCAGAAAGAGGTGAGTGAGCCAATCAGTGGTGTCTGGGGACAAGGCTAACAAGCCCCTGTTTCTGTCCAAGGGCAGAAAACTCCCTATGGAAAAAAACACGTAGAAGTTAACAATGGGAACCATCTGGCCCAGAACACTTGCCATTTTCAGGTGAAACCCTGGGTTCAAAGCTTGCCTTATGCCTCCATAAACCACACGTGAAATGGGTTTCATGCTCTCAGTCAAGTGGTTTACAAGAAACTTAGAAACATAGAATTTGACATCAGATAAGGACCACTTGGCCCACCTAGTCTGCCCATTTCCCTACCTAATGGATAAGCTGCTGATCCTAGTTAACCAACAGCCTACTTCCTCCTACCCCCACTAAATTGCCTTATGTCTGTCCCATGCATTCTTGAATTCCCCCATTGTTTTTGACTTTACAACCTCCTCAGGAAGGCTGTTCCAATGTATCCACAACCCTCTATGGGAAGAAATACATCCTCACATTACCTCTGAGCCGTCCCCCCTCTATCTTTGAATTGTGCCCTTGTTTTGCACATCTCTTTTTCTGAAAGATGCTACCCTCTTAGACTTTGTTAATTCCCTTGAGATATTTGAAAGTTTCTATCATGTACCCCTTCTCCCTCCTTTCCTCGAGGCTATACATCTTTAGTTCCTTTAGTCTTTCTTCATATGTCTTCTGATGCAGACCCTGCATCATTTTGGTTGCTCCTCCTCCAGACGGCCTCCACCCTGTCTATGTCTTTATGGGATGGGGTCTCCAGAACTGTACACAGTACTCCAGAAGTGGTCTTACCAACTGTCTGTACACAGGCCAACAACTTTCTGTTTTCTACTGGTGATGCCTCTCCTGTGCATCCTGGTATCCCCCAGTCCTCCTTCCTGCCTTCTCACATTGCTGGCCCACCTTTAGGTCATCTGATATGACTACCCCCAGGTTTCTTTTCACTTTTGATGTTGTCAGTATCTAACCCCCCATTGTGTACTCTTCCCCTGAGTTTTTGTTTCCCAGGTGCATTGCTTTGCACTTCTTTGCATTGAATCTAAGCTGCCATACATTTGACCATTCCTCCAACCTTGCCAAGTCCCTTTTCATCCTTTCCACGCCACCCTGTGTATCAACCATGTTGCAGATCTTTTTGTCATCTGCAAAGAGACATACTTTCCCTTCCAGTCCTTCTGCAATGTCACTTATAAAGACATTAAAAAGGACCAGCCCCAGTACTGAACCCTACGGTACCCCACTAGTAACCCTCCTTTCTTCACTGTGGACTCCATTTACTATTACCCATTGTGTCCTGTTGTCCAGCCAGTGTTTTACCCAGGCTACCACCTTGGGACCCACTCCCAGGCTGGCTAACTTGTTTATTAATCTTTTGTGCGGGACTGTGTCAAATGCCTTGCCAAAGTCTAGGTAGGCCATGTCCACAGCCCCACCCTGGTCTACTACTTTGGTCACCCAGTCAAAGAAATCAATTAGATTTTTCTGACATGACGTTCCCACTGTGAATCCATGCTGCCTTGGATCTTGTGTCCCACTAGCCTCTAGGTACGCAACAATTCTTTCCTTCAGAAGTGATTCCATCATTTTCCTTACCACTGAGGTCAAACTGACAAGTCTGTAGTTTCCTGCCTCTGTCTTGCTCCCACTTTTGTGAAGAGGAATCACATCTGCCCTCCTCCAGTCCTCAGGTACTACATCATCCTCCCATGATTTATTAAAAAGGGTAGTCAGTGGTGTTACTAGTTCTTCCCTTAGTTCTTTTAGAATTCTGTGGTGACTTCCATCGGGCCCCATTGCTTTATTCACCTTCAGTTTTAAGAGTTTTTTCAGAACCCTTTCTTCTGTTAAAGAACTAATATCAACCCCCCTATCCAGAGTGCTTCTATTGACTGGATTAAGTATTTTCCCTGCTTTTCCATTGTGAATATTGAGCAGAAGTATTCGCTCAGTATCCCTGCTTTTCATTGTCACTCTCTGCCCAACCACCTTCGCCTTTGTTCAGCCTCAATATCCCTGCCTTAGTCTTTCTTTGCTCCTAATGTACCTATAAAGGTTTTATTCCCTTCTTAACAGAGTTAGCTATCTTTTCCTTGGTTTGGGCCTTGCTAGTATGACTGCCTTACCCGCTTCCTTCTGCTTTAACTGGTACAGCTCTCTGTCCTGCTCCTTCTGTGTTTCCTTATACTTCCTGAATGCTATATTTTTCTCCCTAACCTTCCCTGCCACTTCTTTTGAGAACCATAGTGTTTTTTGTCTTTCATTTTGATTTGTTTATTTGCTTCACACAAAGGCTTGTTGCCTCTGTGATGGTGGTTTTGATGTTTCACCATTGTTGCTCCACCCCATCTTCTTGCCTGTTTTCTAGTGTTTTTCTGAGGCTCTCCCATTTTGACAAAATCAGCCCTCCTGAAGTCCAGTACCTTCACTCTTGTGTGGCTTGACTCTACAGCTAAGTCTATCATGAACCGTACTGTTTGGTGGTTGCTTGTTCCCAAATGGCTACCCACTTCAAGATCAGAGATCCTCTCTCTGTCCCCATTTGAGAGTACCAGGTCTAAGATTGCTCTCTCCCAAGTGGGTTCCAAAACTAGCTGTCTGAGGCATGCCCCCTGTAGGGCATCGAGAATTGCCCTGCTCTTGGATGTAGCTGCAGCAAAGGTGCTCCAGTCAACATCTGGCATATTCAGGTCCCCCATCAGCAGTATCTTCCCATTCTCTGCTATCCCAAAGATGTCTTCTATCATTTCCTTGTCCATTTCCTCCCCCTGAGATGGGGATCTGTATATAACCCCTATGCGGACTGTGGAGCCATTTCCAGTCTCCAGGGTGACCCACAGTGCCTCCTCTCCTCTGTGTTTACCCTTTAGTTTTGTTGCTTTGATCCCTTCCCTTACATAGAGTGCTACTCCTCCTTAATGGGTAAAGCAGTAGCTTTCTTCTGCTGGAACCTGGGGGGGGCTTGATAAAAACTTGATTGTCAGAATGGAATCAGACCAGATCAGTAAAAGGCAGACCAGCTGGACCGAGCATGAGTTGTGCAAATTTTACCAGTCCAGGGCTAGATTTTTAAACGACGTGGGAACTAAGTCCTACCCTGCAGCCCCACCTGCAGGATAAAATCTCTGCACCTGGGGGAGTTTAATATTTTCAGCAAGTGCAGCTGTGGTGAATATTACATCTGGTCCCACCAGGCATAACTTTTCCCCACAGCTGCACCAAAAAAATGGCTGCAAGATGTAATAAACTGTGGAGTCAGTTGCAAACCGGTTCCACTCTTGAAAATACTATATGTGTGGGAAAAACTGTGGCTGCACAAGTGGAGCCACGGGAGTTACGAGGGCTTTGAAAATCTAGCCCCACAGCTTTTACTGATCTGCTCCAGTGCAGTTCCAGTAGTCTAGTTTTCACCAAGTGCCAGTTATGAGTGAACTAGACCACCAGAACCAGACTGAACCAAATCAGTAATAACTGGACTGGCCCATCTGTTTACAGCAGTCGGACTGTCAAACTTTATGTAACTTATGCTGGATCCAGCTGGACCAACCAGTCAGCTTTTACCAGTCTGCTCCAGTCTGGTTCCAGTGGTCTGGTTTTTACCCATACCACAGCCTGGGTTTCAGGTTCACAGTGCCAGTGACTCAGTACGTAGCACGCTGCACTTCGGGGCAGATCATAATTTGTGTTTTTTAGCACCATACCAGGTGCTTGGAGTAATACCTATAACTGACACTGTAGTGCAGTATGAGGGGGATGCTGCACTGGTGAGATGCTGTCTGTAGACCCACTAGGTACTTAGAGTAATACCTATAACTGGACACTGTGAGTGCAGTACGAGGGGATACTTGAGTAATACCTATAACTGACACTATACTGCAGTATGAGGGGATGCAGCACTGGTGAGATGCTGTCTGTAGCCCCACACCAGGTACTTGGGGTAATACCTATAACTGATATTGTAGTGCAGTATGAGGGGATGCTGCACTGGTGAGATGCTGTCTATAGCACCACACCAGATACTTGGAGTAATACCTATAACTGACACTGTAGTGCAGTATGAGGGGGATGCTTCACTGGTGAGGTGCTGTCTGTAGCCCCACACCAGGTACTTGGAGTAATACCTGTAACTGACATTGAGTGCAGTACGAGGGGTGCTGCACTGGTGAGGTGCTGCATAGTTCCCCACACTCAGGTACTTGGAGTAATACCTGTAACTGACACTGTAGTGCAGTTTGAGGGGGTGCTGCACTGGTGAGGTGCTGGCCATAGCCCCACACCAGGTACTTGGGGTAATACCTGTAACTGACACTGTAGTGCAGTATGAGGGGGATGCTGCACTGGTGAGATGCTGTCTGTAGCCCCACACCAGGTACTTGGAGTAATACCTATAACTGACACTGTGAGTGCAGTATGAGGATGCTGCACTGGTGAGGTGCTGTCTGTAGCCCCACACCAGGTACTTAGAGTAACCTATAACTGACACTGTAGTGCAGTATGAGGGGATGCTGCACTGATGAGATGCTGTCTAGCCCCACACCAGGTACTTGGAGTAATACCTGTAACTGACACTGTAGTGCAGTATGAGGGGATGCTGCACTGGTGAGATGCTGTCTGCAGCCCCACACCAGGTACTTGGAGTAATACCTATAACTGACACTGTAGTGCAGTATGAGGGGATGCTGCACTGGTGAGGTGCTGTCTGTAGCCCACACCAGGTACTTGAGTAATACCTATAACTGACACTGTAGTGCAGTATGGAGGGGATGCTGAACTGCTGAGATGCTGTCTGTAGCTCCACACACCAGGTACTTGGAGTAATACCTGTAACTGACACTGTAGTGCAGTATGAGGGGATGCTGCACTGGTGAGATGCTGTCTGTAGCCCCACACCAGGTACTTGGAGTAATACCTGTAACTGACACTGTAGTGCAGTATGAGGATGCTGCACTGGTGAGATGCTGTCTGTAGCCCACCAGGTACTTGGAGTAATACCTATAACTGACATTGTAGTGCAATACGAGGGGGATGCTGCACTGGTGAGATGCTGTCTGTAGACCCACACTCAGGTACTTAGAGTAATACCTATAACTGACACTGTAGTGCAGTACGAGGGGGATACTTGAGTAATACCTATAACTGACACTATACTGCAGTATGAGGGGATGCAGCACTGGTGAGATGCTGTCTGTAGCCCCACACCAGGTACTCTGGAGTAATACCTATAACTGACACTGTAGTGCAGTACGAGGTGGATGCTGCACTGGTGCGATGTTGTCTGTATCCCCACACCAGGTACTTGGGAATCATCCTATAACTGATATTGTAGTGCAGTATGGGGGATGCTGCACTGGTGAGATGCTGTCTATAGCACCACACCAGATACTTGGAGTAATACCTATAACTGACACTGTAGTGCAGTATAGGAGGATGCTTCACTGGTGAGGTGCTGTCTGTAGCCCCACCAGGTACTTGGAGTAATACCTGTAACTGACATTGTAGTGCAGTATGAGGGGTGCTGCACTGGTGAGGTGCTGGCCATAGCCCACACCAGGTACTTGTGAGTAATACCTGTAACTGACACTGTAGTGCAGTTTGAGGGGGTGCTGCACTGGTGAGGTGCTGGCCATAGCCCCACCTGGGTACTTGGGGTAATACCTATAACTGACACTGTAGTGCAGTATGAGGGGGGATGCTGCACTGGTGAGATGCTGTCTGTAGACCCACACTAGGTACTTAGAGTAATACCTATAACTGACACTGTAGTGCAGTACGAGGGGGATACTTGGAGTAATACCTATAACTGACACTATACTGCAGTATGAGGGGGGATGCAGCACTGGTGAGATGCTGTCTGTAGCCCCACACCAGGTACTTGGGGTAATACCTATAACTGATATTGTAGTGCAGTATGAGGGGGATGCTGCACTGGTGAGATGCTGTCTATAGCACCACACCAGATACTTGGAGTAATACCTATAACTGACACTGTAGTGCAGTATGAGGGGGATGCTTCACTGGTGAGGTGCTGTCTGTAGCCCCACACCAGGTACTTGGAGTAATACCTGTAACTGACATTGTAGTGCAGTATGAGGGGGTGCTGCACTGGTGAGGTGCTGGCCATAGCCCCACACTAGGTACTTGGAGTAATACCTGTAACTGACACTGTAGTGCAGTTTGAGGGGGGTGCTGCACTGGTGAGGTGCTGGCCATAGCCCCACACCAGGTACTTGGGGTAATACCTGTAACTGACACTGTAGTGCAGTATGAGGGGGATGCTGCACTGGTGAGATGCTGTCTGTAGCCCCACACCAGGTACTTGGAGTAATACCTATAACTGACACTGTAGTGCAGTATGAGGATGCTGCACTGGGAGGTGCTGTCTGTAGCCCCACACTAGGTACTTAGAGTAATACCTATAACTGACACTGTAGTGCAGTATGAGGGGGATGCTGCACTGATGAGATGCTGTCTGTAGCCCCACACCAGGTACTTGGAGTAATACCTGTAACTGACACTGTAGTGCAGTATGAGGGGGATGCTGCACTGGTGAGATGCTGTCTGCAGCCCCACACCAGGTACTTGGAGTAATACCTATAACTGACACTGTAGTGCAGTATGAGGGGGATGCTGCACTGGTGAGGTGCTGTCTGTAGCCCACACCAGGTACTTGGAGTAATACCTATAACTGACACTGTAGTGCAGTATGAGGGGGATGCTGAACTGCTGAGATGCTGTCTGTAGCTCCACACCAGGTACTTGGAGTAATACCTATAACTGACACTGTAGTGCAGTATGAGGGGATGCTGCACTGGTGAGATGCTGTCTGTAGCCCCACACCAGGTACTTGGAGTAATACCTGTAACTGACACTGTAGTGCAGTATGAGGGGGATGCTGCACTGGTGAGATGCTGTCTGTAGCCCCACACCAGGTACTTGGAGTAATACCTATAACTGACATTGTAATGCAACACGAGGGGATGCTGCACTGGTGAGATGCTGTCTGTAGACCCACACTAGGTACTTAGAGTAATACCTATAACTGACACTGTAGTGCAGTACGAGGGGGATACTTGGAGTAATACCTATAACTGACACTATACTGCAGTATGAGGGGGGATGCAGCACTGGTGAGATGCTGTCTGTAGCCCCACACCAGGTACTTGGAGTAATACCTATAACTGACACTGTAGTGCAGTACGAGGTGGATGCTGCACTGGTGCGATGTTGTCTGTATCCCCACACCAGTACTTGGGGTAATACCTATAACTGATATTGTAGTGCAGTATGAGGGGATGCTGCACTGGTGAGATGCTGCCCATAGCACCACACCAGATACTTGAGTAATACCTATAACTGACACTGTGCAGTATGAGGGGATGCTTCACTGGTGAGGTGCTGTCTGTAGCCCCACACCAGGTACTTGGAGTAATACCTGTAACTGACATTGTAGTGCAGTATGAGGTGCTGCACTGGTGAGGTGCTGGCCATAGCCCCACACCAGGTACTTGGGGTAATACCTATAACTGACACTGTAGTGCAGTATGAGGGGGGATGCTGCACTGGTGAGATGCTGTCTGTAGACCCACACTAGGTACTTAGAGTAATACCTATAACTGACACTGTAGTGCAGTACGAGGGGGATACTTGGAGTAATACCTATAACTGACACTATACTGCAGTATGAGGGGGGATGCAGCACTGGTGAGATGCTGTCTGTAGCCCCACACCAGGTACTTGGGGTAATACCTATAACTGATATTGTAGCAGTATGAGGGATGCTGCACTGGTGAGATGCTGTCTATAGCACCACACCAGATACTTGGAGTAATACCTATAACTGACACTGTAGTGCAGTATGAGGGGGATGCTTCACGGGTGAGGTGCTGTCTGTAGCCCCACACCAGGTACTTGGAGTAATACCTGTAACTGACATTGTAGTGCAGTATGAGGGGGTGCTGCACTGGTGAGGTGCTGGCCATAGCCCCACACTAGGTACTTGGAGTAATACCTGTAACTGACACTGTAGTGCAGTTTGAGGGGGGTGCTGCACTGGTGAGGTGCTGGCCATAGCCCCACACCAGGTACTTGGGGTAATACCTGTAACTGACACTGTAGTGCAGTATGAGGGGGATGCTGCACTGGTGAGATGCTGTCTGTAGCCCCACACCAGGTACCTTGGAGTAATACCTATAACTGACACTGTAGTGCAGTATGAGGATGCTGCACTGGTGAGGTGCTGTCTGTAGCCCCACACCAGGTACTTAGAGTAATACCTATAACTGACACTGTAGTGCAGTATGAGGGGATGCTGCACTGATGAGATGCTGTCTGTAGCCCCACACCAGGTACTTGAGTAATACCTGTAACTGACACTGTAGTGCAGTATGAGGGGGATGCTGCACTGGTGAGATGCTGTCTGCAGCCCCACACCAGGTACTTGGAGTAATACCTATAACTGACACTGTAGTGCAGTATGAGGGGGATGCTGCACTGGTGAGGTGCTGTCTGTAGCCCCACACCAGGTACTTGGAGTAATACCTATAACTGACACTGTAGTGCAGTATGAGGGGGATGCTGAACTGCTGAGATGCTGTCTGTAGCTCCATACACCAGGTACTTGGAGTAATACCTGTAACTGACACTGTAGTGCAGTATGAGGGGGATGCTGCACTGGTGAGATGCTGTCTGTAGCCCCACACCAGGTACTTGGAGTAATACCTGTAACTGACACTGTAGTGCAGTATGAGGGGGATGCTGCACTGGTGAGATGCTGTCTGTAGCCCCACACCAGGTACTTGGAGTAATACCTATAACTGACATTGTAGTGCAATACGAGGGGGGATGCTGCACTGGTGAGATGCTGTCTGTAGACCCACACTAGGTACTTAGAGTAATACCTATAACTGACACTGTAGTGCAGTACGAGGGGGATACTTGGAGTAATACCTATAACTGACACTATACTGCAGTATGAGGGGGGATGCAGCACTGGTGAGATGCTGTCTGTAGCCCCACACCAGGTACTTGGAGTAATACCTATAACTGACACTGTAGTGCAGTACGAGGTGGATGCTGCACTGGTGCGATGTTGTCTGTATCCCCACACCAGGTACTCTGGGGTAATACCTATAACTGATATTGTAGTGCAGTATGAGGGGATGCTGCACTGGTGAGATGCTGTCTATAGCACCACACCAGATACTTGAGTAATACCTATAACTGACACTGTAGTGCAGTATGAGGGGATGCTTCACTGGTGAGGTGCTGTCTGTAGCCCCACACCAGGTACTTGGAGTAACACTTAACTGACATTGTAGTGCAGTATGAGGGGTGCTGCACTGGTGAGGTGCTGGCCATAGCCCCACACTAGGTACTTGGGTAATACTGTAACTGACACTGTAGTGCAGTTTGAGGGGGGTGCTGCACTGGTGAGGTGCTGGCCATAGCCCCACACCAGGTACTTGGGGTAATACCTGTAACTGACACTGTAGTGCAGTATGAGGGGGATGCTGCACTGGTGAGATGCTGTCTGTAGCCCCACACCAGGTACTTGGAGTAATACCTATAACTGACACTGTAGTGCAGTATGGGGATGCTTCACTGGTGAGATGCTGTCTGTAGCCCCACACCAGGTACTTAGAGTAATACCTATAACTGACACTGTAGTGCAGTATGAGGGATGCTGCACTGATGAGATGCTGTCTGTAGCCCCACACCAGGTACTTGGAGTAATACCTGCAACTGACACTGTAGTGCAGTATGAGGGGATGCTGCACTGGTGAGATGCTGTCTGCAGCCCCACACCAGGTACTTGGAGTAATACCTATAACTGACACTGTAGTGCAGTATGAGGGGATGCTGCACTGGTGAGGTGCTGTCTGTAGCCCCACACCAGGTACTTGGAGTAATACCTATAACTGACACTGTAGTGCAGTACGAGGGGATGCTGAACTGCTGAGATGCTGTCTGTAGCCCACACACCAGGTACTTGGAGTAATACCTGTAACTGACACTGTAGTGCAGTATGAGGGGGATGCTGCACTGGTGAGATGCTGTCTGTAGCCCCACACCAGGTACTTGGAGTAATACCTATAACTGACATTGTAGTGCAATACGAGGGGGGATGCTGCACTGGTGAGGTGTTGTCTATAGCCCCATACCAGGTACTTGGAGTAATACCTATAACTGACACTGTAGTGCAGTACGAGGGGGATGCTGAACTGCTGAGATGCTGTCTGTAGCTCCACACACAGGTACTTGGGGTAATACCTATAACTGACACTGTAGTGCAGTATGAGGGGATGCTGCACTGGTGAGATGCTGTCTGTAGCCCCACACCAGGTACTTGGAGTAATACCTATAACTGACACTGTAGTGCAGTATGAGGGGATGCTGCACTGGTGAGATGCTGTCTATAGCCCCACACCAGGTACTTGGAGTAATACCTATAACTGACACTGTAGTGCAGCATGAGGGGATGCTGCACTGGTGAGATGCTTCTATAGCCCCACACCAGGTACTTGGAGTAATACCTGTAACTGACACTGTAGTGCAGTGTGAGGGGGATGCTGCACTGGTGAGGAGCTGTCTGTAGCCCCACACCAGGTACTTGGAGTAATACCTGTAACTGACACTGTAGTGCAGTATGAGGGGGATGCTGCACTGGTGAGATGCTGTCTATAGCCCCACACCAGGTACTTGGAGTAATACCTATAACTGACACTGTAGTGCAGTATGAGGGGGATGCTGCACTGGTGAGATGCTGTCTATAGCCCCACACCAGGTACTTGGAGTAATACCTATAACTGACACTGTAGTGCAGTATGAGGGGATGCTGCACTGGTGAGGTGCTGTCAGCCCCACACCAGGTACTTGGAGTAATACCTATAACTGACACTGTAGTGCAGTATGAGGGGATGCTGCACTGGTGAGATGCTGTCTGTAGCCCCACACCAGGTACTTGGAGTAATACCTATAACTGACACTGTAGTGCAGTATGAGGGGATGCTGTACTGCTGAGGTGCTTTCTTAGCCCCACACCAGGTACTTGGGGTAATACCTATAACTGACACTGTAGCGCAGTATGAGGGGATGCTGCACTGGTGAGGTGCTGTCTATAGCCCCACACCAGGTACTTGGGGTAATATCTATAACTGACATTGTAGTGCAGTATGAGGGTGCTGCATAGTGAGATGCCATCCTTCATATTAGACATTAAATTTAGGGATCTTCTACCTATTACCAGAGGTTACCTTGTGAAGATAAAGATCTCAGGACACATCATAAGAGTTGGGGAATTTTATTAAAATAAATATCAGACTAAAATGCAAACCAAAGCACTTACTGTTCCAGAAAATAATACATAAATCAAATGTACAAAAGGGAACTGAACCTAAACAACATGCAAACCTGTTCAAATGTGCAAAAGAAAACCAGAATCAAAAGGATGCACTTTACTCAGTCACTTGGCTCACTCAAATTCAGACTTAGTTAAAAGATAGATAAACTAAACAAAAAGCAGAACAATTGCTGACTGTATTAAGGGTTTTGTCAACTTTCAAATGTTCTAAGGAAGCCAGGTTATACCATTCCAAGAAGAGTCAAACTTCTGAGCCAAAAGATTGGTTTGTTTCTCTTGATAAATGTCAGACAGTACTGTCTCAACCTGAAGGACTATAGAAATGTGAGGAGATTGAATCTGTTGTAGCAAGAACTGACATCTCACCTGCCACACAGGTAAAATTTGTTACAGGCAAAAATAGCAGTCATTGTGCTAATGTTATACCCTTGCAATGTGGAGGATATTGACCTAAGCCTACATTCTCATAAGTGAGTTTTTCCATCCAAGGAAGCTCCCACCTATCAGGTAAAAGGAACAAAAGGTTTAGTGTGTTCTCATTCAAGGAAAATTGCTCACAGAATTCCATCAAGTCTGTACATTCATGTTTGAGGCAATAATGTTCATATAAGCTTTTATGTTCACGATTCTCTTTTATTCAAGCCTTCCATGACAAGACAGTCAAAGAACATCCCACATACATCTAGGTTCTCTAGCATCAACAATTTGGGCAATTACCAGCTGGGTCTTCTCTGGAGAAGAAGATTTAAAAACAAGTGACTAGAGTTTCAAAATCAGAAAAATTATGCACGTGAGGAAAAAGGTTTTGCAAGTGAGGATCTCTTCTGCAGCCACAATTTTTTTCCTGCTTGCACTCAATTTTCAAGAAGGTTGCCATTTTGCAGCCTTTTCCACAACTCACCGCAGCGGTATCCAGTGAACAAAGGGACCAAAATTGAGCACCTACAAGAACAGCGACTCAATTACAGTGCCTGTGTTCACAGCTACCTAGCAGGGGGAGTGATCGGTACTGGGGTGGGTCGACATACGGCAACAGGAAATATTTATTTAGTTGTTTAACCAGGAGTAGCACACTAAGTTGAAATCTTTTTTACAGGTGCGACCTGGGAGCACAGGGAAGTTAAGTGACTTGCTCAGGGTCACACAGTATGCAAGTGGAAGCTGTGGGATTCAAACCCAGGTCTGGTCTGCTGGATGTCACCAGATTTGCAGCTCAGAGCCTTAAACCACTGCGCTATACTGCCTCCATGTATACGCACACGTGCACACACGCTCAGGGAGAAGAGGCAGGGGAGGGATGGAATATGGGAGGCAGTGTGGCAGGCAGCTGATGAGCCCGCCCCCTAACATGGTGGGGAGGGTGGTTGGCTGGGAGGTGCAGGGTGCAGGATTCAGGTCCAGCACTGTGTGTGTGTTTTTTTGCCAGTAGACGGCTTTCAATTTTTTAATTTTCACCCCCAATGCACCCCTGGGTTGAGAATCCACAAGTAGGGTGTGGGGTGAAGTCCCCCATGGGGGGGTGCAGGGGGCACAGCCCCCTGCAATTGAAACAAAACCCATA
The DNA here is from genome assembly GCA_016271365.2 of Neoceratodus forsteri. NCBI lineage: Eukaryota > Metazoa > Chordata > Ceratodontiformes > Ceratodontidae > Neoceratodus > Neoceratodus forsteri. Next base: position 1,100,932,706 of record CM028134.1, on the reverse strand, counting down.
GGTCTTGGGCACCCTTTTTCTCCTTGCTGCAAGTATGCATCACCAAAATTCATTTTCAGTGATGTACACTCACCGTAATGGCGATTGCTATTCCTCAATCACTGTTATGACATGGAACCCACAGCAGCTTGTGCAAATGTTGTTTTTTCTTCTGTGCAGCTGTTGACAAAATTCATGTCGGGTATTGCCAGCCATAATATGTTTTCTGCAGCCGCAGATAAAATAAAAATGCTGCTCTTGCACTTAAAATGCTGAAAACAGCACTATCACAGGTGAGGGGGATTTTTCCTTGCACCAGGGAGTTGCGCACAGGGATTTAGGCCTAGATTTTCAAAACCATCGGGGATGAAGTCCCGCACTAGAACCACCACTGTGGGACAAAATCTTCGCACTTGCGGAGTTTTGTATTTTCAGCCAGCACAGAGGCTGTGGAAAACCTGCAGTTGACCCACTTGTTCAGTTTTTTTCCCAGAACTGTGGGAAATCTATGGGATTTGAAAATCCAGCCCTTCATCTCTGGGCCATGTCAGGCCTCTGAAATCTGGCCAAGTTCCTTGTGGATGTCCTACAGCCAGAGTTTCCTGGTAGTTGTGACCTTGATATGGAAGAAATTTGGCATCTAGACGGTTTCTATTGTTATAGTAGCTTCAAAAGCAGCAAAGCGGAACTGGCAGCATACTGATTTGTGAATTGTGGGAACAGTTGTTGTTCACAAAAGTAAACGGGTGAAATACACTCCACAGCCAGTCATGACAGGAAAAGATCTGACTGAAGGACAGGTTTTCATAGTGGCAAAAATGGAATGGAAAAAACTAAAGGGTTTACATAGTCAAGTCGCTTTGGATATAAACAAATAGGTTACCTCAGTCTTCATTGGGTTAAAACAGATTCACTTGAGTAGTTAAAAAAGAAGATATTGAACAGTTCACCATGATATTATTCAACAGGTGTGAAAAAACTGCTTAAATGGGTAATTAAGGGTATCAACATTTTTTGACAAGCAGAACCCTTTTTACCTTTGAAAAAGTCCAAGATTTTCAGGAATTTTCTTTTTGATGTGCAGAAACCTAATCTATCTGACCAATTAATATCAGAAAAATCTCCTGGGCCAAATAAGATCCTAATGATCTCTGTTTTTGCATAAAATAGTTTTTATTAAAGAATAAACAGCTAAATCAAAGACATTACACTCATAAATTCCTAGCCTGGGAAAATCCCTTGGATGTACAACACTAATTCACATAGGTCCGTAGGACAATTCGTGCAACAATAACTGTATATACACTCACAAAATATGCAGAGAGATAGAATATAGTTCAATTATAACTCACATTTATGGTTCATGCAGAGCAAAAGCTGGATCAGCATGCACGTAAATAATTAAAAATGGAAGAATTTTTAACAAAGGAAATCTTTTGTAAATCATACATAAAAAAATACAATGGTTTGCACACTTCTCCCTTTTAATGGGATGCATGCATACATAAGCATTATATACTATCAGATAATGGGTCAAACTGTAGGGTCCTGATTGTATATCTGGGTTGTGGTCTTGAAGAGAATGGAATGTGGTTAGTGCACGAGTTGATGAATCACTGTGTGGAGCAGCTAAGTACCCTATTGCTCAGTCATCCTCTTTATGTGCCGTGGCCCCCCAAGAACATAAAGTAATACAGAATGGTAGTCTAGAGTTATAGGGGGGGGGAAGCCCAGTGAGAAGGGGGAAGGGAAAGCAGTAATTAACATTTTTGGGTTTAGATCAATCTGGTGTCCTGAAACCGTCACCCCCTTCACTATCAGTGCATATGCATTAGCTGATTGCTTGGTGAATTATATAATGCAATTCCACCAACATAAACTACGTCTGTGTGATCACTCCCAATGCAGAGTCCAGTACGTATGGAGTGATTCGTTTAAGATCCAGATACTCTGAAGAAGAAGTCCAGGGTCTGCATGGCAATACAGCCTAAGACACTATTGGAAACAAACAAACATAGGTCATCAGAATAGGGCATTGCCTTTAAATGGTAGCCTCATTATCAGCAAATAGAGTTTTTTTTTTTTACATTTCTTTTTCTCTCCGGCCGTGCCCTGCGGAGCCTCTCTCAGGCATCCTGCCTGGTCCTGCCCTGCTTGAGATCCCTCGCCCTAAGCCTCTCTCTCCCACTTCCTCCCACAGTCAGTACCCCAGCTTAACCCCTCCAGGGTGGGGCCACCCCTCCTCTGTGGGTGCTCTTTCAAAGTCAGGCCCTGGCTGTGGGTGAGGGCCCGGTAGAGGATATGAGAAGCCAGGTGAGATGGATCCGGCAGTGTGCATGGGGTCAAGTGCCGTTGCCTACCCTGCAGAGCTGGGTGTTTCCATTTTCTGGTCCCTGATGTCCTATGTCCCCCTTGCATGGGCACCCCGACGCCATGCGTACGGCAACCCTGCTGGTGTCAGCCACGCTACTAGTGCTGCTGTGTACTGCAGTACCCCTGATCTCCACTGGGAGCCGCTGGTATGCCAAACACTCCCCAGCCCTCCCCTGGGAGAGGAGAGCTGTCCATCAGATGCTCAATCCTCTCCCTCCCCTGCCGACCCCCATTGGCCTGAGTTCATTCCTGAACTCTGGTCGTCGGCGTGGCATGAGGTGTGGCATCCAGTGCCACAACCCTCAGCACCACTGGGCCGTGCAAGCAGAGTTTTAAGCAGGAGATCAGGGAGAAAATATATAAGAGGACTGACAGGACATCCTTGTCGATCACCAGTTTTTACTGGAAAAGTTGAACCATGAAAACTAATTATCGGAGCGGGTAATGGAAGCAGTTCTGTGCAGCATCTTGATTCAGGATAGAAGCAGATGGAGTATTCCATAAGAAGCCAATACAGAGAAAAGGTATGAAAGTACAACCTTATTAATGCTCTCATTTGATCTAATGATTAAGTACAGCCACTAGCTTTTGTATGTAACCCAATTCAAACACTTCTGTAAGGCTGTACAAATTCTAATAAATAAAACAACATGGGATTTGTGTAGGAGCAATAATACTGTATGTTCTGCCACAACTGATAAACAGTTACACAATACCTGAGAAATGGATGTTATAATCCATATTTAAAATCCTGATAGGTCTCCAATGTCGTATATCAGATTAGTTCCCTTATCACAAAGAAAAATGATGAGCGCAGCTCCAAAAGAGGAAGAGGAGACTTCCGGGTCTAGGGTAAACTGAATGGCTAAGAGAAAAAATGTCAATATCCCAACTTTAAAACTTTTATACAATTCATCAGGTAATCCATCCATCCAGGGATGCCCATTCTTCAGAGAGCATATAACCCGGGAAAATTCTTCTGATGTTAAGGGAACCTGTAGGGCTGTAGTTGCAAATTTGGTTGAGAAGATATTATATCAGGTAAAATTCTGTAATATTCATTTCTGGGGAACTTTTCTTCTCAGATGTATTCCCTATGTACTAATCAACCACCTGTATCATACCTGGAATATTCTGAGCTCCAGTACCAGTCGTTGTGTTAAGGGATGAGAAAACTTAGTGCATTACCCTATATTTACACACAGAAAATGTTTTTTATGCAGTATTTTTATACCTAATCTCATTTCTGCAAATAGGGATGAAGCACATTTATATTGACATTTCTGCATCTGTGCCTTTAAAGTTTGAATTTGAGTCTGAACATTTCCTACATTTTTAGTGGCTAGTGATGTCGCTTGTTATGGTTGTTGCTGGAGAGATGGGTAATGTAAATTATTAGATTTGTCTTACAGTTTGCCAAAGTCCTGAAACAATTTTTTTAGTTCAGATTTAGTGTCTTCCCACTCAGTAGGTTATTGTAGCAACATAAAACCAATTTACATAGAAACATAGAATTTGTCGGCAGATAAGGACCACTTGGACCACCCAGTCTGCCCATTTCCCTACCTAATGGATAAGCTGCAGATCCTAGTTAACCAGCAGCCTACTTATTTCTACCCCCACCCCCTAGAATTGCCTTATGACTGTCCCTTGCATGCTTGAATTCAACCATTGTTTTTGACTCCACAACCTCCTCTGGAAGGCTGTTCCATGCATCCACAACCCTCTCTGTGAAAAAATACTTCCTTACATTACCTCTGAGCTGCCCCTCTATCTTCAGATTGTGCCCCCTTGTTCTTGCACACCTCTTTTTTTGAAAGATGCTACCCTCTTGGACTTTGTTGATTCCCTTGAGGTATGGAAAGTTTTTATCATGTTCCCCCTCTCCCTCCTTTCCTCGAGGCTATACATATTAAGCTCCTTTAGTCTCTCTTCATATGTCTTCTGGTGCAGACCCTGCACCATTTTAGTTGCCCTCCTCTGGACAGCTTCCATCTTGTCTATGTCCTTGCGGAGATTGGGTCTCCAGAACTGCACACAGTACTCCAGATGGGGTCTCACCAGTTGTCTGTAAAGAGGGATAACAACTTCCTGTTTTCTACTGGTGATGCCTCTCCCTATGCATCCCAGTATCCCCCCAGCCCTCCTTACTGCCCTCTCACATTGCTTGCCCACCTTTAAGTCATCTGATATGACTACCCCAGGTCCCTTTCCATTTTTGTTGTTGTTAGTATCTCACCCCCCATTGTGTACTCTTCCCCTGGGTTTTAGTTTCCCAGGTGCATTACCTTGCACTTCTTAGCACTGAATCTAAGCTGCCATACATTTGACTATTCCTCTAACCTTGCCAAGTCCCTTCTCATCCTTTCCACCCCACCTTGTGCATCAACTCTGTTGCAGATCTTTGTGTCATCTGCAAAGAGACATACTTTTCCTTCCAGTCCCTCTGCAATGTCGCTTATAAAGACATTGAAGAGGACCGGGTCCTAATACTGAACCCTGCGGTACCCCACTAGTAACCCCCCTTTCTTCAGAGTGGACTCCATTTACTATTACCCTCTGTGTCCTATTCTCCAGCCAATTCTTTACCCAGGCTATCATTTTGGGACCCACTCCCAGGCTGGCTAACTTGTATATTAATCTTTTGTGTGGGACTGAGTCAAATGCCTTGCTAAAGTCTAGGTAGGCCATGTCCACAGCCCCTCCCTGATCTACTACTTTGGTCACCCAGTCAAAGAAATCTATTAGATTCGTCTGGCATGACCTTCCTGCTGTGAATCCATGCTGCCTTGGGTCCTGTGCCCCTCTAACCTCTAGGTACTCGACAATTCTTTCCTTCAGAAGTGATTCCATCAATTTCCCTATCACTGAGGTTAAACTAACAGGTCTGTAGTTTCCTGCTTCTGCCCTGCTTCCACTTTTGCGAAGGGGAATCTCATCTGCCCTCCTCCAATCCTCAGGTGCCTCCCCATCCTCCCATGATTTGTTAAAGAGTGTAGTCAGTGGTGTCACTAGTTCTACCCTTAGTTCTTTTAGAATTCTGGGATGAATCCTATCAGGCCCCATTGCTTTGTCCACCTTCAGTTTTAAGAGTTCTTTCAGAACCCTTTCTTCTATAAATGGGCTGGTACCAACTTCTGTATCCAGAGTGTTTCTATTGTATTGCTGCTATTTATTTTACCTTTTCTTTTAATTGAAAGTTGGTGACCAGGAGAGGTACACTGAGCCATGGCTCATTTCAGGTGTGACCCAGGAGAAAGGGAAGAGGAATATGTGTACAGAAGGAACTGACTTACAGAACCAAGTTAAGCTGTTGGTCAATTTTAGTGAATAGGAGGATTTAGCCAGGACACTGGGGAATTGCCCTACATGGCAGGATGGCAGGGGTGCTGCTGGCCCTTTGGCACAATGGAGGATCCAGTGGCTGATGGAGTCAGCACACGGCAGGCTGGGGGTCTGTTCTCTGATCCAGCTGAAGTGCAAATGGTGGATGAAGAACTGTTTTGTTCAACAGCATCTGCTGTGGTTTCTGAGGATTCAGGAGAAGCATCAGAAGATGAGGTACAGGACGAGTTAGAATTGAAAGGTGATGCTGCAATCACCCAGATGACAGAGGCAGACATCGGGATGGCAGCAGAACAATTAGAACAGGATTTGGAAAAAAAAAGAAGGATGATCCACCAGATTTTGGCAGAGGATGAGGAACGCTTTGTCAAACAAAAATAATCAGTTTGGAGGAGTGAGGAGTTGTTGGTGGGTCAAGAGATTGCTTCAGGGAGTTATGGAGCAAAACTGTCTTTTGTACAGACAAATGGCATACCAGGAAATGGAACAACGAGCACTATGGCTCAGATGATGAGGATTATAAGGGATGATATTGTCTTAGCTTTTGGAATTGTGGCAGGAGGGTCACAGGAGGTGGAATGGCCCACAGACTCAGCTTTGAGTGGGGCAGGATGGATTTAAACCACAGAGGGAAAATGGGCTCCTGACTTGAATTGGGTCACTTTTTCTTCATTCATTCAGAGGTGTCTCAAGTGGAGCACAGGAGCAGGACAGATGCAAGACAGGTAATTCCTGGCACAAGACAGGAGAAGCCAAATGGGGCAGCTATGATATTGACTGAGACTAACTGCATAGGAGGGGTGCAGTGGAAGATAAAGACCAGCAGAGGTGAGAGGTGGTATCAGGGTCCCAAAAGACTGCAGAAGCAGGCCCTTTTGGTCTGAACAGGAGACAGAACAAAATCCCATGCAAAGGGTGAGATGGGGTAAATGGTACAACAACATCAAGCTAACAGTGTAAACATTGCGGTATTAGATGCAGGTACATCAGACAATGTTAAGGAAAATTCCTGTAAAGGACTGGATGGTCTGACTGGTCAGTCCATGGTGAATAGGACAGTGCATGCTTTGTATTCTCAGTCAGTATCTGACCCCACAAGACCTGCTTTATGGCAGGAATCAACTTCTGATGACATGCTTTCACTCTCTTCAGCCCCCAATTCTGGGACAAGATCTGCTGACTTGTTCAATAGAGCAGAGCTGGACTCCAGGAAAAATGTGGTCTGGATTCACTATAGAGGTGGTCTTGAAGCAAGGTCTGATGGAGTGTATGTGGGTTGAAAACATTTGAAAGACTCTGCACATTTTATGGCATCAGAGATTTATGTCCTTATTCATGTGTCAGGGGAAGAGAACTTTGATGTTAGTTTCTGGTCCATTCAGGGCTTGGAGAGATTTTGAAATAAGTACAATCAACTGAAGTTTTCTCCCATGTGGACACCTTTTATGGTGATCCCTTTGACTAAACCCATGATGAAGTCCATCACAGTAATGTTCAGGAATGCAAGTGTACATGTCGGTGACATATTGGTTAAACCAAAGGTGTGATGTATTGAGTGCACCAGAGGCCATTATCGATTCTGAATTCCTCTGGACAGGTGGATGGAGGTTTAAAATCAAGCTAAGATATTCAGAAGATGGAATGTTTCACATTATGAACAGTTTCTTTCTAGGCCAGAAGAGAGGGGTTTGTGTTTATTATGGGCAACCCATGGCCTGTTATGTGTGGTGCACGAACGCACGTATTAGCTTCTTTACAGACTGAATTGTGTTTTGGGACTCAGAAGACACCATATTCTGACCCTTGCCAAGTGTGTAAAGAAAGAAAGAATGTGTCTAGGTTTACTTGCCTTAAAATGAGAAAGGAGAAAGAGTATTCACAGTGGAAATTAGAAAGATAGTGGAACAGCATTTAAGTCACTTTTAACAAACACCACATGTAGACAGTAATGGCATGGACAACTGTTTGAAGGACATACATTTGGATGGGTTAAGTAAAGAAAAACTAAAGGTTTTAACAGCTCCTGTTGAAGAACAAGAAATTTTAGTAATTATGGCCTTAAAATCTGGAGCAGCATCAAGTATAAATGGAAAACTGAATAAGTTTTATGAAACGTTTGATACTATTATGGCAGCTTTTTCAGTGTGTTTATTCAATTTTTTCTTTGTCAAATCATATTGCATCTGTGTTTACATTAGATTTGATGGTTTTTACATAAATCGGGGAACACTTCAGAGACTGGGGATTGGAGGCCCATCTGCTTATTGAATTCAGATTTTAAAATCCTGCCTCATGTGTTACAAAAAAGATTGAAGGCTGTGGCATCAGATTTAATTCATCCTGTACAGACGTGCTCAATTCCAGGATGACATATACAAGATAACTTAGCCATTATCAGGGATGTGTAAGATTATTGTGAGAACCAAGATAATGCAGGGAATTGTTGTCACTGGACCAGAGCAAGGCGTTTACGGGATCATTCATGCATTTTTGTTTAATTGTTTAAGTCATTATGGAATTCCAGATTAATTTCTTAAATTGACAAAACTATCGTATGCACAGGCTGTCATTACACCAGCATTTTTGGGCAGGAGGTACACATATTCCAATAAAGACTGGAGTTAGGCAAGGGTGCCCTTAAGCCCGCTTCTGTATGTGTCTGCCCTTGATCTGTTTATATGGAGGATTTTAGCCAGGAGCAATGGAAAATTGCACTCGCAACGTTTTTGCAGAATCCGCAATTTTCACCACTCTCCACAAAAATTGACATGTTCCATAATTTCTTACAATTTTTTTGTTTTTACTTTGAACTGTGTAAAACTTATTAACATTTTCCATAAAAGACTCTCAAATATAATAAAAAAATGTTGTAGGTGCCGTATTGGTCCTTTTAAGAACAGATCCAGAAACAAATGATTTGATACCTTTTATTGGACCAACATGGATGTTGCAGAAAAGAACAAAGTGCTCTATCTTTCAAACCTACCCGGTCCTTCTTCAGAAGCTTTATGGCCATAAAGCTTCTGAAGAAGGACCAGGTAGGTTCGAAAGCAAGAGCACTTTGTTCTTTTCTGTAACATCCATGTTGGTCCAATAAAAGGTATCAAATCATTTGTTTCTGGATCTCAAATATAGTGACATTTTAGCATGCAAACTTAAGTTTGGCAGAAACAATGCAGTGCAAGATGGGGAAGGTTTTCATGCTACACTGCTTTCTTGTGAATCCTTGTCTTGTTTGGTTTCAAAATCCACTGGCCAAGCATTAAGTACACTTAAACATTTAACATTAGATTTGTGATTAAGCAGTCTATCAGAAAACCTTTTGTTGCCACAGAGACAGAAACAGCAAGTGGGAGAAATGTCAAATTATCCCATTCACTTAAATGGATGCTAACTGTGAAGGCTTTTTGTAAACAATAGGGCAGGTTTTTCCCTTGTGAACTTACTTTAATTCAGACTAGTTTTGATTCAAACAGCTAAGAATTTTGGATGGCTCTGCTGATTATTAACTTGAATAAACTAGTTGGTAACAGTGATCCCACATTTAAGCAATAATGCCCTACAGGATGTATGTCATGCTGGGATAACATCATGCTCAGGTGGTTGGGCACGAGGCCGCAGGCTGAGTGCATCCAATAACTGAGGCATGACGTTATCCCAAACGACACACACCCTGGAGGGTATTATTGCTATTATACAATGACTCGTTGTCATACAGAATAAAAAAAATAATTTTAAAGATGTTTTTGTGTGGAAAAATAATTTTGTTTTTTAAGACAAAATGAAACAATCAAGCAACTGCAAATCAAGAAAACAATTATCTTCAGGTTCACAGTGAGACTGAGACTAGACCGGTGATGTTGTGCAGGGATAACATCACGGGACAGCCCAAGACTTGACCAATCAGAGTCCAGGATTTTTTCTTGACATTGCCATTGTAGACTGCTAATTATACAATCTAGATGCTCACATGCAAAGACTACAACAAAAACCTGACTAAAGTCTGAAAACAAATATGAAACACATAAAATGCATCTGAACATTTCTCTTTAAATAAACAAAATCATTGCAGCCAGAGTAAAACAAAGGTAAATTATGGGCATCCTGACTGCCTTATGATGCAGTAAACATACACTGATATTTTGTTTTTCCTTTATGTTCTTTTTGTAACTGGATAAGGTCCACTAGGCTCAAATATCTGCTTTCAAGGGTGACCCAGGAGCACTGGGAAGGTTAAGTGACTTGCTCAGAGGAAGTTGTGGGAATCAAACCCAGATCTGTTGGATGTACCCAATTCATTCAGTTTGTTACCCTATTCTCTAAGCTATACTGCCAGCCCTAATAACTTTCAGATTTAATGTTTTAATATATGATTTCAGAAATAGTCTACATTATACAATGGCAAGAAAAAATCCTGGACTCTGATTGGTCAAGTCTTGGGCTGGCCCCGTGATGCTATCCCAGCACAACATCACGGGTCTAGTCTCAGCCTCACTGTGAACCTGCAGATAATTGTTTTCTTGGTTTGCTTTTGCTTGATTGTTTCATCTTCTCTTAAAAAAAAAAATATTTTTCCACACAAAAAATCTTTACAATTATTTTTTTATTCTGTATAATAATGATCCATTGTATAATAGCAATAATGCCCTCCATGGTGTGTGTTGTTTGGGATAACATCACGCCTCAGTTATTGGATGGACTCATCTTGCAGCCTCATGCCCAGCCACCTGAGGCGTGACGTTATCCTAGCATGACACACACCTGTCAGGCATTATTGTTAAGTACCTACTGTACAGTAGAAATTATGAACATTAAACACTTTAACAACATTTTATTATATGCTGATAATGCAGCACATATATAGAACTACCCCAAACTCTGCTAACCTTAATTAGCAACTAGGCAAAGACCTCCAGTCACTTGAGAGCTGGCTCCACTGAAACAAATTCATTCTCAATGGGAAAAAAAACTAAAGCTATGTTGTTTGGGCCATGGAATCTTATCTTGGACCACTCTGCAATGCTTTCACTTTGCCTTTCTGATCAAACAAAGACTGAAGTAGTCAACTTCACTAAGTACCTAGAGGTCCACCTTGACCAAGATGGCTCCTTTAAAACTCACATTAGATACCTAACCAAAATTATTAATCAGAAGGTAGGCCCTAAGCGTGCTGGCTCAGTCCCTTCCTCACCACAGAATCCCAGACTAGAATTGCTCAAAGCACCCTTCTCCATGGGGCCCCCGTGCTACACTCACTCAGTAACATAGAACTACAGATGATCAGGTCCCTCTATCACAGGATAGCCAGGTTTGCCTGCTAAGCCTGGTCCCATGACCACCATTGTCAAGTCCTTAGGTCTCTTGGGTGGTCGTCATTAGAAGGGAAACTGAACCACCCCTCCCTATGCCTGGCCTTCAAAATAATGCAAGATTGTACCTACCCCCCAGCTTCAAATATATGCTGCAGCCAAAGCTGTGTAGTCAATCCCTGGGGTCCTCAGAATGCAATCTGCTCCAGGTGCCAAGAGTTAGGACCTCTGGTGGAATGGGATCCTTTCTACATCCATCCCCTCTCTGTGGAACTCACTCCCTTCCTTTATCCAGACCTCTCCTCCCGAGAGGCTTCAAAAGCAGCTCAAGTCACACCTACTGAGTTCAAGCCAATGTTACTGTTACAAATGATAAGGTCATTATCCTTAGGACAGGAACCAGGTTGTACTCTAATTGCAATGTGTCTTTTACAATACAATATAAAGCATGTCTCTTACTCCCTGTAACTGTTTGATCTTTAGCTATGTGTTGCAACTGATTAATTTGTTGTATCTTTCCTGCTGTATGACCTGTCTCACGTTCTTGTGATATGTATAATGTATAAATGTATTGCTTTATGTTACCTGTAATTGACTCTGGGTCGCACCTGAAAAAAGGACCTCTGGTCTCAGTGGGCTTACCTGGTTACCAAAATTAAATAAATAAAATAAAAATAAATTATTCACTACTCTATCTGCTTGAATAGTTCACAGCATACCATAAATAGCTGTTGATCAGGCTTCATTATTCTACATCCAGAAACAGAACTAAATTGGTGGTTCAGGAGTTATTTAATATTGATTTGCTGTGGCTCGCTAAATAGAATCTATTAAGCAGGGGCCAGGCCGGTAGCATAGAGGGTTGAAGCACTGGCACCAACCACACCGGCGACCCGGGTTTCGAGAACGTACCCGGGGATCCCTGGGTTGGCAGGGGAAAGATAGGATTGAGCATCCAGAGGGACTGCTCTCCTGTCCTGGGGTGGGTTAGGGGAACGCATTGTTCAGCAGCGGCCCCCAGTGGAGACTGGAGGCAGTACGCGAGCGAAGTAGTGAAGGTGATCTAGAAAAGCGGAAATGCTGCCTGGTGGCTGCTGGATGATGGCTCTCTATCCCTTGATGCCTTTGGTGCCCTTGGTGAGCCTCCTTCCTCAGCAGCATCCCCTGGTCCCTATTGAGTAGTGCGCTGGAACCCTTTCCCCAGTACCTTCCCCCTTGGGGGAGAGGGACCCACCCGGTGAAGGGTTACGTCCTGGGATATCTGGGGGGATGGCTGCAGTGTGAGGATCAGAGGGCTCAGGCAGGACTAGCAGGGATCGAGAGAGGACTTGTCAGAGCCCGAAGGAGTGGGGATCACCAGGTGAGAGGAGGGGGAAAAAAAGAATCTATTTAGCACTGTATGAGGAAGATGTTTTTACATTTTGGAAGATAGACAACACATCTATCAATTTAATATTCACTTTAGGAACATAAACTTTTCTTCATGTTTAAAACATATTTGAGTGGCAGTGCATTCATTTAGCAGTTTATGCTGACTAATATATGCCACAAAAAACAGTAAAAGATTTATTGTGAAGAACTCAAGGTGTACAGTAGAACTCCTGCAATTTCCCTGCAATTTTTGCAAATAATCTCCACAATTTTGGGTAACTTTTTCTACATATCCCAAGTGGCCCAGATTATAGCCCACCCAGACATATGGGGGATCACGGGGATACAGTAGGGAGAGTTAGTTAAAATTCTCACATATGCTGGGCAATCTTTTTTTCCTTAAGGATAAACATAGTGTAGAGCAGTTAATGCAGGAAGTTGGGACATTTTCAAATGTATCAGGTTCAAAATTGAACATAGAGAAAAGCAGAGGGCTGTATTTGAGTAAGTTGGATAGATCACTGTCTGCTATCCAGGTAATTCAGATTTTAGAGGTACCCATTAAAATTGTAGGGGTCTATTTCAGATCGGGAGACATGGCTAGTCATTACTGGGAGACAGCATTACAGGTGGGAGACTTTAAAGTGGCAAAACAGAGAAGGTGGAAGATGTCTAAGTTGAACATTTTTTTTAATTAAACAATTTTTACTTCCATGTTTTTTGTATGTAGGGATGATGTTTCCTCTTCCGCTTAACCTTGAAACTAGATTGCTTAGTATTTTCTTTCAGCTCCTGTGGAGGAGAAGGTTAAATCCTATTAAGAGGGAAGTGACATACAGTACCTTCTGTAATAAGGGGGGAGGTCAACATACTGAACCCAGTAGTGTTTTTCCACACTTTATTTTGGGCCAAGAATCTTAGTATTTTGTTTTAACTTCAGCAGTCATTATCTTCGAGATGGGGTAGGAACTCTCTTAAGGAAATTTTGCTTCAATGGGATATTCAGGTTCCTAAAGTTATCTGGGGTTTAAAAATACCAGTGTATTTAATTAGTACTTTTCAGAAACTGCACACATGGAAGGTAACAAGCCAAATGAATGCACAAGGGGCTAGGAGACAAATACACTGTATGCTTAGGTTCTTAGCACCACAGGACCCACAGAGCTGGAATTTAAACAATGCACCCTGTCCAATAATATATTGGTGTTTAAGCAATTAACAAACACTAGAATACTGAAGAAAATGTGGGATGTACAATGGCTCTATGCACATGGCAGGTTGGGAGTTAAAGGGACAATAAGCATGAAGCTTTAGATGAACTGGACTGGTTGTACTCCGATTGTATAGCTCAAACAGAAACGCGGGAGCATTTTTTGTTTGACTGTTCCTGTACTTCTTAGTTATGACCTTTTTGGCAGGGTAATGTAAGTTACCAAGGTTGACACATCATACATATGCAAATTTTGTATTAGGAAATTTTCTGCATCTCTTAAGTAAATACCACAGCAGTACACTTATTATATTGTTTGCCTGCCTTAAGTACTATTTGTAGCAATGCCAGTGAAAATTTATTTTGCAACAGCAAGAAATGTCATACATTACTTTTAGAAAATTATGTGAAGCAGCTCTATTAAAGATTTATACTAGAGAAACCAAGCAGCATCCTAAGTCTAAGGCGGTGATGTAGTGAGATATTTTCCTTTTTTTCAGATGTATGCTTAAAAATATCAAGGGAGGGGGATTTGGATCTGCATTTTTGACTCTGATGTAAAAAGTGTTCTATTTGTTTTGTATGTTTTTTTTCCTCTGTATGATTTCAGTGATTTGCTGATTGTAATAGTTTGTTTTGGTTCTTTAATAAAACTCCTTATTCTTATCACAAAGTGCCATGGGATTTTTAGCGTCCACCTGAGCAACCACCAGAACAGGCAGACAGGACTTCAGTTTAATGTCTCATCTGAAAGACTGCACCTCAGGGTGCAGCACCTCCCCACAACACCCTCACGATGCACACTAGTGTCAGTACTGGGTTTATACCTTTTCCCCAGTGTGTTATAAATCATTTTACTTGAACTTGAAGGCCATGAAGTTCCAGTAGAGCAGTACTTAATCAGCACATTCTTTGTGATGGTGCAGGAGTTGAAGCAGAAGATAAAGTACATCCATGCAGCATATAGTCTGAAAATTCTGTGGGGAGTATGTCAACTGACCTAATCCCTAAATTTGGCAAAACAAAAGGACAGTCAATCCTAGTGGACAAATATCCTTTGAAGTATGTAGTACTCCTTGTTTTGTGAATAGATCTATAAGCATCTATTAAGCCTGCAGTAACTATAATTTGCTTTAAAGAATTAGAATTGCAGTATACTTATTTTCTTATTTCTGAGACATCAAGCCTGCAATTAAAGTCCCTCCAAACACCAAATTACCAAAAGTATGTTACTAAGGTAGTATCTTCTTAAAGATAACAACCCTGGTGGTTTTAACCTGAGGACCACAGATTTCTATTAGTCATACTGTAAAGGAACGTTAATATATTGTATATCTAAAAGGAGAGATCTACCAGGACAAAGTCTCCTAATTTATTAACACAAATGTTAGTCCGTTAAATAGGATGTCCCTGCTATCGGCCCTGTCTTCTCCAAAAAAACAAAAGGATGAGCCCCACCACCAGTCTTTTTTTAGTAGTTTAGTATAAAGAGAGTGTAGACAGTTTACTTTCCTGTAACAAGAAATTATCAAAAGGTGAGTCATACAACAAGGAAAAAATTACCTTCCTCCTGTCTGAATTCTTAATGCTACATGCATTTAAGGAGCTTATTCTAAACTGACTCAGATTAAGGTTACAAGACTATCTATTGTAAACTTTTTTTTTTAATTGATGAAATAGCTCAGCATGTGGGTGCTTCAATCATTGAGAGTTATATCCCAACTAAAGTTTTCCCTAGGTAGTAACCCTATCCCGGTACTCCACATTAGTGGTTACTCTCTTGAGGCATATTTTGTATCATTACAGTTTCATTAAGGGTCCAAATAGGTATCAAATTATTAATCCAAATTAGTAAAAAATGATGACCACATCTGTATATATTTATCCTACATCTCTTCTATAACATAAATGGACCTATCAGTCCTGGAGTGGTCTAACATTTCCTCGATCCATTCCAGAAAAGGAGGAGATTCAACATCTTTCCAGTGTTGCAGTATTATTTTTTGGCTATCATAATTCCTGTATTTAGCAATGCCAAATGATGGTCCTGCAATTCAGGAACAGCTGTAAAGCCAGATATATCAATACCTGCTTTGAATGGAGTTTCAAGACCTATAGTATTTTCCAACATGGTCCATATATCACCCAATACTTTAATCCTTCACATGTTACTAACATATATGTATTAATGTTCCCTTGAATTTCTACACCTTTGGCAAAAGTCAGATATAGCAGCATCAAAATTATGTGATTTAAAAGGGGTCAAATATGTTTTATGTAACGTATTAAAGTAAATCTGTAATAACCTATTTTTTTTATCCAGATAAGGTCCAAATTAATATGTTTTTCCCATTCTTCTTCATTTTTTGGAACCTTAAGTTCTCTTTCCTAGGCTGCTTTAACTGTTTCCATCAAAGAGTATGGCTGTTCAGTCAGAGATTTATATAATTTAGAAACCAGATGTTTATTAGACTCTAATCCCTCAATCATTATTATTATTTTATTTTTAAATAATGTTTTTTATGTGTAGATATTGCCGTCTTTGCTCTGATGGTATCAAATATTTACCTTGAAATTGTTCTAAAGTCATGATTGATCTTCTTCATAAAAATCTCCTACTGCATGAATTTGGCTTTGAAAATACCATTCCCTAAAAGTATTATCTATTATTGATGGTGGAAAGTTTTTATTCTTACAAATTGGTGTCAGTTTAGAAACAGCATTCTTACCATAATACTTTTTAGATGCCTGAATCCATACTTGTGCAGTATAGTTGTTTTAGTTATAGCTAGGGAATCCATAGATAGTACTCCAGCCCAGTTGTTATGTAAAGCTAATGCATTAATAAGATGTAAAGCCCATTATTTTTTCTTCTATATCTAAACTTAGTCCATTTCTCTCTTGTTTTGGTTTAAACCAATAATATATCATTTCCATTTGTGTGACCAGGTAATAACTCAGAAAAGGCAGCCTAAGCCTCCTCTTTCCTTGTCTCATCAAAGTTTATCCAATGATATTGTAACTCTCCTCCCTGCCACAAGAAACTCCTAATTATCTTGTCTAAACTTTGGAAAATGGTTTATCCAGGACAATAGGATTCAAACAAATAGAGCAATCTTGGGAGGATATTCATCTTAAGTATGTTTATCCTATCTATTAAAGTAATGGGAAATACTGCCATTTATCCAAATCCCTTTTCATTTTATGTATTACAGGATAATAGTTTATCTGGAAAACTTTATCCATGTCAGTTGCTAAGTAGATCCCCAAATATTTAATGTTATTTTACTTTATTCTCTTTAATACGGGGTCTAATATATTATTTATATCTCCCAAATACAACATTTCACTTTTCTCCCAATTTACTATACTATAATCTTCAAGATACTACCTATCTATAGGATATAATTGGTTTGGAGATTTTACCACCAAAAATATATCATTCGATAAAGTAAAATTGATGTATTACCTCCATTTGTCAGTATCACTAGCTGATTGGCATTTTCCTCATTTTAATTGCAAAGGGTTCCAAAAACAGGGTGAAGAGTAAGGGAGATAGTGGACACTCCTGTCTTGTTCCACTTAGCAGGCTTATTGGCTGTGAGAGGGAGCTGTTAGTTTTCACCCTTGCCTGAGGGGCTCTATATATTAATTATATCCAGTTCATAAATTTTCCCTCCATTCCACCAGCCCTAATAATTAAGCTTTTTCAGTATCTAATGAGATGAGTGCAGTGTCCATCCCTACCATAGCCTTACAACTGTGTATGCCCTACATGTGTTATGTTGTAACCACCTGTTTTCTATGAAACCCACTTGGTTGTAATGGATTAATTTTGGAATTATTTTTGCAAATCTATTCACCAACATTTTTATAAAGATCTTATAATCACTATTTAATAGTGATATCAGTCTAATGACCCGCATAGTTCTGGGTTTTAATTTTTCTTAAGAATAAGTGTGATGTTTGCTTAATAAAATGACACTGGGATCTGATCTTCTTTTAGAAAAGAGTTATAAAGTTCTACTAAAATAGGGATAAAAATATCTGACATATGTTTATATAGCTCGAAAGCTAGTCCATCTGGCCCTGGACTTTTCCTATCGGCTATTTTTTTATAACATCTGCTATTTCTCTTCTAGAAATATCTTCATTAAGGAAAATCAGACTCTGTTTTGTAATTTTTGGTAAAGGTATCTTTGAAATATAGTCGCTAATATGAGCTCTCTCCACTTCATTTTCTGGTGTATAGAGTTATTCATAACAAGTTCTGAATATTGCATTGATCTGAGATTCTATGGAGGATATTATCCCGCCCCCTCCCATATTTTGAATTTATTCTTATTTCTTTCACATTTTAATTGATATGCCAACATGTTCCCTAGATGGTCACCATAGTAATAATATTTATCTCTAATCTTGTAAAGCTCCCTATCTGCCTTTTCTTAGATCAATTTTTCTACTCTATCTTTTGCCACAAGAAACTCTTTTCCAAATGTTCTGTCCCTTCTTGAACATGATTTTCTCTCACCAATTTCTTTTCTAGTTCTTCAATTTGTTTATTATATTTTATTTTTCTGACACCTTGTTAAATCATACACCATCTTCTTAAACATATTTTAAGAATTTCCCAAAGACTATGTATTGTAATATTTTGTGTAGAGTTAAAAACCCAGAACCTGTGTATTCCTTCTTGTATTTTTTCTTTAAATCCTGGAACCAACCAGAGTGAATTGTTCAGTCTCCATAACATCTGACTATTACTTTTTCTTTCCTCTCCTTTCTCCAGAATTAATACCACTGGGGAGTGATCTGAAATTCTTATAGGTTCATAGTTGATCCTATTAACTCTTTCCTTCATTTCTTCAGAGAGGAGAAAAAAGTCTATCCTAGAGAAAGTGTTATGCATTTTGGAATAATATGAATATCTCTTTATGTCTGGATACAATTCTCTAAATGGCTCAGATAGGTTTAGGTCTTTAACCATGTTTTTACCAATGTTGTAGATCCTCTCTTCTTTTCTAACATAGGTGGAATCCTATCCATGATCTCATATGTCAAATTAAAGTCTCCACCTATCACTATGTCCATATTATGTTGTGATATCTCCATAAAAAATTAGAAAAGAAAGAGGGGTTGTCTTGGTTTGGCCCATAGACTGATGCAATCAGCAAGTGTTTTTTCTTTTACTATTCATCAGCGTATAAGGTAGCTGATTTTTGTAAGAATATTGCTACCCCTCTGATGTTGCCTAAATAATATGAGCAGTATCCCTTAGCTCCTAATAAATTGTCAAAATAGGTGCCATCACCACTATTAAAATGTGTTTCCTGTAGGAGCAAACAATCTATGTTCCTTCTTTCACAACCTTAATTACCTTACTGATTTTTAATCTTTCTTTACAACCATTAAGGTTCCACATCATGAATTTAAATTATTCCATCTTCCTGTTTTTCCTTCTTTTTATATTCATCATGATTATCCATTATAAACTATGATCAAATAATGCCGTTCGATGAAGACTTAGTTTGTTATCCTAGGCCTTCTGGTTATGCTTTATCCTTCTTTCAGTCTCAGAAGAAAGGAGGGACTAAGACACAAGTCATTTGTAGAAGAAATGTCTGAATCCAGGTCACTGCTGCCCAAATCCCCAATTGTTTCCTTTTGGTAAAGACTTTCTCTCTCTCCAGGACTGACTGGGCAGCTACTCAGTCTCATTCCTGGGTACCATTGAGCATACCTTACCCTCTGTGCTTGTCAGGGGGATGTTCCCACTGACTGCACCCCTGTGAGGAGCTACAGTGAGAGCCGCCCTCCCGGTGTCCCACATCCAGAAATCCCCCTCCTAATGGGACTGGCAGGGCAGGTTGTGGTACCTTGGGTGATGCTTCATTATGCTCAGACCCCCATTTCCCCCCCAGACTTTCTCTCCCCAGATCCCAAAGTCATAGCCGCATGGAGGACACATGTGCATGGAGGCACATGTGTTCCAGAACCACGACTCCCTCCACCCTCCCTGTTGCCCTTCTGTTTCTTGAGGGTCAGCACCACAACCAGGCCTCTACCTGGTGTCAGCCAAGAGCCAGAAAGGCAAAGCACTCTGGTCTAGGAGAGGTGAGCAAACTGGCAGCCACCACATGATCCTCTCCCAGCCCTCCTGCCAACCCCAAGCAAACCTAAGATCATTCCTAAATGTGGATCACCAAATTGTGTGAGGAAGGTGCTTGCAGTGCTTCAGTCCTCTGCACCACTGGGCTGTCACTTTTCTTCTTGCTAAAAAGTTCAAATGTTTTCAGTAAAGAAGTACATGTTTAATCAGAAGTGCACTTTGATCTGCCTGCTCTTCTTCATGTAACCATCTTCATTCCTTCAATGAGGGGGTGCATCTGCCCATGATACGGGTCTGGGATACAGCACAGATCAGCTGTATCCAGAAGAACCTTGAAGGTTAAAGGCAAGGCAGAAGAGTTAACAGGGACTGATACAGAGGTTCTAGGTATTGCAGATGGGTCAGATCGCTTAGACTGGGCTATAGGTTCTACTACCTCTAGCAATTGTTGCTCATCTTCCAGCATCTGCACAGGTCCACTGGAAGAGACAGGTGATATTCTGCTGTGGTTTCTTTGAGGATTATGATCATGTCAGCTTCACGTGCAGAAATACCTTCAAATCTAACCTGTGCAATGAAAAGGGACACATATATCATCAGTACCCCTAAGCAACACCTAAGCAGGATGATGACTTTGACCAAGAACACCTGGTTAGGAAAACACAACAGGCCAGCCCTTCTAACACCTCTGCAGGCCCTCAGCTGGATACCCTTCAATTATTAAATGTTCATGCTCTTCCACAGGATTCCCCTCAGCAGCCCACTCATTCCTCTGTTGTCATCTGTCTTTTCCATGGACCTGTGCAGATGCTGTAAAATAAGAAACAATTAAGCCAATAGCTCACTCTAAGCTATCCAGTTCATCTCCACTTCTTAGAACCACTACATCAGTTCCTCAATAACTCTTCTGTCTTGTCTTCAATTTCCAGGGTACTCCTGGATACAGCTGATCAGTGTTGTGTCCCAGACCCTGATCATGGGCAGATGCACACCCCTCAGAAGGAATATATGGTAGATGGTTACTTGAAGGGGAGCAGGCAGATCAAAGTGCATCTCTAATCAAATAACAATTCCTTTGCTGAATAAATTCAAACTTCTTAGCAAGAAAAAAAATTGGCACTAGCCTGGTAGTATAGAGGGCTGAGGCACTGCAAACACCTTACCTTGCACCATGTTGGTGATCCAGGTTTGGGAATTAGCTCTGGTCACTGGGGGTCAGGGGGACTGAAAGAGGATCAAGTGGCCACCAGGTGGCTCTTATCTCCCAGACTGGGGTTGTTTGCCTTCCTAGCTCTTGGCTGCCACCAGGTGGAAACCTGGTGGTAAGCTTGATGTTCAGGGAACAGACCGACCTTATGGAGGGTGGAGACAGCCTCAGTTCAGGAATCGATGTGTGCCTCCATGTGCATGTATCTTCCATGCTTCCATAGCTTTTGGCTGTGGGGAGAAAAAGTCTGGTGGAAAATAGGGTAGCTGTGCTTAGTGAAGCCTCCCCCAAGATAAAACAACCTGCTCTGCTACTCCAGTTAGGAGGGGGGCTTCTGGATGAGAAGCACTGGGGAAGGATGGCCACCACAGGCCAACTGTGGGGGCAATTAGTGGGGAACACCCCTAATTAGGAGAGATTTAGGGATGTTTGATCGGTACAGAAGGATGAGGCTGAGTAGCTGCCCGGTCAGCCCTGGAGAGATAAAACTTTTATTAAAAAGAAAAGGAAAAAAATGGAATTCTGACTCTAGTGTTCAGGAGATTCTACTACAAAGTCCTCATTGTCTTAGTTCCTCCTTCTTCTGAGACTGTAAAGAGGGTGAAGCATTAACCAGAAGGTCTAGGAAAAAATTGAAGTCTTCCTCGAGGGAGATTAATTAGTCACAGTTTAGAATGGATAATCTTGTTACCTAAGTCTGAGTCAGTTTACAATAGCCTCCTCAAATGTGTGCAGCATTAAGAATAAAATTAAGAGGAAGGATATTTTTCCCTTGCTGCTTGGCTCACCTATTGTTATTTCTTTGTTACAGGAAAGAAGACTGCAGACTCTCTATGTTTCCTTTATATTAAACAAGCAAAAAAGACTGATGGAGGGCCTTTTTCAGAGACAACAGGGCAGATATATGGGTACCCTATTTAATGGAACTAACTTTTGAATAAATAAGTAGTAATAGTAGTAGTGGCCAAACCCAGGACTGTAGGAATCCTCTTCTCCTCCCAGCAGAGCGGCGGGCCTGACCTCGCCACTGCCCACGCTCATCTCCCCAGATTGAAGGTGGCCTGACCTGGGGTGCCTCAACATGTGGCCCAACCTGGGGCACCTAGGACAATAGGAATCCTCTAATCCTCTGAGCAGAGAGGTGGGCTTGACCTAGCCACCACCCACGCTCATCTCCCCAGACTGAAGCCTCAGCAGGTGGCCAGTCCTGGGGCACCTAGGACCATAGGAATCCTCTAATCCTCTGAGCAGAGAGGTGGGCCTGACCAAACCACTGCCCACACTCTTCTCCCCAGATTGAAGCCTCTGATGGCCCAACCTGTGGCACTCAAGACCTTAGGAATCCTCTCCTCCTCCTCCCAGAAGAGCAGTGGGCTTGACCTAGCCACCAGCTGTGCTCATCTTCCCAGATTGAAGCCTTAGGTGGCCCGACCTGGGGCACTCAGGACTGTAAGAATCCTCTCCTCCTCCCAGTGGAGCAGCAGGCCTGATCTAGCCACCGCCCATGCTCGTCTCCCCGAATTGGAGCCTCAGGTAAGCCCGTCTCATAGCCACAGCTTGAAAACTGGTGCCATGCTGTTCTTAGCCCCTGACTGGCTGTCTGCCTGAACTGCTCATCACTGATTGGTGTGGCTTTTCTGGCTGCCTGGAACCTCTTGTTATTGAGCTCTTAGCTGTCTATATTTTACAGAAAAGTACTTAATTCTTAAATGTCATTTTTTTTAAGTGATTGTTGCTCTTTTGTGAACCTGTACAGAGTTTAAAGCAGCATTTTCTGTATAGAACTAACTGAATTTAAACTGCATCTTTTTCCTCTCTGTAAACCCTCATCTCCTGTCTGTACTCTCTCTCTCTCTCTTCTCTCTCTCTAAACCTCGCTACACCATTTGTCCTGCAAATAATTTCACCCCAGTCTCCCTGCTAAATGTTCTTTGCAATTATTTTCTCTCAGTCAATTAAATGACTGCAAATTACTCTGCCAAGCAATCTATCCTCGCCTCCCCCTCCCACTACCCCCTACCGTGACTCTGTCTCCTTGTCTGTCTGCTCCCACCCATCGATTAGGCTGCTAACTTAATCCCTTCTTTCTCTCTCTTGATCCCAGACGGTGGCCCGACCTGGGGCACCCAGGACCATAGGAATCTTCTCCTCCCAGCAGAGCGGTGGACCTCACCTAATAGCCGCCCACACTCACCTCCCTGGATTGAAGCCTCAAGTACGCTTGTTTCATGGCTGCAGCTTGAAAACCAGTGCCATGCTGCTCTTAGCTCCTGATTGGCTGCCCACCTGAATTGCTCACCACTGATTGGTGTGGCTTTTCTGGCTGCCTGGAACCTATCATTTGTGAGCTCTTAGCTCTCTACATTTTACAAAAAGTGTTTAATACTTAAATGTTAATTTTTTTAATGTAATTACTCCTCTTTTGTGAACCTGTATAGAGTTTAAAGCAACATTTTCAGTATAGAACTAACTGAATTTAAACTGCATCTTTTTCCTCTGCTAAACTCTGATCTCCTGCCTGTACCCTCTCTTTCTCTCTCTCTCTCTCTCACGTTCTCGCTCCCTCTCCTCTAAAGCTTGCTACACCTTTTGTCCTGCAAATTTCACCCATCTCCCTGCTAAGCGTTCTTTGCAATTAATTTTCTCAGTCAGTTAACTGACTGCAAATTCTCTGCCCAGCAATCGTCCTCACCTCCCCTTCTCACTACCCCCTACTGTGACTCTGTCTCCTTGTCTGTCTGCTCCCCCACTAATTCAGCTGCTAACTTAACCCCTATTCTCTCTTTTTCTATTTTCATCCCCAGCAGGTGGCCTGACCTGGGGCACCCAGGACATGAGAATCCTCCTCCCAACCCGAGCAGCCGGGCCTGTCCTAGCCACCGTACACACTCATCTCCTGGACTGAAACCTCCAGGTACACCCGTCTCATGGCTCAGCTTGAAAACTGGTGCCATACCTTCTTAACCCTGATTGGCTGTCTGCCTGAACTGCTCACCACTGATTGGTGAGTCTTTTCTACCGCCTGGAACCTCTTGTTTTCGAGCTCCCTATATTTTACAAAAAAGTGCTTATTCCTTAAATGTTAATTTTGTTTAGTGATTACTGCTCTTTTGTGAACCTGTATAATTTAAAACAGCATTTTCTGTATAGAACTAAGTGAATTTAAACTGCATCTTTTTCCTCTCTGCTAAATCCTGATCTTCTGCCTGTACCCTCTTTCTCTCTCTCTCTCTCTCTCTCTAAAGCTCACTACACCTTTTGTCCTGCAAATTTCACCCGTCTCCCTGCTAAATGTTCTTGCAATTATTTTCTGTCAATTAACTGACTGTAAATTACTCTACCCAGCAAACTCTGTCTCTTTGTCTGTCTACTCCCCCCACTGATTCAGCAGCTAACTTAATCCCCTCTTTCTCTCTCTTCATCCCCAGCAGGTGGCCCAACCTGGGGTGCCCAGGACTGTTGGAATCTTCTCCTTCTTCCAGTGGAGTGGCAGACCTGACCTAGCTGCCGCCTGTGCTCA
Organism: Neoceratodus forsteri; assembly: GCA_016271365.2. Taxonomy (NCBI): domain Eukaryota; kingdom Metazoa; phylum Chordata; order Ceratodontiformes; family Ceratodontidae; genus Neoceratodus; species Neoceratodus forsteri. The sequence goes on along the minus strand of CM028134.1, from coordinate 1,100,908,283 downwards.
TCTCCCCAGATTGAATCCTCAGGTATGCCCATCTCATGGCCACAGCTTGAAACCCATTGTTGTGCTGCTCTTAACCCCTGATTTGCTGCCCACCTGAACTGCTCACCACTGATTGGTGTGGCTTTTCTGGCTGCCTGGAACCTCTCATTTTCGAGCTCTTAGCTCTCTCTATATTTTGTCCCATGCAGCCTCCCCGACCCCAGCCTCTATTGAATACACCGTGGCTCCACCCCCTCTTCCCCCTCATCCACCACTATTGGCTTCCAGGCTTGACTCTAGCCTGATTTCTCCCCAGTGAGCCCAGGTTGTACTACTGTAGGGCAGACCACTGCCGCTATCTTCTTGAGCTGCCTACACCTGATTCAAACCTAGGTTACACTCCCACTGAACCTCTTTCCATCAGGTACCAGCCTCACTGACCCTCTCAACCACTTCAGATGCCAGCCTTAACCAATTCAGTGTCTCAAATCCCTGTGTTGACAATGTTTCCTAACACAACAATGCTCCTCCTGCTCCTCCTGACTGTGCTAACATTCCCCACTGCCACTGTTTTAAGGTGCTCATCACATTCTACTATAGATCTCCATGATGACAACCCCGAACCCAGAAAAGGGATGGTTACCTGTAGGTGTAGCATAAACTGCACCTATCTCTTCTCTCAAATCCTACAACATACGAGCCTGCTACTGTGACCAAGAATAACTTTACCTTCCAACTATTACTTCCTATTCTTACTTTCGAGAGTACGGTCACTACAGATAATACCTAAGAAAGATTATATGGGAAAAAGAGTATGCCTGAATCACTGCAGACATCTAAAGGAACTCTTAAGAAGGTTAATAGTGCTACTCTTGCTTATATTGGGAAACATACACCCAAACCCAGGCCCACCTTAACAAGGCCCAGTGAGTTAAACAGATCAAGGTCTCTCCCATTAGCTAGCATCAACATCTGTAGCCTGCTCAAAAAACTTGATGTCCTTACTGCCTGGATCATCCAGCACAGCCCAGATGTCCTATCAGTGGTTTAGACATGGTTGTCACCAAATATCCTGATGCTGCTGTGGCCATACCTGGATATACTGTTTTCAGGTAGGAGAGAATATCAAAAAGAGCTGTGCCTATACTTGAAGGAATCCCTGTTGGGGCATGCCCTGTCCTATCCATTACTGGTGATGAGCTGCAGGTCCTTGCTATTAAGGTCATACTCAGGGCCCACAACAATGCTCTGACAATAGCATCAGTCTATATTCCACCCAAATGGATGAAAGCAAGCTTGAACCCACTCCTTACATACATCAACAGCCTAATGCTCAGCTCAGAAGTTATATTGCTTGGGGATTTGAATGTAAATTGGCTTGCCCTGGGTCACAAGCAATTACAAGGATGCATTATCAGCAACAAATTTCACCCAACTTGTTACCTCACCTACAAGGGTCAGCTATAGGACTGGGATCAATTCCATATTGGACTGGATACTTTTAAATCACCCTAATCATATCACCCACACTAAACTCCTTCTTGACTCAGTAAGTGACCATTCTCCAGTCCAGTGCTTATGACCTAATATATTCTCTAAACCCCCGGTGAAAACTAATAGTAGGATACTTCTCAGGGGATACCTCAAGCCACTGAGGTCAGTCCTACAGCAACAAGATTGGTCACCAATTGATACTGCCCCAGATGTAGATACCACACTGAAATCCTTTATCCCCCTGTTCAGTGCAGTATGTGATATCCATGCCCCATGCAAGAAATGCAAAATCAAGGGCCTTGACAATCCCCGGATTATGGGCAATCTCTTAAAGCAAATGAAAACACTAGACTACCTATGGGCTCAAGCGAGATCTTCTGGCAGTCAAGCAGATATTCAGGCATACAGGACCACCAGGAACACCTGTATCAGAGCCATTCACTTGGAAAAAGCCAGCTACCACAGAAATGCCTTATCCAGCTCCTGGTTGGATGATAGGAAATTCTGGAACAACCTGTTGGAAGTCATAGGAAAGGAGTCCAAAGTGACACCTAACATGCTAAACTTAAATGGCTTCATCACCCTGGACCCCTCCACAATGGCCAATACTTTCAACCTGCCTTTCACCGACCTTAGCCATGTACTTCTTGCTAACTTCTTTGACACTAACCCCACCACTACTTTCCAGGTTCATCCAGATAAAGAACTAATCATCCACAATTCTATTTCAAGGTTTTCACCAAAAGGGATGCCAAGAAATATCTCCTCAATTTGCTTGGAAAAACAGAATAAGTGGGGACACACTGGGCAAGAAGCTTATTGCTCTCACTCTTGAGGCTATCCTGCCCCTCCTTACCAAAATTATCAACTGGTCCCTTACACTCTCCCATTTCCTGCTCAAGTTGAAGTCTGCCCTGGTGACCCTGATGTACAAGTCCCAGGACAGGGCAATACATGGAAATTACAGGCCAATCTCCATCCTACGTCCATTATCAAAGTACTTAAAAAAATTGTCACAGACCAACTGGTGGAGTATTTGGAGAAATACAACCTGCAATGTCCACAGCAACATGGTTTGAGAAAAGGCCATAGTACCACCTCTGCTCCCATTGAATTTACAGGACACATCCACCAAGCACTTGACCAAAGACAACTCACTGGTACCACCTTTATTGACCTATTCAAGGCTTTTGATACTGTTAACCATCCATTACTATTTGAACACCTGGCAAATTTAGAACTGTCTTATGATACCTAAATTGGTTTCAACGTTATCTTGCAGATCAGTCAAAGTTAAGATTGATGATACCCTCTCTTCCAAACAATCTGTCTGGTCTGGTGTCCCTCAAGGTCAATCTTGGGTCCCCCTACTTTTCAGCATATTTCTGAACAAACTACCTACCACCTGCAATGAACACATCATACTGTATGCCATTGATGCAGTAATTTTTGCCATGAAGCTGGATCCCTCTCACTTGGAGCACTAGCTGCAAACAAGTTTCACAGAAGTTGAGGCCTGGATCATCTTGCACAAACCAGTGCTAAACTGCACAACAAAGACTATGCTATTCCATGGCACACATAGCAAACATAAAAACAAACAGTTGACTGTCAGAAACTGTTTGGGTATTACTCTGGACCAGACACAAAGTTTCAAGTATTTTGGTATGACCTTGGACAGTACTCTGTCTTTATCCAGTCACATTGACATGGTTGCCAAATCTGTGACTATCCACATCGGCCTTCTCTACAAACATAAGCACTGCTTGACACCAAAGGTCTCAGTCTAGCAATACATAGCTCCATCATCTCCATCATAGATTGTGGGCTTGTAATCTGTGGAGCAGTCACTGTCACAGCACTACAGCAAATCTCCTTAGCACTTAATAAGGCCTGCCAACTTCTAACTGGAGCTACTCACCACGTGCACACCTGTGACCTCTATGAGCAGGCAGACTGGCTACAACTGCAGGGAAGAATCGCATACCAAACCTGCCTAGTAGCAAAAGAGGCATCTATCAGTCTTATGCCCCCTGCGGTTCAGAATCTCCTCATCCCAGCCAACTACATTTGAAACACCAGAAACTCAGATAATTACACACTACTTGTCCTCTGCTGCCACACTTCTCAAGGCCAGTGGTCATTTGGAGGAAACGCCCCTAATATGTTTAACTCCCTGGATGGTGAAACCACCAATGTAGGCACCCTTGGTCCATTTAAACATAAACTTTGGCAAACGCTTATGTCCAGGGCCATGTGCGACTGTTTCTCATAATTTCCCATGATGGCCACCCCCTTTTACCTTTCACCTACATTCTTGCCCTCTTCCCCCCTCCTATCCCCACTTACCTTCTCCCCACCTTTCTTTCCATTTCCCAGCCAGGTCCCTATCCTTATCATACACACCACTATCGCCTCCCCTCCACCAGATTTCTGTCTTCTCCTTCCTGCTTGGCAGTTCCTGGATTGTTGTCTCCCATTCCCCACCCCATCTACCACTCTCCAGTTACCTCTCTTTACCCCATGTCCGCCTCCCTTCCCCCTCCATTACTTCTCACTGGCAGGTAATACACTCCCCTTCCTCCTGCTGACCTCCCCCTCATCTCCATTTGTTTCTCCCTCAGGCCTCCCTCAGACCCAGCCTGCCCTGGTATAATTTCAAACTAGGTCTTAGGCAACTCTCTCATCAGTTCTGTAGGAACAGAACTAATTTAATTAAAATATTTTATTATTATAATTGTATTATATTTTTAATTGTTATTCTATATTTTTATATTGACTTAATTATTAAGTACTATAAATATTTTTGAACAAATTAATATCTAAATAAACTGTAAAACAAGGACAATGCTGCTTAAGGCTTGAATACTGAAAGGGAGGAATGATGCCATGAACAAGAGAAAAAAGAATATATCATATATGGACAACTTCAGAAAAAATTGGTTTAAGAATAATCTGTTTAAACTGGGAGGCCCCTTGTCAGCTCTTTAATGATTAGCAGAAGAGCTGAAAGCTGAAGTAAGAGATTATTGCCATGGAAACGTGACATAATTTATGGCCCTGATTTTGTGTATCAGTCAGCCCCAGATACATCAGAAGTTAACTCAGACTAAAGTAGACTAGCTTTAAGAACTTAAGACTTTTAATTATAGAAAATACATAAACATTCTATACATTTTAGAATTACACAGTTTATTGAGCATGCATGAAACTTTACAGGATTAAGTGTTAGTCCTGCAAGAGCTTTGTAATCCTTGCTATTTACAAAACTTTGTGGCCTAAAACAGTTTGAAATTGGTGGACAATTTGGTGCCTAAAGTAGGTTGACCTTACCACCTTTTTAATGAAATTAGTCTTGAGTGTTTATCTAACAAACAACACCTAGTCGCTGGGTGCGTAAGTCTTTTTAATGAACTCCAAAGTGACATAAGGTCATGGATCATTAACCACAAACATAGGAAATCACTGTCTTAAAGAAGTTTGCTAAGATTATGAAGTTTCTAATGATAACAGGTATGCCAAACGTCATTTTGAACAGAAAAAAAATTACTTTTGGAATCTGTAAATACATTTTAAATATTTATAAAGAAAAAAAGTGTTATAATGTTTTTTATAAATTGCAGATTTTATATTAAAATTGACACTATTTTGTTTGGTCTTAAATCTTTTTTTTTTAGCTGCATCTAAAAATGTAGGTTTTACATTTGTAACAAGGTGCATATAGAGAAGAAAAACAATTGTTTTATATCAAAAGTTATTTTGAAGATGAGGTCATATTAAAAAAATAGTTTTGGAAGGGCTAACAATAACACTCTCAAAAGTACTCAGATGAATCTTAATTTGATGGTAATGTCACCCAGCAAGAAGGACATAAATGGGGTACTGGCAAAGCCGCCCATGACTGCTAAATCTTTGTTGTATAAAGACCTGTATTGGCTGCTCTGATAATTTTGGATGAGCTTAAAACTCTTACTAGGCCACAAGCCTAAAGCCACGCCTGTTTGGGACTATCATTTGGGTTGAGACATTGTATTCAGTAGGACATGCTAAGCAAGTTTAAAAGTTTGCACAACATTGCAACAAAGCCAGTTGCTAAAACTGTTAAGGAAAGATCTAACACTGGATAAAGCAAGGCCTAGGTTTTGCATACTGAAAATGTGGACTAGAGTAATGTTTTAAAATTTTTGTTAAAAGCCTGGATCAAAGACTGACTTTAAAATTTATTAGCCAGCAAGCCACAGTGCTGTTAAATAGCAGTGAGTCCAAGCCGGCCCACTGGTGCAATGGTTGGATTTTTGCTTGTGACACCAGTGAACCGGGTTCGGGAACAAGCCTGGGTCATTGGAGGGCTGGCCAGGAAGAGAAGGATTGAGCATCCTCAGGACTGCTCTCCTTCTCCAGGGGGTGAGGGGTTCTTGCAATCGGTGCAAGAGTGGTGCCTAACAGCAGATAGGCACATCACCTGATGCAATGACGCATGGTCAAGGGGTACTGGGGTGGGACAGATGCTGGCATCATTGCACGTCTCCACCCCAGCCTATAGGGATAACAAAATCCCTCTCTACAGAAAGTCTCTATGATGCCCTGCCCCTGGACTCAATCATCCACCTGGCCAAGAGTTCCCCCAACCAGATATGGATCCATGGCACCAGAGCCCTCAGTGGTGCTGTGCCCCACCTCCTAGAGGGTAAGCCAGGAGTGACCGGGGGAGCGAGGGGCTCATAAGGTGATAGAGTCTCGGGGGCACTGTGACCAGGATGGAGATATGACGGAAGGCAGAGGATGGGGCAAAAAGTAAGATAAATATAAAAAAAAATAGCAGTGAGTCCAGAGTTGCAGGTTTAAGAGCAAAAATGAACTAAAACAAAAAGAGTCACAGAGTTCGGTTATCAAGACAACGTTGCTGTCCACAGGAGAGATCTTTTACAAACTGTGCCTCTAAACTGCTAAAATCTTGCTGTCTGATTTTTTCACTAAATCCTAAAGTGACTTTTGATGATTTGTGATGTCAAGCAAGAAGGATTTAGCCTGCACTGCTCCATTGATGTCAAAGATTTTACAGTTCTAGGTTCCAGGAAAAAAGATAAATGACTGCAACCGAGCCAAGCCAGTAAAGGGCTCTTGTCATTCAAAATCAAAAGTTTTCACCAAGATTTTGAAAGTTAAAAAGTAAAAGACTACACTTAAAAATAACTAAAACTTAAGTATTCCCTTAATTATTTCTATTTTAGTACTTTTATTTGGCTATCAGGGGTGGTAACTTAGTGCATGTTCAGCTCCAAGACCTTGGGTATATAGTTAAGTTAAAAGTTAGACATAGAGAAGTGACTTTTTACATACTAAAGTTTAAAACAATTATACAAATATATAATCTTTGGTGCACAAGGGTCCATTTTGGGTCCTCTCCTTTTCAGCCTCTTCCTAAACTCCTTCCCCACATCCTGCACCTCCAACCTATTACTCTATGCAGATGATGCGGTCATCTTCTCCTCCAGCCCAGACCCCTCTCAACTCCACCACTCCCTCCAGTCCTCCTTCAACGCTGTTGAAAGCTGGTTCGCCTCACAACACCTTATTATTAACTATAAAAAAACCAAAGCTATGCTCTTTGCACACCTGCAGAATTACAGGAAAAGGCTTTTTCCTCAATTACTATCAGCAGCCTTGACCCCCCTGGAATTTGAGCATACCTTTAAATACCTGGGCATCACTCTTGACACTGGCTTCACCTATCATGAGCATATACATCAGTTGTCCAAGGTCCTAAATATTAGGCTTGGTCTCTTGCACAGTTATAAACATTGCCTTACCCCTGAGGCCCTCAAACTTGCTAGCTCCTCCTTGGTACTCTCTCTACTTGACTATGGCCTTCTGACTTTGGTGGCAAGTGCCCCTGGCCCTAGATAGTCTTAGACTTGTGCTAAACAAGGCCTGTCACCTCATTTTAGGGTGTGACAGACTCACCCATACCTGTGTGCTATATAAGGACACAAATTGGCTTAACCTTGAAAATTGAATAAAATTCCACACCTGTGTCTTAGCTAAAAAAATCACCCTTGGCCTCTCCTCTGCATCACTCACCTCCTTAATCACCTTGGACTCTAAAGCTAAGCACACCCATAGCTCAGATACCCATTGTTTCTCCATCCCTTCCTGTCACACAACTCAATTCCAAAGATCCTTTCACTACAGGGCACCCTTGTGGATGAATAACCTACCCCCCTCCTTGCATCTTAACCAAAGCATTGGTCACTTCAAAATGCTCCTTAGGGCCCATTATCAGTCCTCAAGTGACTGTGACTGTATGCAAACTGGTGCCCTGGCCCTCTATTACTGACAATGGCCTCTGGTTTGCCTCTGCATACTGCTCCTAGCCCCACTAACTCAGGGATGTTAATCTCCCAGTCTATTTTTATCTGTCTCGAACTGAACTAGTTCCTGAATGTTTAGCCTTGCATTCTGATTGTACATAACTTTACTATGTAACAATCACTTTATTTGTATCTGTAGCTATATCTGTACAAACTGTTTTTGTGTAATCTGATTTATTATATGTGACGTGGAACCTTTGTAAAGGAGTCTATGACTCAAAGGTATTTCTGATTCTTCTGAAATAAATAAATAAATAAATAAATAAATAAAATCTGAGACACTAGTGTAATTAGTTGCAGGTTCTCATAGTAAAAAGTTAATGATATTTACAAGTATGCTACAGAAATGGTACAAACAATGCCATTTATTATGGTAAATACGATGTATTTGCTTGTGTTGCTCATTTGTTAAAATGTGTTTTATTTGCTTTGTTTAAGTTGCTTCATTTTCTAAAACCTGTTGTTTTGTTTACCTTACAGTTTATGTTTACATTATTTTTATTATGCTTGATAGTTATGCTAATTATGAATATTTAGAACTTGTGCATATGTGAATAAAATATACACAGTATTTATCTCTTATATAATACAAAGTGTGGCAGCAGTGTTTTTCACCATAATTTTAAATCTAGAGAGCAAGGATAGTACCATATTTGAATTGTTATTATTTTTGATAATTTATAAAATAATTTTGGTAAAGACCAAAGTAAATCCAAGTGCATCATTGTAAAAGTAATATTATAGCCTTTGTTCTGACATCTTTGGGTGCTTGTCTGGGATAATTGTTAGTAATAACAGCCCACCCTTAGGGTGTATGGAAACAAATATTATTCCTGTTATTGTTTGCAAGTTACTAAATGGCATAAATAACATTTTTCTGTTCTCGTTTCTCCAAAATTTAAAGATAGAATAACCCCTAGACAGTGAGAAAAATACCAAAAAAAGTAATTATCTGGCAGTAAAGCTAAAAGAGAAAGGACTTTCAAAGTATCATAACAAAAGATTTGGTTCTTTGGTTAAATTGTGTTGGATAAAAGGTTATTGACATTTAATGGTAATTGTTGTCAGAGTTTCGTAACAAGAACTTAAAACATGGCAGCTGCTAGTACAACTGAAGGTGTGGTTCATGCAGACGCAGGGCAACACTTTTAGAGTTGCCAGTGCCGCTCATCAAAAAGGAGCCATTGAAACCTCTGCATCCAAGCTGTAGGCCAAAAGAAGTAATTAAATAATTAAATAAACAGAATACAGGGTATGTTGATATGATTAAAAAACTGTGTTGACAAACTAAAGGGACACTGTCAACCTGTTTTTCATCATATTTCTAGTTGAAACCCCACATTTTATGATTGCTCACTATTTCTAAAATTCACTGATGTTGCTGTTTGTTTTGTCTGTCTCCTTGCTTAGTAGAACTGAAATGCATGGCAATGTATATTTACAAAAAAAACTTGTTTTTGTTTACAATCTGATTATGTTCTTACTGCATATCTCCTGAGCATTAGAAGCACACACAAACAGTGCAGTCACTCATAAGAAAGTAGCCTCCTAAGCTCTCACTGCATCATAAGGAGCTAGACAGTTTTGTGGGTGTTCCCAAGTCTGGGAAAGATGCATTTGGAGTTGATCAAGGAATGTAAACAAACCTGTTTTGGTGTGATAACACCAGTATGTTGGGAAGTCTTTGTTTTATATTTTAAAGAAAATAAGAGTCATAATCAACCTACCAGCTACAGCAACACCCTTTACAGAATGTTGGCAATCAAAAAAATATGTTTTTAAACTAGGGACACTTTGAGACCAAAGGGGGTTGACAGTGTCCCTTTAAGGTTATGTAATGATGTAAAACAGTTAAACCAACAACTAGGAGAGAGATGTCATGAATGTAGTCGAATTGCAGGCCAGATTCAATTGCTCAAAACACAGTTAGATGTAAGTAATGTAAAAATATCTGATGGAGACTGTGTCCTAATTAACTTTGCTGTCTTAAAACAATTAAAATAAACAGCTAAAAGAGCAGTGCTTAGCTGCTGAGACAGAGAAGGCCAAAATATTAAAGACTAATGAAAAGCTCAAAGAGTGGGACACAGATTTAAAAAAAAAAGCAAAATTAGCACTTGCTAATAAACAGGTTACCAAGGAGGTAACTGAAATGATACAACTGTATAATGATATAAGGGAACAATATAGAAGTGACAAAACACAGTGGACAGACAGGGAAATACACCTCTTAACCAAATGAAAAGAAAAAACCTTAAAACAAAAAAAGCATAAGCTGTTCACCCCTAAGGTATCTACCCCAGGGTAATAAATAAGGGGCTTATCCTTCTTAAAATTTCTGTGGTGCAAAACCCACAAATGAAACAGGCCCTTGCCAACAACCTCACCTGATCATTCTAGTGCTAAAAAAAAAGATAAAACAAGAAATAGTGCAAGGAAAAAAATACATAAAAATAGAGGGATCAGTGTACCAGTAAGGACAAGAAGAGTATCAAAAGGACTGGACGCACAAACAAAAAAGAAGAGATATAAAGGTGCAACCTCACAAAATGAATTAAAAGAGGATAGCCAATAAGAAGGGTGGTGTACCATTTTGGAGCAACACCTCTGTAAATTAAGAAAAAAAGTTAGAGATTTAAAAGCCCAAAAAAGTTGATACTAAAAGTAAAAGTAAACTTCATGTAAAAATAAATGTATCTGAGAAATAAGGCCCAAATTGCACCTCCCTTAAAAAGGAATATTCCTGTTCAGAAGAGGAACCACTTGATAGGCATTAAAAAATATATAAAATTAGACCAAAAAAAGGCTCTGATTCCGAAGGTGACACCTGATGGGTCCCAAAAAAATATAAATATTTCTAAAAAGAAATAAGAGCATTTAAAATCAAAGACTGTTACACAAGCTTTGAAACTGATAGGTGAGAGGTATAATTCTAAATCTGCATGTAACCCCTGGACGCCTGCCTTTCTGCAAAATGACAGTTGGTATGCTGTTGAAGCTGGCAGCAGTACCTGGTGGGGACTGAGTTCGGGGGGGAATAAGGTTACTCAGCACAGGGGACCTAGGTTTAACTACTCTGCACAGGGTCACCCAAGTAAATCCGAACACAGGAAGCAATAACTGTAATGTCCAAAACCAGGAATGGGATTCTACAGTGTGGCTTGTATTCACATCCAAGCTGAACAAACAAAGCATAGATGGACCCCCACAGGGCTACATTCCTGGTAATGCAGATTAGAGACAACAGAACACTTCTTCACATTTCCAACCCTCAGGCTCTGAACCCACCAGGCACATAGCCTGGACTTGCATGCAGCTTTGGGTACACAGCCCAACTTGTACACTACCTAGGTTTTCCCTACGGGCCTGCCCCGCTGGCCACTTGATCCGCAGTCCATTTTGGGAAATTAACCAGTTTTCCAATTGGTGGCTCCCAAACTACCTTAGAGCCTTCAACTCCTAAAGGAATTTGCCTCCAAGCCCATGTCTGGGTACTTCTCTCATCACTGGCCAAGTGCATGAGGCAAAGTAGAAATCCACAGAGCAAATCCATAGAGGATGACCTGGTCACTAAAGATGGGAGGGTCTCCCACCTCCAGCTCCCACAATCCATACCCAGCCATTTTTCTGGATACTAAACAACTCTTTTATGAAAGCTTGGCAATGTAGATTACTGGGCAGACATATGTCACATCTCCTCTACATGTCTTGACTTCCCATATGTGCTGGACTTGAACATACTTTACTTTTGGCTAAGCCTTATTACTCTAGGCCTCCCACTACTTCAGTAGTTCAATCCCACTCATCACACAAGTCCCAGGGTGAAAACATGGGCCCTTTAGAAAGAGCAGAAACTCACCCTCCGGGTTGCAGGTGCCCCACAGGTGATTGACGAAATCTTCTTTTCCCAAAACTCTTGACCTAATCAGGCAGCTTCTCCACTAGCAGAAAACCAGTGGGCTGCCCCTGGAATATGCAGGACAACCTTTCTTGCCTCATCCCCTGAGTGATGGGGCACTGAGACCCAATTCAGCAGTCTCCACCACTTTAAAACTAGCTTATGTGTCTCTCTTTAGGTGGAAACATGGACCTTTTTCCTAAATGTAGCCCTATGTCAGGGCTGAGGCTCCAAGAGCCTAACACAGAGCTGCTGTGCTTCTCTCTCAGCAAGCTCCAAACTCCAACTGACTTACAGACTACTGTTCAAACCTCCCAACATTCTACTCCAACTCCCTGCTGCAGATTCCACTGTGGCTCATGCAGCTGTGACAGTTCTATGGTGATGTCATCCCTCAGTCTCAGATGAGATTGAGAACAGAGTGAGACAGTGTAAAATCCATTTAACTGGAGTTTCACAAGCTGCCTTCCCTGCCTACCATTAGGTCTTACTGGGATTCTAGTAACCCCAGGTAACAAGGGGGTTACATGCAAAAGGAGGCACTGAGCAGCATACTCAAAAACTAAGAGTGTTTTAAATCTTTGTGCATAACTAATGAGGGATCACAGAGTTTTGTAATTAGGTGGTCTTTTGATAATCCTCAAGCTAAGTGGTCAAAAATGTCTAAACAGAGTAGAAACAAACTTAACCAGCTGTATAAATTCCTAAAAAAGGAGTTTGGTAAATATCTCACTAAGGGGGCAGCCAGACCTGCTGCCTACCAAATGTAATGTGGGGTTGATCAAAATCCTAGAACATATTATCATTGGCTAAAGGATGTGTACTTTGGAGCAAAAAATCACTCAAACAGTGATTTAGATGACTTCCAAAATGCATATTATCAAGGTTTACCCCCTGCTATCAGAATCCAATTGCACTCAAGCATAACAAAAGATCCAGCGGCATTCACTGAATTTCCAGACAGACAAAACACATCTGAAACTCTAAAAGAGGCAATGACACTCCTCCACAAAAAAAGGGGGGCCCAATCCCAAGGTCCAAGTGTCTGAAGTAACTACCTCAGATACTTTGGCTATAAAAGGGGGTGAGTTATCTCTTCCCAAAAACAGGAGACAAAAAAAGAGGTAATGACACTCAACCAGAAAACGCTAGGGAGCTGCCCAAAGTGGTGCCTAGCCCCACTGTAGTAACCCAACCTACCAACCCTGCCCAAGCTTCCCCTGTGGTGGTTCTACTACCTGGCCCTGAGTCACAGTTCTATCAAAGCCCTCAGCAATTCCCACCACTCAACCATACCAAAACCAAAGACCCTCCTATGGAGGTTATGATCCTAATAGAGGGTGCGGCCAAGGGAATGGGAAAAGAATGCTACAAATATACAACAATGACTACAGAAGTGGTAAAGGTGCCTATAGGGACGCTCAAAAGATAACAATGAGGAAGATAGTTACAAGTTTCAAGATGAACCTCGACCTGGTTCCCCAGCCATGGAAAAATACAAAAATAAAGGAGCAGATGGAAAATTTAAAATGCTTCTCCAACATTTGGTCCCACCTCCCTTTGCCTTCTGGGTTTCCTGTACCCAGCAAACCCCACCTTCAACCTCAAGTAACAATAAAATCAGTAGTAATGGCCAATGACTAGAGCCTTCTGTCCTTCACAATGCTTCCCAGGTTAATAAAATTTCAATTGCTAACAATGGTAATAAAACCGCTATAAAATTAAAAAATGAGGGTGTTAATGCAATACCTAACCTCACCCTAAAGGCATCGCCAAGTTACTGCTGCAGGCAGTGCAAAGTGTCACAGTAAACCTACCATGGTGCCAGGAGTTAAAAACTAATTCTACTTGGGCAACTTAATCCTCAACGTGGAGTGGGGGCAAATGTTTTACTTTGGCATCAACATTAAAACTGCCTAAATCCTTAGAGCTTATTGGAGTGGCTTTGGTCCTTTGATGTACAAGAGTTTCTGCCCACAAACCTGAGAGCTGCATCAGACCACAGTGTGTGGTCATTGCTATAGACTGCCGAGCCCCTGGTATTGTGAACTGTAATTGGCTCAGCAGTGACACACCTCCCAAATGCCCTTGTAACATGGCAAATTAGAATGGTGCCTCCTCATTGGGCAGAAGACATCATCTGACCATGGATTAATTCTCAATTAATACACGGTTGCCCTCCAGACCACAGAGTGTGTTGGGGGAGTGTGCTCACAACGTGCAGAGACTGCTATAGTGCACTGAGACAGAGTGAGAGGGACTGAAAGTACTGCTGACAATATCCTACTCTGTTTCCATTCATATAGCAGTGTGTCCCAGGAGCAGGGCTATCGGTAGCTCAACACCAGCGGCAGATCGGTTAGGTTGTAGTCAGTTAGCTATGATGACATGTATCAAAGTGCCTCTGATATTACCGCACTTATTACATACTGATGAGGCTGCTGTGTTAAGTCTGTTCAATACTGTAAATGCTGGGAATTCTGTGGGTATTTCAGATTTACACATTGCCAGTACATGACTCACTGTGGTACAATGAGAGCAGGTCTGGTGGTGCGAGATGGCAAGAGCGACCTGACACAGCATGGCAGTCACAGTCCCCTGGTTAGTTCAGCGACAGGCATATGTTCTAGAAAGCACTGTCTGTTGGTTGGGAGGCTCCTAATGTCCCACAGTATCTTCAGTTGTTTGTCCTCCTGCTGTCACTGGACACTAGCCACCATGGTTTGGTTGCTGGATGTGGGTGGGGTGGCAAAGAAAGAGAGAGAGAGAAGTGCCCGCCATCAGCAAGAGCAGATACCCAGGGAGCAGAGGGGTGTTTGTGCTGAGTCCCAGGGGTAGGGTTAACCCAGCAGATACTGGGAGGACCGGAAGACTGTTGTGTCCCAGGGGCAGGGCTATCAGAAGCACTTTGGTATGCTGGTTCATTGAGAGAGAGAGAGAGAGAGAGACAGTGAGCATCACAATGCATTTTTCCTCATTCATCAAGAGAGAGCCTTTGTGACATGGCAGTACAACAAGAGAGAGAGCACTGAATAGCATGAGCACTGTAAGAACAAATTCTTATTTGGCATCTTATAAGGTTACACTGTTCAGTGCTACTGATTGTTGTTCAGGGCTTGCACTTGCCATTTTGCAAGCACATTAACCACTCCAGAGCATGATTCTACTTGCGAATTAATCCACACCTGGGTGGTTGGAGGCACTCAGACTGCAGACTCATGCCACCCAGGTGTGGATTAATTCTCAAGTAGAACCACGCTCTGTCGTGTGTTAATGCTTACTTGTACTCATCCCCAAATGTTTTGTTGTTTCATGCATCAAACATAGAAAGTGTTTCAGGATTTTGGCAAGCTGGAAGCCAGATCTGATCATTTACATTTACTGTGCGGGATATAAAGTGTTTGTATGGTCAGTGAATGCTTTGCCAGTGTATGCTTGATGTAACATATTGATTTTGGCCTTGCTCATTCTCACCCTTTGGAAGCACCATGGAAGATTTTGAAGGCCCAAAAGAAGGTTTAAAACCACCTCCTCCAACTCACGGAGAGTGTACCCAGTGGCACTCAGGAGAGGGAAAAAAACCTTTACCAGAGGAAACCTTTGAGAAACCATGGCAGCCAGGTTGCCCTTCCCCTGGACATGCTAAGAGGAGATGAAATCAAAAGCTGATCACAGTTCAAGCTCAGGATTAGGGATGCAGGTTTTGAAACAAGATGAAGTTCAGCTTCGCAGTTGTTTGATTATGTGAGCTGGTATATTCTCTCTGCATGCTGATGTTGTAGCTCCTATGTGGAAGGAGTGTCCTGAAAAGAAAAAAAGGGTTGTATCTGAGGCACTGAAGTAATCTTCTGACTAAACAATGAATTCCTTGGGGGTTAGTGGATTACAGTTTGCTGAGGGTCGCAAGGGAGTTGACAGTGCTGATTTCCTGTGAAGGAGAAGTAACTGATCTAATATAACAATAGGGCACCAAGCATTGGATGTAAGGAAGTAAGTGATATCTACTCCTTTCTTGAATCTGTCCATTTTTGAGGAAGGCAGGTGATGAATGTAATGGTCGGTAAATTTGCGTAAGTGCTTCACCATGAGAAAAGTAGCAGCAGATGGAGATGATACAGTAAATTCTCTTGGGTGGAAGAATCCGTAAAAAGCTAGACATATAACAGTGGATAGGATGGTATTCGAGAAGTCATCTAGTGGGTCAGTTCAGAGCAAGTTGCTCAGTTGTCTGAAGATGAGATCATCAATTGGTTGGCAGGAAGGAGGCTTTATGATTGTCGACTTGAGGATGCCTGTCAGCAGCAGTTTGACAGTTGGATTAGAGATGAAAGAGTCTGAGGATGGATTAGATTGGCAAAGGTGAAACTGGATACCAGGCAAGTGTTGAATGGTGCAGTGTGACAACTTCCGAGATGTATAGCGGTAAGTAATAATTGCCAGAATGGTAGACATAGACACAGATATTGCAGATGTAGCTGTCATGGCACAGAACGAGGAATATTTCTTCCAAGCTATGTACTATGCTGATTGAGTGCTAGCAGATGAAGCAGACCACATAATGGTCTTAGCTGTGCATAGGTAGTCAGTTAATGCATAATGAGATCCCGAAACTGGGGAGCTGGAAAAACAGCTGGCTGCATTGAAGGCTGAAGGAGCCTGAAGTCCTGAAAATGAGAAAGATAATCAGCTGCAGTACTAAGGAGTCCTGGAATATGGAAACAACAAATTGAAAAATTATGCAGCAGGGAAAGCCATGTCAATCTCTGCAGGAACAGCAGTACTGAACGGGATGATGATCTACCTTGGCTGATTATTTCAACTGTCGTTTTGCTGTCTGAAAATACAGAGATTGTATGTAAGGACCACAAATGTTCCCAGGTAAAGGCAGTAGCCACTATGGGGTACATTTCAAACAATGGTGAAGAAGTGGTAGAGTCAGGAAGTTGTAAGAGTTCAGGAGGCCATGGGGTTTACATCCAAGATGTGTTATATAATTCAACGAACTCGAAAGCTGGAGATGCATCTGTATAAATGCATGGAGATAGGCTAGGAGACACATCCTTGTAAAACATGGAACAGCCATTCCACTGTTCAAGGAAGAGGGACCACATGGACAGATCAGATCTAGCTGAGGCTGTAAGGGTGATATGATGATGTAATGCAAGAACAGAAGAGACTAATTCGGGCAAGTACAAAATAAATGAGCAACCTTGGGGAATAATGCACATTGCAAAATTGAGATGACCCAGCAAGGAGAGTAGTTCATGTTTTGTGCAGGAAGATTTCTTAGAAAATTATAGTACCAAGGTTCAAATTCAGACCAGTTTATCATGGGGCAGTCTAGCTTCCATGTGAGCTGAGTCTGGAGTGATACCTAAGAATTCCAGAGATGTAGAAGGACCCACTGTCTTCTTTTCAGAAATAGGGACTGCCAGTTATTGAAACAGTTCTCGTAGAGAAGAGAGGGCTGCAGCAGAAGGAGCTGAAGGTGGTTCGATAAGGATGAAGTCATGAAGCAAATGAATGACAATAGTGACATGACAAGAGTTAAGCAACAAAAAACATAATGCGTCTGAAAAGAGATCGAATAATTTAGGACTACTCTTGCATCCAAAGGTCACCCACACAGCGAAATAATAGGAGTCCTCCCATTTAATACCATATAGGTGCCACAGAGAAGGATGGATTGGAAGGAGTTTGAAAGCATCCGATATATTGACTTTAGCCATTCAAGAGCCTTTACTGAGCCTTTTGATAGCTGAGATTGCATCGTCAATCCGTGTGTAGTTTAAGGAAAACTCATCTGATGGTATTAGTGAACTAATGCTGGGAATGAGTGAGGTGTGAGGTGCAGACAAGTCAAACATGAGCCTCTTCTTGTCTGAGAACTTTAGTGTAGTGATGCCAATGGGACTGATATGAAATACAGAAAAAAGAGGTCGCTTGATGGGTCCTGTGAGTAATGCTTTGCTGAGTTCCTTTTGAAGAAAGGGATGTGCCGGACCACATCAGGTTGGCAGACAGCTGTAAGTAAGTTCCTGCATTCGTAGGATTCCTTTGGGAGAACGAAAATACAAGTATGAAAGTCTTCCGTGAACCTGGAGACAAGGAAGTTGACCAGGAATTGAGATGGATGAATAGACAGCAGGCGAGTCAGAGCCCCAACGTTAAAGCAGCAGTACTACGAAATCAGGAAGTGAGCTATCAAAATTCGGTTTTTCAGCTGTAAGCATGCAGCCAATGTTCCAGTTTCCATACCTGTAAATGTTTTTTATCAGTCATCTTTAGTTTTTTAGATATTTGCAATTTATTTGAATTGTTGTAGCGCTACAACAAATATGGCAGCTGACTAATTTTCAGCTGCACTTTTCCTACAGGTCATATCACGTCTTTTGACAACAGCAGAGGAACCCTCTGCTGACCATTCCCGATGTCCCTGCAAGTCATACATATGTGCAGTTGGCAGCAGAGGGGGTTCCAGTGCAACATGCTAAGTGGCAGAAATGTAAACAAAAGCAGAGAATAACAGAGCAAATTACTCGGCTATAATGCAATGCCAGCAAGAAAGAGTACCAGTTATATATGATTAGTAGGGCACAGGGAATAAACTGTCAAAAAAGCACACTTTTTTTTGTAGTACTGCTGCTTTAATAGGAGTAGATAGATGCTGTAATTGTCACGATCTGAGCTGCAGCCTGGGGCAGATGGATCTGGAATGTGCTTCCCCGCAATGACTACATGCACGCAAGTTTTGACAGCCATACTAACTGCATCTAAAGGCATTCAAATTGTTACAGATGGGCCTGTCATTGATGAAAGTGACAGGGCAGCCATACTTGTCATGGGAGGAACGAGGAAAAGCAGCTGGATTACGGATGGTGCATGTAATGGAAGACGTAGCGGTAGACAAAGAATGGGTGGTTGAGGCATCAGACACAGTCAATGGAGATAGAAAAGCTGAATGAGAGAAAGAATCACAAAGTTGGCAAGTTAGTGCTTGTTGTCCTGCAACGTGATGGCAAAAAAGTTCATTGTCGAGCATTTCCCAGTTGAGACATATGTTAAAGTGATCAAGGGCAGCTGCAGCTTTAGTAGAAAAAGCCTTATGATAACTGCAGAAGTGAGTACCACCGTAGTGTACTCCTAAGTCAATGATTATGTACAGATGGGCGTTCAGCTCTTTTCTGCATGAAAGGAAGGTGGAGCATAGAATATCCCTGTAGAGGCTGAAAGCTAAGATAAACTCTGGAATGGTCAGTTTTTTAGTCAATCTGGGGTCCTTTGATTTCAAAACAATGGAGACATCTCTGCATGATATGATTCTGTTCTCTATGGAGTTGCGAGATGATATGAGAAATGATATGAGATTAACATCTTTCCTGTCGATGATGTCCTTGCAGTGATGGCTGGAAACTAGACGAACAGGTTATATAGCAAGCAATGAGAAACCTTGAAAATGCACACCTGTACTAGATGAAGGAACTGGCAGAGCTGATGCAATTGCAGAAGGAATGCATTGGTTTGCTTCATTAGATGAAACAGGTGGAGGTACGACAACTGATACAGGCTGTGTCTGGGAAGTGATTAGCGAATCCGGCTGTGGCTCAGGAAGGGGAGGTTGTCTATTCTCAAGAACTGTAAGTTGAGACTGTATGTCGAACATGGATGTAGCGAGCTGGGAAATGAGATCCTTGAGTTCGGTGACAGTGTCAGTTTCCAGATGGGAAGGTGGAGTCGGTGCATCAGGTACTCCTCGAGATTGAGAATCAAGAAGTAAATCATATAGTTCTTGCTTCTTGGCATGAGCATTGTAGACAATGCCAAGCTTCTTTAATTCTGCCATTAGCGAGAATGGTCAGTCCTTAAGAGAGTGTTTAGACTTGGAAGAGTGTTTTCGCGAGCAGGAGGAGCCAGAACAGGCCTTTCTGAAGGATCAGGAGATGCCATGGTACAGCAGGAGCTCTGAAGGTTAGTGCAACTCTCACTGGGAGAATATTGACACAACAGACTGCATGACCAGCTCCACAGAGTATGGGAGAAATCCTGACCTCCATGTAGGTAGGATGAATGAGGAGAAAGTGCAGCCGGCACCTCCACGTAGGTACCAGGTGAAGAGCAGGAGCAGATGCCTCCACATAGGCACCAGACAGAATGTAAATTCATGAGCCGCTAGACAGTAGCCTCCACATAGGTACTGGCTAGTGAGTGAAGAGCTGGAACCTCCATGTAGGTGCAGCTCGAGGTCCATGCAGCAAGGTCTTCAGAAACCCTCACAGAAGCAGTGCAAATGAGGCGTAGCTAATAGCGTAATTAGTAGGGAACAGCTGTTTAGGCTGTAAACATGAAGGAAGAATCGCCAGGAGGGAGCACTCGCATGAGAAACAAAGCTGCCGAGTCCAGAAGCAGTAGGCAGTGTGTAAGATGAATTTCAAAACTGCCTTGATACACTGACAGAGCATGGACAGTGAAGGAACAGAAGTGCAGGAAAGAGAGGAACTGAACGAGTGAAGCACACCTAGAAGTGGAGCGAGGGAGCCAGCAGAATAGCAGAGAGAAAATGGAGGTTGCTGCAGAAGAAGCCAGCAGAATGGGCCAGAGAAAAAAGGAGACAGCAGTGGATGAAGGAACCCCCAAATAAAGAAAATGAAGCAGCAGAAAGGCAGCAGGCAAGAATGAGAAAGGGGAGCACTGTAGAGTGGCGAAGCTGCTGGTGGACCAAAGGAGGAGCACGAGGCAGAGGCAGCCCAGGCAGGGAGATGCAGAGAAAGGGGAAAGCAGGCAGCACTAGAGAACCAGGACACCAGCAAGAGAAGCGATAGGGAAAAGGCAAGCGCAAGCAGGAAAAACACATGCCCAGCCCAGCATCAGAAGTGATGGCTAAGTGCTGGAGGCTGGTCATGTTAGGAATTTATAGAGGGTATCCCTGCCCACTGAACCATGGGCGGGGCCCTTCAATTATCCATCTCTCCAGCAACAATTATAGCAAGTGATGTCACTAGTCATTAATAATGTAGGAAATTTTCAAATTCAAATTTAAACTTTAAAGTTACAGATGCAAATATTTCAATATAAACATGCTTCATCCCTATTTACAGAAATGAGATTCAGCATAAAAACCACTCCAAAGTGATCTGCTTTCTGCGTGTAGCTAGGGTATCACATAACATTTTTTCATCCCTTAATGCAACAGTTGGTTCTGTTGCTCATAATAATCCAGATATGATGCACGTAGTAAATTCATTTGAAGGGAATACATTGGGTAGGAAACTTCCTCAGAAATGGGTATTACAGAATTTTTACCTGGTATAATATCTTATGTGCCAGATTTAGAACTACAGCCTGACAGGTTCCCTTAACATCAGAAGAATTATCCCAGGTTATGGGCTCACTGAAAAATGATGCATTCCCTGGTATGACTGGATTACCTAATGGATTTTGTGTAAGCTATAATACCCGACAGGGTGGGCATTATTGCAAAATACCAGACCGCCCAGGGTGTAACAAGTCCGACGCCACAGGCAGAGGCCTTATAGCCCCTGGAAGGTCTGGTATTTCCCAATAATGCCCACCCTGGAGGGTATTATTGTGCTTAGAAAATGGGTTTCTTAATTTTAATCAAGTGGTAAAAGAAGAGAGGACATTATTATAAAAAATGAATAGAATTAGCAGAAACAAAATTCCTAAAAATGACTGAGATATCAATCCAAGTTGAAACCCCCCCCATTGAATCCCATTATACAGGCTAACCCGATTCCTCAGTTCCTAGTTCGGCTTTGAAGAGTGCAGACGTATCTCACACCAGTGAAGATAGTGGCTTCCGACCTCCGGAGGATAAGTATGGGTGGGGTGGGTAGGTGAGTGTGCAGAGGTAGGATTGGGGTGGGGAGGGGAATGGGGAGATGACGCTGGACGGTTTTCTTTTTACAGCTATAATTAAAAAGAAAACTTCGGCTGGACATTTTTATTTTACAGGATTTTTTTTAGCATTTAGGCACACTGGGGTGGGCTACCAGTGTACCATAATAGTGTGTGTGTGTGTGTGTGTGTGTGTGTGTGTGTGTGTGTGTGTCATTGCCGACAGGGGGGTTGGGCAACCCATTGTCAGTTACAGGTATAGACGGGGAAGGGGAGAGCAGCATCCGGCATTGGGAGTGGGCATCCCGATGTCACAAAGGGGAAATTGTTTTACCAGGAGAGACACATTGGGCTGTAGGACTGGGGAAATTGTTTAACCAGGAAAGACACGCTATGGGGCTGTACTGACCAGGGAAATTCTTTAACTAGGAAAGACAAGCTTTAGGGCTACAGAGGCTGGGGAATTGTTTCACTAGGAAAGAAGATGCTGAGCTGCAGCGAGTGAGGAAGTGGCTGAACAGAGAGACACACTAAAAGGGCTGCAGCTGAAGGGCTTGCATTTCAAAGGACAGCGCCAGCGTAGAGTTGGCTCTGGTTTTGAAATGTTTGCTGAGACGAGCACCCTCAGCAAAACAGTGTCATCAGGACACTGCACAAAAAATCAGCTCCACCAGGTTAAGGGCATGCTAGGAATAACTGGTCACACAAAAACGCAAAAACCAGCACTGCCCTGGCACTGTAAAGTTATATCCAGCTTTATTAATCACATAAATATAAAACGCCACAAATACATACACATGCAGGAAAAAAACTCTACCGGTTTCTATCTCACATGATTGTCATCAGGAGGTGACGAAAGTGTTCTCCCTTGATCCTTAAATACAAATGTATTTAAAGTGACAGTGCTACCTAACCACTCAATAAAGTGCAGTACATAATCCTAACCATAATAAAGTGCAGTACATATTCATTTATTAGCAACCACAATTATATAAGCAATGAAATTCCTCAGAATATGTACAAATATATACATACACATACCACTAACCTCATATTTACAATAATATAACTTAACTACAATACTCAATAATTTTTAAAAAAGGAGATAAAAACCATTCCTTCATTGTTTTAATATTGAAAGTATTTTGGATCACTATGAGTTATTAGCAGCAGTATCATTAGAGTCATAACTTACTTGATGGACACATAATATGTACAGTCAATATAAATGACAATCAAACCCACTCCAGTAGTGAGTTGTGTCCGGTCTCTGTTCCAACTATTTACAGTGCTGGAGATACCTCAGGTATATGAACTCCTAAGCACCCTAGAAAAAGATATAATAAATATTTGTTTATAATGCACATATCTGACACATCTGTTACTCATGATTGTTTTTACAGGCAAAATTTCTCTCACCACCCTCACCTCTTCTTTTTAATGCATGGCAGAAGCTCAGTGTTCTCATTTAATCCTGGTGTTACAATAGCTCCTAAAGTAAACATCCTATAGGATTCTCTGTGTAACAGCATTTCATCCACACTGCCACCCCTGGGTCCCAATATCACTTTATCCATGGCACAAAACTTGAACTGATGGCTGATGTTATCATGTCTAATAATATGAGTCGCTAATGCATTCATTGAGTCTCTACCTGTAATAGCTCATAAATGTTCCCATGCCCTAATCTTAAGGGGGTGAGTTGTTTTTCCTATGTAGATTGCCCATTTACATGTGGCCAGATATATCACATTCTCTGTATTACAGGTGAAGAAATCCCTAATTTTGAACATCTTAGTGTTGTTACATGTTGTAAATGTATCTGTTTTCTTAATATAGGGACAAAATTTGCATCTACCACATTGAAAACTACCTTTGGGTAGTGGGGGCAGCCAGGTATGTTGCCTAGCACTGTCTCCTGTGTTTCCCTCTTGATAACTATGTACTAGACGGTCCCTAAAATTATTGCCCCATCTATATACCATACATGGTTTCTCCTTAATCACATCACCTAGAGATGGTTCATTCTCCAGGATTGCCCAATTGTCATTAAGTATTGTTTGTATAGCTTTAGAATGTCTGCTACAGTTAGTAACAAAGTTAGCTCTACTCGGTGTTGTCCTTGGTGGAGCTCCCCCCAATAGGCTATCAGAGTGTTTTCAGTGCTTCTGTGTACAGTATGTACAGTATGCTGTAGTAACCCTCTCACTATTGTAACCTCAATTAACAAATCTCCACATAGTTCAGCCCTTGTGTAAGGTAATCAGTCTCTTGAGTGCAATTCTTCATACTCTTAACATCTGGGCTTTGGGTATATTGTCAATCATGTGTCTCGGGTGACAACTGGAGGAAAGTAGGAGGGAATTACGATCTGTTGCTTTCCTAAATAGTTTTGTTTCCAAAGTACCATCAAGTAATTTAACAATCTGTAAATCTAGAAAGGAAATCATATGCAAATCACTCTACCATGAATTTTAAATTTAGGGTTGTCCCTTCTAAAGATTTAACAAATCTCTCCAAATCCTCCAGTGTGTCTCTCCAGACCATA
This sequence comes from Neoceratodus forsteri, assembly GCA_016271365.2. Taxonomy (NCBI): domain Eukaryota; kingdom Metazoa; phylum Chordata; order Ceratodontiformes; family Ceratodontidae; genus Neoceratodus; species Neoceratodus forsteri. The sequence goes on along the minus strand of CM028134.1, from coordinate 1,100,884,138 downwards.
AAGATGTCATCGATAAAACAACGCCTGATGACAATCTTACTGAAAAAAGGACTGAACTGGTCATTATGGACATATTCTTTCTCCCACATGCCCATGTAGAGGTTGGCATAATTGGGTGAAAAACTGCTGCCATTGCCGTCCCATTAACTTGTAAACAGTGTGTTCCCTTAAACATAAAATTATTTTTCTTTAACACATGTTCTGAACACTCTAAATTCTTCTCTTATCATCTGCCATGGTCGGGTCCAGACTGAATCAGGCTTCCAAAACCTCCTACGCCCCTCCATGTGGTATATTTATATAGAGAGTAGCGGCATCCATTGATACCAGACACCAATCTACTTCTATTTGCATATCACCCAGTATGCCTAGCATCTGTGATGTATCCTTAATATAGGAGGGAAAACCCATAACATACTCCCTTGTGTGGGCATCCACATACTTAGAAAGGGGTTCAGTCAAGGAACCAATGCCTGCTACAGCTGGACAACATGGAGGATTATACAAATCTTTATGGATCTTAGGAAGAACATACAAGCAAGCTCTCACTGGATTTTGCACAGTCATAAAACTTCATTTCATCTCTGTGATACATCTTGAAGAAAGCCTCATTTAGAAAAATGTCTATTTATTTGTTTGAACCCTTTGTCGGGTCCCCTAAGTCTCTGATAAGATGACTCACCGCTTAATTGTCTCTCTATCTCCTGATATAATTATCAGTGGACATCCACTATAGAGCCGCCTTTGTTTGCAGGTTTAATCGTAATACTTGTATTTTCTTCCAAGCACATAAGTGCTACTGCTTCCCTTTTACTAACATTCACATATCATGGTACAGTCATAATCTCAAACATAACCTTAAATTGTATCTCAGAGGCCTCCTTGAAAGTCTTCACTACATCATTATATGGTGGCATATAAGTCGACATAGGTTTAACAGGTCTTACCTGATTTCCCCCAGTGTCCATATCTTGACCTGACGAAGGGGGCATGCCATCCTTACACATGCCAGACTTAGAAAAGTGAATTTTTAAATTCAAGTTGCACGTAAACCTGTGTAGATCTACATACAGTTCAAAGGGTCTGTATTCTGAGTTGTATTAAAGGATAGTCCTTTTTGTAGTACCTCCTCCTGGCTGATAGTCAGTGGTGTGTCAGAAATATTAAAGACAATACTTTCAGCTTCGGGAGTGGGTATCAATTGCATCGCCTGCCTCGAACCCATGCCCCTATATTTCCTTCCCCCTCTTCTCATTGATTTCTTTCCTGTGGATGTCGATTCTGGCCTCTGCCTCTCATCTGGTGATGTTGCACTAATGTCCCTGGTAACTGGAACAGCACACTCCTCTGACCCAGGGGTGGGGGTGGTGGACTGTAGTCCTGATGTTCCTCCTCTAAAAAAGGGTCTTCCTGTTCTGATTCTGAGGTATTATAAGTAGGTGAATTATATCTATATCTCAGAATAGACCTGGGGTGTTTAAACTGTGGGACCCAATAACTGCCCTTGCCTCTTCCATGAGCATGCATAGCATGGTTGGGTTGAGTCTTCTTCCTTTTCCAATCCAAGACTCTATTATAAAGATAGTCCTTCCTATCTCTTTAAAATTTATATACTGTAATTTGTTCTTCTTAAATTTTATTTTCTGCTCTTTGTACATTCTCTTTTAGCCTATGTTCATATGTAGAGAACTCTGCAGAATCTTTATATTTCAATACAGTCTGTTCCTTGCTTTATATATCTGCACTACATCTTCTTGTTGGGCCTTATAGTCTCTTATAATAGTGTATAAATACCTCAGTCCCAATAGTTTGTTATCTGTGCCAGTCTTGTATAAACACTACTCTGTCCCAATCATACCCTGGATTTTTAAGAACTTCGAGTCCCTTGCTGTCCTGCTGTGATTTTCAGATAGGCCTCTAGCGTTATTATCCCCAATAGTGGCATCTCCCTCTAATAATAGCCTGCTTCAATGCAATAAAAGCAGTTTTAATATTTGGAGGTAACTCTGACCTTGTGGTGCTAGTTGGCGGTACATCCTTGGCTGATTCTCCGTAGTTCCAGTATCCTCAAATAGGGTTGCTTCCTCTTGTTGAAAATTATCCTGTTCCTGTGCCTAAGGAAAATCCTGTAGTACCATAAAGACATACCTGGGATCATACCCATTGGCGCAATGTTATAGTGTCTCGGCGATAGGCCCCTCTCTTAATTTGGACATCTATATCTCCTTTTAAAACTCTGAGAGTTTTCTGTGGAGTCTTCGACTGAAAACGCTTGTTGCTCGAAATAAAAACATAAATATAAAATATAAATATAAAATTATAAACAAATATTTATTATGTCTTTTTCGAGGGTGCTTAGGAGTTCATATACCTGAGGTATCTCCAGCACTTGTAAATAGCTGGAACTGAGAACGGACACAACTCACTACTGGAATGGGTTTGATTGTCATTTATATTGACTGTACATATTATGTGTCCATCAAGTAAGTTATGACTCTAATGATATTGCTGCTAATAACTCATAGTGACCCAAAATGCTTTCTATATTGAAACAATGAAGGAATGGTTTTTACCTCCTTTTTCAAACATTATTAAGTATTGAAGTTAAGTTATATTATTGTAAATATGAGGTTAATGGCATGTGTGTGTGTGTGTATATATATATATATATATATATATATATATATTTATACATATTATGAGGAATTTCATGAGGGGGCACAATCTTAAGCTGGAGGGTGGGAGGTTTAAGAGGGATGTCAAAAGCACTTCTTCACAGGAAGGGTGGTGGACACTTGGAATGCGCTGCTGGAAGAGGTCATCTCATTAAAGACAGTGAGCAGCTTTAGAGAGGCTGTGATAGGCATAGGGGAAGATAAGTATCATGGGTAGGGAGGATGGGAGGAGTGGGAAGGGAGGGCAGGGACACTAGCTCAAGCTGTGGACCCTGCAATATGAGCAGACTTGATAGACCAAATGGCCTTCCTCTACTGGCTTGTTTGTATGTTCATATGATTGTGGTTGCTAATAAATGAATATGTACTGCACTTTATTATGGTTAGGATTATGTACTGCACTTTATTGCGCGGTTAGGTAGCACTGTCACTTTAAATAAATTTGTATTTAAGGATCATGGGAGAACACTTTTGTCACCTCTTAATGACAATCATGCGACATCGAAACCGGTAGAGTTTTTTTCCTGCATGTGTATGTATCCGTGGCGTTTTATATTTATGTGATTAAGAAAGCTGGATATAACTTTACAGTGCCAAGGCAGTGCTGGTTTTTGCTTTTTTGTATGTCATCAGGACACTGCCTGCTGATTTGCTGGTCTGAGACTGGCCCCTGCAGCACTCTTGGGAATTGGGCTGGCACTCACACCCCTGTTTAGCAACTCTCATATCAACAAGTTCGCTCACGCTTGTGCGCTGGCGAACTTAACAAGCATTTGTCAATGCCGAATGTTTGCTTGCATTGGCAGTGGTAATGTAGAAGTTACAGAGCTGCGTAATAGGAATGGCAGTGAAGTACTGAACTGAAGCCAACCCCACCATCACCCTGCAGAGAGTGACAGGCATTGGGGTGTGCATTTGGGTCATCAGGCATAATGGCATTGCCATTTCACCACACCCCACCCTGCAGACACTGACAAGTGTCATGGTGTTCCTTGGGGTGTTTGGCCCTTATGCGCACCCCATTTCATTAGGAAATGCAGTGAGATGGGTGCGATATAGGAGAATGGGGTGAACTTTGGGGCTGAAGAGTCCAAGGCATACCTCGATACCTCTCACTGGCTGCAGGGTGTGGAATGGTATGAGCATTACAGGCAAGAATCCCAAGTCACACCCCTGATGCCTGTCATTCTCTACAGGGTTGGGCGTTATGGTTGGAAACCCTAATACCTCAGGCATTCATTGGTATTTTCACTCCAAATTTTCAACATGTTTTTTTTGTGACCCCACCTCATGAACAGGGGAATATCAGTTTGTTAGCTGAAAGCTGCTTATGCACAGCGAGAAAGCATTTAGCACCACAGGTGCAAAAATTCGAACAGGATGTAAAATGACAGCTGTACTGTTCATGGGAGGGTGTAAAATGGCAATGTTGCAAATCTGCAGTACAAATATTTAAAAAATGGTGAAGTCATGAGCGTACATAGAAACTGTGCAACGCACACCCGTAATATAATTAGGTTGGGATATTTAACAGCAGATTGTCAACTCAGGCATTTTGGTGCCTCCGATCATGAACAGTGTCACTGTGATTTTCTTTATCTGTGCGAACAATGATTCCCCACAGCGACCATGCATCTCAGCTGAAAGTGTGAAAAACACTTCAGCCATGTTGTGAAAAATGACAGCTGTACTGTTCATAAGGAAGTGTGAAAAAATGCCACTGGTGAAAATCTGGACTGAAAATATTACAAAGTCATGAACTTACGAGGGTGCGTGGAAACTGCGCATTGCTCACTCGTAACACAGTCATTTTATGGACTTTTGTCACCAAATTTTCAACATAGCCATTTTAAGACCTCTGCTCATGAACACTGTAACTGTGATTTTCTTAATCTGTCCTAAACATTGCTTTCACACACCAACAGCACCATTGTGCGCTACATGTGCGAAAACACATTTTGGGCAACATATGAAAAATGGCAGCTGTACTGTTCATAAGGAAGTGTAATAAAATGGCAATGTTGAAAATCTGGAGTGAAAATATTAAATTTGCAAACTTACTAGCATGTATAGGAACTGCGCAATGCACCCTCGTAAAACAGTCAGTTTTAGGAATTTTTTCACCAAATTTTCAACATAGCCATTTTAAGACCTTTGTTCATGAACAGTGTCACTGTAACTGTCTTAATTTGTCCCGTACATTGATTTTGCACATACTGCGCCATTGTGCACTACATGGGTGGGAACACATTTTGGGCAAGATGTGAAAAATGACAGCTATATTGCTCATAAGGAGGTGTGGTAAAATGGCAATGTTGAAAATCTGGAGTGAAAATATTGAAAATTCGCGAACTTACGAGTGTGCGTAGGAACTGCACAATGCACCTTGATAAAACAGTCATTTTAGGAATTTTTCACCAAATTTTCAACATAGCCATTTTAAGACCTCTGCTCATGAACAGTGTCACTGTGATTTTCTTAATTTGTCCCGTACATTGATTTCAAGATAGACCGACTGCGCCATTCTGCGCCTACACATGGTGGAAACACATTTTGGGTGAGATGTGAAAATGACAGCTATACTACTCATAAGAAGGTATGGTAAAATGGCAATGTTGGAAATCTGGAGTGAAAATATTGAAAATTCATGAACTTACGAAATAGGCATAGGAGCTGTGCAACGAGGCTCGTAAAACAGTCAATTTTAGGAATTTTTTTCACCAAATTTTCAACATAGCTATTTAACACCTGAGCTCATGAACAGTATCACTGTGATTTTCTTAATTTGTCCCAGACATTTATTTTTGCACATACTGCGCCATTGTGCACTACATGGGTGGGAACACATTTTGGGCAGGATGTGAAAAATGACAGCTATATTGCTCATAAGGAGGTGTGGTAAAATGGCAATGTTGAAAATCTGGAGTGAAAATATTGAAAATTCCTGAACTTACGAGTGTGCGTAGGAACTGCGCAATGCACGCTCGTAAAACAGTCATTTTTAGGAATTTTTTCACCAAATTTTCAACATAGCCATTTTAAGACCTCTGCTCATGAACAGTGTCACTGTGATTTTCTTAATTTGTCCCGTACATTGATTTACATGCCCGACTGCGCCATTCTGCTACATGGGTGGAAACACTTTGGGTGAGATGTAAAATGACAGCTATACTACTCATAAGAAGGTATGGTAAAATGGCAATGTTGGAAATCTGGAGTGAAAATATTGAAAATTCATGAACTTACGACGTGCATAGGAGCTGTGCAACGAGGCTCTGTAAAACAGTCAATTTAGGAATTTTTTCACCAAATTTTCAACATAGCCATTTTAACACCTGAGCTCATGAACAGTGTCACTGTGATTTTCTTAATTTGTCCCGTACATTGATCTCGCACACCGACTGCGCCATTGTGTGCTACATGGGCAGAAACACGTTTTGGGTGACATGTGAAAAATGACAGCTGTACTGCTCATAAGAAGGTGTGATAAAATGGCAATGTTGGAAATCTGGAGTGAAAATATTGAAAATTCGCGACCTTACGAGTGTGCGTAGGAACTGCGCAATGCACCCTCGTAAAACAGTCATTTTAAGGAATTTTTTCACCAAATTTTCAACATAGCCATTTTAAGACCTCTGCTCATGAACAGTGTCACTGTGATTTTCTTAATTTGTCCCGTACATTGATTTCGCACACTGACTGCGCCATTCTGCGCTACATGGGTGGAAACACATTTTGGGTGAGATGTGAAAAATGACAGCTATACTACTCATAAGAAGGTATGGTAAAATGGCAAAGTTGAAAATCTGGAGTGAAAATATTGAAATTTCACAAACTTACGAGCCTGCGTGGGAACTGCATAGCGTACCTCGAAAAACAGTCATTTTTGGGAATTTTGGCACCAGATTTTCAACATTGTGTTTTTGGGACCCCTTCTCATGAATTATGTCACTGTCATGGCAGTATTCAGGCCCAAAGGGTGATTTCACAGTCACTGCACAGTCACTGCGTGAAATCACCCTTCAGGCACGAATACCGCCATGACAGTGACATAATTCATGAGAAGGGGTCCCAAAAACCCCATGTTGAAAATTTGGTGCAAAAATTCCCAAAAATGCCCGAGATATGCACTAAAGTTGAAACCCCCCTATGTAACCCATTATACAGCTTACCGGCATTTCCTCAGTTCGCGGTCGGCTTTGAAGAGTGCAGACGTGTTACGGTCCACCAAAGATCATCGTACCGAGTCCGCAGAGGTATATGGGTGGGGTGCGGGAGGCTAAGAGAGTGGGTGGGTATGGGTTGTGGAGGGGCGCTGGGAGACGCCAACATGAAGTTTTTATTTTACAGGTCTTAAAATAAAAAAGATGTCGTGGGACATTTGCCATGCTGGGGTGGGCTCCCAGAGTGGCACAAAGACTTAGGGGCCGTTCAGCGGCGGGGAATTGGGCACCCCGTTGTAAATTAAAACAAAAACACCGCACGGTTTGCCACGCTGGCGTGGCCCCAGCGTGGGCACAAGGACTTGGGTATTCAGCCGATGGGGGATTGGGCACCCCCGGCAAAATAAAAAAAAATCTCAGCACTGCTTGCCACGCTGGGGTGGGCTCCCAACGTGGCACAAGGACTTGGGGGAGGCGTTCAGCCGACGGGGATTGGGCACCGTCGGCTATATGCTGCGTGCTGGGGTGAGCACGTCTGCGGCTGGGGGAGCTGTGCGGAGCAGCTTCTTATCGCTTCTCACTGAAGCGTAGCTCCCCCTTTCAACTGTATGCCACTGCATTTTGGAGCGTGTCATAGACAGCTCCAAAATGCATTGGCTTACAGGGGCCGCACTTGCCAGCCCAGTGCCTGAATTGGAGGAGGAGGTGACACACCTCCGAAATCTCCATTCATGGCACTATGTTTCTTGCACATGCGTGCAAGCAAACATAAAAAGGGAATAAATCCAATATACAAAATGGGAGACCTAGCAGTATTTTGCATTTCGATTAAAAATTATTTTTAATAGATTATGTAAGCATTTATCAGTTGTGGCAGAACATATTATTGATCCTGCGCAAACCTGCTCGATCCCAGGTCGTTCTATTTATGAGAATTTGTACATCCTTTGAGAAGGCTTTGAACAGGGCTCCAAACAAAAGCCAGTGATTTCACTTTATCCTTAGATGAAACAAAAGCATTTGATAAGGTTACATATTCATAATTTGTCTCTGTATTGGCTGGTTATGGAATACCCCACCTATTTATCTCTTGGATCAAGACCCTGTACAAAGTGACTTTTGTACCCCTCTGATATATGGTTTTCATGATTCATCTTTTCCAGGAAAAATTTGTGTTCAACAAGGAAGTTCTTTCAGTCCACTTTTATGTATTATTTTTCCCAGATCCCCTACTAAAAGCTCTGCTTGCTGACATCAGAGTGGTGGGGTTAGACCACCTCTTACAGGCTGTCAGTTAAAGGCAACAGGAATAGCCTATGCTGATGATCTGTTTATTTCATATACTACCATAGGCTCTATTGCCATGCAGACCCTGGACTCTTTTTCTAAAGTATCTGGATCAGAAATTAATCACTCCAAATGTACTGGATACCACATTGGGAGAGTTCACACAGACATAGTTTTCGTGGGTGGACCTGCATTGTGTGATTCGCCACAATCAACTAATGCACAGACACTGTAGTAAAGGGAGGGTGGTTTCGGGGACCAGATTGATCTAAACCCAAATATGCCAATCACTGCTTTCACTTACCCCTTTTCACAGGGTATACCCCACCTTTCTATAACTCTAGACTCACCATTGTGTATTACTTTATGTTCTTGGGGTCCTACGGCACATAAAAGAGGAAGCCTGAGCAATAGGCTAGTTAGCTGCTTCATACAGCGATTCACCTAACTGCAGTGCACTAACCACATTCCATTCTTCCAAGAGCACAACCCAGATATACCATCAGGATCTTACAGTTTGACCCTTAATGTGATAGTATATAATGTTCATGTATATAAGTTTCCTGTAGAAAGGGTGATGTGTGTAAGCAATTGTATTTTTTTATGCATGAGTACAATTGATTTCCTGTGTTAAAAATTATTCCTTCTAATTCATCACTTTTAAATTATTTATGTGCCCACTGATCCTGCCTTTATTTTGGATGAACTATAAATGTGAATTGTAATTGAATTATGTTCTACAGTGTCTCACTGCATATTTCGTGAGTGTATATACAGTTACTGTAATATGACTTGTCCTATGGGCCAATGTTGATTAGTGTTGTACATCCAAGAAGCTTTCCCTGGCTAGGAATTTATCAATCTAATGTTTTTGATTCACCCGTTTACTCTTTAATAAAAACTGTTTCAAACAAAAAAGATCCGTTGGATCATATTTCTGCACCAGAAACCATACGAAAAGAGACTAAAGAAGCTTAATATGTATACTTCGAGGAAAGGAGGGAGAAGGGGGACATGATAGAAATGTTCAAGTACCAACAGGTAATCAACAAAGTCCAAGAGGGTAGCATCTTAGAGAAAAAGAGATGTGCAAGAAAAAGGGGGCACAATTTGAAGATAGTGGGGGTATGGCTCAGGGGCAATGTGAGGAAGTATTTTTTCACAGAGAGGGTGGTGGATGTATGGAACAGCCTCCTTGAGGAGGTCATGAGGTCAAAAACAGTGGGGGAATTCAAGAATGCATGGGACAGGCATAAGGCAGTTATAGTGGAGGGTAGGAGGAGGTGGGCTGTTGGCTAACTAGGATCTGCACCTTATTCAATAGGTAGGGAAATGGGCAGACTGAGTGGGCCAAGCGGCCCTTATCTGCCATCAAAGTCTATGTTTCTATGTTTCTATATTTGGTCCAGAAGATTTTCTCGATACTAATTGGTCATAAAAATTAGATCTCTGTACCCAAAAAGTAAATTCCTGACAATCTTGGAATTTTCCATGGTTCTGTTTAACAGCTCACTGGAAACAGGAGTGGTTCTGAAGAACTGGAGGTGGGTGAATGTAATCTCATTGCACAAAAGTGGTAGCAGGGAGGAGGCTGGCAATTATAGACCACTCAGCCTGACATCAGTGGTGTGAAAGTCAATGGAATCCCTGCTTAAGGAAAGGACTGTGGAATATCTTGAATCCAGTGGGTTACAAGATCCAAGGCAGCATGGTTTCACGTGGGTGAGGTCATGACAAATAAATCAGATAGATTTATTTGACTGGATGACCAAGGAACTAGAGCAAGGTAGAGCGGTAGACATGGCCTACCTAGATTTCAGTAAGGCATTCAACATCACTCCACATAGGATACTATTAAGCAAGCTGGCAGTGCTGTGTGGAAATTTTCAAATTTCAGTGGAATGAAATTAAGTGGAATTTTCAAAATTCCACTGAAATTCTGCTGAATTTCACCAGAAACGGAATGGTGTAATTTCACAGCAGAAAATAGTTGCAGAATAATTTTCCACTGAAAAAATGCTGTTCCTCAGAATATTATTTTGCGGATCTCAATTTTTTCCATGGAAATTGTTGCGGAATCATTTTCCATGGATAAAAATGCTGTTCTCACAGTAGGTGGAATTCTGCAGAAGAACTAGTGAAATTCTGGAGGAAATTCCCCTAGCAAAATGGTCATTCCGCACTAATTCCGCTGGTGGAATTCCACATTCCACACAGCACTACAAGCTGGGTAGCTTAGAAGTGGGTCAAAAGGTGGAAAACTGGATACGAAACAGGTTAGGGGATAGGTGACATAGGGTGGTGGTAAACAAAGTTCACTCCTAGGAAGGGAGGGTGACCAGTGGGTTGTCTCAGAGATCAGTGCTGGGTCAGGTCCTCTTTAATGTCTTTATAAGTGACATTGCAGAGGAGCTGGATGGGAAGACCTGCCTCTTTGAGAATGACACCAAAGTCTGCTATAGGATGGACACTCCAGGGGGGGTGGAAAGGATGAGCAGAGATCTGAGAAAACTGGAAGAGTGGTCAAGGTTATGGCAGCTGGATTTCAATGAGAAAAAGTGCAAAACAATGCACTTAGGGCACAAAAACCTGGGGCAGAGTACAAAGTGTGTGAAGTGGTATTGATGACCCCTAAGCAAGAAAGAGAGCAGGAGTAATAATATCTGATGACCTAAAGGTGGCCAGGCAGTGTGACAAGGCAGTTGGAAGGGCAAGTGGGATGCTGGGATGCATAGGAAGGGGGTATCACCAGCAGAAAGAGGGAGGTAGTGCTCCATCTGTATAGATCACTGGTAAGACTCCAGCTAGAGTATTATGTCTATTCCAGATTAAGCCCCTGATCGGGTGCTCCCACTGAAACTGTGGGGCAGCTGGGTTACTTCGGCAACTGGCCAGCACACTGCTGCTCCCTGCCCGTATCTAGGAAGATTAAGCCTCTGATTGTGGTGCTCCCGCTGAAGCTGCAGTGAGTCTGGGTTACTACAGCCACCACACTGCTGCTCCCTGCCTGCATCTAGGAAGATTAAGCCCCCTGATCGGAGGCTTCCACTGAAGCTGCAGTGCGGCTGGGCTATTATTGCCACCAGATGACACACTGCTGCTCCCTGCCCACATCTAGGAAGGTACACAACCTCTAAAGCCCTCTCTACAAGCTGAATTTCTGGCGCCTTGCAAGTCCTTCTTCCAGTTGTCCACTTCCTGCCAGTCAGAGCTTGCCATTGGCTGCTCCTACTTCTGCACTCAGGACTGTTTGAACTGTATGGTTTTGCTCTGTTTTTCAGTCACAGTATTGAGCTCCTAGCTTAAACTGTTGCTTAACTTAGTTTATGACCATAAAAATTAGCTCCTTAGCTAAAAAGGGTTGTTTTACTGTATATTTTATTGATTGTTAAACTGCTTCTCTTCTCCTGCTCTTTTCCCCTGCGCCTCCATTTTCAAAGCCTGCACACTCTGCTGCAGCCCAGATCCCCCCCCCATCCTGGCTACACTATTGTGATGCCCTACTCCGACTTCTCTCTCTCTCTCTCTCTCTTCCTCTCCCTTTGTCCCGTACTTTCCCTCCCACCGATTTAGCTGTCGCAGATTCAGTGGCCAATAATTCTGATAATTCTTCTCCCTTTCCCTCCTAAATTAGGCCCCTGATCGGGTGCTCCCACTGAAGCTGTGGTGTGGCTTGGCTACTACAGCCACCATCTGCCACACTGCTGCTCCCTGCCCACATCTAGGAATCCCACCTGTGCTTTGCGCTGGCTCCTCACCTTCCTCCACCCCCGCCCTAGGCAGACAATTACTTATATAGACTAGGGTAGACATACGACTGAATAACTAAATGTGGACTTCCCTATTAGCATGTTATATGGTTCTCCCACTAGAGGGCTCCCCTATCCCCTACCAGTTGCAACTTTATCTCGCACCTTAAGGTGTCCTACCTCCTTTTAACCTTAATTTGTGCCTTTCTAAGTCTCAGCTGTTTTCTCATCCATGCCTATCTTATACCCTATTAGTTAGTTTACTATAATTCAGCGTTGCAAGCACTTAGTATTTATTCATGTGTACTTCAAGCTTAGCACGTCTCCTGATTTTTGTACATTGCATGATCATCTACTGTACATCCTGTATTGTGCCCTTGTTGAATTTACTTGCATGTTTCGTGTACTCCACTAGCCTCTCCTCCAGGATGCATGGGAGATGAGCCACTTGTTGCTCAGTGTGCTTTTTCTGGTGAAATGTTTCAATAAATACATAAATAAATGTCCAGTTCTGGAGATCACATCTCTGGAAGGACTTGAACAGATTAGAGGTGGTCCAGAGGAGGGCAACCAAAATGGTGTAGTGTCTGTATCAAAAGCCTTATGAGGAGAGACTAAACGACCTCAGTATGTACATCCTGGAACAGAAGAGGGAGAGGGGAGATATGATAGAGCCCTTTAAATACCTCACAGGAGTAAATAAGGTACAGGAGGTGAGTATTTTTCAGAAGAAAGGTGCTCAAGAACAAGGGGACATGCTATGAAGCTGGGGAGGGGGGTTGAGTCAGGTGAGATGTGAGGAAGTACTTCTTCACAGAAAGAGTGGTGGATTCCTGGAATAGCCTTCCAGGGGAAGTGGTGGGGACAAAAACAGTGGCAGGGTTCAAGAATGCATGGGATAAGCACAAGGGAATTGTACTGGAAAGGAAGCGGGGAGGGTGAAACAGCTATAGATCGGGCATAGTCTGATGTAATAGTGTAGGTAGGGAGAAATGGACAGACTGGATGGGTCAGGCAAGACTTATCTGCTGTCAAATTTTATGTTTCTATGGTGAAAAGGGGTTCAGATTATCAAACAATTTTTGATCCCCTAACATACTTATTTGAGCTTTATTTTCCCAGTCCCAGAAAATTTCTATACTAAACTTTTCAATATTTTCTTTTTCAACTGCTTGGTGGAAGCTATTTTAACCCAGTGAAGACTGAGGTAACCTATTTGCTTTTGTCAAAAGGTGGTCTTAATATGGTAAACTCTTTAGTTTTTTTCCATTCCATTTTTTGCCATCACATTATGAAAGCCTGTTTTTCAATTAGACCCCGCCCTTTTAGCTTTGCACACAACAATAATTCCCACAATTCACAAATCAGTATCACTACTAAGTTACATGTTGCTGCATTTACAACTGCTACAACAGCAGAAAGTTTCAAATTTCATCCTTATCAAGGTTACAATTGTACCAGGAAATTTGGGCTGTAAGATATCCACAAGAACCTGCTGTTAAATCTTGTTCTCCGAAGAAGACTCAGCTAGTAATTTCCCAGCTTATTGATGCCAAAGTGCCTAGATGTATGTGGGAAGTTCTTTGGCCGTCTTATCGTGGAAGGACTGGAATAAAAGAGAATTGTGAACATAAAAGCTTATATGACCAGTATTGCACTAGACACGGATGTACAGACCTGGTGGAACTCCTTGAGCATTTTTCCTTGAATGAGAACACTATAAACTTTCTGGTCCTTTTTAGCTGGTAGGCGGGCTCTCTCTTAGATGGAAAGACTCACATATGAGAATGTAGGCTTGGGTGAATATCCTCCACATTGCAAGTGGTATAACACTAGCACAATGACTGCTATTTTTGCCTGTATAAAATGTTACCTGTGGCAGGCGAGATGTCAGTTTGTGCTATAACAAATACAGTCTACTCACATTTCCATAGTCCTTCAGGTTGAGACAGTACTATGTTGCATTTATCAAGAGGAACAAACTAATCTTTTGGCTCAGATGTTTGATTTGTCTTGGAAAGGTATAACCTGGCTTCCTTAGAACATTATCTGGTTGACAAAACCCTTAATACAGTCAGCGATTGTTCTGCCTTTTGTTTAGTTTATTTATCTTTTCACTATGACTGAGCAAAGTGCATCCTTTTGATTTCTGTTTTGTTTTGCACGTTCGAGCAGGTTTGAATATTGTTTAGGTTCAGTTCCCTTTTGTACATTTGATTTAGTATACATTATTTTCTGGAATTGTAAATGTTCTGTTTTACATTTTTGTGTGATATTTATTTTAATAAAATGTCCCTACTTTAATGATAAGTGCCATGAGATCTTTAACTTCCACTAGGTAGCCTCCAGTGATAGGTAGAAGGCATCTCGGTTTAATGTCTCATCTGAAGGATGGCATCTCACCAGTGCAGCATCCCCCTCATAGTGCACTACAGTGTCAGTTATAGGTATTACTCCAAGTACCTAGTGTGGGGCTACAGACAGCATCTCAGCAGTACAGCATCCCCCTCATACTGTACTACAGTGTCAGGTATTACCCCAAGTACCTGGTGTGGGGCTAAAGCACCTCAGCAGTACAGCATCCCCCTCAAACTGCGTTACAGTGTCAGTTGTAGGTATTACTCCAGAGTACCTAGTGTGGGCTACAGACAGCATCTCAGCAGTGCAGCACCCCTCATACTGCACTACAGTGTCAGTTATAGGTATTATTCCAAGTTCCTGGTGTGGATACAGACAACACCTCACCAGTACAGCATCCCCTAATACTGCACTACAGTGTCAGTTATAGGTATTACTCAAGTACCTGGTGTAGGGCTACAGACAGCATCTCACCAGTGCAGCATCCCCTCATACTGCACTACAGTGTCAGTTATAGGTATTACTCAAGTTCCTGGTGTAGGGCTACAGACAACACCTCACCAGTACAGCATCCCCTAATGCACTACAGTGTCAATTATAGGTATTACCCAGTACTTGGTGTGGGGCTATGGACAGCACCTCATCAGTGTGGCATCCCCCAATACTGCACTACAGTGTCAGTTATAAGTATTACCCAAGTACTTGGTGTGGGCTACAGACAGCACCTCACCAGTGCAGCATCCCCCTCATACTGCACTACAGTATCAGTTATAGGTATTACCCCAAGTACCTGGTGTGGGGCTACAGACAGCATCTCACCAGTGCGGCATCCCCCTCATACTGCACTACAGTGTCAGTTATATGTATTACTCCAAGTACCTGGTATGGAGCTACAGACAGCATCTCACCAGTGCGGCATCCCCCTCCTACTGCACTACAGTGTCAGTTATAGGTATTACTCCAAGTACCTGTTGTGGGGCTACAGACAGCATCTCACCAGTGGGGCATCCCCCTCATACTGCACTACAGTGTCAGTTATAGGTATTACTCCAAGTACCTGTTGTGGGGCTACAGACAGCATCTCAGCAATGCAGCATCCCCTCATACTGCACTGCAGTGTCAGTTATAGGTATTACTCCAGTACCTGGTGTGGTGCTTGAACCCCAAATTTCTGATCAACCATCCCCAGAGGTGAGCGTGTTACCTATTGAGGCACTGGAACTGCAAATTGGTAACTCAGGTTGGGGTATCAGTGAAAACTAGACAGCTGGAGCTAAACTGAAGCTGATCGGTAAAAGCCAACCAGTTGGACCAGCTGGACCCAGTGTAAGTTGCACAAATCT
The DNA here is from genome assembly GCA_016271365.2 of Neoceratodus forsteri. Taxonomy (NCBI): domain Eukaryota; kingdom Metazoa; phylum Chordata; order Ceratodontiformes; family Ceratodontidae; genus Neoceratodus; species Neoceratodus forsteri. The sequence goes on along the minus strand of CM028134.1, from coordinate 1,100,868,563 downwards.
TGATGGTCTGGCCACTGTAGCCAGATGGGCCAAACCAGATGTTACCAATCTGGTTTAATCTGATTCTGGTGGTCACGTTTTCTCTCATGACTGGGACTTGATGAAAACTGTACCATTGGAACCACACTGGAGTAGATTGGTAAAGCTGGATCAGAAAAAGTTGCCCAATTCACGCTTGGTCCAGCTGGTCCACCTTTACTGATCTGGTCCAGTTCAGTTCCGGTAGTTAAATTTTCATCAAGTCCCCCAAGATGCCCAGCAGAAGAAAGCTACTGCATTATACTTTAAACTACTTGACTTGAGAGCATAAAACACATTTCGCTTGTGGCTTGTGGTGGCACAAGGTGAGATCTGAACTAAGGTATTCGCTAGTAAAATGACAAATGCTCTGAGCCATATGGTTCTCATTGTTAATTTTTATCCAGTTGTTGTCCATGAACATCATACTTAATTGAATCTGATAAATTAAAATAAAACAGTTCACAACACACAAAAATGTACCGCATTCGTTCATGCTCCCTGGAAGTTTCCTGAATGCAGATGTGGCGAAGTTTTAATTTGCCAGTGAAGTTGCTGAGAAGTGGATTTGGGGACCTTCACAAAGTGTTCCCAGATGTCAGCAACTTCGACTTTGCCTGAATCGCAAAGTTTTCTCCACGAAGTGTGAAGTTTTTACCTCAAAGTGTGGAATTTTGCCTGTGAAATTCTGCGCTTTGTGGATGAAATTTGAGCTTTGCGGTGAGCCTCTGCACTGCACTTCACAGATTGGTCCACACTCTGTGAACTGTGTGAAATTCACAGATTAATTTGCAGAACACATTTTGCCGACTTCAACCATCTCAATTCCTAAGCAACTAAGCTAAGCGTGTAGCCTAAGCTGAGCCAAAGAAATGGTGAATAAAAGTCACCGCATAAATTACTCTTAGTGTTACAAATAAAATAAAAAACCTGTTGGCTTCTCTGGATGCACCTCTCTTAAAATGAGACTTGCAGTGATTCCCAAAAAAAACAAAAGGAAGAAAGGCTCTGGGGGGTCTGGTAAGAAGTGATAAAGAAGACTGAACTGACAAAGGAACTCTGTTCTCTCTAGCTCTCTAAAACAAGCCCACTGTCTCTCACACACATCTTTAAAGTAGCCCAACGGACAGAAGAGTGCACAGGGATAGTGCGGTGGGACGCAAAGGAGTACTTCTTTTCCTGTACAGTGCTACAGGAGTATGTATGTGCCCAGAATCTATATACATTCACACATATTCAGCACACAAATTAAAAGTGGAAGTGCAGAAACAGGTATGGGGGAGTTCTACAGTAACTTTTACTTGTCTGCTCAGGGATGCCTCCGGAATGGGTTCAGCAGTCAGAAGGCAAACCAATAAAAGCTTATCTGACATGGAAACTACAGTTTTTCAAAACCTGATCTCTAAGAAGAACAATCACTGGGACAGGTGTGTCTTTTATTATAAACACTTTGTTAGTTTTATAAAGAATAAATGCAAAGTACTGTACAAATCATTAGAAATTCAATTAATTAGATACATCAGAAACTAAAGAGCATACTGTAAATACTGAAACATGGCATCTAGTCATAAAAACAATATAGAGAATAATGTATGGGTAACCATACACAACAAGGCTGCGTTTCCATCGGGAAGGGGTGAGAAGACAGCATCTGAAACTTGAGAGTAAAGCTTGAGTAATGTACAAAAACACATATGGGCAACTATACACAAGGCTGGGTTCCATCAGGCAGGTTGAGATGACGGTACACTGTAATGCCCTTTATCTAGGGTGGCCGGTGGTGGATCTCCATCGCTTGCAGCTGGTGCAGAACGCTGCGGCCAGGTTGTTGATGGGGCTACCAAGAACTTGCTATATCACACCCGTACTGCACGAACTGCACTGGCTACCAGTGCAATGGAGAATCACCTTCAAGGTTGCATTGCTGACCTATAAGACCCTACATGGTCAGGGACTGGACTACTTGCAAGATCTCCTGCTACCTTCATCCCTGTTCGCCGCTTTGCTCCGCTGATGAGGGATTGCTAGAGGTTCCCAGGTTCGCCTTCAATCATCTGGGGCCAGAGCCTTTGTTTTATGGCCCCAACCCTGTGGGAACCTCTACCTCATCGGATCTGAGAGTGCCAGTCCACAGAGCTATTCAAGGCATCTTTAAAAAGTTATTTATTGGAGCAAGCCTTTGATTAGGCCAACCCATTGTCTTTTAATTGTTTTTAAATTTATATTTATTGTGTTGGCTGTTTCTTGTATTGTAGCTGCGCTTTGATAATTTTGAAAAGCGCACTATAAATAAAATTTGATTTGATTTGATTTGAACCCAAGAGTGAAGCTCAAGTAATGTGTAGAATAATGTATGGACAACCATACACACTAAGGCTGTGTTTCCTTTGAGGAGTGTGATACCAGCATCTGCACCTCATCAATGAAGCTTGAGAGGGCTATGCTGTCATCACAACCCTGAGACAGAAACACATGGTGAGCTGTGTGTGGTTGCCCATATTTTATTTTATTTTATTTGTATGTAGTATTTAGAAGAGGCAGCTAGTAGCTGAAAGGGAGCTAGCATTTACTTTTGCTTCAGCTTTTAATTTTTTTTATCACATCTTTATTTATCTCCTCCAGTCAGCCGCCCCATTCTGACTGACTCCACCAGCCCCGTCCCCCGGAATAGCCGGTGCTTACCTTGTACCCGCCCAGGAGTAGAGCCTGCAGGGAGTCAGTCCTCATCCTGCTGCTGCCAGCTTTTTCTCCTCTGATTATCACCCAGGAGCCCCAGGAATAGGAATACATGCATGTGGAGGCGCACATGCGCCCTACAGCCCCGGTTACAGCTCCTTTCACCCATCCCATGGCCTAACGTCCTGGCCCCATCCAGCCCGTGCCAGTACTAGCCTCCACTAGGGGTCACCATCGGCTGAGGGGTGCCACTTCACCTCCCTGGAGAGGACAGCCTGCCTGTCGGCAGCTCAATCCAGCTCCATCCTCTTCACCCCACTGCCAATCTCCAGTGACCCGAGCTTGTTCCCAAACCCGAGTCGTCAGTGTGCTGCGAGGTAAGGCGTCCAGCGCCTCAGCCCTCAGCGCCACCGGGCTGGCCTCCTTCAGCTTTTTAGAAGCAGCAGCTGAAAGGGAGCTTACATTTACTTTTAGAAGTACCACATTTTGGAGAGGAAACTAGCAAGCAAAAGGGAGCTAACATTTATGCTAAGTGTACCTCTATTTTGGAGAGGAAGAGGGGAATCAGCTAAATCTCCCTTCCCCCATCACTTAACTGCTAACAGCTGCTAAGGGGTGGTACTAGTACTACTCACCATCCTACTCCTCTGCCAACCTCCCAGGTTCTTTCTACATTTATAGAAGCCCAAGGAATGTTCCAGGGCTCCAAAAGGAAGACACCAGTGAGAACAAGAAGAGAGGACAGAGAAGATGCAGTGAAGGACAAAGAAAGAAAAAGTGACACTTACAGGTCAGGAGAAAACAGACAAGGACATCCAGATCTGCCAGAGCTGTGGAGGGCTGGTAGGGAGGCAGACACTCTGAGACTGGGGTGTCCCTTCTGCAGAACAGTTGTGGAACTATGGGAAGCTATGGCAGGAGGCTGCAGAGAGGAGACTGGATTGGTATGCCCACCACCATTTTACCCACCCACTCCTCCAAAGTCCCACGGGTCTTAGAGGATGGTGGGTGGTGGGAGGGGTCAGCGGGGCACCTAGGGCAAAGATGGGGTGCCACCAGGCGACACTCATCCACACGCAGAATTGTTTCATCACCCCCCAGCCAGGGGGACAGAAACCAGGTGAGGAGAAAGGAAAATTGAGCAGGACAAACCTGATACAAGAAAGCAGGAAGGAGGTACAAGGAAGGAGGAAGAATATACAGAGCAACAGGAGGATTCTGGTAGTGGGAGACTCTATGCTGTGAGAAGTGGAGGCACAGTCTGTCAGTGCGAAGGGAGCTGAAACCACAATGAAATGCATGCCAGGAGCATCTTCAAGGAGAGCTAAAGACAGAGTAGGATGGCTGGTGAGAAGAGATCAGGATTTCTCAGGGATCATTGTCCACCTTGGGACAAATGACATAGCAAAAAGGAATGTGGAAGAAGCCGAGGCAGACATTAAGATCTTAGGGGAGAGCCTAAAGGAGTACATAACACATCTGGCCTTCTTGAAAGGTGTTGCCTGTTTGGAGGAAGGGTGGAAGTGAGGACAGGATCAGGAAAGAAGAGATCAGGGAATTCAACCAGTGATTCCAGGGTTGGTGAGCAGACAACAGGATGCACTATACTGGAGACTGGGGGACCTTCAGGGACAGGAAGCTCTTCAGGCATGATGGTCTGCATCTCACCGGAGAAGAAGGGAGAACGCTAAAACAGAAGTTGGAGGTCTTCTTGGATGGTTTAAACTGGGAGGTCTCCAGCACAGACAAGAAGACCGAAATGAGGATGCAACAGAAAGATACAAAGATAAGGGGATCGGTGAATGGAAGGAAACCATCTCACCCAACATTGGACTAAGGGAGACAGGCATGGCTATGAGCAAAGAGTGGCAATATATAAAAAAGGAGGGACTTCATGTAAAGTACAGGAGGGTCAGACACAGAAAAGGGGGATGGTACTGGGGTTATAGCAGAGGGGAAAGGCCATGATTGGAAGGCTATGTGCACCAATGCCCCCAGCTTGGGTAACAAAATCCCAGAACTTGTGGTATTAATGGCCTCCAAGGACCTGAATATCATGGCAGTCACAGAGACATGGTGCAACAGCAACCATGCCTGGGAGGTAGCCATTCTAGGGTACATGCTGTACAGACGGGACAGGGAAGGCAAGAAGGGGGAGGGGTGGCATTGTACATCAGGGAAGGGATAAAAGTGACAGTCCCACAAAACAAGGGAGGAAAAGCAGAGGCACCGTCGGCAACCCTGGAGGTGGGGAGGGGAACAGAACTGAGAACGGGAGGGATATACAAGCCCCAGGACAGGTGGATGATGTAGACAGAGAACTGCTGGAGACTATACAGAACATGGCAACAAAGGGTGAATTGCTGCTGATGGATGATTTCAACTTGCCGAATGTGGACTGGAGCATCCCGGTGGCAGGCTCAGCCAGGAGTAAGGGATTCCTGCAATCCCTGCAAGGGGAGGGTCTCACACAGCTAGTGAGGAGCCTACAAGGGATAATGCAATTCTGGATCTTGTTCTAAATATGGGGACAGGATAAAGGAAGTCACAGTGGGGGAGAGTCTAGAGGCTAGTGACCATTGAGCTGTGGGGTTCACCATAAGGATGTCGCAAAAGGCTAACCACACAAGGACTAGAATCCTGGATTTCAGGAGGACTGACTTCAGTATGATGAAGGACAAATTCAGGAAGGCTATGCAGGGATACGATGACATAAGGAGAGTGGTGGAACAGTGGGATAAGATAAGGGGAGCCCTGCACCTGGTAGCAAACCATTGCGTCAGGCCCTGCAGCAAAAGCAAAAGAAAGAGGAAACCACTGTGGTTCTCGATGGGAGTAGCAGATCTAGTAAGAGGAAAAAAGATGGCATTTCTGAGGTACAAGGCAACACAAAGCAAGGAGGACAGGTAAGAATACTTGGAAAATTAAGGGAGGCAAAGAAGGCAGTAAGGGCAGCAAAGGCCAAAACCAAGGAAAAGCTAGCTAAATCAGTGAAGGAAGGATGGAAGGCACTCTTTAGGTATATTAGTGAGAAAAGGAAGATGGGGGGGGATTGTGAGACTTAAGGAAGAGGGAGACGGGGTAGTGGAGAAAGACATTGAGAAGGCTATTGTCCTTAACAAATACTTCTGCTCCTTATTCACAGAAGAAGACAATGGGGACAGTACCCCATTAATGGAGAAGGGCAAACAGGGAGAAAGGGTGGACAGTATACCTTTTTCAGAGGGCAGAGCAAAAAGAGTACTAGAATAGCTTAGGGTGGATAAAGCTATGGAGCCCAATGGGATATACCCGAGAATCCTAAAGGATCTCCTGAAGGAACTGGCTAAACCTCTGGCTAAGCTGCTCGGTGGATCACTGGAAACAGGTGTGGTTCGAGAGGAGGGAGGAGGGCACAAGTAGTGGTACCCTGCACAAACGTGGTAGCTAGGAGGAGGCAATAAACTACCACCCAGTCAATTTGACCTTGATAGTAAGTAAAATGATGGAAACCCTGCTTAAGGAAAGGTTGGTGGACTGCCTAGAGACAAGGGGCTGCTGGACCCAAGGCAACATGGATTCATGGCAGGGAGGTCATGCCAGACCAACTTGATTAATTTCATTGAGTGGGTGACAAAGGAAATAGACCAGGGCAGAGCAGTAGATGTGGCCTATCTGGACTTCAGGAAGGCCTTTGACACAGTCCCACATAAGAGACTAATCCACAAGCTAGCAAATCTGGAGGTGGGGACAGAGATGGTCATCTGGGTTAGAAACTGGTTGAGTAACAGAACACAAAAAGTGGTGGTAAATGGGGTTAGCTCATAGGAAGGAGAGGTAACAAGTGGCGTACCCAGGATCAGTGTTGGGACCAGTGCTCTTCAATATCTTCATAAGTGATATTGCAGAGGGTCAAGAAGGGAAGGTTAGCCTGTTCACAGATGATACAAAGCTATGTAACAGGGTAGATACACAGGAAGGTATAGAAGAAAATGGGGAGGGATCTGAAGAGGCTAGAAAACTGGTCCAAGGAATGGCAGTTGGGTTTCAATGCAAAAAGTACAAGATCAAGCACCTAGGGTGAGGGAATCCTAGGGTCAAGTATGAACTAGACGGGGTAACACTGGAGGCGACCACAGAGGAAAGGGATCTAGGGGTAGTCATAGAAGACAACCTCAAAGTGGCTAAATAGTGTAACAAAGCAGTCAGAAAGGCTAACAGATTACTAGGGCGCATAGGGAGGGGTACAACAAGTAGAAGGATGGAAGGTGGTGGTACCATTGTACAGCTCCCCAGTAAGGCCTCATCTGGAGTACTGTGTTCAGTTTTAGATTCCCCATCTCCAAAAAGACATAGACAGGATGGAAACGATACAGAAGAGTGTGACAAAAATGGTGTCCAGGATGCAGCATAAGTCATATGAGGAGAGACTCAGAGCTCTCAATATGTACTCTTTGGAGAAAAGAAGAGAGTGGGGTGACATGATAGAGATCTTTAAGTATATAAAGGGGCTCAACAGGGTACTAGAGGGGAGCATCTTTCACATGAAGGGAAACAACAGAACAAGAGGGCACAGCAAAAGACTAAAAGGGGGAACACTTAGGGGGAACTTGAGAAAATTCTACTTCACTGAAAGGGTAGAGATGGAACAGTCTCCCCAGAAAGTAGCTGGGGTGGCCATGGTTCAGGGATTCAAGAATGCGTGGGATAGGCACATGGGAATTATCAAGCTAGGGCAAAAGGGGGAGAGGAATTTGTAGCATCTAGGGTACTTACATATATACATAGACAGTGTCGGCAGATAAGGGTCTATGGCCCACCCAGACTGCCCATTTGAGCTTGTAAGTTCAGTTTATGTTTTCCTAGAAGTCTATTGCCCTCACCCCTGACCTCCCGAACTGCTTTATGTCTATCCCATGCATTCTTAAATCCTGTAATTGTTTCAGGCCCCACCACTTCCTCTGGCAGGGTGTTCCACTTGTCCACTACCCGTTCTGTGAAGAAATTCTTCCTCATGTTTCCTCTGAATCGCCCTCCCTCCAACTTCATCCCATTCCCTCTAGTCCTGGAACATCTTGTTTGCTTAAAAATAGTGTATTCTTGCACCCTGTTACTCCCTGTAAGATACTTGTATGTCTCTATCATATCCCCTCTCTCCCTCTCCTGTCCTCCAGTGGGTACATATTCAGTTCCTTCAACCTGTCCTCATAGGACTTGTGATGCAATCCATGCACCATCTTTGTTGCCCTCTTCTGAACCTTCTCTACCCTGTCTATGTCTTTACATAGGTAAGGTCTCCAGAACTGTACACTGTACTCAAGGTGGGGCCTCACTAGTGTCTTGTATAGTGGAATTATGACCTCCCTTTTCCTGCTGGTGATGCCCCTGCCTATGTATCCCAGCATCCTATTTGCTTTACCTGCTGCCTTGTCACACTGTTTCTACCTTGAGGTCATCAGAGATGATAACGCCAAGATCTCTTCCTGCTTGGTGCATGCTATATCCTCACCCCCAACTGATATATTGTGCCAGGGTTTTTGTCCCTGCATGCATTATCTTGTACTTCTTTGCATTGAATTTCAACTGCCAAACCCCTGACCATTCTTCAAGTTTCTGCAGGTCCCTTCTCATTCTGTCTACACCCTCTGGTGTGTCTACTCTGTTACAGAGCTTTGTGTCATCAGCGACAGTGAAATTCTGCCTTCTAGGTCCCATGCAATGTCACTGATGAAGATGTTGAATAGGACCAGTCCCAGGACTGATCCCTGTGGTACCCCACTTCCCTCTGTGGAGTGACAGTCATTTACCACTACCCTCTGTGTCCTGCTGCCCAGCCAGTTACCTACCCACCACACTACTGTCCTGCCCACACCCATATTCCCCAGTTTGTGTAATAGTCTTCTATGTGGCACGGTGTCAAAGGCTTTGCTGAAGTCCAGATAGGCCATGTCCACTGCCCTCCCCTGATCCACCTCCCTAGTCACCCAGTCAAAAAATACAATGAGGTTGGTCTGACATGACTGCCCCTGGTGAAACCATGCTGCCTTGGGTCCTGTAGTCCATTGACAACCAGATGTTCCACCAATCTCTCCTTCAGTAGTGCTTCCATGATCTTCCCCACTACCGAGGTGAGGCTGACAGGTCTGTAGTTCCCTGCTTCCTCTTTGTTCCCACTTTTGTATAAGGGGACTACATCTGCTGTCCTCCAGTCTTTGGGTATCTCCCCTGTTTCCAGTGATTGGCTAAACAGGATAGCCAGAGGTTCAGCCACCACCTCTCTTAGTTCTTTAAGGACCCTGGGGTCCACCCCATCTGGCCCCATTGCTTTATCAACTCTTATTACTCCCAGTTCCTTCAGGTCCCTTTCTCGAGTAAGGGGACTTGTGCCCATTTCTGCACCATTCTCACCCATTGTACTTCCTTCAGACCTATTTCCCTCCTCTTCCTCAGTAAAGACTGAGCAGAAATACCTGGTCAATATGTCAGCTTTACTGTTGTCATCCTCCACGCGGCCCCCATCCTTCCCCTTCAGTCTCACTACCCTTCCCTTTGCCTTTCTTTTTTCACTTATGTACCTGTAAAAGGTTTTGTCCCTCTACCCACTGATTTTGCAGTGTGTTCTTCTGTCTGAGCTTTGGCTTCCCTTACAGACCTCCCTGCCTCCCTTTGCTTCTCCTGGTACTTCTCGCTATCCCCTTCTGCCTGTGTCTTTTTGTATTGCCTGAATGCAATCTTTTTGGCTTTCACTTTCTTTGCTGCCTCTTTGGAAAACCATAATGGTATCCTCTTCCTTTTCCTCTTGCTAACCTGCTTAATGCATAATTCTGTTGCTCTTGTAATCCCCATTTTAAATACTGTCCACTGTTCCTCAACCCCTGATTCCTGCCCCATTCCCCTTAAAGCCTCTTTCAGGTAGAAAGAGGGATAGGGCAGACTGAATGGGCCACAAGGCCTTTATCTGCCAACAACATCTATGTATCTATGTATCTATGTATCTATGTATCTATGAGTCACAGAAGAGTCCCTTCCCCCAAAGTAACAAAAAAAAAAACTAAAAAAGATTGCCATTTCATTGTTCTGTTCTATGATCAAAATTAAATTTCCAGGCATTTACAAGTGGAAAGTAACAACTTTGGGAACTGGGTGGTTAGTAAACAGCTTGGTCTGGGGAGAATGATGAATTCAAAATGTTATGACCTTTGAGCTATGTAGAGCAGCTCTTTGGAATGTGAACCACACTTTGAAATGTGCACAAAAGGGGTTGCCCCACTAAGGAACAATCAAGATCGCCATTGGCTCCTGGGATCTGCAAGGGTGGATTTCAGTGGACAGGGGAGAAATGGCAGGGGCTCATCATTGGTCACCTGGAACCTGCAAAGGGAGGGGTTTATGAGGCAGGTAAAGAGGCGAGGAAGACAGTGATGGCACAGGGACTGAGGTCACTGGTAGGGTGGAGGGACTGAGGTAATGGGATGTATACAGGAGGACATTGCCTGAGGGATCCTGGTAGGAGGAGTTGGGTTTGGAGGTAGAAAAGGGGGCTATAGACAGGAAAAATCCCTCTCTTGCCTGCAACTTATCTTAACTTCTCACCCTTCCACCCAGGCTTTATGCTATGAGGGGGCACAAGGGTTGCCAGGAGAGGGCAACAGGTATACTGCATTTTGTCAAGGATTGGGTTGCTGCAGGAGAGAAGTGGGAGTCTTTGGAAAAAATGGGGCCCAGCCGAGAGGAGGTATGCCAGGGCAGGGAAGGGCTCCTCATGGGGTAGTCACCCGGGTGATAGGGCTGGGGACCAGGTGGGACACCTGAGCTCAGAAAATGCTAAATGGTGAAGAGGCATCAGGTCTTTCCACACCCAAGCCAATAAAGACATGTTTACCAGTGTAATGTCATAAATATTTGTAAATGTTGTGAATAAAGAGGCAACCCCTAAAGGATTAGTGTGTATCATGTATAATGGTAAAGGTACTTATGGAAATAATTTGTTTGTAACCTGAAAATCTACCCAGATAAACTTCAAGTGGTTGAACCAAGATTTTGGTTGTGGATGTCAATGATTTCAGGGGAGTCCAAATGACAACACCATAACATGTGCCCAACACATAGAATCATTAACCCCTCTTCACTGAGAATGAGCACATTCTCAAAGTCCAGTTAGTTTGGTGACACCAGGGCAAGAGAGTGAAGCTCATGTGCCTTCCTGATGTCACTGAACTAACGAGGCGATGTGAATCTGATGAGGTGTATACCAAGGGCGGGGGGTTATGTTATTTTTTAGAATACAGCTAGAGCTTGTTTTTCAGTAGGGAAATATGGTTTACTGAAGTTGAAACTGTCCATTTTATTCTCACTAAGTATCTGGGTCAAACTTGTAAGGAAGCATTAACAAGTCCAAAACTACCCGACTCACTAAATAAAGCTCTTATCACATTAATACCTAAAAATAATAAGAATTTGCTTGCCTGTGAAAATTACAGGCCTATCTCACTTTTCAATGGAGATTGTAAGATTCTAACAAAACTCCAAGCTAGAAGACTTAAGAATGTCATTGTTTAATAGGGAAGGAACAGGTGGGGTTTGTTCAAAGGAGAACAGGAGCAGCGAATGATAGAAAGCTACTTACTATAATATGGACAGCAAATAAATCTAAGATACCGTCAGCTATTCTTCTTGCCTTAGATTTTTTTTAAAGATTTTGATTCCTTAAACTCTTGGAAGAAATGAACATAGATAAGACATTTGTAAAATGGGTTAAAACCTTGTACAGTGCACCAGCAGCTGAAGTTGTAACAAACAGTGCCATAAGTTATACAAGAGTACAAGGCAAGGTTGCCTATAGCTCTATTTTCTTGCAATACAGCCTCTTAATATTAAAATTAGAGAAGCTTTAAAATAAAGGGAATAAAGTTAAGGAAATTCCCAAGTGAAATGTATGCATACTCAGATGACCTATTAATAAGAGTCAGGAATCTCCAAGACTCCATCTTGGACTTTGTGGATTACTACAAGAATGTGGCTTGTTTTCTGGCCTCAACATTAGCTGGATTAAGACCTAGATAATGCTTCTAAATATTAAACCACAGGATATCACTGTTCTTGGAAACTTTGGGAATCCTTCAGCTAATATTAATTCCATAACTTACTTGGGCTTACAAATTCCAAAGGATACTAGAATGATCATAGACCTGAACTACTAAAAGACCACTATGAGATATTTTAAGAGACCATTATGGTTCTTGACAAGAGTCAGTCTCGAGGAAAGGAGGGAGAGGGGGGACATGATAGAAACTTTCAAGTACCTCAAGAGAATCAACAAAGTCCAAGAGGTAGCATCTTTCAAAAAAGAGGTGTGCAAGAACAAGGGGCAATTTGAAGATAGAAGGGGCGGCTCAGAGGTAATTTAAGGAAGTATTTTTTCACAGAGAGGGTTGTGGATGTATGGAACGGCCTTCCAGAGGAGGTTGTGGAGTCAAAAACAGTGGTGGAATTCAAGCATGCATGGGACAGTTATAAGGCAATTCTAGGGGTTGGGGGTAGGAAGAAGTAGGCTGCTGGTTAACTAGGATCTGCAGCTTATCCATCAGGTAGGGAAATGGGCAGACTAGGTGGGCCAAGCGGTCCTTATCTGCCATCAAATTCTATGTTTCTATGTTTCCTACTAGTATAAAGAAAAGAAGGCAGAGAAAAAAATGGAGACAATACTTTCTGAAAAATAATGGGGCACAGAGAACAGTTAGGCAGGCAAAAGTGGACACAGAGCTGCATATTGTTGAGGGGATCAAAAGTGGATAAAAACAGTTTTTCTGATATAGTAGTGAAAAAAGGAAGAAAGGAGGGGGAATCATAAGGCTAGCTGGAGGGCAGGGTGGTGGAGGAGGACCAACAAAAGGCCACCGTCCTTAATGATTACTTTTGCTCAGATTTCACTAGGGAGGATGGTGGGTCCTTGCCAGAGTGGCATCAAAGTCAACACTAAGGGAGTCCTGAAGATGAGGCAGCTGATATTAACAAGTGAATGGGTCCAGAAAAGCTGGCATCCCTAAAGATAGATAAGGCATTGGGACCAGATGGGTTGCATCCGAGATTACTAAGGGAGCTAGCAGTGGTGCTGGCTGACCTCTCTTAGGTCTGTTCAACTGCTCACTGAGGACTGGGGTAGTTCCAAAGGATTAGAAGGTGGCAGATGTAGTACCGCCTCCATAAGGGGAGGACAAGGAACAAGTAGGGAACTATAGACCTGTCAGTCTTACCTTCTATTGTAGGGGAGCTGATGGAGTCACTGGTCAAAGAAGACCTTGTGGACTACTTAGAGAGCAGTTGTCTCCAGGATAGTAAACATCACAGATTCATAGCATGGAGGTCTTGTCAGGCTAGCCTGATAGTTTTCTTTGAGTGGGTGATGAAGGATGAATAGGGCCACCCTGTAGGTTTGCTGTACTTTGACTTTAGGAAGGCTTTTGATTTGGTGCATCACAGACGCTTGCTGAAGAACATAGAGGATCTGGGTGCAGCTAAGGTCATAGTACACTGGTTACGTATCTGGCTAAAGAGGAGGCAGCAGCAGAGGGTTGTGGTCAAGAGGGTCAGATCAGAAGAGAGGGAGGTCACAAGCGTGGTACCACAGGGATCTGTCCTCGGTCTGGTCCTGTTCAATATGTTCATCAGGGACATTGGTGAGGGAATCGGAGGCAGGTTGTGTCTCTTTGCAGGTGACACTAAGCTCTGGGGAGGTGTTCAGCAACGAGGGAATCAGGGAAAATGCACAGAGAATTACAAAGTTAGGGGATGGTCTAAGGTTTAGCAGTTGAAATTCAATGCCAAAAGTGCAGGGCAATGCACCTAGGGAAGAAGAACCCAAGGACAGAGTAATGGATGAGTGGGTGGACTCAGCAATATGGCTGAGAAAGGTAACCTTGAAGTTACCATCAGTGACTCTTCAAACAATTGAGTCAGTGCAAAAGGTATATAGCAAGTCAGTAGGATAATGGGATGTATTGGAGGGTATTGATAGAAGAAGGAAGAGATAATACTTCCTCTATAGATCTTTAATGAGACCACCCCTGAATACTGCACCCAGTTCTGAAGTCCTCATCTCAGGAAGGATATGGATAGCTGAAGACGGTGCAGCACAGGTTACAAAATGATTCCAGACCAACAGGGCAGGTCATATGATGAGCGCCTCAATGCACTAACATCTACTCGCTGGAGACCAGAAAAGAGAGGGAGATATGATAAGAGACCTACAAGTTCCTAAAAGGAATTAACAAGGTGGACTGTGGGGGACTATTTACTTGACTACTAGTTTATGGTCACATGGACATGAGTGGAAACTGACAGAAGGGAGGTTCAGGAGGGACATGATGAAGTACTATTTTACAGAAAGGGTGATGGAGCTGTGGAACAGTCCACCACCAGCTGAAGTGGTGGGTGCTAAAACCATTGTTGGTATCAAGCACATTAGGGACAGAATGAGGGTTATAGACGTATAGTGGTTGCTCGGGGCAGCAGAAACTGGGAGGAGAATGGGAGAAGACTAGGACCCCAGTGGGGCAGTAGATCCCAGGGCTAAATATGGAACTGTGGCAGACTGGATAGGCCATTGGTCCTTTTCTGTCATCATTGTCTATGCTTCTACACATTACCTCAAACAGACTGAAGCTTTTTTTCTTCATATAGTGTATGCATGCCAGAACTGATAAAGACACCACTCCACCCCCAGGCCTAACATCAGCCCCCCATTTGCCCAACACTACCATCAGACCTCCACCTAGTGGCAGTCAAAGGCCGGGAAGGCTAACCTCCCCAGTCTGGGAAAGGAGAACTGCCTGACGGATGCTCAATCTTCTCCCAGCCCTCCTCCTCACCCGACCCATGGCAACCCGAGCCCATTCCTGAAATCGGGTCACCAGCATGGGAGAGAAGAAGCGCTCCTCAGCACCTCTGCTCTCTACACCACTGGGCTGGCCATTGAAGCAGATCTTACTAGATGACAAAATCTTAATTTATCCATTTGGGGCAAGATAAATTTGATTAAAATTGTGATTGCACCCAAGATTTGTTTTCTCTTTCAGAACTTTCCAATAATATCAAGTTGAATTTTTTTTTCTAAACTAAATAGGATTATTAAAAACTTCATATAGGAAGGAAAGCCCTCATGACCAAGCAGGGTCAGCGGCTGCTGATGCTTGTAGGAAATACGGGCAGGTCCTTCTCTGCTGTCAATTTCTGTGTTGCTATGTAAGACTGGCTCTTGTTAAACTTGGGCACAATTGGAGAGAGGCTGGTTTTGGTCTTCTCTGGTGGGGATACCACCATCCTCCTTTTTTATTCAAACAAGTGGCTCATTACTTGTCAAACCCTTCAAACATAAGTGCACATTTGCGGCACACAGCTGAACAACAATTGGTGCTTCACAAACGCTCAGATTTGCTTTTTATGCTTACCACAATAAACCCCAGACTTGCATAACAGGCTCACTTAAGGTGTCATGAAAATTAGAAGGATCTTGAGTATTCTCTTCCTTCCCAGTAAACTATATGGAACGATCCAAATATTCTCAATAACAATAAGCCCTTGGAAGACCCGAATGGTTCCACTTGGGAATTACTAACAGTAACAGTATGGTAGATACAAAAATCCTTCTTCTGTTTGCAGATATCAAAATAAATGCAAGTTGCATAGATCACAATTTGCAAAGTATTTACAGGTGAGGAAGGCGTAATGGATGTTGTATTAGATGGCAACTGCAAATTAATGGAAAATAAGGAATGGAACTCAGTAATTAAAGTAGACTCACTTAAACAAGGAATGAGTGTAATCTATAAACCCATTTCACTTCGTTTCATTTCATTTCTTTGACTACAGCGATATTGTCGATGATGCTGTCCCTAAATCGACCCTGGCCAAACTGAATCCCCTCTTCCACTCCTTCTGACTCTTTGCTCTTAACTGCCCTACCCGTACCCACCACTGTACTCTCTACTCTGCTCTCTCTTTCCCTTCCCTGGATGATCGCTGTCTGTCCCACTGCACCTCCTTCACTTCCAAACTCTGGCTATCTTCCTTATCCCCCTTATCTTGAGCCCCTGCTCTCTACATCCACCCCTCTGCTTACTCCCTCCAAAACTCTGTTTTTTGCTCCCTCAAACTCCCTTCCTGTAAAACTCTCACTGCCAATCAGGCTTCCCTTTCTGGTTCCCTAAACTCTGGAATTCTCTCCCCTTAAACATCTGTTCAGCCTCTTCTAAACCCTCACTTATCTCTCTTCTCTGCTTCCACACCTCTCCCTCCTGCCATTGTCCTTAAGTGTATGCTGACCCTCCCCCAGTCTCCTGGGACCCAACTACTGTAACTGTATTATTGTTTGCACTTAACATATGCTCCTGCTGTCACATTGAATGAACACTGGTGCCTAACTGCTACCACTGTATATTACTTATTGTAAATATATGTTATTTTATTTTGCATTCTGTATATTTATTCCACTTCTGTACTTTTTTCTCTTTTTTAATATTTTAGCCTGTACAATTGTAGGTATGCCTTTTTCAGAATGTTTAAGTATATCCCCTCTCCTCCTTCCCCCAGGACACATCTGGAAATGAGCTGTTTGTGCTCTGTATGTTTTTTCCTGGTAAAATGCTTTAATAAATAAATAAATAAATTCACAGGGTACCAGCCCTGGTAATAATACATTACTCACCAAAGGAAAATGGGAAGAAGAACTAGACATGCCTATATTCCTTAAGGAATGGTGAGAAGTGTGGCATTATGTATACCATATTTGCAAAAAAGTCCTCGCTAGAACAGAAAATACAATTTAAGATCTTACATCACTACTATTATACCCCAAGTAAACTTAAAAAAATGGGATATTGATTAGAAGGGGAGTGGTGGAGATGCCGAGCCCTAATGCAGAGTTGTTACATATGTTGTGGAACTGTCCACATATAAAACAGATTTGGTGAGATGTTCACAAAACATGTGAAGTGGTAGTGAAAAGCAAAATACCCCCCCCCATTATTCATTATTGGAATTTCTCCATGTTGAGGAATCTAAGAAAGGAACATATCTGGACTGTGTAGTATGGTACAGGCTGCATGCCCATTGGCTCACGCTGTGGACCAATGGGTGAACAGCCCTACCATACAGTGTCAGTCAGCGGGCAGTGGGGTGGCAAGCAGGTGGGGAGCTGCCACCTGCCGCTGACTGGGGGAGCAGGGCGGTAGGGCTCAGTGGCCGGGGGGAGGGGTACTGCTAGTCCACCAGGGTTGTTTTGGGGTGGCATTATTTTCTACTGACACCCGTGATTGGGCTGCGAGTGGTCCACTGAACCACCAGGGAAAATGGATGGTTTATTTTTATACTTAAGCCCGCGATCAGGCTGCGAGCAGTCCACTGGACCACCAGGGATAATGGACAGTTTATTTTTATACTCAAGCCCACGATCAGGCATGAAGCGGTCCACTGGACCTCCAGGGATACTGGACGTTCAATATATTCTACATATGCCCGCGATCGGGCAGTGGGCACCTTCGCGATGTGCAGGGCCAGTCCCGACGGCCGCAGCCTGGCAGGGTGACAGGCACAAGTCACCGATCAGTGCACCTGCATGCAAATGGGATTACGACGATAGCAATGGCCCCATTTGCATCTTGCATGCATTATGGCCCCATTTGCATGTGCACTTTTGAATATCATGGTTGTTGCACCTAGCGTAATGGAACTTGCGCTAGTGCATCCCCCTGCTCCACTCTGGCCACTTGCGCTGGCGCAGTGCCACTGTGCCATGCGCACTGCTGGTGGCCAGGGTGTGATAGTCAGCGATGCTGTGCCATGGCAAAGCTCCGTTGAATATCACCCTGTCAATACCCCTGTGCAGCCAAGTTGCACTGTGCCCAGGCTTACACCAGAGCCTGGCACACTCTGAATATCCAGGCCAAAGTGTACCTGTTGTTTTTTTATTAAATTGGCTCCTGTTTTTTTTTTTTTAACCCCAACTCTTATTGCATGTACTGCATGGGTGTTCTGTCATTCTGCCTGAAAAAGACATGGGTGTCAGTTAAGTACATCAATATTTGATATTGATTGTCTGCTAGCTTTATGCATGTGGCAAGTTTTAAAATGTTGTCTTCTCAAAACAGTCTCCTCCTTTTCAGTGTCATCTGCTTGATCTTTATTACCGCAGTGTAGGTTGTTCTAATGTGATTATTTGTATCAGACTGGGTTTTGTATTTTTTCCTGCACACTGCTAACTCTTTATTGTGGTTAAAGTTAATTATGGACTGTTTGTCTTTATTGTCCATCCTTGATCTGTTTTGGAGCAATTTTGCAATTTTCTGGCAACCTGCATCATTTCAGTAGTTTTTGCACAGGTCGCCTTTGCATCAATGGCATCATGCAGTTACTGTTTTACAACTTTTCTTACATGCAAATGAGTTTGCATTATTTTTAGAGGTGTTTTCAGGCTAAGTTAGGTAATTGCAGGAAAATTGTGACACAGGTGTGCAAAATTACAACACAGTGTGCAAAATTTAATACAACTACAGAAAAAAAATTGATTCTGTTTCCTACAGATATTACAAAATGTGCAAATTTAACACCAGGTGCACAAACAGTTTTGATGCACGTTCCCATAACTGACGCAAATTTCCAATGTGCTTTTTTGATGCAACAACAGTTTTGTGGGGACACAAATACTATTTTGCTTACAGTTCTGAGATATACTGTATTATGATCCCATACATATTATCAAACAGGACCTAGTTGCCCTATCTAATAAATTGGTTGACATCACGTGTGACATCTGCTTCTCCGAGATTTTCCCCATTCCCAAATTCTCAGTATATCTCAATCAGAAAATAAAAATAATCAACAATTGGTTGCACAATTGATGCTTGAAGCAAGACCAGATCTGCATTACGCACTGGGAAGAATTCAATGAGAGACATGAACTGTATTGTAAAGATGGTCTGTATCTAAGCAGGTGGTGTAACTTCTTGCTCAGAAAAAGCATATCACACATCATAAACCAACATTTAAACTAACAACTAAGGGGGAAAGGTTGGCTATGCTTTCTCTCTTAAGGTCTCCCATGGCAAAAATAACCTTTACACTAGCAACCATTTAAAATTTCTAATTTTCAATGGCAGATGCTTTAATAATAAACTGGATAAACTGAAAATGAGGGCTTACCAAGACAATTTAGATAACATTTCAGTTTCTGAAACCTGGGGTGACAGTAAAACTTCTTGAGACTGTACCTTGCCAGGTTATAACATTTTCAATTTAAACTGTGAACTAAGGAAGGGAGGAGGTGTTGCCTTATTAAGGAAGAACAACATCAAGTCTATCAATATTTCTGTCAAAATTAAAACTCACGGCCTAGTGACTGAAACCATTTGGGCTAACATTTTTTGACTGAAACTGACTTCTTAGTTCGCGGTTCCTATTATTATTGCCCCTAACTCCACTGTTGAAAATTTCGATACCATTCTATCCGAAATTGAACAAGCCAGAGAACTAGGTGAGTTAATAGTCATGGGTGACTTTAACTGTGTAGAAATCTGCTGGAATAATCTCTCTGCCCCGTCAAGTAAGGGTAAAAAATTTCTTTCCCTTTGTTCTCGGCTCCATTTAAAACAATGTGTTACTTTACCATCTAGAGGTGATCGACTGCTTGACCTTGTACTATGTAATGATGAACTTGTCCTAAATAATGTCAACATATAATCTCCAATAGGAAATACTGACCACGATTCCATTCGGTTCTCACTACAAAAATATTAGGCATTAAACCCAAATTTTACAACGACTTGTTACGAAAAAGCAAACCTAATTGCCATTAATAATGTTATCAATGAGATAAACTGGAGTTCCATATTTAATAACAAATCAATATAGGATAGTTGGGAGTTTCTCAAAGACACTATCATTACATTAAGAGATAAGTACATACCATCTAAACAAAAAAACTTAAACTGCAGACGTGCACCGAAATCATTTAATATCTCAATAAGAAGATTAATAAAACAAAAGAATAAAAAATATAACACCTTTCTCAAATCTAAATCAAAAACCAACTGGGAGACCTATCTAAAGATACAGAACAAGTATAAATAACAAATCAGAAAGTCAAAACAAAAATATGAATTAAATTTGGCTAATATGGCTAACAAAAGCAACACCAAACTTTTCTTCTCCTACATTAATTCCTTAAAAAAAACTTTCTCAAGTCAGTCCCCTGTTAGTAAACAACCAACTAATTCATGACTCCAAAGGTATGGCAGATGTACTCAAGCAGAAATTTTGTAACACTTTAAACTCAGAACAACACAATATTAATAATCCACCTGTAAATAAGCCTACTGATATTAGAGGAACTGGAATTAGATTCTCAGAAGATCAAATAATCAGTAAATTATGCCTACAAAAAGGTAAATATAGCCTGGGATCAGACAGCATTGCTGGGCACTATTTTTTCTTTTATCTGACTGCTTAGTTAGCCACCTTAGGATACTCTTTGACAGATGCATTAATAACAACTTCGTGCCTAGTGATTGGAAAAAGGCTAACATCATCCCGATACACAAAAAAGGGCCCCAATACATCTGGGAAAATTATAGGCCAATCAGGCTCACTTCATCCATCTGCAAAATTCTTGAGAGTCTTATAAAAGATATCATCACCCCTACTTTAGATAAACAGAATCCGGAACAACATGGGTTTAATAAAGGAAGAAGTCTTACCAACTGGATGTGTTTTTCTGAACATATTAGTTACCATCTTGACAACTGGACTGCCTGTGATGTCATTTATATTGATTTCAGCAAGGCGTTTGATGCTGTACCACATGGGCACTAGTATCTAAAATACAACGATTTAAAATAGACTCCACACTGATTGATTGGATATGTAATTGGCTTCAAAACAGATCAAAAGGAATTAATAAATGGAACTTTATTTGACATAGGACTTGTTACCAGTGTTGTTCCACAGGGTTCCATTTGTGCCCTTGTCTGTTTCAGTTATTTATCTCTGACATGACTTCAGATTGTCTCACCCCCTCTATTAAATATGCAGATGATATTAAAATTGATGGCCCTTGAACCAGCCCTTATCAAGCCTTATGTATTCAACAGGATCTGGACATAATTACAAACTGGATTAATTTATGGGAACTAAAATTAAACAGCTCTAAATGTAAAGTTATGCATATAGGACACCAAAACCCAAATCACTCCTATATACTGGGTGGTCAATTATTAAATACTACAACTGAAGAGAAAGATCTTGGTATCATCATACCCAATGATTTCACCAGTTCTAAACATATAAATGAGTCCATTAACAAAACCAACTGGGTTATATGTCCCATTAAAAGAAACATTAATTCCAGATGTTCACCAGTTATGATGCCCTTGTTAAGAGCATATGCTAGGCCACACCTAGAATATGTGGCCCAGCTCTGGTGTCCATTCCAAAAAACTGAATGTGATACACTTGAGAAGGTACAAAGGAAGTTTACCAAAAACATCCAGAGGTTAAAAAATGAGCTATATGAATTCAGACTCTAATCTCTGAACCTCATGGGTGGGATATTCAAAAGGGTTGCGCTATGCACAATAGGGTTGAGCCAGCGCAAGTCCGAAAATGTGCCATTCTGCGATATTCAGCGGGAGGCAGTTGCACCACTGAAAACATGCTGAGCAACAGCGCAATGCAAATGTAGGTATGTGCAACCAAAGGGGGTGGATCCATGCATAAAGTGCACAATGCGATATTCAAAGGCTTGCTCAATGTGCAACAGTGGATCAGCCGGAAGTTGCGCCATGGCGGAAATGAGCCAAAATAAAAAGGCTTAAGGAAGAGGCACAAGAACACGATAGGGAATGCTTATGAGGCAGCCACACAGAGCAGGCCACAGCAGCAGGCCAGGGAGTAGGCAGGACAGAATAGGGGCAGCTGAAGGTGTGTAGGGCCACAGAGTTCAGAGGCCAGTAGGTGTACCTGGTGCAGTGGAGGTAGCAGTCAGGACAGCGGGGGGAACAGAACAACAACAGCTGGGGAACACAAGCCAGGAGATGGACAGTGCCAGCTTCCACATGGAAGCTGTAATGAGGGGTGAGAAGGCATGCTGCAGGGGGACGTGGTCATGGAAAGGCCCGTCGGCGGTACGCCCCCAACAGGCAGTACCACGCCTGCATCAGCTTTGAGCTGTATTCAGACATTGAGATTGTGGGCTGGTACCGCCTGAACAGGGCAATACTGAGGCGGCTCTGTGAGCTGTGCAGTGATGTGATGCAGGCACCCTCACGACGGAGTCACGCTCTGTCAGTGGAGACAAAGGTAACAGCCTGCATGTGCTTGCTCACCACGGGTACCTTCCAGAGGCCAACAGGGGACACCATAGGCATAACACAGTTGGCCACATCATGCATCCTCACCCAATTCCTCAGCGCACTGCTGCCACATGCTGCGGAGTACATCTATTTCCCCAGCACCACGGCAGAGTGTACAGCAAACATACAGGAGTTCCACAGGGTAGCAAGTATGCCTGGCATGCTAGGGGCAATAGACTGCACCCATGTGGCCATTCGCATGCCACCTGGCCCCGATGGGGCTGCGTATTGCAATCAGAAGGGGTTCTCCAGTGTCAACTGCCAGGTGGTGTGTGTGCCAGTGGGGCATCATCAATGTCTGTGCCATGCACCCTGGAGGAGCACATGATTCATTCATATGGTACCAGTCTGCACTGTGCCATCAATTCGAGAGTGGGGACATCCCACAGGACATCTAGTGGGTGATATGCATGTGGGATTGTCAAAGTTGGTGCAGTTGGTGCAAGGGTGAAAGCTCCCAGGTACCATGGGAGTGGCACACAGGGTTAGGGGCAATATGAGCCTGAACATGACACTAACCTCCACTATCTCCACACAGGTGACAGTGGATACCCACTCCATCCCTGACTGCTCACACCCTATCGGCACCCCATGACCCCATCGCAGCAATGCTTCAATAAGGCACATGCCGCCACACGCAACATCATCGAGTGGGTGTTTGGGATGTTGAAGGTACGCTTCCGATGCCTAGACACCTCCAGCGGTGTCCTACAGTACAGCCCCTCAAAGGTCTGTGTGATATTCCTGGCCTGCTGTATCCTGCACAACATGGCCAAAGACTGTGGGATAGCCATACAGGTCGAGGAGGGGGACAGCGATGGAGATGCTGGTGACGCCGGTGATGATGGGGATGAGCATCCCCCCCCTTGGACAGTGTGACCCCCGACAGATCTGGCCAACACCATCACAGAGGAGCACTTCGCACAACACAGTTAAGTCATGGGGCCATGTGCAACCAACACTGTCCAGGGCGCAACCCACATACACACAGGGTAACACACCAGGGGTGCATGACAGCGAGGGGAGTGGAAGGGTACAGGCACACAAACACATAACTGGGGAGGGGTTAACAGTCACACGCCACATGGACAGACACACACATGCACACACACACACACACACACACACACACCAGGCACAAAGTGCACAGGGGCAGGTGCACAGCAGAGCAGGAGCAGACATGTGAAACACACATGTCCACAGGCCACCTCCACCACCTGTACTGTCCAAGTACGTGTGTCAGATGCTGGGCACCCTTGCACCTTGGTGTACAGTGCATTGCAGGCATCATCATGTACATGCACCTATGGACAGCAGTCAGGAGGGTGTGCAGGTGTTCCGTGTGTCAGCGTGTTGGGCAGGGCACCCACTGGTGCTGCCTACCATGACATTGCACACAGGGGCAGCACCAGACAGGGCCCACACTGGAAGACAGGTCAGTCATGTGGCACTGTGCCACGGCCACCTCGGATGCGTGGCCGGTCCCACCGAGACCCAGCAGCACTGGCAGGCTGAGCATGGGCCACTTGGGGTGGCACTGATGGACCACCAGGGGTCCCACTGCATGAGCGTGACCTTGTCCACACAGGGGTCTGCAGCATGCCAAACATACTTGCACTAGGGGTGCTCGGGATGCCCACAGCAGAACCCGGTGTTGACAGACTGGGTGGCATCGGCGCCAGGAATGGGAGTGGATAGTGTACTGCGTGGTGTCGCGTGGCAAGGGCACCTGACTGTGTGCCCAATGCGGCCACGACAGCGACCAATGCCTGAGTCTGCCTGTCAATGGTGGCGGTCACATCCATCCGCATTTGGACAATCCCGCAAGGATCATCACATTATCCCTGCTGTGTTGCTCCACAGCCACACACAGTGCCTCCATGGACGTTGCAACCCGCATCTGCTGCTGTACTGATGCCTACAGCAGGCGGTGTGCTCGCTAAATGGGTCATCTGCCACATCGGCAACCTGTCTCTCAGAGTATGGAAGGCCTGATGATCGACACCCCTTGAGGGTGGGAGCTGCTCACCAGGACCAGGTATGGGCAAGTCAACAGGTGGTGTACATATGCCACCACTGAACCCTGTACCCCCAGACCCAGTGGGTGACCCTGCTGCTGCTGCCTCTGCCTGCTGTGCCCATGGGACCAGTTGTTCCACTGCTGTGTCCGCAACAGTGCCAGTGACCTGCACAGTCACCGGTGCTGCCCACCGGTGCTGACAGGCACAGCCTGGGACTGTGCTGATGTGCTGGCACACACGCTGGAACCAGCTAGGTCCATGAGTGTGAGCTGTCCTGCTGTGTGTCCATTATGTGACACACACGTCAATGCCCATAGGTGGTCATTGCATCATCAGTGGTGCAGGTTCATGCCACAGCCACAGCATGCTGGCATGCTTGCATGCCAGACCACTGAGACACAGGAAGGACACCCCCACACCTGTCTCACCAACATCGGAGATGGCAGCCAGGCATGCACACTGGTGCAATGCACACCGGCTACCAGCAGAGGTGGATGGACCCTCCTCCAACTCTGGCTGAATGTCCACAGTGGACGGGTCCTCCACCACTGTCCCCTGCAGATGCACAGGATCTATAACAGAAAGTGAGAACATGTTAGTGCATGGGATCCACCTTCCCCCCCCATCGACCATGTCATACCATGCAGTGATGGGCTACCACCTGTCTGGGAGCCACCTCCCAGAATGCCCTCGATGGCACTGCACTGCATGGATGCAGAAAGATGGTCCTCCACCGGGGTCAGCTGCACCACCTCTGGCTGGCCCCCACCTGTGGCAGCGCATGCCGCCCTGAGGGCTGCCACCTTCTCCTTCACCCTCCTCCTCCTGTCGGTCCCCATTTTCTTTTTACATTCCTGCGTGGAGCATTGGTGGCTTCCGTGCAGGTTTACGGCATGAGCCACCCCGTCCCATGCAGCAGCACGGGCCTGAGGGGTGCCCCGCCATCCACTGAGTAGTGGCTCTTCCTCCAGGTAGGCCTTGAAGGTGCCTCTGTTTTGGCTTTCATGAAGTTGGGTCTCCTCTTCTCCCCACCACCATCCTCCTCACCCATTCCTGGCTTGGCCATGTCACAATCTGTATGAGTGGAAGTGGACACCAGTGACTATGCAGTATACAGCAATACCCTAAGACCATAGTCCAGAACATCACACAGCATGCAACCCACCTATCACCTGCAGTAACTGAATATGGCCACTGCAGATCAATGTCGACATTTACAGCACAATGCATGCAAATTAGGAGGAGCAACTTTAATGAGATGCAAATTGCGCCACTGCACCTCGAATGACTGATCAGATGATTTGCATATGACAGCTGAATATCGCGCTGTTGCGCTTTGCGCAATAAGGTTGAGCCGCTGAGCCAATGGCGCAGTTCTATGACTGCGTAGTACACCACACTGCGCATGCCCAGGTAGCTTACGCAGGTGTCAGCCACACTGATGACGTGCTGTGCACGATCGGCAATTCAGGACACGGCCACCATTGTGCCAGTGGTGCTACAGCACTGGTCACCACATGGCACTGTGGCACAACTGCGCCATATTCCACTGTGGCACTGGCATGCAGGTGACTGATCGCGCTGGATGTGTAAACGTTTGATGGCGCTGTGTGTGGCCTTGCGCCAGAGACCCATGACCTTGTGCCCGACCTTGGCCCCCTTGGCACTGTACGTATGGCATGTCTGCAGCTCTATTCAGTAACAGCATGATAGGGACCAATGGCACTGTACGAACAGTGCAATAGGGACTGACGGAGTTGTATTGCACAACATTTCCAAGTGGGGTTACCGTGCTGCGGAGTGCCATATTGCCTACTATAAACCTGCAGAGATGGCACGCAGGAGAGCTCCTCAGTGGAGTGCATTGAAGGTGGCCAACCTGGTGGCTGTGGTGGAGCCTCACTATGGGCCACTGTTTGGGAAGGAACCCCTAAACATGGCCCACACCCATGTGTGGCAGCAGGTGGTCACCTATCTGGAGCAGGCCACTGGGCGGTGGAGAACACTGGAGCAGTGCAGGCACTGGTACAGTGACTCGCGAGGAAGGAGTGGCACTGCTGGTGCACCTCAGGTAATGTGTCAGGAGGGCATTGTGCCTAGGCCAGGTGGGTGAGCCTTCTATGCACCTGTATTGTCCGCATGGGTAACACTGTGTAATGTGACCAGAGCATGGGGAGGGTTGGTCTATGGTTGGCTGTGACAGTGTTTGCAGGTGTATGGTATATGGGTCTGGCTGTGTGGGCAGGCACACTCATTGGGGCAGGGGGCTGTCTGCTTTGGGATCTCACTGATGTGTTTCTCAACTTTTGTTTCCCATAGGCGTGGAGGAGCAGAGGCGGGCCTGGGATGAGGCTCAGAGGGGCGTTGCAAGGTGGCTGGCCAGTGGCGGTGGTGTGGGCCACAGAAGCAGCAGCAGTGGCTTGATGAGGGTGAGTGCATACATCATGGATGCTATTGCGTGCCATGGTGGGGAGGGATGGCCAACATCCATGGACAACATTGCCATGCATGTGATGTGTGACAGTCAGCACTGTCCAGTGGCACTGCATGTCTGTGAGTGCATCACTGCTGGTTCATGCATGCACTGGGCACATGGCTGTAGTACTAACTTCCCACCATGTAGCCACATCACTGGACAGCCTTGGTTGTGCTGTGCTGGGCATGGGTGGAGTGTGTGTGCAGTGGCACACATGGCTGTTGCTGCCTGGTTGGGCTTGTCTTGTGCATGGTCACTGTGAGTGGGTGCAGTCCATCACAGGGGCAGGGCACTTGGTTGTATGTCATGCATGTTGGGTGGGCTTCAGGGCTGTGGACAGTCACAGCCATTGATTCTGTTCCCATGCCCTAGGTGTCCAGGTCCTGTGCAGGATTGAGTAGGCTGTCCACCGCCTGCTGGAGGTGTCCACAGAGTCCCTCTCCATTCTGCGGGAGATGCACCAGAGGGGTGTGAGACGACGGAGGAGGCCACGGGACCAGAGGCAGCCTGATGCTGTGCAGCCTGGAGGGCAGTAGCTGCCCCACACCTACCCCCTTTACCCTTCCCTCACACCCTGCCTTCCCTCACCAAGTTCTTCACCCCTGCCCCTTACCCACCCCTACCTTGTACCTGTACCCCCACCCCTTTCTTGTATATATCTCTTTGTACATAGTTTATTGTTGTGTGTTCATGTTGATATTCTTTTATAAATCTATTTTGATATGAATACTGTGGTGGTCTCTGATTTGCATCTGGCTATAGGTGCTCAGTTGCAGTGGTGTGCATGGCATCTGGGGTGGTATTGTCCTGGGATTGTGTGTGTGTGCATGGGGGGTGTCCCTGGTGTGGTGGCGGCTTTCAGCCTGTCTGGCATGTGCTGCCACACACCGCTGGGTGCTCCGGTGGGTCTGGCTTGTATGGTTCTGTGGCACCACATGGCTGCATTGTGCCGGGAGGGGGCATGGGGATTCTTGCAGTGACAGTGACAGTCACTGCTCATGGGTGGTGTCTTGGGGTTCCAGTGCAGGGTGTAGTGTTTGTGCACGGGGGCTGTTGTACACTTGAGTTGTCTGGCCCTTTGTGTGGCAGTCTCAACTCTGCCAGTGGGTGTACTGGGGCACCATGGCCCAGCTGTGCTTTGTTCACTTGTCCCCATGGGCCGGTGGATATTCTGTCCCTCCACCAGTGATGCTGTGCTCTGTGTGGGAGTGTATTGTTAGTTCTGCAGTGTTCCCTGTGCCCATCTGTGGCATGGGTGGTGAGCCCCTGCTCATCTCCCTGGTTGTGCAGTTCCATTGCTCTGCTTCTGGGGGTTCTCTGCTTGCACTATGGCACCTCTGGACTGCTCAGCTGGGCTGGCGTTGTTGTGCTATGGCGATCATATGTGCTCAGCTTCCCCTTCCTGCTTGCACTATGGCGCAGGTTGTGTGATATTCAGATATTGGCTGGTTGCACAATTTGACTTATCCATGTTTAAGATATAGTGTCTATTTAGCATGTGCAAGAATTGACTTTGTGTTGTTCGTTATTAAAGCACATTTTGGTGCAGTTTGAATATCTGGCCCTGTCTCAACTAATTAGACAATAAAGAGGGATTTGCTTTTTCTTTATAACCTAATTCAAACCCTATTTAATCTCAGAAATTGGCCTCGAATTTAAATGCAACACTCATAACATTAGAGACCGCCCATTGCCACTGTCAGACAAATCATTTAATCATTAAAATAGAAAATTCTTTTTTACCTGAAGAACTATCAATCCATGGAATAAACTGCCCCTTGAAGTAGTCATTAGTGAGTCCAAAAGCATATTTAAACATGGTCTCGACAACCTGATTTCCTCAGGATGCAATCTCTCATACTATAATACTTGATTAGTTTAGGAGCACCCTTGGGCTTTTTTGTTCCCTTGCTGCTCAAACCGCCTTAGTATGAACCTTAGTATTTGTGCCATACCATTCCACCAACCCTTTTCCTTCAGCAAGAAATGCAAAATTTGTTGCAGAATAGTGAGATGGTCTCTGTATATTTTACATTCTGTCTGTTCTGACTAGAAAGACTAATACTAGTTTTATAGCACTTGGTCCACAGTCTGTTGGTGGCTCAAGGAAAGATGCAGATGGTTTCAGTTTTGGCAGTGGTAGCAAAGAGTTATACAAATCCCTTACCAATAATCTCAGTGAGGGCTTTCACTGGGAAAATTCAGCATCTGGAACTCAGAAAGATGATCCAGCAAAAACAATACAAATCACAAGTGGCCTCTCTCTGGGGTGGAGGTTGGGGTCAGGACAGGCACATCCAGATGTATTCAGACATCTTTAACTAACCTTGGGGGAGAAGTATACCCTTGAAGTCATTCCAAGTTCTGTCTGGGCAAGGTAACAGTACTCAGTTAGATGATTTGGAAGGCCCCTGAAGCAAGTACAATCATATGAATCCTCAGAATCCAGGAGACCCTGCAAATTCTGAAGTGAAAAAGATGAAGGGAACCAGGAAGAGGAATCAGATGCTTCTTCAATAACATCTTTGTTTGATAGCCAATATACTTCCCAATTTTGCCAGCTATAGGGAACACGTCTAAAATTAAAGCGATTTGCACAAATCATCAAACTGTGAGATGATATAGACAAGAAAGTGTTACACTTGGTCCCTTCACCCATATTGGTAACCCACTATACACCGCTGACAGCATCTACAATATTATTTGATTGCAGCTGCAATGAGCCATAATTAATACTTACCAATTAGGGCATGGATACCTACCATATAAGAGTAAGGTATCGGGGACATTTTTAGTGATTATTACTGTGATTATTGGAAATGTAGAAGTGATGCACCAAGAATGCATTTTGTATTACTCAGGTTGCTCTGGTTTAGCAGGACAAAAGAAGGCTAAAGGCCCATCGAGATTGCCCCCTGCAGTTTGTGGGCTAATTATTCCCAACTTAAGATGTTGACAGAAGCCACTCATCTAACTTTATTTTAAAGGAATTAAAGTGATCCAGTTCTATTAGTTCTTGTGGACGTGTGTTCCAGAGTTTAGCTACTCTGATACTATAGAAATGATCTCTTTTGGATGTATTTGCCCATATTACATCTAATATTTTGTTATGAGATCTTTCTGCGACATGTCTATCAGTTAGTTTTATGTCTAATAGATCCATCATATTGCTATCATTTAGACTTTTATGCAAGAGAAGTAAATCACCCTATTTCTTCTCATTTGTAGTGGAAACAAACCTGTTTTTTCATAATCTATTTGCATAATTGATATTTGATAATTTAGAGACCATTTTAGTGGCTCTCCTCTGGACCCTCTCCAACATAGCTATGTCCCCTTGAGATAGGGGTTCCAAAAGATGTACCATAATCCAAATGAGGTCTAATGTAGCTCCCAAATAGTGGAATAAGGCATTGTTCATCTCTAGATATAAATGTCCTCCTAACCCTGTTTAATAGTCTATTTGCCTCATGACACCCAAATCTCTCTCACAGGTTGACTTAGAGGTTGGCTGATTATTAATATGTTAGTTATTACATGGGTTTTTTAAACCAAAATGCATAACTTTATATTTGTCAATATTAAATATCATGTCATTATTTATAGCCCATTTTTCAATATGAAACAAATCGCGTGAGATAGATTTTATACTTTCTATTGTTATCCACTTTACCCCCTATTTTTGTCTCATCTGCAAATTTAGTCATAATGTTGTATTTGCTAATCGCCATATCATAAATGTAGATGTTGAATAAGAGGGCTCAAGACAGACCGCTGTGGTATTCGCTAGTAACTTTACCAAGACTTGATAAATATCCATTTATTTTTACCTGTTGGTGTGATCAGATAACCATCCCTAATCCAATCTATTAACCATGATGAGAAACCTAACTTAATTAGTTTACATAACAATTTATAATGAGGAACAAGATCAAGGCCTTACTATAATCCAATAATATAACATCCATTGGTGTTCCTAAATCTAGTTCTTTACTAATGTGTTTATAAAGGAAATCAGGTTCATAGTACATGACTACCCTTTTAAATCCATGCTGTGTTATATCTATAATGCTTAATTATTCAATTTCTCTTCAAGTAGTTTTTAATAATCTTTTCCATTAATGTGCAAACCACAGAAGTGAGACTTATAATGGCAATAATTACTAACCCTGATCAATTTCCCTTTTTAAATATTGGAACAACCAATGCCTTATGCCAATTCGTTGGTACTTGTTTTTCCAATAATGATTTATTAAATACAATAGTTAGAGATGTGGTAATAGCTTAAGCAGTATTTCTTAACAATCTAGGATGAATTTGTCCTGTACAGGGCTAGAATTTTGCTTTTATTAATGGTTAGTATAGCTGATAATACATCTTCATGAGTTATTTTATAAGTTTGTTGAGTTATATCACAGTCTGATATTTGAATGTTTATTACTTACTGTTGATGTTTTATTGAATACTGAGCAGAAATTATTGTTTAGACTGTTAGCAATTTCCTGTTCATTTACAACTAGTGATCCACTTTCAAAAATAGGACCTACAGTTTTTGTAGTCTGATTTTTACTTCTCATATAAGAATGTAGAGCTTTCATATTATTTTTTGAATGGGCTAATTTAAATTCCAGTCTATATTTAGCTTTCCTTATTGCTTTCTTGAGAATGTTTACTGATTGTTTGTATTGTTTGATATTAGACAAACTAGGATCTTTTTTTTATTTCTTAAATAATTTCCCCTTTATATTTATTTATTAATTTGTGTATTGTTCTAAAGTACCAGAGGGGTAGCTTACCTTTTGTATTATATTTTTTCCTAGTAGGAACAAATTTGCTTTCCAAATTAATTATAATTTGTTTTATATAATGCCATGCTTTTTCAACTGTTAATGGATTTAATACTAAATTCCAGTCTACATTATTTGTTTGTTGATTTCTACATAATTTGCTTTATTATAATTGATTAGTCTTGTTGAAGATATATTTTTAATAATCTTAATTGGAATATTGAACAGGACAGAGCTATGGTCACTATTCCCCAATGGTTCTGTGGTTTTAATATTGGTTATATTTAGTTCATTATTTGTTATAAGTAGATCCAAGATGTTAGGACCATGGGTGAGTTGTCTAATTAGCTGTTCTAATCATGTGTTAGCAAGCATATTAATAAAGTTATTTTCTGTGTCACTTGTCCCTTTTTGGGTGTTCCCATTAATCCCTGGGAGGTTAAAGTCCCCTAATATAACAATATTTTCTTTATTTGTCATATCATTTATTTCATTAAATAGAGATTCATTATAGCTACAATCTGCAGATGGTTGTCTATACAGTTACCGATTAATAATTTTTGTATAACTCTATGTAGTTATCTTCTGAGAAGTAATTTACTGTATTACACAGACTGTACTGCCATCATGCATATTTATGTAACACTGCACTTGTCTATTTGTTTGTTATCTCTCTGTTTTGTGAGGATCTTTGTATTCACACTTTTAGGTTTTTATAAAATGTATAACTTTCACACTGTGGAGCCACTCTAGGTTTTGGGCCAATAGGGCCCATTCTGTATATGTAATTTACACACAAAGGACAAGTTTCCATGGTAATTATCATATTTTTTTTTTCCTTTTGTTTTACCAGGAGAGACACACTAAGCTGAAAGCTTGTTTACAGTTGCTACCTGGGAGCACAGGGAAGTTAAGTGACTTGCTCAGGGTCACACAGTATGCAAGTACAGGCTGTGGGATTGAAACCCAGGTCTCCAGGTTTGCAGCTAAGAGCCTTAAACCACTGCGCTATACTGCCTCCCAGTATATAAGTTTCTGTACAATGCATTTTCTCTGAGACCAGACGGAGACCAGCTGAGATTGTCTTCATATCCTAGGGTGCTAGGAAACTCTGGCTCCCAGTGTCTACTTTGGTAAGGCTCTGATTAAGGCATATGTCTGCTTTTGTGTAAGAAGCAAGTTTATTACCACTTATGCCATTCATCTGTTGTTTTGGTTCATTACCACTAAAAACCTGAGAGGTGATTCACCTTTTACATTTTGGCAACCATGTACAGGTGGTCTAAACTAACAGAGATTCTAAATTTCCAAATTCAAAACTGCTCTCAGAAGTGAACTGTTCACCACATGAAGCTGCACCTGTATAATCTGAGGTGCTACCCACTGTGCCTTGACAATGCCCACTGGGCCCTGACAATGCCCACTGGGCAGCATCCAAACCGCACCACTCTATACTTATACCACGATGGTCTGTACAGTAATTATTCCCTGGTGCCTAGCCTTTCCCCATGTGGGTACATATCTCCCCTGGCAGAATTACCACTGCTCTGCTGACTGCTCAAACCTCAGTATTGCTATATGTCACTGTACCTGGCTTAAATTGCTCTGTTGACCTCACCTCTGGCAGTGTTACTGTGTGCTGTTGTAATCTGGTTAATTTACTATGTGCTGCTGTAACCTGGTTAATTTTGTCACTGCTTCTGACTGCTCTTACCAAAATATACTGCTGTAACCTGTTAAATTACCACTGACTGCTCCATTTCCAGTCTATATGTTGCCACAATAACCAATCTGGCCTCTCGGTAATATCGGTTCAATCACAGATTGATTGATGTTCCCATATTCTGCAACCATAAGTGAGCATTTGTATACTGTAGTTACTGCTGTATCTATCATGTTCTTCACAAACATGTATGTTAACTCCATGTAATCCTACATCCTGTAACATGAATGTCTGTACTGTATTGTCCTCTTTGTGATAAGGTACCTTTGAAAATGAGCCCCTGGCTCAAAGGTTGTAAACCAATGTGCTAATAAATAAAATAAATAAATAAATTCTCTACTTAACTGGCATTCTATACCTGCTACTTACCCATTCAGTGTTACCTTTTCAGTAAGGCAACAAGGGGGGTATGTTACACTTGGTCCACTCACCCATATTATTAACCCACTGTACACCACTGACAGAATCTACAATATTATTTGATTGCAGCTGCAATGAGCCATAATTAGTACTTACCTATTAGGGCATGGATACCTACCATATAAGAGTAAGGTATCGGGGACATTTTTAGTGATTATTACTGTGATTATTGGAAATGTACAAGTGATGCACCAAGAATGCATTTTGTATTCTTTGTATAACTCTATGTAAGCTATCTACCGAGAAGTCATACCGTGTTACACAAACTGCAATGCCACCATGTGGATTAATGTAACACCGCTCTTATTTGTCTGTTATCTCTATTTCATGAGTATTATTTGTATTCACACGTTTTAGCTGACTTATGAAATATGTATAACTTTCACACTGTAGAGACACCTAACATTTGGCCAGTAGGGCCCATTCTGTATATCTAATTTACACACAAAGGACAAGTTTCCATGGTAATTATCACAGTATATAAGTTTCTGTGTAATGTGTTTTCTCCAAGACCAGATGGAGAACAGCTGAGTCCATCTTCATATCCAAGGATACAGGAAAATATTGTCTCCCAGTGTTTACTTTAGTAAGGTTCTGATTAGGGCATATGTCTGATTTTGTGTAATAAACAAGTTTATTACCACTTATGCCATTTATCTGTTTCTTCTGTTGGTTTATTACCACCAAAAACCTGAGAGGTGATTCACCTTTTACAAAAGCAATTGTCTAAAATGTGGCAAAATGCTATTATTTTCAAGACTCACTGATTAAGAACTGGAAGGCTCCACCAGAT
Organism: Neoceratodus forsteri; assembly: GCA_016271365.2. Taxonomy (NCBI): domain Eukaryota; kingdom Metazoa; phylum Chordata; order Ceratodontiformes; family Ceratodontidae; genus Neoceratodus; species Neoceratodus forsteri. The sequence goes on along the minus strand of CM028134.1, from coordinate 1,100,834,270 downwards.
ACAAATGCAGCCATCTCTTCAGTAATCAGACAGACTGTTATCACAGTGAAGGAGCAGCTACTCTGACAGATGCTAATGATAAATTTACAGTGTAACTACACTGCACCTGCATTGTAATAGTAATGTAGTTGCAGGCAACAAACATGTAACTACAGTGTAACTACCCTGTTGCATGCAATTAATGATTAGTTATGTTGAAATGGACACTTAAAATAAAGTGTAGCCATGTTCAGAAGTAGCTTGTAAATGCATTTAGTCAGCCATGGACACGAGTGTCCTCACCCTCAGCACTTGTATCATAAGCCTTTTGTGAATGAAAAATAGTTACAGTATACCACATGACGTATCTGATGACACACCCTTTCATCACCTTATTCTCTTAGTACAAATGGCAGCTTCTTCATTGGAGCATTGTCAAGTGGATCTGCTTCCACTCAAGGCTATAGGTTCTGCAGCAGCCATGGTGGTCACACGATGTATATGGTCGAGACATTGGTCTGAGGATCAGATTTCTAAGTATCATCTTCTGAGTGTTCCATTCGTGGAAAGTATGTTCTTTGGCCTGGGGTTAGATGAAATCCTAAAATATATTAAGGACTGTTCATATAAGATCTTGGACAAAATATATACAATACTTGCAATACATTTGCAGAAGATATGAAAGTGTGAGGAAAAGTGAACTCAGATGAGGAGGTAAATATAATACAAAATAATTTGATTAAAATAACAGAATCGCCTAGTTTGTGGAAAAGGATCTTCAACAACTCAAGTAGTCAAGTACGAGTTTATTGTTCGACGATAAATCATTACAATTAATCAAGAATAAATACATAAAATCTACAATAAAATAGACATTATAACATAGATAATGATTAGCACCAAGTACTTCACAAGTATCACTAAATATTGAGATACTAAAAATATATGATGCATTACATACACCAAGGATTAAATGCATTGAGCTTGGTTAGCAGTAGTCTCTTTATTCCATAAGCGACCCCATAACAGCAACAGGAAAAAAGGGACCTGTATCAAATATTATATTACATTGTATATATTACTAGAATGATTGCATTGCAGCATAAATAAAATAAAGGAGTGGCATGACATATAACAATCAAATCTGGGGGCTTATGTAATTATTTGCTTTCAGCAAGGAAAGGACTATGCTCACAAAAGTGGATATATTGCATCACGATTTAAGCTTTTGTATATCCCCTCCCAAAATGTTCTTTGTGAAATAGGAGCTGCCAGTTTTATACCCACACCACATTAAACAAAACCTCAAAATCACAGCTTCTCATTTGGTTAATCACAGGTACATTAACTTCGGACCGAGTGCAAGCTAGCCACAATAGGCCATACAAGGCTTCATATAAGGCCATTACTAATCCTCCAGTGGGGAAAAAAAAACCTTCTTAGAGGTGTTCATATTAAGGTCACTCAGCAGTCATGTGCAGGTTTTCACTCAGGTCCATCTCAGCACAGTTCACCAACTGAATAAAAGCTATGAATTACGAAATGCTAAATAAATAGTTTTAGATGCAAATGTATAACTCAGTCTTTTTTCCAGATGAAAGGCATTTAGTAAGCTCCCCAATATTACTTCCACCCATAAATCTTGATGAAATTGCTTCAGCTGTATGCTCTAATTAATTTCTCAATGAAGGCTATTGGTTGTCAGGGATTATTGAGTCTAAACTTCATGTTAAATGACATCCCTGTTAAAGGTTTGCTTATTTTGTTCAATTTGCAGAGTTCAAATAAAAGAAAACACATTGATATAAACAAGCATTATCATTTATTTTATGTCCCCAAAATTGGACTATATAAAATCTGCACACAAAGGTTCCTATAGACAGCTATTTGTGGCACACCTTACATTTAAATAACAGCCATTCATACACTTCACTTAGAAAAAAATACTCCCGAGTCCATTTTAGTCTGTAAAAAGTTAGCAACACTATACATTGTATAAAGGAGTCCTGCTGGTAAGCTATCCAAAGTGCACTTCAAGACAGACATTATACCGCTCAACTTTTCATTCATAGGAACGCTGCAAAACAAGCAAAGTCAACAGCACTGTTCCTTAAATGAAGGACCCCAGTTACTAGACTTTTGAAACACATATTCAATAATCATCATACTAGTCCAATTTGATTTTTCAAATGCAGAGAACTTGATCCACTTTAATGGGAGAACAATTTAAAGATCTAAATGGCAAGAAGCACTGGAGTTTTTAGATATAAAGTGCCCAGATCACAGCAAACGCCATAGTACTGCAATTCCGAAAGAGTTGTCCAAGAAGGCACTTATATAAAATTGTAAAAAAAAAAAAGTTTTACCTGTTGTGGGAGAATAAAGGAAAGATACCTCAAGCAAGTTGAGTTACTTTTTAGTGCACATCAAATAATTTATACTGCTCCAATTTTCGTTCATAGGAATGCTCAGAATTCCTGTATAACCTTCCATGGCTCCGTTGTTGGATCAAATAAATGGAGTCACTTTTTCCTTTAGAACTATTGTTACAGTAGTCTATTTTCATTTCTATAAAGTTCCTATACAATGGATTATCTGCTATACAGTGTTTCCACCAATATCCTTACTAAACCTTTCCATGGTCAAGGATTCCATTCTTTCCCAAACTCCTATTCATTCATTCTGAAGATTAAAACTCCAGCCATCTTTATTCTTTAGAGTCTTTGCTCATGGAGTGGGCATCACAACCATCTGTAAAAAGACAAAAAAAAAGACCTGCTTCACTATTTGTAGTAAATGTTATAACTTTAGAGCGGATCTGAAAGACCCCAACCCTAGACAACCATAGCATACCTTTAAAAGGTTTAGTGAATACATTTATACTTGCAAGCACTACAGGCTTGTCTCACCAGCAGTGATTAGTCACAGCAGAAGTAGCTTCTCCATCTGATACTCAGACTTTCTTTCCTTCTGCTGCAATCTAAGGCTCCTCAGACATAATTCAGAGTTTCTTGGGAGACTTGTACTCCATATAAAACTTCATAACTACAACAACAGAGCTAAATGCCAAGACGCCAAAAATGTCAAAACTATTTGGAGCTAAAACAGTTCTGGGTGAGTCCGCTGTAAAATTACCAATATCAGAATCAGGGATTCAGACCAAGGTGTAAAAACAAAGCACAGCCTTTAAAACAAAAATAATCTTATTTTGGGGAAAATTAAAATACTTAGAGGCCCAGATATTCAGACTGCGCCTGACAGTTGCACAAGCATGGGTGCAGTAACTGGATGCGCTATGGTTAGGACCAGGTGATATTCAATGGTGATGTGCTGTGGTGCAGCACCATTGGATACGGCACAGACAGCACATGGCGCAGTGGCACTGTGCCAGCACAAGCCACAGATAGGGAGCATGGTGATGCACCAGCACAAATGTAGTTGTGCTAGGTGCATCATCCATGATATTCAGCAGAAGGCATGCAAATGAGGCCATAATATAAGCAAGGTGCAAATGGAGCCATTTGCATGTCATTATGGCCCCATTTGCATGCCTTGCACAGGGCAGCCCAGTGAATTGCACCTAGTGCCCTGCACAGCATTATGTGTGCACAGTGGGGTCCTGGGGCACCCCCCCATAGATGTGATCATGGTAGATGGCTGTAATATAATTCCCTAGTAGTCTAGTGGAACCCCACTCCCTCCTGTTACCCCGATCGCTGTTAAAGTACTTGAAATCATGCTCCAGTAGTCTAGTGGTACCTCCCTCCCTCCCAATCCCCCCATTGTTGGTATTTCACCGTAATATAACTCCCTGGTAGTCTAGTGAACCTCCCCACCCCAGCCCCAATCCCAGTATATCTTCATAAAATAATTCCCTGGTGATCCAGTGGCACCCCAACCCCTTCCACCCACACAGGACCCCTTTCCCACCCTGCTCCCCCTGCTCTATCATTGGTGGGTGGCTGCAACCCTCCTGCATACCACCCAGCCACCCGTTGAATGACAGGTACAGTATTGGCTGTAAGTCCATTGGTCCACAGTGTGGACCAATGGATTTGAAGGGCATACTGTACTAGACAGTCCCAAATATGTGAATGAAGTCATTTCCATATTTGGGACAGTCTAGTACAGTATGCCCTGCAAGCCCATACTGTATCTGTCATTCAGTGGGTGGTCGAGTGGTATGCGGGTGGGTTGCAGCCACCTGCCAATAATGGGGTGGGGGAAGCAGAGTGGGAAAGGGGTCCTGTGTGGGTGGGAGGAGTGGGGAGTGCCACTGGATCACCAGGGAATTATTTTATGGAGATATACCGCAATTGGAGCTAGGGGCAGGGGGTTCCACTCAGACTACCAGGGAGTTATATTATGGCAAATTACCAGTGATGGAGAAATTGGGAGGAGGGGATACTAGTACCACTAGACTACCAGGGATATGTGGGTGCTTGTGGACGGTGTTCTGATTGGTAGGTGGCCACCCATGGCTGGCGGCCGCTGTATTGTAATACAGCAGCCCACCCATGGGTGGCCAGGAGTTGTTCCTCTTCACAGGCTCAACTTTGAGCCCCCATGCGTGAATGCAGGGTTGCACTAGCATATGCACCGCACATTCCAGACTGAACATCAGGATGTGCCGCGATATGCATGGGCATGCCCCTGCATCTGCACACCGCATACATTTACATTGCGCCGACACACCGGATTTGCACTGTGCCAGGCAGCCTTTTAATATCCTACTGGGGTCCACTGTGGTGTTGCGCTGGCACAACTCTGTTGTGCCATGCGCAACTCCTTTGAATAGCAGGGCCAGAGACTCAAAGGCAGAAAAGAAACAGCCCAGGCGGGCCATCTTGCTTACCCCTTCAACAACTCGAAATACATGGTGATGCACCTAGGAAAAAATAATGCGACAAAGCCTTATTGTTTAGATGGCATAGAACTAAAAAAAACAAATGTGTGAATAATACCTAGAAATATGTATAACAAATGATCTGAGCCCCTCTTGTTGTTATATACCCTGTTCGAACCTGTATTTTTCATTGTACTCTCCTGGGTCGTACCTGAAAATAGGCATATAACCTGTCTAGTGTTCCTACCTGGTCAACAAAAGCTAAATAAATAAATTAAAGTTACAGGAACATTAACTATCTGTTAAATATAACAAAAAGGCACTTCACACATAGAAACATAGAATTTGACGGCAGCTAAGGACCGCTTGGCCCACCTAGTCTGCCCATTTTCCTACCTAACAGATAAGCTGCAGATCCTAGTTAACCAACAGCTTACTTACTTCTAACATCAGTCTGAAGAGGTAATTCTCCCTTTGAACAGATCTTACTTAATACCCTCAAGTGACTATGGGTCACAGTTCTTGTGGGGAAAATGTTGGAGAAAGTGTTAAAATCAAAAAACATAGCCGGCCCATCGGTGCAGCGCTTGGACTTCCATCTGCGATGCCGGTGACCCGGGTTTGGGAATGGACTCGAGTCACCCAAGGATCGGGTTGGGGAGAGAAGGATGGAGGTCCGAGACAGCTTTCTCTCTGGGGAGGATGGGATGCACACTGGCACACGCCAACTCCTGGTGGAGGCTGGGAGCACAGCAGTGACAGCCGGGCTCAGTGTTCAAAGAGAGTGACAGACATCAGCATATGCCTTGATGTCAGGACGCCACCTCACAGAAAACCAGGAAAATACTTCCTGGCTGGCCGGATGACTGTCTTTCTGTCCTCCGCTGCCACCAATCCCATGACCGGCACACCTCAGCAGTACACCAGGCCAATGAAAAACCCCACTGGTGCCTTCCCCCTTGGAGGAGGGGGACCTGCCCAGCAAAGGGTTATGTCAGGTTACCTGGGGGGGGACTGCCATATGAGGTGATAGCCAGTATGGGAGTCGGGGCAGGCAGTTTGGAAGGGTACTAAGAGACCCGAAGGAGTGGGCAGCCAGGGAGAAGAGGAGGCGCAAAAATAAAATCAAAAAACACAACACAAAGCTACAAAAATGATTAGGGGTTTAGAGCACAAGGCACATGAGGAATGGTTAAAATACTTGGAAAAGGGGAGAAGCCAAGAAGATCTTTAACAACTTTACAATATATATGAGCACACTGAAATAATGGCAGTGTTAAATTTTGAGAAAGGGCAGGAGGCTTAAGCACTTAGTTGTCACAATAAGCAAATTCAATCAGGGCACTTTAGAACAAATATAAGGAGACCCTATTACACAGAGAGTGTGGTGGGACCATGGTACAGTTTAGTGATGGAACTGATTAGTAGTAGACATTGTGACACTTTTAAAAGAATATTAGACGAGTGGTTCGAGTAAGGAAAGCAAAAAACATATTTTACATAAATCAATGAGATGGACTTCAATGGACAATAAAATCCGAGTCTATCTCCAATACTGTAGTATTATTAGTTTAGTTTGTTAGTTTATTGTTCTAGGAATTACTACCTTTGAGCCAGAGGCTGTTTTACAAAGGTTCCATGCCAATTAGGTACAGTACAAAAGGTTACGTAGATAACACAACAATTTGTGTTGTGTCAAGAGCAAGAAAACATATACAAATACATGACAAATCACTTGTGCAAAAGGACATGAGATATCAATAATCACATTATTATTACAAGAAAGAGGTCATGACAGATTAGGAGAAACAAATAGGGAAAAAGTCCAGAACAGAGAGGGTAAGTGAAAGGCGTGGGGAGCAGACAATAGCAGGAGAAACGATTTCCAAACATGTCAAGGCAGTCACAGTAGCTGGACGATTAACCATAGTAGGAAGGGTTCACCACCACATTTTAAGGGACAGTAAATGACAAATTATGATGCAAAGAACAGAGTTTTTGGGTTGCAATCTTTCATGCCACAGAAATGTTTATCCTTTTTGATATTTTGGAAAACAAAAAAAAGAGGTGCATTCTCGGGTTTCAAGGCCCAGCAAGACTGAAGCTCCTTTTCCCATAGCTGTTTCAGCACCTCCTACTGCAGAAGTGATTATTTCTTATAAGTATACATGGGCCTATCCTTGTCCACAGCCCCTGGATTGATGGTTTCAGAAGTTTTACAACAGATAGGCTCAGAGCACATCAGATGTCTGGATGCTGGAGATCATTTTGCAGGGGGATGTGATAGAATTCTCTTCTGTACCCTCAAGAGGGCATTTCTTCTAGTCCCAATGTTAAAAATCCTAGGAAATGCCAAGCCGTGGGCCAGACCCTGATTCACCCACTAAACACAGAAGCAGTAGTTCCAGTCTTTCACAGGAAAGGTAGCAAGGGTTCTACTTCATTAATTCATTTATCCACAGCCTGCAGTGGGGAAACAGACTCAGAAGGAGCTGTAGCAAGAAGGGAGGGCACAAGTTGCAGGATGCTTCAGCCTGCAGTGGAGAAACAGGCTCAGAAGGAGCCATAGCAAGAAGGGAGGGCACAAGTTGCTGGCTGCCTCAGCCTGCAGCGGGAAACTGACTCAGAAAGAGCCATAGCAAGAAGGTGCACAAGTTGCTGGCTGTCTCAGCCTGCAGCAGGGAAACTGACTCAGAAGGAGCCATAGCAAGAAGGAGGGCTCAAGTTGCTGGCTACTTCAGCCTGCTGTGGGAGAAATGGGGTCAGAAAGAGCTGCAGCAAGAAGGGAGGGCACAAGTTGCTGGATGCTTCAGCCTGCAGTGGAGAAACAGGCTCAGAAGGAGCCATAGCAAGAAGGGAGGGTACAAGTTGCTTGCTGCTTCAGCCTACAGTGGAGAAACAGGCTCAGAAGGAGCTGCAGCAAGAAGGGAGGGCACAAGTTGCTGGCTGCTTCAGCCTGCAGTGGGGAAATGGGCTTAGAAGGAGCTGCAGCAAGAAGGGAGGGCACAAGTTGCTGGCTGCTTCAGCCTACAGTGGGGAAACTGACTCAGAAGGAGCTGTAGCTAGAAGGGAGGGCACAAGTTGCTGGCTACTTCAGCCTGCAGTGGAGAAACAGGCTCATAAGGAGCTGCAGCAAGAAGGGAGGGGATAAGTTGCTGGCTGCTTCAGCCTGCAGTGGAGAAACAGGCTCAGAAGGAGCCATAGCAAGAAGGGAGGGCACAAGTCGCTGGCTACTTCATCCTGCAGTGGAGAAACAGGCTCAGAGGGAGCTGCAGCAAGAAGGGAGGGCACAAGTTGTTGGCTGCATCAGCCCGTAGTGGAGAAACAGGCTCAGAAGGAGCCATAGCAAGAAGGGAGGGCACAAGTTGCTGGCTCCTTCAGCCTGCAGTGGTGAAACAGGCTCAGAAGGAGCTGCAGCAAGAAGGGATGGCACAAGTTGCTGGCTGCATCAGCCTGCAGTGGAGAAACAGGCTCAGAAGGAGCTATAGCAAGAAGGGAGGGCACAAGTTGCTGGCTGCTTCAGCCTGCAGTGCGGAAATGGGCTCAGAAGAAGCCGTAGCAAGAAGGGAGGGCACAAGTTGCTGGTTTCATGCTTCAGCCTGCAGTGGAGAAACAGGCTCAGAAGAAGTTATAGCAAGAAGGGAGGGCACAAGTTGCTGGCTGCTTCAGCCTGCAGTATGGAAATAGGCTCAGAAGCAGCTATAGCAAGAAGGGAGGGCACAAGTTGCTGGCTGCTTCAGCCTGCAGTGGGGAAACTGGCTCAGAAGGAGCTGTAGCAAGAAGGGAGGGCACAAGTTGCTGGCTGCTTCAGCCTGCAGTGAGGAAATGGGCTCAGAAGGAGCAACATCAAGAAGGGAGGGCACAATTTGCTGTCTGCTTCAGTTATGGAAGGTGCCTGTGTTATTTCAAGAAAACAACTTTGAATCTGCTCTACTGCCTCTGATCAGCAACATATTTACACTACTGCAGTATCTATGTTTATTTATCTGGCACACAGTTTTGATTGTTTCTGAATGGACTCATTTTACCTATGTACTGTTTTAGTTTGGGCAGTTTCATAGAGGTACTTTAAAAGTGTACAGGACCCAGTAATTACATTTCTAGTTCAGTTAGGAGTTTTACTATTGTTAGGCAGCCTGTAATTATGTTGTTTCTTACCAAAGTTTCTGTAGCTTTTCTCTCCCTGAATGCCAGTGTTTCTCAGGTGACTGGACCTGAGCATGTGCAGGCTACAGGTCCACCCCAACCCCCCCCCAAGGTCTTTGTTTGATTTTCCCACCATTAAAAGTATTTTGTGTCTTTGTTACCAGCATTTATCTACCTGCCCCTAACAAGCATCCTGTCTCATTTATTCACAGACTGCAGCAGGGAAATGGGCTCAGAAGGAGCAACAGCAAGAAGGGAGGGCACATGTTTTTGGCTGCTTCAGGTGCAGAAGGTGCCTGTGTTAGCCTGTTAGCACTTCACATCAACTGCTCTGCCCACACCCCCACCCACCCTGATCGGGCTTGTAATTTATCGGTCTTAAAAGTCATGTGACTGTCATGTGACCAGTTGTCAGCCTAATTCTAAGTCCCCAGTTTTCCACTTGTTACATATACTAGGTGACCACTAGGAATCACCCTTGAACCTTAACTCTGGTACATCTTCTATGCATATTTCTAACCCTACCTTTAATCCATTGTAGTTATTAGCCTCATTTTTTCTCCTTCTCTCACAGTCAGCTTCCCCTCTATTTTCACCACTTGTCCCACCTGGAAACTGAGTCTGTGACCCTCTGGACCAAAGGCAAACACCCTGACGACTGCATCACTGCCAGAATACAAAGTTTGCTCTGACAGGCATCAGTCTTATTCATTTCACAATCTCATGCTACCCAGTCACATAAGTCCTCAGCCCCATCCCATCCAACCCCCAAATCCAGCCACCTACCTATCACATTCTCACCCTTGGAACAAGGTATTTATTATTCTGCACCCCCACCCACCCCAAAAGTTCCAAATTTGGGCTGACTCCTGGCCAACAATGTCTACCACTGAATACTTACCCCTGATGAGGCCCTCCATTTCTGTAGTGTTCTGACTAATGATGAATCACGACCAGGGGACAAGTGATAGAATAATTAGTAATTAGTAATAACATTCACTACAGATTTCCATAAGACAACAGTAAACTACAGCTTACCATACTTGGAGGCTACACAGAGATCACAGTTTGTCTGTACAAAAGAAGAACGCACCCCAAAAATGCAAATACATAAACTACCATACTAGAGATAACAAGGAGGTGTATAGTTGTATAGTAAATACTTCTCTTTTATTAGCACATAGCTGGTCAAAAGACAATTGGCTCATCCTTAGTTTTGCACATAGGCAGAGATAGGGCTCACTAACTAGAACTGGTATTCCTGGGTTCCAACACAAAGGAAATGCTTAGCTTGTATAAAATAAATATACTCCAGATGTGTCAGCTAAATACTTGGAACTGCATCATGTGACCTGTACAAAGCAATACCAACTCTGGCCTATCTAGGACATACTACAACCATTTATAACAAAAACACATAATACTATCCTACATTCTACCTTACTAGACATTATAATAGCATGGCTGTCATGGGTACAAGAAGGGGTCTGGGCAAGCCAACATAATCCCCCCATTGTTGCCTGGATGAGGAGGCAACAACTAATAGGTTTCATGTGAATGTAATAGCTACATGACAGGGAGACTGCACGAGCTGCAAAAAGGTATTGTAATTGCACATGGTGGTATTTAAAAATGCATTTTGAACAGCACAGGGTTAATATCATGAAAATAATGAAACATTATTGAAGAATAATGAAACCTTTGGTTAGGAACTTTAAAGCATTTGCTTTAGTAATAATAATATTATTTGCAAGAGAAATATATTTTCTATGCAGATGAACACCTTGTGATTGCATTTACAATTTGAAAACATTTTGTGCCATGTTACAACACATAGAAACATAGAAACATAGACTTTGACGGCAGATAAGGACCGCTAGGCCCATCTAGTCTGCACATTTCCTACCTACAGGATAGCGCCACAGATCCTAGTTAACCAACAGCCTATTTCTTCCTACCCCCACAAGAATTGCCTATGTCTGTCCCATGCATTCTTGAATTCTCCCACAGTTTTAGACCCCACAACCTCCTCAGGAAGGCTGTTCCATGCATCCACTACCTCGCTGTGAAATAATACTTCCTCACATTGCCCCTGAACCGCCTCCTTCAATCTTTTAAATATGCCCCTTGTTCTTGTACGCTCTTTTTCTGAAAGATGTTACCCTCTTGGACTTTGTTGATTCCACTGACATACTTAAAAGTTTCTATCATGTCCCCTCCTTCTTTCCTCAAGGGTATACATAGTAAGCTCCTTTAGTCTCTCCTCATACAGCTTCTCTTGCCAGACCCTGCACCATTTTAGTTGCCCTCCTCTGGACTTCTCTATCCTGTCTATGTCCTTAGTGGAGATGGGGTCTCCAGAACTGACACAGTACTTCACATGGGGTCTCACCAACTGTCTGTACAGAGGATAACAACTTCCTGTTTTCTGCTGATGATGCCTCTCCTATACATCCCAGTATACCCCCAGCCTCCCTACTGCCTTCTCACATTGCTTGCTAATCTTAAGGTCATCAGATATGATTACCCCAGGTCCTTTTTGTTGTTGTTACTACCTCCCACCCATTGTGTATTCTTCCCTGGGTTCTTGTTTCCCAGGTGCATTATTTTGCACTTCTTTGCATTGAATCCCAGCTGCCATACTTGACCATTCATCCAACCTTGCCAAATCACCTTTCATCCTTTCCATGCCTCCTGTGTATCAACCATGTTGCAGATCTTTGTGTCATCTGCTAAAAGGCATACTTTTCCTTCCAGTCCCTCTGCAATGTCACTGATGAAGACATTAAAAAGGACTGGACCCAATACTGAACCCTGCAGTACCCCACTAGTAACCCCCCTTTCTTCAGTGTGGACTCCATTTACAATTACCTTCTGTGTCCTGTTGTCCAGCCAATGTTTTACCCAGGCTACTACACTGGGACCCACTCCCAGGCTGGTTAATTTGACTAATAATCTTTGTGTGGACTGTGTCAAATGCCTTGCTAAAGTCTAGGTAGGCCATGTCCACAGCTCCTCCCTGGTCTACTACTTTGGTCACCCAGTCAAAGAAATCTATTAGATTTGTCTGATATGACCTTCCTGCTGTGAACCCATGCTGCCTTGGGTCCTGTGCTCCACTAGCCTCTAGATACTCAACTATTCTTTCCTTCAGAAGTGACTTCATCACTTTCCCTACCACAGAGGTCAGACTGACAGGTTTGTAGTTTCCTGCCTCTGTCTTGGTCCCACTTTTGTGAAGGGGAATCACATCCACCTTCCTCCAGTCCTCGGGTACCACACCATCCTCCCATGATTTATTAAAAGAGTAGTCAGTGGTTTCACTAGTTCCTTCCTTAATTCTTTAGAATTCTGGGTGAATTCCATCAGACCCACTGCTTTGTCCACCTTCAGTTTTAGGAGTTCTTGCAGAACCCTTTCTTCTGTGAAAGGACTGGGATCAACCCCCATCAAGAGTGCTTCTGTTAATTGGATTAGGCACTTCTGCCTCCTCTTTTGTGAATACTGAGCAGAAATATTCATTCAGTATTCCTGCTTTTTCACTGTCCCCCTCTGTCCACCCACCGCTCATTCTATTCGCCTCACTATCCTCCCTTGTCTTTCTACGCCGCTGATGTACCCATAAAAGGTTTTATCCCCTCTTAACTGAGTTGGCTATCTTTTCCTCAGTTTGGGCCTTTGCTATTCTGACTTCCCTCCTTGCTTCCTTCTGCCTTTAACTGGTGCAGCACTCTGTCCTGCTCCTTCTGTGTTTCCTTATACCCCAGAATGCTATCTTTTTCTTCCTGACTTTCACAGTCACCTCTTTGAGAACCATAGTGGCTTTTTCTTCATTTTGATTTGTTTATGCTTCACATAAAGGCTTGTTGCCTCTGTGATGGCAGTTTTGATAATTCCCCATTGTTGCTCCACACCTCCTTCTAGCCTGTTTGCTAGTGCATTTCGAAGCACTCTCCTATCTTGTTAAAGTCAGCCATCCTAAAGTCCAGTACCCTCACTTTTGTATGGCTTGACTTGTAGCTGAGTTTAACGTGAACCTTTCTGTTTGATGGTCACTCGTCCCCAGATGGCAACTCCACTCTAGATCTGAGATCCTCTCACTGCCTCCGCTTGAGAGCACGAGGTCTAAGATTGCTCCCCATGAGTGGGTTCCAAACTAGCTGTCTAATGTCTGCCACCTGTAGGGCATCAAGAATAGCTCTGCTCTTGGATGGGTTGCAGCAAATGTGCTCCAGTTAACATCTGGCATATTCAGGTCTCCCATCAAAAGTATCTCCTTTCTCTGCAATTCTAAGAATGGCTTTTATCCTATCCTTGTTCATTCCTTCCCCTGACATGGGGGTCTGTACACAACCCTGGGTGGATTGTGGTGCCCTTCCAGTCTCCAAGGTGACCCACAGTGCTTCCTCTGCTCCCTGTTTACTCTTTTGTTCAATTGCTTTTATCCCTTCCTTTACATAGAGAGCTACTCCTCCCTCTTCTCCCCTACCTGTCTCTCCTGTAGGTTATGTACCCTGGTATGTTAACATCCCAGCTATGGTTCTCAGTGTACCATGTTTCTGTGACTGCACGATATCCAAGCATCCTCTTCCATTAAGGCCACCAGCTCAGGGAGCTTGTTACCCAGACTACAGGCATTGGTACTCATTACCCTCCATTTCCTGATGGCCTTACCCCTTTGCCCCATCCCTGTCCTTCTTGCCTTTGTCACTTTCTCCATTTACCCCTGCCCTTCTCCCATCGACACCTCTATGTTGGTGTTTGCCGACTTATCACCGTAATTATTTGGGGGCTAGGATTTTCCTGCTCCTTTCCAAGTGCCTCCCCTTGGCTAGTTTAAAAGCTTGCCAATGAAGCATTTAAACTGATCACCTAGGATCCTGGTTCCTCCTGACAGATGCAGCCCATCATGCCAGTATAGGCTTGCATCATTCCAGGTGGACCCCAGTCCTCAATGAAGCCAAATCCTGAGCTCCACACCAGTTTTCAACCACTGATTGAATCCCATGGTGCAGAACACCCCTAGCCTCTCCTATGCCATAGATGGTAGCACCTCCGAGAAGGTCACCGTGGTGCTACTGACCAAGGACCCTCCCCAATCCACAAACACTTCCTGCACTTCTAATCCCTTTCTTAGCCAGGTCATTTGTCCCTAGGTGGACAATGACATCCAGCTCCCTCCCTGTGCAGCTGCTCCAGCAATCCTGTGGATTCACTCCTGTCCCTCTAAGCCATGATGCCAGACAGGCATCTTACCTCCTCTCCCTCCCCCCCCAGTTCCACCTTCCTAACAATGGAGTCCTCTACCAGGAGTTGTTTCCTTCCCCTGCAGGGTCCCCTGCTACCCTCCTGTGGGTCTCCTTTGTGGAGGTTCCCAGCATCCTCCTTTGTCTCCACTGTGGGTGCCTCCATAGAGGAACCACACTTTGCCAGAATGGCATAGGAATTGTGGAGAGGTACAACTGGAGGGATGCACCTCTGTTACACCACCCTCACCCTCCCTGAGCCCACTGTGGTCCAACCGCTCTTCTTTCTTGGCAACCTCTGAGGCAACGGCAGTGGCTCTGGTGGTCCCTGGATGGAGGAGGAGGTCCCACAAATCCTGGCCAACTCAGCCTGGAGATGAGCAACCTCCTCCCTCAGCCCCGAGAGGTGCCTGCAGATGGGACAACACCGCATCCTCCAGAACATCTCCCGGAAGACTGCTGCTCCACAGGCACTGCACTGCACCACTCCAATCATGTCTTATTTCTGGTCCCTTAACTGTTTGCGATCCTTACTCTTTCCTCTGTTTTTTTTTCTCTCTCTCTCCTTACATTCAGCAGATAAGTCCTTTCAGTCACCTGAGATTTACACCTAGATAACTCTTCAGATACCCATTCAGTTCAGTTAACCCAAACACACACTTTTTTTTTTGTTCTGTATGTTAGTTTTTTTACCCTAAATTAAAGGTCCAAGTACAAAAGTTCTTCTACTTTAGTCCCAGCAGAGAAGTTCAGTCACACAGCAGTCCTTTCTCCTGGGGTCTCCTGCCCAGCTATTAGCAGAATCTTTCTAAGGCAGTCTTTAAATGTAGCTTCCTTCTAGCTAAGCCACTCCCCCTACTTACCAGATCTTTCTACAAGTAATTTAAACCTCACAGCAGTCAAGTCCTTTCAGTCACCTGAGATTTACACTGAAAACTCTTCAGATACCCATTCAGTTCAGTTAACCCAAACACACACTTTTTTTTTTTTGTATGTTAATTTTTTTTTTACCCTAAATTAAAGGTCCAGGTACAAAAGTTCTTCTACTTTAGTCCCAGCAGAGAAGTTCAGTTACACAGCAGTCCTTTCTCCTGGTGTCTTCTGCCAAGCTATTAGCAGAATCTTTTTAAGGCAGTCTTTAAATGTAGCTTCCTTCTAGCTAAGCCAATCCCCCTACTTACCAGATCTTTCTACAAGTAATTTAAACCTCTCAGCAGTTAAATCCTTTCAGTCACCTAAGATTTATGCCTAGATAACTCTTCAGATACCCACTCAGTTCAGTTAACCCAAACACACACTTTTTCTTTTTGTTTTGCATGTTAGTTTTTTTTTTACCTTAAATTAAAGGTCCAAGTACAAAAGTTCTTCTACTTTAGACCCAGCAGAGAAGTTCAGTCACACAGCAGTCCTTTCTCCTGGTGTCTTCTGCCAAGCTATTAACAGAATCTTTCTAAGGCAGTCTTTAAATGGAGCTTCATTCTAGCTAAGCCACGCCCCCTACTTACCAGATCTTTCTACAAGTAATTTAAACCTCACAGCAGTAAAGTCCTTTCAGTCACCTGAGATTTGCACCTAGATAACTCTTCAGATACCCATTCAGTTCAGTTAGCCATATTGTGATTGCAGGGTTTTAAAATCATTGGCATGTGCATGAATCGCATATTATGTACAAGGGTACCTGGGACTGATGCGACAACCAGACCACTAGTTGGTCTGGGTTCCTGCATGGAACATTGGTAGGTTTTTCCCTGTTGGTGGAACAACAGTTGAGACATAGCAGTATTAGCAATGGAATAGTCTACATAATACTATCTAGTAGTGTCATGTGGGAATTGAGCACAGAAACTGGGTTTCTGAGTGCAGTGCAAGTGTATAAACGTGTGTGCTGTGACTGGGTCTGGCACATCAACAGGGTACCATTAGGTGAAATTCTGGTGTTGGCCAACCCTGGAAGGTGCCCTTCACTAGGCGGGCCACAGATTTCTTTTCCATTGCTATCAGGCTACCACTTAATTTGTGGTGAAGACTGGTCAGGTGCCACTACCATGGTATTTACGATAAATACTTTACCTTGTTGTAATTAATGGATGGGACAGCCATGCTGACTGCTTTGTCTGAGTGTGGTGATGGCACATAACCTAGAGGAAGAAGCAATCATCCATGTGGCTGTTGTTATTGGAAGGCTTTGGAACATTATGAACTTGTGGAATTTGTTTTCCAGTTGTTGTGTATTTCTCCTCCCCCATGACAAATTGAGAGATTTAACCCAAATAGGACTAATACACTCTCACCAAGTCTGTCTTACCCCAGTGCTACTGAGGCATATTAAGGTGGAACATCCATGGATGTGGGGTAGTTTTCTGTGCCTGTACTTGATAAACTGCAGCTACTGTACATGTGAAAACATAATGGCATGAAACCAATTTGTAACGGCACAATGAACATAGTGTGCACAGTGCATCACAAGAGTTTTAGATTTACAGAAACATAAATGTTGTGAGAATACAAGAAAGGGAATTCACAGTTAGGCCCTTGATGGACATGGTTTCAAAGCAGGCCTTATGAAGGCTGTTGTTGAGAGGTGATGGTGTCAAAATGTGTGTGACCAGTTAGTTGGCTACTTGGTGGGATGAGGTGCAGAAGGTGGCTATACCATTAAGTTTGTGGAACTGCATGGTGTTGCATGTTTTTTGTTTTATAAAAGGAGTATTATTTTGGTATTTCACCACTCTGTGTTTGTGGGTTTGAGAAAGAAAAAGGGACCCTGGACTGCATGTATGTTTTGCCAGGCATACGGTTCAGGATATGCCATCTGGAACCATGGATCAATTGTGTGGAGCTCCTGTATGTCTGAAAAAGGCAGATATTTCTTTTTGTCCTGTAAAGAGAAGAAGGAACAGGTGAAAGTACAATCCCCCTCCCCCAGCTCAGTTGATTACTTTATTGAGGGCTTAGGGCCCTTGCAGCCAGGCTGGTGCTAGTTGGCATGAAGCCACCTGTTAACAGGTTTTGTACAGTTTGGTCACCGTGCTTGACAAACAGAATGGGTGAGCTGGTATACAATGTTAGAATAGTTTGTGCCTTTTCGAACTATAAGCTTTAAGTTACAAATGAATTATTTGCACACATTTCTTTTTTTTTTTTTGCATCTTTGGATGGATATTAGTATGCCTCCTTTATTTCTGGAGCTGCAAGCTGTGGCTCAGTCAGGTCCAGAGCGACTTTATCTTTTAGTGGTTTGCAATCACCATAGGTGTTGCAATAGAAGGAGGCATGGTCCACCTCCCATGAGCTCCTTCTTTGGTGAAAGAGTCAGCTCAGTCGTTGTAATAATGGAAGGGTTGTGCTTGGCTGGCCAAAATGTTGAAGCAGAGGCCAGGCAACAAATTTTGTAAATTCTACAAAATTTACCTGTAATAGTTTTGTGTAGAGGTCAGATGACACTCTGTTTACTAGGAGTGAGGACATTTAACCACAAATGTTTGGGCAATCTTCTCTTGCCAATCAGTCATCATCTCAAAATGTGTACAGTATGCTGAATAAATACTGATGGGGTAACCCTAATTTGCCAATGGGAATAAGGCAATAGAGTATCCCAATATTGTTTAAACTTTAACAGCATTATATTTGAAATTAGCCAACTTCATACATTACCAGAGGTGGTTTGTAGGTTATTGATGTTGCCACCCCTCCTCCTCCTGGAGGGGTGGGTCTCGAGCTTTGATGATTTAGTCCCTGATCATAGGGACTATTTTATTTTAATGGAGTTTTCCATATTCCTGAAAACAAAAAGGGAAAACAAAGGGTGGCCTATTCCAGGTTAGTGTTGATCCTTTAAAATCCTTTTAAAATGCTGATACATTTCTTTATACAGATGTATGCCCCCGACTACCCCAGGTAGGGTAGAGGATCCTGTGGCTGCTTAGCCACACACTACTCGATTCCTGAAAATCAAATAGAATTAGAATAAAACCAGAGGGAAAGACATACCTTCCTCTTGTTTTAAAGATTACAAAACAACTTCAACTGAGTTATACAAAATCTGGATTAATGCCATGGGCCCAGATTTAAACTGCGCCATTCTGAGGCGCAGCCCCCGCTGCTCAAAATAGTTGCGCATAGGGTCGGGTGATATTCAAAGTAGTTGGCACTGTTGAGCAACTCCTTGAATATCACCCCAGCCACAGCATTCTTATGCATGGCGCAGTGGAACTTGCGCCAATCATAAGTTGCCAGAGTTGAGCATTAACTGCGTGTGGCGCATACCATTGCGCCATGCTCAAATTTCCGATATTCAAAAGGTGACATGCAAATGGGGCCATAATTTATGCATGCAGGGGCCATTTTGGCATCTATTTATGGGCCCCATTTGCATGCCATTTGCATGGTGGTGCGCCGATCCCCGAGGACTTGCTCCTGGCCAACCCTGTCAGGCAGCAGCCGTCGGGGACCAACGCACAATGCAGCCCTATCGCTGGCATCACAGTTACATGAAACTCCCACACATCTCCCACAGCCCGATCGTGGCAGAACGTAAGGAACTTCAGTGCCCGAACAAGGGCAGAATGTAACCCTCCCCCAACCCGAATATCTCCCTGGTGGTCCTGGTGGAATCATTCACAAATCTGACTGTCATGGTACGGTGGGCTGCACGCCCATTGGCTGTAGCTCTGCACCATCGGGCGCAGCCCACCGACAGTCAGTCGGGCGGGTGGCGGGCGGCAGGCGGGTGGATGCTGTTGCTACCCGCCGCCGCGGGGAGCGGGTGAGGGTCTAGGTGGGTGGGGGACACCAGACACCAGGAGATGTTTGGGGGGTTGTGATGTGACATTCTGCCCGCGATCGGGCTTTACGTCCACTGGACCACCAGGGAGATATTCGGGTTGGGGAGGGTACTCTGCCCGCGATCGGGCACTGGGGGTTCATACACGCTCTGCCCGCGATCGGGCTGTGGGAGATGTGTGTGTGTGGGGGGGGGGTTCATGTTACTCCATACCTCCCAACCTCTTGTGTCATGAATCAGGGACAAGGCTTAAAAAAATCAGGGACAAAGATGCCAAATCAGGGACACATCTTAACAATTGGTAATATTCACTCAGAAATCTGATAGAATAAGGGGATTTGTATAAGATGCATTTCTGAAGAAGAACTAGTCTGTATTTTTAATGTTTGATATTATTTTATGCTTACAGTCCCCACTGTTCTGTCACAGAAACACGAATTTTACGAGAGACATAGGAAAATTCTGTCGCAAAATCAGGGACATCCCTGAAAAATCAGGGACAGTTGAGAGGTATGTGTTACTTCTATGCCCTGATCGGGCTGTTGGACAGGGACCGGAAGTTGGGAGCCAGGGGTGGCAGCTGCTGTGTTGAGCCCTGCAATACAGCAGCTCACCGTGGGTGGCCTCAACTTGATCCTTTTTTTGGCTCACAGTTGTGCAGGCGCAGGTTGGGGTTGGCAAGATGTATTAACCTGCACAACCCACTGAACATCGGGTTGCGCAGGTTATGCATGGTTCCTCCCTCCTGTTGAGCATGCATTCATTTGCATTGCTCTTTTGCGCAACCTGTTGCCAGTGGAGCAACTGCCTCCGCTGAATACCGCAGAATGGCGCAATGTGATTTATGATGCGCAACCCTGTTGCAAGATGGAGCAACCTTTGAATATTTTGAATATGGGCCGGTGTTATGCACATACATTTTATGTTACATATAAAAGGTGGTAACATTCAGGCCTGAAACAAAAGGTTAAAACAATCAAAATGACTGGGAAAATCTCCCGCCTCTGGTGGGGTACAGTAGGTATTGCAGAAATAAGTTTCTGACAAAGACACAGTTTAATATTGTGTGGTTTGGCAGAATGCATGGAGGTCATGTTACTTGCAGAAGGTCACACAGTATGCAAGTGAAGGTTGTTGGAATTTAAACTCAGCTGTATCTGCAGTGCACCTAATCAAAAATACTGTGTCAAGGTTTTTACAGAGGATCTAAGCCTACTTTTATGATAAAACAAAACAGAACACACCAATTAAGGTAATACCACCAAGCATGTGACATTGCAAAATGAAGGGCAGTATGAAATAGTTTATAAAAAGGGTGGTGAGATGTCCTTCCCTTAAGACACAGTACCATATTTTTTTATTTCATTCGACATAACCTTTGAGCAAAATGCTCTTTTTGAAAGGTCCACATTTTGACAGGAGGACAACACAGAAAGGTAGTTACAGAGTATGGGTGCACAGGTACAGAGACAAAAAATACAAGAAATAACAACAATTGGTCTGACTATTTACAATTGTATGCTATCTCATATAGAGGAGCAGCATATTGCAGTTAGTATAGCCCAAGGTACATAGTGAGTGCTGTGGGTTTAAGGAACTAATTTAGCAGGAGGTAAAGTAGGCAGGGGAGGCAGTGTCGTTATTTCATATAAAGTTAGGGGAGAGACTGCATAGGCTTTCACACCCTGTATGTTAAGGCAGCCAAGAGGAGGCTTTGTCATTAATTCTAGTCAAGGGTGGGGGATTTTCTGTGCAGGACTGACCTAGTGGGAACATACTAGATAGCAATGTGAGGGAGGACTGTACACAGAATAAGCTGGGGGGCAGGTGCTTTGAGACTATCACATTTGTGCAGGGCCAATGGCTGGGGAGGGACTTAAAACAGAGCGCTGAGTTAAGAACAGTAGATAGAAGGCTCATCAACAGGCTGGGGCTATGGAAGGCACAATTTCAAGGGCTGGCCAAGTAGTAGGAGGAAGTAGGAGTTTAAACTCAAGGTTACTGGGCGACAGGGTAACAAAATGGAGAATGTAGCCCAGGAGTAGGCTGACTCCATGCTATTGGATGATAGTGCTACAGGTTACCTGCAGCTACAAATACAGAAAACACCGGGAAATTGTAACATTGCCACAGACTCAAAGTTGTATGTGGTAAACTTTATTCCAGACTAAAACTTATTTCAAAAATATTCTGTTATCTCCCTCAGTTACTGATACTCTGTTGCTTTGGCCTTCTGCCCAGACGTGACTTACTGTAAGCAAATTAAGCTTGTTTAAATAAAACTTTGATTTGATTTCTGGGAACTTCAAGCAAATCATAAATTCATACATTACACTCGAAACCGTACCACGTCACATCTTTCTTTCACACACACCCAGGACCACTGGTAACTGTACTACACACATTAAAACAACTACATCATTTTGCAAATACCTATAATGCATACAGTTATAACTTTCTTTCATACCCTTTTTTGAACTTTCTAAGATGATCTAAAACTAATTTCCTTGTCTTTCTTACACTCTGGTTGCAATTTCCAGATTTTTTTTCAGCAAAATGTTTACATTTACACCTTTCAATAAACCAATCAACAGCATAGGAAATTCCACACAAACATAGACTTATCTCTTACTCTGTTAACACATACTAATACATTTTTATCAGTATTCCTAGTCAGACAATTATAATTCTTTTCTTGTAAAATAATTTATTACATGAGGTGACCAATCTTGAAGATAGGATGGCAAGAACACTAATAAGCAACACGTCTTTCTTTTACCTCAGCTCAGAATAACCTTGGTGCTTTAAGAATCACACAAGCCCCTTTGTTGTTTAACCAGTGAGAAAATAAAACTTAAAAGCTTTGAACACTGTTGATATCTACATGGCAGTTTAGAAAACTGTAAACGATCACAGCGTGTATTTTGTATTCTTTTCAGTGTGCACTATGGCAAACACAATAAGTAACAATTTAATGCAGTGTGTCAGTGTGTATATGTATATGTGTGTGTGTGTGTATGTGTGTTTATGTGTTTTTGTAAAGCAAAACACCTCGAACTGATCAGATCCTCTGTTTTAACCAAGATTAAAACGAAGTCAAACAATAGTAGATTCCGCATTGTAATAATTGACAGACAGTAGCCAGTCAACATTCAACATGAAAGACAGTTTATTTCATAGACACTATAGCTGAAACATTTACTTTAGGGTAGCTATCCCCCGATCAAATTTATGTGCTGAATTCTCCAGTTTCTTGGAGACTAGCTTTTGGAGGTCTGTCACAAGATGTACCATGCAGGAGAGAAATGCAGACATTAACCCATTTAGGTCATGTTTTTCAGCTATAGTTTTGGACTTCAGATACACTGCACATATTTTGTATTGGATAATTTTGTGATTCCACATTCAGCATGAAATCACTGTTGCCTCCATGGAAGGCAAAATGTTTGAGACATTTAGTCTCAATTGTGTACAGATTAGCCATAGTTTTTGAGGTCTACCTCAGATGGCCATTTTTATTGTCTTCTTGGAAGCAAAAAGTTTGAGATATTCAGTCTCAGTTCTGTACAGATTAGCCATAGATTTTGAGGTCTCCATCAGGTGACCATTTTTAACAATCTCTAAGTTTTTGTTTCTGCAGTAACTGTGGGCACTCAGAGTATCCACTTAGCACCAATCTAATTATGCAGGTTGTCTCACAGAATCTGAACTCTCCTCAGGATGATACCACCAAAGGACAATGGAATTGGTATCCTTTACTGCCCAATGTTGTGGGATGGCCTGGGAGATGATCCAGAATGTTCTTCTGAACAGCTTAGCATAGATTTGAGTCCCAGCATTGCCCCAGAAACATAGAAACATAGAAGTTGACGGCAGATAAGGACCGCAAGGCCCATCCAGTCTGCCCATTTCTTTTCTACCTCATAAATGTGCCATCGGCCTTTGCCTGTCAGTGACCTATCTATTCATAGTCATTTGTATTGCTCCCTTATGCCTATCCCATGCCTGTTTGAAGCCCAGAGATGTTCCTCTAATCACTTGCATTTTCCTGGTTTGGTTCAGTCCAATTAGTCCAGCCACGGTCACCAAAAATGTTGAGACCCTCAGTATCTGCAGTGTTCTGACTAATGGTGAATCACAACCAGGGACAAGTGATAGAGTAATTAGTAATAACATTTATTACAGGTTTCATAAGACAACAGTAAATTACAGCTTACAATACTTGGAGGTCACATAGAGATCACAGTTTGTCTGGACAAAAGAAGAACTCATCCCAAAAATTTAATTACATAAACTATTATACTAGAGATAACAAGGAAGCATATAGTAAATATGACTCTCCTATTGGCATGTAGCTGGTTGAAGACAATTAGCTCATCCTTAGTTTTGCACGTAGACAGACATATAGCTTACTAGCTAGAACTGTATTTCTTGGGTTCTAGCACAAAGGAAATGCTTAGCTTGCAGAAAAGAAATACAGATGTGTCAGCTAAATACTTGGAACTGCATTAAGTGACCTATACAAAGCAATACTAACTCTGTTTGGCCTATCTAGGACGTACTGAAATCACATATACCAAAAACACATAATACTATCCTGTATTCTACCTTAGTAAACATTATAACATCATAGCTGTCTTGTGGGGTACCAGAAGGGGTTTGGGCAAGCCAACATTCCCACTAGTTCTCCTACTGGTACTAATGGACCCCTCTATTTCTGTAGGTCCATCAACTACATCTGTGCCCCTTGTGCCTTTCCTGACAGACTCAGCCCCAGAGGTAGGCACCTCAGTACACCTACTGCTCACCTACCCATGCCCTCCAAACATAGTGGTCTCAACATATGCCCACTACCCTCTCTAACTTTCTTCTGCTACCACACCTCTCTAACTATCTGTGCCTACAGTCATTCACTTGACTCCCAAACATTCCATAATCCTCAAACCCAAACTCCTTAAGCTGTATGAATCACAATGTCCTAGTACTCTTGTTGTTTTCAGATAATGTACACCTCAACTCTGGGCCACTACAGGAACCCCACAAAAGAACCAGTACCCAAATGGTCTTAAGCTTGCCTTCATTAACATCCATAGTCTTCTGCCCAAGATAGACTAGTTGTAAGTTTGGGTGAAACAGCACAAACCGGATGTTCTAGCTCTTGCTGAAACATGGCTCTCCCCAAAAATAGTTGATGCTGCAGTTGCCCTTGAAGGATACACTCTCTTTATGGAGGATTACCTTGCAAAAAAGGGGGGGTGCAATCTACATGTTAGACTCCTTGCAGGGCCTTGCACTTCCAGCTATGTCCTCAGTGAATAGCACCCAGGCATTTGCTGTCAAATTAGCTCTGGGAAACAAAGAGAAGGCACTCATTGTCCTGTCCATCTATATCCCCTCAAGGGACACAACTAAATGTTTCAATGCAGTCTTAGATTACATTACCAAACTGCCTAATTGTGCAGAGGTTGTGGCACTTGGTGATTTTAATGTCAACTGGTTGGTACCAGAAGCTGGCCCATATAAAGATGCAGTCACTACCATTGACCTAACCCTGCTGGTGCATACCCCCACTAGGATTAATTATAGAACTGGCAGCCGCACCTTAAGAGACCTAATTCTTACAAACTGCTCAGACTGGATCATAGACATTGAGGTTTTCCTCAACTGTTTCTGTGACCACTCTCCCTATTTCATGTCTTTAGTCTAACAAGTATTCCAAACCCTCAATAAGACACTCACCAGCACATACTTAGGTATGTGCAACTTAAGCAGTTTTGAGCATTCCTCCTACAGAGCGACTGGTCACTTATAAACACTGCCACAAATGTTAACACTGCTCTTGGACACTTTATTTCCATGTTCAAGAGATGATGGATGGTTTGATACCTTTTATTGGACCAAGTGTCTTGTACAAAGATGGAATTATACATATGTTTCACCAGCCTCACAGGTCCCTTCTTCAGGTGAATAGCAAAACCTAGCAACATAAGCAGCATTTATATCCACAGAGGAGCAATTAAAAATTAAAAAAGCAGGAAGTGAAGTAAGAAAGTGATAAAAGGGGCCTAGAGATGAAAGTCTATATAAGATGCAAAGTAAAAATGATGTTTGAGAAGAAATGGGAAGGGGGCTAAGTAGGAATAGGTCAGTAGGAGATGAAAAGAAGCTTAAGAGGAAAACAAAGGACCAGGCAGGAACACAGATAAGAGAGATCTGAGATCAGAGGTTGGCTGTAAGGGTAGAATAGACAGGAGGTGCCTAAGAAATGCATGAAAGTTAAGAAATTAGAAGAAACAAATGAACAAAGGCCCAGATAGAGTGTGAGGTAGTATAAATAGTAGGTGTGAAAACAATCAGGAGTGGGCAGGACTTAGCTGAAGAGTTTGTAGGAGAGGCAGGGAGGATGTAAGTACAGGTGAAAAAAGGCAGAGTAGGCAGGAACTCAGAAAAAGCAATAACAAGAGAAATGCAGAACCAAAGTGTGATAAATAATGTCATGATTTAGTCTACAATAAAAAGAGAATTACAGTTTAGCATAATGTGTCATAAATCCAATGTCCAGATTCAGTCCAGAAATTTTAGATTTTAATTGTTTAATATATTTCAATTCCCACGTCCTTCTGTCCTGTGTGTTTTTTAAGTTGCCTCTTAGTATCAAGATAGATTAATCTAAGAGACAGTGATCTGTTTGTGAAAAATGGTTTCCTACTGGTGTGGTGCTAACCTGGTATACTATTGTGTGATGGTGGTGATTCATCCTAGTTTTCAGTGGTTTACTAGTTTCCCCAATATAGCATCCATTTGTGCACTTCTTGCACTGAATTAGGTAAACAACATTGCTGGATTGACATGTAGATCCAGTAATTTGTATTATGTTATACTAGCTATGGGGAGGTGCTAATAAGAGGCAGGAAATTTCAAGCCTCCCCCACAAAACATGACAGGTAGTAAGGTAAACACTGAGGTACAGTGCTCAACAGGGGCAGGACAGGGGTAAATGGAAAAATAGACAAGGGCAAAAAGAGCAGGCATGGGGGAAAAAAGGATAAAGCCAACATTAAATGGAGGACAATGAGTACAAATGCCTGTAGTCTGGAAACAAGCTTCCTGAGCTAGTAGCCTTGATGGAAGATGAACACTTGGATATTGTGGCAGTCACAGAAACATGGTACATGGGGAACCATGACTGGATGTCAACATACCGGGTACACAGTCTACAGAAGGGACAGGAGGGAAAAGAGGAGGTGGAGTAGCTCCTTACATAAGGGAAGGGATCAAAGCTACAGAACTAAAAAGTAAAAGGGGAGGACAAGGCACTTGGGTCACCTTGGAGACAGGGAATGGCATCACAATCCGCACAGGGGTTGTATACAGACCCCCATCTCAAGGGGAGGAAATGGACAAGAAAATGATAGAGGACATTCTCAAAATTGCTGAAAAAGGGGAGATACTGTTAATGGGGGACCTGAATATGCCAGATGTTAACTGAATGACATGTACTGCAGCCACATTCAAGAGCAGGGTCATTCTCGATGCCCTGCAGGGAGCAGACCTTAGACAGCTAGTGTTGGAACCCACTTGGAAAGAAGCAATACTAGACCTGGTACTCTCAAATGGAGAGAGGTTCACAAATTTAGAAGTCGGTAGACATCTGGGAACAAGCGACCACTGCACAGTGTGCTTCACAATAAGCACAATCATGGAGACAAGCCATACAAAAATAAGCATACTGGACTTTAGAAGGGCTGACTTTGGCAAAATGGGTGAATACCTGAGGAATACACTAGCAAATTGGCAAAAAGGAGGGGTGGAAGAACAACGGAGAAAATTAAAAACTGCCATCATAGAGGCAACAAGCATTTGTGTGAAACAGATAAAACAAAGCGGAGTAAAAAATCACTATGGTTTCAAAAGAGGTGCCAGGGAAGATTAAGGAGAAAAAGGCTGCATTCAAAAAGTATAAGGCATCACAGAAGAAGCACGACAGGGAACTGTATCAATTAAAGCAGAAAGAAGTGTGGAAGGCAGTCAGAATAGCAAAAGCCCAAACTGAGGAAAAAATAGCCAAGTCAGTCAGGAAGGGGGATAAAACCTTTTCTAGGTACATTAGGGAGCATAGAAAGGTTAAGGGAGGAATAGTGAAGATTAATAAGGGAGAGGGGAGGTGGGCAGAGGGAGACAGTAAAAAGGCAGAGATACTGAATAAATACTTTTGCTCAGTATTCACAAAAGAAGATGAGGAGGAGTTACCTAAACCAGACAATAGAAGCAC
Source organism: Neoceratodus forsteri (assembly GCA_016271365.2). Taxonomy (NCBI): domain Eukaryota; kingdom Metazoa; phylum Chordata; order Ceratodontiformes; family Ceratodontidae; genus Neoceratodus; species Neoceratodus forsteri. The sequence goes on along the minus strand of CM028134.1, from coordinate 1,100,806,998 downwards.
TCTGGGTAGGGGGGTTGACACCAGTCCATTTATAGAAGAAAGAGTCCCAAAAGAACTCCTAAAACTCAAGGTGGACAAAGCAATGGGGCCTGATGGAATTCACCACAGAATCCTAAAAGAACTAAGGGAGGACCTAGTGACACCACTGATCACACTTTTTAACAAATCATGGGAGGATGGGGTGGCACCTGAGGACTAGAGGAGGGCAGATGTGATTCCCCTTCACAAAAGTGGGAGCAAGGCAGAAGCAGAAAACTACAGACCTATAAGTTTGACCTTAGTGGTAGGGAAAATGATGGAATCACTTCTGAAAGAAAGAATTGTTGAGTACCTAGAGGCCAGCGGGGCACTGGACACAAAGCAGCATGGATTTATGGCAGGAAGGTCATGTCAGATGAATCTAATAGATTTCTTTGACTGGGTGACCAAAGTAATAGACCAGGGAGGGGCTGTGGATATGGTCTACCTAGACTTTAGCAAGGCATTTGACACAGTCCCACACAAAAGATTAATAATCAAGTTAGCCAGCTTGGGAGTGGGTCCCAGGGTGGTAGCCTGGGTTGCAAACTGGCTGCACAACAGGACACAGAAGGTAATAGTGAGTGGCACACATTCAAGAAAGGCGGGTCACTAGTGGAGTACCTCAGGGCTCAGTACTGGGTCCAGTCCTCTTAACATCTTTATAGGTGACATTGCAGAGGGTCTGAGGGAAAGGTATGCCTCTTTGCAGATGATACAAAGATCTGTAACAGAGTTGATACACAAGGGGGGTAGAAAGGATGAGAAGGGACTTGGCAATGTTGGGGAATGGTCAGACATATGACAACTTAGATTCAGTGCAAAGAAGTGCAGAAGTAATGCACCTGGGAAACAAAACCCAGGAGAAGAGTACACAATAGCAGGGGAGGTACTAACAACAACAAAATGGAACGGACTTGGGGGTAGTCATATCGGATGATCTAAAGGTGGTAAGCAATGAGAAGTCAGTGAGGAGAGCTAGGGGATACTGGGATGCATAGGAAGGCATCACAGTAGAAAAGGGAAGTGGTTATCCCTCTGTACAGACAGTTGGTGAGACCCCATCTGAGTACTGTGTGTAGTTTTGGAGACCTCATCTACGCAAGGACATAGACAGGATGGAAGCAGTCCAGAGGAGGGCAACTAAAATGGTGCAGGATCTGCATCAGAAATCATATGAAGAGAGACTGAGAGAGCTTAATATGTATACCCTTGATGAAATGAGGGACAGGGGGGACATGATAGAAACACTCAAGTACCTCAAGGGAATCAACAAAGTCCAGGAGGGTAGCATCTTTCAGAAAAAGTGATGGGTAAGAACAAGGGGACACAATTTAAAGATAGAGGGGGGATGGCTCAGGGGTAATGTGAGGAAATCTTTTTTCACAGAGAGAGAGGTGGATGCGTGGAACTGCCTTCCTGGGGAGGTTGTTGGGGCTAAAACAGTGGGGGAATTCAAACATGCATGGGACAGACACAAGGCAATTGTAGTGGGGGGTGGCAGGAAGTAGGCTGTTGGTTAACTAGAATTTGAAGCTTATCCAGTGGGTAGGAAATTGGGCAGACAGGGTGGGCCAAGTGGTCCTTATCTGCTGTCAAAGTCTATGTTTCTATGTATTATGTTGTTCAGGCTTGTCTTGATGGTGGCCTGTGTAAACATGTGGGTGCAGGTCTTACAACTTGCCATGTTGCATGGTGTAGTCCCTCTTGTTTCTCAGTTATTATGGTCTGTTGGGAGTTTATTATTAATTATTATGTTCGAGAGGCTAAGGGGGCTGCTTTTACGCAATGACAGGTGGTTCAGGGAAGATGTCCTTCAGTGTTTCATCTTCTCTCAGAATGGGTTGTAATTCTTTAATTATTTGCTGAAGGGGTTTTAGCATGGGGCTGTACATGACCACTGGGCGGGTGCAGTCAGTTTGATGTCTTTGCCTGTATTCCAGCAAATTGTCCTGTAGTATTTGTATGAGCAATTTAAATTCTCTATCAATTTGTCTTGGAGAGTGGTCCTGATGAATTAGGGAATTCAGAAGTGAGGAGAGCTGTCTGTCTCTTGTCTCTCATCAGAGCAGATTCAATGGTATTGAATCACCTGACTGTAGATTACAGATTTTTTTATATGATTTGGGTGGAAGCTAGAATTATGCAGGTAGCGGTGTCTGTCAGAGAGTTTTCTGTAGTGATGAATGGATATCCAAGCCGGAGATCTGATCCGGTCGGATATCAAGCTTTTTCCCCATATCCGACTCGATTGGATGATGGTATTAAATCAGGTCAGGTCGGGTGGGAGTCAGCAGCAGCAGTGAGTGAAAACAATTGGCCATTGTCTCCTTGGCATAACTGCAACTAACAGCAGGCATGACAAACGAAAACGATCCGTTGCGGTTTGGTTTAAGTCACTAAAAAATAAAACGAATGACTCACTGGAGTCACCCAGTCTGCTGAATCCTCAACACCACTGTCACTGCTACAGCACCCTGAACTCACAATGATGATTAAGTGTTACTGAAAAACTAAAACATGTGTCGTAAGGAAGGCAACAATGGTATCTCAGCTTTGTTTGCAGACCTGTATTCCTGGATAGAGGTGCGGCTCTGCAGGCTGTTGCTCCCACTGTCAGCGAATGTCAGCCCCTCTTGTGCTGTCTCCTCTAATTTCCTTCTGACCAGGAACTTTCTTCTTCCAATGATTCGGGAAGGAGCTGCACAGGCTTGGCATAAAGGTGCTGGAGAATGAGAAGACTGTTTATGGAACGCTCCGTCATCATCTCCACAGATTTAACTGGCTACAAAGCGGGTCAGCCTGATGCTGTGTCTGGGGAGCAACTTACTCTGTGGATGACCAAGGAGTGTGTCCTGAGCCTGAGTGTAAAAATATGATTTTTCAAATTTATTCTAAAACTATCAGCTGCTGTTAGGCTTTTGCTGCAAAGTCAGACATGCGCTACGAGCGCATACTTTTTTAATTTGCATTAATTTCCAGACCACCTCATTTTGCTGGTTGTAAACATGTTATGGCAGGTTAGACAGATGACCCCATCACAGCAATAATTGCTTAATTCAATTGCTTATATAAAATTGTGGAAGGTTACTGGCATGACTACTGAACCAATATACACTGCACTGTTCAGGCTCAGGCCACTAAGTACTATCTGACCCGATGTTGAACCGATCTGGTTGGATAGTGGATGCAGGATATTCAGATCTGATATCCGGTCTAAAAGTGATATCCATGCATCTCTAGTTTTCTGTAAAGAGCAGTTTGTATATGTCCATTTTTAGTGATACTGACTGTGGTGTCAAGAAATTGTATGCTGGTGGTGAAGTATTCAATAGTGAGATTTATAGAGTGATAGAAGTTGTTAAAATCATGATGGAATTTTTTGAGACAGTTTTCACCTTCTGTCCAAATCAGGAATATGTCATCAATACAATGTATCAGAGGTAGACAGATGATTTATAGGGGCAGTGTTTAAAAAATCCTCCTCTAAACAGGCCATGAAGAGATTGGCATATAGTGGTGCCATTTAATGCTGATGGCTGTCCCCATGATCTGTAAAAAGTTCTTGCCTTTAAAAGTGAAGTTGTGTGTCAAAATTAATTTTATTAAGGTGCTGATTGTGGTTCCTGGAATGTCTCCTGTGGATGTGTTTTCCTTTAAAAATTTCTGACATGCTATGCCATCTTCATGTGGGATATTAGTGTACAGGTCAGTGACATCCATTGTGGCTAGGATAGTGTTGGGTGGCAGTTGTCCAGTTTGTTTCAGTTTCCTGGGAAATCTGTGGTGTCCTGAATCAAACTGCTGGTGGCTCTTACTAGTGGTTTTAAAATGGATAAAATGAGTCCTGAAATGTTTTCAGTGAGTGTGCCAATTGCCAGAGATGATGAGTTGTCCTGGATTCCCTGGTTTGTGTATCTTGGGTAGCATACAGAATGTCCCTGGAGTAGGTTTGTTTGGAATAAGTATTTTTAACTGTTCTTGGACGTTGTTTGGTAGAGACATGATGATTTGTTTGAATTCTTCTGTATATTGTATAGCAGAGTCTTAAATGAGTTCTCTACTGTATAATAAGCTATATCTGACAGCTGTCTTTGTGCCTCTTTAATGTAATCTTCTGTGTTCATCACAACCACAGCTCCAACCTTGTCAGCTTGTTTTATTACAATGTTATGGTTGTTTTTCAGAGTTTGTATTGACTTCTTTTCCAGTGGTGTGATATTATACAGGAGTTTCTCCTGTTTGCTAAGGAGTTGGGAGTTTATCAATGTAGGCATCCAACTTGGGGTTGCATCATCTCTGAGGGGTCCAGTCTGATGTTTTCTTAGTGCTGTCGTAATGTGTTGTTTGTGTGTTGTTTTTATCAAATAAATATTCTTTTAGATGAAGCCATCTAAACAATTATTCTATCTCACCCCAGACTCTAATGTTATCAAATTCCTGTGTGGGGCAGAAAGTTAAGACCCTGAATAATATAGATGTTTCAGCCTGTGTAAGTTCTTTATTAGATAGGTTCATCACTGGTAGTTGCTGCAATGCATTATCTTGTTCCAAAATGTTGGTGCTGTGATTTACTTCCCCTGGATGAGTCAAGGTGTTGTTGTGGCTATTGTCTTGTAGTTCTATGAGTTTGCTCCTCTTCTGTGATAGGGCTGCCTGGAGAGCTTTTTGGTAGTGTGTTTGGAGCTCACAGCTAAATCCTGGTACTGCATTGTTGTTTCCTTGAAGTGTGTGTGCAAGTTCAGAAAATATATTTTTAAGGTGAGATTTTCTAGCATATATCTGATGAATAAGGTGATTCCTGAGTTTCTCAGATGTCCTCCGACATAGTTGTTCTGTATACCGTGAGTTGTACGTACTTTGCAGTGGGTTGTAGATCAGAAGTTCTTTACATATAATATTCTGTTTTTTGCATGCAATTAGGAAGTAGATGTCACTGTCAAGTTTGGCTTCCTTTTTCTTCATGTTGCAGAGTTGCCATTTCAGATGGCGAATTGTGGTATCTTCCATTATTTTCTAAAAAGATATTCAAATTACTGGATCCTACACATGTCAATCCAGCAGTGTTGTTTACCTAATTCAGTGCAAGAAGTGCACAAATGGATGCTATATTGGCAAAACTGGTAAACCACTGAAAACTAGGATATATCACCATCATCACACAATAGTAAACCAGGTTAGCAGCACACCAGTAGGAAACCATTTTTCACAAACAGATTACTTTCTCTTAGATTTATCTGTCTTGATACTAAGAGGCAACTTCAAAAACACACAGGACATAAGGACACGGAAATTTAAATATATTAAACAATTTAATATTTAACATTTCTGGACTGAATCGGGGCATTGGATTTATGACACACTGTGGTAAACTGTAATTTTTTTATTGTGGACTAAATCATGACATTATTTATCACACTTCAGTTCTGTATTTCTCTTGTTATTGTTTTTTTCTGAGTTCCTGCCTACTCTGCTTTTTTTACCTGTACCTGCCTCTCCTACAAACTCTTCAGCTCAGTCCTGCCCACTCCCTGATTGTTTTCACACCTACTGTTTATACTACTTCACACTCTGTTTATCTGGGCCTTAGTTCTTTTGTTTCTTCTAATTTCTTGACTTCCATGCATTTCTTAGGCATCTCCTGTCTATTCTACCCTTACAGCCAACCACTGATCACAGATCTTTCTTGTCTGTGTTCCTGTCTGTTCCCTTCTTTTCCCTTTCAAGCTGCCTTTCATCTCCTACTGATCTGTTCATACTTAGTCCCCCCACTCTCCCAATTTCTTCTCACACATCATTTTTGTACTTTGCATTTTATATAGACTTTCATCTCTAGGCCCCTTTTATCGCTTTCTTACTTCATTTCCTGCTCTTTTTTATTTGTTAATTGCTCTTCAGTAGATATAAATACTGCTTATGTTGCTCAGTTTTGCTGTTCACCTGAAGAAGGGACCTGGGTATCACGTGATGCCTCAGCCTAGCTAGCAGCAAGTCCTCCCAGCTCCTGCCTTTAGCTGTCTAACTCTGTTTTTTCCACCACCTACAACTTTGAATTTGAGCCTAAATATCATTTAAGGGTGCTGCATCAATGGGACTCAACCTATTAACCCTGCTTTATTCGTCTCTTCAAGCTGTAGGGAAGAAGAAGAAATGAAGCAGGCCTTACTTCAACATACTCCTCTGGTGACACCGGAAAAAAGTTCTAAATGTTCTAAAGGCCACAGATCATAGTCGGGATGTCCTGATACTCCAACTCCAGCAGCCATACCCTTAATGGAAGATCGGTTCCTCCAAGAACTCCAGCCCTTCAGAGAATCCCTGATGGAAATCATAGCAAAACTTAAGTCTCTCCGTAGTGATCTTGGGGACCTGGGCAGGTGGATGACCAACTCCAAAGCTTGCACCTATTCTCTTGAGCAATGGTGGAACAAATCTGCCTCAGAGGTGACCAAACTAAATCATCAAGTGGCCCAATTATGGAGAAGATGGAAGATTTAGAGGAAGGAGCCGCATAATAATCTAGTAATTTTGGGGTCCCCTGAATCCTCTGAGGGCTCCTCATTGATCTTATTCACACAAAAATTCCACCAGAAAGTAGCTGATCCCTCACTCTGTAACCCAGCCTATTTGATTGAATGAGATCACAGGTCCCTCTGTCCCTGACCCTCTTGGGTCTCCTGGGATGAAATGCTCCTAGGTATTCAGTAGTGTGGGGCCCTGCTATTGGGTCTTGAGTGCATATCTGGTATGCTTCAAGTAGGTCTAGTAACATGGTACTATGAAACCTAGAAGTGTTGGTACTGTAGCAGAATCTAAATTCTGCCATATCGTGATTGCTGGGTTTTAAAATCACTGGCATGTGCATGAATTGCACATTATGTACAAGGGTACCTGGGACTGATTCGACAACCAGACCACTAGTTGGTCTGGGTTCCTGCATGAAACATTGGGTAGGTTTTTCCCTGTTAGGGGAACAACAGTTGGAAACATGGCAGTACTAGCAATGGAATAGTCTGCACAATACTATCTAGTAGTGCCATGTGGGGATTGAGCATAAAAATTTGGTTTCTGAGTGCAGTGCAAGTGTATAAACCTGTGTGCTGTATCTGGGTCTGGCACATCAACAGGGTACCATTGGGTGAAATTCTGGTGTTGGCCAACCCTGGAAGGTGCTCTTGACTAGGCAGTCCATGGGGATTTCTTTTCCATTGCTATCAGGCTGCCACTTAATTTGTGGTGAAGACTGGTCAGGTGCCACTACCACGGTATTTAGGTATAAATATGTTACCTTGTTGCAATTAATGTGGATGTGACAGCCATGCTGACCCCTTTGTCTGAGTGTGGTGATGGCACATAACCTGGAAGAAGGAAGGAAGGAAAGAAGCAATCATCTATGTGGCTGTTGTTATTAAGAGGCTTTGGAACATTATCAATTTGTGAAATTTGTTTTCCAGTTGTTGTGTATTTCTCCCCTTCCCCCTACATCAGATTAAGAGATTTAACCCAAACAGGGCTAATACACTCCTCACCAAGCCTGTCTTACCCCAGTCCCGCTGGAGGCATATTAAGGTGGAATATACATGGATGTGGAGTAGTTTTCTGAGCTTGTACTTGATAAACTGCAACTACTGTACATGTGAAAACATAATGGCATGAAACCTATTTATAACAACACAATGACCATAATGGGCATGTGCATCACAAGAGTTTTAGATTTACAGAAACACAAATGTTGTGAGAATACCAGAAAGGAAATTCATGATTAGGCCCCTGGGTGGACGTTGCTCTAAAGTAGGCATTATGAAGGCTGTTGTTGAGAGGTGGTGGTGTCAAAATGTGTGTGACCAGTTTGTTGGTGGCTTGGTGGGATGAGGTGCAGAGGGTGGCTATACCATTAAGTTTGTGGAACTACATGGTGTTGTATGTTTTTTGTTTTATAAAAGGAGTATCATTTTGGTATTTCACCACTCTGTGCTTGTCGGTTTGAGAAAAAAAAGGGTCCCTGGACTGCATGTATGTTTTGCCAGGCATACGGTTCAGGATAAGCCATCTGGAACCATGGATTAATTGTGTGGAGCTCCCCTATGTCTGAAAAAGGCAGATATTTCTTTTTGTTCAGTAAAGAGAAGAAGGAACAGGTGAAGGTACAATCCCACTCCCCCCAGCTCAGCTGATTACTTTACTAAGGGCCCTTGCACCAGGCTGGTGCTAGTTGGCATGAAGCCACCTGTTAACATGTTTTGTGCAGTTTGGTCACCGTGCTTGACAAACAGAAGGGGTGAGCTGGTTTATAATGTTAGAATAGTTTGTGCCTTTTCAAACTATAAGCTTTAAGTAACAAATGGATTATTTGCACACATTTCTTTTTTTTTTTTTGCATCTGTGGATGGATATTAGTATGCCTCCTTTATTTCTGGAGCTGCAAGCTGTGGCTCAGTCAGGTCCAGAGCGACTTTATCTTTTAGTGGTTTGCAATCACCATAGGTGTTGCACTAGAAGGAGGCATGGTCCATTCCCCTCCCCCCCATGAGCTCCTTCTTTGGTGAAAGAGTCAGCTTAGTCGTTGTAATGATGGAAGGGTTGTGCTTGGGCTGGCCAATGCTGGAGCAGAGGCCAGGCAACAAATTTGTAAATTCTCACAAAATTTACCTGTAATAGTTTTGTGTAGAAGTCAGATGACACTCTGTTTATTAGGAGTGTGGACATTTAACCACAAATGTTTGGGCAATCTTCTTTGCCAATCAGTCATGACCTCAAAATGTGTACAGTATGCTGAATAAATACTGATCGGGTAACCCTAATTTGCCATTGGGAATAAGGCTATAGAGTATCCCAATATTGTTTAAACTTTTAACAGCATTATATTTGAAATTAGCCAACTTCATACATTACCAGAGGTGGTTTGTAGGTTATTGATGTTGTTGCCACCCCTTCTCCTCCTGGAAGGGTGGGTCTTTGTGCTTTTAATGATTTAGTCCCTGATCATAGAGACTATTTTATCTTTAATGGAGTTTTCCATATTCCTGAATAACAAAAAGGGAAAATAAAGGGGTGGGCCTATTCCAGCCAGTCCCTCTGTAGTTGGTTAGTGTTGATCCTTTAAAATGCTGATACATTACTTTTATACAGATGTATGCCCTCGACTACCCCAGGTAGGGTAGGTGATCCTGTGGCTGCTTAGCCACACACTACTCGATTCCTGAAAATCAAATAGAATTAGTATAAACCAGAGGGAAAGGCATCCCTTTCCTCCTGTTTTAAAGATTACAAAACAACTTCAGCTGAGTTATACAAAATCTGGATTAATGCCATGGCGTTATGTACATACATTTTATGTTACATATAAAAGGTGGTAACATTCAGGCCTGAAACAAAAGGATAAAACAATCAAAAATGACTGGAAAAATCTCCCTGCCCTCTGGTGGGGCACAGTAGGTGTTGCAGAAATAAATTTCTGATGAAGACACGGTATAATATAGTGTGGTTTGGCAGAATGCATGGAGGTCATGTTACTTGCAGAAGGTCACACAGTATGCAAGTGAAGGTTGTTGGTATTTAAACTCAGTTGTATCTGCAGTGCACCTAAGCAAAAATGCTGTGTCAAGGTTTTTACAGAGGATCTAAGCCGACTTTTATGATATAACAAAACAGAACATACCAATTAAGGTTATACCACCAAGCATGTGACATTGCAAATGCAGGGCAGTATGAAGTTGCTTATTAAAGGGTAGTGGGGATGTCCTTCCCTTCAGACGCAGTACCATATTTTTTATTTCGTCATTCGGACATAACCTTTGAGCAAAATGCTCTTTTGAAAGGTCCACATTTTGACAGGAGGACAACACAGAAAGGTAGTTACAGAGTATGGGTGCACAGGTACAGAGACAAAAATACAAGAAATAACAGCAATTGGTCTGACTATTTACAATTGCAAGCTATCTCATATAGAGGAACAGCATATTGCAGTTAGTACAGCCCAAGGTACATGATGAGTGCTGTGGGTTTAAGAAACTAATTTAGCAGGAGGTAAAGCAGGCAGGGGAGGCATTGTCATTATTTCATATAAAGTCAGGGGGAGACTCGACATAGGCTTTCTACACTTATATGTTAAGGCAGCCAAGAGGAGGCTTTGTTGTTAATTCTAGTCAAGGGTGGGGGGATTTTTGTGCAGGACTGACCTAGTAGGAACATACTATATATCAATGTGAGGGAGGACTGTACACAGAATAAGCTGGGGGAACACAGATGCTTTGAGACAATCACATTTGTGCAGGACCAATGGCTGGGAGGGACTTAAAACAGAGTGCTGAGTTAAGGACAGTAGATAGAAGGTTCATTGAGAGGCTGGAGCTATAGAAGGCTCAAGTTTGACTGCTGCCAAGTAGTAGGATGAAGTAGGAGTTTAAACTCAGGGTTACTAGGCAGCAGGGTAACAAATCGGAGAATGCAGCCCAGGGGCTGGCTGACTCCAAGCTAACGGGTGATAGTGCTACAGGTTACCTGCAGCTACAAATACAGAAAACACAGGGAAATTGTAACATTGCCACAGACTCAAAGTTGTATGTGGTAAACTTTATTCCAGACTAAAACTTGTTTCAAAAATATTCTGTTATCTCCCTCAGTTACTGACATTCTGCTGCTTTGGCCTTCTGCCCAGACATGACTTACTGTAAGCAAATTAAGCTTGTTTAAAATAAAACATTTAAAACATCTTTCATTTGACTCCTTGGCTTCCCAAATTTGAATAATTAAAGATTATTTGATTTCTGGAACTTCAAGCAAATCACAAATTCATACACTACACTTGAAACCGTACCACATCACATCTTTCTTTCACACACACCCAGGACCACTGGTAACTGTACTAACACATTAAATCAACTACATCATTTTGCAAATCCCTACAATGCATACAGTTATAACTTTCTTCATACCTTTTTGAACTTTCTAAGATGATCTAAAACTAATTTCTTGTCTTTCTTACACTCTGGTTGCAATTTCCAGATTTTTTCAGCAAAATGTTTACATTTACACCTTTCAATAAACCAATCACCAGCATATGAAATCCAAACAAACATAGACTACTCTCTTTCTCTGTTAACACATACTAAATACATTTTTATCAGTATCCCTAGTCAGACAATCACAATTCTTTTCTTGTAAAATAATTTATTACATGAGGTGACCAATCTTGAAGATAGGATGGCAAGAACACTAATAAGCAACACGCCTTTCTTTTATCTCAGCTCAGAAAAACCTTGGTGCTTTGAGAATCCACAAGCCCCTTTGTGTTTAACCAGTGAGAAAATAAAACTTTAAAAGCTTTGAACACTGTTGATATCTACATGGCAGTTTAGAAAACTGTAAACGATCACAGCGTAGTATTTCTATTCTTTTCAGTGTGCACTATGGCAAACACAATAAGAAACAATTTAATGCAGTGTGTCTGTATGTATATGTATATGTGTGTGTGTATGTGTGTTTATGTGTTTTTGTAAAGCAAAACACCTCAAACTGATCGGGTCCTCTGTTTTAACCAAGATTAAAACGAAGTCAAACAATAGTAGATTCCGCATTGTAATAATTGACAGACGGTAGCCAGCCAACATTCAACATGAAAGACAGTTTATCTCATAGACACTATAGCTGAAACATTTACTTTAGGGTAGCTATCCTCCCGCCCAATCAAATTTATGTGCTGAATTCTCCAGTTTCTTGAGACTAGCTTTGGAGGACTGTCACAAGCTGTACCATGCAGGAGAGAAATGCAGACATTAACCCATTTAGGTCATGTTTTCAGCTATAGTTTTGGACTTCAGATATACTGCACACATTTTGTATTGGATAATTTTGTGATTCCACATTCAGCATGAAATCACTGTTGCCTCCATGGAAGGCAAAAAGGTTGAGACATTTAGTCTCAATTGTGTACAGATTAGCCATAGTTTTTGAGGTCTACTTCAGATGGCCATTTTTATTGCCTTCTTGGAAGCAAAATGTTTGAGACATTCAGTCTCAGTTCTGTACAGATTAGCCATAGTTTTTGAGGTCTCCCTTAGGTGACCATTTTTAACAATCTCTAAGTTTTCATTTCTGCAGTAACTGTGGGCACTCTGTGTATCCACTTAGCACCCATCTAATTATGCAGGTTGTCTCACAGAATCTGAACTCTCCTCAGGATGATACTACCAAAGGACAGGGGAATCGGTATCCTTTACTGCTCAATGTTGTGGAATGGCCTGGGAGATGATCCAGATTATTCTTCTGAACAGCTGAGCATTGGTTTGAGTCCCTGCATTGTCCCAGAGCTGTTCCTCTAATCACTTACATGTTTCCTGGTCTGGTTCAGTCCAATTTCGTCCTGCCATGGTCACCAAAATGATGAGAACCTCAGTATCTGCAGTGTGGTGACTAATGGTGAATCATGACCAGGGACAAGTGATAGAGTAATTAGTAATAACATTTATTACAGGTTTCCATAAGACAACAGTAAATTACAGCTTACAATACTTGGAGGTCACATAGAGATCACAGTTTGTCTGGACAAAAGAAGAACTCATCCCAAAAATTAAATTACATAAACTATTATACTAGAGAGAACAAGGAGGAATATAGTAAATATGACTCTCCTATTAGCATGTAGCTGGTTGAAAGACAATTAGCTCATGCTTAGTTTTGCACGTAGACAGACATATTGCTTACTAGCTAGAATTGGCTTTCTTGGGTTCTAGCACAAAGGAAATGCATAGCTTGCACAAAAGAAATACAGATGTGTCAGCTAAATACTTGGAACTGCATTACATGACCTGTACAAAGCAATACTAACTCTGTTTGGCCTATCTAGGACATACTGCAATCACACATAACAAAAACACATAATACTATCCTACATTCTACCTTAGTAAACATTATGATATCATGGCTGTCTTGTGGGTACCAGAAGGGGTTTGGGCAAGCCAACATTCCCACTAGTTCTCCTACTGGTACTAATGGACCCCTCTATCCCTGTAGGTCCATCAACTACATATGTGCCCATTGTGCCTTTCCTGATAGACTCAGCCCCAGAGGCAGGCACCTCTAGTGCACCTACTGCTCACCTACTGCTCACCTACCCATGCCCTCCAAACATGGTGGTCTCAACATATGCCCACTACCCTCTAACTTCTTTCTGCTACCACACTCTCTCACTACCTGTGCCTACAGTCATCTATTTGACTCCCAAATATTGCATAATCCTCAAACCCAAACTCCTTAGGCATGTATTAATCTGCAATGTCCTAGTACTATTGTTGTTGTCAGGTAATGTACACCCCAACCCTGGGCCACTACAGGAACCCCACAAAAGAACTGATACCCCAAATGGTCTTAGGCTTGCCTTCATTAACATCCATAGTCTTCTGCCCAAGATATACTAGTTGTAAGTTTGGGTGAAACAGCACAAACTGGATGTTCTAGCTCTTGCTGAAACATGGCTCTCCCCAAAAATAGTTGATGCTGCAGTTGCCCTTGAAGGATACACTCTCTTTGTGGAGGATCAGCTTGGCAAAAAAGGGGGGAGTGCAATCTACATGTTAGACTCCTTGCAGGGCCTTGCACTTCCAGCTATATCCTCAGTGAATAGCACCCAGACACTTGCTGTCAAATTAGCTCTGGGAAACAAAGAGAAGTTACTCATTATCCTGTCCCTCTATATCACCTCAAGGGACACAGCTAAATGTTATAATGCAGTCTTAGAGTACATTACCAAACTGCCTAATTGCACAGAGGTTGTGGCACTTGGTGATTTTAATGCCAACTGGTTGGTGCCAGAAGCTGGCCCATATAAAGATGCAGCCACTACCATTGACCTAACCCAGCTGGTGCATACCCCCACTAGGATTAATTATAGAACTGGCAGCAGCACCTTAATAGACCTAATTCTTACAAACTGCTCAGACAGAATCATAGACACAGAGGTTTTCCTCAACTGTCTCTGTGACCACTCCCCTATTGCATGCCTTTAGTCTAACAAGTCTTCCAAACCCTTCAATAAAACAACTCACCAGCACATTCTTAGGTGTGTGCAACTTAAGCAGTTTTGAGCATTCCACCTATAGAGCGACTGGTCACTTATAGACACTGCCACAAATGTTATCACTGCTCTTGGACACTTTATTTCCATTTTCAAGAAATGATGGATGGTTTGATACCTTTTATTGGACCAAGTGTCTTGTACAAAGATGGAATTATACATAAGTTTTCCTGGCCTCACAGGTCCCTTCTTCAAGTGAATAGCAAAACTTAGCAACATAAGCAGCATTTATATTCACTGAGGAGCAATTAAAAATAAACAAGCAGGAAGTGAAGTAAGAAAGTGATAAAAGGGGCCTAGAGATGAAAGTCTATATAAATCGCAAAGTAAAAAAATGATGTGCGAGAAGAAATGGGAAGGGGGGCTAAGTAGGAATAGGTCAGTAGGAGATGAAAGGAAGCTTAAAAGAGAAAACAAAGGACCAGGCAGGAACACAGATAAGAAAGATCTGAGATCAGAGGTTGGCTGTAAGGGTAGAATAGACAGGAGGTGCCTAAGAAATGCATGGAATTTAAGAAATTAGAAGAAACAAAAGAACAAAGGCACAGATAAACAGAGTGTGAGGTAGAATAAATAGTAGGTGTGAAAACAGTCAGGGAGTGGGCAGGACTGAGCCGAAGAGTCTGTAGGAAAGGCAGGCACAGGTAAAAAAGCAGAGCAGGCAGGAACTCAGAAAAAAACAATAACAAGAGAAATACAGAACCAAAGTGTGATAAATAATCTCATGATTTAGTCCACAATAAAAAAGAATTACAGTTTACCACAGTGTGTCATAAATCCAATGTCCTGATTCAGTCCATAAATGTTAGGTTTAAACTGTTTAATATATTTCAGTTCCCATGTCCTGATGTCCTGTGTGCTTTTTAAGTTGCCTCTTAGTATCAAGATAGATAAATCTAAGAGGGAGTGATCTGTTTGTGAAAAATGGTTTCCTTCTGGTGTGGTGCTAATCTGGTATACTATTGTGTGATGGTGATGATTCATCCTAGTTTTCAGTGGTTTACTAGTTTCCCAATATAGCATCCATTTGTGCACTTCTTGCACAGAATTAGGTAAACAACATTGCTGAATTGACATGTGTAGGATCCATTAATTTGTATTATGTTGTTCTAGCTTGTCTTGATGGTGGCCTGTGTACACATGTGGGTGCAGGTCTTACATCTTGCCACGTTGCATGGTGTAGTCCCTCTTGTTGCTCAGTTATTATGGTCTGCTGGGAGTTTATTATGAATTATTATGTTCGAGAGGCTAAGGGGGCTGCTTATATGCAATGACAGGTGGTTCAGGGAAGATGTCCTTCAGTGTTTCATCTTCTCTCAGAATGGGTTGTAGTCCTTTAATTATTTGCTGAAGAGGTTTTAGCATGGGGCTGTACATGACCACTAGGGGTGTGCAGTCAGTTTGATGTTTTTGCCTGTATTCCAGCAAATTGTCTTATAGTATTTGTAAGAGCAAATCAAATTCTCTATCAATTTGTCTTGGAGAGTGGCCCTGCTGAATTAGGGAATTCCGAAGTGAGGAGAGCTTTCTGTCTCTTGTCTCTCATCAGAGCAGATTCAATGGTATTGAATCACTTGACTGTAGATTACAGATTTTTTTGTATGATTTGGGTGAAAGCTAGAATTATGCAGGTAGCGTGTCTGTCGAGGGTTTTCTGTAGTGATGCATGGATATCCGACCGAGATCCGATCCGGTCGGATATCAGGTCTTTTCCCATATCCGACCTGATCGATAATGGTGTTAAATCAGGTTGGGTTGGGAGTCAGCAGCAGCAGTGAGTGAAAACAATTGGCCATTGTCTCCTTGGCATAACTGCAACTAACAGCAGGCATGACAAATGAAAACGATCCATTGCGGTTTGGTTTAAGTCACTGAAAAAAAAAATGAATGACTCACTGGAGTCACCCGATCTGCTGAAACCTCAACACCACTGTCACTGCTACAGCACCCTGAAATGATGACTGACAATGATGATTAAGCGTTACTGAAAAACTAAAACATCTGTCATAAGCAAGGCAACAATGGTATCTCAGCTTTGTTTGCAGACCTGTATTCCTGGGTAGAGGTGCGGCTCTGCAGGCTCTTGCTCCCACTGTCAGTGAATGTCAGCCCCTCTTGTGCTGTCTCCTCTAATTTCCCTTCTGACCAGGAACTTTCTTCTTCCAATGATTCGGGAAGGAGCTGCACAGGCTTGGCATAAAGGTGCTGGAGAATGAGAAGACTGGTTATGGAACTCTCCGTCATCATCTCCACAGATTTAGCCGGCTACAAAGTGGGTCAGCCTGATGCTGTGTCTGGGGAGCAACTTAATCTGTGTATGCCCAAGGTATGTGTCCTGAGTCTGAGTGTAAAAATATGATTTTTCAGATTTATTCTAAAGCTATCAGCTGCTGTTAGGGTTTTGCTGCAAAGTTAGATGTGCGCTATGAGAGCATACTTTTTTAACTTGCATTAATTTCCAGACCACCTCATTTTGCTGGTTGTAAATATGTTATGGCAGGTTAGACAGATTACCACTGTCACAGCAATAATTGCTTAATTCAATTGCATATATAAAATTGTGGAAGGTTTCTGGCATGGCTACTGAACCAATATACACTGCACTGTTCAGGCTCAGCCCACTAAGTACTATCTGACCCGATGTTGAACCGATCCAGTCGGATAGTAGATGCAGGATATCCGATCCGATATCTGGTCTAAAAGTGATAACCTGCATCTCTAGTTTTCTGTAAAGAGCAGTTTGTATATGCCCATTTTTAGTGATACTGACTATGGTGTCAAGAAAATGTACACTGGTGGTGAAGTATTCAATAGTGAGATTTATAGAGTGATAAAAGTTATTAAAATCATGATGGAATTTTTTGAGAGAGTTTTCACCTTCTGTTCAAATCAGGAATATGTCATCAATACAGTGTATCAGAGGTAGACAGATGATTTATAAGAGAAGTGTTTAAATAAATCCTCTTCTAAACAGGCCATGAAGAGATTGGCATATAGTGGTGCCATTTTAGTGCCCATGGCTGTCCCCATGATCTGTAAAAAGTGCTTGCCATTAAAAGTGAAGTTGTGTGTCAAAATTAATTTTACTAGGGTGCTGATTGTGGTTCCTGGAATGTCTCCTGTGGATGTATTTTCCTTTAAAAATTTCTGACATGCTGCTATGCCATCTTCATGTGGGATATTAGTGTACAGGTCAGTGACATCCATTGTAGCTAGGATAGTGTTGGGTGGCAGTTGTCCAGTTTGTTTCAGTTTCCTGAGGAAATCTGTGGTGTCCTAAATAAAACTGCTAGTGGCTCTTACTAGTGGTTTTAACATGGATTCAATGAGTTCTGAAATGTTTTCAGTGAGTGTGCCAATGCCAGAGATGATGGGGTGTCCGGGATTCCCTGGTTTGTGTATCTTGGGTAGCATACAGAATGTCCCTGGAGTAGGTTTGTTTGGAATTAGTATTTTTAACTGTTCTTGGATGTTGTTTGGTAGAGACATGATGATTTGTTTGAGTTCTTGTGTATATTGTATAGCAGGGTCTTCAATGAGTTCTCTACTGTATAATAAGCTGTAACTGACAGCTGTCTGTGTGCCTCTTTAATGTAATCTTCTGTGTTCATCACAACCACAGCTCCACCTTTGTCAGCTTGTTTTATTACAATGTTATGGGTTTTTTCAGAGTTTGTATTGACCTGTTTTCTAGTGGTGTGATATTATACAGGAGTTTCTGCTGTTTGCTAAGGATTTGGGAGTTTATCAATGTAGGCATCCAACTTGGGGTTGCATCATCTCCGAGGGATCCAGTCTGATGTTTTTTTTATTATTTATTTATTTTTATTATTTAGTTGTTTAATCATGTATAGCACACTAAGCTGAAACCTTTTTTGCAGGAGTGACCTGGGAGCACAAGGAGGTTAAGTGATTAAGTTTTCTTAGTGCTGTCGTAATATGTTGTTTGTGTGTTGTTTTTATCAAATAAATATTCTTTTAGACAAAGCCGTCTAAACAATTCTTCTATCTCACCACAGACTTTAATGTTATCAAATTCCTGTGTGGGAGAAAGTTAAGCCCCTGAATAATACAGATGTTTCAGTCTGTGTAAGTTTTTATTAGATAGGTTCATCACTGGTAGTTGCTGCAATGCATTATCTTGTTCCAAATGTTGTGCTGTGATTTACTTCCCCTGGATGAGTCAAGGTGTTGTTGTGGCTATTGTCTTGTAGTTCTATGAGTTTGCTCCTCTTCTGTGATAGGGCTGCCTGGAGAGCTTTTTGGTAGTGTGTTTGGAGCTCACAGCTAAATCCTGGTACTGCATTTTTGTTTCCTTGAAGTGTGTGTGAAAGTTCAAAAAATGTATTTTTAAGGTGAGATTTTCTAGTGTATATCTGATGAATAAGGTGATTCCTGAGTTTCTCAGCTGTTCTACAACATACTTGTTCTGTATACCTTGAGTTGTATGTAGTTTGCAGTGGGTTCTAGATCGAAAGTCCTTTATGTATAATAATCTGTTTTTTGCATGCAGTTAGGAAGTAGATGTCACTGTCAAGTTTGGCTTCATTTTTCTTCATGTTGCAGAGTTGCCATTTCAGATGGCTAATTGTGGTATCTTCCATTATTTTCTAGAAAGAGATTCAAATTAATGGATCCTACACATGTCAATCCAGCAGTGTTGTTTACCTAATTCAGTGCAAGAAGTGCACAAATGGATGCTATATTGGCAAAACTAGTAAACCACTGAAAACTAGGATATATCACCACCATCACAAAATAGTAAACCAGGTTAGCAGCACACCAGTAGGAAACCATTTTTCACAAACAGATCACTCTCTCTTAGATTTATCTGTCTTGATACTAAGAGGCAACTTCAAAAACACACAGGACAGAAGGACGCGGAAATTTAATTATATTAAGCAATTTAATATTTAACATTTCTGGACTGAATCGGGGCATTGGATTTATGACACACTGTGGTAAACTGTAATTTTCTTTTTATTGTGGACTAAATCATGACATTATTTATCACACAGAACGACTATGTCTGCATACAAAAACAGGAATGGTTTTACCAAACAAGTGATGAAACAGAAGCAGCAAAGATCCAGGAGTAGGAGCAGGGAGCTACAACTTCATTCAGACAGCAGTACCATCCCCTCACCATATCACAAAGCAGCTGTTACAGAGATACATAGACAGTGTTGTCAGATAAGGGCCTATGGCCCACCCAGTCTGCCCCTTTGAGCTTGTAAGTTCAGTTTATGTTTTCCTAGAAGTCTGTTGCCCCTTACCCCTGACCTCCAGAATTCCTTTATGTCTATCCCATGCATTCTTAAATCCCGTGATTGTTTCAGCCCCCACCACTTCCTCTGGCAGGGTGTTCCACTTGTACACCACCCGTTCTGTGAAGAAATTCTTCCTCATGTTTCCTCTGAATCGTCCTCCCTCCAACTAGTCCTCTAGTCCTGGAAGATCTTTTTCGCTTAAAAATAGTGTATTTCTGCACCCTGTTCCTCCCTGTGAGATACTTGTATGTCTCTATCATATCCCCTCTCTCCCTCCTGTCCTCCAGGGAGCATATGTTCAGTTTCTTCAACCTGTCTTCATAGGACTTGTGATGCAGTTCATGCACCATCTTTGTTGCCCTCCTCTGAACCTTCTCTACCCTGTCTATGTCCTTATGTAGGTATGGTCTCCATACTGTACACTGTACTCCAGGTGGGGCCTCACTAGTGTCTTGTATAGCGGAATTATGACCTCTCTTTTCCTGCTGGTGATGCCCCTGCCTATACATCCCAGCATCCTACTTGCTTTACCTGCTGCCTTGTCACACTGTTTCCCTACCTTGAGGTCATCAGAGATGATAACCCCAAGATCCCTTTCCTGTTTGGTGCATGCTATATCCTCACCCCCCCCCAACTGATATATTGTGCCAGGGTTTTTGTGTCCCATATGCATTATCTTGCACTTCTTTGCATTGAATTTCAACTGCCAAACCCCTGACCATTCTTCAAGTTTCTGCAGGTCCCTTCTTATTCTGTCTACACCCTCTGGTGTGGCTACTCTGTTACAGAGCTTTGTGTCATCAGCGAACAGTGAAATTCTGCCTTCTAGATCCTGCTCAATGTCACTGATGAAGATGTTGAATAGGACCGGTACCAGCACTGATCCCTGTGGTACCCCACTGGTCACTCTTCCCTCTGTGGAGTGACAGCCATTTACCACCACCCTCTGTGTCCTGCCACCCAGCCAGTTACCCACCCACCACACTACTGTCCTGCCCACACCCATATTCCCAGTTTGTGTAGTAGTCTTCTATGTGGCACAGTGTCAAAGGCCTTGCTGAAGTCCAGATAGGCCATGTCCACTGCCCTCCCCTGATCCACCTCCCTAGTCACCCAGTCAAAAAATTCAACGAGGTTGGTCTGACATGACCTCCGCCTGGTGAAACCATGCTGCCTTGGGTCCTGTAGTCCATTGACAACCAGATGTTCCACCAATCTCTCCTTCAGTAGTGCTTCCATGATCTTCCCCACTACCGAGGTGAGACAGACTGGTCTGTAGTTCCCTGCTTCCTCTTTGTTCCCGCTTTGTATAAGGGACTACATCTGCTGTCCTCCAGTCTTTGGTACCTCCCTGTTTCAGTGATTGTCTAAACAGGATAGACAGAGGTTCAGCCACCACCTCTCTTAGTTCTTTAAGGACCCTGGGGTGCACCCCATCTGGCCCCATTGCTTTATCAACTCTTATTACTTCCAGTTCCTTCAGGACCCTTTCTCGTGTAAAGGGACTTGTGTCCATTTGTGCTCCATTCTCACCCCTTGAACTCCCTTCAGACCCATTACCCTCCTCTTCCTCAGTAAAGACTGAGCAGAATACACTGTTCAATATGTCAGCTTTACTGTTGTCATCCTCCACGCAGCCCCCATCCTCCCTTCAGTCTCACTATCCTCCCTTTGTCTTTCTTTTTTCACTTATGTACCTGTAAAGGTTTTGTCCCCTCTACCCACTGATTTTGCAATATGTTCTTCTGTCTGAGCTTTGCTTCCCTTACTGACCTCCCTGCCTCCCTTTGCTTCTCCTGGTACTTCTCCCATCCCCTTCTGCCTGTGTCTTTTGTATGGCCTGAATGCAATCTTTTGGCTTTCACTTTCTTTTGCTGCTCTTTGAAAAACCATAATGGTCTCCTCTTCCTTTCCTCTTGCTAACCTGCTTAATGCATAATTCTGTTGTTCTTGTAATCCCATTTTAAATACTGCCCACTGTTCCTCAACCCCTGATTCCTGTCCCATTCCCTTAATGCCTCTTTCAAGTATCTCCCCATTTTCCCAAAGTCTGCCCCTAAAATCCAGGATACGTGTTTTTGTGTGGTTTGGTTCTGCTCTTTCTGTGATTTCAAACCACAATGACTGGTGGTCACTGTTCCCAGGTGCACCCCACACGGTTACCCCATCACACTGTCCCTGTTTGTGAGCACAAGGTCCAGTATTGCCTTCTGCCGAGTTGGTTCCATGACCAGTTGCTTGAGAAAGGCACCCTGAAGGAGTCCAGGATAAATCTGCTCCTAGTTGATGCTGCTGCTGGGATGCTCCAGTCCACATCTGGAATATTGAAGTCTCCAGCCAGTACTACCTCACCCTTGTCTGCCACCCTTTGGATGGCTAGCATCAGCTCCCTATCTGTTTCTTCCTCCTGGGCTGGTGGTCTATAGACCACACCTGTGTGGATGGCTGTCCCCATTTTCCTTTCCAGCTTAACCCACAGTATCTCTCCCCCATTTTGTTCCTCCTGGATCTCTGTGGCCCTTATGTCATTTTTCACATGCAGTGCCACTCCTCCTCCCTTCCTGCCTGCTCTGTCTCTTCTGAATATGTTATAGCCAGTTATGGCCATCTCCCAGTCATGGTTATCATTACACCAGGTTTCAGTGATGGCCACAATGTCCAGGTCTGACTGCACCATGACAGCCTCCAGATCTTCCATCTTGTTGCTAAGGCTCCTGGCATTTGCACACATGGCTTTCCATGATTTGACCTCCCTAGACTGTTTCACTGTTCTACTCCAGCCCCTTCCTTGGTTGTCCTTTATCCCTGGTTCTCCTTGCTGTCTGCCCTTCTGCTGAATTTTGCCCCTTTTCTGCCTATCCACCTCTTGCGCACTAATCTCCAACTTTTGCACACTGCTTTGAAGAGATAGACACTCCTCTGGTTCACTGGTTCCACTGCTAGCTGTGGGGGGTGAGCAAGTAGGTACCCTCCTTGCTGGCCTGCCACCCCCTTTGCTAGTTTAAATGCTTGTCAATGTAGCATTTAAACTTATCATTGAGTGCTTGGATTCCCCTCCAGGATGGATGCAGGCTGTCAGGCTTGAACAAACTGCCATCCCTCCAGGTGGGTCCCCAGTCACCAATGAATCCAAACCCTTCCTCACAGCACCAGTTCTTCAACCATAAGTTAAAGTTCCTGGTGCATGCACTCCTATGCTCTCCCTTGCCTCTCGCAGGTAGTACCTCTGAGAAAGTGACAGAATTAGCTACTTGCTTGAGACCCCTCCCCAATTTCCTAAACTCTTCCTGAACTTCCTTTGGATCCCCATTTGCCAGGTCATTAGTACCTAGGTGGATAATGACATCCAGCTCAGCCTCCTGTCTTGCCTTCCCAGTGATCCCCAGGATCTTCCTTCCATCCCTCCATGCTGTGGCACCTGGTAGGCACCTCACCTCCCTGTCCTCCCCCTCCTGTGTTCCTAGCTGGATCCCTCTTATGATGGAGTCCCCCACCAGGATTCACTTCCTCCTCTGGGGTCCACTGCTTTCCCCGCTGAGGTCACCTCCTTGGCTAACCTCCACATCCTTTCCTTCCACTTCTCTGGGTACCTCTATTTGGTTGTCCTCATTTGCCAGTGTGGCATATGAGTTCTTGAGTGGAATAGGACCTGGGATGTGCCTCTGCCTGACCGGCCTAACCTCCCTGAGCCCACTGTCATCCAAGTGCTCCTCATTCTCGGCATCCTTTGAGGCAGTTGCATTGGACTGGGTAGTCTCTGGATAGGGTGATGGTACTCTGACCCAGTTTACTTTCTGCTCTGAGTCTGGCTACCTCATCCCGCAGTCCAGAGAGATGCATGCAGAGGGCAGCACCTCAGTGTCCAGAAGGTCTGTCTGAATATGGCTGCCCCACAGCCACTGCATTGCATCACTTCCACATTATACTGCAGTTATACTGCTATTCCACTACTTGTCTGCTACTGAAGCTCTCCTAGTTCTCTTTTTATTAATTTACTGTCCTAAAAATCCTGCTACTGATCCTCAGATAATTTTCTTTAAAATAAATAAATGAGTCAAAACACTTTGTCATGCTGAAGGTGGGCTTCTTCCCCTTATGCCCTCCTACTTCACCTCTTACTATACCCTGTGTTTAGCTCCTGTCAATCAGATTTAACAGGGCATGTAATTAAGAGTTGGGGGAAGGCGAGGGGGGGTGAAAATTTTGCAGCAATTAAAGACAGCACAGAATTACACCACCACCACCACCACGTTTTAAATTTTCAACAGCCCAAAAACAATTCTAAGTAAAGACAACCAAGAAAGTACAGTGTCACTAAAAGCCCACAATCTAAGTTTAAAAGAAAAATAGCAATTACCAGTTACTCTAAAGCACTGAATTGAATATGTTTCCTTCCTTCCTTCCCCATCTGGCTTCTTCTGAGAAAATAAAACTCTACTTGCTACCTCAACTCTGACTAAGCCCCACCTCCAGTTATCATGTAGCTGAGGTCAGAGGCCAGACAATTAACACCCTTCACCCAACTACAGGGCAGTCAGACAAGCCAAGATAAATTTTGCAGCAATTAAAGACATCACAGAATTACACCACCACTATGTTTTAAATTTTCAACAGCCCAAAAACAATTCTAAGTAAAGACAACCAAGAAAGTACAGTGTCACTAAAGCCCACAATCTAAGTTTAAAGAAAAATGGCAATTACCAGTTACTCTAAAGCACTGAATTGAATATGTTTCCTTCCTTCCCTTCTGGTGTTGGACCTTAAATCACTAACAGGATCAAATCTTTGAAATGCCTTTGCTTCTCAAATCCACTGCATTTTCTATGACCCTTGCTGCAACAGGCTAATGTTAAAGTCTCAGATTCACCATGAGGTCTGTGCCTACACTCCTTCCACACATGCTTGTAAATTGTACAGCCAGACAAAAAACACTGCCCTTTTAACCTCCCAAAGAAATCTGAGAGATCTTTACCTTGTCTCTGTGAACTCTTCTCCTACCTTTTCTATCTCTTCAACATACCACTGAACAATCACCATACCACAAAAATGCTGAGAGGTACAAAACTGCATGGATCACACCACCTGCTGCAGGCCTGGTCGCCCTATTGCTACCAGTATTTCGCCTCACTTACTTACTAACATTCCACTGAACAATGGAGCTGAAGGATGTTGTTCTGAAAAAGTTCATGCATTATGGGGATGTGTCATTATTTCTTATCCACTAAACTAAACTCATCCTCTTATGGCAGTTAATTGGTAGAATCCATTTTTCATCCATGGATAATAGGAGCTGCAAAGGTGCATGGATTTAGGAAATGCTGGATTAATCGAGATTTTAAATGAAACAAGACATTAAGTGACTTTTGTTGTTTATTATTTTGTTATTTTAATATTTTCTTTCTGAATCTTTGAATATGTGTTAATTTTTGGTAATTTGGTGTTGCTTTATTTGTTTATATTTTTGTTTCCCCTCACTGTGTGAGAGACAGTGTGTGGGATTTTATTTGTTTTACCTGTTGTTTTATTTATTTATGTTTTTGTTTTCCTCCACTGTGTGAGAGACAGTGTGTGGGATTTTATTTGTTGACCCCCCCCCATTCTGTGTGAGAGAGTGGAGCAGTGAGCCTTGGTCATCTGAGAGGGGGAGTTTTATTTTATTTTATTTTATCCATCACTCTGTGAGACAGAGTGGAAGACCATATTATTTTTTAGAATTTTGATAAATGTATTGCTGTTTGCTGCATTTGTGATTTTGAGTTCCTTGGCTTCTGGGTGTGTGACATGAGATCTTGGGTGCCTAGATGTGTCGGTGGACTGCTCTCCCGGCCGTGCACTATTCACCCTCTGAACTTCATGACCTCCACCCATTTACCCCCCCTCCCATTACAATTTACAGTCTATCAACATTGTAGAGCAATGGGAATTGCTCATGGGGGCAGGGCTGGGGGGTTGCAAAGCGTCAGAGGTGAATGAGCAGGATTCGTATTGGGGTAGTGTGGCCCAGGAGATGCCCTGGGGTGAAATGGACTCTGGAACATGGTCCTTCATGCCTGGTCTCCATAACCAAAGGCTCCACTATTGGTGGGCAGATAGCCCGGACGGCTCCGGAATCCTGTCCGACTGAAGCGGTGTTATGCAATGCCAGATCTATTAAGAACAAGACTGCAATAATTGCAGATCTTGTTGGGACAGCAGATCTGGTTTGCATCACCAGACTTCTAGCTGGATGAAAATGCTAGCCTCATATTGGAGGCTGCTGTGCTGGCCGGGTACTCGGTGATACACCACTTGAGATCGGACCGGGGGTAGCTATCTGTTTCTTTGAACTTTGTCTCTATTGATTTACTGTATATGATACATACATCACTACCCTCTTAGGTAGGCTTACAACATCAAAATAGGCATTACGGTTAATGCTTTACATCAATATGACAGTTTAGGATTCGATAAGCCCCTATAAAGTGGTACTACACAGGAGGGATATACAATTAAATTATGTAACATTTCTCCCAAATAGTTAAACAACTAGCCATTACTGCCATGAGCAGGGATTCACGGTACATCATGTTCATTATTAATCATATCTTATACCCTTTTTAAATTGGGTTGTCATCCCTATCTCAGAAGGTTATTTGGATCTAGAGACCAGCGATGCTCCCTCAGCTTCAACAGCTCAGTAACTTTATATTAGTAACAGCTTTGCAACTTAATAAAACATTTATGGTCATTCAATGTGTAAATAAAGTCAATATGTGAGTGATGACTCTTTTAATTGCCTTATAGTATATACTGTCCCACATACATTCAAAGAAACCATGGTGCAATATCACATGTCCCAAAAGAGTCTACAGGACAAGTTTGCAGACCCCATTATCTGAAAAGTCGCATCTCTTTTATTTATTTTAAAACAGTGATTCCCAACCTTCCATCCTCATAGCTGGTTCCTAACTTTCACTGAATACACATTTATCAAAAGTCCCATACAAAAGAATGACTATACCTATTGATGGTGGTGGAAAAAGGTCACTGTATGATCGAAAGTCTAAATGCAGTGAAACACTGCCGATTTGAGGCATTTACTCACTATCTCCTTAGTCACTCTCCGACTGATCTTCCTTTGCTTGAAATTTTTTCAACACATTCCATCAGCTTTCTGTTCTCGAGGGTCGGTAAATTGATAAGATTTCCCTCCATAAAAGATCCGTAAGCTTGCAGGAACTAGTAGCGCATGCTGCACTCCCAAGTGCCTTAATCTAACTGGTATGCCATCAAAACCTTTTCTACACTGTCTGGTGGCGTAGCTTAAATCAGGAAAAATGTGCATGTCCTGTCCTTCCCATTCCATTGTACCTTTACTCTTAGCCTGAGCAATTACTATATCTTTATCCTTTACTGACCCAAACACCACTAAAAGGGTACGAGGCAGGAGCTGGTTTGTAGTTGTACGTCTTCTTGTGCCATGAGGCGTAATGCTGTAGGACTTAACCACCAAGAGTGTCTCTTGAATCTGCATGGTCTCTGAAAAGAACTTGTCTAAAAAGCCTACACTGTCCTCTGATTCCACTCCTTCTAGCAATCCCAGTATCCTCACATGGGTAGCTTTTGCTAAGTTCTCTAAATGTTCCAGTCTCCATCTCAGAACTGTATTTTCTTTTGTCAATCTAGCCGTAACTGTAAGTGCCAAGGTTGCCGATTTCCCCGCTGTTTTGGTTTCTTCCTCCACCACATTCACTTTAGCATCCAGCATTTTGAATTGAGTAGTGAAGTCTTTCATTTTCTGATCAAGTTTCTGGATTGCTTTTAAAAGTGCTGCATTGGATGGTTGTAAAGAGGGCTCATCTGCTGTCCCCGTGCTTGGATCCTTACTGGCACCCGACTTTGGATCTTTTACTCGGGCGCCTTTCCCACTCATGGCCTCTTTATGAATTCTGCCCATTTCTCCCAAAATTCAGCTAGGATCGTGCTGAAACTTAGATCATCGGATTCAGAGGAATGTCCGGTTTCAGATTTTTAATTTGTTTCTTTCATTACAACGCAAAGCTTCTTAAATTAATAGTGTTATGCTGTTGGTGCCAGAGCTCCGCTGAGTAGCTGCTGTAAGCTCAGCTGCTGGCCACACACCCCAGCTATCTCTTTCAAGGTGGAACCAGACCTTACAAGTGTGCCAGTTGAGGAGACCAACTCATCTGAGTGTACCGTGGTTGTAGGTGTTGGCTGTAGGATCGCTGTCACCTATCGTCCACCCTGGGATGAGAAGCAGTTCCTTCAGGAAGTAGCAGACTTCATGGTTGACATGGCGTTTGAGTCATCCAGGTTGATGGACCTGGGTGACTTTAACGCCTGCGTCAATGATGAACTCTTACGATCTGGGCAGGACTTCCTCCAGTTGATGACATCTCTGGGCTTTACACAGGTGGTTGCCTCTGCTATCCATAAGTTTAATCACTCTCTTGGCTTGGTTTTCCTCCTGGGGATTGAAACCTCCAACTTGGTGGTGGAACCGGTAGGATGGTCAGCTCATCACACTGTGGGGTTCAGTTTTTATGCCCCCCCATATGCCTGCCCCTGTGGAGATGGTCAGATACTGCCCTTTATGGGATGTGAGTCCCAATGGTCTATCGGCGGTATTAGACCTATAGGTAATTCCGGAAGCAAGTGGGAGTCCAGAGAGCCTGGTTCAGGCCTATAATCAGGCTGTTACTATGGCTCTGGACTCTATCACTCCTATCTGTGTTCGTCCTCTCTCCCTTCGCCCTCAGTCCCCTTGGTTTGATGGGACCTTGAGAGAGTTGTGGTGACTTAGACGAAGGTTAGATTGTCGCTGGTGGAAATCTGCCCTGGTTGCTGACCACCTTAGATTGATGGAACATTATCAAGTCTATCAATCAGCAATCACCCATAAGAAGGCAGAATTCCTGTCTGGGGAGATCGCTACTGCTCAGAACTGACTGGCTCAACTTTTTTGAACCGTGGACAGGCTGTGCAACCCAACCTGTCTTCAGGTTCAAAGAGCCTTTTCACAAATTGAGTGCGATGAGCTCACTCAGTTCTTTATGGATAAGGTGGCAGAAATCCAACCGGCACACTCTATGGGAGCTGATAGTGGTCGGTGCATGGTCACTTTCCCTTGGTTCACCTGGAGTTCCTTTGATCGGCTGGAAATTGTGGATGTTGTGCAGATTGCCCAGGGTATGCGCCCAACGTGCTGTAGTTTGGATCCGGGCCCAACTTCCCTGATAATGCATTGTTGTGATATCATAGGCCCGGTCCAGGCAAAGATAGTTTGGTGCTCCTTAGAGTCTGGTGAGTTTCCTAGCTCCCTGAAGGAGGCAGTAGTGACACCTCTCCTGAAGAAAGCTGCTCTGGACCCAAGCTGCTTTGCAAACTACAGACCTATCTCAAACCTTCCCTTTGTTGGAAGGTAATTGAGAAAGTTGTGGCCCTGCAACTGGAGAACCACTTGACCATCCATGACATCTATGAACCTCTCCAGTCTGGTTTTTGTAAGAGGCATAGTACCGAATCGCTCTGGTTCGGGTACTAGTGATTCCTCTGATGGCAAGAGATCAGAACACAGTTCTATCTTGATGCTTCTTGATCTCTCCCTCAGCCTTTAACACCATGGACCATGGGGTACTTCTCGAGCATCTGAGGTTCATCTGTGACCTGTTGGGGACAGCCGTCAGATGGTTCAATTCTTTCCTCACAAGCAGAACTCAGAGGGTGGTGTCGAGGATTTTTTTTCTCTGGCCCATTCTCTCTGCCTTGTGGGGTTCCTCTGGGCTTGGTGTTGTCCCCCATGTTGTTCACAGTGTATATGCTGCCCCTTGGAGACATTGTAAGATGGTATGGGCTGAGGTTTCACTGCTATGCTGATGATACCTAGCTCTACCTGTCTTTTGCATCCAACCAGGATAGTGTGCACTTGGTATTTAACAACTCCCTCACTGAAATCCAGGACTGCATGAGCTCAAGCTGGTTGAAGTTGAACTCTGTAAAGACTGAGGTGATGATGGTGGTGGACCCTGGTCACCAGACAGAGGGGTTGGGGCTGGCCAACCCACTGGACTTTGCCTATTGGGTATACACCTTCCTTTCTCTGAATGGGTGCGAGACCTGGGGGTGATTCTTGATGATGGGCTGACACTGCATTTGCAGGTGTCAGCAGTCATCAAGGCCTCTTTTTACCATCTGAGGAACATCACTATGGTCAAGCACCTTGTTCCATCTGGCATCCTTCCAACGTTGATCCATGCCTTTGTGACTTTGCGCCTTGACTACTGCAACTCCTTTTATCTAGGGCTGGAGGTTGATATCCGCCACTTGCAGCTAGTGCAGAATGCTGCAGCCCGGCTGTTGATGGGGCTCCTCTCGAGTCACATCACGTTGGTGCTGCATGAACTGCACTGGCTGTCTATTCAGTGGTGAATTACCTTCAAGGTCGGACTTCTGACTATAAAGCCCTGCACGGACTGGGACCGGACTACCTGCAAGAACTCCTGTGTCCTTACTGCCCCAGACAACGTCTCCGGCTCAGCTGATGAGGTTGCTAGAGATTCCCAGGGGTGAGCCTGAAGTCATTGGGGCCTGTGCATTATGTATGTGGCCCCAGCCCTGTGGAATTTCTACCCTGTCAGATACAGGAGTGCACAACTGTGGAGGGCTTCAAGACTGCATTGAAAACACATCTTTGGTGAATTGCTTACCCACATTGATTATTTTTAGCCTGATCTTAGTCTTGTTGCTTGTTTTGCTATTTGGTGATATAATTATGTATTTTATTGTTTTTATTTGTCTATTTATTGTTCAGTGCCTTGATATTTGAATGGCACTTTATAAATATAGTTTATTATTATTATTTATTATTAATTTCTGATGCAATGTGCTATTTTACTGCTCCCTTCTATGTGTAAAATTCACGCAAAGGATGAACTCCACTTTTATTATATCAGTCCCTTGCCCTTCATAATGCCAGACTGGCTTCGCTTTATTAATACATTTTTTTTTGGCATTGTCGGTGTACTCTTCTATAAAATCAACAACTTAGAGTTTCTAAACTGGTGATTTTCTTGGGACGGTACATAGCTCAATTAAATGTAACATTATTCTCCTTTTCATTTGTAATATGCTTCCAACAGAGCACCCAAATTTACATTTATGGAACATAGTTCACTACTTCTAAACTGGCGTCCACACAGTTTATCACTAAGCTCAGTAAATCCAAATAGTGAATTTGGGGAGAGGGAGCCTCAGAGAAGAACCTCAGTTATGCTGTGGTGGACCCATCAAACCACTACCTTCTTGTCTTTCACAGCATTGTATATCCTGAGCAATACAGATGGACCCAATATGTAAACTTTATCACAGTGCTAGACTGAAGCACTGGGGGCTCCCCTAGTAGCAATAATTTGGCAACATTAACAGTTTTCTGATTCGCTAAATATATGCATCACAAGCAGGTAAAGCACTATCAGTGACCACCACCTAAACAACTACAAATTTGATTGCTGGACAAATGGCTAAGACTCATTTTGTCTTCTTTTCATTTTGTGTACTTCTTAGAAACTGGCTTATTTGCTTCCAAACAGCAGGTGGTAGACATATTTGTGCCTAACAGATAGAACCCTTTAACTATGTTATGACTTTCAGGATTAGACTGACAGAAGCCTCAATCCCAATCCAATGCTCATCATCAAAGGTGAGAATCACCAGCTGGCACTTAATAGTAGTCTCTTGTTCACTACAGCTCCTGCAGCTATATGAGCTGCCAGTAACCTGTAATTAGTTTTACTGTGTTACATCAAAGTTTGTCCGTCTTCCTGATTCAGCAGTTGGTTACTCAACTGATATTCATTCGAGTTGACTAATTCATTAGCTATTGCACAGTATAATTTTCATTGATATGATCTAATTCTACTGTACTACACTATATAATGTTTAACTGTAACAGGAAATTTGATTTTTAACCTAATAGAGTTACTAACGTTTTCATAGATTTATACAAATCAAAACAAAGAATATTCTATTTCAGAAGGCCTAACTTGTGTCTGAACTACTAAAGTGTCAATTCACCTACTGAGATTTTCTAGGCCTGAAAGCCCACCCTTAATTATAAGTCAATGTTAATACAAGGTCTAATAGTTCTGTAGGTTACTCTGAATATATATTTCAGTGTCATTTTACTGTATGTAAAATATCCTTATGGAGTTTTAATGGAGTTAACTCACCTGTTAAGAGGACAAAGATATTAAGCTATTTACACAAATGCAAGGCAGATATAGCCCTATTGCAGAAGATACATCTAATAGCTTCTGAAGCTGATAAACTGTGTAGGGATTGGGTCACAACCTTAGAATATTTTTGATCTTCCTGGACTAAAAGTCTCCACCACTCATTCGCACTAATGGGACTATGCTGGAGGTGCTAGGACCCCACAGGAGCCAACAATCTTCACAAGTGCTGGCTCCAGGATAGGACCACGCATGCGCAGTGCCATGAGACTAGCTTGCATCATATAGGCTATCTCAGCATTGATCCTCCAACCGCCTCAGTTCCTTTTCTCCCCCTGTTGAGTGTGCTTTGATGATGATGTCACTCGTCTGCCTGGAGTCAAGTCTTCATCTATACGACAGCAGCTATAGCCATTCAGTATTCATTTAACTTACCATTTTTATGTTTGCTTGCACGCATGTGCAAGAAACATAGTGCCATCATCGGAGATTTTGGAGGTGTGTCACCTCCTCCTCCAATTCAGGCAGCCAGCTGGCAGGCGCGGCCACTGTAAGCCAATGCATTCTGGAGCTGTCTATGACGCCCCAAAATGCAGTGGCATACAGTTGAGAGGGGAGCTACGCTTGAGTGAGCAGCGAAAGGAGGTTGCTCACGCCGCAGCCCCCCAGCCGCAGGCGCGGCGCGCCCACACGCAACGAGTAGCCGGCGGGTGCCCAACTTCGCCGGGCCAGCGGCATCGCCTCCCCTTCCTAGAGAGCGGTGCCACGCTGGAGAGCCCACCCCAGCGGGCAATCAATAATTTAGCTGACGGGTGCCTAATCTCCATCGGCTGAACGCTCGTTGTCCTTGTAGCACGCTGGGAGCCCACCCCAGCGTGGTAACGCCCCAATTTTTTTTTTTTGCCGACGGGTGCCTAACTTGCCGGGCTGAACACCTCCCCCCAAAGTCGTTGTGGCATGCTGGAAGCCCACCCAGCGCGGTCAAGCGGTCCCCTTTTTTTTTTTTTTAACCTGTAAAAAATCGTCCCACGGGCGCCTCGCGGGAGCCCCCTTCCCACATCCCGCACCCACCCACTACGCACCCAGCTTCTCACACCCCTCACCCATACTTACCTCCGGACTCGCGCCGACGATCTTCGTGGACTCGAACATGTCAGCACTTTCAAAGGCGTCATCGCGAACTGAGGAAATGCCGGTAAGCTGTATAATGGGCTAGATAGGAGGGTTCAACTTATTGTATATCTCAGGTATTTTGGGTCATTACCAAATTTTCAACATGTTTTTAGACCTTCATGAATGAGACACTGTCATGGCTATTCGGAGCTTCGCCGGCGGGTGATTTCACAAGAAAGACTGTGCAGTGATCACAAATCACCCTTTGGGACTGAATACCACCATGAGAGTGACATCATTCATGAGAAGGGGGCCCAAAACCCCCATGTTGAAAATTTGGTGCAAAATTCCAAAAAATGACTGTTTGACGAGCTTGCGTTGCGCAGTTCCTATGCAGGCTCGTAAGTTCACAAAATTTCAATATTTTCACTCCAGATTTTCAACATTGCCATTTCACCACACTGTCTTATGAGTAGTACAGCTGTCATTTTTCACATCTCACCCAAAATGTGTTTCCGTCCTTGTAGCTCAGAATGGCGAGTCGGTGTGCTAAATCAATGTACAGGACAATTAAGAAAATCACAGTGACACTGTTCATGAGCAGAGGTCTTGAAATGGCTATGTTGAAAATTTGGTGAAAAATTCCTAAAATGACTGTTTTACGGTAGAGCGCATGCTGTGCAGTTCCTTACGCACGGCCATAGGTTTGCGAATTTTCAATATTTCCACCCAGATTTTCAACATTGCCATTTTTCCACACCTTCTTATGAGTAGTACAGATGTCATTTTTCACATCTCACCCAAAATGTGTTTCTGCCCATGTAGCGCACAATGGCGCAGTCGTTGTGCGAACTCAGTGTATGGGACACATTAAGGAAATCACAGTGTCACTGTTCATGAGCAGAGATCTTAAAATGGCAATGTTGAAAATTTGGTGACAGAATTCCTAAAAATGACTGTTTTACAAGTGTGTGTTGCACAGTTCCCACGCACGCTCGTAGGTTTGCGAATTTTCAATATTTCCACTCCAGATTTCCAACATTGCCATTTTTCCACACCTCCTTATGAGCAGTACAGCTGTCATTTTTCACATCCTGCCCAAAACATGTTTCCTACTCATGTAGCTATAATGGCGCAGGGTCGTGCAAGCTCAATGTATGGACACATTAACAAAACCACAGTGACACTGTTCATGAGCAGAGGTCTTAAAATGGCTGTGTTGAAAACTTGTGGAAAATGCCTAGAAATGATTTTTTACGAGCGTATGCTGTACAGTTCCTATTCATGCTCGTAAGTTTGCAAA
This sequence comes from Neoceratodus forsteri, assembly GCA_016271365.2. NCBI lineage: Eukaryota > Metazoa > Chordata > Ceratodontiformes > Ceratodontidae > Neoceratodus > Neoceratodus forsteri. The sequence continues at coordinate 1,100,772,993 of CM028134.1, read as the reverse complement.
TTTAATATTTTCACTTAGATTTTCAATATGTGCATTTTATTAAACTTCCTTATGAACAGTACACCTGCAGTTTTTCATATGTCACCCACAATGTGTTATCGCACATGTAGCGCACAATGGTGCTGTTGGTGTGCGAAAGCAATGTTTAGGACAGATTAAGAAAATCACAGTTACACTGTTCATGAGCAGAGGTCTTAAAATGGCTATGTTGAAAATTTGGTGACAAAAGTCCATAAAATGACTGTGTTACGAGTGAGCATTGTGCAGTTTCCACGCATCCTCATTAGTTCATGACTTTGTAATATTTTCAGTCCAGATTTTCACTAGTGACATTTTTCAACACTTCCTTATGAACAGTACAGCTGCCATTTTTCACAACATGGCCGAAGTGTGTTTTCACACTTTCAGTGCAGAGATGCGTGGTCGCTGTCAGAAATCATTGTTCAGCACAGATAAAGAAAATCACAGTGACACTGTTCATAATCGGAGGCACCAAAATGCCTGAGTTGACAATCTGCTATAAAATATCCCCAATCTACTTATATAACGGTGTCGTTGCACAGTTTTCTATATGTATTCGTGACTTCACCATTTTTAAATATTCTTACTACACATTTGCAACATAGCCTATTTTACACCTCCACATGACAGACTACAGCTGTCATTTTTACAGCCTGTTCGAATATTTTTGCACCTGTGGTGCTAAATCCCGTAGTCACTGTGCATAAGCAGCTTTTGGCTACCAAACTGATATTCCCCCTTTTCATGAGGTGGGGTCACAAAACAAACATGTTGAAAAATTGGAGTTAAAATACCAATGAATGCCTGAGGTATTAGACTTTTCAACTAAATCGCCCAACCCTATAGAGAATGACAGGAATCAGGAGTGTGACTTGGGATTCTTGCCTGTGATGCTCATACCATTCCACACCCTGCAGTCACTGAGAGGCATCGAGGTATACCTTGGACTCTTCGGCCCCAAACTTCACCCCATTCTCCTATATTGCACCCATCTCACTGTATTTTCTAATGCAATGGGGTGCGCATAAGGGTCAAAGACCCCAAGGAACACGTGACACTTGTCAGTCACTGCAGAGTGGGGTGTGGTGAAATGGCGTGGCCGTTATGCCTGATGACTCAAATGCACACCCCAATGCCTGTCACTCTCTGCAGGGTGGTGGTGGGGTTGGCTTCAGTTCAGTGCTTCACTGCCATTCCTATTACGTAGCTCTGTAACTTCTACACTACCACTGCCAATGCCAGTAAGCAAACATTCGGCATTGACAAATGCTTGTTAGTGTTCTTTTCTTATTTAAAAAAAAGAAGATGATGAAGAAGAAGAAGAAATTCTCAGCCTGCCATCAACAGAGTCAACCTTACACAGTAGCTATGATGGTATGGAGACTTCATTTGAAAGCTGTGATGGCAGTGGGGCTGTGTTCGGTCTGCCATCCTTTGCGGAGGGACAGGGTCCAACCATGGGCAGTCCGGTACTTGGGGGAGGACAGTCCACCCGAAGCACAAAAAGTAGCAGTTCCAGGACCTGGCTCCACTTGACCTTGAGCTCTTCTTCCTCCTGTCAGTGGAAGAAGAATTGATACTGCTCGAAGTTGCCCTCTGGTACGTCTGAGCGGAGATCATCAGTGGTGGAGAGCAGTAGGCCTGAACCATCTCCGTTGGGTTCCTCTGTGGCTTTGCTCTTAAAGGCCATGATCTTCAACACCAGATCCCATCTCTGTCCTCAATGGGGTTCCAGTGAGCAGTTTCACCTCTGGGCCACTCTTTTAGAGCAGGGGGTACAGCATCTGCCCAGTTGTCCTTGCCAGTGGATCCAGTTCTGGAGCCTTTGGGCCCCAGAGCTGCTGGACCATGGCCAGGTCGATCAGGCCAGGATGTGTGTGGTGCCCTCTCTGGTACCAACACCATCGACACCGATTCCTCATGCCTACCACCTCTCCTTTTTCCCTGCAGGGGCTGGCACAGGTACCGCTTTCCTTCTCCCCTATTTCTTCAGGTCTAGCAGTGGTTCTGGTACCATGCATGGTGCTGGGGCCATGTTTGGTGCCAGCACCATGTGTGGTGCTGGTGCCATGTGTGGTGCTGGCGCAGGATCTGGCACCAGGTCTGGCACTGTATCTGGCACCAGATCTGGCAGCACATCTGGTGCTGGGTCTGGTTCGACATCTGGCACTGGGTCTGGCACCATGTCTGGTGCCGGGTCTGATGCCATGTCTGGTGTTGGGTCTGGTGCCACATCTGGTGGATGGCACTGAACTCTTCGCCGATCCAGGTGGTGGTGTATCCAGTGTTTCTGTCCAGACCTGCATTTTGGAAGTTATTCTGGGTAGAAGTGGATCTGGATGAGTCTCTCCATAGTCTACTTTGTCAGAGATGCGATGGATGACTTATTTTGTGGGCTGGAATGCAAGCCTTCTATATCAGTGTGATGGAAGATCTTCTTTCCAGTTCTTTTTCCTCGGGGATATGGGGTACACCATAACATTTCAGTCTTCATCTGTAGACCAAAGCAGACTTCTACATCTTGAGTTCCTACATTCTTCAGTATGAGTACACCCTATGGAACACACTCACTGCAATGGTCAATAGCCTCCTGGAATCTAATTCTCCATTGCTAGGGGCTTATAGCCCAATAATCAGTGGAAATCTTTATGGACAGCTACAACTCTGCCTCTAGGGCAGCTGCTGCTGGCAGCAGGTGGTTAATGTCTCCTTGACAGTGCTTATCTGTTCGGCCCTCAGGTTGAGTTCTGGGGACCACTCAGAACAATACGACTGCCATTTAAACAGGCAGCACCTGCTGCCTCTCAGAGGAACAGGACCTTCAAAATTCTCGTACAGGCAGTCCTTTCAAGGTAAAGGCCTAAGTACCTTTTTCAGGAACCAACCCAGTAGAGGACACAGGGCCCCAAAGTGCCTTGTACCAACCTCTGTGGATCCAACCCAGGTCCCACCTCAGCTGTCTGAGGGGACACTTCTCGGCAGTAGAGGGACATCTAATTCAGTTTTACAGCCAGTGGAAGTCCATTACAGCGGACATATGGGTCATCAGGATTGTCTGAGAGAGATACCCTCACAATTTTGCAGTTTTCCCCAGACCTTCCATTCAGACGGTCTGAGATATAGGGGCCTCTGCAAGAACTGGGCAGTCACAATAATATCACAGCAGAATGGAGCACACCTTCATATTTCCATTGCTCCTGGTTCCAAGCTAACAAGCAGCATGCACCATTTGCCAACCTTGGAAGGTTAAACAAGTACCTGTTCAGGGAGGAGTTCACTAAAACCTCTGCATTCAAGTATTCACTTCCTGGACATTTGGCTCCTAGCCAGCCCATCCAGGCAAGAGACACAGGAAGCAGTTGCAACAGCTTCTCAGTTGTTCTCCTCAGGAGGTTTTCCAATTCGGGGAAGGTGCCAGTTGCATCTTCCCAGCAGCTCCTCTTCTTAGGAGCCCTCCTAGATACCTCCAGTGCGTCATTTTTGATTCCAAAGGATGAGAGAAACGACATCTTCAGATGGCTCATTACATCATGGAAAACCACTCTTTCAGGCCCCTTTCAATTGAGCAGATGCTGGGACTCAGGGCATCCCCTGCAGCAAGCAGTGGTCTCTGGCCACGCATCTGCAGGCCTCCATTCAAAATGATGGAGCCTCAGACAAAATCTCTCATGGGGATCTCATTGTCAAGACCTCCACACTCAGGTGTAGAGCCAGGAGGAACCTCATCTTTTCATAAATTTCTTAGAGATGAGAGCTATCTTATAAACAAAGTCCTGAAGGATGCCCTCTGCCACAAAGTGATCCTGCTACAGACGGAAAACAGAGCTGTGATGCATTACATCAGCAAACAGAGTGGTTCACCCTCCCACCCTTTCTGCACAGTTCAGATTTTATGCAGTCACTTTCGGTGAGTGGTGCAGTTCGGATCTACTCCTTTTGAGTCCCTTTTCAATGCAAAACTGCCTCTATTCTGCTTCAGAAATCCAGACCCTGGTGTTTCCTGTCAGGATGTATTCACTGCAGTAGACAAGATGCTCCCTGTACATTTTCCTCCTCTTCCCTTAATTCAGAGGGTGCAGCACAAGTTGTAAGTACGGGGGGCAGGATGATTCTCATCGCCCTAGACTAGCCTTGGCAGATATGATTGCATTGATCAGCAGTCTGTCAGAAGTTCCCCCGAGGTCTTCCTCTAGAAGTGGACCTCTGACACAGGGACTTTAGTCCATCCTAACCTGCTTTCCCTTCATCTCAATGCTGCGCTCCTCAGGAAATGGAAGTGGATAAGTTTTAGGTTTCCCAAACCATTGCATACATCTTCTAAGCCACACATAGGCCTTCCACCAGGAGGGCTTGTGCAGCTAAGTGGAAACCCTTCTTCTTCTGGGGTGCAAGTCCTGTCTGGAACCTCTGGTTGCCCACCAAGTAAGGTGTTAGGTTCCTCTTGAATCTGTCAAATGCAGGTCTGCATTACTCAGCAGTGAAGCCACTCCTCTGCACATTTTCAGTCTGTCTTGAGACAGTAGACAGCATGTCACTGGCTCAGTTACCGTTAGTCAAATATTACTTCTCTCTACTTACTTCATTAGCTCCAGAATGAAGGCGAGCACTCCCTTCATTTCTCTGGAAGTTAAGAGGGTTCTGTGATTCTACATTGACAGAACAAAGAGATACACGTCTGAGCAACTATTGTATCTTTCTCATGCCTCGGCCTGGTCAGTCTGTTGCCACAAGATGTATTTTGGCTTGGTTAGTTGCATGTCTTCGACACTACTAATCCATGGCACAGGTCAAGTTGGAAGGCCGGGTTCACACTACTCTACCGGAGTGGTTGCAGCTTTCTTAGCAGGGATTCGTAATACACCTTTGCAAACTTCCACAAGGCGATGAATTAAAGCTCAGTGCATACCTTTGCAAAAGCACTATAGTCTGGATGTCCATGCCAGACAGTTCACTTTCTTTGGCAGGACAGTCCTTATGGACTTCTGTCCTGAATGAACTCTGTCTCCTACCACCCTACTTGGGGGTTTGATTTTCAGCTCGGTATTCTCCCATTAGTGTGAATGAGTGGTGGAGACTTTTTGTCTGGGAAGATATGGAAATTATGTACTTACTTCTTGATCTTCTTGGACGAAGTCTCCACCACTCATTCACATGCCCACCCACCATCCCCCCGAGCTCACTTGTTCTGTTTTGGTCTTCACTTCCTTGTTGTTCAGGCTGTGAAGACATTGTTGAATTGACCCTTCTTACATGGGTCATCTGGGCCTTCATATGCCCAGAAGTTAGGGTTAGGTTTTCTTTTGTTAGTTTACGCTGCACCTCCTTGGTCAAAAAGATACTGAGGCGGTTGGAGTGTCAATGCTAAGATAGCCTATATGGCGTGAACTAGTCTTGTGGCGGCGTGCATGCACGGTCCTAGCCCGGGCCAACCCTCTTGAAGATTTGTGGCTCTTGCCGGGTCCTAATGCCTCCAGTATAGTCCCATTAGTGTGAATGAGTGATAGAGACTTCATCCAAGAAGATCAAGAATTATAGTAAGTACATAATTTCCATTTAAAACTCTAAGAAAACAGGTGTGGCAATATTCACCAAAAAAGGTGTCAACTTCACTAAACACAACCATACTATGTATAGCAAAGGGGAGATATCAGATTCTAACAGGGTCACTAAATGGCAATAATATAGCTATTTGCAATTTTCTACATGCCTAATTCTGGACGAGCTGAATTCTTCAACACATTGGCGCTACATTTGAGTGCCATTAATGGGTCTGAATGTAGTTATTTATTTAAAAGTTTAACCAGGAAGGCATGCTGAGCAGGGTTACTCATTTCAGGTGCATCCTGGGGGGGAGAGAGAGGAAGTGGGATAGGCAATACAAGTAATAACAGTACACATAAATAAGTAGAATAGATGTAACACTAGCACATGCTAGTGTGATAGTACATATTACATTGGTTATAAATAGTGGGTATACCTTTAGCTAATATACATGTCATATACAGTAAGAATAATAACACAAATTAAGTACAGCAGGAAGGCAGTAATATCTGTGCTAATAATAACCATGGGATATCATGGAATAATAAGGGATAACAGATACCTTAACTGCCTGAAATGGGTGTCCTCTGCAGTTACAGATAACCAAACTGACAAGAAGAAGGATATGATATAAAGGAGGGGCTTGCAGTGTGAGTCCAAGGCCAAGTGCAGGTGGAAAAGTCAGAGATCAAATGAAGAAGTAAAGTTAAGCTAATAAAGCAGGCTTGTGGAGGACAGAATAGACAAAGTAGAGAGGAAATGTACGGAGAGGAATCAATGTAGATAGCAGGAGAAGTGGGTAGGAGTTGGAGCTCAAGGTTGGCTGAGTTAGGTAGGCAATATTAGGATTAGATGGGTCAGATCTTTTTAGTTGTGAGAAATGGCACTGGTGTATAGCTGGGTAGTATAGGAGAGTTATGGACATGTGCAGATTGGGGAGGTGTAAGCTTGGAGTGATGAGGAGAGGGAACGTTGGGTGGGATTGTTACAGATGGTAAGGGGTAGGGCATTCCATGAATTAATACTGGGCGGAGACTTAAATGAAGTTCTGAATCCTCTATTAGAGAGAAACAATCAAAAACCCAACTGTAAACCAACCAAAAATGAGATCAACACTTTTCACATGACTTGAAGAAACCGGCGTATCAGATTCCTGGCACCTAACACATCCACAAGGGACAGATTATATGTTCTTCTCTAATAGGCATAAGACATATAGTAGGATTGAGCACATTTTCCTTTCAAAAAAAGTTGATTAATACATTAGCTACAGCCAACACTGATAGCATAAATATTTCAGATCATGCTCTCATTGACATCACAACTGACCTTCAAGGCAAAAGACCTTTAGATGGAAATTTAGTTCCTGAATTATGCAGGACAAAAATGTCCCCTGAGTGGATTAAGAAAGAGACAGTAGAACCTTTTGAAAGTAATGACAATGGAGAGATTTGCTGCTGACGCCTGTGGGAAAGTTTCAAATCCTGTGTTAGCGGAAGAATTATACGCTATTTGGTCAAACAAAAAAAGGAAGAAACCAAGAAACTGATCTGGAAACATCTCTTAAATCTTTAGAACTTCAATATAAATCAAACCCTAACAGCAACCTCACCCTACTACAAAACATTACTAATGTTGAGTACAAAATAATAAAATACATTCAGCAAAAGCAGAATATGCCCTGTTGAGAGCAAATCAATACTACTGAGAGGCAGGAGAAAGGGCAGGGAAGCTTCTGGCTCATAGACTCAAAAAGAAACAAAAACAAAATATTATTCCAGGGATAAGAAATAGTGTGGGCAACTTAGTCCACACCAATAACAAACTACCAGTGTATATCTGAAATTGTATGCAGACATTTATGCTAACACAAAATTCTGATGTAAGTTCAAAAGTAGCCCAATTTCTTAATAAATTAAACCTGCCACAACCATCTACACAAGATAATGATATGGTTACACTCTAAATGTCACTTAACTACAGTGTAGTTAATGTGTAACTACACTGTAACTGCATTGGAATTGCAGTCTTGTTGAATGTAACAAACATTTAACTGCAATACAGTTGCCCTGTTCATGCAGTTAATGATTAGTTACATTGAAACAGACACATAAGTTAAGGGCATTGAGAGTGGACAAGGCACCAGGACCAGATGGAGTACATCCAAGAGTGCTGAAGAAGCTGGCAGAGGTCCTGGAAGAACCCTTGGCAGAATTATTTAATTCATCTCTAGACACAGGATGCTTACCCCATGACTGGAAACTGGCTCACGTGGTTCCCAACCACAAGAGTGGACCCAAGGAAAAGCCAGGGAACTATAGGCTGGTAAGTCAAATGTCCATAGTGGGGAAGCTAATAGAGACCATCCTAAAGGAGAGGCTAGTGGCACTACTGGAGGTGAATGGGGTGCAGGGTGGGAGGCAGCATGGTTTCATCAAGGGCAGGTCATGCCAGACCAACCTGATGGTATACTATGACTGGGTGACTAAGCAAATTGATGGGAGCCATGTGGTGGATGTCCTGAAACTAGATTTCAGTTAGGCTTTTGAGTCAGTACCACATGGGAGACTTGGAAGCAAGCTACAGGGCACAGGGGCAGGAAAAAAACTGATGGGGTGGGCGGAGAACTGGCTAAAAGATATGCAGCGGGGGTGGTGGTAGGTAGGGAATACTCATCCCCTAAGGCTGTGACAAGTGGTGTTCCACAGGGGTCAGTGCTGGACCCAGTGCTGTTTGGCATATTTATTGCAGACATCTCAGAGGAAATCAGCAGCAAAATCAGCCTATTTGCAGATGACACCAAGACGGGAGCAGTGGTAGATGACCAGGTTGGGTGGCGGGGGCTACAGGATGATCTGGCAAGGAAAGAGGTATGGTTTGACAGATGGCAGCTGGGGTTCAATGAAAAAAATGCAAGGTACCGCCCTTCAGAACAAAAAAATCCAAGGAGACGCTGCCATATGGCGGGTTCAGCTCGAGGTAACAGAAATGGATAAGGATCTGGGGATGCTTATCACAGAAACAATAAACAATTCCATGTAATGCAGAAAGGCAGTAGCAACAGCCAACAAAATGCTGGGGTGCATTGCAAGGGGAATTACTTCGAGAAGAAGGGAGGTTATTCTACCATTATACAGTCTGCTGGTTAGAACACACCTGGAATACTGCACGCAGTACTGGTGCCCATACCTACAGAAGGATATTAGGTTGCTGGAGGGGGTGCAGCATAGGGTAACGAAGATGACTAAGGGCCTGGGGAATTGCCATATGAGGCCAGACTAAGAGAGTTAAACATGTACACACTGGAGGAGAGGAGGGATGGGGGACATGATTGAGACCTTCAAATACTTGAAGGGGATAATCAAAACAGACACAGAGGGTCTATTTAGGTGGAGGGTGAAGAGAGACACTAGGGGTCATGACATGAGATTGGAGGAGGGTAGATTCAGGAGGGAGGTGAGAAGGCATTTTTTATGGAGACGGTGGTGGAAAAGTGGGACGCACTATCAACTGAGGTGATGACATGTAACACAATGGAATGCTTCAAGAAGAGGTGGGACAGGGCAAAGGGGTGGGTAAAGGGAGGGAAGGTCAGTAGGAGTGGGACACTACTGAATAGGGAACTAGCTGCAATCTCGATCAGTCAGGATAGACCAGGATGGCCTTTTGCTGCTGGCAACTTTCATATGTTTGTACATAAGAGAGGCTATCAAAAATCTACCAAATGGAAAAAAATGCCTGGACCAGATGCCTTCATGGAAGAAATATTTCAAGTTCATCAATGGGGAAATATTTAAACTTCTCAGCCCTAAAACAGACAAATATCTACATAATACCCTTTTGGTAGTCTATGACCAAAAGTCTCTGCCTACAACAATGAATAAAGCACTTATCTCCCTTATACCAGAAAAGGGCAAAGACAACCTTGACTGCACTAGCTACGGGCTCATTACGTTGCTAAACATCAAGTATAAGATCTTGGCCCAGGTTCTCTCTAATAGGTTACAAAACATCTTATATAAACTGATAGGTACAGAGCAAACAGGATTTATGAAAGGAAGATCTGGGGCAGACAATATCAGAAGGCTATATAATGTAATCAGGTCATCCAAGAAAAATAAACCCTCTGCCATTGCTGTATCGTAAAATATGTTCAACGCTTCAACTCCCTCATTTGGGATTACCTTTACAGAGCATTAGGAGCCCTTGGGCTTGGAGACCAGTTCATATCCTGGATTTCTATAATCTACAGGAAGCCAACTGGCAAGCTAATAGCTAACAGATTTATTTCCCCACCTGTCCAGTTATTCAAGGGAACTAGGTAAGGATGTTCGCTTTCACCCTACCTATTTATTTTAATGCTAGAGCCACTTATCAGAACTATCACAATATCTTCTGGGGTACAGGGATTAAAGGTAGGAAATATTGAAAATAAGATTTTCACCTTCGCTAATTACCTTCTCCTAACATTAGGTAATCCAGTTAGCTGCAGCCCCCTGCCAATTCTGGATGAGTTCAGCTGTTTTTCAGGTTTAAAACTTAACTGGAATAAAACACAGATCCTTCCCCTTTTCCATCCTGAAATCATCAACATATACCTGAAAGAGAAATTCAACAGCTCTGTAAAGAAATCTTACACATTTAGGACTCTTCTTCACTAATGACCTTTACAAGACCTTAGAATCCAATCTGACTCCCCTACGAAATTATATGCAGATTGATTTTGGTAAATGGAGCAAGCTAAACCTCTCATTATGGAGAAAAATTAATTAGATCAAAGTGGTAACAGCTTCTAACATATTTACTGTATATCCTGAAAAACATGCCAACACTCCTTTCTAGATGGTTAGCTACTAAAAGTAATCAAATTATTAAGGAATTTCCATGGTCTAACAAACCACCCAGGCTTGCCCTGAGCAAACTCAGATCAAAACCAGAAACAGGGGGCTTTTCATTGCCTTGGTGGAGAAATATAGCGAGACATTCAGCATCAAACATGTCATGCTAAATTTAAATAACCACAAACCTAAAGAGTCCCTTCTCTGGCCTTACCGTTGAAACATATTTGTTACGCCCCCGAATTATAACAGACTTCCTTTATTCCACTGTTCCCCCTGAACTTAGAAGTAACATAACCATAAATGGTTCTGTCAGAGTAATAAAAAGTGTTTTAAGTGCACTAGACATACAAAACCCCAAAGATACACAAGAACTGCAATAATCCAATTTTCTGTTATGGCAATAACACACTTGCTGACCCAGGCTGGGGCAAACTAGGTATTAGGAAACTACAGGGTGTAATCGAACCACAAACAAACACATCAAATGGCCTTTGAAGAGCTTAAAAAAGTTTGGCCGACTCAGATTTCACTTTCATATTTTCCTACAGATTAGGAATGCTCTATATAGCAAGCTGCTAATGTTGGATACAGTTCAGTGGGATACTTCTGAATGGGATGAGCTTGTTAAAATGTCCACTCTTAAAAGGGGTAAGCACTGCATACAATATGCTGACATATAGTGAAGATACTCTGATAGTATCAGCTGAAGACCAAGCATTTGTCAATGCTGAGTGTTTGCTTGCATGCTGGTATACTGGGTCCTGCTTGTACAACATTTTAGTATATATTTACCCAAGATAGACCCGATGAGATGTAATATCTCATTTGCAATGGGGTCCTGATTTTACACAGTTTTGTACTGCATTTACCCAGGACGGTAGAAGTGAAATGCAATATCTTGGTTTGGTGTGGTCCTGAGTTTATAATGTATGTCTTTCAGTACAGATTCTCAGCATTTGTTTCAGTGGGGTTCTGCTATAGGGTCCTGTTTTCACAGCTTTGCAATGTACTTACCCAGGAAAATCCAGCTGAGATGCAATGTCTCATTTTCAGTAGAGTCCTGCTTTGACAAGTTTTTGTGCTATATTTACCCAGGATAACATAGCTTAGATGCTATGTTGCTTTCAGTGGGATTCTGCTTTTCACAATTTTGATTAATGTATGATGTATTTATTTATTTATTGATATATTTCATTTAATTTGTGTTTGATAGGAAAGAAGGGCTAGGCAAGTCTGCCTATTTTCAGCCTCATCCTGTGGGGTGGGAGGGCGGACAGATGCAAGATGCAAACTGACATACTGAACCAAATTAAGCTATTGGTGGTGTTTTTAGTGAATGTTTCAGTGGTTTGTACACTGCATTTTTCCAGAATAGCACAGCTGAGATGCAATGTCATATTTTAAATAGGTTTGCTTTTAACTATTTTTATATTCCCTACTAGGTCCAAACAGGGATGTAACCCACTGTCTTCTCTGAGGACCTACTATATCCATGAGTGTAACTCACAATTTTGTAACATTATGTAACCTAAGTAACATACATACTGCTACATTATGTAACCTAAGTGTATCTATGTTAAATGTTCCTCTTACTGCACTTGTAATGTTATCCTCTGTTTTAATCTGCACTGTAATAACTGTCTTGATGTCTGCCCCTTCCCCGCAATGAGGTGCCTCTGTAAATGAGTCTCTGATTCAAAGGTTGTAAACCCGATTTGTAATGAATAAATGAATATTTACTCAGGATAGCTCAGGTGAAAGGCAAGCAACATTTTCAATGGGGTCCAGATTTTACAATGTAGTTTTCCCAACTTAGAAAATGGAGCAGCACAGATGCATAGTTCATTGGGGGCTGTGCTGTGCTGTACTGAGGTTCTGCTTTAATACATTTTTACTATATATTTACCCAGGATAGACCAGTTGAGATACAACATCTCATTTTCAGTGGTGTAATGGTTTTACAACTTTTTAGATTGTTTTTACCCAGGATCGGACAGCTGAAAGGCAATGTCAAATTTTTTAGTAGGCTTACACATTTTGACTCCAAATGTCCAACATAGTCTTTTTATGACTTGATGTTATGATCAAGAAATGTGGGATTTTTAAAATCACATCTGAAAGGTGATTTCACAGTGCGACTGTGAAAACATGTTTCGGAGGGGATTTGAACAATGACACCTGTCATATTCATTAGGTGGGGCAACACAAGGGATATGTTGAAACTCTACAAAAATAAGGTTATGAGAAAAGATTGGAACAATTCAACTATTCTTCATAAATTAGTTGTTTTTTCACATTTTGACTCCAAAAATTCAACATAGTTATAGTGTATAGTGGAGTGTTGTTCTGTATAGAATTCCATCCCTTTCAAAATGCTGTTCTACCACAGTTCCAAGGCCATGGAATTCTGTTCTATCCTACTGTGGTAGAACAGCATTCGAGAACCTCTAGAGACTGCATGAGTCAGTTTCATTTTGAAAGCAAAAGAACTCACAAAACACATTTTTCACACAGTACTATACACTATAAAAATGCAGGATGAGCAACTCTATGCAGAACCAGTGTGTTTTGCCACCTCGGGGTTCTGATTCCCATGGACCTCTCAAGCTTCGCTCTCAAGGTCAGAGGGAATCAAAATCTCTCTGTGGCAGAACACACTGGTTCTGCATAGTTGCCCATCCAGTATTCTCTATTTTTAGGACCCCTTGTTATGATCAAGACAGGTAGATTTTTTTTAAATCCTGTCCAATAACCGGTTTTACAGAGGCACTGTGAAACCATGTTTTAAAGGTGATTTTAAAAAAAACATCTGTCATGCTCATCAGGTGAGGTAACAAAAGAGCTGTGTGCACATTTAGAGCCAAAATCTACAAAATTCACAAAGTTGTGAGTAAACATCGAAATGAATCAATGATTTCTCATAACTTTGTCATCTGTTGACATTTTGATCCCACATTTTCAACACTGACTTTTGATGGCCCCCACCTTACCATCACGGCAGGTGGAATTTTTTACATCTTGTTTGAAAGGTGACTTCACAGAGCAGATGCAAAAACATGTTTCAAGAAGCTTTGAAAAATCACACCTGTCATGTTCATGAGGTGGGGCAACAAGAGGGCTATGCTGAATTGATGGACTAAAATCTGCACACACACACAATGTTATGAGTAAACATTGCACAAATTCAATGTTCCTTCATAACATCATTGTTTTGTGACATTTTGATCCCAAATTTTCAACATAGACTTTTTGCAACCCAGTCCTTCTGAAAATGATGGGTGTCATTTATAAAATACTGGCTGAAATGTCATCTCATACTGCAAGTGCAAAAATACATTTTAGACAGGATTTAATAAACAACACTGTTACATTTATAAGGTGGTATAAAAAATGGCTATGTTGAAAATTTGGGATCAAGATATTGAAAATTACAAAAGTTATGAGCAAGCATTGAAAAATTCCAATGTACCTTCATAACTTTATTGTGTTTTTAATATTCTGACCCCAAATTTTCAACACAGTATCCTTATGATCCAAACTGATGAACCCAGTAGGTAAACATTTCAAATGTCACCCAAAAGGTGATTTCACAGAGCAAGTGCAAAATCATCTTTCAGGCCAGACACAAAGGGCAACCCTAGAAGGCATACATCAAGTGCAGTTCAGCACCTAGCCTTACTGTCTGCTGAGCTGCATTGATCTTTACCAACTGGGAGAGAGAAACCACTCATGGAGGGAAGGCAGACTCAGACAGGTGCAGAAGCAGGGATTCCTTGACAGCAGTTCTACCTGAATCCTCTTTGTAGTGCACAACCCAGGGCTCCTTTCTCTGCTGAGACAGCTTCTCTCCTTGCTAGCTCTGCTCAGACCCAGCCAGCGGCTGATCTCTCAGCATAAGGAGCTGTTGGAACACTTACCCAGAATTCCTGGCTGTTGTATGTAAATCAGGTGTACCCACTACTGAAATAGTGCTCAGCTAATAGAAAGCTCTCAGCCAGAAGCAACAGCTCAGACACAAAGGGCATCCCTTGAAGGCATACGACAAGAATGGTCCAGCCTCTAGCCTTACTGTCTACTGTTCTTCACTGACAGCTGTACCCACTACTGAAATAGTGGTCGGCTAATAGAAAGCTCTGAGCCAGAAATAACCAGCATCTTCACTGTTTTTTGTCCACATCCTAGTCCTTACAACCTACTTCTACCAGTAGAGGAAGAGGACAGGTGAACTAAAGGAAAAAAAAACACCTTGGCCTCTATTTCATCCATCTGTATATTCCTTCCTCTGTCCACAGCTCAAGGCAGCAGCCAATCCCTGGTAGGACACCTGACATCTAGCTCAGCATAAAATCAGTTATTCTTTTTTTTCCATCTGCAAATTGCCTCCAGTCAACTGAATTTTATGTTCCAGAGAAATTAAGTTACTATGGACTTTATAAACTGCAACTACTGTGGCACACTTTTTACCAAAGCCTTCATCTACAGAGTGGGACACTGTCCAACATGCTCCACAATTAGGGACCTCAGATCCCAGCTACAGGCAGCATGGGCTGAGATAAAATAGCTCCATGCCAAACTAAATCAGCCCCCACTAGGTAACACCATGGCACCTTTACCTTCAAGACGCACTTTGCTTGTACCTCTACCCCAAATGTTAAACAGACCTGGGGGCTGGCAGCAGGTTAAGAATAATAAAACTGGCAGAAAAGCCCCATTGTCAGAAGAAATCAAATCAATTCAAATGTCAAATTGGTGTGCTGCACTATCTTCCAAAACAACTAGCGTAACAAACATCGAAGGCTCTATGCACCCAGAGCAGCAGACGAAGGTGCACTCAGCTACTAAACCCAACAAAAAGGACACTAGGAAACATGTACTAATAATCAGAGACTCAATGACTAGAGGTGTAGACTCAACTCCAACAGAACCCTGCCTCTATTTCAGTTAGGTGCCTCCCCGGAAGGTCGGCAAGTAGGGACACCAGTTGCATAGAGGAGATCATTCAAGGCATGCAACATGACCCGCAGGTTATTCTCCACATAGGAACAAATGATCTAGCCAGTAAATCAGTGGCAGAAGCAAAACAAAACCTCACCAGGCTAGGTGACAAGATTGCTTCACTTTCATCCATTATTACCTTCTCTAAAATTCTGCCAGTCTGGAATAAAACAGACAGCAGGCAGAAAATCAGAGAAGGGGACATCTCAGAGCTTAATTCCTGGCTAAGGAGCTGGCATCAGGGAAAAGGTCACCACTTTATCAGAAATTGGCAGGACTTCTGGGAGCGGGACTTCTTTAGGTTTGATGGACCTCACCTCACAAAGGAGGGAATCTGAGTGCTAGGCCAAAAGTTCGATTTACATATCGGTCAGTTAAACTAGTGGATGGGGGAGGGTTGGCACAGGCATCTCTAGCATCAAAAGGGCAGCCAGTTGCCACTCCTCCATCACCAGCTAGTCCAGCACAAGTACATACCAATAATACCTGGACCAGACATTACTACTCGGATTCATAATCCAAAAGGGTTAGTCACACAGCGGGCCAACGAAGACAAGAATGGAAGGCATTGTACGTAAATGCTCACAGTCTGCCAAACAAAATACCAGATCTCACAGCCATGATAGCAGAAGCAGGTCACAGTTACAGAGACCTGGTTTACTGGGAACCATACCTGGGATGTCACCATACCGAGTTATATGCTGTTCCGAAGAGACTGGGTGGTAAAAAAGGGAAGGGGAGTGGTGTTGTATGTAAAAGATGATATCTGTGCAACAGAAATACAGGGCACTCACGGTAAGGCAGAAGTCCTTTGGGTTACACTTGGAGCTGGAGGCAAAACCCCCATCCGGGTGGGAGTCATCTGCAGACCCTCATCCCAGGAAGCTGATGTGGACAAAGAGTTCTTAGAAACCATCATGATGATGGCAGACAGGGGTGAATTGCTGCTAGTAGGGGACTTCAATCTACCGGATGTGGATTGGTCATCACACTCAGTGTCCTCAGATCGGAGCAAAGATTTCCCCTTTGCACTGAGGGGAGCAGGTCTGCATCAACTGGTGAACTCACCCACCAGAGACAGAGCAATATTGGGCCTAGTGCTCACAAACAGTTCTAGGGTCTCAGAAGCTCAAGTAGAAGCCAATCTGGGGACCAGTGACCACAGGCCAATCTGGTTAACTGTAAACCAGGAGGAAGATACTAGTCACACTAAAATCAAGGTAATAGATGTCAGGAAAACTAACTTCACCAAAATGCAAGCTATGTTCACATCCATAATGGAAGGCAGAAACTCAGGGGATGTAGAGGACTTCTGGAATACCCTAAAGACTGCTCTGCACACAGTAACAACTAAATGCGCAAAGCTGAACAACAAATGCAGAAGAAAGAAGAGACCTCTCTGGTTCTCAAATGAAGTAGTGACCAAATTGAAGAGAAACAAAGGGCTTTTACACAATTTAAATGAACAAATCAAAAAGCAGACGGAGAACAATACAGGAAAAAACTGAAAGGGGCAGAGAAGGCAGTCAGAAGGGCAAAAGTGCAGACTGAAGAGAAAATAGCACAGGATGTTAAGAAGGTAGACAAAATATCCTACAGATACATAATGGAGAAGAGAAAAAACTAAGGGAGGAATAGTCTGAATAGCAACCAAAGAAGGCAAGATGGCAGTGAGGGACGAGGAAAAGGCTGAAGCCCTAAGTGAGTTCTTTTGCTCTGTCTTCACTATAGAAGACAGTGGCAAAGGTCTCACACTAGGTCAGACAGAGCATGATGGTCAGACTGGACACTAGCCCCTTCACAAAGGAAAGGTTCCTAGAAGAGCTGAGTAGACTCTTAACGGACAAGGCCATGGGACCTAATGGCATACACCCTAGGGTTTTAAAAGAATGTCGAGAGGAACTAGCCACACCACTGGCTGAGCTCTTCAACAAGTCACTAGACAATGGGGAAATACCTTAAGATTGGAAAAGGGCAACAGTGGTGCCCTTGCTCGAGAGTGGGAGCAAAGAAGAGGAAGAAAATTACCACCCTGTCAGTTTGACCTCAGTCATAGGGAAAATTATGGAGTCATTACTAAAGAAGAAGATAGTGGCATACCGGAAAGATACCGGAAAAATGGATCCAAGGCAACATGGCTTCACAGCGGTATGACCTTGTCAAACCAACATGATCGACTTCTTCGACTAGGTCACTAGAATAATGGATATGGGAGGGGCAGTGGACATTGTATACCTGGATTTCAGCAAGGCCTTCAACACCGTCCCTCACAGAAGGCTAACAAACATGCTGGAACACACAGGAGTTGGACAAAAGGTAGTTAACTGGATCAGCAACTGGCTAAACAATAGGGCACAGAGAGTGCTAGTAAATGGATCTCTGTTGAGGGAAGGTAGTGTAACCAGTGGTGTCCTGCAGAGGTCAGTACTGGGACCTATCCTCTTCAATATCTTTATAGGAGACCTCACAAATGATTTGAAAGGGAACGTTTGCCTGTTTGCAGATGATACTAAGCTCTGCGGCAGAGTGGACTCACAGGAAGGGGCAGACAACATGAAAGCTGACCTTAGAAAGTTGGAGGAATGATCTAGGGCTTGGCAGTTAAAATTGAATGCCAAAAAATGCAAGGTAATGCACCTGGGTAGGAGGAACACAAGAAATAAGTATACACTGGGAGGACATCAACTCGAAGAAACACAGATAGAGTGAGATCTTGGCATAGTCTTCACTGATGACTTAAAGGTAGGAAAACAGTGTGAGAAGGCAGCACAGAAAGCAAATGGCATCATCGGCTATATTAGTAGGGGCATTACTAGTAGGAAGCAGGAGGTTATCATGCCTCTCTACAGGTCCTTGGTAAGGCCACACTTGGAATACTGTGGTTAGTTCTGGAGACCTCACCTCAAAAAGTACATTGGTCATTTGGAGACGATGCAAAGAAGAGCTACAAAAATGGTACAGGGTCTACACTACAAAACATATGAGGTGTAAGTCAGGGAGTTAAATTTATACTCCTACGAGCAAAGAAGAAACAGAGGTGACATGATCGAAACATTTAAATATGTGAAGGGGCTAAACACAACTCAGGCAGGTAATCTAATGCAGCATAACACAACAGCAAGTACAAGGGGCCATAATTTGAGGTTGGTGGGAGGTAGGTTCAAAAACAACCTCAGAAAGTATTTCTTCATGGAGAGAATGGTGGAACCATGGAACAGCCTACTCCAGGAGCTGGTAGCATCAAAAACAATTAAAGATTTCAAATTTGCATGGGATAGGCAGTGCGGACAGGTTAGGTTGCAGGCAACTTAGGGGGGTAGTCTTTTTGGGCAGACTAGATGGATCACACGGTCTCCATCTGCCAACATTTTTTTTATACAAACATATGAACATACAAAGAAGCCAGCAGAAGAAGGCCACTTGGTCTATCAAGTCTGCTCGTATTGCAGGGTCCACAGCTTGAGCTAATGTTCCTGGCCTCCCTCCCTCCCTTATGGTCTTATTAGAAAAAAATTCACCTACTTTATTCATGAGGTGGGGTCCTAAAAAGGCCATGTTTGAGGGAAAAATATTAACAAATTGCCAAGTTATATGTAGAAGTTCAAAACTCACTGAAATACTTTGACCGCACTTACTTGATTTCCTCAGTTTCCGGTCCAGTGTTGAAAAGTAAAGATGTTTTCTCTGGTACAGGAAGGATTACAGTTTTGGACCTCCAGTAGGTAAGTAAGGAGTGGTGGGGAGTGCTAAGGGGGGGTCATGTGGGGAAGGGTAACAGTGGCGGCAACAGACATCGATGGATCATTTTCTTTTTTTAATAAGGTTTTAAAAAAAAAGACACTGAGGGATGGTTTGCTGTATTTCTGTTACTGATACCATGAAGTGGACACTCCAGTGTCAGCATCATATTTACAGTGCAAGGGAAGCGATGGGGAGGTGGATGGGATACTTGGCAGAGGGTGGGATATTTTGAAAGTGACACATGCACAGGAAGTAAATGGGGAAGTGGGAAGGATAGTTTGCAGAGGGTGGGATTGTTTTTACATGGGAAAGGAGTACAACAGCAGGCTGATTGTGATACTGCTCAGCTGGCATGACAGGCAACAGCAAGCAGATGAACGCAAAGAGCCATCCTGTGATAGGGGAAGCTCTTTTCTTTGAATTTCATGACGTTTGTACCCAGCAAGCACAGAAGAGTGTTATGATCAGCCTGGCCAACCATTAGTCTGACACTTCTGAGACCACTGCAGACTGCTTTGCATTGGATCAACAGTGACACACTTCTCAAATCCAGTATTATAGCAATATGCTTACTTTGTACAAGAAAGCATAAAAAGGATGTTCAAAAACAGCTGAGGTGATGAACACCTGGGGATAACCCCATTAAAATAAGCTCTCATTAATTGTTTCAGATCCAAATAAATGATAAATTGGACTCAAAATGGGGGAAAGGGGCATCTTACAAGACAGGAGAATTGGGTAATCTAAAAAAGAGTAAAAGGGTAAAGGTACACTTTTCTCCATAACATATGCACATTCATTTTTGTTCAGAATTCTTTTTTTTAATACCACCTCTCACATTTCTGTCCGGCTCCCTTGGATTTTATAGGGAATTACAAAGATTTTGGTAGTACTTACATATTTGGATACTGTATGTCAGTGACTGTCTCGTTGCATAAGTTTCATATTTTTTGTGAAGCTGGAACAGGGTGATAAAGAATTGTATTTTGACCCCTATGAGATGACTAGCTGATCCCTTCCACTTCCTCATTGGTGCAATCTGCCCCCATGCTCAGGTATGTAATGATGTATGGCCAGGACTTGTGCAGGGGCGCGGCCCATTGATGTTAGTGACGATAATATTAAATTATGTTTTTATTTGTGTTGTAGTCATTTATTTATTTATTTCAAATGTTTTACCAGAAATTACATACTGAGCTGGTAACAGCTCATTTCTAGATGCGTCCTGGGGTGAGGGGAAGAGAGGAGAGACCAGATGCAAAATATAGAATAAAAATACATAGAATGAAAATAAGCATATCAAAAACAAGACAATATTGCTTAAGAATAAAAATGTCCAAACAATAAATTACATGCAGTAAACTGCAGAACTAATGAAAGAGCAAATAGCTTTTAATTAACATAAAATAAGGAGCAGAGGGATTAATGAGGCAAGGGAATTGGGAAACACTGAAAAAACATGATGAGAGCTTCAGGAAAAAAGAGTTTCAAAATAATATCAGAAACTACCACAGAAGTGGAGATGGAAATCATGAAGGAAGCTTTAAAAGCAGCAAAAGAAGGAGTTAGAGTGAATAGAAAAGGGCAGGGAATCCCATAGTTGAGGGAAACAGAATGAGAAAGCAGCTTGCCCAGCAGTAGATGTCATATGAAGGAGAGTGAAATAGCGAGAGCAAGCAGTGCCAAGAGAGTAAGAGGATGAAAGTGGCAAGGAGAGGAGAGAGGCAAGATATGAGATTTTTATGGACATTATTGACTCCGAAGGCTAAGATAGCAGCAGGGAAGTGGAAGAGACTGTCTGGCCACCTCACTGGGATCAAAATAGTATCCCTTTTCACTGCATCCTGGCTTTACAAACAATTGTGAAGCTTTTACACTGTAACTACGCAATGTACAGTATCTAAATATGTAAGTAATAACCTTATATAGGAATCCAGTAAAAACACTTTGAATTTGAAGAATAGCTCTGCACATCAGCACACACTTGTTCATAAACACAGTGCAGTAAATTTCAGTTTCAGAGTTCTTTTCCTGAGATTATAACACACCTTGGTAGCTTGGTACAGAAACAGAGAACGGAGTTATCATCTCTGATGACCTCAAGGCAGGGAAACAGTGTGACAAGGCAGCAGGTAAAGCAAATAGGATGTATAGGCAGGGGCATCACCAGCAGGAAAAGGGAGGTCATAATTCCACTATACAAGACACTAGTGATGCCGCACCTGGAGTACACTGTGCAGTTCTGGAGACCTTACCTACGTGAAGGACATAGACAGGGTAGAGAAGGTTCAGAGGAGGGCAACAAAGATGGTGCATGGATTGCATCACAAGTCCTATGAGGACAGGTTGAAGGAACTGAACATGTACTCCTGGAGGAGGAGGGAGAGAGAATATGATAGAGACATACAAGTATCTTACAGGGAGGAACAGGGTGCAGAATGCACTATTTTTAAGTGAAAAGATGTTCCAGGACTAGAGGAATGGGATGAAGTTGGAGGAGGACGATTCAGAGGAAATGTGAGGAAGAATTTCTTCACAGAACGGGTGGTGGACAAGTGGAACACCCTGCCAGAGGAAGTGGTGGGGGCTGAAACAATCACGAGATTTAAGAATGCATGGGATAGACATACAGGAATTCTGGAGGTCAGGGGTAAGGGGCAACAGACTTCCTGGAAAACATAAACTGAACTTACAGACTTAAATGGGTAGACTGGGTGGGCCATAGGCCCTTATCTGCCGACACTGTCTATGTATCTATGTATATATGTCGGCAGGAAAAGACCTAGCCCATTGAACCTGCCTTTGCCTGCCTATCTAGTTAACTAGACTTTTGTCAGTCCTACTGACCTGCCCTTGTTCCCCTTCCCACTCCAGCATATCCAACTATTTAAAAAGTCTGCCCAAAAAGTATGATCTCAAAGTGCACTTGCTGTGACATCACAATAGTTCCCAGTTCCCATGACAACAAATTATGATGTTACAAACATATCAAGTTTGAGGTCAGTTTGGATACTTTTGGAAAGGCAAAGTGAAATAAGTATTTCATTACTTGAAATGTGAAACAGACTAAAAAAGAAAGTTTAAAAAGTTGTGCATAACAATTTTAACTCTTTACCTCCAATAGTGATTTTAGAAGTCCAAAGATTCCACTACATAACCTTAATACAAAATGGCTGCCTCCGCTCAAATGTGTTTTAAGATGTTATTTTCATAGTGACCTGCTCTTAAGTGTTTTTATTTTTACTTTCCCCCCACCCTTGTTTTTTTTTTCACATTTGTTGGCTTCACCTTATGCTTTCCTTTAGGGCCTCAGCACAATCTGATGGGCCCACACTATCCTGCAGGGCTTGGTGCTGAGGCCAGTGTTTTTCAATGTCTTCATCAGTGACACTGGGGATGACATTAAGGGCAAAATGTGCCTGTTCACAGATGACACCAAGCTCTGTGGAGGAGTCGACACAGCTGAAGGGATCCAGGACCTTAAGAAAATGGAGAAATGCATTCAACGGGCATTGGCAGTGGTGGGGGGACTTGGAGGGGTGGAGGAAATGTGGGGTATAGTAAAAGGGGCAATAATGGAGCCACTAAACTCTGCATCAGGAGGGTAAATAAAAAAGTAAGAAGGGGAGGCTACTTTGGTATACTGGAGAATTGGTAGAAAAGTTCAGGGCAAAGAGAAAGGCATTTAAGAGGTATAAAACAACACAGAGGGAGGGGGACAGGGATATTTACCAGGAGAAACAAAAGGAAGAAGATTTGGTGGTTAGGAGAGTGAAGGCAAGAACAGAAGACAGAATAGTTAACACAGTCAAGAAAAGGGACTAAACCTTCTTCCAGTATGTGAGTGAGAGGAGAAAGTCTAAGGAGGAGATAATCAAGCTGAAAAATGAAGAAGAGGGGGGTGGACTGTGAGAAGGCGGAAATACTCAACAGCTATTTCTGCTCAGTTTTCATGGTAGAGAAGCATAGGGAGAGTAGGAAAATCAGGGAAAATGTGGTGGTGAGGGGTTAACTTCAGTCCATTCCAGGTGGAGGAGGTCCTGAGAGAGATAAAGAGGTTGAAGGTGGATAAGGCGATGGGGCCAGATGGGGTATACCCAAATGTACTGAAGGAGCTTAGCAATGTAGTAACTGCACCTCTGACCAGCCTCTTCAATAAATCCTTGGAATCAGAGGAGGTCCCTGATGACTGGAGAAGAGTGGATGTGGTCCCTCTTCATAAGGGGGGCAAGGAGGTGGGCCTAACATTGGTGGTGGGCAAGCTCATGGAGAAGCTGCTAAAGAAGAGAATCATTAACTACCTAGAAGCCAATGGCCTGCAGGATCGGTGGCAACATGAGTTCACTGACGGAAGGGCGTGTCAAACAAACTTAATTGAGTTCTTTGTCTGGGTCACCAGGATACTGAATCAGGGGGGTATGTAGATGTTGCATACCTTGACTTCAAGACGATGTTTGATTCTCTACCTTGCAGGAGACTACTGCACAAAATGAGATGTCTGTGGCTAAGGCCAGTAGTGGTTAGGTGGGTGCAAAACTGGCTGGAGGGCAAAAGGCAGAGGGTAATTGTTAATGGGGTATCTTCAAAGGAGGGTATAGTTATCAGTGGGGTACCTCAGGGGTCAGTGCTGGGGCCACTCCTCTTTAATATATTTATAGGGGACATAGCAGAGGAGCTAGAGGGAATTGTGTGTCTATTTGTGGATGACACAAAGGTCTGTAATAGGGTGGAGGCACCTGAGGGGGTTGAGAGTATGCGGAGGGATCTGGAGAAACTGGAGGAATGGTCCAAAGAGTGGCAACTGTTCTTCAGTATGAAGAAGTGCAAGATCATGCACTTAGGCAAGGAAAATCAGGGTGTGGAATACAGGAAGGGGAGCATGTCCTAGAGGATACTGAGCTGGTAAGGGATCTGGATATAATCATTTCACGGGACCTGAAGGTGGCACGGTAATGTGAGAAGGTGGTGGCAAGGGCCAATAGGATGCTGGGTTGTATCAGTAGGGGAATAACTGGCAGGAAGAGGGAGGTCACAATACCCTTGTACGTGCAGCGTGTCAGGTGACATCTTGAGTATGGGGTCCAGTTCCGGAGGCCATGCCTAAAGAAGTATGTGGACAGAGTGGAGCGCGTCCGGAGGAGGATGACGAAAATAGTGAAGGACCTCGGTCAATTGTCATATGAGGAATGGCTGAAGGAGCTAAACATGAACTCCCTGGAACAGAGGAGGGAGAGTGGGGACATGATTGAGACCTTCAAATATACCAAGGATATTAACAGGGTGCCAGGAGGAGACATTTTCCAGCTAAAGGAGCAATCAAAAACAAGGGGGCATGATTTGCAGATAGTAGGGTGGAGGTTCAGAGGAAACATTGCAAAATTCTATTTCACGGATAGGGTGGTGGATAACTGGAACAGACTCCCAGAAGAGGTGGTGGGGGCACAAACTGTGGGGGGATTCAAGAGAGCACAGGATAGACACAAGGGTTTTTTAGATTTGAGGTGTGGGTGGTAGGAAATAGCAAAGTCCTAGCAGCTAGCTAGGCATAATGGGCAGACTGGGTGGGCCTGGTGGTCCTTTTCTGCCATCATTTTCTATGTTTCTATGTTTCATTGAAAACAATGGGCAGCTTTGAAAGAGGCTGAGCTAGGCATCGAGGAAGGTAAGGATCATGGGCAGGGAGGATGGGAGGAGCGGGGGAGCAGGGACAGTAGCACAAGCTGTGGACCCTGCAATACAAGCAAACTAGATAGCCTTCTGCTGTCTTCTTCGAATGTGCATATGTACTCTAGGTGGCTTTGGCTCATCTGCCTCTCTATGGTTCAGCTACAGTTACACAAGCCCATGCCCAAGATCCCCCACCTGTATCCTAGCATACCAATAAGCAGAGAAGAAAAAGGACTAAAATTGCAATTGTTTTTGTCAGTGGATGTGATTGCCGAAATGGCACTGGGTTGGTGTGCTTATTTTTGCCTTCAGTGTAAGTGCTACTGTATGTGCCATCTCAAGCTATGTAACAAGGTGTGGAGGCCAACAGGCAAAAAGAGGATGGAAACAGTCTGTCTTTGTTTAGGAATGGAACTGCACCTGCCACTGTAAGGAAGCAGAGACTTGGCATATTGGCTAAGCGCTCCTCTTCAAGTAATGGGACCCGCTCACTTGCAACTACTGACTGGCCCCCCAAAACAAGTCCTATTAAAAAAAATCTTTAAAATCAAGTTCTGTGCCTCAGTTGCATGTGCGTACCACTCCCTCCCATCTCCCAGCTCTCTTGCTCACAGCTTTATTCTGTCTGTACCTCTTGGAACAGAAAACATACTGACTTTGGCACCTCAGCCCACTTTTTTGTAAAAATCTTTTAATTTTGTTTTTTCCTTCCTACCAATTGTGTAATTGTAATAATCCACTCCAGAATGTGGATTATGCTGGCATTTATCCACTTTTGGTGTGGTTTGGTCACTTGGCCTGTGTACACTTGCTGCACTTCATATGGGCCTTACTTCACATGGGTGCCAGAGACACAGCGCCCCTCCCCGCTGTGACTGGGGCTCCTGCCACTCTTGAGGACCAAACTTTTCTTAAATCTGTTGCATCGGTTCTATTTCTTAGCCTAATCTATCCTTACAATTTCTAGTTTATAAGGTTGGCCACCTCTGGGCACCCTCTCCCCTTTCTTGACTATGCTATAGAGTCCTCTTTAATGTTCCTTTTCCCTCTCAGGTCCTCGTACAGGGAGGTTATTGCTGTGACCTCCCAGCTGATGCAAAACAACAGGCTGTGTTCCTCATTGCTGGATTTAGTATGCAATGGCATTATGTCATAAAATACCTTGATGAATATACCTTATGTGTATGAAACCTGTAAATGTTGAAAATACCATGGCCCCAGGTGTTTTTGATAAAGATAAAAAGTACTAGGTGACTGTATTATAGAAATTAAGTTACCGGGGTAGAGATATCAGAAAAAACCCTGGTGTGTTGCTAAATGCATGTAAATTGCAGATTGTTTGAGAGGCTCTTTTGGTACCATGCATTCCTGCTATAAACTGAGCCAGTCTGAAATTTCATGGGGATTTTCATGTACAGCCCATGATGCTTTGCATTATGGGGGTATGTGTGATGTTGTGTTTCTTTGAAACTTGGCTTTATTGTCAATGCCCTTTAGGGCAATCCTTGCTTCAGTGCTTCTGCACTGATGTTATTAGTCTTTAACTTGTATTTGGGGGGGGGTTTCTTTTTTGAGCCCCCATCACCCAAGCAAACAAGTCAAACATAGGGATGAAGTGTTTTTTTTTTTTTTCACTAAAAAGATAGATCAGTGGGTCAGTAGGTGCTGACTAAGTGCAGAGGAAGAACATCCATAGTCTGCTGCTGCAAACTGATGTATTGAAGAAGGGATATGCCATTTCTGAGTTTATCTCCTGTATTTTAAATAAACATCAAACAGAGGAAATGGTTTGCCAGCACCAGGTAAAAGTGATAGAGTGCTTGTCCAAGCTTGATGAGTAAAATCATGTGCTAAGTATGCACCAAAGGGAAGCCTCAAAATGCCAAATGTGCTTTTAAATCCAGCGTTTTTTATTGCACACAGTATGCGAAGTACAAGAGCTTCCACTCCTTACAAGCTGCCAACCTCCTCCATTACAACATACAAAGTGTTCTGACGCATTTCACACCACCTGGCGTTTAATCGTAGGAATGACACTTACAGAAAACAAGGAGGTAATTATGACAATGTATTACTTAAGAGAGAACAGTACAGGATATTTGCATTAGGGGGATCAGAAAAACCAGACCTCACAGAGAGGATTGATGTAAAACCTTTTTTGCAGAAATAAGGACCGTATGGTCATTTATACTTATGTATCATCTTGTTTAGTTGAAATGTAGATGAATGCAGTAGGGATTGTAAATATTAGAGTATAATTTGTTTAACTTCTTTTCTTTTAGGTACCACGACTAATAATAAATTACAGTGGATTCCTATGTCTCTCAATGGCGAAGAGCAATGGTGGACACTGGTATGCACAGCGGTAAAATTAATGAGTAATAATTAATTTTATAATATAGGTGTATATGGTCTTTTTAAAGCTATTTAATTAAAGTTGATGTTTTAAGAGTTTTTCAGATTGGTGCACTGTCACTTTAAGTGCAATACTATTTAATGGGCATTGTTTTCTGTAAGTGCCATTCCTATGATTAAGCGCCAGGTGGCGTGAAAAGCATCAGGACACTTTGTATGTTGTAATGGAAGAGGTTGGCAGCTTGTAAGGAGTGGAAGCTCTTGTACTTCGCATACTGTGTGCAATAAAAAACGCTGGATTTAAAAGCACATTTGGCGTTTTGTGGCTTCCCTTTGGTGCATACTTAGCACATGATTTTACTCGGCAAGCTTGGACAAGCACTCTATCACTTTTACCTGGTGCTGGCAAATCATTTCTTTTATTGACATTTGTTTGATGCTGAGCACAGGACCCTGGTGCAGACCTTAATCCCTGCTTTTAAACATCAAACAGAGCTTGTGTGTTGAACCTGAAGTTTGGTGTCTAGTCCATCTGTTATCCCACAACCCCTCCATAGACTTGGTGTCAGAAGTGGAATAACTTGCTAGAAATGTCAGGACTGGCCTAAGAGGGATGTTTTCCAGTGGATATTGCCCAGATATCCCAGGTGGGCTGATGCACCAGAAGTTGCCAAAAGAGAACCCAGAGAAGAAAGTCCATGGAGTTCTGACCAGAACCATGGCTGACAGATGGAGAGAAGCTGTTGCCTGGACTGGACCTGGGAGCATGGAGGAAGGCCAAGCTTGAAGACGATGAAGAGATGCAAATGGATGAGGAACTACCATGGGGCAGAGGCAGACCAACCATGCAGAGAGGCAGAACACCAGTGCCAGGTGCTAAAGAGGCCCCTGCCAGAGAGTCTGGATAAATAATTGGAGGAGGATTTTTCCTGAGCTCAGCTGGAGGACCCACTGAATGAGCAGGATATTCATTTGTTGCTTGTGTTCCCAGGATGTTACCTGTTGGTTATTGGAGATACAAGTATGGAACTTGAATGTGAGACCCCAGGTAAGACTGTGCCTAGTGATATTGTGCTGGGGTTGAAGACTCCAAGCAAACAAGAATAAGTCTATGAGGCTGAAGGGACTTTTTCTTGTATTGATACAGCTAAATCTATTAACAGTATTGACTGGGGTATGCTGCAGGCTAAATATGCTAATGTTGCCAAACTGTGCCATTGGTCTTTGTTAAGAAATGTGTTAACACCTCAGGGTGAAGAATTATGATATCCACTATGTTTATGATGGAATATTTATTGTTAATAGGGACCATGAGACAGAGCTTCTGAAGATGAAAGGGTGGAAGCTCTATTCTTTCCTGGGACAGGAAGGTAGTAAGCAATCTGAGATAACTGCTTCCCTCCTAAGAGGGGGGATATGTGACAGGGATATCCTGCCACACTTGAGGATTGACCTTTTCTTAAATCTGTTGCAACAGTTCTTCTATTTCTTAGCCTAATCTAGCCTTACAATTTCTAGTCCATAAGGTTGGCCACCTCTGGGAACCCCCTGCCCCTTTCTTGACTATGCTATAGTGTATTTTTTAATTTTCCTATTGTTTCTCAGGTCCTTGTACAGGGAGGTTACTGTTGTGACCCCCCAGCTGATGTAAATGATCAGGCTGTGTTCCTCGTGGTTGGATTTAGTATGCAATAACACTATGTCATAAAATACCTTGATGTATATACCTTATGTGTATGAAACCTGTAAATGTTGAAAATACCATGACACTAGGTGTTTTTGACAAAGGTAAAAAGTACTAGGTCACTGTATTATAGAAATGAAGTCACCAGGATAGAGATATCAGAAAACCCCTGTTGTGTTATTAAATGCATGTAAATTGCAGATTGTTTGAGAGGCCCATTTGGTACTATGCATTCCTGCTGTAAACTGAGCCAGTCTGAAATGTCATGGTGATTTGTATATAAATCCCATGATGCTTTGCATTACTGGGGTATGTGTGATGTTGTGTTTCTTTGAAACTTGGCTTTATTGTCAATGTCCTTTGGGGTAATCCTTGCTTCAGTGCTTCTGCACTGAGGTTCTTAGTCTTTAACTTGTTTTAAGGGTTTTCTTTTTTGAGCCCCCATCACCCAAGCAAACAAGTCAAACATAGAGATGAAGTGTTTTTTTCACTAAAAAGATAGATCAGTGGGTCAGTAGGTGCTGACTAAGGGCAGAGGAAGAACGTGCATAGTCTGCTGCTGCAAACTGATGTATTGAAGAAGGGATATGCCATTTCTGAGGTTATTTCCTGTATTTTAAATAAACATCACACAGAGCTTGTGTGTTGAACCTGAAGTTCTGTGTCTGGTCCGTCTGTAATCTAACGGCTCCTCCACACTGGCCTTATCTTATTTTACATTGATTCTGGAGACAGAAAGCAAAGAACCCTCCACTTTATCTTACCTTACTTCACATGGGCTCTGGAAACAAACTCTTCCCCAGCCTTGCCTTACTTCACATGGGGTCTGGAGACAAACATTCATCCTTGCCTAGTCCTACTTTACATCACATGGGCTCCTGAGAAACCCCCTCTTCACAGAATTTTATTAGTTCAAATAGGGTCTTCAGCACAAAGCATCCCCCCCAGCCTTGTCTTATTTTACATAATAATAGTAAAAATAGCTTTATATTTATGGTGCCTTTCAAGATATCAAGGCGCCTAACAAATTTTAAAATAACGTACCAAAATCCAGATCATAAAAAAATATAAAACCAATGGGCTCTGGAGACAAAATACAACTGCAACAGGCTTGCTTTGCCTTACTTCACATTGACATTAGACACAAGCAACCTCCCAGCTTTGTCTTACTGCATGTGGGCTTGAGACTAAGCACCCCACGGTTTTGCCTAGCTTCACAGGAGCTCCGGAGACACCCCCCCAGCTGTGCACATGAGATCCAGACATACAAATTAACCCCTCCTCCAAACCTTTCCTAACTACACATGGGCTACAGAGACCAAAAGTAGCCCCCTGCCTCCTGCCTTGCCTTACTACACAATGGGTTCCCCTGAGACAAGCAACCCCCCCTCCCAATTCACACATGAGGGTTCCAGCCAGGCTACAGAAACTCAAAGCACCCCCCCAACAGCCAGTGTCATAGCAATATGCTGATGCAGTTCTCAGGGACAATGATATTTCAACAACCAGAAAATGAAGAGCCCCGAGATAGTTACTGGGACTAGTATGAACAATGAACATAGACTAAAGCAATCACATATATCTTGAACAGCTACGCAAAAAGAGCTGTCTGCTGACATGGAAATAAAATTTAGAAGATATGAGGGTGTAGTTTTCCTTTAATAGTATTGATGTACACACCCCTCTAACTCCATACATCCACTTCCCACCCACACACAATCACACAATGATATGCAATGCATTGTTTGACTTTTTTAAACATGCACACAATAATTCGTTATTCAAAATGTGTCACTCTCAAGTTTTGGGTACTGGTTTGAGTTTGGGGATATCCGGACGACTGTGCATGTGGCTACAGAAGATACTAACATAATGCAATCTGCTGGCATGCATGATGTATGTGGAATATGAAGCTATCACTATTTCATCTACTGGAGTGATGCTGTTTTGTTAATCATGGTATCGATGTATGACCTCTCCACCCCCAACTACACACCCTCTGCCGACACACAAACATTCATAAAGCACAGAAAGATAAGCAATGCATTGTTTGACTTGTTAGTGTTATCACTAGACATGTATTGCAAACTTTATGTCAGCATGCACAAAATAATTGAAATGTGTAGCTCTCAGGTTTGGGGCTCTGGTGTGTGTGTGTGTGTGTGTGTGTTTGTGTGTGTTGTGGGATAGGTTTGAGCAAGCATGCATGTTTATACAGAAAACACCAGCATGTTTTAATCTGCCAGCATGTGTGCTATATGTGGTATTCATCACTCGTCCCAATCTGTCCCTTGAGTAGCCAATAATAATGTGGGAAAAAATGCTATCTAAACAACTGTATGTATATGTTAATATCCTGCTCCTGTTAATTTGGCTGAAGCGGACACTTGCAGGACTTGTAGTGTTGTGTCGCTTAGCGAATGTAGATCTACAGAACACAAACATCAGACCACCCCAAACTCAAACCAGTACCCCAAAACCTGAAACTGACACATTTCGAATAATGAATTATTGTGTGCATGTTTAAAAAAGTCAAACAATGCATTGCATATCATTGTGTTATTGTGTGTAGGGGTAAGTGGATACATGGAGTTGGGGGGGAGGGTGCTGAATACATCGATACTATGAAGAAAAAAAGACCATCAAGCAAAAAACAATTACTTGTGAATCACTACTTTAATGAATAAAAAACTGATATATTACTTGCCCCACTGGATGCACCATTGTCTCCTTCTGAGTCTGCCACCCCAGAAAGCAAGGGTATGGGCCCCCTGGACAGACATTACCCCATCTTTTCCATTTCCTTCGAGACTGGCAGCTGAAAAGTTCAAGTGCTTACTGAAGTGCAGCAGTATTTGACATACTGGCACATAGATCCTCAATACAACTTTGTCTTGCAACAGAGTCTATTTACTTGACACTTTCTTACATACTACAGGGCTTTAACTCTTCCACTTTCACCCACAGAGGGTATTTATTCTGGTGCCAACAGGCAATCTCCAGGCAGTCCGTGCAATACCAGCCCTGGGAAACACTCCTGAGAAATATTTGTAAGCACTGACAGGAATTCACAGATAAATCAGTCAGTTGTCCTTACTTGGGGAGGGAAAACACCATTGGATGTCAGCCCAAGTCACTTCAGCTGTCAAAAAGAGTTAATGTCACCTCTGTTTCTTTGCCCATAGCACTCTCATTTTCATTTTTCCTCACAGACAAAACCCCAGATCTCCCTTTTCATTCTGTTCTTCTGCTGGAGAAGGGCATCCCCCCTTTCAAGGTCTTGAACAACTAATGGCAGCCACCATGAATTAGCATTTTTACACAATGCCATTATCTATAGAGAGTCCTCAGAACATGGGAGCAGGCACTGTGTGCCAGGCACAAACCTTCCACCAACTGGCAATCACTAGTCTGTGCTCTTCAGCTCAGATTACTGATTTCTCCACCTTGGACTGTCAAGTCAGACCAGCAAGCCTAGTCTTCCAAGGGCATAGGAAACTGGCATAATCAGAGGCCAATAGTCACTCTTTTTTTAAATATTCTGTTTATTGTATTTTAAAGAAAACAAGATAAGCACATATTACAAGCATATACGCATGTCAGATATGGCAATACAATTAATATTTAACATAACTTATAAAATGGGTAAGAAAAATCAGTGAAATCCAAGTCTCCTGACTGGCTTAAATACATCACATGACTGTGCATTATTTCACAATAACTCCATACCTCCCATTGTGACTGCATGCCTGAACAACTTTCCAGCACTCAGAACCTTGTCACCAGTAGTAAGAGCACTCCACACCTGGCTCACCATCTGGCACACACAGCCTGACACACGCACACACTCAAGACCTTTATCTTGCCAAAACAACTGATGCGGCTGTCACTGTGCTTAATGACAACCTGACTGCTCTGGCCAACAAGTATACCCCCTTGATAAAAGTCAGGGTATGAAAAACCCCTGGTTCACATCAGATCTTAAGGCCGCACTCCTACATCATGATAAGCTCTGATCAAAGGCTAGAAACTCCAAAAGCCCAGTTGATTGGCAAGCATTTAGAGCAGCTAGAAATGCTTGTGTTAAACACATTCATTTAAGCAAAGCAAACTACTATGTCTCCACCCTTGAACAGGTAAAAGGGAATTCCCCCAAAAATCTGGAAGACACTTAAGTCTATTGAAGGTCGGCCTGCTGCCCTCTCCATCCCACTGAAGACCCTTAGCAACAGTAGGGCTGTGGAAAGCAGTTGCCAAATCCCTAAGGAAATTAATACTCATTTTGTTACTGCCAGCCTAGCTTTCGACTCTTTACCACATGCGGCCCGTGACTACTACCAAGACTGTAACAACATCACTTCCCAAACCTCACCCCCTTGTTCCATTTGCATCCACTTAGCTACAAAGAAGTAGAAGATTCGCTCCTTAACATAGATACTCAGAAAAGTGCTGGGGATGATGGCCTAGAACCATTTTTCTTAATACTAGGCTATCTCGGCATCACTGCTTCTATCCTCCACATATTCAATCTTTCCATTTCCACTGCCACAGTTCCCTCTTGTTGGAAATCTGCCCACATCCTCCCATTATTTAAATCAGGGGACCCATGCAACCTAAATAATCATAGGCCCATCTCAATCTTGCCAGTCCTTTCCAAAGTCTTTGAAAAACTGATTTATTCTCAACTAAAGCTCCATATCGAAATGTTTTCTATCCTCAACCCAGTGCAATCCACCTTCCAGCCCAACCATAGCACAGTCACTGCACTGGCTAAAGTTACCAATGACTGGGTCTCTGCCCTGGATTCAAAGAAAGTTACTAGTGCAGTATTCTTAGATCTGAGCAAAGCGTTCAACACTGTCGACCACAACCTGTTAGTTACAAGCCTAATTAAAGTAGGCGCTACCCCCCCCCTTACTGCCCAGTGGTTCACCACCTACCTATCTGGAAGGACCCAAAAAGTCAAAGCTGGTGGCCTATTCTCTGCTTCCCTCCCAACTGCCAGGGGAGTCCCACAAGGCTCCAAATTAGGAACCTATCCTTTTCTCCCCTGTACATTAATAACCTTGGTGCACATATATCTAAGTCCAATCTGCATTTCTTCACAGATGATACAGTACTGTATACATCAGGCACTACACTGGCTGAAGTGAGGGATGTACTTCAAGCCAACTTTTCCCAACTAGAAATTAATCTAATCAATGCCAAACTCCTCCTCAATGCAAAGAAAACCAAGGCCATGATCTTTGCTCCAAATACTTCTGCCTCTTCCCCTGCAAACCTTCCCAAAGATTCATTATCAACTCCTTAGGAGAACCCTTAGAAGTCACCTCCAAATTCAAATATCTTGGTATGTGGCTAGACAATAAGCTCTCCTTCAATGACCACCTTTGACGATCTGGCAAGGAGACAAAAAATGAGGACAGGTTTCTTCTTCTGTAACAAGTCCATCTTTCCAATGGAGATTGGAATTAGGTTGATCTAGGCCACTTTCCTGTCATTACTTGATTAAGGAGATCTAATCTATTCCTCCGCAGCGGCCTCAGGTCTTAGCAAATTAGTCATCCTCTATAATCACACCATACGGTTTATTACAAACTTACCCTACTGAACCCATCATTGCGATTTGTATGTCGTCATTGGTTGGACATCACTCTCCATTAGAAACACGCTTCATGCTGGCATCTGGACTCTTAAGCTACTCCTGAACAAACTCCCAAACTATCTAACAACCCCTCTTCCCCATTTCTCACAGCACCTACTCTCTTAGGAAAAATGACTTCCTCCTCCTCTTTGATGTACCAAGAACTCTCACCTCCTTTGGCAAACAGGCCATATTGAGTGCCCTCTTAACAATCAGGAACCAGCTCCAATCCACATTGAAGCCTTCCAGCACTGTCCCTGTTAACCTATTCAAAAGGTTGGCTGCAGCCAGAATAAAAGAAACAGTACTTGCAGCTGCTTCTAAACCTTATCTCTGTCATTATCCTCAGCTGTGTCCCCTCAATTACCTAGAAGTAGCTGTTTTGATATCTCCTAATCAAGCACTTTGTACCATATTTCCTGTACTTGTATTTTTTACTGTGATATTGTTGATTATGCAACCTGTAATTGCCTGTTATATGTCTAAGGACCCCCTTGTGAATGAGCTTGTTCAATGGAGTTTTCCTACAATAAACTTGAACTTGAAACTTGAACTTGAACATGCACACACACACAAACACACACACAGAGCTGGCACTCACAAGCTGACACACACACACACACACGCAGAGCTGGCACATACTGGCTGTCACACACACACACCTGGCACATACAGGCTGCCGCCCACAGCCATAACTAAATATCTATGGCAGTCCCACATTCTATAGAGTAATTTGATTGATCCTGCCATAATTTAACAAAAAAGGTAATTGAAAACTAACTTATCTAGTTGATCCTGTCACTTTCAGACTGCCTTATAGTGTAATCCCTTTCACTTTTCCTCCAGTAAAGTAGTGTGACCAAGCGATGCTAATGGCTGTAAAGAACATAGAGCCAGAGGTTTACAACAAGGAATTCAGTATTGAAATGACACGTAAAAGCTGTTTTTCATATTCAGTTTATTCATCTTTTTGTAAAAGCCGTGACTGAACTCAGAGAAGCGGTGAGACCCCACAAGTCAGCGTGACAAAAGTGACCACCTCTCAGGCACTAAGAGTGGGAGGACTGCATTGATTGTTTTTTTTTTCTTTTACCTTTTAGGCTTGATACAGCAGTCAGGGGTAGTGGCAGTGAGCAGAAGAGATATTGGGGACCAGGGAAGCAGGCGGAGTTTTGATTGATTCTTTTAATTTGTCCTTATATTTTACAGGGGGTACAGCAATCAGGAGCAGTGGCTATATTGGAGGCAGTGGGTGGCATAGAGATCAGTGACCAGGGAAGCAAACTGAGTTTTGCTTGATTTAAAAGTTGATTTAAAAAACAAAAATGTCTTTTAGCTCACGGACCAGGGAAGCAGACAGAGTTTTGCTTGTGTGGTGGAACTTAAATCCCACCCATTCTCCCCATCCCACCTACCCCAGGCTCATCCACTTTTATAGGTATCTGATAGGTTACAACTTCTTGCCTGGCCGCAGGAATAGGTTAAGCAAAGTTAGATAACACAGACTATCTGATACTTTAGCAGAGCAGTACAAAGGTAATCTCTAACAATAGTACAGTACTAACATTAAAGAAATAATTAGGAAGTAGAAAGAAAAAGAGGAGAAAAAATAAATATATATATATCTCCGGGGGGGGGGTCATACTTGGGGTTGAGGGCAAAGCAAAGAAAAAGCTAGTAAGAAATCCAGGGTAGAGGATAAAAGCAATAGGACCAGGGGTCTAGCTTTGTCAGCAGGAAGGTATGGATAGGATAAAAGGAGGGACATTGACAGAACTATAGGGCAAGATGCAGGGAGCGGTGCAGTGCAGTGGGTGCAAGGCAGCAATCTTCAGGAGGATGTTCTGGATACTGCAGTGCTGCCCCATATGCAGGCACCTCTCTAGACTGAGGGTGGAGGTTGCCAGTCTCAGGGCCAAGCTGGTGGGAGTGCTGCAGATCTTTGCCCACACCCAGAGACCACAGTATCCACAGCCACTAGCTCAATGGTTGCCAGGAAAAGGAGATCTGGATGGACTATTGTGGGCTCAGGGAGGGTGAGGTAGGTGAGTCAGAGACACATCCCCCATCTGGTCCAACTTAGAATATTCTATGCTGTCCTGAAGGAATGGGGGAGTCCCATAAGGGCACTTGAGGTTGTGACCAGAGAGGATGAATGAGTCCTCCAGGAGGGAGACCCTGAGGCAGGGGGGCAGAGAACCCCAGAGGAAGAGGAAGCTACTCCTAATGAGGAACTCAATAGTCCGGGGAATGGATTTGGGCACAGCTAACAGGGTGGAAAGGGAGGTAAAGTGTCTTCCAGGAAGCAAAGCTCAGGGGGGTCTGATCCAGAGGATCGCTAAAATGGTAACAGGGGGGCTGGAAGTCATTGTCCATCTGGGAACAAATGACCTAGCCAGGGATGAGGTGAGCATAGAACAGGTGCAGGAGGACTTTGAGGTGCTAGGAAGGTGCCTTGGGGAGGTAGCGAGCTCCAAGACATTCTCGGAGGTATTGCCGGTCCACAGTAGGGGGGGAGGCTAGGAATCTCCACATCAGGAACTTCAATACTTGGTTAAAGGGCCGGTGCAGAGAGAGGGGTTTCAGCATTATTGGGGACTGGGGACCCACGTGGAGGGATGTGGACCTGTACAAGGGCAACAGCGTACACTCGTACTGGGAGGGGACAGTGGTCCTCAATGAATAGTTCAAATGCTTCCTTGGCAAGCATTTAAATTAGCAAAGGGGGAGGGGGCAGATGGGAGCAGGGAGACTCAAGTTGTCCCACTCCCACAGGTTAGAGCAGCCAACAGGGAAGATCAGGAAGATATGCTGTTGCTGGGTAAACCTCAACTCATTAAAAGGGGTTTGGCACAGACAGGGAAGCAGCAAAAGAAAGAAATGGAGTCAGTAGAAGGAGACAGGAGGGCAAAAGTAGGAACAGCAGGGGGAACATGCAGGGAAACACAGAAGACCATGTATACAAATGTGTCAGTGGCTCAGTAGGTAGCACACTTGCCTCTGAGGCCGGGAGATCAGAGGGCTGTGGGTTCAGTTCTCACATCTGGCACTTGGGTTAATATCCCAGTACTGACACTGTAATGCAGCATGAGAGGGGTGCT
The DNA here is from genome assembly GCA_016271365.2 of Neoceratodus forsteri. Classification (NCBI taxonomy): domain Eukaryota; kingdom Metazoa; phylum Chordata; order Ceratodontiformes; family Ceratodontidae; genus Neoceratodus; species Neoceratodus forsteri. The sequence continues at coordinate 1,100,735,403 of CM028134.1, read as the reverse complement.
GCATTTCTGAGGTGCCGTCTTTCGGATGAGACGTTAAACCGAGGTCCCATCTGCATGGATTGGTGGTAGTTCAGGTGGTTAAAGATCCCATGGCACTTATCAAAAAGAGTAGGGGAATTTCCCTGGTGTCCTGGCCAAATTTCCCTCATTCACTAAAAAAATACCACCAACAGCTTAATCTGGTTCAAGGTCAGTTGGCATTCATCTGTATCCCCCTCCCCCGGGTCGTGCCTGAAAATAGGCAGGATTTGTCTAGTGCACTTACCCGGTCAACAAAAGCTAAACAAACAAACAAATGCCCGCAGTCTAAGAAATAAAAATTCAGACCTGGTGACCTTGATGGCGGAAGCTGACCTGGACATAGTGGCAATAACAGAGACACGGTACACTGGGAACCATGACTGGGAGGTAACTGTAGCAGGGTATGCTGTATTCAGGAGATATAGAGAGGACAAAAAGGGAGGGGGTTGCTCTTTATGTCAGGAAAGACATAAAAGCAACTGCAGTACAGGATAGGCAGGGGGAGGCCTAGGCACTGTGGGTCACCCTTGAGCCAGGCAACGGCACAGCAGTTCACACAGGTGTGATCTACAGGCCTCCAGCACAGGGAGAGGAAGTGGATAGGGCACTGGCAGAAGAAATCCAAGAGATGGCAGCAAAAGGGGAGGTATTCCTGCTGGGCAATTGTAATATGGTGGATGTGGACTGGAACATCCCAGCAGCTGCCTCAGCCAGGAGCAGTGACATCCTGGAATCTATGCAGGGGGCAGGCCTCAGGCAGTTACTGTTAGAACCCACCAGGGACAGGGTGGTTCTGGACCTAGTACTAACTAATGGAGACAGAGTCAAGGAAGTCCAGGTGGAAGGTCACCTAGGGTCCAGCTACCACCACACAATGTGGTTTAATATGGGTACAGGGTCATATTCAAGCCACACAAATGTAAGGGTCTTGGATTTCAGGACGGTGGACTTTGCTAGGATGGGGATATGTATCAAAGAAGCTCTATCAAGGAAGGAAACTACGGGGGGGGGATTGAGGAACAATGGGCTCACCTAAAAGGTGACATAAGTTGTGTTCACATGGCGGCAGCACTCTGACACCTGTGCAGCTCCCTTCACGCTGTGCTCTCTGCTCCTCCAGTGATTCACCATCTACACAGCCTGCCCTCACAGTGCTGCAGGTAGCTTTGAGGAGGGGCTGTGAATTCACTGAAGGATGAGGGAAAGATAACCTTTGCAGCAGAGCGATCACAGCAAAGCATCCACGCCACTATGTAAAGCACTCGCTCCGTTGCTGATCCCCATCAACTGAGTCAGAGCAAAAAAGGATCTGAATAGCACTTAAGGTGCTCTGGAGAGTGTCTATACTGTCAACTTTGCAGCACATCAACCCATGTGCATGAGTTGATGCACTGCAAAGTCGGCAGTGTAAACAGGGCTATAGTGTACATGTAAGTGATAAACCAGTGCATTAGGCAGAGAGACATGGGCAAAAAAAGGAAAAAAAACACGATGGTTCTCAAAGAATGTGGTTGAGAGGGTAAAAGTCAAAAAGTTGGCTTTCAGAAAATATAAGGAAACACAAAAGGAAGAAGATAGGGTGGTGTCACTAAATAGACAGAGGGTAGCAGTGAAAGCAGTTTGGGGTGCTAAGGCACAAACTAAGGAAAGAGTAGTACAGACGGTAAAGAAAGGTGACTAGACACAATACACAATACAATACACAATACAATATGCAAGAGCAGAGGAAAGAGAAGCCGAATAACTATTGTCCAGTCAGTCTTACATCAGTGGCAGGAAAGATTATGGAGGCACTCCTAAAGGAAAGGATAGTGCATTATCTAGTGGGAAATGGACAACAGGATGACAGACAGCATGGGTTCATTAAAGGAAGATCCTGCCAGACTTACCTCGCAGAATTCTTTGATTGGGTGACTAGGGAGTGCAATCAGAGAGGGACGATGGACGTGGCCTATCCGGATTTTAATAAGACCTTTGACAGCATCCCTCACAGGAGGCTGGTGAGCAAGATGGGCAGTCTAGGGGTAGGGGAGAAAATAACAAACTGGGCAAAGAACTGGCTGACAGGAGTCAAAGGGTGGTTGTAAATGGGATTCATTCCTGGAAGGAGAGAGTGACAAGTGTGGTACCCCAGGGGTCAGTACTGGCGCCGATGCTATCTAACATTTTTGTTAGGGATATTGTGGAGGGTTTGAACAGGAAAGTGTGTCTGTTTTCAGATGATACAAAAATCTACAACAGAGTGAATTTATCGGGGGGCAGAGAGCATGAGGGAGGACCTACTAAAACTAGAGGGGAGGTCAGAGAGTTGGCAAGAAATTTAATGCCAAAAAGTGTTGAATAATGCATATAGGCAATAAAAACCCCAAAGCCAAGTATACACTAGGAGTGGAGGATGTTTTTTTGTTTTTTTTAAGTTGTTTAACCAGGAGTAGCACACTAAGCTGAAAGCTTTTTTTACAGGTGCATCCTGGGAGCACAGGGAAGTTAAGTGACTTGCTCAGGGTCACACAGTATGTAAGTGGAAGCTGTGGGATTCAAACCCAGGTCTGGTCTGCTGGATGTCACTACATTTGCAGTTCAGAGCCTTAAACCATTGCACTATACTGCCTTCCGTGTAGAGGTAACTGAGCAGAAGAGGGATCTGGGGATTATTTCAAACAAACTTAAGGTGGCAAATCAGTGCAACAAAGTGGTGAGGAAGGCCAGCAGTATGTTGGCATGCATAGGAAGGGGTATCACAAGTAGAAGAAGGGAGGTGATTGTGCCCCTACACAAGTCAATGGTCCATCCCCACCAAGAGTTTGGGGTGCAGTTCTGGAGACCTCACCTACAGAAGGATATTTATAGGTTGGAGAGAGTCCTGAGTAGGGTGACCAAAA